>OX387378.1:28588803-31088803 GCA_947563715.1 Lycia hirtaria
TCGGTGTATAAAATATTTAGACATAGACATAGACATACATTTATTTGTGGAAGACACAACACCAAAAATACATACAATATAACAAAAATAACAAACGAATAGACATTATAAGAAATATCACGCATTTCACATAGTGCGTCTAAATATATTCATAATAAACTTTGAAATTAGAACGTTGAACTTTAGATACAGATATTAATAATCTTAGCTAAATTAAAAAAATGTGTGAACCAAAATTACCCGTGTCACGCCTACTATGAAAGTGAACTATACAATATCTGGACCGATATCAGACATGTTTTTGTACAACGAACTAGGCCTACGTTTTACCGCAATCTCACCTGACAGGAAGTGATGATAAGGTCAAAGATGTAGAGAAGTAGAGTAAAGAGTGGGTAAAATAAAAATAAGTGTGTAATAACTTCTATCATATGCTATCATCGTCATAATCATGATTTCTCTCACAGACTCATGATATCTCTCTCTTCAATTAGCTACATAAAACATCGATACATTTTGTCATCCTAGACAAGCCCATCCCTAGCAACATTGCGGCACAGAAGGTAATAATCTCTCACTAATGCTGCTATAATTCACCAAACTTAACCTCTAGCCGTTTCGAATTCTGGAGGATTAACACAAAGATGCTTTTACCAGATCCGTTGTGAGAGCCTTTCTGATTTGAATTTATCGTGATACAGACGTTTTTCGGCGAATACTAAGAATAGCATACTGTAGTAAACGTACTAGAAAAATATAAAAACAGCCAAGTGCATGTCGTGTCGCAGTGTAGGGTTCCGTAATTGCATGTTACAATACACAGACTTAGAATTGGGATTTTTCATTGATAGTATGAACATATTAGATAGAAACTTTTTTATTGATATATAAATTTATTTAAAATTAATTGATTATTTAAAACTTAAAAATAAAATAACAATAATCTACAAATATCTAAATCTACAAAACACTATAATACATAGATATATTAGATAGATAGATATAGATAGATAGATAAACTCTTTATTGTTTACACCATAGCTAAAACATAAATTACATAGTGAAAAGGGCTCAAATGCTAGTGAAACAACAGGTGGCCTTATCGCTAATAGTGATCTCTTCCAGGCAACCTTGGGATGGAGAAATGATAATACTAAATAGATGGTGGGGTGATTAACAAAGAGAATGAAAGAGAGAAAAAAATATATACAACTATTCAATTACAATAACATAAGTACTAATACAAGTACATCCTAATACATAAATTAAATAAAATAATATTAATAGTTATGATTTAAATTGAAATTTTCTTTTTTATTTTCCAAGTAGGTAGGTACTTTTTTAGGGTTCCGTACCCAAAGGGTAAAAACGGGACCCTATTACTAAGACTTCGCTGTCTGTCTGTCTGTCTGTCTGTCTGTCTGTCTGTCTGTCTGTCTGTCTGTCTGTCTGTCTGTCTGTCTGTCTGTCTCCAGGCTGTATCTCATAAACCGTGATAGCTAGAAAGCTGAAATTTTCACAAATGATGTATTTCCGTTGCCGCTATAACAACAAATACTAAAAATTAAACAAAATAAGATATTAAGGGGGGTCCCCATACAATAAACGTGTTTTTTTCGTATTTTTTTGCTCAATATTAAAAACGGTAACAGGTAGACGCTTCAAATTTTCACAGAATATTTACTTGTATATTACCTTTCAAAATAAATAACTAAATAACAATAAAGTAAATATTAAAGGGGGGCTCCCATACAACAAACGTAATTTTTAAGCAATTTTTACTCGATCTCAATTAACAGGTAGAAACTTGAATATTTGGAAGTAAATATTTAGAAATATATTAACTATAAAAATAAATACCTAATCTAATACATAAAAACTCACAAAATGAAAATAATCCGTGCATCTAAACGCGGTGCGAGCGCCGGTTTAGCGGGGTAGCGGGGGAGGTAACATCACGGAGCGAGCCATAGCCGCGCGTATTCGCGCGAACGTCGTCATGCTGCCCGGATGTGTATCGAAAACCTACCTATAAGTTTGCAATTTACAACTTGTAATTTCGTTGATTTCTCGTTATTTTATAAACAGAACTAAACTTTGTAGTATTATAGATGATAGTACGGAACCCTTCGTGCGCGAGTCCGACTCGCACTTGGCCGATTATTTATAAATTTGTGGACTATAATAATAATACTTATTGCAGGATATTTTCACACAACACCATCTAGCCCCAAACTAAGCAAAGCTTGTACTATGGAAATCAGATGGCTGATAGAATACATGTATACTTTTTTTGTAAATACATACATATTATACATATAAACACCTAGACACAGAACAAACATCCATATTTAGCAGAAATGTTTGCCCTGGGCGGGGTACGAATCCACGACCTACAGCTCAGAAGGTAGACGTACTACCACTGATCCATGAAGCCTGTCTTATAATGACTTTGATTGATGATTTTTAATATTTTGAAACTTTAAGGGTTCATTTTTGTCTACGTAACCCTAAAAACTGTAAGAGAAAAGAAGGTGAGTAAAAAGCCCACTTTTAGTTCAGTATTTTAGAAATATGTTTAAACCTGCTTAAGTATGTTTACTCAAGCAGGCTTAGGTTAAGTAATAAAATCCTGACACCTGAGTACTAGGTATACGAGACAAAACCTATTTTTTTCTTAAAATCTAAACAGGCGTTACAGCTCAGTTGGTCTAACTTCTAAGCTGTGGGTTGTGCTTCGATCTTAGGACAAACATATTTTGTGCGACAAAATGTTGTGTTTGTGTGTTTTCTGTCTGACCTGCATCTTATGCATCTATGTATCGTAAGTATTTATTTAAAAAAAGTTTTAGTTAGTCTGTCAGATACCGGTTCTCATATAACAAGATTTTCTTAGTTTTGAGATAGAGTTTGGAGGCTTAATTCGTCTCAGGTCGGTTAAAGACGAATCTAACGACACATCGCACATCAAAATCGGTCAAGCCATTTAAGCTATAGGCGATCATATATAAACATACAAACATACATACTCTCGAAAAATAACCCTCCTTACGCAGTCGGATAAATATAACGTGCACAGCACACCTAAAGAAGTTATCACTTCAAAAATTATTTTCTTAAAATTGAGTTCTTGATCAGTTATATTCTACAGTAAAGCACACTAGCCTATTCACAAACTTGTATTCAACCACTAGCGAGCACTACACCTACACCTAAGCCTTGAGCATTCATGCTCACCATCGAAGGCTCCTTCTTGCGTCGGCGTCGTGTGGCGGGTCGCCCTCTTCCCTAACATATGGTTGAGGAGGGCGATGGCTGGCACATGCGTCATACTCGTGATCGGGTGCTGCTTGCGGGTCGCTGGTCTGCTCATGGTATACACACAATATAGTAATAAGTTAGGTAAGTTAAAAATTTATTTAGCTATACTTATTTAGCAATATTGACAAAAGTCACGGACCCCGGTGTCTGTGGAGCTAAAAAATTAAATTAAAAAAAAAAAACACTAGCAAAAGACAAGTCATTTGAAGACAATACCCTTTAATCAGTATTATGGCTGTTGGTTGAATATCTGCCTGCTAAGCTGTAAATCGTGAGTTCGATCCCCACCCAGGGCAAAAAATTGTGTGATGAGTATGGATGTTTGTTATGTGTCTCGATGTTTCTATATATCATAAGTATGTATTTACAAAAAAAAAGTATTATATGTATTTTAGCAGCCATCTATTTTCCACAATCTTTGCTTCGTTTGGGCTAGATGGTGTTGTGTGAAATATTCACCAATTTATTTATTTAAAAGATAACTAATTATAGTTTAAGAAACTGTAACAACCAACTTCAAAATACGCAATTTCGTTTACTTGGATTACAGATTTTTTCAGTTATATTGTTTTAAATAAGTACTGAACCGATCTTGGTAATTTTTTTTGGGGCCATCTCTGAAATATTACCTACCGAACAAAAAAGGATGATCAATATCAATTCATATTTGGTGCGGCATTTGCGTAACAAACAGGAAAAACATGCAGTCGAATAAAGAACCTCCCTCTTTTTGGGAATCGGTTAAAAATGGGGTGCCAATCTCTAAATATAGTGCTTTGACTTACATAAAATCCTGTTCCCATTTTAGGATGGGTGTGCATAAATTCTATAAGATCACAATTTGTTGTAATCAAAGAATTACATATAAATCGTTATTTTATAATCAACAACTTTCTTGTTTTTGAAATTGTTACGCAGAAAAATAAAAACAAAGGACAATACACACTATTTCATTCGAGAAAGTACTAGAGCCCACTTTCATACAAATATGAATATACGAGTGGATTCAATATCAGTCAGTTCTCATTTTGCCCTTTGACGTTCGCGAACAAATATAGGAACAACTCAGTCGTATTGTTCCTTGACATGGTTCAGTATAGTACAGGAAAAGTTTTATTCTCACGGCAAGTGATCATCAAATAGAGGCCGCGCTATGTGACAAGTGCTGGAATTTTTATTAAATTGTACGAGTTTGAAATGATTCTAAAATATAAAATTCTAATTTAATGTTACAAGCAAAAAATAAGGTTTTTTTGCTTGTGATAATAGTAGGAACGGAAATTCAATTTCCACACAGAACATTTTTTACAAATTACTGGAATAAATCGGCTCAGCCGTTATTTTTTGACGTGATAACGTCTTATAAATCGATGAACGCCGGCTGCACTCACGAAAAAGCATGACTCATTGTCACGTTCTGCCTGAGCCGAGCGTGTAAGCGAGAGCGCGGAACAAACGATAGAGAGGCATGATCGGCCTAAGCATTCAGCTTGTGACGCATCTATCATGACGTTATCACGTAAAATTATCGTCCGTAAACCGACTTTACAGACAACGATTTTTTTGTCGAGAGGTTTTGAGTTTTATACTTGAAAACTCAAACATATACTCAAAAACTTATACTTGTTCGAAACTTATACTTGTGTTACTATTTGTCACTAACAAGTACAAAATAAATATGAGTAATTAATAGTAATAACACAGACATAGAGTAATAATTATTTAACAACCGTCAAACTTTGAATGAAGACAGATACATGAAAATAAATATCTGCGAAGTATTTTGAGATCCATTATAATGTAAGCAAGCCTTTGTGTCCTAGTTCCCATGCCTACCTTATCCCACCGCCCTTATATCTACCCTTTATTTTTATCTATTTCCCCTCATTACCCCTCTTTGATGCTAAAGAGATGACGTATATGGGGCCCCATGAGGGTACTTAATTAACGGGGGTACCTTATTTAGCAAAATTCCCCTTAATTCATACAAAATTGTCCTTTGTTTGCTTTAAGAGGTTAATAAGAGGATGTAAGAGTGTTTTCAGAGAAGTTTTTGAATTAAATTAGTAGATGGAGGCTATGTGAACATAACCTGATGAAATTCAAAATTGCTTTATATTAAATGTCGGATATTTCATGAATTTTCATGTGACAGATTTATTATTCATAACCTTTAGAGCGTTCGATTAGTAGAAGATGGTGACAAGTAAGTAAGTTTAGACCTAATTCTACCCTTACTAAAGTGTTTGCGTACAGTGTTCACAAATCAGTGAACGCTTAGTCTCTCCGAGAGCCACAGTTAACTGTTTTATTTGATGATGCGTACATGAAAACCTGCTCAGGTCATACAAAGATAAAAGGATAGTTATCCTCTCCGACAGCCAGGCTTCATTAAAAGCCTTGATGTCGGATAATATTGGTTCAAAACTCAGTTTAGAGTGTGCTCAGTTACTAAACAACCTAGGCTCTACCAACTCGGTAACATTAGCATGGGTTCCTGGGCACTGCGGTATCAGCGGCAACGAGACTGCTGACGAATTAGCAAGAGCTGGTGCGGAAAGCCACCGATAGGTCCCGAACCCATCTGTGGCATACCCATTAGCAGCGCTTATAGTGCCTTAAAGGCCTGGGGACATGACCAGGCACTGAAGCTCTGGAAAAGTAACCCTGGCCTGAGACACTCTAAACTGCTTATAGCAGGCTTCACTGCGAAATTTTCCAGGGAAGCGTTACGGCTAAGCAGGACTCGACTAAGAGTCCTGGTTAGAACCCTTAGCGGACACTGCAAGCTTCACAAACACCTAAACACTATGGGCCTAGGTGAACACATCACTTGCAGGTTCTGTCACACAAAGGACGAAACGCTCATACATGTCCTGTGCGAATGTGAGCCTCTGCACCATAGCAGAAGCCGGCACCTTGGAGGTCATATAATCTCACCCGATGAGATAAAAACCTCCTCCCCCAAGGCCATCACTGACTACATGCTCAGCATTGGACTTGGAGAGGTGCTGTAATTAATAGGGGATGTCACAATAGATCTGAAAAGGTTGCAGTGACCAGCCGGGGCTGCCAGAGCCCATTTGGCCCCCTAATGATAGAATTAAAAAAAAAAAAAATTTGGCAACGGAGACCGCCACTATACGATACAAAGATGTGCCAAAAATATTATCAATTCAGAGTACTTGACGGCACCACATCAGCAAATCGTCAAACAAATATAAATCCACCTTTAACTTTATTCTCAACTAGCTGTTACCCGCGACTTCGTACGCGTAATATTATTGAAGTTTTAGTAAAGATCCCAATTTTTTTTCTAGTGATTAAGATATAGAATTACTAGTGATTCTATAGCCTATGTTACTCAGGGATAATGAAGTAATCTAGTAGTGAAAGACTTTTTGAAATCGGTCTAGTAGTTTTTGATTTATTTTCTTTCCATCCTAAGGTTGCCTGGAAGAGATCGCTATTAGCGATAAGGCCAGTTGTTACACTAGTTTTTAATTAACTTCTTTTGATTGTAAATTTTATGTACACAAATAAAGAGTGTGTACAATAAAGAGTTTATCTATCTATCTATCAAACATACAAAAATACAAATCTTTCCTCTTTATAATATTAGTGTAGATTGATTCTGTATTAGTAGGTATCTAGTTGCGATAATCCTGTACGCATATACTCGTAACTACAAGTTCCAGCGGCTAAGCTGTATCAAAACTTCCCAAAGCCCGGTATCACTGCGGTATTATTAGATACAAGGCTGGTACACGTCTCAAATTTAATTCAAATCCCGTCAAATCTCGTTCTTGGTAAGTAGATTACGAGACGCGATATCAGGTGACCCTCGTCATGCTACGTATGGTCTCTACTCACAGGAAACATGTTTTAAGAAGGATAACTCCTGAATAAATCTCTGAGAACATTATTTAAACAAGGTTAGGGAACTGCGAATGAAATTCACTGTCGCGTTTTTGCGTTACCACGTTTTTAGGGTCCCGCAGTAAATAAGGAACCCTTATAGTTTCGGCATGTCCGTCTGTCTGTCTGTCTATCTGTCTGGCCGTCACTTTGCTCAAAGACTATTATTACTAGAAAGCTGTAATTTGGTATAGATATAATATATATTAGACACATTAGTTATGCCAAGAAAGACGTAGACTAAAAGGTTGAAAAAAAAAATAGGGTACTTCTCGTACACGTGTGGGGATGAATTATTTTTTCTCATCTATCCCATCGTGTGGGGTATCGTAAGATAGGTAATTAAATAACATTGGGGATGTGTCAAAAATATTTTTATTTTTAGGGATCCCCTTGAGTAATATTAAGCTTTGAAGTTTATCACTTCAAACTTCACTTTTAGAGTCAAAGGGCTGCCCATTCTACTGGCTAAACGGTGGACTATGGAGATTTGGGAAAAATTATACTAGTAGCATAGATGAAATTAAAAGGAAAATTATCACGAGTAAGTAGGCTTTACAAGTTAACGAGTAATAGCCAACTTAGAAAATATACTTAGAGAAGTAAAAAACGAAAATTTCGCGCAAATTTAAATGAACTAACATAACTCGTATGTTCATAGTATCCCCATTTTAAGTTCACATAAATTATGATGTGCAACTACGGGACCCTACTTTGCGCGTGACATAACACGCACTTGGCCGCTTATTTAAGATATAAATTAACTTTTTAAATGTACTTGTGACAAATATATACAAGGAATCTTGTTAATAATACATACAGCATATATATTTACCAATGTACAAACAATTAAGATTCAGATTATTTTTCATACATAAGATAAACTCTAGAGGAAAGCAAATGATTCAACTTTTTTGAAACCTTGTTTGAGTTAAAATTGAATTTTGTGTGATATAACATATGCAAAATAATTGTAACAATAATTCACGGATTTTGACGAAAAAAATTCTATCAAATTGTATCTCTTCAAAAATGTGACAATGCGTAGCGAAATCTATACAGGCATACAGACCGATGAGATTGTCAGATTTTATTATTCAGATTTTATTAGTTATTTACGACGGGTGGCTATAGATGAACCTTGTACACTGATAGAAAAGGATGGAAGGAGGCGTGATGTCTAAGAGTGAGTTGATATATTTTCCTACGTTGTGCTTACCGGTGCATGGTAAGCTCAGCGTAGGAATCGATTCGATTTCGCAGAGACCCCACCCCTCTCCATAGCTCAGAGTCAAAGTCAAAGTCAAAGTAAATTTATTTGCATAAAACATAAGTAGTATGCACTTGATGTTATTTGTTTTATTGACCTTCATGTTATGCCTGATGAGGCGTAAAAATCAGAGCTCGATGACTTTAAGTTTCCTTATAGGCACATTTGAGTGACTACGTTTCCCTATGTCATCACTGGTAACTGGCACTGGTAGTAAACCGGTATGTTCGATTGTAATTATATTAATAAAATGTTCACAGGCTCTGATAATACCACTAACTAACACTAGCGATTTTATTATTTGTTTTAGTTGAAGTAAATTATTTCCCACTGCATTTTCTGTGGCGAGTCACGAACGTATGTTTACTTTATCAAAATACGACGTTGCCGACGTCACGTTCGAGTGGCGTACGTAATCGCGTTCCGACTCAATTCACCTGCTATCTCAACGTAACTGAACGTCTCCTTTACCACCAGAATACATACAAGAGAATACTAACTGAACACACAGAACACTACCCGTAACTTTCACTGCGCGAGCAAAGCGAGCGAGTAAATGCTATTCATGTATAAGGCGGTGTGGGTTGGTAGACGTTTGAGTTTTTGCGCGTCTAGCTCGCTGGAGCTCGTGTAGTGATCAAATAATTAAATGCGAGCTCAATAGGTGGCGCAAGTTCTACTGACTGTAGAGCTTGATAAGTTGGATATTTCGGCACAAACTATAAAAAGTAAAGTTTTAAATTATTGTTTATAACCTGTAATCATAATTTAATTTTACTTATTTTTAAATGGTTTGCTAAAAATGTAAAATTCTGTTAAACATGATTTTTAGAACAACGTAGGTACCTATATGTTGTCTAAACAACATTATTTTCTCATCTTGTTGTTTGTTAAGAGAGAATACTCGCCTCGTGTTCTACTATGGTAAACTTAAGAAACTTGCACGGATGGTTTCAACTCATGCGGTAGATAAAACGTGGTGTGCTAACACGTTAAAATAAATCAGCGGCTAAACTTTCAAGTGCGCAGTTAATCTGATAATCTTGTAGGGCCTTTAATTATCGATTTGGTGGTTGTTTTTGTTAGGAAAAAAATAAAAAAATTATGATAGACGAAAAATATTACTTTTACTATTTAACTCGTCTTTATTTTTAGCATCACAAAACTTGCTCGTAGCTCAGTTACAAGCGAACCAGTTGAATATTATATGTCAGCCAGAGGCAAAAACAAAGCTGATTGTTCTATAATTGTTAAAACTATTTCCAAAGTGGAATTTAACCAGACACAGCACTACAATGAATATTTTTTTCATCAATGAACATTACGTATTCGCATTTTTTTAAATCGATACCGGGTATGCAATAATAGCTTTTTAATTTAGCTTCCCGTTAGTTAATGTGCTGTGTAAAGAACTGCTTTCTTCCCATTTATGATAGACGTTAACTTGACATTTCAGAGTAAAGATGGTGAAAACCAAGGAAGTTGGATCACAATGGAAGAAGCCATCATAAACTTTACTTGTTCGCTATTCAGCTGTATAAAACATGTCTGCTTCATTCCTACTTTCCGGTCATACATTGCGTCATGTTGGCGTCACGTAAAGAAAAAATATTGCTAAAATACGCGATAACTTAATGCATTAGTTAATGCCACCTAACTAGAGATGTACTAAAACGCACGTATAAAAATAAGAACATATTTTTATTACCGCTGTCAGAAATATTTATATTTCCATATATATTTGCCAATAAATAGTGGACATGGTGTGAAACACAATACTTACCAATCTATTGAGCGAACCAAAAAATTCTTTATCTATGGCGAAAACAAAATGAAGCAAGCAAAGCTTGGAGCACCGCCGCAAAGGTTATTTATTTTAGAAACACCAACAGTATATAGGTACATATTACATTGACTTAGTAGGTAATCTCTAATATAAGTTCTGATATGCACACCTTTAACAGGCGTCTACATCATTCTTTAACTAAAACTATATCAATTTAAAACTAAAAACTATAAGATAATATAACAGTGATATTATAATCTATTGCGTTCAGTAAAAAAAAAGTAATAACTTAAACTTAAGTTGCTAGCTTATCGGTTTTTTATCGGATTCATTTCGGTGAGTGTGCATCTGATCTGCATCATCTAACTCCCCCTTGCCCTTTTTACTATCGGACAGTCAGCAACACGAAAAAGCGTTACCGTTTCATGGTGGGTATTCCAAAAACCCGAACAAAACGCTTTAGTTCCACTTTCATCGTGCGGACTGCTAAAATGTGGAATACGCTTCGTGAGTGGGTCTTTCCAGATAGATATGATCTGGTTGTCTTTAAATCGCAAGTGAATTGGTTTTTTCTAGGTAAGCGCGCTCCATCGTAGACCGCAATGTCGCTTAACATCAGGCGAGTTGGCGGTCAAGCGCAAACTTATATCTACATAAAAAAAACTCTGTAGTTACATGGATGCGTGAGACGTATTATCGTTATTGGCGACAGAACGTGACGCGCTGCGTAGGTGTGAAGCCGTCAATCTATCCATTGGAATGACAAGACTGCCTTCGACAATAGCTATCGATAACATACATACCTTCCTGATATAATGGTTTTGCTCGTCTAAGAGATAAGTTGTGCTTGCTGGGTTTATCTGTAGTTTTTAGGGTTCCGTACCTCAAAAGAAAAAACGGAACCCTTATAAGATCACTTTGTTATCCGTCTGTCCGCCTGTCCGCCTGACCGCTTGTCCTTCTGTCCGTCTGTCCGTCCGTCCGTCCGGTGTCAAGACCTGTATCTTGGGAACGCGTGAAGGTATCGTATTGAAATTAAAACCATATACGAAGATCTATAGTCTCTTGCTGCAGAAAGAAAAATAAAATTTCTCAGTTTTCGTTAAAAAAGTTATATCTCGTAAAAACGCACATTTTGACACTCATGAGGAAATCAAAACCTATGGGGTACTTCCCGTTGACCTAGAACTATGAAATTTGGCAAGAAGCATTGTGTTAGAGTACACATACAGGAAAAAAATCTGAAAACTGGTCATTTTTAATTTAATCACAAAAAATAGTGTATGCAAGGAGCAATGAGGGTCCAAATTTTAAAGTGAATTAACCATATCATATGGGGTATCATATGAAAGAGCTTAATTAGCATAAGTTAAAACAGGGTTTTAAATATTTTTACGATGTATATTTTTCGGTTTATGAAGGAAAATATAAAAAAAAAATATCATTTTAACTACTAGTTTGTACGGAACCCTCGGTGGGCGAATCTGACTCGCAATTGTCTGGTTTTATTTTTTATTTCATCGGATTCTATTTTTTTTTTGTTAAAGTTGCTGAAAGTTACAGAAACAACTATGATTATTACTAATCATTCTGTAACTTGAAAATATAAATCCTTTGTACGTGAAATAGAACACTTTAATAATACATCACTGCAGCCTACCTTCTTAGTATATTGAATCAATCAACAATATTTCAAAAAAAAAAAAAAACGTAAATTTCTGAATTTCAATTATTAGATTATAATTATTATTAGTTCAATTATAATTATTATTAGTCTACTTGTAATTAGCCTCGTACTTTATATAAATGTATAGTTTATTTTAGCCTGTAAGTTTTCCCAAAAATTGAAATAAAATAAAATAAATTTACAGTTTGAACTTGAGTTACCCCCACTTATCTGAAATTTAACATCTGATTTGATTTTGCACTTTTTATGCTTCGTCTGTATGAAGCATAAAAAGTGAAGTTCTAGGTACATGAGTAAATGCTTTGAGGCTTTGTCTGACCGAAAGAAATATAGTTGTAATTTTATGTAATTTTATGTTCACATATGCATGTACATATGTGAACATACAAATTAAGAACTTACCTAAAGCTACGAAACTTCACAAAGAGATAACTTTCTAGTCTCGTATAATAATTAATGCCAATTATTCAGTGTCCATTGTCTGAGTCTCAGATTGTCCAGACAATTTGCGAAGTGCTGCATTATCCAATGTGTCTGCAACACAATACAAAAGTTTCATTGGAATCTGAATACTATTGAATACACATTCAATGTAAAGGAGATCACAATTTTTTTAACATACAATTTTGACATATTAATAGTAGTTTAAAATAGAGTAGGTCCCATTTAATCTATTTTAAACTACTATTAATTAAAATTACTCCAAATTAAAATCACAATTCCAGCTAAGCTCATACCTATTTACTCAAGTAATGACAGATAATATTTTAAATTATTAACACCTTAACACCACGAATGAAATTAGCAACATAACCATATAATTAAGAGGCACAAAAAGTGGTTTTAAAGCTAAAACCGACGCCTTCTACACAATAAATACAAATCATGAATACATTTTCTTATCACAAATTAGACCCAATGAATAATTAGTACAACTGTGTATACTCGTATAACGACTTGCTTTACTGTTTTAATCAACTTCGTATGTTTATAAAAAATATTAGCTTTCATACACTTCAATCAATCTCTGTCGTAAATAAGTATCTAATCACAATATTATTTAGTTTACACCGTAAAATCAAATAAATCTCTCTTAATAATAGTGACCATAGTAGTAATTGGTTTAGAATGTGAGTCACCTATAGCTTAGTAGATCATGTTTTAGCAAGCCTATTAAGGCTTAGTACAATCACTCTGCCCGTCGCTACGTACAACAGGTAACTACAGGCGAGTTGGTGGTCAATCGTAGATCTAACTTAAAAACAATTATTGGCTTCAACTGTAAACAACTCAACTAGAATGGCAATATCGTATGTGTGTGTGTGTGTGTCTTTGTTTTTAATGTCACATACACGTGACATTAAAAACAAACCATTTTCCTAGAAAATCTTTACCATCTTATAATCAAAATACCTATTCTTTTTTTGCTGTAAAAATCTTTTAAAAGTAGGTATTTATTCCTTTTATTTCTTCAACCTAAGTGTAAAGCCTAAATGTCTATCACATACCCCTAAAAGCAGTATCATGAAACTTTCTCAAAAGAACTTTTTTGCAAGAATCTTAATCTACTCCTGTCGTAAATTCTTTTCTTAGTAGATCTAGACACTTTATAAGAAAGCTACATCTACCTATATTTCATCTTGATAGCTTTAATAGTGTCTAAGATTTTTTGATTAGTTGACCAGTTAGGTATTAACTATGTAGTTTTTGATCTTTTACTCTGCTCTGTAGATTTTTGTTTTTTAACGCTTTTATTAGCATCACTTGTATTTTTGTAAACAAGTATTGGAAGACTAATGTAACCAAATTCTAACAGACCAAGTGAGCGAAGAGAATAAAGGTATTTATACTGTAAAATTATACTGTCAAAATTTCTTTTGTCTTTCCGGATATTTATTGGTATTCGCGTACATGTTTAACTTTTAACCAATTTTACGAATCTTATTTACCTATTTATTTATTTTAGAAACACCAACAGTATACATATTACATTGACTTAGTAGGTAATCTCTAATATAGGTTCTGATATGTATACCTTTAACAGGCGTCTACATCATCTTGGTAGGTATATAACTACATTGCGAAATGTATGAAAGGTATATACCAAACTTTATATTTTTTTGTCATCTAAGATTTTTGAGTAACAGCTATGCCCCCAAAAAGAGGGAATGTTTGCTGCGGGGCCACTTACTGACTGATTTTAGTAATTATTACTATTATTTTGAGCCTGTTCCATCCCACTGCTAGGCAAAAGCCTCCCATATCCTCCTTCCGATCTTCTCGGTTCAATGATTTTTCAGTCCGATTCTTACAATACGAGTCCAGTTCCTTCCGCTATCTCTTTCTAGGCCTACCAGGTGGTCTGACGACGTGAGGAACCCACTGTGTAGTGAGTTTCCGTCCGACATACGGAAAACATGGCCTGCCCAGTTCCACTTCAGTTCAACGGCTCTATAACCAACGTCAACGATCTGTGTTTTGGAGCGCAGTTTCTAATACGGTCTGAAAGTCTTACTCCCAAGACACTGCGCTCCATAGCTCGCTGGCACACCCCGAGAGCATGCTTCTGATCTTTTGTCAAAGACCAAGTTTGGGCACCGTAGGTAAGGATGGGGAAATATAATAATTTATAAGAAACATTATATACGCGATTCTAAATATGAATTTATACCCCTGATAGTCTTATTCGAGACTATCAGGGGTAGATTTGTAACACGTAATTGTTGGAAAAAAAATATACTAGCGAGATCTACTGTACGTACAAAATTTCAAGTTTAACTTACAAGTTGGTATAAAATACAAAGGCGTTGAATCCAAAAAAATCCAATTCCGTGAAATAGAACCTCTAAGCGATGTTACAATTCCGAATAATCCACATATCTCATGGAAAATTTTCCCGAAAGATTTTTCAATAATCGGGGCCGTCTAAAAATAAAGCTCATCCCATCCGAGCCCAAGCCGGGAGATAAAGGTGTATCTTTATTTTTCCCAACGAATACAAACGCCTTGTCCCGAGCATAACTCAAGTGGAAAATCTCTTTTTGCGTATATGTACCATTTGGACGAATAAAGGAAGGACATGAGCCGCAAAAAAGTAATGCCATTGGCGGTGTAAAATAAAAATGTAGGTACTTCTTTCTTATTCCTTTTGGCTTTGCACATCTGATGTATTTGCATATTTCAGTTATTTTTTGCTTATTAGTTTTTAAAGTCGATAAGAATCGTCCTAAAAGTCATAGTTACATTCAAATTTAAGCAAAGTAGTCTTCAATGGCGTTCAATATTTTTGAATTGTTACTATTAGTACACTTATGTATTGAAAGTGGTTCAGGCAGTTAAATAATTTCAGTATCCGAAGGGATTCAATCCAAAATCAACCGATCGGTTGATTTAAGACGTAAACCAACACTCAAGTACTCTGGTTGTGATGGTCAGTGTTTGAATCCCGTCGAATGCCGAAATTTGTTAACTGTGTATCTATATAGTCTATTTGAAAATTATGTATGAAAATTAACTTGAATAAAAATGACTGTTTTGTTAAAAAAATTGCGAAGTTTCTTTCTCATGTTTGGTGTGACGATTTAGTTTATTTTACGATTTAGTTTATTATGTTCATTCAGTTATTTTATATCTTCATAAATGTTTGTATGTGCAAGCGAGATAGAGGATTTTGAACTATAAGCTTTTCTAGTAGCTCTACTTTGTCTCTAAGTATATTGTTCCAAGATATCCTTAATTCCGTAGGGATGAGGGCGAGTCCAAAGCTATTAGATAGATTTAAGCGACGGCTGTACCCCTGTACTGTGACGAAGTCTTCTGAGGAGGAAAATGCAGTTAACTTTGTTCTGGAGTGGACATTTGTATTTATTGTATAACTCAGTGTAATCTTACTCGTGAGTGTAGTTCAAACATGCTGATATAAATTTTTATTCTATGTCCCGAATAAGGTATTTATCGCATAATGCAATAAAAAGGTAAGTTCGTACAGACTGAGCGGCCAACCCTATTGTCAGCGTTATTAAGCCGCCGAAAAGCCTCTTACCTGCCTTGATGATTGCTGTTTTTTAAGAAAAACCAATCGGAACCTACAATTTAACGTGTCTTCCGACCCACGGTAGCGCTCAGATAAAATGCCACTCACGGCCACCCATCCGAAGACTGACTGGTTCGTCCGTTGCTTGACATTGGTGATCGTTCGAGAACACCACGAGCACTACCATGATGCAATGAATGCATGTGAAACTATTTGAGCCTACTGCTCAAATAATTTCACTTGCAAACTTGAATTACTTTTTAATTCTCAATGCTAAAACAGAGATGCTATAAGTTTACCATGTGTATATGTGTCTGTCTGTGGCAGCGTAGCTCTCAAACGGATGAACCGATTTTGATATTTTTTAAAGAGCATTTAATTGATAATGGTTTTATCTTAGTTTGTTTCACAAAAATGGATTGTTTATATGTTTTTAAGTTTTATAAACATACTTTTCTTGTTGAAATAACGGTTACATTATAACAAACAGCTTAATTTTCATAATCAGAATTACACAAATATTGCTATGAGCTGAAAAACAAACACATTACTATTTTTACTCCAATTCACTTATTTACTGACATCTAATCATTTCTGGCGGAGATGTGGAACAATCATGTTAGCGCGTTATTTTGTTTTCCCTAGCTTACCTATTTTTGGAAAATACAAAAATTGACTAAATCGATTTTGATGAAACATAGTAAAGAACACTCGATGAAATCTTCTTTCAAATAAAAAAAAACTAGATCAAAATCAGTTCGAGCTACAATGCCATAGACAGACACACAGATAAACAAGTCAAGCTTATAACAACCCTCTTCTTGGGTCGGGGATTAAAAAGGTAATATTTTTAAACATTTTACCCAATATTGAAATCGACAAAAAGAAAAACCAGAAAACATATCCGCTTCCGAACTTTCTTGAAAGTAGAAAAAAAAAAGCTATTTCCCCTTTCCATTTTAAACTACCTCTAATGAAATAGGACTAAGATATTATTGTTATTTTACATGTTCTGTGAATAGTTTCCCTCAGAAAAAAGGTTAAAATTATAAGTTTAGCTTAGCAATCATTTCAATTAGTTGTGAAAGATTAGTGCAACGATTAGTGTGTTTACGGTCTAAACAAAATCTTTACCTGAATAACAAGATATTTTCTGAAACATCTCTCCTCAAAGAGGTCTTCAAGCATCCGTCGTGAGGCCATTAAAATGTATAACTCCGCGTACTTTTCAATGTTTAAATTACCCAGGAGATTGAAGGAGATTGTCAATTTTAGCGGCCCTCTTAGCACCTTGGAACATTTAATTGTGTTACATCGCTTTGTGTGACGTGGACTTAGATTGGGAGGACTTTTGATGTTGGCATTTTGGTTGACATAACGGGAAAACAAAGGTATTCAGAGAAGGTACTTCACTAACAATTTTAATTAAGAAATATTATTGAATTTATTATTAATTCGTCGAATAACATGACATGACATACATATTTTTTTTTGTAAATACATACCTATATATGATATATATATAGGTACAGACACAAAACAAACATCCATGCTTAGCAGAAATGTTTGCCCTGGGTGGGGATTAACCCCACGACCTACAGCTCAGAGGCAAACGTACTACTACTGGACCATGAGGCCTATCATTTGTAACATTTTTTATTTCTATCATATTATTTCTACTATAAGGTGAACTTGTGATCTCTAATAGAATCATTGGAAATGCCGGTCAAGACAAAACGAACGAGGCAGTCTCGACACGTAATTTGACGGTTCACTAGCTAAAGACCTTCGTAGAAACGTACAGAATACACACACATATAGATTGGATGTTGGAATAATTTGTTTTATTTGTGTCTGTAGACTCTGTAGGTATAGATAATATACTAGTAGTTCTACGAATAAACCTCGCTAGCACAATTTTAACAACAAGAATTGTTGCAAAGTTTTTGCCTGATCTTTCAGATGCTTAAAAAATTATAATCATCATCATCATCAACCATTGTCTGAGAGCTGATTAGAGGTCTCCACTTTAGCGTGCCATTCTTTCATTCCAAAATAATAGGCGGTAGTAATTAATATTTTCATAACAAATAATTATAGTTAAAGAAACTGAAAAAAAAACGACTTCAAAATACGCAACATGTATAACGCCTGTAGAAAAGTGAATAGAAAGTAAGCATACATACGCGACTTGCTTATCACTTTTCTACAGTTGTTTGGATGATACTTTACCAGTTATTTTGTTATAAAAACCAAAGTACTGCATCGATTTTGATAAAATTTATATGAAACTACCTCTGAAGTATGATCTATCAAATGCAAAAAAAAACATCAAAATCAATGCACAACTGGCTGAGTAATCGGTGAACAAACACACAGACCGAATTGATTCCTTCTTTTTTGAAGTCGGTTAAAAAGACAACTGTCATCTAGTCTCACCTGTGACCACGGACGCTGCAAAGTGTTCGAAACGTCAGGTCATAGAATTATGTAAAATATACGCGACAAATCCGTTAAAATCTGTTTCATGTCAATTAGTAAAGTAATATACTGCTGTTAGTGTTTTGAGTCCCTTTGGAGTACGGAATCCACTTTAAGCAAGTCAAACTCGAGTTTCACTGGTTTTATTTCACAACTCAAAGCAACTGAAAATCAGTACAAAATAAGAAACGTGTAGTAATTTCAGATCTCATAGCACCCTGCATAAGGTTCAATTTTCGAAAAAATTTCCTCTAACCTAAAAACACAACGTATTCTTTCCCGAAAAAGTTTAATCCCGTTTTCTATTCTCCGCGGTGAATAGTAGCACAGGCTCTAAAATTACTCCTTTCCGTGGCCACATGCTAATTTTAATCCTACTTTTTAAAGCATTTGCATAAAGCGAGGCTGTTTTACTATTACTAAAAGGCTTGTTTGCTACTAGAAGCGAAGCGAACACATTTATATTGTGAATGTCAACATAAAGAAGCAATTGAATTAGAAGGAGACATTCTCATAGCGAAATATTGCAGTAGAACATTTTTAGGGTTCGTACTCAAAGGGTAAAACGGGACCCTATTACTAAGACTCCGCTGTCTGTCTGTCTGTCCGTCTGTCACCAGGCTGTATCTCATGAACCGTGATAGTTAGACAGTTGAAATTTTCACAGCTGATGTATTTCTGTTGCCGCTATAACAACTAATACTAAAAACAGAAAAAAAAAATGTTTAATGGGGCTCCCATAGAACAAACGTGATTTTTTTTTGCTCGTTTTTGCTCGACATTGATAACGACAACAGGCAGATACTTGAAATATTCACAGAATATTGAGTTATATTATTAATTTTAAAAATAAATACTAAAATCTAAAATAAAATTAGTATTTTAGGGACACTCCCATACAACAGACATGATTTTTCTGCCGTTTTTATAGGTAATGACGTAGTACGGAACCCTTTGTGCGTGAGTCCGACTCGCACTTGGCCTGTTTTTTATCATCAGATCCAACAGTAATCGATATATTATGATGCTTAGATGATTTTTGTACTCAAGCTAATGTAATGTGTTTTACATGTAGCTATCAAAGAGTTGTATTTTCTTGAAGGTATACTGTTGGTTATTTATGCCAGAACTGCTGTTTGTTGATTTCTTTAAACTACTCGTAGCATCTTGAGTTTACTTATTTAATTTGTTCGGTCTGGGTGGCGATCAATCCAACAACCTATATAGCTCAAAAGGTAAACCACTGAGCTATGAGACCTGTCAATAATAATTTGCCTGAGTAATATAGATACTTATTAGATAATTATACAGATTTCAGGCTGCTGGAAACTTCATTTTATTTAATTTCACGTACGTACTTTATTCTTCTTTACACTGGATACTGACTTACAGAGCTTTGGGTTATTGCGTCTAGACCAGAGGCAGGCTCTTAATCAAGATTACCTTAATTGCAATACACCTGAATTATTACGTCGCAACACTTTTCAACACTTTTCAAATCGGATTACACAATATAAATTTAAGTGTTTATTGTTATGAAAACAAAGACTGAAACGTCGCGTTTAATTTGGTTGTATCGCTGTACTTATCTTAGTTTTAAATTGAATTTTAGTATTTATTTGTGTGAAGAAGGTTTTTGCTGTAGTGTGAAGTAATTTTACTTTTTATGTAGAACCTAAAACAATGAACCAAAATGCTTGCTTTGTTTTTAGAGTGTGTAATAGAGTCTGGATTTATTTTGGCGCTAAGAAAAACTTGAAGTATTCTGATAAAAAAAATTAGCTGGAATTTTGTATTCTAACATACGTATGATACTTTGTATTCAAATATGGTTTGCTCCTTTCTTGGCTTATTAATAAAAAAAAAATGTTAGGTGTACCTATTTGCTGTCTAACATATAGTCTAGCTAAAGCTTGTAAGATTATTACTGCACTTACTTGCAAACCGATAACCAGCCAGTTTCCTATTCAGGCTGAGTAAGCTTACCAATTTAAGAAAACATAGCGAATTTCTCAAGGTTAAGAGAATTGTTGTCGTGTGATCTTTTGCCGCCAAATTACATGTTTTCAACCGACTTCCAAAAAGGAGAAGGTTATCAATTCGACTGTATTTTTTAAAAGTTTTTTTTAATGATTGTTAGCTCATAACTTTCGACTGGGTGAACCGATTTTGATGATTCTTTTTTTTTATTTAAAAACTGGTGCTTCCCGTGTGTTCCCATTTCATTTGGTCCAGTTCTGACAATGGCATCCATGAGAAGTCGGTTGCTTCAGTTTTGTTAATTATTCATACAAGAGGAGAGAACTGTTTTCTACTCTTAAAATTATCTGATTTTGAATAATATTTTTTTAGACAAATATCTAACTTTCTATCTCAATAAAAACCTCTTGCGTGAGTATTCATTAGCAAAAAAATCATTAAACACTTGAAAAACTCTTTAAAAGTTGCGTCAAAACGCATGAGTCATCCAAACACTCTGCCACCAAGTGGAAAGGTTTCCGGAGCTTTCAGTCCGTTTTTAATATCCTTTCAGATGCAGAGTAATTTCAAGGGCGCGTAATTCGTGCTCGTTAATATACGAGGATCGTTCACTGGAGCTTGAGAGTAAAACTTCTGAGGCTATGGGCAGGCGAGCGTGAAGGATACACGGCTGTTTGAATATTAAGCACCAATTTTAGCGCTTTCCGTTGTCTAAATAAATGGAATGATTTGACGTGTTTCACAAATACATAAAAACAAAATTGTAAGTAAATCATAGTTCAGAATTTGATGCGAAAGAATGCCTATATAGTGTTGCACTTTTTTAAACTATCACGGTCAATGATCAAATCACTATTATTATTAACGGGATATTTACCGTGGTTCGCGTTAATTTTGAGCTGCCGATATTTCGGCACAGTTACATGCGCCATGTTCACGGGCGACTGGGAATCGGGAGCTCAAAATTAACGTGAACCACGGTAAATATCCCGTTAATAATAATAGTGCCTTAATAAATGGTGTTAGTATAGCAAACAGCACATTTGAGTTATAGCGGTAAACTATAACATGGAGAAAGGTAACTTAAAATATCATCTTCATTTGAAAATCTGTCATTAAGGCAAATAATTGTGTTTATACAGCCTTATTTGAGGACCATTTTTAACCGACTTCGAAAAAGGAGGAGGTTATCAATTCGCACCGTATTTTTTTTAAGTATGTACACGAATTACTCCGCCATACGAGAACCAATTTTTGTGTTTCCTGAATTCGTGTATAGAGAAAGCTCAGAAGTTGGTCCCATAATTATTGTATAAACATCGCTTTATTACTTTTTGAATAATCTCTAAAAATTCAAATATTTTTATTTTATTCCTGAGTAAGTGCGTCAGATTAAGGAATCGCAGAGTTCCACCTACACATTTTTCTTTGCAAGAGTGTCAAATATTAAGGATTATCGTATAAACATCTGCACATTTTCTAATCTTCGAAGACGAGCATTTGACATTCAATGACAAATCGCATTCTTGACATAAGAAAAAAACCGGACAAGAGCGAGCCAGACTCGCCCACCGAGGGTTCCGTACAAACTAGTAGATAAAAGGTTTTTTTTTATATAAAATCTGTTTAAGGTTGTGCTAATTAAGCTCTTTCATATGATATCCCACATGATACGGTTAAAACACTTTAACATTTGGACCCTCCTTCCTTGCTTAAAGACCCTATTTTTTGTAATTAAATGAAAAATGTACAGTTTTCGGTTTTTTTCCTATATGTGTACTATAACACAATTCTTCTCGCCAAATGTCATAGTTCTAGGTCAACGGGAAGTACCCCGTATGTTTTGATTCCCTTGTGAGTGTTGAAATGTGCGTTTTTTACGACATATTCGGCCGTAACATTTTTTTACGAAAACTGAGAAATTTGATTTTTCTCTGCAGCAAGATACTATGGATCTGCCTATATGGTTTTAATTTAAACTCGATACCTTCACGCGTTCCTGCGATACAGGTCTTGACACCCGGACGGACGGACATACACACAGACGGACAGACGTACAACAAAGTGATCCTATAAGGGTTCCGTTTTTTTCCTTTTGAGGTACGGAACCCTAAAAAAGAGCGAGTGAAAAAAGGTCACTTTAAAAAGTTTACAATCGTGTAGTATTTAGTAAGTTGCGTTTGAAGTCGGTTTTTTAATAGAAAAATTATAGAATTGCAGGTCAAAGATGCGCACTGCGACAAAATTTTCTCTACTCATTTTATCGTGTGAAAACAATACCTATATTTTACTATGGAAATTAACGTGGTTTTCACACATTTTTAAATAAAAACTACGGGTCACTCACGTCTGTTTTGAGCCGAAATATCCGACTATAGTTTCAACCGCATTCGGCAGTCTTTTTCAAAGGAGCAGCACACACCTACCTATATATGATTACAATACCTATATATGATTACGTAGATCTATCTAATCAAATTAAGTGTGTATCTTTTTTATTCGACAAAAAGAGTGTGGAATTTTCATCTTATTAGGTCTCTTGTACGGATACCCTCCGTGATTTGACAACAGGTGAGCCGGTAGTCAAATACGTATCTAGATCATGATGAAAATCGTAAAAAAGACACAAAACTTAAGACGTGTGTGCATGTGTCCTTTACACATAAATACTCTTTTCTTCAATAATAATAATACATCTCTCGAAAAAATATTTTGAAAAAAACACGTTTTAATTAGACAAGTCTCACACAGAAATACATTCAGACAAATAATATTTTTTTTAAAGTGATGTTGCTTGAGACCTTAGAGCATCTATCAAAGATGCTCTAAGCTTGAGACAGAGCAAATTATATTAGTATAATATCTCGTAAAAAATATCACATGCAGCAATTTGGTCAATACTAGATGTGATCGCATTTCAACTGTTAATATTCATGAGTCGAAACAGAACCGAACATAATCCTATACGTGATATGATAACACGTCATGACGCCGCATATCATGTCATATCATGGCGATATATCGCGTCAGGCTTAGCATGCTGTCGTTTTCGTATTTGACGCATTTCGACATATTTTAGGGGGCTATTGACGGCAAAATATGAAATGAATGGTCACTTAGCTTTATCAAATGAGTATTATCAAAGCTAACTACTTAAATTTTTTGTTCAAGTTGAAGATAACAGATTTATAAGTAGAAGATAACAGAGGGTTATGTTTATGTATAAACATGATAATGTTTATGTATATGTAAGTATGTGGGTATGTATGAATGTTTCTATATTATTTTGTACTACAGCCTGACAAATTTTGATGTGAAATGCTCTGTTTCTTATCCAAAAGCGAAAGTTTTCTTAATTAATAAGTGATTTTACTGGAACTTTTCTAAATAATTCCATTTATAATCTTTAATAGCGTTTTTACGCATACTTTCTCACAAAAATACGTGCACTCAACAACGTATCAAGCGTAACGAAATCGCAAGTTACACTGCAAAAACCATACTTGTTAAATGTTTGTTACCTCAACTCACAACTCAGTTTATATTATTTATTATTTATAACCGATTTGAAAAAATCTTTTTTATTTTATTTGAAAACCATACTTTTAAATTGGCCCCATAGTTAATGGCCCCAAATTTCATCAATTCGGTTCAGTAATTTGGTTTTTTAAATAAAATAAATGGAAAAAATGTTAAATATTGCGTATTTTGACGTCTGCTGTTTCAGTTTTTTAAACTAAAATATTGTAATCCCAATGACTGAACCCGTATGTGGCTCGATAGACACTTGGCCAGGTCATTGCTATTTAGATACAGTGAGCGTTCCGAATCATATGCCAACTGCTAAATCATTTGGCACCTGAGAAGTTATGACGTCACATGTAATGCCTTTGCATATGAGCTCACTTTGAATGTTAACATTAAACCGTGTACTAATATTGCAAACAGAAACGTTCTGAAGTCAAACATGCCAACACCAATAACAGCGTGAACGTGAACTAAAATTAATTGAAATAGTCTTCAGTTCTGCTGACGTTATGAACACTGTTGCCAATATTCGGAACGTGCTTCCAGTTTATGACCGCAACATAGGTTGTGTCACGGTGGTATCATAACATTATTGTTTTTAGAATTCCTTGTTGTTGTCCGTCCGCGGCTTTGCTCAAAGTGTCTGAGTACTAGAAAGTTGTAATTTGGTACAAGTATATATACTATATAAATAAGCCTAGTGCCTCCATAACACATGGAGTGGGTATGTTTTTTTCTCGTTTAACTCATAGTGTGGCATGTCATTGGATAGGTAATTTAAAAATATTGTAGGTGTACGGAAACCATTTTTCAATTTTAAAGATCTGTTTGAGAAATAGCGATAATTTTTGCGAGAGTCACCACTTGAGAGCTTTATGTGGTTGTGGAAATGTGAAAAACAACATGATAGTAGCATATAAGACTAACTACCACAGATAAGTAGACTTTAAGTTAACGAGTAATAATAGTTCAACATAAAAAAAAGACGTGTGGCACTCGGAGACTGCCGCGGTAAAGCTATTGCATAGCATTTTTTATCAACTTATGTAATTATAATTATTTATTTATTTTATTTATGCAGTATTCCTAACACCCCCCACTCCGACCGGCACAGCGGTGATACTTTTTAGTTTTGCCATCTATCGATGAATAGCAGAACTTTTAATGACTTTTTGAAATATCACGCTTGTCTCTTTAGTTCTGCAAATCGACTCTAGGTGGCATTGGTTGTATCGGCGTTACTGCGTTAGGTTATTTTCGTTACGGAATTTCTGGATTCGGTCTCCACGCTCAAGGCCCGCGATAGAAGCTATGCAATAGCTTAAAAAACACATAGATTTAAACATGTCAATTTCGTATGATCACAGTATGATACAAGAAATCCTGTTTTGAGTCTATATTATTATATTGTTAAATGTAATTGTTTTTTCCGGTTTTTATGATGACAACTATCCGATATTATTACAAATATTGTAAAATTTTCGTTTTAAGTTTCAGTTCGCAAAAATATTCCTGTTTTTAGTTTCAGTTGCAACAGTAATTTAATATCGGAATTTCAATTTATTATTATTTGACAGCATTGCAGATTGCGTAGCGTAAAAAGAGTATATTATTATATACATATACAGAGTTTTCAACAGAGCCCATAAACTTCAGATTTTAGAAAAAAAACAGAGCCTAAAAACATGAGATTTCAGAAACTATGAAGTAAACTGCTGTAAATCTATAAGAACATAGCAAAAAGTGAATTAGCTTTATTTCTTGATACGCATAACGTTGTGAATGCACAAAAATCCAACAACTCTACTGTCATTTTAGTGAATGACAAATCATATCATTGTGCTATTTACAGCAAAACATACGGTGGTCCCACATGAAAAGACCGATTTTTCCAATGCTGTACAAAGTTTTATGTGTACTTGTGTTTGTTTGTAGAGTGAATATTGTGATATAATATTTTGGACATGTTTGGTAATGAGTTTAACGTACTATATACTTCACAAATGCTTAATCCCTGAGCGGGGTTTTATTCCACGTCAGTGAACGGGATAGTGAAAAACTTGAAAAGGTTCTTGATCCTTTAACTTTAGGCCTTTGTTGAGTTGGCTATGATTTGCATTCTTTTCCTCCTTACATACAATGTACATACAAATGTTTATTTTAAAATACTCTTATTTCAATTCTAAAATTCATAATTATTACCTTGACCACAGTTTGTCACAAGACAATAGGGTAATATACTGGAGACAATCATTTGAAATTATAAATATCGACTCAGTGACCAAATTCAAACCTCGGATTCTGCTAGACTGCTGTACAAGTTTGAATTACAGGGAATTGTGACATACACACACACACTAACACACACACACAGAAACGTGTGTTACCACACGAAATACCTATTAATATAATTCGACTGGCCTTGTGGCTCAGTTAGTAGTGTGTTTATGTCTACCTACTGAACTGAAAGGTCATGGGTTCAATCCCCACCCAGGGCAAACATTTGTGTGATGAGCATGGATGTTTGTTCTGTGTCTGGGTGTTTCTATGTATCATATGTATATATTTACAAAAAAAGTATATATCTATATTATGTATTCTATCAGCCATCTAGTTCCATAGTAACATATTATGTATTCTATCAGCCATCTAGTTCCATAGTACAAGCTTTGCTTAGTTTGGGCTAGATGGTGCTGTGTGAAATGTCCACAAATATTTATTATTTATTTATTTATTTATATCTGATACCAAGAATTAAGGTTACATGGCAAATGATATATGATAATTTAGTTAAACGACTTTATTCAACACGGTGGAGTGAGATGGAACAAAATAATTCATCCCTTCTTTACATGTACGGAGTGCCATCCCTATTTCTCTTTTTACCCGACTGCGTAATAAAGAGGGTTATGTTTTTCGAGTGTATGTATGTTTCTATATGATCGCCTATAGCATAATTGGCTTGACCAATGTCAATGTGCAAGGTGTCGTTAGATTCATCTTCACTTTCCGAGTGTCATAGGCAATACTTTTGTGTAATAATAATAATACATATCTCGCATAAATAAAAGAAAAATGCGTTTTTTCGTAAACCCCGACGATTTTTTTCGTAATAAACAGGCTATTTTACCAGAAGTATTCTAAAGAATGCGCATTTATAATCTTTTACAGCGATTACACACATACTTTTTCATAAAAAACGTAAACTCAACAGCATATCGAGCGTAACGAAATCGTTTGATTATCGAAAAAGTTTGACTGCAAAAACTGCTTTTCTGCAGTCAGACATTTTGTTTTTCTCTTAATTTTCATATAGGTAACATAATTTTCTTCTCAAATGTGTTAAGTATGAAATATGTATGTATAGTCCGAAAGGAAATAGTTGTGTCCCCCCACCCTTTAACTACCAAACTATTAGAAATTCGTTTGAACTAATTTTTTGAAATGATTTTGAACACTATTTGATTACATATTTGAGATATAACTACCGGTACTATACAGCGATATATACATATGTAAAATACTTAAGAATGACAATAACTACTAATGGTAGAGAGGTCACTGACACTTGCAAACAACGAGACCTCTGGTTTAAGCAAACGATACTCGCTAAGTGATATTCTTTTAGATAAAAATATTATCTACGGAACCCTACTATATACGTGTCTCGACTCGAAACGACTTTAAAAGTTCGTCAAACGGCTGAAGAGTGCACCAAATAATTGCAGTTGAAAAAACTGAAGCAACCGACTTCACATCCGAACATCCGACCATTGTCAGAAATAGGACCACAAGGGAAGCACCAGCTTTTAAATAAAAAAATAATCATCAAAATCGGTTCACACAGTCGAAAGTTCTGAGGTAAAAAAAAAACAGTCGAATTGAGAACCTCCTACTTTTTTGAAGTCGTTTGAAAGTAGACTACCTGTTAAACTCTCAAAATACGTAACTTACTTTCTTTTTACTCCTTAATATGAGTGATTTATTTTAAACATTGTTCACTTAACATTAAAAAGACAACAATATTCTTTCTTATGATAAAATTAATCGTAAAAACAGACAAATCTTTTCTCCGCAACATAATTCACATCGGTTTCTTCCAGCATTATCAGAGCTGGAATTTCAAATCCGAAGGTTTCCCCGTTCATCCCTTTAGCAAAATACAATACGATGAGTCAGCGCTCTGTTTTACGTCTCGGGGCTTAAATATTCAGCGAAGAGCCTTTAAGTAGGGCTTCTATGTTGAATTTGAATAATTTTGTGCCTGAGACGAGAAAAAACACGTCTACGCACGCAGGAGTGTTTACTTAGTTTACTTAACATTTATTTTGTCTCTATCTCACTAGGTTGGCACAGTGTAGTACTTAATAGGTCAATGGGCACAGTACGTTTGCTTTCATCACTTCACTTTGTCAGACGTCATCTGTCACATTTACATCACTTAAGTTCAGCCACACTTTCTCAGGACAATCTCAGTCCAACCGCTTATTAAATACTAGCTGTGCCCCACGGTTTCACCCGAGTAGTGATGAAATACGATGATGATGATAATGACAAAATTAAGCCCATGTCCTTCTCTAGGTTCTAAAGAATCTCTGTGCCAAATTTCATAACGATTGGTTCAGCTGCTTAGCCGTGTAGATGTGACATACAGACAGACGACAGACAGAGTTACTATGGATTTTATAATATTATAAGTTGGGATTTAGAGCCTTCTTGCATACATGGGTATCTTAATTTCACATGATATATCTTGTCCATACCAGGACAAGCAAGTTGAAGTGGCAGTGGGCAGCGCACATAGCACGTAGAACTGATGGCCGATGGGGCCGAAAGGTTCTCGAGTGGAGACCACATACCGGCAAGCGCAGCGTAGGAACACCAGCCACGAGATGGACAGAATATGACCTCATACAAGTGGCGGGAAGACGCTAGATGCAAGCCGCTTCCAATCGGACCTTTTGAAAATCCATGGTCCCCCATGGATTTCCATGGATGGCCTATGTCCAGCAGTGGACTTCTTATGGGCTGAGATGATGATGATGATACCAGGACAACCTTCCACTCCTTAACTTTTTGGTGACTGGTGCTACTTAGACTTCCTCTAACATACTTATTCCTAATTTTTTCCAATTCCTTTACTCCACATATTTATCTCAACATTCACATCTCCGCTGCATGCAATTTCCTTTCATTCTCCCCTATTATGGTGGCCCCGCATTCTGAAAGGTTATATAAAATATGGGGTTGCTTTCATTTTACAAATACATTTTTTTAGACATGCGTGTTGTCGTCGTGGACTGTCAATCAACATCAAACGAGTTTACGTTCAAATATAAGAATGAAGACAAGGAATGTGTGTTAAAAGAAAAATAAAATACTCGATTGCGTAAGAATGACTTTCGTAGTGTAACTTACGCGGTCAGCATGCTGGGTACGCTGTCAACTGGTTTGAGCATTTGGATTGTCTTTAGACCTTTATCGGTCTGCCGTATGAGGTAATCGATATGCTTTTTGTGTAGTAGTTTAGTTAGTTGAGTTTGTATATTGTTTTGTAGTAGTTAATAAAGGCACTTGCCCATTAAAAAAAACTTACGCTTACATTGAGCATGATATGGTGTTGAGAGTACGTTTTTTCGAGAAAGTATGCAAAAAGCTACAGTGTAATTAATTTAAATAAACATTCTTTACAATATTTTTTGTACATATAAATGTGTTACGAATAAATTCGATAGAATATATGAAAAAGTGCATTTTTTATATTTACATGAGTTATATTATTATTACAAAAAACGTAGTCTGTGACAGTCAAGAAGAAGAAGAACCAAGAACAGTCAAGAAGAATCTAATGACACTTGGTACATCAAAATCGGTCAACCCGTTTAGCCAGTAGGCGGTATTATAGAAACATAGGTACATAAATAAATTTATACAAACAATACATTCAAAAAACAACCCTCCTTCTTGCGCAGTCGAGTTAAAATAAAGACGGCTCCAAAAACTAATTTTGTTTTGGTTTTAGGGTTCCGTACTCAAAGGGTAAAAACGGGACCCTATTACTAAGACTCCGCTGTCTGCCTGTCCGTCCGTCCGTCCGTCTGTCACCAGGCAGTTAGACAGTTCAAATTTTCATAGATGATGTATTTCTGTTGCTGCTATAACAACAAATACTAAAAAACAGAATAAAATAAATATTTAAGGGGTTCCCATACAACAAACGTGATTTTTTTGCTCGTTTTTGCTCGATATTGATAAAGGCAACAGGTAGATGCTTGAAATATTCACAGAATATTGAGTTATATTATTCACTTTAAAAATAAATAACTAAATTAAAATAAAATTAATATTTAAGGGGCTCCCATACAACAAACGTGATTTTTTGCCGTTTTTATAGATAATGGTACGGAACTCTTCGTGCGTGAGTCCGACTCGCACTTGGCCGGTTTTTTTATTTGATGTGCGAAGTGTCGTTAGATTCTTCTTTACTTCTTGGCACAAGCTACGTTTTTAAAAATAGTGATTGTTCAAAGGTCACTAAGTTAGTGACCTTTGAACAGATACTATTTTCTTGCCGGACAGTTATTTTTTAGTTTATTTTTTCATTTAATCATTTCTATCTCTAATTTTCACTCTCACAGTATTGCCATGATAAAAATCTCCATAACGCTAGCTAAATTTAGTGCCAGTTTCCTTGCCAGGATCCGATAGGCAGCTCACATGGAAACTGAACAAACGAGCTGTAAAAATGAGATCATTTCTCTGAACTACATAATATATAAGAAATGTTATTATTCTTATGAGTTACCGCATATGTGCTGCTATTATATGAGTTATGTTATAAGCTACGTTGTCCGTCTCTCTCTGCCTGTCCGTCTGCACATCTCTCTGTCCGTTTCTTTGTCTATCTATCTACAATCTATGTTCTCATGAAACTGTAAAAAAAGTATAAATAAATCCGTCAAAATAGTCTCTCTATAATAGTAGTAGTCTCTCGGTGTGAGAGTTTTACTCTCACACCGAGACTTCTGTTATCCTATGCAACGTATGGATACAGAAAACTGGACTAATTAGCAAAATGAGCTATAAATCTATGAATATTTATAATTTCACACATTTATTTTATCATTATACAGTAGAAATATTCTGAAATGGTAGCCATATCTAAAGAAAATATTGACAACAGCGCCATCTAGCGTGACTTTGATAAAACACGAAGACTGTATGGCGTGCGCCAACTGTGGACGACACTTTGACTCTAAAATATTTCTAAATTGAAAAATGGTTTTGGCATATCCATAATGATTTTTGATTACCTATCCAACCATGCCACACACGATGAGATATATGAGAAAAAATAATACATCCCCACTTGAAGTATATGGGAGGAAATCCATAAAAAAATGTTTCAAGATGTTATGCTACCATTTTGTTGCCGTGATAACTTTGTATATTCATAGCAAATTCCAAATTTTTAGTACATAGGTCTTTGAGCTAAGCTGCGGACCGACGGGCATGGTGAAACTATTAGGGTTCTTAGTTGATTACGGAACCCTAACCCTCCAATCAAGCTCGACGCCATTTAGGCCATATGACGCTAACACTTGTGTCCTAGCTCGAAGAGCGTGTGATAACCTACTTAATCCTTCAGGAGACTTTCCGTCCTTCGCTGAAATGGAAGTTACTAAGTTACTAGTTAAGAACTTAAACTAGTTCTAACTTCCATTTGAGCGAAGGTTGGAAAGAATACTAAACTCTGAACACCAACGACTTTCAACTTTAGTTTTATCATCTATTTGTTTTTAAAAGGGAACACAAATAGCCAATTATTAGTTGTTTAGTACAACAATACAAGCACATACTGTTTTGATTTTACAGACATGTTAAAATAAATAAAAGATGAAAAACTTGAATAATAAAGTAACTATAGTTTATGAAACTGAAACAACTGACTTTGAAATACGCAATTTCGTTTACTGGGATAACATATTTTTTGCTGTAATTTTCTTTTTGAATCCAAAGAAATTAACCTGTTTTGATATAATTTATATGGGACCATTAATTAAAGCATGGAACTGTGCCGAAATATCAATGACTAACTTCGCCCGGTAAAGTACCTACTATTATTATTAACGGGATATTTACCGTGGTTTGCGTTAATTTTGAGCTCCCGATATTTCGGCACAGTTACATGCTTTAAGTAATGGTTATGAGGGACATAGTATTATATATGTTTTTTTATGTAGTCTTAAAGTGTATATAGTAGAGGTATAGTTCTTAGTATAGTTTTTTCTTACATGTCGTTTCGGCATATAAATAAATCATTATTCTATGGTTAAGTTATCAGTCATCACACAAGTCTTCAAGATTTTGATAAAGCGTATTTTGAAATAATAATCCCTAGAGGGACAATATATATTATTTTTTACATATTTGGGCATAATTCGATATTATGATATACAGAATCAACCAGACACAAAACAAACACACACATCCATTAGGTCCACATTTTAATGCTAGCTGGGCAGGGGTAGAACTATCTTGGAATTTTCAAGACTAGAGTGAATAAATATTTTCTAGATTTTCTAGATCTACGTACTCTATTCTCAACCATCAAACATGTTTGCCCTGGGTGGGCATTGAACCCACGCCCTTACAGCTTAGAAACCAGACGTACTGCCAACTGAGTTGCAAGGCAAGTCAAGTCAATATTATATTTTCTAAATACATTCCGCTTACCGAACGAATAAAACTCTTTAGTTACAGCATGTAGCCTCGGTAAGAAACAGGGTCACAATATATCTGAAAATGTCGCAGTGACTAGCCGGGGCAGTCAGAGATCATTTGGCCCGTAAGGTTCGAATAATAAAATAACAACCGGACAAGTGCGAGTCAGACTCGCCCACCGAGGGTTCCGTACAAACTAAATAAAAGGGGGAAATCATATTATTTTTTATATTTTCCTTCATAAACTGAAAAATATACATCGTAAAAATATTTAAAAGCCTGTTTTAGCTTATGCTAATGAGCCTCTTTCATACGATACCCCACATGATACGGTTAATTCACTTTAAAATTTGCGCCCTCATTCCTTGCATAGAGACACATTTTTTTTGTGATTAAATTAAAAATGTCCAGTTTTCGGATTTTTTCCTATATGTGTACTCTAACACAATGCTTCTTGCCAAATTTCATAGTTCTAGGTCAACGGGAAGTACCCCATAGGTTTTGATTCCCTTGTGAGTGTCGAAATGTGCGTTTTTTACGACATATTCGGCTATAACTTTTTTTTACGACAACTGAGAAATTTTATTTTTCTTTATGCAGCAAGATACTATAGATTTGCATATATGGTTTTAATTTCAACTCGATACCTTCAGGCATTCCCGAGATAAAGGTCTTGACACCCGGACAGACGGACAGACGGACAACAAAGTTATCCTATAAGGGTTCCGTTTTTTCCTTTTGAGGTACGGAACCCTAAAAAAACTTCGGTATTTTTCATTGTATATATCCTAAGGCTTTGACGATGCTACACACTAACTGTTGTCTATTCGGTGGTATTTTTGTGGAACAATTCTCTTTCCGCCGCGGGGTGGTGACATAACATTTGCCTAAGGCGCTACGTGATATTAGTTTGTTGGATGCGGGACTTCGGAATAAACTTGGTATTGAGTCGAGTACGTAACGTGGGGAATTTATTATGAGTATGTCGTACGAGAGACGGCGAAGATGGATGAGCTTGGTTCCTTTTGTAAGAGAAAAGTTTGATACCTAGTTTAGCCGTGGACGGTAAGTAGTTAGGACTTGTAAGAGTCTTTATTGCTGAGTGCTAAGATGTTTTGGAAGTGTATATCTACAGTCTAAATTACTTGTCCAACTTTTTTATCATTAAATAAATTCGCTACTCATGTTTGTTTATGTTGGATGTGTGAATATATTAATGATATATCTAGCAAATATATTGGTCAACCTTACGTTCGCTTCCATCATGGATGTAATCCGGGTGTCTTCAAATCGCGAGTGAATAGATTTCTTCTAGGCAAGCGCGCTCCATCGTAGACCGTAACTGTCGCTTAACACCAGGTGAGTTGACGATCAAGCGCAAGTCTATTAACGAATAAAAAAGAATCGTTTTAGAACTCGTAATTCAAATAATTTTTAGTCAAATTGTACACGTATACCAATTACACGGACGGGTTCGACACATAATTATGCTCAAAAACACAAAAGGCCAAAAAGGCATTTAGACAGATACACAAATGGCCAAATACGTAGTTGGCCAAATACACAATTGACCAAAACTGAAATAAGACTACAAAGTGATTCTTGCGGTTATATCTGTTTGAAACATTTTTTTTCTTTGTGGATAAGTACCTGCACGTCACAAGAGATTTTCCCTCCATTCATGTCCTTAAGATCAAGGATGCTGTGCGTTGGTAGTCAGAAATTTTAGTTTTATATATAACACTACCTGTGGCCTACGGCATCACTCGCGTAGTCATGAACAACAGTGATGATGATAATGTAATGTAGCCTATATTAGTTTCCAGGTTCTTAACTATCTGTGTACTAAATTTCATAACGATCGATTCAACTGTTGGATCGTCATAATTATAGTTTAAAAAAAGTGAGAAAAAACCGACTTTAAAACACGCAATTCATTTACTTGCATCACATATTTTCCTGTAATTTTGTCAAAAACCAAAGTACTGTATTGATTTTGATAAAATTTATATGAGACCACCTCCGAAGTATTATACCTACCTAAAAATAAAATAAAAACCGGACAAGTTCGAGTCGGACTCGAACACCGAGGGTTCCGTACAAACTAATAGATAAAAGGGGGAAATCATATATTTTTTTATATTTTCCTTCATAAACCGAAAAATATACATCGTAAAAATATTTAAAAACCTCTTTCAGCTTATGCTAATGAAGCTCTTTCATATGATATCCCAGATAATACGGTTAAAGAACTTTAAAATTTGGAACCTCATTCCTTGCATAAAGACACAATTTTTTTGTGATGAAATTAAACATTTCCAGTTCTCAACCTATGGGGAATCAAAATCTATGGGAAGTAGATTTTATTAGATTTAGATTTAGATATAGATTTTGATTCCCTTGTGAGTGTCGAAATGTGCATTTTTTACGACATATTCGGCTGTAGTTTTTTTTTTTTATGAAAACTTAGAAATTTGATTTTTCTTTCTTCGGCAAGATACTATGGATTTGCGTATATGGTCTTAATTTCAACGCGATACCTTCACGCGTTCCCGAGATAAAGGCCTTGACACCCGGACAGACGGACAGACATACAGACAGACGGACAACAAAGTGATCTTATAGGGGTTCCGTTTTTTTCTTTTGAGGTACGGAACCCTAAAAAACAATATACAGATAAGTTGAGAACCACCTTCTTTTTGGAAGTCGGTTAAAAATATATTAAATGAATGTGAATAGCTGATGTGCCTATTACACAATATAGATATAGTCAAAGCTGAAGTATTATGATGAAATGGTTGTGACTTTAAAAAACTATAAATATGCTATGATGATGATCTTCCACACAGCAAATATGACGTGATACTTCTGTGTGGGAGCATCAGAAAGACATTAATTTATTAATTTATTATTATCTAGCGTTTCAAATCAGAATGACAACACAATACCACAAAGTATACACCGAAAATACGACTAAATTTTTAATTATATTAATAGCTGAAATTCTCTATTCTTCAATGACGCCATTATCTGCTTCTCCTTTATTTTGCAGCGCCCAAGTAGGTGTAATATGTAAAAATAGATGTAATAAAAAATGGATTATGAATAATGTTAGCCTTCTAAAAGTAAATAACGTTAAAAGACAAATTAATCAAACAAATATTATATAAAGATTTCCTTCCACTTTCTATACAAACAGGCCAATTTCTACATTTTATCTCATCCCATATCATCTCAGATGTTGTTGAAAACGTGAAAGGAAAGTTACCGAGGTCGTATTGAAAAACTATAAGCATCGCAGCGTTTTTTGTACGAAAATAAAATAACAGTTTTGTTACCCATTACAGTACTCGTGTAAGATCCGAAGATTATAAATATCTCAAAGGGAGGGTCGCAACTGAAGCGACTGAGTTCACACTATGTCCGATTTGGAAGGGATAATTGGACACTTTGATAGTAGGGAAATAAATTCGCTTGTTTAGTTTGTATTTGCACTTGTTTTTTTTCCTCGTGATCTCAAGTGAGAGATCAGGAATATTTTGAGGAGTCTGATGTTTCTATGTGCTAACTACAGTGCAATTCTTAGACGTCTCAACGTTCTTAAGATATAATAAAGATGGTTTTTTCTCCTATTACTGGTATTGAACTCGAGTGGTAGCCGCATTTGCTTTGTCCGAGTTTGTAAGTTGGTGATTATCAAGGTGCCACTCTTAGACATCTCAACGTGATTTTTTATTTTGTAAACGTCAAGAAGGATTTTCTTCTATTGTTGCTATTGGACTCGAGTAGTATCCGTATTTGCCTTCGAGCTTGTAAGTTGGTATTTATCAATTAACTTAATGTTTGAGAAAAAAACCTCTATTTAAATGATTAAAAATAAAATTTGATGGGAAGTTTCCGCAATGGATTGAGATTCCAGACCAATACATATAAATCGTTATTCAAGATAGAGATTTTTTAAATGTTAGTTATAGATTTACAATTGACCACCAACTTCTTATATTAAGCACCGGTGTGGTCGAGGATGGATCTCGTCAAACTAAATTTAAAAAAGTTACTTATTATGTCTGTATCAAATAAAACTATTTTGTTTTGTTAACTTGTTGTGACTAACTAGACGCATGTTATTTTCATTTTATTTAAATAGGTAAATTTTCCCATAGATTTTTTTTATCAAAATTGGTTAAGTATTTTGGTCTCCATAACAAAATAACAAGTAAACGAATTGCGTATTTGGAAGTCGTTTTTTTTTTGAGTTTTTTAAACGATGAATCTCCTCCTGAAATCTGGCAATAAATCCTTCCTCTTTTATGGAAGTCGCTAAAATCAACACTCGTAAAAAATACTTTCACATACATTCTCGCAAAGAACGTATACATAACATCAAGTGTAACTCTTATACCACGAAAAATTGCTTAAACAGTTGGCTACTTTGTTTTTCTTTTAAGATAGATATGTATATAACTATTTCGTTTGAAAGTGTTTCGAATATTCTTTTAACGTGTCTTAGCCTTAATGTGAACTTGGTCAGAAGCGTCCAGAAATAATACGTTACCATGGGGAACTAATAAAATCTGTACAAGGGCGTGCAAGGGTAGGGGGTTGCTAGGAGATGCTTGGAATCAAACTGCATAAAGAACAAGATTACGAGGGGGAAGAAAAGACGGGCCATTAATAATTTGTTGAAAATTTTGCGCGCATATGAGTTTTTAATCTTGCGTTTTAGAAGAAAATAAAATTTCTACCATAATCTGTTTTGTAATTTTGTTTTTACGTTATTTTGTTAATAAGATTAGGACGGACTTATTATGTTATATGTCACATTCCATTTTCGATTATTTTTTAACTCTGAATTAGCATACTTCTGTTTTAAAAAACATAAACTTTATTTAGGATTCGCTCAAAGCGCGCAGGTATCTCTCTCGCGCATCACGATGACGAAATCTCAACTTTCATAATAAAATCAGTAAGTGAGTATGTATGTACCCCTCTAAGCTATATTATTAATTTGTGTATATCCACAGGCACATTTCCGAGTTCTCTGAAAACGACCATTATTAAACCTTTATTTAAAAAAGACAATAGAGAGAAAATGGAATGCTATAGGCCCATTGCACTTATATCGATATTTTCAAAAATTTTCGAGAAGTATGTTTATAATGAGTTAAATGATTATTTAGAGAAAAATAATATTCTATGCAATGAACAAAAGGGTTTCAGAAAAAATAGAAGTATTAATATGGCCATATACGATTTCATTAAAAACGTCTTAATATGTATGGATAAAAGCACTCCGGTGTGCGCCATATTCTGTGATATGACGCAGGCGTTCGATTGCGTAGATCACAGAATTTTAGCTAGTAAATTAGAAGCGTATGGAATACGTGGCAACGTTTTAGATTTGATAGAGTCTTACCTAGCAGATAGAATACAAATCACGGAAATCAGTCGAGTCAATCTTAACACGAAAGCAGAAGAAATATATAGATCGTATGAACGCAAAGTGGCGTACGGAGTTCCACAAGGTAGTGTCCTGGGACCACTTTCATTCATAGCATACATAAATGACTTGCCTAATGCTACATCTCAACCTATGACATTATTTGCAGATGATAGCACTATCACCGTAGCATGTAAAACACTTGACTCTTATGAAAACGATATTGTTAAATCTTTGACCTCAGTTATATCTTGGCTTGACAACAATAACTTAAAAATTAACCTAAATAAAACAAATATAATGCATTTTAGACAAAGAGAAACAAACAAAGGTAATATTAATGTAGCATATGACAATAACATTATAAATGAAGTAGAAAGCTCAAAATTTCTTGGATTATATATTGACCGAAAATTGAATTGGAAATCACAAATAGAGCACCTTTCGAAAAGAATAAGTAGCCAAACATATGCCATCGCCAAACTAGCTCGTACTCTAAATATAGAATCTTTACTTAAAGCCTACTATGGGTTAGTTGAATCAATTTTGAGGTACGGGATTATTTTTTGGGGAAATTCAACAAATAAAATTATTATTTTTAAAAGGCAGAAACGCTGTATTCGTTCAATGTTTAAACTCAAAAAAAGAGATAGTTGTAAGCCATATTTTTTAAAGTATAAAATTCTTACACTTCCGTGTTTATACATTTTAGAAACGGCCCTTTTTGTAAAAACAAACCGGGAGCGATTCCCCACACTATCTGATACTACTGTAAGAAATAGGCGCGACCAAGACAAACGGCGCGTACATGAAGGAAAGACAGCACTGATGCAAAATAGCATCGTATGTATGGGTCCTAAAATCTACAATAAGATTCCTAAGTCAATAAGAGACCAGAATAGTAATTTATTTAGAAAAAAGTTGAAGGCATTGTTATTGCAGAAGTGTTATTATTCTATCAATGATTTTTTAAATGACAAATTTTAATTTTATTTGACATTATGTGTATCTTTTATTGCTTCTGCTTTGTCATATTATAGATATTTTTGGTTTGTGTATTAATCTAATAACAAATAATAATTATTATTATTTTATAATTTTTCGCATGTGCATGATGCTGTCTACCTGACATTTGTACGCCTAATCGGCACAACATGATTTTAAGCGACTAAATTTAGTGTAACATCTTTTATGCACTTGTTGTATAAAATTCTCGTGTTGTATGCAAATAAATTATCTTTATCTTTATCTTTATCACAACATTTTTCAACATATAAAACCTTGGAGCAAGAATATTGGAAAAGTGAGAAAATGATTTGTTTATTTTGATAGGAAAATATTTAACAAAATCTTTGATATCTTTGAAATTGGCTGAGGAGTAGGAAAATATATGTTTTTTTCACAACTCCGTCGCCAGTATACGTGATATCTGTTTTTTTTTTTTAAATATTTCTTTTATCTAAATAAACAAATTAATTTCAAAATTTTCTAATATCTCTAACGAATGATTTTATAAACGGTATTGTGGAGTATTTTAAGCACTGAAACATCTACAAATATAAAGACAGTTCAACAATTACATACATACATCTCATACTTGAACCCAAATATCCCGATCTGTACTTGGGAGCCTTTACCATTTTTGCCACGGAGGTGTCACGTGGATGGTCGAAACTATTGAAAAGGCTGTTCGAAAGTTTCACTTTTTCACTAAAAACCTAAACCTATAGAAAAGTAAAACAATCGATCTAAAGCTAATCCAAATCTTAAACCTACTACCAGTTGGTAGCGCAGCATTGCAAACTTAATTATCTACTTTGTTTGTCTAAATTGATTGTGATTTGTTGTATGTTTTTTTTTTATTATAATATTTATTAGTTTACAATTGTTAGTATTATATTTACTTTCTTGTCTTTTGCACGCTCCGTCTAAATTCGTTTTCTAAATTTCACTCAATTCCATGGTTTCCTGGAAGATATCGCTTCTAGCGATATGGCCGCCCATTGTTACTAGGGTAACAATGGGCGGCCATATGTTATTACCATTTGCACTTTTTTATTAATTTTAAGATGCGTCTATAAAGACTTTATCTATCTATCATTGCTACTGTGAATGCGAATTTACATAGAAATGCTAGTTACTATTTTGGCCAACATTCTGGTAGTTACATAAAACATACTTTATATGCATTGCCCATAAAACTTACTTTGAAACGGACTGTGAAAAGTGGTTCAATAGTATAAAACCAACATTGTCTCTGTAAATTCAGCTTTTCTCAAAACAAAAGCTGGGTATCTCGTGATTTATAATATCTCCGGGCGGAAGCGACACGTTACTTATCTCTACGTGTCACTCAGGACTTGAACTTTCTGGTTATCCGGAACTTTCAACGGATTTCTAGAGGGAACTGGGTCGAGTTTGCGGAATTTGTTGCATGTGTTAGCAGCAAGTCTTGATTGTACTGATATCGAGCTAGTCGTGATTTTGTAGTTTGTTAAAAATGTAAATACTTAATTTATCGACTAAGTTACTCGTAAAAAAGATACGGTCTTTGGTCAACAGGCAAAATTGTCTATTATCTCTTACTAGTAACGTTTGTATGTGTGCATGTTGGAGTTTCGACGCATTGTACCAGAATCGCAAATGACCGCAATTACGCGCGAATATTATACCTCGTGCGCGAGTCCGACTCGCACTTGGCCGGTTTTATAACAAAATAACAAAAAAATATCATCCAAGTAAAACAATAGCGTATTTTCAAGTCGTTTTTTTCCGTTTTTTTAAACTATAATTATTGTATGTAAATAATGATCACAATCGCCTATTTGTTTTATGCAAAACGTTCCCTATGCACGCAAACACAAATGCGTTAAAATTTGTTCAATATTAATGCGTTTTAAATATTTTTTTATTATTTAGTTTGGAAGACGACTTTAAAGGTTTTCCGCTCAGTAGACCCTGTAGCGCTATCAGAAGTCTGCTGTCGTAGACACCCTTATTTCAGCGTAGTTAATTAATTTCAAATTCCTGGTCAAACGCCGGACGTAGCTGCCGCAATTATAAACTTTTGATAGTGGTCCGTCAAACTCTTTGAGTTAATGAGTTTTTGGAGCTAAGATAAAACGAAATAGGATGAATTTCGAAGATTTCTTACTTTTTGTAAAACTATTTTTTTTTTAGAATAGTAGGTATCACCTTACATATTTTTTTACTGCTACGCTAATTATGATGGTAAAGTTGGATTAAGGTTGGGACCGAGTGGTGGCCAAGACAAGGAAAACAAAGCGTAGGTCGTCCGCTGGCAAGTTTAGTGTAAAAACTAAAGTGATCAATAAGGACTAACAACGAAATTTGAGAATCTTAAAATCCCCCAATATAAAAAAAAACGGCTAAACCAATTTTAAAAAGAAAACTCTCGGTAAAATCGTCTATCAAAAAAAAACATTGATCGAAATCGGTCCATACGTTTGAGAGCTACAATGCTACAGACAGACAGATATTCAGGTACAAATACACAGTTACACACGTCAAGCACCCCTCTTTTTTTAGTCGGGGGTTAATAAAATACGTGTGATATGAGGGAAGTCGAAATATCCGAATAGTTTCTGTGTCTGGGTGTTTCTATATACGTAAGTATATATTTACAAAAAAAAAAGTATATATGTATTCTGTCAGTCATCTAGTTCCATAGTACAAGCTTTGCTTAGTTTGGGCTACTAGATGGTGTTGTGTGAAATGTCCACAAATATTTATTTTCTTTATTTATTTATTTTTAACGGCTTTCGGTAATACTTATCAAAAGCACAACGTTGACCGCTGAATGTAGTGAAAAAACTATAGTTAGACGCTTTTACTCAAAATATACATGAGGGACTTGTACTTTTTTTTTTTTTTTTTTTAATCTGTATTTATTTTGGGGCTTAAGTCGCTGTGCGATTATGTCAGCCCCGTTTAACACGAAACTATGTACATATCAACATTTCAACTACTGCGACTCACACAAGGGACTTTCCTTTAAAGTTGTTTGAAGCGCACATCGAAACCATGATTTAGTTTATACAATAATTATGATAATACATTATGTACATATAACAAGTAATCGCTTAAAAAAAAAATGACTTCAAAATTCGTTCATTCAAATTCAAAGCAATTCGTTTCTTGGATGACATATTTTTCCGGTTATTTTGTTATAAAAACAAAATACTGAACTGGTTTAGATAAAATTTCTATGGAACTACTTGGAAATTATACTCTTTCAACAAAACATAATAATCGGCCAAGTGCGAGTCGGACTCGCGCACGAAGGGTTCCGTACTATCATCTATAATACTACAAAGTTTAGTTCTGTTTATAAAATAACGAGAAATCAACGAAATTCCAAGTAGTAAATTGCAAACTTATAGGTAGGTTTTCGATACACATCCGGGCAGCATGACGACGCTCGCGCGAATACGCGCGGTTATGGCTCGCTCCGTGATGTTACCTCCCCTGCTACCCGCGCGGCCGTTGCTTAGCAACCGCCTCGCGCTCGCGCCACCACACCGCGGCGCGGCGCTCGCACCGCGTTTAGATGCACGGATTATTTTCATTTTGTGAGTTTTTATGTATTAGATTAGGTATTTATAGTTAATATATTTCTAAATATTTACTTACAAATATTCAAGTTTCTACCTGTTAATTAAGATCGAGTAAAAATTGCTTAAAAATTACGTTTGTTGTATGGGAGCCCCCCTTTAATATTTACTTTATTGTTATTTAATTATTTATTTTGAAAGGTAATATACAAGTAAATATTCTGTGAAAATTTGAAGCGTCTACCTGTTACCGTTTTTAATATTGAGCAAAAAAATACGAAAAAAACACGTTTATTGTATGGGGACCCTCCTTAATTGTTTTTTTTTTTTAATTTTTTGTATTTGTTGTTATAGCGGCAACGGAAATACATCATTTGGGAAAATTTCAGCTTTCTAGCTATCACGGTTTATGAGATACAGCCTGGAGACAGACAGACAGACAGACAGACAGCGAAGTCTTAGTAATAGGGTCCCATTTTTACCCTTTGGGTACGGAACCCTAAAAAGGTATTTTAACCGACTTAAAAAAAATTAGGTTATCAATTCAACCTGTATGTTTCTAATATTGTCAGAATTACACAATTTTTGTATATGTTAGTCTATACCAGCTTCTATGCATGTGTGGCAAATTTCATAGTGTATGTATGTTTGTCCACGCATTACGCAGAAACTATTCAGAAATTATTATTTTTAATTCGTATTTCAGAAATTATTATTTTTATTGTATAAAGTATCTTTCAACTTAGGAGTCACTGTAAGTTTTATCAAAATCGAATTTTCAGTTTGAAGTCGGTTTAATTTTTTAAAATTACTTTTATTTCAAGTCGGTCCAGGTGTCTTCAAGTAATCGGGTATCATACATAAAAATAACAAAAAAAAAACGACGAATAGAAAACTTTCTCCTCTTTAGAAGTCGTTAAAAATTTAAATTAAGAACCCACTAAGAGTAACTCGACAAAAATATTCCCAGTACGAACGTTAGGTATCACTCAAAAAAGTTTCAACGCCGTGATTATTTCAGTGGCGAAAGCAAACAGCGACCTCGAGTCAATTTGAATTTTAATTACTTGGTGTACCAGAAGCCCTCGTTCAATCTACGTCTGCAGGTGGCTGGGAAATCGATAGGTGGTAAAACAGGTGGATAAATAAATCACTTGCCTTTCAAGGTTTTAAACATGTATAATTAATTTAAAAAGTATCCATAATAATAGTATCTATATTAAAACAAAATACCCAACTGCAGAAAATCAGTTCTTGCTGTCTAACAAATAATTTGTCCCCACTTTACGTGTAGCAAAGTAACCCATTTTTTTTCTTCAAAATTTTATTCTACTGCTCTCCCGGTATAACTAATCCCATCAAAAACAATATGTACAAGTAAGCCAAGTATCGCAACGCAGATCTTTTACCACAAAAAGTTGTGAGATCTAACCAACCAAAACCAAGTCGATTAATTAATTTAGTACTATCTATGGGAGCATTTATCCAACTATTTTGTAAGAAACTGTGACAACTTTTGCAGTACCTAACCGTAACCATATTAAACTTCTTCATTTCTTTAATCATTAGAATGATGTGGCCATTTAGTGACTTGACTTGCCCACTTCTAACACTCTGCATTATTGTTACAATCGAGTCATGTAAGTTCTCCATCTTCTATACTTGTTTTCACTCGAGGACATGAATCGTTTCAATGTTTGTGCCTTCTAAGGTAGGTATATAGTTTTGGCCCATGACGTTTCTCTCCAAGTACATGTCGGTCTAGTCGCTCAAGACACGATTTGTAGTAATATTAATTGATTGATCTTTGCATTTTTAATTCTACTGAGGGCGCTTTCGGGTACCGCGGTACGCTATAGAATTAATAAGATTCAAAATGTCGAGTAAACAACTTTTAATATCCATTCTAGCTCCATCCTCGGCCACACCGTCTCTTAACTTCAGGCGAGTTGGTGGTCAATCGTAGATCTATCTAGCGTCAAAAAAGAATAAGCCTTCTAAGGCTAAAGTAAGATCACTCTGTCCGTACTACACCCGACAGGTAAGAAAATGTGACACAATTTAAATATTTAGCTCTGTGATGTGACAAATACGTCTGCTCTCTGAAATACCATTCTAACGCTCATGTGCAAAACAACATGTCATGTGTGTCAAAGACAGTAAATACTGCTTATGCACACATTTCGATAGATTTTTAGCTTCACGAATGAAGGAAATTTTGAAAGAAACTATCGCTTCAAGTAACACGTTTTCAGGGCGATGAAGTGATTGAGCCAGTTTCTACCCATTGTACCAGATCTCAGCTACTTGTGTGACGCGCGTCCCTTAAAAATGTGTTTGGCGTGTCCAGTAATTTTAGTTTATCCTCATGTTTATACTTGTATATAACAATTTCATAAACATTTTGTGAGAAAAACTATGGGCTTCAAATAAAAAGGTAAATAAAACGGAATGAGATAAATAAAACAGGCGCTCGTTTCCTTTTTTCTTATTTTAGTCAGACAAGCGTGTGATTGATAAGAATAAATCATAATCTATTTGGTAGCCCATATTTTCCGCGAATACGCACTTTATTCCGAAGGTTCACCGCTATTTCCAAAAATAACCTTCCAATATCTCAGCTATCAAGGATCAGCGGGTCGTTTCTAATAAACTGGGCCAAAAATCTAGATGTTGATAAAGTGTCTAAACTACCCTTCGGCGAGCTAGACAATCAAAATTAATGCTTACGACCCGTCTCAACGGTCGACAAGGCCAATAGTTTGTGCCAAGGAATGGGAGGGGATATTCCCCCTTTGCCCACTACAGGGGGGTTGGGGTATAGTAGCGGCATCACCAGTGGGATTTGTTTCAAGTAATCTGTGATTAAAGTGAAGAGCGGTCTTGAATGACGCTGTTGGTTATTGTACGCGGAAAAGAAATTATATTAGATTCAAACATTTGTACTATAGACATTAACTTTGTTCTTAGTAAGTAATAATTCGTTTATGAGCATAGGAATCTGTCTGATTTTGCATATATACCAAATAGTACTCGGCAGTAAGGTTAACTTACACAGCACGCATCACGCAAGGCGTTATTGTGAGTTGTGTGCGACTACGGACTGATGTTTCCACACGGTAAGTAGATAAGATACAGAACTTTTGTGTGAGACCATCAGGTTGAGATAATGATACCTGCTGATTTATACCTTTATACCTGCTTGCATACTGTCATTGTAAAAGAAACGTTGGTGTGGATGGCTCCAGGGTGTGAAGAAGTATGCTGTGCTTTCACGAAACGCTACTAGCGTTATGCCCTTAACACATCTTAAGCTAGAACTAAGCGAATCGCTTCCACTTTTCCAAAGTAAACCATTGGGGAATATAATGCCTCACCACCATCTTTGTTTTCTCTTTCAGTTTTCCTCTAGATTGACATAGTGCCGTCTATGTCTATGTGTTTCATCGCTTAGGCAAGCTTACCATCAGGCAAGCTATGGAGATTTGATCAAACGTAGACCTAATCTGTATCGACATATTCTGTAAAAAAGTGTCTTAACTCTTGGTGTTTATACCAACCATACGACCGGTTAAGTTAAAAAGTACAGACAAACATAAAAATAGTAAAGTACAGAATAACAATACTCTCAGCAAAAAATATACGTTTTGTAAATGATGCGTTTTGCTTTAAATATAGATGATAGTTATTTATTGTATAAAAATTTAAAAAACTACATATAGAAAATAAATCGTATTATTTTATTTATAATATACGTAAAATGTATTTCTTATTTATTTTAGAATAACATTGAGTATTTCTTCAAACTAAATATTATAATCGTCTCGAATAGAACTATTTGCTTTTATAAACTTATTGGTTAGCGAAATGTCAATGGTATTGGTACAAAGAGGTTGGTTGGAAATATTTTGTACTAAATGTGTAGCTCCGTTATGTTCAAATTTTGTTTTTTTTTCCGGCCTAGCGGATAAAACGAACTTTTCCACGCTAGTATTAGCCCTGAAAACTGAACTGTACGAGCTAGTAAGATGATTTTTTTTATTGTACTCCAAAAGGACAAACACAAAAATTATAGAACATCTTAAAAAAATCTAGTGTGGCACAATTTCTTCCAGGCAACCATGTAATGGTGATTAATAGATAGGATAAATAAAGCGGATGTGCAATAGACGAGGGTATATGTAACTATAACATAGTTCCTAAATTCAAATAATATTAAATACTAACACTTAAATAAAAATAAAACAAATTAATAAATATCCTTCAAGGATATAGTAACATTTATTTTTAAATTATCTGTGAAAGAAAATGTGACACCTAAAATTCTACATTAGTGCTCAAAATTAAAATGTCTTTTCAGACTTCACAAAGAAAATTAAAGTTAATTACGAGGGTAAACGTCGCTAAAACATTACACTGTGTTCGAAATAATAAAATTGAACGTTATTCCCTCCACTTGCCTTAACGGCTAGTTTTAATGTTTAATTAGTTCTTACATTAGTAAGCATCTACTTGGATATTTCGCTGAGGTGGGTGTAAAGGCTTTATTAGAGAACTAAAGTAGTCGTAAAATCCTTTTATTAAAAGTGTTTGTGATTTTAGGGAAGAGCTTCGTAGCCGGCTTTAAGTATCGCGGAGGATTAAAATGGTAATCTTTATGTTTACTTTGATTTTTATCGTAATTTATATGAAAAAACAGCGTATTTTTATTTTGTTTCATTAAGCAGCTTTGATATATGTACATAAAATGTATAAAGTGTCAGAGGTATGTGCAATAATACATTTAATAAAAAACTACTACGTACTTCTAAAACAACTTTTACTAAGCTAAGGGACCATATAATTATAAAAGACGAAAACAAACAGCTGTTCCACAGAAAAGTTTGGCGATCCTTAAAAAAAATATTAGTATATTAGCATAAAAATCTCTCTTTTCGCGATTTGATCTTAGATCTGATCCTTTAGTGAAAGTTATTCACTTTTATGGATAAATGTATTGTTGTATTGTTGCTGTATCACCCTATTTATGTAAGGTATAAGGGGGATTGCTCTTTCTCGGCCTATGAACTATAAACTAAAATATTTTGCAGCTCCTTAAACGTGTTACAACGTTTCAGACAAATAATTTATTTAAAATAAAAAAGACAAACAGGACGAAATAGATTTTTGAATCAAAATTTTCGCCAAAAAATTCTCAATTAAAAAATAAGTCGACTCATCCATTTTGGGCGCTACAATATGACGATCACTCCTTTTGTCCCCTCTTGTTCCAGACAGATATGCAAATAACTCCTCATGATATTAGTATTCCTATTTATGGGTCAAAAGTTAAAAATAATATTTTTTTTCCAACTATTGTAATACTAATATTAATAAGCTTAACCCATTTCACTTCGACAAATGAGAAGCCTAATAAAATAAAACGGATTAACTGACACATAGTTCCTAGTCCGCATTTTACTACCCACAAAACTGGGCTACTCCGTAAAGCATGTACGTATACAGAAATCAGATGTAAACACGTGACAGGTACGCAATCAGTCGTCAGAAATAATACGAGAACTTTCTCGACTATTCCTGATTTCGTGCGAAGAAAATATTTCTTTTGTGGTACAAAATGTTACGTCTCACATCAAAGTGAAAGCCGCATAACGTCGACTATGATTTACATGTTGACTGTTCCGAAATATGCTGGGGATTTCTGGCACTGACAAAATATTCGGGAAATATTCAGAAAGTGAAAAAAGAGTACAGTTTTTTATTGAAATCTGTTTTTTTAATATATGTTCGGTAAAAAACGCAACAAATACGAATTAATATATATATTAAATGAAGCTTTCTTACGAATGTCAAATAAAGCAAAAATAAATACACACATACATAAAATCAAGCCTATTTTCCTTTACAGGCAAATCATCAAAGACCCATGAAGCCGTTTGACGCCACATTTGACCGTGGACATTTCACATAACACCAAAGCTTATACTTGTAAGAATGTGTCGCCAATACAATGAAATATCTAAAAAACACTATAATTCAATTGATGACTTCAATCAAAAAAATTACAATATTAAACAAGACGTTAAAATATTGTGTTTGCTACATATTGATGATTAAGATGATGAAGTTTATTTAATTTAATCTAATCAAGTGATGTTACCAATTTTCTTTTTATTTCTTTTACTTTTGAAACTGAAAATATTATTATTGTAATTGTAATTATAACATGTTGTGTATACATTTAAGGAATATAGCTTAGGTCCAAATTATGAATTGTACATTGTAAAAATTGGAATGACTGTATTCTGTTTCGTGTACCAATAAACGAAATAAATAAATAAACTTGTAGGAACTAAATAACTGATAGAATATAGAGACATACACACTCACATACACACACACACATACACATATACTTATGACAGATAGAAACACACATATGCCGTACGTATGCCAAAATCTTAGCGTGATCAAACCAGTAGAAGTTGTAATATGTCCAGGATTTCAAATTCGAAATCTTTTGACTTCAGTACTTTTACCTCAGAATTAAAACATTCTTAAAATATTGTAATTAAGTACATAATAAGATTCTACGGATAAATTCCAAGACTCACATTTTGTCACCCCTGCTTATAAATTTATAACGAATTGCAATACTTATAAAGGTACACCCAACATCTTGTTTATGGCAGAGAACATCATTTTTCAATTAAGAATTTTACGCGAACAGAATTTAATCCAATAGGATCTCCCCTTTATCCCCAAAATAACGGACAAAATGATGAAATGGGGTACCTAATGGAAGGAATTAAAAGTTATTAAACTAAGCGTGCTTTCGGAAAATTTAGCGGCAGAATAATAGGTTTGGACCCATTGAAGATTCAAGGCTTAATTGAGCTTCAGATCTTTGGTGTAAACTTATGGAGTGGTTTCTTTTCAGTCAAAATAGATGATCATATTTTTAGTAGGTACTCCAGTTTTGAAATAGTAAATGAACATTTTCTTTCCATCTCAACGCTTCGGACCAATAACCAAGGTGTTGTGTGCTAGCGGTGTAGCCGCAATCAAGGTTTCCGGATTGGCTCTTTCAGTCATCAACGACAGTGTACTCCAGTTTATGATGCTGCTTAAATCATTTGACAAGATGAAATGCCCATGATAATGATTTAGTAATGAATTTACATAAAAGTAATTAAAAAAAAAATTAAACCGGCTTCAAACTGAAAAGAGAGAAATAACACGAAGACAATCAATACTAGGCGTCTATTTATGTAGGTAGGCACGTAAACCAACAATTTTTTGAGGTCGGTGTCAGGAAACTGTCATCAAGTAAGTCCTATACAGACACCGATCTCCAAAATTGTTGGTTTACGTACCTACTTAGGTAGACGCCTAGTATTGATTTTCTTCGTGTTATTTCTCTCTTTTCAGTTTGAAGTCGTTTTTTTTTAATTACTTTTTTTTATTCATTTTTAATAATATTTACTCGTTTAATTTACTCGTTAATACGTGGACAAACATACAACAAACATACATACACTTATGAAATTTGGCACACATGTTTAGAAGCTGATTAACATATACAAAAACTGCACAGTTTTGACAATATTACAAACATACAGCTCGAATTGATAACCTCCTTTTTTTAAAGTCGCTTAAAAACGGTCGTCAAAGCTCATCACCGCTCATGTCACTGTCTATCAAACAATTGAAATATAAGGTGTAGACACTGCTCTGCAGTTGCGATGAACGAAGTGAGTGTTCAAAAGGCCATATCTTGAAAATTACTGAACCGATTTTGATAAAACTTACAGTGACTCCTAAGTTGAAAGATACTTTATTCAACAAAAATATTATGATGATGATGATGATCATGATAAAAACAAAATAATGATTGAAATACGACTTCTAGTTTCTGCGTAATGCGTGGACAAACATACATAACCTCATGAAATTTGGCACACAATGAAATTTGTTTAGAAGCTGGTATAGACTAAAATATACAAAAATTGGTACACACTGGATGGTATTGTCACTGTTCACTGTCACTGTTCTGTTGTTGTGTCTTACAACACGCGTCTAAAAGCGCTGCCTGACGTGTCGCGAAGACGAGACGGGCGATTACTACTTGAGGCTTGCCACGCAGAGCCAGGAAAACCACATATCTACGTACAATACATCATTGCCTATAAAGCTTGTTCTCTTATTATCAATCATCTACTAGTTCATCTACAACTAATTTTTGTCTACCTTCTGGATTCTGAATCCAATTTGGTTTGATAGATGAGTTAAGTTATAGCATTTGTGGGTGTTGCCATGTACTCCCACACGTTTTGTTGCTTTATGAAAACGTTGTTTTTGTCAGATTACAGACAATATTTTCCTTGTCAGGGGTTTGGTTTATTTGATGGATATATTTCGTGCAATTTTAGACAAAAAATATTCATGTTAAAATATGAATTCAAAATTAATGTTCTGTGTCCATAATATATATACACTTATCAAAATACAAGTATAAGCTTAGAAGACTCAAAAACCCCCGATAAAAAAAAACGGGTAAATCAGTTTTGATGAAAGATAGCTAAAAACCCTATCAATGGAATCCTCTTTCGAAAAAAATCTAGATCAAAATAGATCAATCTGTTTGTGAGATACGATGCCATAAAACAGATACACACTTCAAGCTTATATTTAACTTAGCTTAACTTAGTTTTAAAGTCTGGAATTAAAAATATGACATGGTATTATTATTAAAACGAATTTATATAGTATATAAAACTTCACAGTTACTTGTGTAGATAGTTTAAGTCATTATTCTGGGAAGCAAAACTTTTATGTCATCATGATTTTGCTATAATACTAAACTCCGGCTGCAAAAAAGAAATGTATGAAGCCAGAACTGAAAAAAAAAGACGGTAAAATGATATACGTATTATTTTTTATTGAGTTATGTCGCTCTAAAAATAACGATTACGAGTTAATTTGTAAAAGAGAAAACAAAAAGGCTAAACATTTTTGAGTGAAACGTTGTTTCACCACTTTGCATGTTCTATGTTCCCTTTACCGTGCGTGGTAAAATTATCCGAGGTACCCGTGGTTACGCATAATCAAAAGCTACCCTGCTATTATGCTTTACTCGTATACGAACAGTATGGGTTACGAAACTAAGGAAGTTTAAGAGTTAATAGTTTGATCATCGTCCGTCTCGCTCGCGCATACCAATAATTTTGCAGATATAAAAAGACTGAATGAACTTATAATGAAATCGTCGTTTATTGCACTGAAAAACAACATCATACATTTTCGACAAAAATTTCAAGACAACCTTATTACAATAAGGCTACCCATTTTATAGGAAAAATATTTTATTATTTAACTTGATTATCATATAATTAAGGGATTCATTCATGGTTTCAGGGTTGACATGGGCACCGGAGCGCCCATATCGGCGGCATTCCTTGCTATCTGCTTGGTACGCCACCTATCATGTCATGAAACAACCTGCAGCAGATCCCATACTGTCCGCAAGCAGTACGAATATTTTCCAGCCGCAACGTTTCATTTTATATTTTCGACCGACCTATTTTTCAGGAGTATCCGTGTCAAAGCGAGGACATGAGCGCCGTTTTTTCATTTGCTCAGTAGATTGTAGAATGGGTAGCCGTTCCACTAATGTCCCCGGATATGGTGACGCTTAAATTGCTCTCTTGCAGTCAATGTTTACGTATAGGATTGACCGTTTGAGTGGAAGAGATTATTGCATTTTTAATGACTTGATTTAGATGTTCATGTAATTTTTCTGGGAAATTTTAACTTATAAATTGTGTACAATTACTTTAGTTTCTTACCTATTTACGTATTTTATGGTTAATTTTAGTGTGATTTAGGTTTGTATCATGTCATATATATTTTTATTGACGTCAAATATATGCTCAAAACACAGCTCATCAGCAACTAAACTTAATTTCTTGGGGTTTTTTACAACTTTCTCTTTTAGTCAATTAAAAATATATAAAGTTTATAAAGTGCAATTTGCGCTATTTATGCCCCTTTAAATTTGCGCGGCAGCTGTCATTTACTAACTTCATTTATATGGAAACCATTTCCAGTTTTCAAGCGCCGAGAGTCAGAAAGGCCTCCGTCATAAAATGGTTCATTTGTATTGCGTCGTAACTTCTAAGTAGGTATTTTTTCCAAACATTAGCCTGGTACATTCCGTTCCCCTTTTAGCTTTAAATAATTAAGTGGAAATTTAGTGTAATAATAATAAATTTGAATTTCTGGCTGAGTGCCTCTCGGAGTTTGAACGTAACAATACCTACCCCAAATTTACGAGTGTTTTTATTATGACATGGTTCTGTTATTGTAGTGATGTACTAACCCTAATAAAATACTTAGTTCGTATGATTTATTGTTTGCTATTATTATTCTCTAGCTGTGGGTGAAGGATAAAAATAAATAATAGAAGATGACAGAAATTTAATTTGACATACATCTACTAGTTTTTTCTTTCACATAATTGACGGATATGTGATTTCAATAGCATATTATTATTATTTTTAATTCATTTGACATGTGTTTTGTTGGCATATTTTTAAATTAGTATTTTTATTTCTCGCTCATTTTTTATGCATGCTGACTTCACCTGTAATTATTGTGTTATTAAGCTGTATTTTCTATGTATGACTTTTATTGTCAATGTATAGATGTACACATGTAAGAGATGTACACAGTGTAGGTGAACTTTATAAATAAATAAATGAAATATAGAAGACAAGGTATGACTGAATCTTATTTATTCACCGTAGAAGAAACCATGCAAGGTCTTTTGATTACTTAGTTATTAATACTAATAATCGCCTAGTGGTTGAAATTTGACCGTTATTTAGTTTATTCTCTACATAAACATGAACTATAACAAATATCACAACTTTCCTTAGTGTGCCTGATATCCTTAAAAAGGGACCGAAGTTTTCGCTAAACATATATAAATTATTGTTATGTAATATAAGTTAGATTTACATAATTGAAATTAAACAAATTTAATGGATTTAATTTCAATCAGTAACAATCAGAACTTAGAAAACATTAGATTTTTTTTTGTTTATGATGTGTTTTTTTGTGAAGTGGTTCCGTACGAAAATCATAATAGATATTGTTTCAGTTACTTATCATCATCATCTCAGCCACTCGAAGCCCACTGTTGGATATAGGTCTCGTAGATTCCTAAAAAGACCGCTTGGAAGCGGCCTGCATCCATTTTATGAGGTTTTCTGTACATCTTGTAGCTGGTCTTCCTACGCTGCGCTTATCGGTTTGTAGTCTACCCTCGAGAAATTTTCATATACAATGGACAAATAATAATAAACAATCTAACCCACAAAACTAATTTAATCTCAAACGAGTAGCGAATTCAAAAGATTAATATCAGATTGAAATTAAAGATTCTAGCCCATTTTACTTAAAAACACAATTCATTTCCTCACAAGTGCCCCTGAAACTTTTCGGATATAAAGTTTTTAAGTAACGTTTTCGTAGAAAATTACCAAAAGCTTAAAGAATTAAAAGATGTAGCTTTTATCGTTTCCTTTTCATCTTAATTCCTTTTTAAAGGAGAATTCTACAAAATTCCAAGTTTGCCCTTGAAACGTCAAAGAGCTTTCTTTTTAACAACAAGTTACATCTTTTATAAAGAAAAGCTAAGGGAAACTAAACAAAGCCTTTGCCAACAGTAGGATCTATTAAAAATCGCTAATCCAAATGCTTTTGGAGACAAAGTACTAAAGTTTTCTTAAATTTTAATTTTATCTAGATTTTAGGGCCAATCATCGTGTTAATTATAAAATTTTGAAATATTAAAGTACGTAGGCACTTATCACCATATCACATAATTGAAAATTGTTTTAAAATCCTTATAAATTAAAACATGCTGTAATGTTATGTTGCTGACCTATGTCTTGTATTAAAAATACTGAACCATTAGATGAAAAATAAAATTTAGGTATGCAAAGAGTTATAAAGCACTGTTATTATTAACGGGATATTTACCGGGGGTCGCGTTAATGACCGTGATAGTTTAAAAAAGTGCAAAGAGTTATGTTAAAAAAAATTCATAATTATCTATAAAAATAGTATCAAATCAACGTTTTATGTGCGCTACCCATTGCCACTTCCACTGTGCTATATTGGTCAATACATAGGTACATTCATATTCTTACGTAAGTAAATTCATAGAAAAAATTACGCTACTTCGCGGGAATTTGCCTATTTTTTGAACAAACAACCGCAAACTTCGCCCATCCCTAAAAACTCTGAAGCATACTTCCACAGCTAAAACTACACTTCTCTTCGCATTTAACACCGTGTGAGCTTTCCTCCCACTGAATAATAAATATTCGTCGAAGCCACAAAAAGCACAAAGAAACCATCTAGATTTGCACGATTCCGTACATTACACTATCATTTTACACATACCTACATATGTGAAAATTAGTTTGCGTGTTTTATTGTGTTATGTGCGTCGTACTTGGGGTTTTTTAGACAGCGTCTTTGCCTTGGCTTTTGTGTCACTTTCTCGTCTACGCATCCAGTTCAATATACTTACTACCTACAAACTTGTAGGAGAGGAAAATAAATCAATAGAGGTATTCTTTCTGAATATAAGCCCACCTATTTACCCCTATATGTTATGGGCTCCGTAACACACTCCAATTGTTATTGAAAATTAAACTTTAAGATTATATCAAAAAGTCTAATTTATAATGTCTCTTTATAGTTTACAAATTACAAAGTAAGAAAGTAGTAGCGAAACAACAGGCTAACATCGCTGAAAGCGATCTCTTCCAGGCAACCTTAAATACTCGTATGAGATCTGATGACGTAAGAATAAGCAATAATATTTTTTTAAATGAGACGACGCCATGTAGTATATGAAAAATATGGCAAAAACATAAAATCAAAGTCGAATCCGCAAGTCAGAGTAGTTTTAGAATATTTTCGTACATTTCTCACATATTCACGCGTTTGCATCGGGTGGTACAATTTATCTGAAGATAGCCGCGTCTGGCCGCGTAAATCACGGGACTTTTTTAGAGACGCGGTGCTCCTAACACACGGAAACGGTGTTGGACGAAAATCGCTGCGTTTAGAAATGTAATGATATTTTACTTCTCTTGTCTTGTACTTTCAGATTAGTTTTTTTTATGCGAGATAGATCTACGATTCGATACGATACGATACGACCACCAACTCGCCTGTTGTTAAGCGACGGTCTGGCTGAGGATGGAGATCGTCGATCTAGAAGATATCTATTCACTCTAGCCTTGAAAATTCCAAGATTGTAGGCCTCCGAAAACAGAGATGGCGGCAAAGATAGATAGATAAACTCTTTATTGTTCAAACCTTAACTAAAACACAAATTACATAGTGAAAAGGGCAACAACAGGCGGCCTTATCGCTAATAGTGATCTCTTCCAGGCAACCTTGGGATGGAAAAAGAAAAATGATAATAATAAATAGATGGTGGGGTAACTAACAAAGAGAATCGAAGAGAGAAAAAAAAAAATGTATACAACTATACAACTACAATACATACGTACTAATACAAGTTACATCCTAATACATAAATTAAATTAAATATATATAATAAACTAATATTATATACACACATATATATATATATATATATATATATATATATACTTAAATACTTGTTATATTTAATAAGATAAAAATAAACAATGAAAATCGCAATGAAAAACAGAATCAGTTCAAAGAATTCCATTCCTGTGCAGTACGCATCAAGAACGTGTTTTTTTGGTAGTATTTTTCTCTCACTACACACTACTGCGGAGAAAGTGACGCCACATAAACGATTTCCCGTATATTTTAGAGTAAGGGCAGCCATGGCCGCCACGTATCTACGCTCCGACGAGCGCAGAAAAAGGCTCACGTTTATAACTGCCCGCCGCCTGCCATGGAGGGTGTCGGAATGATTGACCCTTCCTTTTATACCCGCTGAGGCAATATGATGGACGTAAATCAAAGTCAAGTTGACTCATAAATAATTGCATTTATTTGTTTCCTTAATTGTAGTGCGTTTATACGTATTTTTAACTACTTCTTTTTGTATTTGATAGGTCATACTTCAGAGGTGGTCCAGTTTTTTTTTTCAAAATCGATGCAGTATTTTGGTTTTTATATTAAAACAACTGGTCAAATATCATCCAAATGCCTGTAGAAAATTTAACGGAAAGTCGCATATGTATCGTATTGCGTATTTTGAAGTCGGTTTTTTCAGTTTTGTAAACTATTTGTATGCTTAAATGTTTTTCGTTATATGCCCTTAGTGAGTGACCACGTTTCAGTGCCATATGTCATCACTGGTAATAGCCACTGGACGTACTTAAACATTCAATTTGAGTTTTTGCAGATATTTATTATAAAGTTTATACACTATATCTATCATTATTTTTAGACCCAACTACATTAGTAAAGATCTAAAGTAAAATTACAGAACATTTTTGGTGAATTAAAATAATGGTAGTCTAGTTACAAAAATATTTTTGGCGTGGGTGGGCTGTCGACTTCAGCATCAGGATTATCTTTTTTCGGTTATAAAAATAGTCCAATTATTTTTCACATGTACCTATTTGCGTATGTCTCTGTTGTACGTACCTATATTTTTATATCCAGTGATAGTCTTGTTGTGAGTTAAAAAAATTGAGTAAAGCGAAATTATTTTAAGCGAAATCACGGTCAAGGAGCACCCATACCTAAAAGAAAACGATTCACTCGAGATTTAAAGACACCCAGATTATATCAACTGGAAAAGATTCAGGAAGTGTATTACATAAGTGGGTATTTTTGAACCAGAATACAACAAGTTGGAGTCACTAGGTAATAATCTTACCTGAAGAGAATAAAACCTAGCAAAGCTATTGTGTACTACATGATGAGTATTTAGGGAGGTTATGTAACATAATATAATGTATTATGTTACATTACAGCGTCTGCAAAGGCAAGCTGCAAAGGCGCAATAACTCATTTTAGGCCCTATCCTAATAAGTATAAATAGAAATGTGCCTATTTTTTTAACCGTGATCTTAAAAAATGGTTATCATAAGTTTGACGAATGTGTTTGTAAATTTTATATATTTGCATGACTGTCTGTGGCATCGTAGCTCTCAAAGAGATGGAATAAATAAATAAAAATAAATAAATATTTGTGGACATTTCACACAACACCATCTAGTCCAATCTAAGCAAAGCTTGTACTATGGAACTAGATGGCTGATAGAATACATATATACTTTTTTGTTTGTAAATATATACATATGATAGGTACATAGAAACACCCAGACACAGAACAAACATCCATGTTCATTACACAAATGTTTGTCCTGGGTGGGGATCGAACCCACGACCTACGGCACAGCAGGCAGACATACTACCAACTGAGCCACAAGGCCAGTCAATTAATTTTAACTATATCCTTTTCTTTTAGCTTTTTTTCTTAGCTATGTTTCACTAATATCGATGGAGCTATTGTTTTCATATCAGGGGTTGTTAAATTTTCTTAAGTTAATGAAACGCACTTACCTAGAAATACCCAATTCACTTGATTTTTGAAGAAAAAAAAAACTGGCCAAGTGTTGGGCCACGCCTTTTATTGCCACAAATATTATTAAAAATATTACTACTTTTTTGGCGAGAATAATCCAAAATTACAGATTTTTTGTACTAAAATTCTGAGTTAAGCCGCGAACGGACAGACGGGCAGAGAGACGGACATAGCGAAACTAAAAGGTTTCCTTCTTGACTACGGAACCCTAAGGAGGAATCTGTAAGAATATAAAATTTCATTTTAAGAACTAATAACAATTGAATGTATAAAAACATCGAGATAATGATATCGTTGTCGTATTTGTATTAAAAATACACAATCGCTACAGATACCATTTCAAACGTAAATACTTTTTTATTATACGAGGCAAAATAAAGTCAAAAGAGCAATAAACAATGTTATATTCTCAGAACTTCAAGAAATCAGCTTCAATCTATTCTTTTTACTGCTTCACCCGTTAAGATTTGGTAGTACGATAAAGAAATAAATTAAGGGTCCGGCAAGTAAGGGCGAGCACTAAAACATCTGAAGAAGTTACCAAATATATCAGCGTTCGCGAGCGTCCTTAAGTAAAAGTACTTAGTTAGGAATAAGAAAAGAGGGTCTTTTGTGAGACAATACATTAATGTAACATACGTTATTAGTGACTTTATTTGAGTAGTACGTTGAGAGTTTTGTGTTTTTTTTTTGCGACTCTTCTTTTGTTTACTATTTTGTATTTGAACTATTGTGATAATACTCGTAATCGAATATAAGTCGACAGTAATAAGGCATTGGGTATCGAGTTATTAATAATACCTAGTTATACTTTCACTTGGTGGTTATTTGACTGACCTTTTGGCTCAGTTGGTAGTATGTCTATCTGCTAAGCTGTAGGTCCCGGGTTCGATCCTCACCCAGGGCAAACATTTGTGTGATAAGCATGGATGTTTGTTCTGTGTCTGGGTGTTTCTATGTATCATATGTATATATTTACAAAAAAGTATATATGTATTCTATCAGCCATCTAGTTCCATAGTACAAGCTTTGCTTAGTTTGGGCTAGATGGTGTGAGAAATGTCCCCAAATATTTATTTATTTATCTAAGTAAAATGTTTACTAAAAATGATTCCGTCAATAGCTATAAGAGTGATTTAACTATAAACTACAATAATTTTTAAATTCTAACCTCACGTGTACTTGTTGATGAAACGAGTAACAAATTAATTACAACAAATGTCTGTAATAGCTACTATTTTATTCGTCAACTTTATTATTGAAGGGTAGAGTCGGCAAGCCACACACGAGCTTTCATTTAAGCTCCTTTGTTACTCATATTGTTACATTTTCTATTAGGTTTCCGTCACACAATAGCCTATTCTTTCCTTAACGATGACTTCGTACATTCTCATAATATGTCTGCAACTATGAGATACGAGTATGCACATTAAAAGTATAGCAAGCTTTTTATACAAAATAGGTTTAATTAATTTTATTAAAATAGTGTAAGCGCTCGACCGCCAGCTCGCCTGATGCTAGGAAAAAAAATTGGAAGAGGTTCTTAATTAGGTTGTATTTTTTATGTTTGTAAGCGCATAGCTCCGTTATTTGTAATTTTTTTTTTTTTTTTAAGTATTTATTTCTTTTTTTTTAAGAATATACTTTAAATTTTATTGAATCAGGCGTTACTCTGAGGAAATTTAAGTTCAAAAACTAACTTAATTCTAACTTATATATCCAGTGTGTCAAGCAATCAAGCTGGTATTATTGTCGACATGTGTCGATAAGAGTACCAGCCTGAAGACATTGAGGCTGTTAAGAGTACCATCTAAAATACACCGAAGCAAAAGAGAGGAAGAGCTTGAAGACTTCGAAGTAGGCAAGAGTACCAGCTTGAAAACCTCGAAGTGGAAACATACTAGATGTATATATAAGTTGATGTAGATGTAGATTTAAGTTTAAAAATATACTTTCAGAGTGTTTCCATAAAATTATAATATGTTTCATAGAATTTTGTCATAATGTATACCTAATTACATTACAATAGATAGAATTTCAGTAATTTGGTTTTTAAAACAGAATAACTTGAAAAAATACGTGATATAAGTAAACAAATTTACGTAGGTATTTTTAAAGTCGGCTGTTTTAGGCTAGAATACATCATCATCATCATCTCAGCCATAAGAAGTCCACTGCTGTCCTCCCCCATGGATTTCCAAAAAGACCGATTGGAAGCGGCTTGCATCCAGCGTCTTCCCGCCACTTGTATGAGGTCATCTGTCCATCTCGTGGCTGGTCTTCCTACGCTGCGCTTGCCGGTACGTGGTCTCCACTCGAGAACCTTTCGGCCCCATCGGCCATCAGTTCTACGTGCTATGTGCCCTGCCCACTGCCACTTCAACTTGCTAATCCGTTGTGCTATATCGGTGACTTTGTACGTCTACGTATCTCTTCATTTCTGATTCGATCTCGTAGAGAGACTCCGAGCATATCCCTCTCCATAGCTCCATAGGCTAGAATACATACAACTAAAAATGTTACTCTTCTTTGACAGTCAAAATAGTATTTTGAAATGTTTGTACTTATCAAATAAAATAATACGAGACAGTAATGGTGTCAACGCGAAATTTATTTCTCCAGGGATGCCATGGTGAAGCGTCAAGTAAATCACTTATTTCAGTAATTTCTTCAAAATTTCCACCCCTTAGAAGAGCTGACAGCATTGTTGGAACTTTACCCCAAAATTAGCTTAAGGAAAAATAATACAACAATCCATTTCGTTTGCCGTTTCTTCCGAAACATTGAAATACAAATTTATTTCGTAACTTGAATAATAAGGATGTTTAGAATGTAAAATAATAACAGATTTTCCAGATATCGTTATTGAAATTAAACAATTTTCAACAGATTCTTGTGAGTACTTACCTCACAATTGTGGTGTGTCACCTGTATCCATGGACGCTGCAAAGTATTTGGAAGGTCAGACCTTACAAGGATAAGTTCAGAAAACTCAAAAACCCCTGACAAAAACACGGCTGAACCGATTTCGATTGAAAACTCGTAAGCGACGAATCTTCTTGACGAATGGTCTTTTGAGCGTTTTAGCAATAAAAATTATAAATCATTTAATCATCGCCATGACCAGCCTTTCGTCGCGCAAAGTAAACAAGCTCACAAAAAGAATTTAATGCTACGTGTAGGTGTTGAAGTGGTCACCGACCGGTATTTTATGTAGTGAAACACTTACAGTCACTTCGAGTACAGTTTAATGACAATTAGGCACAGATTTTTACACTTTTGATAGGACGTTAGAGAAGATAAGCGCGGTGCGCGACGACGTACCCGCTCGCTTCTCAATAGCGGATCGGAACTATATTCGTTGGCAAGCCAAAGGCTGTCGTCACAAACTGCGACCTACCCGTATTTAAAAACGTTTACAAAAATGTTCACTGCAAAAATATAAATATATAAAATGTTCACTACTAAAACGATATGCTAATGAGCGCGTTGCTAACACTATAAATAAATAAATATTGGTGAACATTTCACACAATACTATCTAGCCCAAACTAAGCAAAGCTTGTGCAATATGGAAACTAGATAGCTGATGGAATACATATATACTTTTGTTTTGTAAATATATACTTAAGATACATAAAAACACCCAGACAGAGAACAAACATTCATGCTCATCACACAAATGTTTGCCCTGGGTGGGGATCAAACCCACAACCTACATCTTAGCAGGTAGACATACTACCAACCGAGCTGCAAGGCCAGTCAACACTACGCATAAGCTTAAATTCAAACACTCCTAATGAATCATTAATTTATAATTTTCTGCCCTCTAATTAGACACAAAACTGAGACGAAAAACAAACAAATCCAAAAACAAAAACAAACACAAATCCAAAAACAAAAACACACAAATACCGAACTTAAGCAATTATTCCTTGAATTATCCAAACTCCACAACAAAGTGGATTCAATACACTCAAATATAGTAAAATGTCAAACTGTCCCAGAAGACTGTCATCCGCGTAGTGATGCAAAACTGTGTCCATGTTGATTAAATATAGTCTTTAACCTTTTTGAGGTTTTAAAGAAAATCTGTGCCACATTTTATACCGATTGGTTCCACCGTTTAGCCGCGAAGAGGTAACAAATAGAGAGACAGATAACAGACATACTTATTTTTTTTAGGTAGGATGGTAAAAAAATATACGTTACCAATTAATAACCTCCCCCTTTTTTGAATTCGGTTAAAAATAACGCTAAAATATGATAAGGTGTCAAAAAATAAATCTAAACAAAATACAATAATCTGTTCCACGTCGACATTTCATATTCTTTTCAACGGTAAATGATAAATGTGAATGTTTGTATTTGTACAAATTTATTATTTCAATCTATGTTAATCTAATTAAAATAAACTCAATTATGAATGGATGTTGATGTTTTCCAAATAAAGAAATAATAGTACATTATGATACAAGTGTGCTAATTTGGTCATTACAGTCGAGGCGGAATTGCAGCCCGAGCCGAAGGCGAGGGCGTAATAGAGCCGAGAGTGTGATGACCATAATGCACACGCGTTTCATACGTCGTTTTTCAACACTTGCGAGGAAAAAAACACCCGTTTATAACTGAAATATTTAATTTAAGTAAAAACTCTTTGTTGAAATTAAAAAAAAAACCTGTAAAGTAATGACACTAGTGCGTGATAGAAAAGTCAAAAGCACGCGTGTTTTATAGGATACTTTTCCGCCATAAAACGGTTGAATAATTAATTAATTTAATAATTAGTTAATTTTAATACACGACTTAAATTATGTATAAGTTTGTTCCTATTTATTTATTTGTCCTATGACAACTAATTTTATATGGCAACATAGAAATAAACAGTTGTTAAGAATTATTCAATAATTCTCAACAGAAGAATTATTTAATTATAAGAATTAAAACTTTTAATTTCAAATCTTTTCGCATTCAGAAGGTTAGTTTAGTCCCTAAGGCTGACCAGTCGATCGAATCGGGAAACAGTTTTTGTTTATTTATTTTTAGGATTCCGTAGTAACTACAAATAACCCTTATAATTTCCCCATGTCCGGGGAAATTCTCCGTAAAATTTTCAAAAAATATGGAAAATAGGGGTGGTATTCCATGTATATATAAAAAGGTATTATTTTACCCACCTCATGAGGGATATCGTTGAATGTTATAGGCATCTTAAAATAAGACTAAGGTTCAGTATATCATTTTTTTCTCAGATGTGATGTGTGCGCGATATAGCCCGCCAAATGTGGAAAATATGTGTTGAAAAATTCATGATTAACCATAAAAGTAGTAGATATTAAATACTTTCAATACAAACTATGTTGTACTCTCTGGGATTAAACACTTAAATACAAAAAATACTCGCCAAGTAGTTTTCTTTTAAATTAAAAAATATGCTATGGAACCCTAATATACACTTGTCTCGACACCGTCTTCGTCACTTATTTCTTAAATAGACTTCTTAAAAGTTGACGATCAAGCGACTATTAGCTCGTAGGGTTTTAATCGACCGTTGCGGTCTACAATGGAGCGCGCTTGCCTAGAAGGAACTTAGTAGGTCTCCTGATTTGAAGACACCAGACTACATTTTATATATTCTTGAATGTGTCTTACATTCAGAAAGCGTTTTTTATATTTTGTCAGTACGTTTAATAAAAGTGAAGATTAAGCATTTCGTACGAGTTTCTAGTTCTAAATACATACATATAAGACATTCATATTTTTATTCCAGTCATTCTCTCAAAACAAAAAAATATATATGTGATAATAAGTTTAGAAAACTCAAAAACCTGCGGTAAAAAAACCGGCTGAACTAATTTTGATGAAACATAGCCAGGAACACTCATGACTAATTCACCTTTCAAACAAAAAAATAATAAAAAAAACTCGGTTCATCCGTTCGAGAGTTACGATGCCACTGACAGACACACACACAGACACGTCAAACTTATAACACACCGTCGTTTTTGCGTCGGGGGTTAAAAACAAACTCCATATATAAGTACTCGTAGATCCAAACAAATATCTCAAAGCTTATCACAAGTATGTTATGGAGCATAAGTCGATTTATATTCTGACAAGAAGGTAGCTTAAGTATAAATAAAAATGTAGCATGCAGCATGGCGGGTGAACCATCGGGGCGTAGCTAGTTGTTCATAAATTTGTGTCAACCTCCGCCTTCGAGAATAATATCCGGCTTGCTTGAGTAATAGAGCCAGCTATTTTTATGAACGCTCGATATTATGGCCTAATAAAAAATGTTTTATTGCAAAACAAAGGCGGCCGTTGCGACGTGGGATATTTTCGCGCTGAATTTTTAATGGCAACCATATGATATTCTTTAAGTGTTTAGGAAGGAAGTTAGGATATCATTTTGTTATTACTTTTAGGGCGTTATCATACTAGCGGCTGCGGGGCGGAGCGGCGCGGCACGCGGCGAAGACGTTGCGGACACGTGGCTGATACGCAACGTTTTCGTCGCGTGTTTGTAGCGAGTTAACGACGTACAATACACTTGGCAACAAAATGGATTCTGATGAGGAAACACTGCTGTTGGCTTTGTTACTTCGAAAACGCCGGAGATGAAAACGAAAGCATCGACAAATATGGGAGGATCCATTATCAATTAATCGAATGGAAGAGAGAGACTACTTTGTGTTGTTTTGCAAACGAATAAAAAATAATCCAAAACAATTAAGTTTCTACTTGAGAATGTCAAGACCTACATTTTATGAGTTGTTGCATCTGATATAAACTGACTTAATAATAATAATAATCTTTATTTCAGCTGCATTTAACCATATACAAAATTAAATTAAATTAGAATTAGCTGATTTAAAAACACACAAAAAATATACTAAAATATCAGATATTAATTAAAAATAAATAAAATGTCAAATACTAAACTTATTATGCCTACTTACTGCCTTAATCTATATGTCGGTTTTGATCCGGAGTGGCCAACATGCACACTTGTCCAGTGTCGCATTATGACACTTATTACTTAAGACATGAAGATACACACGCACACACACAAGACGGGCTGGCGTGTTTGTACGAGACAGTACAAAATGGCGTCTACGCTACTATTCACGGCGATCTCGTTGCGCGTCCGCAACGAATTCGCTGCAGATGCGCGGCGATCTCGTTGCGCGTCCGCAACGAATTCGCTGCAGATGCGCGGCGTGTTTGTTGCGCGTCCGCAACGAATTCGCTGCACATCGCGGCGTGTTCGTTGCGCGTCCGCAACGAATTCGTTGTGTGCCCGCTCCGCTTTGAGGACGCTCGCAAACCGCTAGTATGATAATGCCCTTATGACTGTTGTAGATCCGGCCCCTTATTTTACCCGCTATAATATAGAGTAATTGTGAACGAAGGATATGGTTTGAAAAGCTTTTGTACTTATCATTATAAACAATAACAAGTATGTATATGTCAAAAGAAAAACAAAATACCCGACAGCAGAGAAGCAGTTTTTGCAGTCTAACTTACGATTTCGTTACGATTGGTACGCTGTGGAGTTAACGGTTTATGTGAGAAATTATGCTTAAAATCACTGTAAAAGATTATAAATGCGCAGTCTGTAGAATAATTCTAGTAAAATCACTTGTTTATTACGAAATAGATCGTTAGAGGTTACGAAAAAACGTTTAAATTTTTTATTTTTGCACTATTATGACACTCTGGAATTAAGACGGATCCAATGACACTTTGCACATCAAAATCAAATCTTAAAGAAACATACATACCCACATACATACATATATACAACATACATACACTCGAAAAACATTACCCTCCTTCTTGCGCAGTCGTGTAAAAACATTCACTGTGTGGGACCAACCCCGAAATTACGAAAATAATCTGCACCATATCCGTTTAGATTTACACTTTGAATCCTGGTTTATAAGCTTTTGTATAGATAAGTTCAAACAATCTGTGACGTTGACTGACGACTGTCACGCATCGTATACGACGGAGAGGGAAGTGCCTCCGTTTTGGAGTCGTCTTTGCCGTTACATTAAGTTCATGTAAAATATTTCCAACGGTATTTTAATTATGTCCTGTACTCAAGTACGAACATACAAACAAACTGACAGATGGAAGAAAATTTGGCAGAAGATGTGGCAAAGTGTTGTTGTTCGTAAAAAGATTGAGTGCGCACTGAAGGTGCCTTATAAAAAATATCACTGTCACTGGTGAAATTCGATAGTATCAAGAAAAGCATAGGCGTTAACACATAGAACCTTTTAGTAAAGTCGCTCTGTATTTTATTGATGAGATTAATAACTGCAATAACTATCAATATTAAATAAAATACTTAAACCCATTTTATTTAATATTGATTTTAAAGATCGCCGAGCTTTATCCTCGGCCGCATTGTCGATTAACATCAGGTGAGTTGGTGGTCAATCGTAGATCGTGTTCCTAAAGAAAACCTCTGATTGCATGTGACAGGCTAGCCAAGTATTTGATCTTGAATAATAGTCTAGTAAAAATAAATCCGTTTGTATGGAGCGCATCACGTTATTGCAACTGGGGGGATTCTTTGAAATTATGATAGGAATATAGCTAAAAATCATAGATCAACAATAATCCCCGATTTATAGACAAGCTGCTTTCCGCAGTTTCACTCGCGTAGTTATGAAAAACGGCGATGATTATGATGATGACAAGTAGCTTATGTCCGTTTCCAGGTCCAAAGCTATCTCTATACTAATTTTCATAACGATCGGTTCAGCTCTTTGAGCGTGTAAAGGTAACAAAATTAGCTTTTATAATATCATTATGAAATTGTGTCAAATATATTTCAAAACACCAGTTCATTTAAATAACAATATACTTGGTTGCATTTTATGTTGTCATAAATCTTATTTTTACTAGACTATAATAAATGGTTCAGAATTCAAACTCATAGCTCTTGAATAGGTATCACTAAGTCGAATATACATTATATATTTAACAGAATATCCCAAACAGTTAATTTATCTGAGACCTTCCGCTTATAAAGAGTCGTGTCGCCAAGCAAAACAGGTCGTCAAATCAACGTAAAAAAACTGTTTAATCCACACAAAAAAATTAGATTTTAGTAATTATGGTATTTCCAAATTGTTGGCGGATAAAACTACAGAGAATTCAACTAATATAGATTCCGACTTCCGGCACACTTTTGGTCAAAAAGTCGGTTCGGTTTGTTCAATTCCTGTGGTATCGAAAAATATCTATAATACAATCACTCATTCAATCATTGCTGGGATTGGAAAGCATCTCTGTTTCTTGGGAACTACAGCCTTGGAATTTTCAAGGTAAGAGTGAAGGCTAGATATCTTGTAGATCAACGAGCTCCATCCTCGGCCACACCGTAGCGAATTGCTAGTCAATCGTAGATCTGTCTTACGTAAAAAATCTCTTTATATATGATATTTTGTTTATGAAAGGATAAAGGTTCAAGATTACATTGAAGATATATTTTAACTATGTTATTTTATTACAGTTCAATTGACATCTCCGTAATTATAACTTGACATATTTTTTGTACTTTTGACATTATGTGAATATTTACCTATTTGAGGTTATTATGATAAATATGCATATAAGTACTGTATATTTCCAATAATTTTAGTAAGTATTTTAGTATGTTTGAAAACGAATCATTATTATATGTTTTAATCGGACGCAACTATTAATACAATATACTATTTATACGATCTTTTTTTTATTTTTTATTTATTTATACAATCATTAATACACGTTGATATAAAATCATCTAAAACCCTAGATAAGGTTTGCTTAGATGACCTGTTCTCGTAACATTTACTTACAATATTATTTACAAACAACACAACTTGACTAAATGTTGTGCGCGATCACGCAATAACACAGCTGATGTAGGCACCAAGCACCCATTTCCAGGAACTGTAGGTATATAAAGAAATATTCGTAATTGTTTACTTGCAACCTACTCCAGCCGTCGCCGTGAGCGCGCACGACTCTCAATACAGGATGCTTCATACTATGCGATTTTTTTTGCTATAATATTGCTACAGTAAGATTTTAATATTCTTATAAGTTATTTTATTTAATTCAATTGGTAGTTTATTAATTAGGTTTGGTACAATATACTCGGATTTTGTTTTACCATAACTGTTTTTGAATCTTGGTACAACTAGTTCTCGTTTGGTGCTGCTTCGTGTGTTTACGCAACATATTGACAATAAAAAAATTGAATTTAAATTTAAAAATACGTAATGTTATAGATCTTGTAAATTACAAATAGCTATTTTTGGTATTGTAAAATAATATCGTTTTGCTTATGTGAGCTGTCGAAGATACTCGTATAAAAGAAAATAAGTTCGGAAACAAGTTGAAATGTCGGTGAACTTTGGACAGCTAGCAGAGTTTACATAGGGCGTTGACTTTCTTAACATTTACATAGGAAGGTCGATTTACTGCGAAACAATTTTTTTATGATCGATTTGCCAAAAGTTTGATCTTTCCAAATATTAAGTGATGCGATCGAGTGTGATATACCGAGCCTAGAATAGGAATCGACATGAATTATTTGAAGAAAAAGTAGTTTTAGATACGAAGAATGTGCGTAACATTTGTATGATTTGCAATTTTCTTTCTACCTTTTATGAAAAACAAGAATATGAAATACACGACATTGTTTTACGGTTTGATTTAATATGATTCTTAAGCGCACATTTGATGGGTAACGTCCGAAGCGTATAGAAATACAAATAGTTTATTATCAACCAAAAGAAACCGAAAACATTACATGGTTACAAGTACTTAGTAATTTCGTGAAAAATTTGTGACCAGGTTCACACAGAGATGTTCTTGTGAACCCTGTACTAGGTATGAAACCTGTATCGCAGGCGTCCACATATACTGCTTTGACCAAAGAAAAAAACGTGCGGTGAATTTTATAGGATAACTTCAACTTGACGCAGTTGGTAAAAAACAAGAAACAAACATTGTACTTATGCGAGTATAAGAAAATGCAAATTGGGGTGTGTGTGTGTTGGGGAGATATGTGTAAGAATGTGTTGTTATTCTTAATTTTTATTTATTTATGCTTTTAATTAAGTTTTTTTATTTTATTTGAAAGGTACCCGAGGAATGACATCGTAGCAGACCACCGGCCCGATGGTCAGATGACATCGCAAAGCGCGTCGGATATCAGTGGATGAGACTCACATAGGACCGGAAAAGATGGCGCGAACAAGAGGAGGCCTATACCCAGCAGTGGGTATATACAGGCTGAATAGATAGATAGATAGATTTAAGTTTTTTGAGAATGATCAGTCATTGTTTGTATTTTAGACAAGATGCCTTCTTGAAACAAACTAATGGAGTATTAAATAAATCTAAATGATCAAGCTTTTTGTTATATAGGCAACATACACAAGATAGTATTTTTTGTATAGTTATACTTATAGCTAGGGCCTCATAACAACCCCTATAATATGGTTCTTTATACTACCAATTAGATAATCTTATTTTCTATTTTATTAGATTATAATTCTGCATGCTTTTAATATAAGGCACCTAAATTAACTAAGCTGTAAAATGTGGAAACGAAAACAAAAAATTATATTATCTCTTTATTCAAATGTATACACGGGTCTAAGCCCGGACCTTTGAAAGGCATCAGTGGGGCCGGAACCATAATGAGAGGCCCTTTTATCGTATCGTATCGTATCGTATCGTATCGTGGAGATCGCAATGTCACTTAACATCAGGGTCATCAGGTGAGTTGACGGTCAAATGCCTACTATTGAGCAAAAAGAAAGCAACATATACGCAGATGAATCTAAATTAAAAAAAAATGAATCGAGAAGATCAACGACCATAACTCATTGTGAACGAAATCAATACAACTAAACATTATAGCTATTGTTATAGAAAAGCGATAAAAGTAACAGAGATAATACAATTTTCACGAAAATGTACTGAAGTAGGTAACCTACATAAATTTCTTGAGTATTAAAGGTTCACCTTTACGCCTATAGGATTATCCGACTCACATAAAACGTACTAAGATTTACAGCAGTCATTCAAAAGAAATTCAGTAAACAGAATTACGGTATGGCCCAATTTGTACAATCACGAACATCACGTTTCACCTATATTGTCAGTCATGATACAAAATTAACCAACCAAAAAGCCACCTTAACCCTGCCTTATAATAAAGTTCAAAATCGAAGGATAGTTTTTCTCTAAATCTGCTTGGTACGGCGTAGCACCATCTACGAAATGCTACGAGGTCTACGACAGGCTACGCTTCTACGAATACTCTAGCTAGGTATTTTGGTAGGTTTGCGTGACTCCAAACTGATATTTGGATTTTAGGGACAGATAAAAGCACGTCTATTGCTCGTATTTTTACTTTGCTCAACTAGTTTTGGATTTTCTTCACGCAGTTACTTTATATTGCTCTGTACAATGCCTGAGGAACGTGAACTTCTTTTGAAGTTAGTAAGACCTGCGATAGTATTATTTTTGATTTAAGTTTATTACATTTATACAATATTTTTTTTAATTATTTCAAACATGGCCTCGATTATGCGTTGAACTTCCGAACCGAATTGCGTGGATTTAATATCGCCTTCTCTGTTTCCTAAAAATCGGCCAAGTGCGAGTCGGACTCGCGCACGAAGGGTTCCGTACTATCATCTATAATACTACAAAGTTTAGTTCTGTTTATAAAATAACGAGAAATCAACGAAATTCCAAGTAGTAAATTGCAAACTTATAGGTAGGTTTTCGATACACATCCGGGCAGCATGACGACTCTCGCGCGAATACGCGCGGCTATGGCTCGCTCCGTGATGTTACCTCCCCCGCTACCCGCGCGGCGCGGCGCTCGCACCGCGTTTAGATGCACGGATTATTTTCATTTTGTGAGTTTTTATGTATTAGATTAGGTATTTATTTTTATAGTTAATATATTTCTAAATATTTATTTACAAATATTCAAGTTTCTACCTGTTAATTAAGATCGAGTAAAAATTGCTTAAAAATTACGTTTGTTGCATGGGAGCCCCCCTTTAATATTTACTTTATTGTTATTTAATTATTTATTTTGAAAGGTAATATACAAGTAAATATTCTGTGAAAATTTGAAGCGTCTACCTGTTACCGTTTTTAATATTGAGCAAAAAAATACGAAAAAAACACGTTTATTGTATGGGGACCCCTTTAATATTTATTTTTATTTAATTTTTAGTATTTGTTGTTCTAGCGGCAACGGAAATACATCATTTGTGAAAATTTCAGCTTTATAGCTATCACGGTTTAGGAGATACAGCCTGGAGACAGACAGACAGACAGACAGACAGCGAAGTCTTAGTAATAGGGTCCCGTTTTTACCCTTTGGGTACGGAACCCTAAAAAAGACAATCTTGGAATCGTCAAAGCTAAATTATATACGAGCTCCATCCTCGGCTATACCAAAGTTTAACATCAAGAAAATTAGTGGTTAATTGTAGATCTTTATAACATGGAAAAAAAGATGTGCCTGGTCTTCCTACGCCACGCTTGCCGGTGCGTGTGCGCCATCGGTCTTCAGTTCGCATCGGCAGCCAGTTGTACAATGTACATGTATATAATAGGTACATAATATGCTATTTCGGGGCTAGGCTAGTACTTACCATCCAGATATAGTTAGGTAACCTGGCAGTGACATTCCGCATCTAAGTCCCTCGTAGCCGGTGCTAATCCCCGGATCCCGGCGGGCGGGATCGACCCGGTACCGGTACCAGCCGGCGGGTGGAAATAACCCGGCGTGTGTCGGTAACAAGTCGGGGTATTGACGACTTCGTACTGTAAGCTGCTTTGAGATTGACCGTAAATAGTAAACTTCGCTCAAGTGTCAGTTGAATTTCTAACTGATTCTGTTTTAGATCGTTTGATTCTTGTATCAACTAGAAAATAAATAGATATACAGCAGTATCTACTCAGAGTGGAAGATATTTTTTTTATGATAATAAGCTAGCCATAAAGCTTTTCTTTTATCAGCCCTGTTTGTATAAACTGTCCCATTGCTGGGTGCAAGCCATCTTCTCATTGTGAGAAGGGCACCAAAGCTTACATGTTGTTAAATGGAAGGTGTATTTCAAGATCGAAAGAATACCTAGTCTGAAAATAGACCTACCTATATATCAAGTTACTACAAACTGGTGTAAAGGCGAAAGTAACTTTGCTTCTCTATTAACAGCTGAACTGATCATGTTGTTTGGTATAAACACTGATGAGAGGAAAACAAAAAGTACGGACTACGTTTAATCAATATCACCAGCTTGTCATCAACAATATTTTTTATGAACATAAGCATAAAAACGAGATACAGATACAAAGTGAGTGAGTGACTGTAAGCACTTTTTGTTGTGTAATGAGAAGTGCTTGCAGGGACAAAAAAATAAGAGCAAATTCAAGACTATCTTCGCATTTTCCGTAGAAGTGAGTATGAATTGTATTTCAATCAAATAAAAAAGGTTTAATAAACATTTTATCCACATTACCATTTCGTTCAAATGTTCCTATCTCCGTGTATGACCAGCTTAACTCCCCCTCCTCCCGCGCGGCTCAGATCTGGGAGAGTCGGCCGCGATCGTTTCCCGACATTGACATCTATCAGCGTCCGCCCAAGGTCAGATCCTCCCTTTAGATACATCGCTCTGCGGGAGAGGATATCGATTTTTTACGTCCGCAGTGGAGTTCTGATATGGGATTTGGAATTGTGCAGCTGAATTAGGGAGAGATTAGCGGCTTTTACGGTTTCGTAGGGAGATTGTAATGTGATTTAAATTATTAGAAAGGTTCTGTTTTTAAAATGTGTAATGTGTGTATGACTTGTATGTTTTCTTTTAGTTTATGGCAGTTTTGATGCTTTGAATTCTGTGTTTTTAATGTAAAATATCCGGCTCCACTACTCTTTTTCATACATTTTTTGTTAATCAATTGGATACAATCTGGGTGTCTTTAAATCGTAAGTAAATCAGTTTTTTCTAGGTAAGCGCGCTTCATCGTAGACCGCAACATCGCTTAACATCAAGTACGTTGGCGGTCAAGTGCAAACCTATATTGTTTAAAAAAATACTGTGTTTCGATTTGATAGTTTTTTTAACCGACATTAAAACAGGATAAGATATATCTAAATATTGGGAATGGTTACCTCTTCGGTTGTATATTTATTATCGAACTGCGATACAATATTTTAAGTGAGTTTGAAGTACTCGTATAGCGGAGGTATGAGAGGATTATCTGCTTCCCAGTTAAGAGTTGGTTCAATTTTATCGAAATAAAATATTAAAAATATTCACAAATAACAGCCTTTTTTAACACGCTTTTATTAGGTCGACCTGTATGTAGTGAAATAAGAAACTAACTATGTAATGAAATCTAAGGTAACTAATTTAACCATCTTCCAAGGATCGTAGCGTCATGAAAATTGGCAGCTGTATGTAGATCTGATGACAATACAATAATATTGTACTGTCGAACTGATCTGATGATGGAGCCGGAAGATATGAACTAGAACTTCATGATGGAACATCGTGTCATAGCTGTGTTTGGATTTGTTAGAAAAAACTTTGACCACAATATTTTGTAGCGTGTTTTTTAGTTTTTTAAACTGTAATTTATTTAAAGAGTAGCACTTGGGTATAAGAAATGCTTGATAGTAAGCAATAACTATAGAGAACTGCAACACTAGTGATGTTGCTGTTGTTTTGCAATCTTCAAAAGGCTTCAAAGTTGTAGGCATAATTGGTGCTTGTAAGTCCTTTTTAAAATGATCTTTGTTGAAGCTCTAAGGGAAAACTGTCGGTAGAAGAAAATTCCGCATTGTACTGTTCCATAGAAAGACGGAGTGGTAGAAACTGACAGAATGGGATATAGCAGATTCTCACAAAGGAAAGAGGCTTCTTTTCACACCGAACACGATAGCTTATATTGTACATACTTACAAGTTATATTCTTTACACTAGAGCTTGTTATTAAATATATGTACTCAATTGCATTTAATTTATTTTATTTACAATGATCTTGTTCGTCTACAGCTTTGTGAATGTAATCCGTCCAACAAGTTGGAGTTCTACACTTAGTTACTTTTCGTCTCACGCCGACTATTCTGAGACTTTCTTCGTCTACCCTCGATCTTCTTTTTTGCTGAAGATTTATCTCTACTTAAGTATCGTATACGTTACCATATCTTCTATCTTTATTTTTCGTTGAATCATAGTATATTGCTTAATTTTCAACACAGTATTTTTTCTTTCTGACAATTTTTAGCAACCATTTTGTAAAGTTTTGTATGATCAAATGCTGGAAGAACAAATATGTCTTATTTTAATGGGATAGTAATGAAGCCTGGGGAGGAATAGTATTATAGTACTACGTGAGAGGTCGAAAACACATTTTTTTGCCGAAGTTCGCCATCGCACCGTGGCGCATGCTAACTCGCCTCTCCCTCGTATTCTTAGTACACTCAATGCACTCTTGGATTCAAACCAGCACTGTGACTTGTTTGCGGATGGATGGAAGGAAATACTGTCAGTGTGTTTGAGTTTCTGTGAGTCTGTGTGAATGAATGTACCTACTTAAAGTTAAATGTATTTTATTTTTCTTTTATGTTTTTGACTAAATAATTTGTTTTATTTTTAAAATTATTTATTTGATGTTTTTTTTAAGTTTTACGATAATGTGATTCATTAAATGTAATTGGTTTTCAACCGTATTAATTGAATTAAATAAATAAATAAATAGTATCAAGAGGGCTTAGTAATTAGATATTGGTAATACAGTTTAATAGCAGAAGGGTCCCCAGATCACCCTAACATGTGACCATAACGCAATATTTTAGTTACTAACATTCTACGTACTAATACTGGATGAGAAACGACAGAACCTAACCTAACGGCTAACTCCAACTATCCGACGTTAGTTTAACTTGAGGCCACAGGACCAGATGCAGTTAGTCGGTAACTGACTCGCCAATTACATAGTCAAGTAGTTAAACTTTGGTGTTAGATTTTATTAGTTTGAAGAATTTTGTTGTAGAAATACTAACAAACAGAATAAAATAAATATTCAAGGGGGCTTCTATACAATAAACGCGATTTTTTTGCTCGTTTTTGCTCGATATTGATAACGGCAACAGGTAGACGCTTGAAATATTCATTGACTATTGAGTTATGTTATTTACTATAAAAATAAATATTTAAATTAAAATAATATAAATATTTAAGGGATCCCCATACAACAAATGTGATTTTTTCCGTTTTTTATAGATAATGGTACGGAACCCTTCGTGCGCGAGTCCGACTCGCACTTAGCCGGTTTTATTTTTAAGTATTTCACACAACACCATCTAGACCAAACTAAGCTAAGCTTGTATTATGGGAACTAGATAGCTCATACAATAGACACAATTATACTTACTTTTGTAAATTAATCTAATTATGATACATATAAACATTTAGACACATAACAAGATTCTAATTAATGTTATTGATTTAACATAATTATTTTTCATTACTCATACTCTGAAAGTAGGTCTGAAGTTGCCTGAGGAGCGGGTTGAAAGTAATACTTTCAGCCCTAGGGAGAATCGCTTTCAGCTGCCAGCTGTCAAATAAAATAAAAAAACTAGTTCTATTTTCACGTTTCTATTGAGCCATGTCCAACTTTCTTTAAAGCCACTCAATTACAGCGCGATGTAAAATTGAAATAACATAAAGATAAGTATTGATTAAAGAATATATATTTTTTAAATACTTAACTATTATAATTTAGTTTCAACAATTTCTTTAAAATAAAATTTACTCAATTTTTTCTGTAGCTAATTCGTGTTTTTATTTTTACTTTCCTTGTATTCGTAATGAAAAGCACAGTGTTTACCTCGGGTTAAAGACCTATTTAGTCCCTCGAACTATTGGCGCCCTTACTTCGTTCATTCGCCAAACCCCGTCTCGGGACTAAATAAGTTACTTTCACCACTAGGGTAACAATGTACTATTTACACTTGAAATGTTAGACGTAATTTAATAACCTTAACTAATTCTCCCTTTGATTTTATTTCATAACGGTTTTATATTATTATTTCAGTCTTGAATTTTGTTTTACTTAAGGTGATCCCTCACCGGGAGCATTTACGTGTAATGTAACATTATAGATTCGAGATTTTGAGCATTACATTACAATACTACCTCTCTGACTGAAGAGCATTCGCGTGTAATGTAACAATAGAGATTTGACTTTGCGAGCATTCACATGTGATTTAGTTGGTTTTATAATGTCAGACGAAGCGGTCATTGTGCTAAATGCGGCAAAATTAATTTGACATTGTTATTTACGTAAAAAAAACAGATATTGGTAAGAGATATTGGTAATTGTAATGCTCGGTTTTCCTCCTTCACTGATGTATACTTGTTTTGTATCATTACAAGGTGCGCGCTGTAATGGTCGGTTTTCCACCCTCACTGATGTAATGCTCGAATCTGTAACGTTACATTACACGTGAATGCTCCCGGTGAGGAAGCACCTTTAGAATTCTTCTTTCACCGTTATCGGTCCACATCTCCGGAACCCCGGAGCCTTGCGAAGTTTTTATCATCAGAGTACTTTCCATTAGGTCGCGCGAGATATCAGCTTTCTTAATTTGTCACGGAGTTGCGATAAAACTTCCGACGGTAATGACACTTTGTTTTTTTCTGATATTTTCATTAGCAAAGTTTCGTGGAGTGCTCTTAATGCTTTGCGAATAAATATGTGGTTTATTTTTATGGTAGAGTTTCTATAAGTAGATAAGAAAGTTTATTGGAAATGAAAGTTTTGAAATATTTGAGATGTGAGTGAGGTGTGATCGATTGTTATAATCTGAGTTATTATAACAAAATAACTAAAAAAAGTCATACAAGTACACGAATTGTGTATTTTAAGTAGTTTTTTTTTAGTTTTTTAAACTTTAATTATTACATGAGTCATTCATCTATTAATCCTGGCAAAATTTCGTGTTTATATTATTTTATTTGAAAAAATATAGTCATACTTGCGATTGCAAAATAAAGAACAAAGCACGATGATTATGACGATGAATTATGATTATGACGGTGGTAAGGAGTGCATTACATCACACTAATATTATAAAGGTGGAAGTTTGTGAGTTCACGCTCAAACGGCTGCACCTTTGTCGAAATTTGGTATGAAGGGAGCTGAGTTGACCTTGGATACATAGGTTACTTTTTATCCCGAAAAATAATATCTTCTTTGATATATTTTATGTAAAACAGCAGGTAACGCCGTGGGGCGCAGCTAGTATTATAATAAAGAATATACAGTGTCAGCGTACCCAATAGCGTTTTTGTTACCCAATTGTATGGAAAGAAATACAGTTGAAACGATGTCCAATCCAAGTAGCTCCTCATTTCTGGCAATCAAGCAACAGCAAGGTTGCTTCTTTCTTCTTTCGTCTGTTTGGTCGAAAACTTTATACGTCATATTTAAAAAGCTGCTTTACTTAGCCCTAGTAAATATTCTGTTGCTACGTCTACCTGACCCTGGGTCAAACAATATACCTATAGTAATTCCAACATCTGGCCTACAACTGGTCTTGCAAAAAAAAAACGGCTCAGACGAGATGGTAATAATATAATAAATTAGATTTTGAAACGAACAACTTTAATTGAGTTTTGTTTGGCGACTCCTTTAAATTATATTATTAAAGTTATACCAGATAGAGTACTAATACACAAGACTTATTTAAGGATTCGTTCAAAGCTTGCAGCCATCTCTTTCGCGCATCGCAACATTTTTAAACATATAAAATTAGTGAGCAGGGTTATAAGAAAAGTGAGAGACAAATTTGTTTATTTAGATAGGAGAAATAATAACAAAGTTTTTCTTCGTTATCTTTAAAATTGGCTGAGGGGTAGTAAAATATGTTTTTTATGTTAAGAATTGTAGTTTTTTTCACTACTCGCCAGTATGATATCTGAATATTTTTTTATATGTTTCTCCTATCTATATAACAAATTCATCTCTCGCTTTTCTAATATTCCTTATCGTTAATTTTATGTGTTTAAAAATGTAATGATGCGCGAGAGAGAGAGAGAGAGAGATAGCTGCGCGCTTTAATCCCCACCTTAACTTTTATATTATGAGTATTACAATTAAAATTATTTTTTCTCAATTACATACATTACATTAAAAGTGTACAAAATAAATTATATTTTTCATCACTTAGTGGAGTAATAAAAAATAAATTGAATTGCACATATTTTCTCGTTAAAATGTGTACTCAACAGCATATCAAGTGGCACAGTTGAATCAATTTGGAATTCCCATTAAATTAGTAATGCTGTTTGATAGAACTCTAATAAATAACCCATGACTAATACATGTTATAATTAATTAGATAACTAAAATTTACGATAAAATTTTGCTTAGAACCAATATACCTATGTGCAAATTTTCATCCTTAAGCTGCGTCCACATTTGTAGCATCCTGACGTATCACGATCACGCGTATCGTATCGAGTATTTGTATCATATATATGGACGCGCATTTTTACCGTGTCGTATTAATTAGCCGTATCTTGTAAAATATGCGTCCATACTTGCTAATGCTGTATCGTGTCAGTGTATCGGCTTTTAGTTTCACAAATATGGACGATACAACTTTTTCTCCGATCCTCGTATCTTTTCATGATACGCGTGTCTTTCTTTCCCCTCTCGCATCTCGTCTCGTACAAATTCAGTCATGTCTTCGTTCGCAAACGGTTCAGCGTCATCGTACGCAATTGCTCAGAATTTAGCAGTGACGTGCGCCAATTATATTATAATTCTATAATTCATTATATTTAAAAAAAAAACCAAAGTCCAGACGTAGACGACGTTGGTGGGAACTGGAAGTGTTTAGAAACAGAAAACAACATGGTGGAATATCATTGCTGCGTGATTTAAAATTTCAACATACCAGTGGAAAATACAAAAACTTCACTCGCATGTCGCCCATTGATTTTGAGTATTTCAAAACGACGCGTATCTCCTTTGATGATCGCGGAAAAACCGACACAGGGTGGTTCGCGGTGTATCGAGTATCGTATCACGATACAGTATTAAGGTACGGTATCAAAATACGTCCATACTATCCGATCGTGATACGCGTATCAGATACGAGGTGTATCAAGATACGCGAACAGTGCGGATCGGATACGTATCAGATACGGACCGTATCATTACCGTGTATCATGTTGCGTCCAAACTAGCGATCATGATACACGCCAATGCCACGCAACGGAGATACGATACACCAAAATGCTACAAGTGTGGACCCAGCTTTAGAGTTTTTCATAAAGACATAAAAAATGGAGTAAAATGTTACTTACACCCTTCGATTACTCAAAAAAAGGCTCTTTTCGAACAAAATTAACAAACCATGGCATTCGTACCTTACCTTTTATACGCCGTCTTCTTTCTACTCACTCAGATATGTATCCCTATCTCGCTTGATCCATTTCGTCCATAATTCGCGGGTCTCCAATATTTTGCGGGCCGGAACACCCTTCGATACGTCCTGAGCACACTAATAGCTTCATACATACTTAATTCACTTTTACCTCAGGATGATTCATAAGTACCTAGATATATATCTCCTTCGGGTCCGGAAACGAGCCGGAATGGGAGGACTCGTGCGAAGTCCAAGCCTAAAAAGCGAATGGAGAAAATAATGGTGCTGAAGTCATAGCTTTAGAATATTCTAAATTCATTTTTAATTATTCTTATTACAGTGAGCTATTATTGTAAGAACAGAGTTACAATTACATACAATAAAAGAGTGCTTTTTTATAACATCGAGGGATTCAAAAATTGCTGAACAGCTGCTGTTCAATTTTTGAATCCTTCAAATTTAGTCACTATAGCTACTATTCTGCTCTTCAATTTTTGAATCCCTCAAAAGGAATAAATGTGAATTTCCCTGATTTGCTAAAACAGCATCTACAAAATTTTAATAGATCACCAATGTCAAGCAACGGACGGACCGGTCCGGTCAGTCTTCGGAAGGGTGACTGTAAGTGGTATTTATTTCTGAGCGTTACCGTGGATTGGATGACACGTTAAATTATAGTTCCCGGTTGTTTGTTCTTAAATAAAATATTAATGAATAATTATTTATTCATATCAATAAAAAAAATATTTTCTTCGTTTTAGAGCATTTAAATAAACGCTAGTTAAAAAAAAAAAATTTACTAAACTAAAAAAGAGTGCTTGTCATGACTATTCAAACGAGTCCAAACTTGACGGTTTTATCTTGTTTAGTTTAGGAGTTCCTATGGCCACCTTCCGACGCCATCTTGAAACCCTGGCTGTCATGTAGCACAAGAGTGCTTGTCAAGACTATTCAAACGAGTCCAAACTCGACGGTTTTATCTCGTTTAGTTTAGGAGTTCCGATAGCCACGAGACCAGCTTCATGGTACCTTATTATTGCATTGTCACCGAAGTTACGTAAGTAAACCAAATTTCAACCTAATCTAACGACAGGAAGTGGTTCTAATTTAACTCGCAAGATTTGTCCCATATTAACGGGGCAAGTAGAATGAAAGCTTTTAAAACAGCAATCGTCAAGCCAGATCAGAGGCTGTTCGGCGGCTTAATTACTTTGACAGTTGACACTAGCGGGCACTCAGTCTAACTTACATAATAGATATAGTTAGATAGATAGATAGATGAAATCTTTATTGTACACACCTTAAAAGTAATAACAAAGAACTTATTTATTACTGATTTATTTTTATGGATTCGAATGGTTGTGCGCTGGCTGCGTTAGTGAGTCTTGTTAATAATTGCGAACGACCCAATTCATGAATTTCGTTTGAAAGAAGGTCAAAGTCTTATGTGATAACTTTCGAGGGGTTACAAAATTGAGCTCCTGGTCGTATACCTAGAAAGTGAACGACTGGTTGCCAGTTTCGACATTATGGCACTAAAACGTGCTTAAAATGAAAATAAATAAGCTAGGAAACTTTTATCATTTCACATTTTAAAAAAATTGTTTGTACCTAATATAATTCTACAATGCCATTGTACAAACTAGATATATAAAGTGTACATAACGATGCAGACTTCCGAATTTCTCATTCCCCCATCTCCCTTCACAATAAAGAAAAAATGACTCCGTCTATTTCAGAAAATTACCAAGTTCTTTGAAGAATATATTTAATTTTTTGATGAACATTAAAGGTTGAACAATTTGAATTTTAAAGTAGGTTGAAACGTTAATGAATTTTATTTAATTCTTCAATGATTCTTTGGAATTAGAATTAGAGCGGCGTATTTTGTCGTTCGTTTCACCCACGCTCAGTATATTTAGAATTAATTATAAATTAATACTTCGCGAAGCTTCCGAAACAATTGGTGGATAAATTTCAGTATAATCTGTAGTTAAGTATTAGATTAATTATTTCATATTTCATAAACGTAGGTATACCATTCCAACGTATTGTTGATTGCCGCCAACTTCAAACGGTGAAGGAAAATATCGTGAGGAAACCTATATATGTATGAGGGTTCTCAATGATCTTGAAGATGTGTGAAGTCTGCCAACCCGCACTTGGCCAGCGTGGTAGACTATGGCCTTACCCTTCTCACAGTAAGAGATGGCCCGCGCCCAGCAGTGGGCCAGTTTGTACAAACAGGGCTGATAAAAAAATGTATATCATTCGGTATTTTAACGGAAATTTTGTGGGAAAAAGAAATAATTAAATATTTGTGTACATTTCACACTACGCCATCTAGCCCAAACTAAGCAAAGCTTGAAGCAAATATTGTGAATATTAATTCCATAATCAATAACTCTTCTATAAAAAGGAAAAAATGTCTTCTTTCTTTAATAAAAGTAAAAGCAAAAAAAAAATTGGATATATATATCTCACGAAATTGACTTATTTTGAATTTTTAAGCGGATCATTATATTAAAATAACGTCTATTGAAACTTATAGTAAATAAACTTAACTTTGAAAAAACAGAGGTGCGTGCCGCGGGATTCGAACCCAGGACCTGCTGATCGCAAGTCAGACGGTCTCCCGACTAGGCTGCCGGAAAATTTCTTTTCTTGCCCACACTTGCGTACGATAAACGTTTATCTTAAGTAATAGGGTAAAATAAAAAGCTCCAATTAAAAATACACTTTATTCCAATGTCATGCACATCTACATCTTGTTTCTAAAGAGTAACGTTGTGATATTGTGCTATGGGCAACAGACTCACAGATATAATGGAAGCAGACTGGCTCTGCTTCCATTATATCTGTGAGTCTTGTGCCAAGTTACTTACTTATTCGATCGTATTAAAATTGTATGACTTGTATGGAATTAAAATCATGCAGTGTGTGTTGCTGCTGTTGCTAGCACCTTTATCATAGAAGTTGTAAAAGTAACACTTTAAGTGCCTATAGTTCAGAAACGTCTGTCTCGCTTGCAAATACCAACATTTTTGAAGATCGAATGACTAAATTTATTTACAGATAAATCGTCACACCAAACAATGAAGAAAAACGTTATTTTTTTACAGATATTTCAGTTTTTTTTTTTACTAAAAACAGGGAAATGTATGTGATACCAATTTTCTTAAGGCAAACATTTTGAGTATGTTCTAGTTTAATTAAAAAGTTTTGTTTTTATCCATTTTTTTCACCTTTTTGGTCAACGAAACTACTTTATATATCATCAATATTGTTATACAGTTTGCCATAGACTAAAATATCCGATAAGGGTACTCGCACCGCTGCGGAGCTCTGGTGTGGCCTGACCTTTACCTTCCATCAACTTTCAGTAGCTATTACATATCTGATCCTACAAACACGTAGAGTTTAAATAACGATATAGAATAATAGCACAAATTTAATCCCATACTTAGTCGTAACGTTAATGTAATCAAATATGTAAATTAAATATAAACACTCTGAAATGTTTGTGTCGATGATTTAATAAAATGCAAGTAATTTAAAATTATTAAAACAGCATCAGTGGCTTCCATACTTTAAGGGTGTTAACAGGAGCCTCTTACAAAGCTTTCTTAGTCAATCTAAGAGTCCGCATCACCACTGAAGTCCGACGGTGAATTTCGGAACTACATTTGACAGACCCGTCATTGTCCGTTGGAACACAGAATACCATAATAGTACGTATGGCCGGAATGCGATTGAAGCGCTGCATATATATGACTTGAGTGGTGGCGCGGACTCTAGGTAGGATTACCGGAACAGTTGTGTTTTTATTACAGTATTAATAGTTTCTTAATGATATAAACATAAAATGAACGCTTCATAAATCTATGTACCACGACAGAGTATCACAATATAAAAACACGTGAGGAATAATTTTAGCGTGCATATAAAAAATCCGAATCGGACCATAGGCAAGAAGAGAATGTCGAGTGTGTCAGTCAGTTTGAAAATAGAACTATCGTGGAAAGAAATGGGAACTGGCGTTTTGTTTGTTTATATATAGTCGAACAAAATAATGAAATAAGGACAACAGAACCCTTAGTGCCACATTCTGAACAGATATATTACTTCCGATATAACAGAATAGGTACTCGTCGAACATAATCTTGATTTTTCAGATTTTTTTTGTTGTGTGAACTGATTAATTTGGATTGCTATCGACTACCGGAAGTACAAAAATAATGTTTACAATTATTGGTTTTTTTTTTTATTATTGTGTAATGTTTTAATAAGTATTCATAAGTAAAGATAAATTAATATATTTAATTTTTAACGATAATTTGTATTAATTGATTTCAAAAAAAAAATTGTATCAGTCGTTACTTTGCGGAAATTCATATTAGAAAACTTAAATCTAACTTATATATATAGTCTGTTTCCACTTCGAGGTCTTCAAGGTGGTACTCTTGTCTACTTCGAAGTCTTCAAGCTGCTACTTCAGGATGTCTTGACTTTTCAAGCTCGTGCAAGAGCTCGAAGAGTCAAGACGTCCTGAAGATGCCTCGTGAAGAGGTGAAACACGTGTCGACAAGAGTACCAGCTTGAAAACATCGAAACCGTCAAAAGTACCAGCTAGAAGACACCAAAGCAAAACAGTACAGCTTGAAGACTTCGAAGTAGGCAAGAACACCAGCTTGAAGACCTCGAAGCGGAAACACACTAGATATATAAGTATATATATAAGTTAGATTTAAGTTTTTTAATTGATTTCTTATGACGTTATTAATTTAAATGGTGAATTAGTATTTTCTATTTAAGCCGGTCGTTAACACAAACAAAGTATCAAACCTAAATTACTTGCATCATTATTACATAAACTGTTTACTATTCTTGTACCTATTAATTACTTACGTCGCGAGAATTACATACACCTCGTATTAATTTATTGCTATATTTTACATTTTCAACATAATTATTATAAAAAATTGAAAGATCGTCTCTTACAAAAGATACTTTTTACAATCTTATCATACGCTTCCCTAAATTGGTTTCTAAGATTTCATTTCATGGCCAATGAAAAGTTGAGCATAATTTATAAAAATTAAACACATAAATTTATATCTGACTTGTAAATGACATATATTTACCAATAAATTATTTGTATTTGTATAGACAGTTCAAAAATTACACACATCCGACGGGACTTGAACCCGCATTATTCCGATCTGTACCTGGGAGCCTATACCATTTTGGCAACGAAGGTGTCGGATGTGTGTAATTTTTGAACTGTCTATAAATTTGTAGATACTTCAGTGTGTTAATCACTCAAAAATATTGAGTATACAGATACATACGTTATCGCCAGTAACATTTCCATCACGTGGGGGGTTATGTCTCAAAGAAAATTCACGAATATAGTGTCCTGGGTTGATCGATACTCATACACCAACAATGGCGAACTTAAAGATTTTGATATAAAGACTATTTCGCCGCGCTAAAGCCTAATGTTAATTGAGAAGTCTAGAAACGTATATTTTTCGGCTTAAAATTAATTTGAAAATCGAAATTATTTTAATCGTGTATAAGGGGTCCAATTAGACTTCATTGAGTTCGGGCGTTTTCGAGAACTGACGCAACATCTCGTTGATCACAGACATAGTAGATGACGCATGCGACTTCATTTATATGAAAACCTTGCATGCCACATTTTTGGTATCAACTGTGACGTCACACAAACGATTTATTGATGGAATATTCCGTCCACGCGAAATCGATTCAACTCCATACATCCGCGCGCTTGCACGCTTGTTAACTAGTTGAGAAAATAACGAATCGAAAGTATATATCACCTGATATCAATGAAATCTTAGAGCGTCAACTGTGATTTTTAATCATACTGTTGACACTTGGGGTATCTATAGAAGTCTATGTCGTTGATACATAAGTAATCGCAATGTTAACGGTCAAGATAAAACGCGCTTGTCTAGAAGAAATCTATTCACTCGTGTTTTGAAGATACCCAGATTATATATAGCATTCCGTTTGAGCTTTTTAATATCCACTATAAAACGACGTTGCTTCTGGATGAGCTAACAAATAGGATATCTGAAAAAATTTAGGAAAACCATATGTAACTTCTACTTCTACTTATGTATATCTTATTTATTCAATTTATTACAACAAACCCTACAGAAATGAGGTTACCACATATTATACTTGAAATGAAAAGCGATAACTTTCTGGCAAGTTTAGAGTAACAAAATTGAAATTCAGCGCGGACTTTACTGACAGTCGCGCTGTCCGTAACTTGCCTGTAAGTAATTAAATACAAAATACAGTCATAATTTACGCAAAAACTTCTTAATGGAGATTAAATTACCAACTGAATCTTAAAGTACGGTTCATTTAGTGTAACAAAAGGATAACTTGCAAGTTAAAGTTGCGAATGGACGGTAATTAGAGCAAGCAGTGATCCTGTCAAATGCAGGAAATCGGATCAGACGCCATTGTTAAGTAGGGTTACTATGAGTTTGGTAATAGCGGGACATATAATACTTTTGTTTACCCTTTACGTACAGGTTAACATAACAACACCTCAATAACAAAGGTTAAAACTGGAAAGCCATAATCACAAAATTATGTATATCGATTCATAGCCAATATTTCAAAAACTGAAGGATATTAATTATTATTATAATTTATATTTTTTTTTCTTTCATTGCGAAACATTGACAATATGTTTGGCTCAGTGCTGAAGCGTCTGTCTCAGGAAAAAGATCCCTGTTTTGTTTCCCGACCCGGCACACGTATGAATGATGAATGTAAAATCTGCTCAGTGTTTGGGTATTAATTTGTTGTCTAAAAAAAGAAGCTGTGAGTCTGTAACGTAACTGTTTTGCTGAGGAATATATTACCTATCGATCATTCCTAGTGGACACTGACATGTTTTAGGAGGCTGAGAAGGTATTAAAAGGTAAGATGTAATGTTAGCCTGAAGTGACAGGGGTCAGCCCATCGCCTTCTTAAACAACAATTTCCCTAAAGTCCATTAACTGGTTTTTATAGTATTCCCACACTATACCTGGTGATCAGTGAAGCCACTAATACAACTAGCTTCAAAAGGAACTGACTCTCGAGTTAGTTGTAGTATTATTAGCAAGACAGCTAGCACTAGAAAGTATCCTACCACCATGCTTGGTTTCTTTACGATGTTGAAATTTAAACAAAAAAAAAATTATAAATCTTTAATTTTCATCCGTACAAAAGCTATGGTAACCCCAATTCGCGCCAACTTTAGCAACTATTCTTGTTTCCGGTTAGGAAATCCTCGTGCACGTCCTGCATTTTAAGCTCGTGAAATTTAAAAGGTGGAATGTTATAATGGTTTATGTTATTATGTGACATTATATTTAGATGATATGACTACCACTGAAGTAAGTATGACCTACCAAACAAAAAAAATAACCATAAAAATCAATTCATAATATAATTAGTGGAGTAACTGGTGAACAAACATACAAAAAATACAGATGAATTGAGAGCCTCCTTCTTTTTGGAAGTCGGTTCAAAACTAACCCTCCACCCATAGCACCTTACTAGATTCATTGTTATTGGAATAAAACACCTATCTGACTTTCTTTTGCTTTTAAGGCGAATGCGTCATTACTGAGCCTTACATATTATCCAAAAACTAAAAATTTTACAATACGGACGCCTGTTATCAATCGGCTACGGTCACTAGCCAGTAACAGTGTTTTTAACACGCTTTTATTAGCTTCACACGTATTTTAGTACGAATAAATAACGGAAACTTTGAACATGGTTTATTTTTTGACCCACTTCAAACGGTCAGATTTCATTAAAGCTTTGTAGACTTATCGAGGAGCAATGACAATACAATAATTTGATAAGATTGAGCGTGTTTTTTTATTTTTTTTTAACCTATTATATTATTTTTGTTTAAAACAAACGAGCATTGACGGCGCCACTAAGTGTTAAACATAGTTTTACTCATAATAGCATAATAACTCCACCAAAAGGCAGGGTGAGTGCGGGGAGTGGGTGAAGAACCCAAGAATGGCGGGAGGCGGTGAGTGTCCAAATATGCGGTTAAAAGTCAGCATTTTGACACAAAAATCTTCCTAAATATTACACTCCATCAACACGATATATAAATGCATTGAACTTTATGCCTGACTGAATACTAACAAGGATTTCGCTAACTTATTTCGTAAAGTTTATTCAATTTTGCTCGGTAAACGGGTCGCTTCCAACATTTGAATACCTACCTAGTATGATATACACGCCAACTTTCGGGTAGTATGGACGTTTTATGTGTGTACCGACCTTTTGTTATTCAATATATGAAGCGTTTGTGTAGTAGAATAAATATAATTTGTGCAAATTATATTGAGAAATATACCATACAATAAGATTTATTAAATTAAATTACAGTAAAATATAAATTTTGGTTAGATTTACTGTCAATTTTTTATTTTTTTATTTTTATAGAAGATAGATCTACGATTGACCACCAACTCGCCTGATGTTAAGCGACGGTCGAGGATGGAGCTCGTCGATCTAGAAGATATCTATTCACTCTAGCCTTGAAAATTCCAATATTGTAGGTCTCAGGAAACAGATGGCGGCAACGAATTCCATTCTTGTGCAGTACGCAACAGGAATGTGGATCGATATCGCTGAGTACGGATTTTTGGCATTCAGAGGTTAATACAGTTGACCCTAATCCGAAGCGAATCTATAAATGAATTGTATACAGTTGATTTTTGATCCAGAATGTTCAGATCCCAACAATGAATTGAAAGTACCCGAAAGATAAAGTAAAATATTGGAAATCATTGCATAATGGTAGGCTACTTTCTAGTGTGTAAATGCTTGACTGTCGTCCTCTTGACTGAATTCTCAGACAGTCTTGCAAAAAGATTCTAGGTTATTTTATAACATACCTATTCCATGCTGGACTGGGAGAAAAAGAAATAAAACCGGCCAAGTGCGAGTCGGACTCACGCACGAAGGGTTCCGTACCATTATCTATAAAAAAAACGACAAAAAATCATGTTTGTTGTATGGGAGCCCCCCTAATTTTATTCCGTGTTCTAGTATTTGTTGTTATAGCGGCAACAGAAATATATCATCTGTGAAAATTTCAACTATCACGGTTCATGAGATACAGCCTGGTGACAGACGGACGGACGGACGGACAGACAGCGGAGTCTCAGTAATAGGGTCCCGTTTTTACCCTTTGCGTACGGAAGCCTAAAACATAAAATGTTATATGTATAAACAGTTGCTTCTCTTTCCGTGCATACTGTAAAAGTCAGTTGAGGGACTTGAGGGAAATTGCTATTTATATAGGCTACGGCTGACCCCCTATCACTGCAAGCCAACATTACATCCTACTCTCTTATCTCCTCTAACCTACGGTCAAATGTGGCGTCAAATGGCCTTATTGGTCTTTGATGCTCTGACGTAAGGGAAAAGGCCTGATTTTATGTATGTACTTATATTATTCTATAACCAGCAGAAACTCGCGTGTTGCACATGAATCTAAACATCTGATTCATGGAACTTCACCTGGTTTATCTGTTTAATTTCAAGTAAACTTTATTCACATTTTTTATTACCTAGTATTTGGGATATAAACTATTTCGCATCCTTTAGAATAATTTATAATTGTAATAAGAAGTGCCTCTTCAATAATACTCCCAGAGTACACCAGAACTATTATAGCCATTTATGAACAAATCAAAATTCAGAAACCTGCCAAGTTCCCACCACAACCAGGCTATGTCTCCGATGCAATTGTGCATTATTTAGACACTACCTACACCAAGCACTATGCATCAACTCCTCAACTATTCTAGTGAATACACAATATTTTCACGCCAATACAAACGTCAATAAACCCTCAATAGAACACCGTAACCTATTAATTAAGGAACAAATGAACATCAAGCCTTCGAATATGGTTTTAATTGTTAGCCGCCGCGGTATTAATGCGTTGGCTAACATCCAACTTCGTAAATAATTACACGCGGATGATAATGCGAGAAGTGGGAACTATAGTGTTGCCAGCACAAAGGGAGTTGGGAATAGTTGGCGTCGATCCTAGACAAGTTTTTGTACTATGAAGAAATTGACAAGGTTCGGTGCTTCGGAATTGATTGACTGTTCGGAATTGTGTAACATGCCTGTTGTTTTGTGTAGCCGATTTTTATATTTTGTGAGAAAAACAAGTGTTAAAACTATTTCTCATGCTTACAAATGTAGCATTCGTAATATTGATATAGTAGTAAACTTATCAGTTTTATTTAAATAATTCAGTAATATACTTAAATACGTAAATTAACAATATGTAAAACTAACTATATAATAATACAAAAAATAATAATTAAACTACTATATTTTTCTCCCCTCTCTAATACTGCACGCCCCGTCATATTACTATAGTTTCATTCCTCTCCATCCTAAGGTTGCCTGGAAGAGATCGCTATTAGCGATAAGGCCGCCAGTTGTTACACTAGTTTTTAAATGACTTATCTTGATTGTAAATTTCTAAGGTGTGTACAATAAAGAGTCTATCTATCTATCTAATAGACTAAAAACCAAAACTAATCTAACAAACCACTACTAGTAGGCAATGTGCCCAAAATGCTAGCCGCATTGCCACGTTGAATAACAATGCTTATTCTTTGTGCAAAGTAGCGGATAGTAGTTGGTTGCTATTTCGTTTATAAATGCAATGTTCTGAAATGTTAACAACACAATAACATTCAGACTTTAAACTTCTATTGAATATGGGAATTAAATGTAATCAACTCGACGGAGCAACGTATGTTTGTGCTAAGTCTAAGTCATATTCCTAAACGTCTCCAGATATTAGATTAAAATCTTGGATCTTCTCAAGATTTAAATGAAATTATGTGACTGAGCTTTGTCGAAATCTGACTTTTAATTAAAGTTCTACTAGTATTTTGATTGTTATCAAGTTCAATCAAAATATTGCGAGATATTAACGCCTATACTCTTTGAAATATCGATCCCCATCCAGGGCAAACATTTGTGTGATGAGCATGGATGTTTGTTCTGTGTCTGGGTGTTTCTATGTATCATATGTAATGTATATATTTGCAAAAAAAAAAGTATATATGTATTGTATCAGTCATCTAGATCCATAGTACAAGCTTTGCTTAGTTTGGGCTAGATGGTGTTGTGTGAAATGTCAACAAATATTTATTATTATTATTATTGTATGTAAGTATGTTACACTACTTGTATATAAGAGATGAATTAATAAGTTCATTTTATTTATATCTAAAACAATTACTATCACTGGATCTAAACGCCATTGTTTCATATTCCTAAATATTTGTGTCAATGCCTTTTTAACAACATAATTGCTCATACCTAATGTAGCTGGTACCAGAGTTCATACGTTTTTAGCATCATCCTTAATTTCACAGTCACGAAACGTGAACTTTTCATAAAATTAAATTAAATTATGAAATTGTAAGTAGTCCTTTAAGAAGACTTCTAAATTTTTTTGATAAAAAAATCTCTGTAAAAAAATACACTAGCAATATTTTAAATCAAACTGCACAAATGTTTGTCAGGCAAATACTATAACTAAGTGGTGACCTTTCCATTTGCTGTTGATGTTTGTATTTGCAGAAGGGGTGACAACCCCACTGTCGCACTGCGTATGCATTTTATAGACTTTGGTGCAATAAACTCGTCTAAGGAACGAGTATTCATGTGTGTCATAGATTTATTTATTCAACCTTCTAAATAATACGTACCTAAGCAAATTAAAAAAGAAATCTCAAAAGAGGTAGGTAGATCTTATTTCATTTACATTCGTCTAACCGATTTTGAGCAAAGCTAAACAGTTTACTAAAGGTGTAGAATTGGAATGTTTCAGCAAAAATATAATTTCTTTAGAAGAAAAATATATGTATATTATCTGACTGCATAAGAAGGAGGGTTATGGTTTTCGAGTGTATGTATGTATGTTTCTATATGATCGCCTTACAGCCTAAGCTGCTTGACCAATTTTGGGGTGCGAAGTGTCGTTAGATTCGTCTTCACTTCCTGAGTACCATGAGCTATATTTTTTTGTAATAATAATAATGCATCTCTCACAAAAATAAAAAATATCGTTTTTTTTCATAACTTCCAGCTAACTTTTTCATAATAAACAAGTGATTTTATTAGAATTAATCTAAAGAATGCGCATTTACAATCTTTTACGCATACTTTCTCCGTACAGCGTATCAAGCGTAACTAAATTGTAAGTTAGACTGCAAATACTGCTTTTCTGGAGTCGGGTATTTTGTTTTTCTTTTAATACATATACTTGTTCTCTCTATGCAACATAGAAGAGATAGTGTAAATAAATACTCATTATACATTAGAACATAGCTTACTTCCATTAACAAAAATTAACAATCCAAATCATGGCCATCAAATGAAATCTCATTGAAACACATTCGCTCTGTTAAAAGGGAGATACCCTGATATCAATTTAATTAATTTATCCTCGACTACTAACAAAATGTTACTTCTAATATTTACATACAATACACGTATTTACTTACAGTGTTTACAAATCAACATGTATTAACAGAATTTTTTGCATTAATTAAAATAATACTTGTAAGTTAATGTTTTTAATTTAGGTATCATCATTATAAAAGTCACATCATTCATGAAAGTTTAACATTTTTTACTTTTTCGTTTAAAAAAAAAAAAAAACAGGGTATATCAAAAAAAAAAAAAAACAATTGGCCGAGCAGTGCCAAATATACATATAATTTTATCTATTTGCATATTACATTATATTACAATGTAATGTAATATGCAAATAAATAAAATTATATTTAAAAAAATAAAAAAATAATCATACTTATGTTTTTTTTTTCAAAACTTTGTCGTCAAAATAAATAATACCCGAATAAAATCTCATTTAAAAACATTCTAGACGTGTCAACATAACTCTAACTTGCTGATTTTATATCTTTGAAAATTGTGCTAGTGGGAGAGGCATAAGTCTGACTGTGATTGAACGATTGAATGGTCAAAATATAAAAAATCTAATTTGGAAGAGATTCGGTCACCTTGAAATGTTTTATGCGCATGTAACTTACACAATACAAGGGTACCATGAGCTGATCTGAAGATGGAGCTAGAAAGTTGGCAGTGGAACTTCCTGATGGATCTGAAAATTGTATTATATTTCTTTATTTATCAGCAGCAGTTTTCATTACGTACTGGATAACGATATATTGAGTAGGGTACAAAAAAATCTATAATTAATATCCCAAATTGCAAATATAAATGGACCGAGTTTGTTTTTAATTTTTTAATTATCAGAATCATCATAAAAATACCTGCTATTTTCAAATTCTACGCACATTCATGAGAATAAACATTGTATTGTCTCGTAAAATGAATACAGTACAATATATCAAAGTTCGTTTGCAATCAGTGAGGCCTCTTCACGTTTAATTAACAGCGAAGCCGTGTCCCTCACGAGTTCAGCGGGAAAATCCCTATTTAACTCCGCCTATATGAATATCGCCCCGTGAGCGCAACTTCATTAATTTTAATTAATATTATTTCAGCTTGTTTCAGCGCACTTCACCGTGCCATGTCTTTACGATTATTTAGGTGCGTAATTCTTTTGAAACAATGTGCGAGACTGGCGCTTCTGTTTGTTTTGTATGGAATTTATTTTTAGCGACTTTCTGTCACTTGGTTTCACTTTTACTCCATCGTTATCTATATAGTTATGTAATGTCTGTAATTCTGTATGTATAAAATGAAACTCGCCAAAGTAAATTAAAATGTAGATAACACAATCAAAATAATTTATTATTAGTCACTTTCTGTCAGTTGGTTTCATTTTTACTCCATTGTTATCTATAAAATGTGTAAAATATTCATGCATAATATGAAACAAATTAAAATTAAGAGAAATTCAAAAGCATGTTTAGTAGACGTTAAGTAGTGCCAAGAACTACTTGACACTTACCTTTGATTTTGTCATCAGATCAGCTAATGATGATGATAATGATCAGATTACTTAATGATATTATTGTATTTTGATCCAAATTATACATAATGCAAAGTTTTGAATTAAATACGTCATTTTGAGTTAATTTAAAATCGAATTTCAAGATTTTATGACGTTACATTTATGTATAGGTCCCGTCACGTAAGAAGAACGCTGGTTTGTTTGCGCTTACGAACAAACCAGCGTTCTTTTTACGTGACGGGAACTATATATTTTTATTTGAACAAACGGGTTACTCACGTCTAATACGACTATATAGACGTCCTTCGGGAGTGCCATCTGCGCTGCTCCTTTTGAAAAATACCGCCGTATGCTGTTGAAACTATAGTCGGAGAATTCAAAAGGACGTGAGTACCCGTTTCTACAAATAAAAATTTATAACAACGACGTTAGTTTTCATAATAAAGTTACAAATTCAGCTTATAAAAAGATATTTAAAAACTTTGACGTCTGTCAGAGGTAAAAACAATTGATAAAAAAAGAGGGAAATCTGTGCAGATAACTATATCCACTTTTTTTTTGTAACAAACCGTAAAAAAATCTACAGCTCAATGTTACAATATTACATCTAACTATTTACAAAGGTATTTCCCTATAAACTGAACTAAAACCTGTTCTAGTAACGTATAACATTGCTTATTGACGAATTTTTCTATTAGGAAAATACCGACTATATTATTTTGCTAGAAATTTGGTATGATATTTAATTTCGTACCATACGAGTATATCGCCGGCGGCTGAAGCGTGGACAGAAAACGTCTTTTATGGCGTTGGGCGAATCAAGTTCCGTATAAAACATGATATGGTTGGAAAACGCACTGACACATATTTTTTCTAAATACACCTGAAAAATTAAACCATAAAAAGTGGAGTAAAGATAATAGCGTCACTCTTGCCTAAAATTGTCTGCTATGAATTTAAATTCTGGCTTATAAACCAGTCTGGTGAATCTCAAACAATTTATAAAGAATACTAAACTTGATCGCCGTGTTGTTTCTTATTTTATGAATATTTGATTCAATCACAACGCAGTTTGTGACAGACAACAACAAAGATGTTTTAACACGGATTGAAAAATAACAATGTGTTCATTGTTCAGCGCTTCATACACTAGCGACAACGATTTTATATACATACAAAACTACTCGATACTCAGTCGCTTTATCACTTGAACGTCTAGGGTTGCCCTGTTTACGCATTGTCAGTGTGTTGGCGCCGTCGTCAGATGTCGTTTGCGTCACCCACATAGCCCTCGTCTGGGCTTTCTGAGCAAATGTCAGCCGCGCACTTAGCGTTCGACACTTGAGGCAAGGGCTTCAACACTGCTTCCGTGCCTTCACCCGGCAGACGCGCGTCTGTCGTCTGCGTATCGACGCACCGAGTCTCTACCTGGTAGCACCTCCCCGCGCCTTCAGCGACACTCATAGGTACCATCACCGCACAAGTCCCTTTAGGATTGACCCAGGACGCGCATCCTTCAGCAGGCGCGCAACACTGCACTGGTTCACTTTTATACCCCTCCGGAGGCGATGGAACGAATTCATCATTGTAATATACTGTCCCGTTTCCAACAAAAGCAATCGGCCTATTACGAGGAACGGGGTACCCTTCTAACGTGCGCCGGACGGTCGTCGCATTGAACATCTCGAAATTGGGGCAAGTCGTCTGCGGCGTATTGAATTCGGTATCTTTGGCGAATTTGCAGACGAGCTTCTGTCCTTGCGCCCTTTTGTGCGGTAACGTTTGATAGAACGGCCCGACAACGGAGTAGTTGGACATCATCGGAGGTCGGCACGGGTGCTTTGGAAGCCCGTAATCGTACGGGTAGCCTTCGCTATCTAGAAAGCAGCCCGGATTTAGATGAACGTCGGCCGAATGCTGGTACATATTATTGATCGATTGCGGAGGTATGGTCATGCTGTGAGGCTGCTGGTCCTGCCATGTCACCTGTCTATGCATAGGATTGCCGGTGAACGCAGTTTCTTCTTCAAAACAGTCGCCTTTTGTCGATTGTTTGTACACAGACAACACGTTCTCGTTTTGCGCATTGTTCGCTACAGTTTCCGCATCGCTAATTAGGTCGGGATTTCTGTCGACGAAGCCTTTCATGTTATTGCTTTGATATACGTCGCCGGAGTCGTAATCACGTCCTGTCTGCACGGTATAGTGGAGCGCGTGATGAGAGTGCGCATTCACGATGAGGCTGCCGTTGTTTTTAGGCAGATTGCCATTACTGCGACTAGACGGTAAGATCTGATTGCAGAGAGCCACGTCCTTGCCGCTTTCTTTTTTCTTGCGGCTCCGCGTGTCGGTCTTAAATTTGAGCAGAACGACGGCTATAATGGCTATGAGCAGCACTATTATTAGAAATACGACGGTGACAATGACCACTAAATGCCGCTGCGGGAAGGTAACGACTATTACGACGGGTTCCTCCTTGACTAATATTTTGATGGTATAGTTGGCGCGCGACCTCCCGGCGGGGTTCTCCGCGGCGCACGTGTAAGTGCCATTATCCTCCGGCCCTATGTTGTATATGTGCAGCTCGCTCTTTTTGTCCGTCACTCCGTTCTCTACAAAGTAAATATCCCGGTACTGTTCCGGCGACATCGTAGAGTAATTGTGAATGAGTTGCCCCTGATACAGCCACGTTATTTTCGCCTCGGGAATAGCTTTCACGAAACATTCTAGAGTGATGTTGCTGCCTAAATTGGCCTCTAAATATACGCTGCTAGGAGTGATTTTCGGTAGGCATGCAAATTCGTTTTCAGTAACGCTCGTGATCGTTCGTTTTCTGAGGCGCGCCGGCAGCGAGCACACCGGCTCCACGGCGTGCGGCATATTGAAATTCAACAACCAACTATGTAAATCTCTGAGATGGCAATCGCAGTTCCAATTATTATTTTGAAGGTTTATGCCGCGCAGTGTATCAGGGAATAGATTTTCGCCTTGAATATTTGACAATCTATTACCGTTCAGCCGAAGCCACTCTAAATGGTTGAGCCCGGCGAACGCTTCCATTTCGACGCTTTCTATTTTGCAATCGGTCAGTTCCAGCGTGTTCAGGTAGTTAAGATTGTGGAAGCAGCGAGTTTTGATGCTCGTTATCGGATTGTTATTTAGGGAGAGCCTCATTAGCGAGGGAAAGTGTACGAAGTTGGTCGACGGCACGACTGTTAGGTAATTATTGGAAAGATCGAGCTCGACTAAATTCGCGAGACCCTTGAACGCGGCGTCTTCGATTTTCTGTAGACTACATCTCTGTAGGTAAATTTTTTGCAGGTCGAGCAGCCCTAATTTGTGGAACGTTTCTTTTTGTAGAACTTGAAGGTCGTTGCCTGTGAAGTCGAGAACTTGTGTTTCCGAATCTAGAGCGCTAGGGATCGCTTTCAGTTCTTTGTCCGAGCACTCGACGTACCGTTTCCCGTTCTTCCACTTGCAGACACACTGAGAGGGGCAGGCGATGGCCGGGAGAAGGAAGCAGGTGGTGCACAAGGCGATCAGCCTGATGTCCAGGGTCCTTCTGACTCTCATATTGCCTCAAGGCGTACAACCCCCGAAGATCTCGATCATTATCTGAAACAAGAAATAAACTAGATTGAATTTACTGTAAACCCAGAATTAGTAGTACACGTTTAACATAAATTATTTTTTGAATCTTCACTGTATAATATGACGCATCATTTGCATTCGGTGGTTAACTTGACACGATATACGGGTAATGTGGGTAATACGGGTGAAATATATTACAGTTTAAAAATAGAACAACTGACTTCAGTCAACACATTTTAGAAACGGACAAGTGCGAGTCAGACTCTCCCAACTAGTAGATAAAAGGGGGGGATTTTTTATTTTCCTTCATAAAGCGAAAAATATACATCGTAAATATATTTAAAACTTGTCTTTGCTTGTACTAATAAAGCTTTTTCATATGATACCCCACACCCCACATAATACGGTTAAAGCACTTAGAAATTTGGACTCTCCTTCCTTGCGTACAGACTCTACTTTTTTGTGATTAAATTAAAAATGTACAGTTTTCGCATTTTTTCCTTTATATGTACTATATGACAATGTTTTTTGCCAAATTTCACAGTTATAGGTCAACAGAAAGTAGTGAGTTTTCTCTCTGTAGCAAGAGACTATACATAGATCTGCGTATATGGTTTAGATTGTATCTGGATACCTTCACGCGTTCTCGACATACAGGTCTTGACAGACGGACGGACGGACAGACGGACAACAAAGTGATCCTATAAGGGATCCGTTTTTTTTCCTTTTGAGATACAGAATCCTAAAAACAATGTATAATTGAAAACCTCCTCCTTTTTTAAAGAAGGGTAAAAATATGACACTTGTATGACTTCATACAAGTGGCGGGAAGACGCTGGATGCAAGCCGCTTCCAATCGGTCTTTTTGGAAATCCATGGGGGAGGCCTATGTCCAACAGTGGACTTCTTATGGCTGAGATGATGATGATGATGAAAAATATGAACTTGTTTTATTTATACTGCAACAAATGACTTATAAAGGACAACCTCTCAAAATTTGCTGTTTCGTAAAATTAAGTCTGTCTTATATCATAGGCTCACAATGTCATACGAGTCACTAAGAACAAATCTAAGTATTGATTATCTTGATACGGCTGACGCAAGAACGGTAAGATTAGTCTGATCAAGCCTCAATGTCATATTTGAGTGTCGATCTATAGACATTATCAGATTCGTTTATGTGAACAAAATGTAATCAAAATATTCTAGATCAATCATACGATATAGACACAATACAAGAGATGCATAAAATATCAAGATCTGACACTGTAGTAACTAGATTTTAGTTTACCACTTTTACCACGAAATCATCCATAATTATGTGTAAATTTCGAGCATAAATAAGAATCAATCAATAAATTATAACTTAAAACTCTTAAACCGACTCCTAAATGATAGAAACAGTTTAAAAAGCATTCTTCCATTTTTATTTATCTTCCAATATTACCTAAAACAATAGCAAAATAACCAGAATTACTGTCAGATTGAAACGTCCATAAGCGCAGCGTAGGAAGACCAGCCACGAGATGGACAGATGACCTCATACAAGTGGCGGGAAGACGCTGGATGCAAGCCGCTTCCAATCGGTCTTTTTTGAAATCCATGCGGGAGGCCTATGTCCAGCAGTGGACTTCTTATGGCTGAGATGATGATGATGAAACGTCCTTCATTTGTTTCGTTTCCTCTCTAACGCTGATGCGTATTTAAACAGAACATTGTATCACGGCATTCGCGTTGTACTCTACAAGATTCGTGACATCGCGAGTTAAACGGCGTGGTAAATTAAAAGTAGGCATCGCTCGGACAGTGACAAGGGTCCGCGGCACCTCCTGTTTATTTTAATTTACAAACTGGCAACAGCTCGCCCTCACCGTGCCGAAGCTACACCCTGTAATTCGCCGATTCCCTGTATTCGTTCATCTCAGTCAAGTTTTCTTTCTCTACATTATGTATACTGTTACATTATTTATGTTTCGACCGATCTCGGCAGAATTTTATTCTATCTACGCTTATTTGTACATGTACAGGCCCTATTTGTGAGTGTTTTGTCGAGAAACCTCTGTAGGAGTGAATAATGAGTAGCTGCTGTAACTGGGGGGTGGAGTGGTCGATCCAACCTATCTCGCCGACGACACATCCCGGAGTAAATGAGGCTAAGCTCTGAAAGCGTTTAGGCACGCAAAAAATATCCTATCTTTGCGTGGTAATAAAAAGGGATCACAATAACATAATAACAGTATGAGCCGTGGGTTATGGTAAGTCATTTTCAAGTGGTAAAGTTTTCGGAATATCAATTCGATTCATATAAACTGTGCTTAGAAGTGATTTTATTATGTTATAAAAATAATCTGTAAGTATTATTTATAAAAAGCTGAGTAAACTTAGTGTCTGATTAATAGGCTTAGGAGGAAAAAAAGTTTTCGGCGAATTTCTGAAAAAAAAAATAACAGTGTAGGTCATATAGCTGCTGCGGACATATAGTATTTGAAGCGTTCCGACGCATTGTACCAGATTTGCAAATGAACAGTTTGTCGGTCATTTACATTACAAATCTGGTACAATGCGTCGGAACGGTTCGAAGTGTTGTTTCTTTCAAAAAAATTATGATAAAAATTGAACAAATTAGACCTGCAATAAACAAACGAAGTTTTGGTCTTCATATCTGAATTAAAAATCAACCACAAAATCTTCAGACATGGATAAATTTATATAAATCTTCTAATTTAGTAACTAAAATTTTGAACTACCTATAATAGGAAAATAAAATAGTACAGACAAACAAACAAAGTCCCCTACAGATGATGAAAGCCGAAAAGGTCTAAAATAGAAATGCTTTCTTCGCTTCGTTTTGCGAACAATAATAAATATTCCCCGCGTAGTAATTGTATTTACAGACGTGATAATACTCGTATATGTTAGTATAACACCTGCGTCAAGCCAACACTCGATAATACAGTTTCATCAACATGGTTTCCCCTGAATAAAGCGACTTCCTTGTGAGCAAACAAATCGCCGCGAGCTGTCTTTCAATCTATCCCTTATCCGTGTTTTCATTTGATTATTTTTAGGTTGAGAACGATAAATATTGTGGTTTTATTGAATCTTCCATATTGAACAGTATTAATGCAATTTCCGTACAACGTATAACTGATGATATCAAAGCACCTTTCAAAGATAAAAATAGCACAAAAGAATTATGTAAAAGATCACGTATCTCAAAGAGTTTAAGCTTTTAGAGATTACCTTAGCGAGTGTTTTCATATTTCTTTGACTTATTTTGTTTATTTATAGTTTGTGTATTGGCGTGGATTATTTTAGAGAGATTATTTCAATCTGTTGATTGTTTTCAAACGACTTCAAAAAAAGGTTCTTGATTCGGTTTCTTTTTATGTTGTTAAATAAATAAATAAATATGTATTTGAAGACATTTCACACAACACCATCTAGCCCAAACTAAGCAAAGCTTGTACTATGGAACTAGTTGGCTGATAGAATACATATATACTTTTTTTTGTAGATATATACATATGATACATAGAAACACAGACACAGAAGAAACATCCATGCTCATCACACTAATGATTGCTCTGGGTGGAGATCGTACCCACGACCTACAGCTTATCAGGTAGACATACTACCAAATGAGTCACAAGGCCAGTCAACTGTTACTTCATTTTATTTAAAAATCGATTCAGAAAATTATCTTTTCTCAAAATCGTTTAGTAATAAAGTTTTTAAAACCAAATACTGGAATAAGTATGTTATCTAAGTAAGCTAAATCGCATATTTTAAAGATGGTAATATAAGTTTTTTTTAAATAAAATAATAATTGCTTTTTTCTGAGATTCCATACTGTGTTCATATCCAGGTTATTTGGTAGATACGTTCGATTTTATTAAGTAGGTATTTTGAGGACAGGCCCGCGAATCCCGGGTCGTCGGGTCCCAACTTTTGTGTTTGATGGAGTCAATTAGACTTAATCTTTTTATAGTCTCGGCTAAGGTATTATAACTTCGAATCTTTGTGACTAAAAGCACTCGTTATCAATTTTATATAGCGTTTCGGTGAAATGGAATAAGGAAGTCAAAACTCATTTTGTGCCTATACTTTTATGTCTTTTTTTTCTATTTTTGTTCTACTAAATTAGTTAAATATGGATGCTATAAATAAAATATATACAAAAATGTTGCCGTTTTGTTGTATTTTAACATATGCAAACAATAACTTTTTGTGTCTTTTAATAGTTATTTATTATAGTTTTGACCGATGTCTTTGAAGGTAAAATTTCTAAACAAGTTGTGAGCATCATTGTATTTAATACAAAATAACTGTTTTGAAAAGCTGAAGCAAGATTTTTTTGTGGGACTACCTCTGAGGTTGCCCTGAGATTGAATAAACCAAATATTACATCATAAATTGGACAGTTTATTAAAGAATCATCGACATTGTTTGTGCAGATGTATTTTAAAATCTTGGTAATTTTCTGATAAAGTAAGTGAATTATAATAGACTGAGTGGCCAGCCCTAGTGTCAGACTTATTAAATCGCCGAAAGTACTCTTATCTGGCTTGACGAGTGGTGTTTCGAAGAACAAACAACCGGGACCTACGATTAAATGTGTCATTCAACCCACGGTAGCGCTCAGAAAGAAAATGCCACTCACGGTCACCCATCCGAAAACAGACCGGTCCGTCCGTTGCTTAACATGATGATCGTTTGAGAACACCTAGTTAAGCTACGAGATGTGCGCTATTGATGATTTCTGATGATAATTCGTATTCAATCTTTATATTTTTTCCTTTACTATAAAAAAAACGCTTAACATAAGATGAACTATGAACTTCTTTCTTCCTTGGAGACGGTAAAGAAGGGAGGAGTCTGCCTGGTTTCACGATAAGTAGTTATTTCACTCGACACGCTCAGCTCATCAGGTTAGATGACTATTTAGAAAGAAAACATACAAAGCAAAAAAAATAGTTCAAAGCCAAGAAACAGCTCAGAACAGCTCAGCTCTTCAGAAACAGCGAAGCTGAGAATCCGGATCTATATAACTTTCAGAAAAAAATGTTAAGGTGCTGAAGTAGCTGCTGCAACTACCTCGCATGCTGACACTTTTTTAGGGTTCCGTAATCAATTATGTTCGTAACTATAAGGGTTCCCTTATAATTTCACTATGTCTGTCCATCCGCCCGTCCATCTTAGCTCAAAGATTTTTTGTATTTTGATGACACGCCGAAAAAGTTCTAGATTACAATCTTGGCTATTTTGGGCAGAATAGTTGACATAAAAAATTTTTTTTTTAACCGACTTCCAAATAGAAAGAGGTTCTCAATTCGACTGTATGTTTGTTACGTGATTACTCCGCCAATTATGACTTGATTTTGATAATTATTTTCTTTTTTATAGGTAATAAAAAGAGGTGGTCCCATATAAATTTTATCAAAAGCGATTCAGTACTTTGGTTTTGATAAAATTGTATTTTTATTACATATACAAAATAACTGGAAAATGTCATCCAAGTAAAGGCTCTAAGTGTCATTTTTTTATATTTTATTTTAATTTGCATATTATTAGGTATGGCACATAGATCGTATTTTTGTAATAATATTGTTTATGTTTTTTGGCACTTGCACCCTTTAGAATTACAACCCTTCAATTGCGTATTTTGATGTCGGTTGCGTCAGTGTCAACTTCAAACTGTAATTATTATTATTTTATTCTGATCACACTGCAATTCATTTCAAAAAGATAACAAAAAAATGTTTTTGTATCTCAAAACAAATTATAATGTTTGCATAGCAATTAAATAAGTTTATAACAACCTGTGACCGCATTATTACATCGCGTTACATTCAAAGGTCGTGGTCATACAATTAGATAAGGATCTTGTATAAAACAAAACAATAAATAGGCTACAGCACGCGAGCTTGAAATACACAGTGTAAATGAATGAGTAGGTCAAGTATGTTCATTCATGAAGCAGACTACTGTCGCTTGGCGTTTCGAATAATGTCGTCGGGTTCTGAATGTGTTTACATTATATCAGGTCGAACATGCAAACAAATGCATAAAATGTGAAATTTGACGCATCATCATAATTGTGAAATAACGTAGGTACATTATGTAACAGTGGTATTGAAACCAAGTAAATTAAAACTAAGTTTGTTGAGACTTATAACTTCAGTATTTAATATTTTCACTTGCCAGCAAAATTTAATTACGAAATAACACCAATTTCGCTACAATTTGATTTGTTAGGCATACCTTTCATTTACTCAACAATTATTAGTTAATAAAGTGTCTATTGAAAATAATTATTTTATATTCTGTGAAATAATATTATGCTCTGTTTCATGTTTTGGATCATAGATAGGTAACTACAAAAAATATTAATGTTTTGTTCGTGTTGCACTTTTACCACATCAATAAAACCAAGTCCACTACCTGGATATAGGTCTCCACCATGGATTCCAAAAAAAAACAGTAAAAAGTAAGTATAGACTGAGTGGCTAGCCCTAGTGTCAGAGTTATTGAGCCGCAGATAAGCCACTGACCTGGCTTGACAATTGCTGTTTTTTTAAGAACAAACAATCGGGACCTACAACTTAACGTGTAAACCGACCCACGGTAGCGCTCAGAAAGAAATGCCACTCTCGGTAACCCATCCGAAGACTGACCGGTCCGTCCGTTGCTCGACATTGGTGATCATTCGAGATTACCTAGTCAAGCTACGCCATGAGCGCTACGAAGACCAGCTAGAAGCGGAAGGTGGGAATTTGTCCAGCCTAAACCAGTATTGCAGTTTGATTGAACAGTAATTGTTAGTATTATTTGCAACGTTTCATCATAATCATTCAATATTTTCCAAGTTTTATTTAGAGTATTTATTGTAAATTTACTTCAATACTTGAAAGTTGAAATTAATTATATGTTAAAATTGTCTGCACGTGTAGTAACAGTTCTTACTGTATGCATTCACTCTGTGCGAATTCCGTGCTTATGCCGTGTTGGTAATTTGTATCAGAGGCCGGTGAGTGGTTTATTTTCAGGACCTTTCACTCGAGCCCCGTATTTACGAGCCGCTGTTTACACGGAACGTTTGTTTTACTCAAATCGTTTGAATAAATAACAACGATAACCTGCAACATGTTTAGTCTTTTTTTTTTTCATTAGAATACGGCAAAGCCAAATGGAAGAGTCGGGATTTTAGCAAGCTTTGCGTTATTTGTAGAAGCAAGTTACGTCGTAACAATTAAATTAATTTAGCCGTTTCGATGAATTATGAACTCAATTGATTCTTTATTGACCGTGTGATATAAGTAATTAGTACATTTTTTTTATTCAATAATGATCAATGTTACGTTTAAAAGTGGAAGATTTCAGGTTTTTTTTTCACACAAATATATCGTGTTTGGTGTCCAAAAAAAAAATCGACAAAAATATTCTAAATATGAATATACTCCTGTAATAAATATAATCACTCGTTAACGTTCAAATACGCTGTGTTATAAAAAGTTTGCCAGCTAAAAAATCTTCAAAAAATGCAGACTGCAATCTCATCGCAACTAATCTAATAATTCAACACAATTTGGTCTAAAAAACCAGCCAAGTGTTCACAATACGCGAACATCCAAATTGCCGTCCCAAGAAGGTGGCATTACGTAACAACAAACTCTCACAGCGAAAACTCGAGTTACAAAAATCCCGCTAAAGAAATAGAAATCCCGCTATATTCCGGGCCGGAAAGCGCCTGATCTAATTGTTCCGGCCCGCCCGCTCTATGGCCCGCCCGCTCTATGGCCCGCCTGGCCTCGACCTTGTTACACAATATGCAAATACGTTTATTTTGTAAATAGTGAATTTCATGATTTTATTTACGATTTCACTCATCTTTTAAAAAAATTTAAATTTTGTTTTTCAATTTTAACTTTTATTGTATAGAAGAACAGTCACTATTCCAGGCGAGGTGTTTTCTACCATTGACCACACGCTCACTTAAAATCAAGTTAGGTTGCGCTTAAGTCTTTACTTTAACAACCAAGTCAAGTCAGGATTGCTTGTCAACCCTAACAAAAAAAAATCACAACTAAATTTTTATTTTATGTAGTATCTCGTCAATATTAATATTATATACAATAATGTAGCTTATAATGTAAATGTCAATAATATGCATTAATTAAAATATATCAAATTAACCGAACAGAGTTCAGCTTTGCCGAAACGTAAGTACCCATTTTACTGGCTGCGTTAAATAACTGCGTTGTAAATAAAAATCACAAAACATATTTTTTAGTCTTAGTCAATTAAGTAAGTAAAAGATCGTATAGACTGAGTAGCCAGCCCCAATGTCAGAGTTACTAAATCAACTAATTTTAATTGACAAGCAATCGTGCTTATTTTAATATCACCTAAATAAATAAAATCTAAAAAACTGTAACAACGGTTTGAACGTTCATAAAAAAGACATTAGGGCTTTTCAACGATACTATAATCACGTATTTATCTAAATCTTGAACAAAAGCGTTTCTCTACCTCCCTCTAATTGCACTTGTCCTTAACTTGAATATAAACCATTGACTATATACAATCTAGACATCGCTTTAAGTTATTTTTCACCAGTGATACATCACATACATACCTACTACATTGTAAAAAAAACCATCATCATACAATAATTTATGAAATACTAGCAGTTTTCTTCTACACTACGCCCATGTTTTTCTACTACTCAGTTTTCACTGCAGAAACTAACAACAAATTTTAATCGCAGATTTATGATACAAGATGTATAAGAAACAAAGTCGCCTGACTTGGCTTCTTATACATTCTTAGGTATATAGGCAATCTAAAATAATGTATGGACTTGGGCTATTTGATGTGATTCTAACTTTAAAAAGGTTTTTACATATTTCGACAAATACTCGTAGTTTAACCCTTTGTAACCGACTGCCCGAAAAAGACGGTAATATTTTTCAAATATTTGTAAATATGTGTGTACATTTCTTTACATTTCATTTTCTACATTTCTTTTTAACCGACTTCAAAAAAGACGGAGCTTACCAATTCGTAGCGTATATTTTTTTATATATTATGTACACCGATTACTCCGCCATTATAGCCAACACAAACGGCTTGATAAAGTACGGACGCCGAGCAAGAATTTCGTACATTGACCTATGAATACCTATCTCTGTCACTCCACACACTCCGTACAGGTGCCGGTCGTTGCACCTGTGCGAGCGCGATAGCAATATAATCATGCGGGAGTGACAGAGATAGGTAATCATAGATCAATGTACGAAATTCTACCTGCTCGGCATCCGTACTTTAGATTTTAATCTGCGGGGTGCCATTAAGTTTGATTAATTTACCTTATTTATTTATTTAGTCTGCCAACCCGCACTTGGCCAGCGTGGCAGACTATGGCCTAACCCTTCTCACAATGAGAAGATGGCCCGTTCCCAGCAGTGGGACAGTTTGTACAAACAGGGCTGATAAAAAAAAAACCTTCTAAGTGTGTCTAAGATTTTGTCCCTTTTAATAGTGTTATTTGTTGCACCATCAAGAACATTGTTCTTTTGTTTTCATTATCTATACATCTATTGAGTCTATCACCTGCCACAAGTGCTAGGTACATGAATCCTCTAGTTCATGCCATGCTTTTCGATTATATTCCTAAACAATAAGTTAACATAATAGTATAAAATAGCTCTAAAAATAATAATAAAAAAAAAAGATTTTTAATCTATGCCCTCTCCACCGAGCTACGTACTCCATGCTCCTAACTTAAATTCAAAGACATTCTCTCGGAACATTAACGTCGTTTAATGAAGGGAATCCGACATGTTGCTTCAAAGAAGCTCGTTTATTTGAAACCTTAGCTATTAACTGCTGGAGCCAACATAACGAGCCTGATGATATTGTGCTCCATTTAATTATTATTTCAAATACCTATCGTGTTTAACTAAGTAAACTTGTGTTATTATTAGATGTTAAAATAAACTACCAAACCATAATCGATCATAAACACACAACATATTTATGTGTGCTTATCCTTTGTAAAACAAGTAGTTTTATGAACAGAAAGTGGAAAAAAATATAACGTCTACCTTTCAAAATTAAAATGGTGTAATATAAATATAATACCTAATATAGCGAATTTTTTGATATGTAACGTTGTCAAGTGATATTTCACGTAAGTAACAATATCAGAAATTAACTACGTAAAAATAGCTATTCCTGATATTGAGTTGTTAGGTATAAGATCTGATAGACCTCTCAGTCGCAGACCTTATTTCAAAGCTTTATTTTCAGTCATCCCGGTACAGAGCGGCTCACTTTAATTATGAATCATTCTTTATCTACAAAATCTTATAGAAGCAACTTTTTATCACATCAAAGGAGCAAAAAGGCTCTCAGTATCGGACCGCCTCCGTCGTGAAAACGACGAACCTTGAGTCGCGATGATCAATCATACCGAAGACGTGTCACACTCTAATCGACAACTAGAGATGTGTGTGTACGAATATTTATTCGAATCATGTAATGATTATTCGAATTAGTAATTAATGTTATTATTTTTCTTTCTGATGTTAAGCGTCGTTGTAGTCTAAGATAGAGCGTGCTCCCAGACAAAATCAATTTACTCGCGATTATAAAACGCCTAATTTATATGGTTGATAGAAAATGTAAAACATCTAATTGTTATGATATTAAAATAGAATTCAATCACGCAATGATTGCTTTGAGTTATTCCATCGTCATAATAATAATTTTAGCTACAAGAAGTCTACTGATGTACATATGCCTTTCCAAACATGTATTTCCAAAGAGACCGGTGGGAACAGCTTGAACCCAGATTTATTTATTATATTATATATTCTATTAAGTAGCATAATGAGATTCCTATAGTGACGATTCACAATGGTATGCACACTTTGCCTGGCATTCAAATGATACTGTTACATTAATAGATAGAAGTAGATACTTGGCGACATATTTTCGACTAGCTAAAAATACCCTTACTATTCAAATCACTATTCCTCAATATGTTATCCTTTACTAAAAGTTCTAGCTGATTGTTAAAATTTAAAACTGCTCTAAGGCGTCAACGCTAAAATTAATTGTAAGACTCATCACCACGGAAAGCGATTATAGATTCAATAAATTCGTATAAAATATGATAATTGTCAATGTTATTGAAATGAAATTATTTGTTTCATTTCAACGAGTAACAGCGGCGAAAACGTTTTGTCAATGTTAATTTATGATACCTAATAATCGAATCGAATAATTTATATAATTCGAACAATTAAGAGTGAATGTTATTTAGTCATTTGGTTCATCTCTACTTATAATTATGTGTATCCCTACTCGGTGTATAACGAACCGGTTTTGTCGCCCCGATCTGTGGTGGTATTTGTTCGGATTGGCAGTTATTTGGTGTGAATGTGACAGTAAATATTTATATGGACATTTATTTTGTTGATGTATTGATAATTTTGTAAAGGCATTTGGCATTGCATTCATTTCTTTTCATAATTTCCATATTAATGTATAAAGATATTGCACCAATTTCTCCGTATTTTCGCGCGATATCCAATACAATACAAATAGAAGAAAACTGTTATGAAACCCCAAAAAGTTAAGCGATTTTGGTGATTCTTTTTTTCTGATTTAAATTACAATTGCTCATGATTCTACTGTTTGTTTTTTCGACTTTCAAATTTTGAAAATAACAAACATTAGAGGCAGATCCATTGGTTTTGTATGAAAAACTTTTCTGTCAAAAGATAGCGTGACAATATTTACTACAATGTAGCATCTTTACCTAATAAGTAAAGATTCATTCCTTTGTTCCTTCTTTTTTGTATTGGACCCGCATCAAAGAATTTGCCAGTGTCAAGTATTAGGATTTTCTCAAGTTTCTTGAATAATACAAGTTATATAGTGTTCTAGTCACAGTCTAAGTCACGTAAACAGTCATTTTCAAATTTAAGTCTTGCCTCAGTAAAGTGATGGCGACTTTACTAGAAGCTTCTATGGAGTTTTGCCGACAACGTAAAATCACACGTTTTACTGCTTTATTACACTTGCCCACACTCACGCACTTTATCGAACACTTAATGAATAAAACACAACCATTTTTATAGCATTAATGTTCAAAATAACATTAGTTCAGCAGAATAAAACAAAGCAACAACACGTTACTAAGACGTTCCCGCCAAAACTCCTTGTTCTTTTGTTATCCGTGGTACATTCGTGGTTGTATCTATTTGAATTGATACAGAGAGCATTATTCCATATTCTGATGATTTGAACGATAATCGAATGAAACTGAAACATTTTGTTTGTGGAGGAACCATCACCAGCATACCGGCCACCTGAGTCCTGCTAATCTGCCGCCAGTCATCCAGTTTTTAGGGTTCTGTACCTCAAAAGGAAAAAACGGAAGCCTTATAGGATCACTTTATTGTCTGTCAAGACGCAAAGGAATCAAAACATAAGGGGTACTTCCCGTTGACCTATAACTTTAAAATTTGGCAAGAAGCATTGTCATATAGTACACATAAAGGAAAAATTCCGAAAATTGTACATTTTTAATTTAATCACATAAAATAGGGTCTTTATGCAACGAAGGAGGGTCCAAATTTTAAAGTGCTTTAACCGTATCATGTGGGGTTATTATATTAAGGAGCTTAATTAACACTTTTTAAACTATCACAATTAATTAAAACACTACTTATTATTATTAACGGGATATTTACCGTGGTTCGCGTTAATTTTGAGCTCCCGATAAAAGATAAAAAGAAATAAAGGTAGGTATTAGATTTATCACTATAAACAGTTACAGTTCTTCTATTAAATCAACTTCTACAATCAACAGACAATTCCGATTTGCATTTTTTAACGTCGGTCGTTGGTCGTTACGAGCAGTCAACCCGTTGTACTTTCAATACAAGTGCTTGTACGGCTTTATGGTGTTATAACAAAATTTTATTCAAAGTTGTTCCTGTAATAGTTATCTCGCACAGGGCAGTTTCTATCTAAGTAAATTTCAAAATTGTGAGACTCAAATCAAGAACAACCCTTCACTAATCTGCTTTTTTACATAAACTTAAGTCGCGTTTTGCTTAACATATAAATCTCAGACCAATTATTTACATGTACTAACGTACCTTAGACAGATATTAAACGAATGAACAAATAAGATATTTGTATCAATACATATCAGAAAGGCAAATAAAATATTAATAAATACGAGATTTTTTATCAAACATTTCTTAAACCTTGTCAAACAATACTAAAGATATTAAAACCTTAAATTTATCAATTCATGTCATCCATTTTCTTAAACAGAACAAGTTCAAAATAATGCAAAATCCAACATCTTTATTAAGATCCAGAGGTTTTATTAACTCTAGGTATTTGTCTAGAGAATGCCTGGGAGAGTTGTGACTAGCTTGCCAACTATATTGTAGGGGTATTCAACATTTTCATTTCGTGTACTCATTAAACAAATCTAGCGAAATTCAGATAATAATTATAGTTTTGGTTGTAAGAATTTAATATTCGTAATTTTATGCAGAGTTTAACTTTATAATATTAAGAAGCTTTTATTTAGGTTTATTCGATATTTGTATGGGCGTGGGTCAGTCTTGGAAATGATACCTATTAGGATAAATTTTACTGACTTAATCAGGCCCAGACTTGGGTTGGCTGGACATAGGCTTCTCCCTGAATTTAAATAATCGGCCAAGTGCGAGTCGGACTCGCGCACGAAGGGTTCCGTACTATCATCTATAATACTACAAAGTTTATTTCTATTTATAAAATAACGAGAAATCAACGAAATTCCAAGTAGTAAATTGCAAACTTATAGGTAGGTTTTCGATACACATCCGGGCAGCATGACGACGCTCGCGCGAATACGTGCGGTTATGGCTCGCTCCGTGATGTTACCTCCCCCGCTGCCCCGCTAAACCGGCGCTCACACCGCGTTTAGATGCACGGATTATTTTCATTTTGTGAGTTTTTATGTATTAGATTAGGTATTTATTTTTATAGTTAATATATTTCTAAATATTTACTTACAAATATTCAAGTTTCTACCTGTTAATTAAGATCGAGTAAAAATTGCTTAAAAATTACGTTTGTTGTATGGGAGCCCCCCTTTAATATTTACTTTATTGTTATTTAATTATTTATTTTGAAAGGTAATATACAAGTAAATATTCTGTGAAAATTTGAAGCGTCTGTTACCGTTTTTAATATTGAGCAAAAAAATACGAAAAAAACACGTTTAATGTATGGGGACCCCCCTTAATTTTTTTTTTATTTTTTATTTTTAGTATATGTTGTTATAGCGGCAACGGAAATACATCATTTGTGAAAATTTCAGCTTTCTAGCTATCACGGTTTATGAGATACAGCCTGGAGACAGACAGACAGACAGACATACAGACAGACAGACAGCGAAGTCTTAGTAATAGGGTCCCGTTTTTACCCTTTGGGTACGGAACCTTAAAAAGACGGGTTAGAATAAGCTTGGTTTCAACGTCTCCTTGGCACTTATACTATGTGACTATATTATGTAACTTTTTAAAATACTGATAATTCAAGTTACAGATAGAGTATTCTGTAATTATAAGTTTGTATAATAAAAATGTACCGAAAGAGGTTATCTATTTGCAGCGTAATTAATGAACTACGAATAGATAACCTCCTCATTTGCTGAAGTCGGTTTAAAAATGAAAAGTTTTATACATTTTTGAAATATCAGCCATTAAAAAGTGTCGACTTTTTAATATAAAAGAGCAGCAAATAAAAAGGCAAAAGGCTCACTTGACTTGGATTACCATCATCTAAGGACAACAGCAATATTAGTGTCATTGATGTTGCTTTGCTAGCCCTGTGAGGTAATTTTGCTATTTCTAATCGTACGAAAGAAAAAAGGTAGGGTATAATTAGATCAGGCAGCTCCGATGCACACTCACCGAAATGTATTAAATAAAACACATTTGCAAGAGTCCGTCGATATTTTAAATTGGAGTTCAGCCCCCGTATTCTGAACCCATTCTGTTTCGGAATCGATTCGATTTGTATATCTCCGTCTCTTTCATTCTCTATGGAAATGACAGAGACGGAGATATACAAATCGGATCGATTCCGAAACCGAATGGTTTCAGAATTCGGGGGCAGATCGAACGAAATTATTGCTAAAATTTAGTGACAATGGGCATTATTATTTATTAAAACAACAGTGCAGCACCCCTGCGTCTGTATTATTCAGCACTTGCAGATATTGTAATGCATACTAATGTAAGTAAATACGCTTGTATTTGGATCTTGGAATCGTTAACAAGCTCTCTTCTCTACCGACTTGTGTACTAATGTTTAGGCAATTAGACAAGCGACTGCATACTTAGATTGTTATCTCAGAGGTACAAGAGTAGTGCTATATTATTATGGCGTTGATTAAAGTAGTTGCCGTTTTGTTGGATTTGCTTGGCAGGTTAAGTAACGTGCTGTAGGTTTATATTCTTCTTCTTGATCATAAAAATCCGAAAGAACGTCAATTTAGATTTTTTTCCATTATATGTCCTAATTAAAGAATTTTTAATAATAATTAAAGAAAATTTGAATTCTTTATTGTTATTGAGGCCGAAGTTGATGGTTTAAAATTCCGACAAATCGCTTCAAGAAAAGATAGTCCCAGCCGCACCCGCTGGCTCACATGGCGGGGGCACGGCCGTGCCCCCAGATTCATATGAACATTGTATGTATCAGAAGATAGATCTACTTTACAGATATTTTCGTGGTTATTTTTTTGATAGTAATGAGTGTTGATTTCATAAAGAATTAAAACCATTAATATCTCGCGCGGTATCTCGCTCGTATCATAACCGCCATATACCTATTTGCTGCGCTAAATGTGACCATATGATATACGATTTAAGGCACGCAATCAATTGTGGTGATAAACGCTACTTAGGACAAGGATAAACCCCCGTTAAGCTAGCTATTAGATATTCAGGCAAAAATCAATTTCAAACTTTATATCCCCCACCAAAATACCTATGTTTCCATTTTATGATTCAATTGTTTCAAATCCACATCTAAAGTTCGTTTCTATAATCGTATTGTTTGAATTCCAGTGAACCAATGCCACTAGCTAGCTACCGAACCACCGAAATAGATTTTCATTAGTCCAATCCTTTTAGTACGGACTACCGAAAGGGATATTTCACCATGAATAACTTCGAAGCGAATTGCTCAGTTCTCGTAACAATCCAGTGCAACACGTTAAATACGGGCAGGCCCTGATTCTAAGTTGATTGTTTTAGAATGATTACCTAACCTAACCTTCAAGATGAATTATCTGCTAAGGTAAGTAAGGACTCATTCGAGGACCAAGTTCTATTACAGGTTTGTTGACATAGGAGCATGGTTTTACCTAACTGCTCAAAAACGATGGTACTGTTATTCTTTTATTTTAGATAATAACACGCTTCATAGATCTTAAAGGCAGTTACAATTGGGGAAGTTAGTTTTCAAACGCAAATATAAAAGAAATACTGAAATAATTATTGGAGTTTTTTTTTATCAGCCCTGTTTGTACAAACTGACCCACTGCTGGGAACGGGCCATCTTCTCATTGTGAGAAGGGTTAGGCCATAGTCTACCACGCTGGCCAAGTGCGGGTTGACAGACTTCACACATCTTCAAGATCATTGAGAACTCTCAGACATGTAGGTTTCCTCACGATGTTTTCCTTCACCGTTTGAAGTTGGCGGCAATCAACAATACGCACATAACTTCGAAAAGACAGAGGTGCGTGCCGTGGGATTCGAACCCAGGACCTGCGGATCGCAAGTCAGACGGTCTCACCACTAGGCTGCCGGAAACTTCTGATTATTGGAATTAAAATTAAAATTATTGGAATAATTTTAGATAATTATGATTCAGGAAACTAATAAAACTCTTTCAAATATTAGGTATCTGAACTACAAATCTATATTTATACATGAATATAAGACAAGACTAGTTGAAATCTACACCACACTGTTTGTGGCCTGTGCTTAAGTTTGTTTACGTAATATAGTTATATCACAGAAGTCTTTAATAGAACGGACACTCTCCGCCTCCCACCAATCTCCGATTCCTAACCCACTCCCCGCACTCGCCCTGTTACGAGCCAGGATCTGACAAAAGGCTGTTAAGTTTTTTGTGTAACTGGGAGCCGTCAAAAAATTGGCAAAAGTGGCCGCCATTTACAATTCCCTTTTGATCAGTATTACCGTCAAAACACCATTTGCGCATGTGTCATGTCACTGATGTCCGTTGATGTGGATACCGAGCGCTTGAAGCGCTGCTTCTACTTGAAGTACTGATAAACTCGTTGCATGTTAAAAGCGCTATTAACCATATCTTCATTCATAGTGTGTGTGCATATAAAAACAAACTTTTGTATGTGTTAATAAATAGTGAGGGCTTATATGGAGTGTCACTTTTGGTTATATAGTGGCACATTGTAGGTACACAATATGATATTCGGTCAACTGAACAAAATTATGAAATAAGAACAATAGCGCCCTCAATTTCACATTACTTTTCTAGCTGAACAGACTATAGATATTTAAAATTTCTTTGCTATAAATAGTTTATTTTTGAGAACCTCGAGTAAGGCATGGATATTTCCTCTCCGAAGCAATTCATTCGAGTTAGGGTCCATGAATACTGAACATACCGATTGTTTGGTTAGGTTTGGGAAAATAGCAGTCTGAATGTACGAATGATTGGCGAATTACGCTGTCGGCCGAAATTGAATCGAGTCATGATTTTATTGGATACATTATTTAGTGGAAGAATACGTTCCATGGCCGAAGTAAAGAATGAAATTTTGTGGCGAGTCATCATTGTTTTTCTGCTATTATATTTCATTGTTATTATATTTTAGTTTGTAGTTTTTTTTTACAGTTTTTATCTCACTGTGCAAGTAGGAGGGTTATATATTCCAAGTGTATATATATATATATGTGCATTTAGGGTCTGTATGGGTGTGCATACTAAGTTTCTATACTGCCTCCTACAGCCTAAACGGCTTTATCGGTTTTGATTTGTAAGGCATCCTTCTTTTGATTTGTTTTTACTTCTCGAGTGTCATAAATTTTATTATTTAGTCATAATAATAATACAGCTCTCGCAAAAATATACTTTTTCATAACCCCTAACGAACTTTTTCGTAATAAATAAGACATTGTACAAGAATTCCCCAAAAGAAAGTTCATTTTAAATTTCTTTTAGACCAGCTTTGTGCATACTTTCTCGCGAAAACGTTTACTCAACAGCATACCAAACGCATCACAAATTATACTACAATAATCGCTCTTATGCATATTTTGTCTATCTTTTAATGTATACTTGTTGACTACAGACTAACTAATAGACTCATTTTTACTTTAAGAGTCCGTAGTTAGAGCATCGTCCGTCTCGCTCGCGCATACCCACATTTTTAAAGATATAAAATGACTGCATGAACTTATAAAATAATTGTTGTTTTTAAAACTAGAAAACAACATCACAAATATTCGACAAAAATTTCAATTTAATCCAAATAAATTTTAATTCATAGATATAATTTTTAGAAATTATTAACGCAAAGATGGTTTTTGTGTATGATAGTTAACTTGGAACAAAGTGAAATTAATTGTGATGTTGTTTTCTAATATTACAAATATCAAAAATTACAAACGATATTTTTTTTAGGGTTCCGTACATCAAAAGAAAAAAACTGAACCCTTATAGGATCACTTTGTTGTCCGTCTGTCCGGGTGTCAAGACCTTTATCTCGGGAACGCGTGAAGGTATCGCGTTGAAATTAAAACCATATACGCAAATCCATAGTATCTTGCTGCAGAAAGAAAAATAAAATTTCTCAGTTTTCACAAAAAAAAATACAGCCGAATATGTCGTAAAAAATGCACATTTCGACACTCACAAGGGAATCAAAACCTATGGGGTACTTCCCGTTGACCTAGAACTATGAAATTTGGCAAGAAGCATTGTGTACACATAATTATAGGAAAAAATCCGAATACTGTTTTTTTTTTAATTTAATCACAAAAAAATAGTGTCTTTGCGCAAGGAATGAGGGTCAAAATTTTAAAGTTTTTTAACCCTATCATGTGGGGTATCATATGAAAGAGCAATAAAGCTCTTTCATATGATAATTCATTTCATTTTAGCATAAGTTAAAACCGGTTTTTAAATATTTTTACGATGTATATTTTTCGGTATAAAAAGGAAAATATGAAAAAAATATACGATGCCCCCCTTTTATGTACTAGTGTGTACGTAAGTAAACCTCGGTGGGCGAGTCTGACTCGCACTTGTCCGGTTTTTTTATAAGTTCATTCAGCAATTTAAACAAAATAACTGGTCAAATATCATCCAAGTGCCTATAGAAAAGTGAACAGAAAGTCGCGTATGTATTGTATTGCGTATTTTGAAGTCGGTTTTTTCAGTTTCTTAAGCTATAGTTATTTAATATGTGCATTCAGTCATTTTATATCTTCAAAATTATTTATATGTGCGAGTGAGACGGACGATGGTAGAGCTACAGACTCTTAAACACAAATCAACCAATGATAGCAGACAGAACATTGTTAAGGGTAATAGTTACTTTTAGTCACTAAATAAGTTAACGGAGTATCTACGTATGAATGTAAATGTAGACAAATAGTAATTTTGCGCTAAAATAATGTGCGGTCTTCTTTTGAAGTCGAGTCTTTGATCTGAACTACACGAAAAGGTGGTTTAATTTATTTGAAAACCTTAGAAATATCTAGAATGTTTGAATATACTCGTATCAAAGTAACTTCAAATTCTTTTGTGAAATAATACGTATTAATAAGAGGATATGCTTGATAATGTTTTTCAGTTTATGTTTGAGAAATTGCTTTAGAATCTTTGAATACTAGCATATTTTTAAAGCCTTGTGTTAAATGCAAAAATGCTATTACGTAATAAGCTTCCAGATAATATTTTGTTGTCTAGACGATTTAAAACGAGTAAAACAAGTAATTGTTTAAAAAACTTAACTTAACAAAGAAACAACTTCAAAATACTTTAATTTACTTGGCTGACATATTTCTTTTTAAAACCAAAATACTGAAGTGACTTTTATAAAATTTCTATGTGATTGATGAATGGATATATTTTCTAGGTGGTCCCACCTAGAAAGTATATCCATTCAAACAAATAAAGAATTTTTCAAATCTGTCTAAGGGTCTTCGACTAATCGGGGAACATACATAAAAAACGATTCCGACGAATTGAGAACCTCCTCCTTTTTGGAAGTCGGTTTAAAATAGATTGGAGTAATTTATCTTATGACATCCTTATAAGACTTTAGGTATATTAACTATTACAAGTCACGTAAAAATTAACCCACATTACCCCAACCTCCCCACCTCTCAGATCATCTCCCACCAAATTAAGTTACGGCCACAAAAAAGTATTACATCGGACTTGTGCAATCGATTCATTCGAATGTATCATTCGATTACGTCTGTACGTCACGTCTGATGTTAAATTGCGCAGCCAATCATGTCCCAGTCTGATCGAGTACCCACAGCGACCGTTAACCGTACCTACTGCGTCGGCTTCATTTTCGGGCTGATTTATTTGACAACGGTTAATCTTAGGATTCACGTGAACAAAAGTCGAAATGGGTAGTTGAAGTTGTATAGTTAAGCTGACTGTTCTCTTATATTGTACTAAATTTGAATATGTAAAACTGGTTTATTCATTTGAAATATAGAAGTAAACAGTAGGTTCTTCTTAGTATTGAGTATTATAAGCCGGTCGTTTCAGCGAGTCTGTGAAAGGGCTTCACGATGTTAGGTCATCTTTTTTGTATCTACTCAGAAATCGGTGATTGGTTCCCTCATAAGGGCGCGTAAAGTAGGTTTTTTCTTTGAGACTTATGTAGAAAAGTTCAATAAAAGAAAAATATATTTTGCCTCCTAGGGAGGAAAATTAACTTTTTTAATACTTATTACGACTAAAATGCCAAAAGTAACATAATATTTTCATACCTACGCGTTAAATAAATATTTATTTGATACGTTCTCTTGTCATATACCTACATAAGTAGGTTACGATTTATTTTATTTTAAATACGTTTACTTTCAATTTGTATGTTAATGTTCTATTTTTGTCCCCTTGTGAAACGTGTTGCCAGTAACAAAACATCTAGCAAAAAGTCACTCTTAGCTACCATGTATAAAAAAGGTGTAATATTTATTTTGTCAAGGTGAACTGAAAATAGAATCGTATCTAGTGGAAACAAGGCTCAAACTCCAATTGGCAGGTAAAAATTATCCACCCAGTATTTCACATGCTTGTAATTTTTCGTCCGCCGCGGCCGGCGCACTCTGGGGTAATTTTATTTTTATAATTAAAAGAAATATCGTTGTTTATTCGGCCAGTGAGCGTTTGTTTGTTAATTTTGAATGAATATTGTTTTCGTGTATAAAATTTGTATCTATGTATAGCATTAATGAAAATCTGAGGTTACGAATATACGAATATTAATCTCAATATTTTTTTAATACAGTAAAATCTCGATTTTCTCATCTCGATTTTATGTGAACTCGAAGTTGCGTAATTCCTATTTTTAGAGTTCCGTAGTAACTACGAGGTACCCTTATAATTTCGCCATGTCCATTCTGTCTGACGTCTGTCCGTTAAATTTACGCAGTTAGTGCCACCCACGTAGTACTATTATTATGTTCTCCCACGCGCACCTATTATGTTGACATAGACAATATATACATAAACATATATTTATATGAAGAGGACACAAGAATATTACTTACGTGATATTAAGTCATATTTTGTTGTATAATAAGTTGTTGTGTATTACTTACTATCAAATTTTTATTGAAATTTCGTGATAAATCGTTGTTTTTTCTTAGTCATAAATAAAATATGATTGAAGTTCAGCTTCGAAATCTGTGAAGGTTCTGTTTGTATCATTTACTTTTTCTTAGAAAACATTTGAAATACTCCACGAGAAAAATAATGAAAATAAAGTGGTAGTATATATCTTTAATATCTTTTGTCTAAGTGTATATTTTACTCTGATTGATATTGATATAAAATTTCATTTAAAAATACAAAAAAATATACTTAAGCAAGAAAATACTTAAAATGTTAATAGACATTTTTTTATGTTCAAGCGTTAAGTCCTTAAGTCTTTAAAGGAGCCGAGTACTAAATAATTATAGTTTAAAAAACTGAAACAACCGACTTCAAAGTAGGCTACTTCGTTACTTGTAATATTAGAAAGGATTAGGATACATAAAGTTCTTCATTATACTCAGTCGGGTAATAATTAAACAAAACGCTTAATCGTCGAAGTAACTCTATTTTCACCTTATACACACTGGATGAGGAGTAAGAAGGTTTTACTTTTACTAAATCCTCCACGGTTGTAAACTTTTTAAAGAAACCTCTCTTCGCCCGCTCGTTTATTTTTTTGTCAAGAATGAGATTTGTCATTGAATATCAAATGCTTCGTCTTTGAAGATTTAGAAAATGTGCAGATGTTTATACGATAATCCTTAAAATTTGACACTTTGCAAAGAAAAACATGTCGGTGGAACTCTGCGATTCTATAATCTGACGCACTTCACTCAGGACGGACGGACAGACGGACAAACAGACGGACAACAAAGTGATCCTATAAGGGTTCCGTTTTTTTTCCTTTTGAGGTAAGGAACCCTAAAAAACATCGAAAACCGAACAATTAAATAGAAAAAAATCAAAGTCGTACAAAAGAAAGGAAAAGAAGAAACAAAATTGAATCAAGTTCGAAATTATTGAGTACGGATTTTTGGCATTTCAATGAGAAATGGATGTGCCGATTTTGTTAGTACTGCAGAAGGAAAATTAAATCCATTAATTTTGTGCATGATATTAAGAAAGTGCTTTCTTGTAAATTGTAGGTATCAACAAGAATTTTCAGATACGGAAAAAAACACGGGATATAGCTGGGAAAAATATATAGGTATAGTTTAAATTATCATTATTTTAACTTATTTTTAGTCTGTATCAAAAACTAGACATCAGTCAGTGAAAAACATCCATCATAAATCAAACTAGTGTATTCTATCTCATTGTTAGATCGCAGGCCTAGATTGCTCGTACAATAGGCCATTTTTCAACTATAAAAAGCCGGGCATAACTGGGGCAAAGTTACAAATGACTAGACCATTACCCAGCATATAACTTGCCAAATGTTGGCTGGGAACTATTAATTAAGGCTTATCGGCTTAGCGGTGCGTTGACGTGGAAGGCATGGTTTTATTCATGGGTACAATGTTTTGATGGGAAATGCATAATTAATTTGCTGGGGTAGGTGCTGTTCTCCGTATTTTTGAACGCAACTTTTCCCTCGACTCAATTCACTTGGTCAAGATCTCCTCTATTTTGAACAAAGTTCCATTTCGAGTGTATTTTGATTTGATTTGATAATGTTCTGAATCACGGGGCATAGTTTTCCTTTACATTTGAGAGAACACGGCACACTTTCAAGATTTGTTTTGTTTGACAAAGTAGGTTAAATAGATTTTGTTATCAAATAATTCCTTTTTTTTTTCTACTCGAAAAGAGACGGAGACGGCAAACTTTGTAGAAATGTTTTGTTTCATACGCTACGATTTGCTTTGAAAAGTCAACTCACTAATAAAGAAAATGACAGCTTCTATTAAAATAATCAACCCGAGGGGCAAAAATTACCGCATACAGGTGAAAAGAAGGCGTTGGATGCGAACCCTTTCCAAAGGCTTCCACGGTATTTTTGGCAATCCTTAGGAGAGGCTATCGAGATGTACAGCATTGGATATCTTGTAGTTGAGATGATGATGATGGTGAAAAAATTATGTCATCCAAATCATTTCATTTTATTTTTACCTCAAAACATTTTACGCAATCTTTAAATTAAATACAGCTTTATATAAGAACCGTATAAAGTTGAGTATCCTTCCATTATTAACATTTTAAGCCGGACAGAGGCTGTCGGTAAAATAGGGGCCGTCGGTAAAGCAGGGTTCAGCACTAACAAGATTTTTTTACTCTCTCACTTTCTTCACTGTAATTAAAGGACAGGAAAATTAGCTTAGCTACGACTTCCCGGTTTCTACATTGAATGACAAAAACCATAAAAATCTACCGCCAATTAGGAGATAACTTTTGACTTTTACGAAGACTGATTTAATTAGAAGAGGTTGACCGTGAATTTGAATTGTTAGAATTAAGTAACAAATGACTGAGCAATTGGTAAAATAAAAGTTCGTTGGATATATTAGTCTTAAACGTTAGGTAGGTACTTGCGTATATTAGGATTTTATTTTGGTAGGCATATTAGGATTTTAGTGAAAGATGTGTTTATTTTTGTGGTGGATAACATACTCAGTTATAGCTTCAAAGAATCTATGTTACCGAAATACCTTCTATAACTTGTCTTCGCAAATCGCTTTTATTTTAAACTCTTATGAATTTATTTTATAACATACTTTTATTCAAATCAAATGCATTTGTTTTTATTACACTTAATTAGTTTACGAGTATTTACACCACCGCTCATCTTTATGCTTTTCCTAACTCATCCCAAGGTTGTCTGGAAGAGATCACTTTTAGCGATAAGACAGCCTTTTGTGCCACTTGTTTAAGTGTTTATTGTCTTATTACTTCATGTGGTGTCAATAATGATTGATAGATTAATTGATTATTACTTCATGTGGTGTCAATAATGATTGATAGATTAATTAATTATTACTTCATGTGGTGTCAATAATGATTGATAGATTACTTGATTGTTACTTCATGTGGTGTCAATAATGATTGATAGATTAATTAATTATTACTTCATGTGGTGTCAATAATGATTGATAGATTAATTGATTATTATTTTTTTTGATTATTATTAACTGCTTCATCTGTATCAAGCACAGATCCGATCGTGTATGGAGTACTGCTGCCACCTTTTTGATGGATCAGCCAAGTATCAGCTGGAAGCTTTAGAATCAGTGGACCGGCGAGCTGTGAGGTTAATCGGTGACGATAAACTAGCTGCCAAGAAGCTACTTAGTCTCGAGCACCGCCGTAAGTAGCATGTCTGTCTATTTTCTACAGGATTCATTTCGGGGAATGTGCGCAAGAGCTTCACGACCTAATTCCACCCTCCCCATTTCACTACAGGACTAGCAGAAAATCGGCGAATTACCACCCATATTTTATTATTTGAAATGCCAAAAATCCGTACTCAGCGATATCGATCCATATTCCTGTTGCGTACTGCACAAGAATGGAATTCGTTGCCGCCATCTCTGTTTCCTGAGACCTACAATCTTGGAATTTTCAAGTAGAATTTATAATGTAGAATTAAGTTCTAGAGTGAATAGATATCTTCTAGATCGACAAGCTCCATCCTTGGCTACACCGTCGCTTAACATCAGGCGAGTTGGTGGTCAATTGTAGGCCTATAAAAAGTTTTTTTTTTTTTTTATATAATCAAGATAATATTTTTTTTAGATATCTTATAGATCGACGAACTCCATCCTCGGCCACACCGTCGCTTAACATCAGGCGAGTTGGTGGTCAATTGTAGATCTATAATGTATAAAAAAATATAATAAAATTAAATTCCGTATAGAATATTAACCATGGCAACGTTGTTTCCGATCTTAATCTTTCTATTTAACGAGCAAGTTCAATGACTTAAATTTCTACAAAAGATAAAATTATGTCTTTGACGTTCGCTTTTCTGAGTCACACGATATAGGTATATATTACGCCCATATAATACCGAAGGGCACTTTAGGGAAAATTCAAATCTCTGCCTCCATTACCTTTTATCTTGCCCAATACTTTACTGGAGGGCCAAATCTGGGCTTTCAATCGGGAATTACTTCAAAAGATATGATTGACAAAGGAAATATTACAAGAAAATATCACGGGTTTTAGGGAATCCTATAAATCTGGGAAAGGGTTCCCTAGTTTTAGCGATTACAAGATATTTTGTAGGCCATTAGTTTTTTGGATTTTGGGTACAGAAAATGTATATTTCAGCATTAGTATGGATCGAATAAAATAATATAATAATAATAATACTTGGTAGTTTTTTCATCCAGAGTATTAGATTGAAAAGAGTTAGCTATTGGTTTTATTAAGCTTTCTTTGCCAGCTTTTATCATTTCATTAGTGATGCCATCAGGCCCGGGACTTTTCTCTAGTTTTAGTTTATATATTGATTCATGTATTTCAATCGCGATAAACTCTGGAACTAGTTTATCAGATTTTGGAGCAATTGTTCCATTTTGTATATAGCACTCAGTGCCAGCATAAAGGTTTTTATAAAAGTTAGTAGCTATTTTCATTAGAGAGATCATTAAATATTTAGAGCATTGTACATGTTTGTACGCTCTTTTTACGGCTCCTGCTTTTTTTCTAAATATTTTTCTATTATTTTTAGTCAACTAGATACTACACTGTTAATAAAATAATATATATAAGTATAAAACGAAAACCTTTTACTCGTGATAATAAGAAATACTCAAATGTTTTTGTTCATTTCCCTTTTTTTTTGCTATGGTTTATTGTTGTTGCGATTTCTATATAAACGAATGTCATAGTTTTCAAATTTCTCTAAATAAGAGATGTTATGAAACGGCTAAAAAGGCACATTATTTAAATACTTCAAAAACTATGATATCTCGTTTACTTGGATTACATATTTTTACAGTTATATTATTTTAAACGTCAAAACACAGCGTCTTGCTCCCGTTTTATATTATGTTATTGGCTTACAAACATCATCGTCATCATCATCTCAGCCATAAGACATCCACTGCTGAACATAGGCCTCCCCCATGGATTACCAAAAAGACCGATTGGAAGCGGCTTGCATCCAGCGTCTTCCCGCCACTTGTATGAGGTCATCTGTCCATCTCGTGGCTGGTCTTCCTACGCTGCGCTTGCCGGCTTTTTTGCTTTTTTATGTTCGCTAACAAACACAAAAAATACAACCTATTGCGTACAATACAGCTCCGGTCTCAGCGGAAGACCAGCGCTAGTTGTTTACAACTAGCTTTATGCTGAGCTGGGACCGGATTGTGACAAAAACATGTTATATAAGTATTTTGTGTATGTTTTTTTTTTTTTTTTGAATGATATTTATTTTGTGTTGTATGTTTTTTGTCACAATAAATTTCTGTCTATGTCTATGTCTATGTCTATACACGTCAATACGTACGTGTATTTACACAGAGTGTTTCCATAGTGTCTAAAAGGGTAAGTACCTACCTATATGTATTGTGTTAATATGGTATTTATTTTCCGTCCAACGGACGAAAAGTTATTAGTTCATGCAAAGGAAACAACGAAGCAGACTTACTTGCCAAAGAAGGTGCAAAGAAGGAAATATATAAGTATGCAGACGTTGCGGAATTATGCGAACCGACAGCAACTGAAACACGGAATCTATTATGCCTTCACACAGAGAAGGGACAACAAAACCTATGGAATAAAAAAAAATACTGTAATCACGCAATAAATCTACCCATCAATAAACAGGAAAGTAACTAACAAAGACTTATCCAGGTCGGACCTACGACAAATGATAGGTATATGTGTGTATATATGTATATATGTCACAGGTCACTGTGACTTAAACTACTATCTACACAAGATTGAAGGAGCTACAGACAGCCCCTTGTGTAGAGGTTGCCTTCTAGATAACGAGACTGTAGAGCATGTGTTACTGCACTATAGGGCTACAGAACAGGCTAGATCAAGATCGGGACTCCTGGAAAAATCTCAAAATCAAAATCAACTCTGCAATGAAACACCTGACGCAACAGAGGTGGAACAATTATGCCAGCGACCCAAAGCTGTGCTCCGTTATTTTAAGGAGCTTGGCTGGTTTGAGTAGATTGGCGGGGGAAATGCACAATACACCCCAAGCGGGATGTCAGTGCAGGTCTTATCATCCCCACTTCAAATTAGAATTAGAATTAGTGTATAAATATGTTGTGGTGTTTTTGTCGCAAATAAAAATATGTCTATGTCTATATAAGATTTTATAATGTCAAAAGAATAATTGAGAAACGGATGAAATCCGTTTCTCATCATTCTCATCATTTCCTCCTGCCACTTTTATGAAGATGAGCCACTTATTAACTGGTCATCTTACGCTGCGCTTATAGAAGTATTTTTACAACTATTGCAGCTTGCCTATAATAGTGAACCGATTACTTTACACCTAATAAATTTTAGGTAAACAAAATAATTTTATCACAAAAGGGGCTGATTCGACAACTTACGATACCACTTCGATGTTGCTTAATTAAAAATTTCAATGGTCATTAATTTGATCCCTTTCCTTCCTGAAAGCTCTTGAATCTCGGAAGTGTCTTTGGGTTCAAAAACTTTTGTTAGCAAAATCGGTCCCAGAGGAGGGGAAGGAACGGTGTTGGCTCGAATAAACTTGGACATATTGGAAATGTTCTTGTTCTAATGAGTTATAGCGTTGTGCTATTCGTTTTGTTTGTTGTAATCAGATAATTATGAAGGTAATGTAATAAAAATGAATGTATAATAACAATAATGAAAACCGACCAAGTGCGTGCGTGTGTGCCACGTACCGGCAAGCGCAGCGTAGGAAGACCAGCCACGAGGTGGACAGATGACCTCATACAAGTGGCGGGAAGATGCTGGATGCAAGCCGCTTCCAATCGGTCTTTTTGGAAATCCATGGGGGAGGCCTATGTCCAGTGGACTTCTTATGGCTGAGATGATGATGATGATGACCAAGTGCGTGTCCTGTCACGCGCAAAGTAGGGTTCTGTAGTTGCACAACAAAAATGGTTTTCGCCAGCCCCAATGTTTTTTCCTTATGAATCCAACGATACCCCACACGATGGAGTAGATGATAAAAAAATATTTATTCCAACTTTACGTTTAGGAGAGATACAAGAAATAATCAAAGAAAAAATCATTCATTATTCAAATAAACGAATAGTCTTAATTTTACCCATACCTTTAATATCGCACACCCAAATCAACAAAATACCAATTCTTTTTGATGGATCTACTTAATTATTTCAGAATGGCCCAAAACCAGCAATATATATATAGTTTACATTGAATTCTTTGCCTAAAACCGTAATTTCCTATAAATTTTCCTATAGATTTTTGACTATTCAGAAAGAATTACTATTTTGACTTAATGCAGTGTTGATCTGGATGTGCGATATGTTCTATTATCGGGAAGTATATGTAAGTGCCAACTTTCCAGCTTCATAATATTATTGCATTATCATCGAAGTTGCATAGTTTGCATACTACTATCCCAAACTTACCCTGCAGCTGTACTACAAGTACATATGACTTGCCGGCTCAACCGGACATTTCAGTACGGTGCCGCGCGGTAGAAGAGATAAGAGCTGTACAATAAAACGAGATACACTCTGTAAATGTTTGTAGTTTAATTTAAGACTAGGAACTAAGAGGCTGTAAGAGCTAATGTTACGAACCAAGGTTATGCAGACAAAATATTACGATGCAATAAAAATTAAGTATCTAGTAAATATCAGCGTGATTGTATCAGTAATTATTATTATCAATTAAGTGTCTAGTAAATATTAGCGTGATTGTATCTGTAATTAATAATGTCAATTAAGTATCTAGTAAATATCAGCGTGATTGTATCAGTAATTATTAATGTCAATTCAAATACATAACATGATATGTTTTGATGCACGAATAAGCGACCTCTTTATATGGTTGATATTCCGAAAACCCGTACGAAACGCTTTGGCTCCACTTTCATTGTGCGTACCGCCAAAATGTGGAATACGCTTCCTGAATGGGTCTTCAGAATAGATATAATCTAGTTGTCTTCAAATCGCGAGTGAATAGGTTTTTTTCTAGGCAAGCGCGCTCCATCGTAGACCGTAACTGTCGCTTAACACTAGGTGAGTTGACGGTCAAGCGCAAGCCTATTTCAGAATGAAAAATAATAGGTCCTAGCAAAATAATTTCATTTTTTGTTTAAACAAAATATAAATAACATTTTATAAAGTCACATAAACAAGTGAAAAATAATTTATACAATACACACCTAAATTTATTGCTCTATATAAGAATTGTCTTATTTATCGTTTCCAAGATTTTGATGTCCGTCAAACTGCTAGTTAACCTAAATAAACGCTTAGTGGAACAATACTACCTATTAGATACAGAACCAAGACTAAATATACATTTACGTGTAGTTAAGATAGTTAATTATCCTGGGCAAAGTTGCTTCGTAAAAAAAAAAGAGTTTTGTACTTTAAAACTTTATCGCTTTTTAACAACTTAGCAACAATATTTTTTAAACTTAACACGTAAGTTAAAAAGTTCGTTTGAGAATTTAAGAGTTACTTGACTTTGAGCTTAACGGGTTTTTAAATTATGAATAGCCGTATAAATAACTTTTAGATTAAACTTGTAGATTACATTTTAACCAATTTGAGCAAAGTCAAATGAAAGGGTTGTGTTTTTCAACAAATATTACGATTCATCTATTTTGTGCTGGAACTTCCGGCTAAAATTTCAACTGTAATTTTTTTGAGCAAAACAGCATTTGTGGCTTTATAATATACTGGCAACCAAAAAAAAATGGTTGTCTGTAAATTCGGTTTACGGACGAGACTTATACGTGATAACGTTACGTCACAAGCCTAAAGCTTAGGCCGATCGTGCCTCTCTATCGCCAGTTCCGCGCTCTCGCTTGCACGCTCGGCTCAGGCGGAACATGACGATGAGTCATGCTTTTTATGCGTGCAGCCGGCGTTCATCGATTTATAATTAAACAGTAAAAAAAAAAAAAACATGACTAGATAATAAAATAATTGCATGCACTTAGCGACAGAAAATCAGTTTTATGGTATTGGAGCTTTTAAAGTGCTTTTTATTGATAATTCTTAGGGCGCTTCCCATTTTCACGTAAAGGCAGTTTATCGTGCAGTTTGAAGTGACATTTATAATGTTTAAATGAAGTTATTAACATATATCACAACACTAACTATCGTTAACAATCCAATCGTTTCGGTTTTTTTAATGTTTTTCGACAACGACGACTACTTAGTCGTAGTGGGAACGGGGCTTTAATATTATTTATGAAACGTACTTAAATAAATATCACTGTATCAAATAATTTTGCGCGAAAAAAATTGAATATGCAGTATAAATAATTATGTATTCAAATATTCGTTTTTTATTCTATAAATAATAGCTTGATAGATTCTATAACGAGTCTTTTAGATTTAGTAAGGCGGCGGCGGCGGTCGCTTTGACCCGCCGCACGCGGCGCGCGGCGCGTCGGCCCGTCGCCCTCAGCGTCTATATGCTATGTTCGGGAATGTTCGGCAACGGTCGCGTTCACCCGCCGCGTGCAGCGTCCACCGTCGCCGAACATTCCCGAACATAGCATATAATATAGACGCTGCGGGCGACGGGCCGCCGCGCCGCACGCCGCGGGCGGCGGGTCAAAGCGACCGGCCGCTTAACGTGATTTTAAAATAAAGTGCTGCAAAGAATTTTCCAGGGTCGTTATGAAGACGATATTTAAAAACCGGAGAAGAAATTCAAGATTTATGGCTACTCGTTTTAACCGTTTTCCCCTTTTCTATTTTTTGGCAGAGTTGTAGGAAACTCGAGCGTAATGGCTGTTACTCAAAAAGGCTAGTTATTATACTACTTATAAGCATTTTTGTTTGTTTTGTCGTTTTGTTTGATCGTAACTGGAGATTGAACTTGGAGATGCATGGTATGAAATAAATATAATTTACCTATTCTTTAGTTTTTGTACCAAAACAATAAGCTACAGAAAACTTCCCTTTTTTGGAAAAAAAAATACCTCCATAACCAAAAACGCTTGAGAATAAAAAAAACTATAAAATTTTGTAATCTGTATGACAAGATCCGTAAAGATTGGTTGAATATACGAGCCATACGCAAATATCAACAACGTTTCGGACATACGAATGAACAATTTACCATTAAAAGTTTCAAAAACATTCAATAATTTTATATATAGGTAATATTATATATAAAATTATTAAATATACTTATATGCCGCCAGCCTAATGGGTACGGAGCACGTAAATTTGAACGGTAGTTACGTTTTAGGTTGTGACGTAAAATTGTACATAAGCCTCGTTAGCTCAGTAGCTTAGAGCGCTGATATAAATTTCAATTTGTCAATCGGAGGGCGGAGGTTCAAATCCTTCACGAGTCAGTCTTTTTGCTATTTTATTTTTTAGTTTTCACTTCTGCCGGCACTTCCGGTGTGCAACCTAGTTGCTAGAAAGACAAACTTGTACATACAATAATGAACTTTAAATGCAGAACGTTAGAATAGGCTTCTGACTAAAATAATCCGTCCGTCTTACGAATTTTCGTATTACGAATTTTAATCTGACGATCTGACGCGAGTTTAACATTTTTTACCCATCCCAAAAATGCACAACGTCGCAAAAGAAGTTTTCACTTCAAAAATATGTTGCGCCCGAGCGAGACAACTCTAGTCTCGGCGCTTTAATAAACGATTTATAAAATTCATGCAAGCATCTTTATTTTTATTCACATCAGGCTGGCCTAGTATGCAAAAAATGTTTATGCTAAGCCAAGTTTTCGCTCAATCCACACAAAAACTGGATCAAAAGCTTATCTCCTCTGCTACTTTGTTATTATAATATATCTCATAGTGAATCGTAAATCATTGTTGGCCACGAAGTTTTTTCAGTAGCTAATTTTGGTCTTATATTTATTTGTGCGCGGTGAGGGTCACTACAATACACACTTCATTACCTACTCTGCGTTATAACGCAGAGTAGGTAAGCTTCGTGAGCGGTATACCGCTCACGTTTATGTGACCTACGCGCTGGCTTTACAATAATCCAAATAAAATTGTGTGCAAGCTATCACCTGGGATTGTAATACGTGACAATAATGTACAAATACCATCTTTGACATATAAATGTGTTATTCAGACGATAAAAAAATATTTCATTTAAAACCTGAAATTATTTATTGTTAATCGAGTTATTGGAATAAGTAATTGAAATTTGGAATCGGTCATTGTGTTGAGATATGATTGGAATCAAATCATAGAAATAATTATAAATGTCAAATATGACGTGAGAAAAATGAAATGGATTTGTTCAGGTCAACTATTTCCTCTGAAAAGTGGATAAAATCGTGGAAAGACTATCTACGTTCCGTACTACGCCTCTATACTCACAAAACGTCAACAAAACTCCACGTCATATAAGTTATTCCACTCATTGTGAGTAGCGTCAGGCGCGAGGTGCTCCGTGAGTTCCATCTCGAGGGCGACACGTAAGTACAGAAACTTTTTCAACTATGCTGACATAAGAGCCGAAATTAGGGTACCGTGGAAAAAGAATACTGTTTTAATCATTATTGAAGGTCTAATAGGTAGGTTAGCTAGGTAGTTATCCTTAAAAATTAAAGTTTGTCTTGCAATATGTAGATATATGTACCTATATATATATATTTATTATTTATTTTTTTCGTAAATATTTAAAACATATTTTTTTATTTCACATTTTAAGGATATTTACTAAGCTAACATTTTGAATCATCATCATCATCATCATCTGAGCCATAAGAAGTCCACTGTTGGACATAGGCCTCCCCCATGGATTACCAAAAAGACCGATTGGAAGCGGCTTGCATCCAGCGTCTTTCCGCCACTTATAGCACGTATAACTGATGGCCGCTGGGGCTGAAAGCGGCAAGCGCAGCGTAAGAAGACCAGCCACGAGATGGGCAGATGACCTCATACATTTTCAATAATAAAAACGAAACAGTTTCTAAAACAACTAGGAAAATATATTTTATCCTATTTCCGTTATAAAAACTTTGTTTATCAGACAAGCTGGTGGTCAAAAGTAGATCTAATTTGTAAAAAAATGTTATTTTAAAATGTCCTTTCTTTTCAGTTTTTCTTTTAGCTATATTTCAATATCATATAATCAGCTAAATATTTCAACCGGTTTTCATAAATAAATGTTTAATTAACAAAAATCTAAATAAATCACAAGACAAACAAAATAAATTCAAAATTCATACAGAACTCTCTAATCATAATCCGTGCTCGAGCCTGTTTGTTATTTTCATCCACCATCCACCATCGGATATCCGACAATTGGGAGCGATATAAAAGTTTGGACGTACGCAAATGAGATAGAACCTTCCAGAACTGCTAACTTGCTGAGACGGGTTACGCACCTGGGACAAGGCGGTGAGGTTGGGCGGGGTATTGGGGTGTTACTCCACTCAAATTAATTGCTAGATTTCGGCACGGATTATGTTTGGTATTGTAAGCAATTTTAGAAATAAACACTGCGAAAATAGCCACGAATAGTTATTTAGAATGAGATACATTTATTTTGAGGCTGTTTTAAGAGAAAGCTGAAATAAATTATGAACACTAGATCCAAACATGTAACAGGTGCTGCAAATAGAAAATTATTTTTGAAGATAAATATAAAATACCATCTACTAAACCATTCATTTTAGACAATTATTCATACTTTGTACGTCTTAAATGACGCTTAAGGTGGTACGATTTCGATACAAAAGTATTTTTACCAATTATGATCGAAAAGTGTATTGTTTAGAATGGAGTAATTGAGGTTAGCTTTAATACCGATATTAATCATTGACTCATTTCATTCCTGTGCAGTACGCATCAAGAACATTGACCGATATCGCGGAGTACGGATTTTTGGCATTTGAATGAGAAATGGGTGGTAATTTGCCGACTTTCTGTTAGTCATATAATGAAATGAGAAGGGGAATTAGGTCGTGAAGTTCTTGCTCAAATACCCCGAAATGAATCCTGTAGAATATACATCCTGTAGAATGCTGAAAGCTTCTTGGTAATTAGTCGCCGGTCCAACGACTCTAAATGGCAGCAGTACCTACACGACCTGTCTACACTATCTTAATTTATTATCTCGATAGTGCTTATTTGCTGTATAACATATTTATAGAACAAAAAAAGTTGAGATTATGAAACAATGAAATATTTATCCATAGTTTTCGATTAAAAATCTATTTGAATAAAATTTACTTATAATCTACTGTTTTCTTCAAGAAAATGATTTACCGCCTATATAGACCGATATTAAACGTAAATACAATTACTTTATTGTAAAACAATATTATTTTTGTTTTGGTTCGATAAAAAATACTTTTATACGGAAATCGTACTACCTTAAAAAATATTACTCAAGTTTATAAAAGGCGTGGAGTCTATGGAGCTCAACTTAAAAAAAAACTGTTTTTAGGGTTCCGTACCTCAGTAGGAAAAACGGAACCCTTAAAGGATCACTTTGTTGTCCGTCTTTCCGTCTGTCTGTCTGTCCGTCTGTCCGTCCGTCGGGTGTCAAGACCTTTATCTCAGGAACGCGTGAAGGTATCGAAAAATTAAAACCATATTACGCAGATCCATAGTATTTTGCTGCAGAAAGAAAAATAAAGTTTCTAAGTTTTCGTAAAAATAAAGTTACAGTCGAATATATCGTAATAAACGCACATTTCGACACTCATTCAAGCATTGTGTTAGAGTACACATATAGGAAAAAATCCGAAAATTGATCATTTTTAATTTAATCACAAAAAAATACTGTCAAAAATAGAGTCTTTATGCAAGGAATGAAGGTCCAAATTTTAAAGTGAATTAACCGTATCATGTGGGGTATCATATGAAAGAGCTTCAGTAGCATAAGCTAAAACAGGTTTTTAAATATTTTTACGATGTATATTTTTTTGGTTTATGAAGGCAAATATAAAAAAATATATGATTTCCACATTTTATCTAAGTTATTATCTTGAATACAATATTGTTTAAACTGATAGTTGACGGATGGATCTTATCTCGGTTATATATAGTACTGAGTGAATCTAACTATAAACAATGTCGGATTTTTTTAGGGTTCCGTAGTCGACTACAAACACTTATAGTTTTGCTGTTAGGTTTCAATATATATCTAACCTGAAATCAGTACTGTTTTTTATGTAGTAAGGTTTGAGTTTGACCGCCAACTCGCCTGATGTTAAGCGACATTGCGATCTACGATGGAGCACGCTTACCTAGAAGACCAATTCACTTGAAACTATATTCTTGTGGTAAAAAACTGAAACAAACGACTTTGTTTTAAAAACCAAATTGCTGAACCAATTTTTATCAAAATTTCTATGGAACCAGTCTGAAAGTATGTACTTAATAAAAAAATTCGGAGTTATGCGGTAATAAACATACAAAACACAGTCAAACAGAGAACCTCCTTTTTGAATTCGGTTAAAAAGCATAAAGATTGTTCCAATAATGTTACTGTAATAATTCCGAATTTCTCATAGAAATAACTACGCATACTCACAAACTGAAGCCAAAATGTTTATGGCACACATAAAAGGATAAAATTGTATGCTAACGAAATAATTTACATGTCTCCCGCAGTTTATTGTCTGCTTAATAAAGCATTTACATTCAGCTGAGTCTAGAAAGACGAACTTTGGAATAAATTTCATACTAAGGGTGTGAGTAGATACGCATTTTGAAATTTGCGCATATAAAATTTTATGTTTTTCATATTTATTACGATATTTTGCCTATGAAGCTATAAATTACAATACTTTATATACTTTTTTTTTTTTTTTTTTATTATTAATTGAAGTAATGGAAAGTGATCGTTTTGACTAAAAATTGAGAATGTTAAGCAATGAGTAATCATTGTGACGTCAGTATAGGCTTGTTCAGTTGCATATTAGTTTTACCCGACTGCACTAGAAGAGGGTAATATTTTTTGGGTATGTATGTAGGTATATATGTTTATATTACGTCCTTTAGCTTAAACAATTTTTATATGTGAGGTGTTGTTAGTTGTTTATTTACGTGGTAAGTGGCAACTATACGTATTATGTATACGGGCATAGGTTGCGATTATTTTTGTAATAACAATGACAAAACTCGCGCATCCACCTCGTCTTCCAAATAAGTGATTTCAAGATCAAGATTTATTTTGAAGAATGTTCATTTTTAGGGTTCCGCACCCAAAGGGTAAAACGGGACCCTATTACTAAGACTATCTGTCTGTCTGTTTGTCCGTCTGTCACCAGGCTGTATATCATGAACCGTGATAGTAAGACAGTTAAAAATTTTCACAGATGAAGTATTTCTGTTGCCGCTATAACAACAAATACTAAAAATAGAATAAAATAAATATTTAAGGGGGGCTCCCATACAATAAACTTGTTTTTTATGCTCGTATTTGCTTGGTATTGATTGACGACAACAGGTAAACGCTTGAAAAATAAATTCACAGCATAGTGAGTCATACTCTTCACTTTAAAAATAAATAAATAAAAATAATATTTAAGGGGGTTCCCATACAACAAACGTGATTTTTTTGCCGTTTTTATAGACAATGGTACGGAACCCTACGTGCGCGAGTCCGACTCGCACTTGGCCGGTTTTTTTATCCAAGATAGATTTACGATTGACCACCAACTCGCCTGATTACGGTAACGGTTGCTTTTTTAACACGCTTTTATTAGGTCGACCTATAAGTAACTAACTATGTAATGAAATCTAAGGTAACTAATTTAACCATCTTCCAAGGATCGTAGCGTCATGAAAATTGGCAGCTGTATGTACCTAGTTCTGATGACAATACAATAATATGGTACTGTCAAACTGATCTGATGATGGAGCCGGAAGATATGAACTAGAACTTCATGATGGATCATCGTATCATAGCTGTGTTTGGATTTGTTAGAAAGTTTGTTAGTTTTTTTTAACAGGAATTACTGATAACGGTTCATTTAATCTAACTCGCATTTACCTTAATACACAGGCCCGCAAGCTCAACAAATTGAATTCGAACACCTTAAAATAAATTCAACAACGGTGTTGCGCATACTTTCTCGAGAAAACGTGCTTTCAAATTATCAAGCGTAACACCTATACTAAAGAAATCGCTAATATGCAGTCGGATATTTCACATTACACTTCTAATCGCGTTGTAAAAACATTTCTATCACTGTCTTAATACAAATTTTGAAATGGGAGTACCTAAAACAGTAACAACATGAATTTGTACGGGAAACTTGTCCCATGTTATGTTCATTATCTCCACTACAATGCGATAATAGCTGCCAAAATTTGATCTACCCCTAAAGTGAAAAACAAAAAGGTAAAAGGGATAAGGTTTCGAGAGCTGTTACTAATTATACTAATTATTTATACTTAAGGGGACAGTTTTAATGCGTTTTCATGAGAAATGACACAACAGTTTGCACGACACCATAGAAATGTATTGACGATATCATCATCATCATCTCAACCATAAGAAGTCCACTGCTGGACATAGGCTTTTTGGAAATCCCCCATGGATTTCCAAAAAGACCGATTGGTAGCGGCTTACATCCAGCATCTTCCAGCCACTTGTATGAGGTCATCTGCCCATTGACAAACGATATAGTAAAAATATAACGATATATATTGACGATATAGTAAAAATATACTGACAATTTTGTAAAAATATAGTGACGATTTATTAAAATATTGTGACGATTTACTAAAATGTACTGACGATTATGTAAAACTGTAGTGACAATATATTTTCACTACAGTTTTACGTAATCGTCATTCGTCACTACATTTATTTTTATTTCTATAAATTGGTAGCCTTCCAAAACTACGACGACGAAATCATAAAGAGAAAGATGATTATGAGGGAATATAGGCATATGCTGTTGTCATCAGAAGAAGTCCACTGCTGGACATAGGCCTTCTCCATGGATCTCCAAAAAGACAAGATTTCAGCTGGCGGGGATTCTTAGCACCCCTTGCTCCACCGTTGCCGACTAATTCGAGTATGTACGGTTAAACAAGGCCGAGCTATTGTTACTATGTATAACATAGCTATTAAACCAACTGCTAATTAGAACAAGGGCAAACGTTTTTGTTCTCCGATGTGAGCGTGAAGGTCAAGCTTACACTATCCCTAGGCCCTTCTCCCCGCCCCCACTCTTCGTCACACAAGTGAATTTAAAACAAACGACCCTTAGCCGGGGTCAATCCTAACACGGCTTATTTTCTATTCCATGTATTTTACGACCACGAGACAGTGGATAAATATCTTGTTTAATGTAACCTTTTTAACCGACTTCCAAAAAAAGGAGGTTTTCAACTCGGTCTGTATGTTTTTGTGTATTTTTGTTGACCGATTACTCAGCCAATTGTGCATTGATTTTGATGATTATTTTTGTATTTGGTAGGCCTGGTTAGGTTTGCTAGGTGGTGCGATATGAATTTTATCAAAATCTTTGCAGTACTTTGGTTTATATAACAAAATAACAGGTAAAATATAATCCAAGTGCCTGTAGAAAAGTGAACAGCAAGCCGCGTATGTATTGTAAGTATTTTGAAGTCGGTTTTATCAGTTTTTTTAAACTTATTAATAATAATAATAATATTTATTTCCTGAATAACCTTAATTACTTCTTAAATACATATATTACAATCCATTGACGTATTACAGGGGCAAATTATATGAAAGCATAATTGCATTCGTCTTCAAGCTAAAATTTAGATGTTTAATGGATAAGAGCCTATCATAATCATGTTTTATTTATTTAGGTCTAATGCGTGTTTTATAGCAGTCTGCGATAGAATACTGATTATCTAGTTGGGGGCTTTTACGACTTGTAGCTGTGTGATAAAATTGTCTGGAATGAAATTGAGCAATGGAGATAAGCGTTTTATTTTGACAAGGTATCAGTTTTTAAATGGATATTTTGATGGAAAACCTACGGAGCCACAATCACATTTTTTGATCGCTCAATCGAACTCAAGTATAAGTTTAGAAAACTCAAAACCCACCGACAAAAAAAACGGCTGAACCGATTTTGATGAAACATAGCTAAGAACACTTCCGGCTAATTCACCTTTCAAACAAAATCAAAATCGGTTCATTTGTTCGGGAGCTACGATGCCACAGCCAGACACACACACACACACACACACAGACACGTCAAACTTATAATATCCTGTCGTTTTTACGAAAAAAATAAAATTATGACAGTTTCTAATAATCTCTTTATAGGTATATAAAAATCAATTGCTGTTCGTTTGTCTCGCTAAAACTCTAGAACTGCTGCGCCGATTTAGCTGACTTTGGTTTTGAAATGCTTGTCGTAGTCCAGGGAAGGTTGAGAAAATATCGGGTCCACTCATAGATAGGTGATACGAAGTACGCCGGGTCATCTAGTTTAAAATAAATAAGTATCAATTCGGGGCAAAGTATTTATAGCATGAAAATACATACAAAAAAAAACATACAAATAAATCCGAAGCTAGTTTTAAAATAAATTGATAGAGCAGGAAAATCCTCGGTACGTGATACCAGGAGTATTGGCAAAACCTCGCGAGTCGTAAAATAAGTAAAAAAATAAAAGGAGCTTACGCAGTAATAAATTCCCGCTCGAGCGGCAACAAACAAAGGTCTTATTCATCGACACATGCCCGTGGCGATGCTCGCCCAAGGCCAAACCACTCGTATTTTTTCCTAAGCCTCTTCCTATACATCTTTTCCTGTTACGTAACATCAACTAAGCCACCATTTATTTGAGATAACCATATTTCGCGCAACTAACGTAATCTTTCTTCATTAGGTGTCTGAACTAGCGCTCGGCTGTTACGTTTGCAGCTGAATTTAGGTGGAAACTTGCTGAGATGTCTCTTAAATCAAACTCTATGTGTGTGAGTAAACGATATAGTGCTTTTCGTGGTTGCTTTGTCGGAAAATATGTCGGATTATGCTATAAAAATTCTCGTCAAGTGTTTTATTTATTTATTAGCTGACTACATTATGTAGTCTCTGATAGAATATGCTTCCATGAGAAGAAACTTACTCACTTTAGATTTATAGGTACGCATTATAACAGATTTGAGAAAAACTTATACACCGCGTATTCTATATTCAAACGGCTCGTATAGTAAAACAAATCAGGCAAAGTGCGAGTTTCACTCACACACCAAGGTTTCAGTATTCTGGACACCTCTATGAAATCTTCTTTCAAACATATAAAAACTAGATCAAAATCGGTCCATCCGTACGAGAGCTACGATGCCACAGACAGACATACTGACACACACTTCAAATTTATAACAACTCTCTTTTTGGATCGGTGGTTAAAAACGGCAAGGTATAAATTTAATCGGTGATCATAAACTTATTGCCAAGAAGTTTCTTAGTCTCGAGTATCACTGCAAAATAACAAGCCTGACTGAAATATATCAGATGCAGTACTGCGAGTGTCAGCAAGTGCTTCACGCCTTTATTGTACTCTCACTATACTACTGCAAAACATGCAAAGAGCTATATTTAGATCGGATTTAGAACTAATGGGAGTTTCTATGTATCATTATCTATATATTTACCCCAAAAAAAAAAGTATTCTATTAGCCGTCTAGTTCCATAGTACTACAAGCTCTGCATAGTTTGAGAGTTTGATGGTGTTGTGTAAAATTTCCCCAAATGTTTATTTTCATTTATTTATCTAATGTACTATGGAGGGCGCTATTGTTCTTATTTCACTATTTTGTTCGGGAACAAAGGTGTTGCTGTTCTTATTTCATTATTTTTAAGCCCCGACCATTGATAAAAAAAAACCCAAGATGCACAGTTTCGACCAAAAGTAACACTTGAAACTGTCCCGAAACACTCACCTACGATACCTACGTTGTTATAGTTAAACTTTGAACATATTTTTTGCATATTCAACCTTACGCGAATTGCTTAAAGTTGTTTTTAGCAAGCAGTTTACAAAGAGCAATAAAATTTTACGACCAAAGTTAGCCAGTAGGACAAGGCATGGAATGGAGACGAATTTGTTTTATTAACATTTTTATTTATGACATTGAGTTAGTATATTAAGTTTGTTAAATTTCGAAACACTATACTTTTATCTGGTCGAAAATACGTTTTCGGGTAGGTAGTGTGAATATCAATGAAAAAAATATTAACTAATAAAATAATTTATTTCAATAATTTATTTTTTTGGTTCAAATTCGAAACATCTTTGTACATGAAACTGCACATAGTTATTTGAAATCGTCTAGTGATCATAGGTTGACACAGAGCAGCTGGAAAAGTCTACTTTGTCAAAAAATACATATAACTAATTACTAAAAAGTATATAAATAATCAAACAAGATAATAATTTAATCTGTGCTGATCTAAAACCACCTATTTCCAAGAAGTTGAGCCTTATGAAAAGAAATACAATACAATAAAGATAGTATACCAAAAATACACTAGTTGATGCGCTAGTGTGTAAATAGGCTAAAACATAAATAATACAATAAACAATATGCAAGAAATGATCAGATAGTAAGTGAGAGAAAAGAATCTAAAATAATATAATATACTAATCTGCGTAGTGGGCTACCAGCCCGCGAAATTCAAATTTTCAAGTGTCAAGTCGAATGTACGGATACCTCTTATACTTAAAAAAATATAAGTATCATAATATCAAAATTATAAATATCTACTAGCATACCAAATTATATTTTATGATACAATGGTAATAAGATTCCGTCCGTTCTTCGTCGTAGTTACTTACAATCTTAAGGTACGGTGATGTCAAGTCCTGAAAAAAAAATTATACAAAAAAAAATAATTATATTTTAATAAATGTACGATACTATTTGATATAGTATTTATTTTTTTGGCCAACGAGAGTTACTTACCACTACTCTAGGAACAGCTGTTTTAACAATTCGTTTTATGCCTTTTGCAGTGACATAAATATCTTTGTCCAAAAAATGCTCTGAACATATGACACTTGATTTATTTGGCTTGAAAAAATCTTCACACCTTTGTTGGCTGACGATTGACGTCCATTCTGCGCATCGTATTGGGTCACAAGGAAAACTAAAATAAAATAAAAATGAAATAGAATATGCATATAAAACAACTCGTATTGTTCAATAGTCACCCGTAATTTATACGTATAAATATTTGTTATTTAAGAACTTAATACAAAATAGGTTAAAAGTGAACATATTAATTAAAACTAAACACAATAAAAAATCGACTCCATTGAAATGAGAACAGAGTCACTAGTGTAATGCGACTAAAATAAAAGGTGCTTGTAATGTATCGTGATTACACTGCAAAGCGGCCATTAAAATAAGCCGTGTTATACTTGGAAAGTTGAGAGAAGTTTTAAGACAAATTAAATCAAAATCACATATTACTGTAGATATTAAGTTATAAAAACAACAAAAACAAATCAGTAAACTCTTTCACTTACCGAAAATACGATATCCCATCCTTTTTTAACGTTCTTAACGTAATATTTCTACAATTTCTCAACGAACACTTCGGCATTTTCAACGGCCGTTCAAGGACGCGAGCGACGCGAGACTGTTTGAAATGAGCGCACAATTTTAAATTGTGCGCTCATTTTATACGGACGTTTTTGAGACGCTGATTGTGTATCTTGGGTTTTTTTTTATCAATGGCCCCGACCCAAAAAAAGAGTGTTATAAATTGGACGTCTGTATAATTGTATAGGTATCTATGTATCTGTGTCCGTCTGTACATCGTAGCTCTCTAACGGATGGACCGATTTTGTTCTAGTTTTTGTCTGAATGGAAATTTTATCGATGTTTCATCAAAATCCGTGCAGCCGTTTTTGAGTTTTCTAAACGCATTATATACTAGTGTCGATATAGATGTTAGTTCCCATTTAACTAGATAGCTCTCTATCCGTATTCTTGATGCATACTTTATAAGAAAACTCCATTTCCAGTTTTCTAAGATAAGTCGGTGCAATATTGTTATTAATTTAGACTATGGCGAATTTATATAAGTAAATGCATGGTCGATCATTATCCCATTTTGTAAAAGAAAATATTCATTTTAGGGTTCCGTACCTCAAAAGAAAAAACGGAACCCTTATATGATCACTTTGTTGTTCTTCTGTCTGTCTGTCCGTCTGTCCGGGTGTCAAGACCTTTATCTCGGGAACGCGTAAAGGTATCGCGTTGAAATTAAAACCATATACGCAAATCCATAGTATCTTGCTGCAGAAAGAAAAATCAAATTTCTCAGTTTCATAAAAAAAGTTAGAGCCGAATATGTCGTAAAAAATGCACATTTCGACACTCACAAGGGAATCAAAACCTATGGGGTACTTCCCGTTGATCTAGAACTATGAAATTTGGCAAGAAGCTTCCTCTAACACAATGTTAGAGGAATATAGGAAAAAAAACGAAAACTGGACATTTTTAATATAATCACAAAAAAATAGTGTCTTTACGCAAGGAATGAGGGTGCAAATTTTAAAGTTCTTTAACCGTATAATGTGGGGTATCATATGAAAGAGATTTATTAGCATAAGTTAAAACAGGTTTTTAAATATTTTTACGATGTATATTTTTCGGTTTATGAAGGAAAATATGAAAAAAATACGATGTCCCCCTTATAACTACTAGTTTGTACAGAATCCTCGGTGGGCGAGTCTGACTCGCACTTGTCCGGTTTTATTATTAAGTTATTCTCTAATTACATTACAAAAATGTATAATGACATTGTTCTGGCAAATTGTATAGCAGTTTGTAGGCAGATAGTAAACTCTCATCACAATAACAAAACTTTCTTCTGTATTAAAATACCTACATACGTTATAATTTACTCTGGTATTTTACTTAGCAACAATCTTTTTAAGGCTTCATCTTATACCTATGTCTGTTTCTAAATTGTTTTTCGTTTCCTTCCGGTAATTCGTTGCATAACCTAGGCATTAGCCATTTTAGTAAAATTAAATTAGTAATTCATTTTAGTCAGCTAAATTTAGCGGTTTGATTTATATACGTAAACAATACCGCTTTTATATGTAACAATATTGATTTGGTGGTTTTAATACTAATTGTGATCATTAACAAACTACGGGATGCTACAAATTTACAATTTACTATGCATGAGGGAGGTTACCCCTAGCCAATTCCCCTATTGGCACGTGAGCAAAATGTATAAATAACTATACAGTAGAACTTTGTGGCTTAATTTATAAGTGACAGCGTATAGAGAGTAAATATTATAGAAAAAAGATAAGCTAACTCTGACTTCGTGATCTTTAGAGTAGGCCCAAGTTTATATTCACAATTGTAAATTTGTGATATTATAGTATTCTAACATCCATGCTCATAACACAAATGTTTGCTCTGGGTGGGGACCGAACCCACGACCTTCAGTACAGTAAGCAGACATACTACCGACTGACCCACAAGGCCAGTCATATTGTTATGCACTAAATCCTAGACAAAAACACGCAAGCAAAGCCAGGGTAAGGACTCCAACACTGCAGTCCTCGCTTATCCCGTGAACCATACGCTATCAAGCAAAAGCTTGCGAGACAAGTCACGCCAGTAATTAATCAAGCGACGGAACCCCACGAAAACAATACTGACTTGCGCTTTTTACCCCTTCTGCGGTAATAACGTCGTCATTACTGGGTTTGTATTGACTAGGTTTGTTTTGTGGGATCAAAGGTTGTAGTTTTTTTCTATCTTTTTAATACTACGCTGATGAGTATATGTAAATTATTTTTTATACTAAATAATACTAACAAGTGTAAGTTTAGAAAAATCAAAAACCCCGGAAAAAAAACGGCTGAACCGATTTTGATAAATCATAGCTTAGAACACTCCCGACTAATTCACCTTTCAAACAAGAAAAAAAAAAAAAAAACGTTTCATCCGTTCGAGAGCTACGATGCCACAGACAGACACATACACAGACACGTGAAACTTATAACACCCCGTCGTTTTGTATCGGGGGTTAAAAACAAATATTAGTAAAACTGAGCAATTAGAGATCATTTAAAATATCTACTATATCTATCAAAAAATAAAATATATACTATATCTATCAAAAAATAAAATATATACTATATCTATCAAAAGCCTAGAAAAGATAGTTCAAAATAGTGATGAGTTTCTACCTTTCAAATACCGTCGTCAATACAAAATTTATTAGAAATAGCCAAGTTTGACAGACTGAAAACTCTATATAGAGAAAAAGTTAAATCTACGAAATTAATAAAGTTCGTATCAAAATAATAAAGAATCAATTTTAAAATAAAATATTCGTGGACATTCTGACTCAGCAATATCTAGTCTCAAACTAAGCAAAGCTTGTCCTATGTTATTTCATTGTAAATACATGTTTATGATACATAGAAACACCCAGACAGAACTTAAATCCATGCTCATCAAAAATATTTGTCTTGGGTAGGGATCGAACCCTCAACTTAAAGCTATATAAAGCTACTTATATTGCGAAAAATATGAACTTTTTGAAATTAAACAAATTTTAACGGATTTATCGCGTATAGTTTATATAATTTTATGACTTTTTTTTAGTCTTGAAAAAATTAAGTGAACTTTGAAACTATCTACAAATGATATAGCTCGAATTTAATGGATTTTTGTATGGAGAACGTTGGTACCTATTATTAAATGTACGAAAGCATGTAAATATTGCGCGCAGATGCTAAGTAAAGAAATACAATACAAATTACAAATTAATTTAAATTCAATGTCATTTCATAAACAATAAAGTTAAAAAAAAAAATACAAATTAGAAGCTCAGTCAAAAAGCCCACCTCGAACTGTACCAAGTGCAAAAGTACCCAATATTAAATTGGTTCATCTTAGTAGAATTGGTTTAATATTTAAAATTTTAAACTAACTTCATAATGCTTAGTCTGGACTGTTGGAAGTTCAATGGAAGGGTAATAAAAAAACTCGCAAGTAATGAAGTACAAGAAGACCACCGTCGCTTAACATCAGGCGAGTTGGTGGTCAATCGTAGATCTTTAATGAATTTAAAAAAAAAGAGAGGCCTATACTCAGCAGTGGGCGATAACAGGAAATGATGATGATGAATAAACAAACAAAGGTTATATTCGTTGAGTAACTTTATTGGCGCAGCGACATGAAATGTGTCTACGGTGCTGGCGTCCGATACTATCGACCGCCACCTTTTTAAATTTTGCAGGAATTCATGCCAGATATCGACTACGAACTTCCAGTTAACTTTTGCTGTTTCATCTTTTTTTTTTTGTTTCGGCGTGGGCCGTTATTCCGTATGACCATCGGCCGCGTTACGTGAACGTGACGTGGGTGCATTGACAATGAAAATTAGCATTTAAGTTTAAGAAGCCAGTCTAATTTTCATTGTAGACGCACCCACGTCAAATTCACGTTACGCGGCCGATGGTCATACGGAATAAGGGCCCTGGTCTGATGTGATCAGTGTTATTATGATTTACAGGCTAGGCGGTTGACCACAAGTTACCTATCGTTACATAAAAATGTGATCGAAGACAGAAAACACAAATCGAACCAGATTTTTACACGAGTACATAAAGTCACGCGTATATGTTATCATAGGATATCTTATAAAAGGTAAGGTCATGACATTGAGGCTCATACGTTTTAAGTTTCATTTGAAGGTGGTTATAGGGTTATAAGAGGACCAGGTACAAAGTGTTATCTTGCAGTGATAGGGGGTCAGCGCCCCGGGGGAGGCTGCGTGGTTATGTGGGAGTCCCGCCCAGTTCACCAGTTGACCGGTGTCCTCCTATAAACTCAAGATATTGAATCACAAGTGACCCTATACTAATACTATGGCCGCTACGACTCACTCTCAATTTAGCTTGCTTGTCGCTATGCCATTTTTTTTTTTTTACTTTCAGAATACAAATCCAGAAATTAGAACCAACAATGAAGACAATCAAATATATTGTATGCACATATAAGTATTGCTAATGATAATTTATTATACTATTATTATTCTAAAAATATCAACGTGATGAATAAAATAAACGACAATAGCAAAAAACATTTTTTTTTTAAATAAACGTTGCTTTCATAAAACACCTTACATAAATACAATCCTCTTTCAATCCTTACTGAACCCTCGCTCGTTTTTAAGCCTACTTTGCTCGAGAGTACATGTCAGATTTCACCCCACCGTGATATGTACCTAGCTACGTTTGTACTTGAAGGTAGGTTGACACGGGGTTTGATTAGTATTTCTATATTGTTTTGTTGACAAACAACAGTGGCAGGGAAGGAAAATGTTTAAGTTTGTGTTATAGTGATTATATAATGTTGTGAAACATAAATAAGAAGGTCATAAAAAGAGAAGATTATGTCGATTTATCCATCGACATAATCTAATCTTTTTAAAGATAAATCAAATCCACATTTTTTTTTTTTTTTAAACATCTGTCACTGGAAAATATTCGGCAAAACGTTCAAGTGTTTTATATAATAGCCATGTTCAAAAAAACTTGCGATGTAAATTACAAAAATCTCTATTTCAAAACTAAGACCTGTAGACTTTACTTTCTCAGTATGAAATTTAAAGCTTACTTAACAAACCTGTGTCAAAGTAAACTGAACCATTGTCTAAAGTCCATTTAACTGTCGTGTACTGCGTAGAACCGACTACCTGACCCAAATACCCACACATGCGTAAACTGAGCTGTACTGACATTTAGCTGGGCTTCTCGCGCAGAATAAAATCAGAAGTTCTACTTAAGTGGTATTGGTAGCCTTAAAGGCTATCAATACCAACTATCAATACAAACTAGGGTAGCGCATAAGTTTGGCGTGGAACCAAAATTGTGAAAATAGTCATGGACTTCTAAAAGACCGATTGGAAGCGGCTTGCATCCAGCGTCTTTTATGAGGTCATCTGTCCATATCGTGGTTTTGTGCTATAAGTTAAAAGATTTTGAAAAATTAATGTTCTTTGTCAACTAATTAAAAATGAAAGTACATCCTAATTGTTTTTCTGGCAACGGCAAACAAGAGATTAGATAAAACATGAATCACTACTAAGGCCATAATTCTACCTCAGTTGAACTGAACTCGTAATTCAGACCCACATTTAAACTGGAACTGAGCCAGGATTATTCTGATACGATCGAGATTATCCCTGTCACTCTTTCTCTCGTTACATTTGTCAGGAATAAACCAGTAACCCGGGTAATCTCGAACGCAACAGAATAGAACTTTCCAGGTAAGATTAATCTTAGCTATTAGGAGAGCTGGAAGTAATGTCTTTTTAACGTCATGAGTTTTTGCGAACTTTTCTGATTCAGTAACCACTTAGGCATCAATAGGCACCTGAATCGAAATTTGATTATTTGTCTCTTTTATCGAAATCGTAAGGGCGAAATTAAAGTTTGATAAATAGGCTGGCGAATTCAGCATTTTACTTTTCATGTAAAATAGCTTTAGTAATATTTCCATTATAAAAAAAAAGTATTTTTCACTCCTCTTGCTCAAAAAGTCCTTCATTGTAGCGTACTAAAGCGGGGGGAAAATAGCATTTTAAGCTCTAGGGGATAAAGTTTTTTTTTCTGTTACCAAAGAGCCTACATACACGAAACAGTCTTTATTCAAAAGTAGAATAATCTCTTTGGAATATATTTACATTGTCTTTGCAAACGTCTCGTTAAATATCCAGAATAGTGCAAATTGTACATATTATCATTTTTAATAAAATAAACTTTGAATTATTGTGTTGCATTATTTTATAAAGTAAAAGTAGAGTGTAACACACGGCGCTAAAACCCATTGTAACTCGGTTTCTATTTACTTAGTAAAAATCAACCTCGTTACAATGGGTCGTTTTAGCCCTTGTATAACAATCTACTTTAATTATGTACAGTCAAAGCTTCTTATTCGCGCTTCCTTCATTCGCGGATAAAAAAATTGCGACCCAATTCCTATATTCGTGGCTAAAGATTTCTGTATTCGCGGATCTAAACGGTAATCGTACATAATACATATTAATAAAAAGCATTCGGTATCTTTTGTAAACGTGTCGGCTAATGGACTAATAAAAAAATAAAATAGATCTTATTACAACTACTAAGTACAACTACACCTAAAGGGTCCTATGTAAATAGGGCGAATTTTGTGACCTAAAGTATGTTTTAATATACTTTTGCTGTCGTTTACCTTTGACGTTTTCCGATGAATAAAGTTTCCGGCAGCCTAATCGGGAGACTGTCTGACTTGCGATCCGCAGGTCCTGGGTTCGAATCCCGCGGCTCGCACCTCTGTCTTTTCGGAGTTATATGCGTATTGTTGATTGCCGCCAACTTCAAAAATGGTGAAAGAAAACATCGTGAGGAAACCTACATTTGAGAATTCTCAATGATTATGAAGATGTGTGAAGTCTGCCAACCCGCACTTGGCCAGCGTAGACTATGGCCTTACCCTTCTCATAATGAGAAGATGGCCCGCGCCTAGCAGTGGGACAGTTTGTACAACAGGGATGATAAAAAAAAACTTTAATTAAATTGTTTTTTTTTACATATTTGTTGTTTCTTTCGTCACCTAGGAACGTATTCCCTATAATCCCATACAAATCACCGTTCCATATTCACGGTTTATGTATTCACGGCATATTTACGGAACGTATACCCCGCGAATAAAGAGCTTTTACTGTATTCTATCAGCCATCTATCTATCAGTTTCCATAGTACAAGCTTTGTTTAATTTGGGCTAGATGGTGTTGTGTGAAATGTCAACCAATATTTATTTGTTTATTATCTTAAATATATATACATATATGTATATATATTTAATTTAATATACATATATGTATATATATTCGAAATTATTTTACAAATAGATAACGAATTTATATTAAGTATAATAAATGGAACTTTGAAACCATTTCTGCTTAAATAACGATATATAACTAGTAAATTATAGATAAAGATTATGTTGGCCTTACCAGATAAAATCCATTAAATACGGTCTCTTGAAACTGTAATACAATCAAGGTTTTTAAAAAACAAATCCTGAAAACGACAATGTTTGCTTTGTTTCTATATGCGTAAATAAACCAAAACCTACAAAGTTATTACTTCCAACTGACTTAGAATCACGAAATGTGGCAGAAAGCTAAATCTTACTGTACACATGAAGGAAAAGTCTGGTAATTGTTAATTTGTCGTTAAATCACATGATTTCTTTGCGGATACAAACTTACACCGTATTTGTGACTTATTATGGGAGAACAAGAAGCTTATTCTTTTAGTCGAGCCAAGTAATAAGCATAATTATATTTCATAGGAATAATAGTTTTCTTTGATAACATACTAAAATGTACATATAAAAATACATATGTTTCAATCGGTCAATAAACTTCCGAGATGTAAACATTCAATATTAATTTAATTTAAAGTTTTGAGGGAGGGATTGTCTGTCCTCTCGCTAAACAACAGTGTGTGTTGAATTTGGACGGCGAACATGAACCATGACGTCATCACATTTTAATTACATGTTAGAGAGAACACGACAGCGAATTAACGTGTTCTCTCTAACATGTAATTAAAATGTTTGTAACTTTCTTATTTTTAAAGTTCCTTCTATGGAATGGATCTATTTGTCGGTTAGCTTTTTTATGACCAAATAAAAATAAATCATGCATATTTCCTATTGAGGAGGCGTTTAGAATTTCTGAAGAAACAAATAAAAAGCAAGGTGTGGCTATGGACTAGTGTGGTTAAAAAACGTATATTTATAAAAATCACGCCTGTTTTCACGGGGTAAGCAGAGTAACAAAGGACATTAGGCCGTCTCATGCCATATTTGAAGATTAAGAGTTGGTTGGTTTGTTAGAGAGTTAGTAGATGGAAGAAGAAACCAGATTTATTAGACGGAATTAGAAGTTAAGGTGTAATATTGATTTGCAGTGACAAGGGGTCAACCTATCGCCCACATAAACGCCAATTTCCCTAAGTCCCTTAACTGACTTTTACAATATGTCCAAAAGAGACTTAACATATTCATAACATATTCTATGATTTTCTTTTTCTGCCAGTCCAGCATGAAAAAGGAGTCTAGTTTGAAATACGTAATTATTTAAATATTATTTTATCTGCACCATTGTTAAAAAGATTCCAAATAATACCACATTTTTCCTCTTAAAATGTACACAAATTACGCAGAGCAGGTAGTCCTATGTTAGTATCTAGATGGCATGAAAGTAGGCCAGACGCCGAATTAATCTTAGAGTTAGGGGCGGAATTAGATTCGGAGAAGGAGCTTTGGAAATGTTTTATTTAGTTCTGATATTAAAATATTTTAATTTAATATCTAGGAATTTAGAAATGATTCCATTACTAAATTCCTAGAAGAGGATTTTTAGAAATTTAAATATATATATATATTTTAATAAATTTGTTGATACCTACTGAATTCACTGAAACGATATGAAATTATTTTCTTTATAAGATTTTAATTTGCATTATTAAGATTTGAGACAAGAAATTTGCTATATACCTATCCGGACTGTGAGTATAAGTTCTACCTTTAATAACTGAACAACAAAACTGTTAATACACTGGTTACAAGCCGCTTCCATCTGATCTTTTTGGAAATCCATGGTCCCCCATGGATTTGCCTATGTCAGTGGACTCGTTGTGGCTGACATGTTAATGATTGTAATGATGTACCTACACTGGACACATTACCTTAAGTACAGTAACTGTCGCTTAACAGAGGGTGAGTTAACGGCCAAGCGCAAGGCTATTGTCGAATATAAAAAAAAGTTACATATTTCCATAGATATATATAGATAAACTGTTTATAGTACACAGTAATATTGTATTTTTTTTTGACTGGCTTTGTGGCTCAGTTGGTAGTGTGTCTACGTCTACCTGCTGAACTGAAATGTCGTGGGTTCGATCCCCACCCAGGGCAAACATTTGTGTGATGAGCATGGATGTTTGTTCTGTGTCTGGGTGTTTCTATGTATCATATGTATATATTTACAAAAAAAAAAGTATATATGTATTCTATCAGCCATCTAGTTCCATAGTACAAGCTTTGCTTAGTTTGGGCTAGATGGCGTTGTGTGAAATGTCCACAAATATTTATTATTATTTATTTATTATTTATTTATTTGTTTAATACAAATACAATATTATAAACAACTTACAAAAACTAGTGTGACAACAGGCGCTTTATCGCTAAAAGCGATCTCTTCCAGGCAACCGTGGTATGGAGATCAATTTATAGAATAAGTAAATATAGCTATACTACAAAAGCCTACCAATACCATCTATTTCCACAATTCCACCAATAACTTGAACGACAAGCCACCGACGCCTCACAACATCAATGCTTTATGCAGCCATAATTTATGTACATTTAAATAGAATCCCAATAGGCAAGGCGAAGGCTTAGTTCGGATTCGAGAGGATCCTGGCTCGGTAATCCAACATGCGTCTGCGGAGACACTCGAAGAAAGCGGGGAGATGACAACAGTAAGAGTACACTGCGGGAATGGGATTAAACTTTGGATTTTTGTTTAAAAGTAATTCTTCTTGGAGACTTTAAGAAGTATTTTCAAGTTTGAATAAATATAGAAAAATATAATCCACAAAGTTTATAGCACTTTGTTAGTATAGTATTTTCACGGCCTTACCGAAAACCGTATTTAACTTTGATCAACGTCTCAAATTCTCTGACTTTTTTCCGCAAGTGTCATTACGTGTCAGCGATAGGTTGACTAAATATGTTGAGTATTACTCAAATTTAGCTAACTTTATATATACTTTATCCTTGGATTTTCCACTAATATTTTTACGCTTAACCACTGACTCACCTGGTTTTAGCCGCGGTCGACGATGGATCGCGTTTACCTAAAAGAAACAGATAGACACTCATATTATACGTATTGCAAAAGACTTACTCAGGATGCATACAAAGAAGAGAGAGAGAAAAGATCAATAGAAGTAGGGTTTTTGAGCAATCTTAGCCAATGGATGTTATCACTGATTTGAATTCCAAATTAATTCCACATAAAATAAAAAACAAAAAATACAAGTTATCTCTGTAATAGTATTTATTAGTTTAAAAGTCATTAAACTCTCATTCCACGAACTCAAAGTAAGTCTCTCAAAAAGTAATCAACAGTCCAACAAGTACTCTATCAAAGCAGATGCCGAGCTTTCTCTACAGAACAAAATGTTTCAGAAACAACACTCTTCGCAGACAGCTGAGTAATGTGCCGCAAATATTTCTCTGCACCAAGTATAAACGAGTATAGAGACCGTTCCCATTCTAGAGGGATACAGAGTAGATTTGCATCGCTACGCTAGATATTTTCGTTGGAGGATGTAGTATGCGAATAACTAACGAAGAATACAATTTTTTTTTATCCGCCCTGTTTGTACAAACTGACCCACTGCTTTCCTTCGGCTGCTTTCTTTTGGGAACGGGCCATCTTCTCATTGTGAGAAGGGTTAGGCCATAGTCTACCACGCTGGCCAAGTGCGGGTTGGCATACTTCTTCAAGATCACACATCTTCAAGATCATTGAGAACTCTCAGACATGTAGGTTTCCTCACTATGTTTTCCTTCACCGTTTGAAGTTGGCGGCAATCAACAATACGCACATAACTTCGAAAAGACAGAGGTGCGTGCCATGGGATTCGAACCCAGGGCCTGTGGATCGCAAGTCAGACGGTCTCACCTACCTAAAACTTAGGTAGGTATTTGACAATTCTTGGTATATAATTCAAATCTAGAATAATACCGCCAAACATGGATTTGTTATACCTAAGTAAACTTTAATGACATAACGAACTATGTAGAACGCTATATCTGGAGTCTCTCAGCGAGATCAAATCAGAAATGAAGTTGATACTACATCCTAAATCCTTAGACGTATGAAATTCACCAACATAGAAAAGTGCATTGGTAAGTTGCAGTAGGTGTGGGCAAAGCACAGATCACGTAGAACTTATGACGGCCAATGGGGTCGAAAAGTTCTCAAGTGGAGACCACGCACCGGCAAGCGCAGCGTAAGAAGGCCGGCCACAATATGAACAGACGTCCTTTTACAAATACTAGGAAGAAGCTGCAAAAAAAAGAAGATGCAAACCGCTTCCATCAGGTCTTTTTAGATATCCATGGGGGAGGCCTATGTCCAGCAATAGTGGACTTCTTGTAGCTGAGATGATGCTGATAATTGAAAAAATAATAATATTATGACATACAGAAACCAATAAACACAAATATCATGTTATGCAACTTTGAAAAATATGAATAAATAATTACTGTTCTATCCATTTCGCAGAAACGTTTTTAACATGTTTAGAACATTTGTTTCTGGCAGCAGGTCTGCACTTGTTTCGAATAGACCTCCAGTTCACACAGCGTAATTACCAGAGTTGGAAACTTTGTTGATTGTAAAGAGCTTCGCAAACGTTTACTTGTTTTGTTGTGTTTTGACTGGTGTGGATGGATTAATTACTTGCTTGGGTTTCTTGGACCTCAAGCTGTTTATGAAACGGTATTGACGTCACTAACTGAAATTTATATGATAAAATGTTTTCTTATTTTTTCGATAATAGGTTCGCTTGTTCTGTACTCTTATCTTTACCAGGCCACTATTTAGGCCAGTCATTTGGGGACAAATGGAAGACGGGAAAATCTTCCGAGAGTTTTGTAAATTCGTGATTTTATAGATTTTGGTGTGCTGTTTCCGAATTCCTATTTTGCCACCTCGTATTTTAGCCGCTATAACAATTTTTATCGTAAAATTAGTCAGGAAGGAGATATTGTATATTGTATAAATATTGTATTCTATTGTAAAAATAAATACTGTATAGGCGCTATTTTTTAATATGGCTGCGCTAGCTTAACCTAAAAGCATACAATGTGATGGTCAAGTTAACGTCTGGATAAAAGTAAAACAAAGACCTGGATCAAAGTCGGGATCTATTTTATGTTATCATGGTTCTTTTATGTTAATATTTTTGTAAAAATATTAACCTTACTTCTTGGGCAGTTGGGTGAAAATAACTGTATTTCGTGTTTGTATGATTATGTATGTTATTATTTTAACTTCTGAAACCTGAGCGTCTTGATTTTAGAGTACAGATGATTTTTTTTCATGTCAAACCATTTTAAATTTAAACATTGTGTTATATTCAAGATAAACTTGACGAAACTTGTGAATTTCTTCAAATTATGGTAAACACGAGGCTAGATGAATACCTATTTGTTCAAGAGTGTTTAATTTAGGTAAGTATTTAATTCTGCTCCGAATTATTTCTAAAAATAAGTGTTTAAGTGTTTTGATTATGCTCAGTGAAGTAAACGCTGAAGGCACTTAATTGTTTCTCTTGACGAAGGTATCGATCGTAAACAAAGGCTTTACTCGAGAATCTTAGTTTGGAGCGAGCTTATACTCACTTCACTTCATTGAAATTACCTGTTATACTTATATATTGTTGTGTCGGTAATATTGTGGACGGATATTATTATTATAAATATTCCGAAATAATTTAATATCTCTGTCTGTAGTCGAATTGGTTGATATATTTGTGCCATAGTCAAGGTTGATAGTTGTCTCTCCGCAACTAAACTAGTTGACAAACGCTTTTTCGCAAACTTGCGAAAAAATCATGTACAAACACTGACACCTGTACAAACAGGTGTCGAACTCGTGTATGGTATATGGTAGATATATGGTAAAATATATGGTAAAATTTATCGAAAACTCAACCCAAAAAAGCGTACATACTGTACTATAATTTATAATTGCTTACAGTTTTTACATGTAGCGTCCGAGTACGGCGACCAAGTTTGTCATTCACTTTTAGTGTTCAACCGACTTCAAAAAAGGAGGGAGGTTCTCAATTCGACTTTATAATTTTTTTTATGTTTGTTACCTCAGAACTTTCGACTGGGTGAACCGATTTTGATGATTCTTTTTTAGGGTTCCGTACGTCAATAGGAAAAAACGGGACCCTTATAGGATCACTTTGTTGTCCGTCTGTCCGTCTGTCCGGGTGTCAAGACCTTTATCTCGGGAACGCGTGAAGGTATCGAGTTGAAATTAAAACCATATACGCAGATCGATAGTATCTTGCTGCAGAAAGAAAAATAAAATTTCTCAGCTTAAAAAAAAAAAGTTACAGCCGAATATGTCGTAAAAAACGCACATTTCGACACTCACAGAGGAATCAAAACCTATGGGGTACTTCCCGTTGACCTAGAACTCTGAAATTTGGCAAGAAGCACTGTGTTAGAGTACACATATAGGAAGAAAACAGAAAACTACACATTTTTATGAAAGAGCCTCATTAGCATAAGCTAAAACAGGTTTTTAACGCATTCTTCGCCCCCTGCAGACCCTTCACTTCAGCTGGGAACCAAAACTTTTTAGGCGAATTTTGATTAAGTACAGAGTGGCCGCTTAATGCAACGTTGACTGCCTCAAGCGCCGGCGGTTTACTGACTACTACAAAATGAACGGGACGCTCGCACGGATCCGAGTGGGAGGCGCCGCTACTATAGCCCAGCTTCACTCGGATCCACAACCCACCTTCACTTCAGTGGTGAGCAAGGAATGTGTAAATATTTTTACGATGTATATTTTTCGGTTTATGAAGGAAAATATAAAAAAAAAATATGATTTCCACCTTTTAATTAGTTTGTACGGAACCCTCGGTGGGCGAGTCTGACTCGCACTTGTCCATGTTTTTATTTGAAAGCTGGTTGTTGTTTTTTTTTCCATTTCAATTTGGTCCAGTTTTTACAATGGCATCCATGAGAAGTCGGTTGCTTCAGTTTTTTAAACTATAATTATTTTAATTATCATAATATTCATATATTCAAACGAAACATGTTAGCATACATGCTAATTAGTCATTCTAATTATTAAATAAATACAGATAGGTGTCTAATATTGATAGGTTAAGTATATATTAAGTATGATATTGATAGGGTACACTACAAAAGTTGTTAGTTAACTAATCACGTCACAATTTCTTACAAAATAGTTGGATGAATGCTTCCATTGTTAGGTACTGAATTAATTAATCGACTTGGTTTTACACTAGATCTCACTACTTTTTAGTACAAGAGCTGCGTTGCGAGACTTGGCTTTTTGTACATATTATGTTTTTGATGGGATATATATTTATACCATAAAACTAAGTCACTTTCCGAATGTAAATCAAAATGAGAAGTATGTATCAAAAATACATTACAGTACAGCACTGCTAATATATCTACAATAGATGTACTTTATGTTTGTTCCGTAGAGTAAGATGTCACAAAATTACAATAATATAAGGCAGTGAATCAGTCTACAATAGAACTGGAACGAAGCTCTAGAAGCATTATTATTTCCTCATATTTCCACGTTAAAGTTTGCACGTTCTCTCAGCACATAAAATAAACATTTTTCTTTTAGAAAACGCTCAACCGACGTTATTTCCACTGGAGCTTTTCACTGAATTTTCAACTCTTTTTTTCTAAAATTACGTCAGCATTGTTCTGCATTGAAACTGTTAAAATATTAAGCATTCGTTGCGTTGTGAAAGGGTTAAGGGTGAGACTACACTAATGTGCGGTACCTTATAATTACATTTTTTGAGTCTGTTTTATGTTCTTATTTTTAGGGTTCGGTACATCACATTTTTGGATTTGCATATATGGTTTTAATTTCAACTCGATACCTTCACGCATTCCCGAGATAAAGGTCTTGACACCTGGACAGACGGAAAACAAAGTGATCCTATAAGGGTCCCGTTTTTCCTTTTGAGCTACGGAACCCTAAAAATGACTTATCATATATATTATATAGACCTAAACTTTATGTCGGTACTGGTAGGTATAAGTTTGTTATAGTTTTCATAAAAGTCAATAAGAAAACGAGGAAGCCACTCGCCTAATTCCAAGCTTTACGCTTTTCTTGGACTTCCAGTTGGCTGAGAATGCACTGTTCTTATCACTCGGTCTATCCTGCAAGTTTTGCAAACACATTCCGGAATACAATGCTCAAATCAAATCAACCCTACAAAAAAGCCTTAACACTACAAAACTTAGTAATTTACTCGCTTACGGTAGTACTATACCAAAGATATATTGCTTCATGAAGGTAATAAATCAAAATGTAGGTTTAAGTTAGACATCTAGTACGAACCTTAATCTCTATGGGAAAGGGGGGAACGGAAACTGCGGCGTAGAAATGTATAGACCATCATCTCCCGTCTAGACTGGTGTAGAGTTCGTTAGCGAGAGAAAACTGGAGTGGAATGATACGTAGATTGATGAAGTTTGCATGTCTGATAACTTTAGCTATTACGAAATCAGGAATTTCACAATTTTCGGCTGGTCTTAGACGAGAGGTAGGAAGATTTACTCTTTAACTGCTTGGGTCGGATATTTCTACCAAAAGCTTTTCGAGCCTATTCCGAAAAACTACGACATATATCACAAAAAATCTTAGGCGGGCTCCATAAACTATTGCAAAGAGCTAGCTCATTTCAAAAAAAAATTTACGCAAGTGATAAAACGCCTGTAAACTTTTGTCGGAAATATCTGACCTGGCGGTTAAAGGGTTAATACAATTACAATTGAAAATATGTTTTACATAACCTAAGAACCACGAGGGGCGACCTATGAAGAGATGACTTCTTACAATGTGAAGTAGTGCCGAGCTCACTTATATAGTAGAATAAGGTAGAAACTTAAATTTATATAATTGTAACCATAGCAACCTAGCAGCATAGACCAGATTGATTCATCTGTTAAATGCGTTTATTATAGAATTCCCTTGGCCACATTCCATCTCTACCATCTGGTAAGCTTCATCAATAATCAATAACATTGCGTTGTTATCCAATTTACATTGAATTGGATAACAACGCAGTAAACAAATTCGAGCTCAATCGGAAACCAAGAAGAGGGTCAAATTAACTTGCAAGATTTGATTACTTACAGACAGAAAGACGCCGGGACAGGTGTAACTAAATAAACGCTTGTAAAAAGAAACCATAAGACCTAGTATTACGTTGGCAGAGCTTTACAAAGAGATTGCAAACGATTGCTCCGCTTCAAATATTTAATCACAGAATGCTGCATCTGAAAAAGACGATAAATTAACTACGAAGAAAATATTCAAACCAGATGTATATTAAAAAACTTATACAAAAACAATTTGCGCAATAGTTTAGTGAAAGCACGTTTTCTGAAACTTTTTCTCGATTCTCAATGGAAGCTCGAAAGCAATTTCGACTGAAAATTGTGTGCGAATGGATTTTAAAGAAACATTATTTCAGATTTTATGGATGTTTGAAATATCTTTATTGTTTTACTGTTTATATTTTGTTTTCATAAAATTGATTTTTGCTGTTTTTTCGCTGCATTTTAGGGTTCCGTACCCAAAGGGTAAAAACGGGACCCTATTACTGAGAATTCGCTGTCTGTCCGCCCGTCCGTCCGTCCGTCTGTCACCAGACTGTATCTCATGAACCGTGATAGTAAGACAGTTAAAATTTTCACAGATGATGTATTTCTGTTGCCGCTATAACAACAAATACTAAAAAACAGAATAAAATAAATATTTAAGGGGGCTCCCATACAACAAACGTGTTTTTTTTGCTTATTTTTGCTCGATATTGATAACGGTAACAGGTAGACGCTTGAAATTTTCACTGAATATCGAGTTATATTATTCACTTTAAAAATAAATAATTAAATTAAAATAAAATTAATATTTAAGGGGTGCGCCCATACAACAAACGTGTTTTTTTTTGTTACGATTTTTACAGATAATGGTACGGAACCCTTCGTGCGCGAGTCCAACTCGCGCTTGGCCGGTTTATTTATAGAATAGCTCTACGTTTGACTACCAACTTGCCTGATGAAAAGCGATAATGTGGCCTAAGATGAAGCACGTAGACCTCGAAGGTCTTACTTATTCACTCTGTACTTGAAGATACCCCGGGTTTGCTTTATTAGTTTTCAGGAAACATGGGCCGTGCTAAGTCATTCCATCCCCGAGCGGCTCGCATTAGAAAGGTGGAAGCGAACCATTTAGCTTGAGCTGATGTTGAGCCATGAAGAGTTGGTATTATTACGTTTTCCTGATTGTCTTGAAAGAAAGGATTAAGTCGTGGAACTCGATCGCACACTCACCAAAATGCAGCCTGTAAACAAATTGTCAGACTCGCCACTTCACGTTGATTCTCTAAGCTTTGTGGAGACCAGTTTTACGTCACCTCACAGCTCGTCGTAATTTAAGCTATCTTAAAGCCCTGTCGGTACTCCTTTATCTCGTTCAAGCATAGCTACATTTTTGAAAATATTAAATTACTGAAATGACTTACAAGAAATCTGATATGCAAAAAAACTAGAAAGTCAAAAGTATTCAAAACACTTAATAAAAATGTAAATATGATTCAAACATGCAGTCACTCAGAAAATGGATTCTAAAATTTTAATTTGAAATCCATATTTGCATGTAAAGAATTAGGATTAAATATAATTTTAAATTTTACGGATGTTATTTTTTTCCAGTTATTCAACTGCCAAACATTAGTATGCAAACATTACCTCATTCTAGATCTAAAGAGAAAAGTATTTCTTAGGAACATTTATATAATATGTAACGCTTCTAGTGAATAGCGCAATGTATTACCACACCGTGTTTTGAACAGTCAGTTTTTCACATCTGAGTTGCAGAAAGCTTTCATAGTATAACGCTTACAAGTTTGAAGGTAGACCAATCGGTCTCTGTTACTGTGGCCTACATTATTGTAGGCCTAGCACTGTTTCCGATAAGCACCTCTGAAAACATCCAAGAAAATAAATGACGGTTCGCAACATGATCAAATTACAATAAACAATAACTTCACTTATTTTCCTCAACTTATCTACTGACAGGAGATATATTAACGACTAAACAGCCGGTTACAAACCACATTAACCGTTCGCTAGGCATTAACTGTTCGTTAAGGGTCGTCTCGTGTATTAAGTATTTAAAAAGCGGCCGGGGGCAATGTTAGCGCTACTCCGCTGTGTTTAGTTTTATTGTACCGCTTTGTTCGCTTCTTTATATTTGACGGGGCTTTAGGAGTTTCGCTTTTTGTGGCCATCTGGCGACTATGAGGGGCTTTATCGTGCACTGTATTATGTATTAGGTATTTTACTGACTTTTGTTCTTGTGCCTAATGCGGTACCTGAACCAAATACTCAACACCAGAACCATAAGGTCGGATGTGACATTTTTTGATGAGTTGGACATCTGACTTTATGATTTTGATCTCATAAGGTCGGAAGTGTCGTTTTTGATGAGTTAGACATCCGTCCATATAATTCTGATATTTAGAATTTAATATAGAATTGGAATTGGTCTATATTACTTTACTAAACTAACTAAACTAAATATATTTTGCCACTATTTGTGAATTCAGAAATCTCTCCCGTAGGACATAAAAATGGCCAACGAATCCAATTTGGACAACTACGTCATTCTGATACAATGACTTTATTGGTATTTGAAAATCTGTGAGGTCTAGTGTCATGGAGTTGGACATGTTAAATTAAAGTGCTGTAGCTTCTACATTGACACTATACAGACATTAATTTAAGCATAAAGTAAGTAAATAATTTATTTGTCCCTGATAATAATTATCGTCAATGAAATTTAAATAAATAATCAAGAAGTTAGTTTTTTTAAATGAAATAACTGCAAAGAGGCAAACGGCTCTCCTGATGGTAGGAGATAACTGTTGCCTAAGGACATTTGCAACATCAGTGACATTACGATTGCTTTGCTCGGAGAGATGCCTGTTGACACCCCGTTACATATAAAACGTTAGTTATTGAAGATCAGCGAGAAAACCCTTCCGAGGAAGGACATTCAACATTTTGCTTGTTAGCGGGAGGAAGGAGCAGGAAAACCTGACTATATGGGTGATGAGTTTGCTTGTGTCTGGAACCCCTATCATGTCACCTACGCGCGAATGCTTGAAAAAGTCCAAAAGGCCTTTTTAAGGTCACTGTATAAGAAAATTTATGGTTACTATCCGTTTCTGTATCCAACTAAATTCCTGCTCGGTCAGCTTGGTTACAACTCTTTGGAAGTTAGAAGGATGTTAGACCAGCTAACTATCTGTTGTAAGGCGCTTAGGGGGTCCGTCGATTCTATACGTCTGCACGACTTGCTATGCGTACTGTTCGTACCGGACGAGCCCGGGGTTCCAGCAAACAGACGTGGTCGCCCACATGACCTGTTCCACGTAGATCGCGGTCGCACAGTAGCACGTTCTATGTCGCCCCTGAATCGTGCCCGTCGCCACTTAAACGCACTCCTTGCTGCCAACCCTGATTGTGACATCTTTTGTGATAACTGGAAGACTATTTTAAATACCTCCTTGACTTATTGTGAAAATCAATTGGATCAATGGGACAGGTGTAAAAAGCCTGATGATTCATTGGACTTTGACGATAACCTTTGAGTTTATTGACTTGGTACTCTGAGTACTTACCCGAACGGTATATTTTACTTTGTATGACATAATTATTTTTTTTGTAATGACATGCTAGGCGTATTGCCCATTTGACATTTTTGTATTGACATTTTAAATGATATTGTATTTATATAATGAATATTTTGTAATCCTCAGACATTTGTTTAAGACATTGTTTAAGAATAATTTTTGAATATTGTGAGATAATTGTAATTGGTCTTTTTCCGTTTTTATCTCAATAAACGAATTTATCAATTTATTTATCAATTTATCAATGGGATTTCCAGTTATGCAAAATGTAAGGGTGTGCTTTTTGGCGGTTTCGTGAAGTACGACGGTGAAAGTCTGAAGCAGGGATTAGGTTAAAAGTTCTTCAGAGCATTCTCCGAAAAACAAACGGTAGAAAGTGCAAAGGGATCTCAGATCTTTACGCAGACAAAGTGAGTCTAGCTTGGTGGTAAGCTTGTAATCGTCAAGAATTGAAATGGCTCGTCGCTGTAGAGCCAAGAGGCTGAAGCTGATAAGCAGGTGTGTCATTCCAGAAGTGAGAGCAGTACTCCATATGGAACTACACTTGCGTTTTGTATGTATAAAAAAAACTATATAAACCCGTAATTTTACCGAACACCCAGTATACAAAGCAGAAGTCATAAATTAATTAAGAGCCAACCACATTAGATCGATGGAGGGTAGAAGCTGGCAAACTACATCCATAATGTAACGGAAACTAATTATGGTATCTACAAATTACTCGTATGTAATATCGATGTCGTGAATAACATATTGTTTAGACTATAACTGGGTTAATTATTGACATACTCGCAAATATGACACAGTGCCAAATGGACAGGCAATATCAGTTATATTTGGGTATAACCAATAACCAAAAGCTTTTTATGATAACTTCTAAAAATTGATAGGTCTTGCAATTTGTAAGAGACACATTAAAATTTGTAGAATAGTCAAAGTGATTAACTTTGGTTTTGCGGGTAATTCCGTAGATAAATTTGTGTTTTCTTGTAACAATGAATTTTGATTTTTATGGTTAAAGTACCACATTTTATGCTAGTTATTCGTTAGTTACATGCGAGCAATGCTGACATATCCAGGCTACCGTACTTAGGGTGCGGGAGCCTATTCGTGCGGACAGACACCATTATGTCTGTCTGTCCTACACTTAAACGGCTGTATCTTTGGAACGGTAATAGATACAAGGATCAAAATTGGCAAGATTATAGGGTGTTCTTTGTTGTAAATCGACAAATAATAATTAGATAACTAACACTAGATATTATCACTTTTGTCATTTTGAAAATGAAATAAATTAGTTCACGTCGACGAAGACATAAACGAGTGACGCTAGATGGCGTCACTTAATAAGTCAACTGATAGGAATGGAAATTTGATGAAATCCAGGTTGTTATCCGAAACTAGGCATAAATATATACAAAATAGTTAGTATTGTTACTGAACTGATGATCGATAACTTAACATTTAATATTTTATACCTTCCTTTCCTATTATGGTTTATAGTTATACATATAATTAATGTAAACTACTTTGCTAAGAAACTGTAACTGGTCTTGTGACTCAGTTGGTAGAAAACCTTGCGTGCCACATTTTTGGTACCGACTGTGACGTCACACAAACGATTTTGTGATGGAATGTTCCATCCGCGCGAAATATATTCAACCCAATGCATCCGAGCGCTTGTACGCTGGTAACTAGTTGACAAAATATCGAGTCGGAAGTATCTAGATAAGAGTATCACCTGAAATTAAATAAATCTTGATCGTCAACTGCGATTATTTATCGTACTTATTGACACGCTAGGTAGGTACATACACTTGGGGTATCTATAGAAGTCTATGGTCGTGGGTTTGATCCCCACCCTGGACAAAACATTTGTGTGCTGAGCATATATGTTTTTTTCTGTGTATCTTATCTATATATTTACAAAAAAACTTAATTATATGTTAACAGCCATCTAAGTAGTTTCCATAGTACAAGGTTTGCTTAGTTTGGGCTAGATGGTGTTGTGTGAAACCACAAATATTTATTTATTTTTATTACACATCTCATAACACTTTTCGGGAATATTAAACGTAATTCGAGTTTAAACATCACCTCACACAATGAGATTCCAACCACAATACAATTAGTAACGCTGCAGGCTATTGCCATTAAAATAAACGGCTAATTTGGTGAACTAATTGCACCCGAGCTCTGTAACCGGTGACTATTACAATTATAACTGTATCCTGAATTAATTGCAATTATTACGCTACTAAACAAACATTGAACTGTTTGTTTTAGGTATTAGAGGGGTGCCAAATAATACAAATAGATAGATTTATTTTCAATCAATATATAATATATATTATCTGTAGCTATTTTTATCTGACATATGTACATACATATGTCAGATATTTTATGTCGTCGCTTAACATCAGGCGAGTTGGGTGGTCAGGTCAATCGTAGATCTAATGTATAAAAAAACATACATATATACATACATACACACACACATACATTAAATTCATATTATTATTGTAAAATGATTTACTTATAATCTATGTCCAGCATAAGTATGTCTATGTCCAGCAGTAGCCTTCTTGTGGCTGCGATGACGATGATGTTATCTCAAAAGTTACTACCAATTTAGGGCCTTACCGAAAAACGTTTCTTAACTTTAACCAACGTCTTAAGTTCTCTGCCTTCTTTCCGCAAGTGTCAAAAGTTGGCTAAATATGTTAAGCATTGCTTAAAGTTAAGTAACGTTTTTCGGTAAGGCAGTTAAATTGTAACCATGATCCTATGAGATACGTAACTCCGTAGATGTAGTCCAATTTAAAGATTAGGGCGCTTAGCCGTACGTAACTAACTATAGGACTATATCTCCGCCTGAGCTGGCAGTTTGCCAGTTAAACCTTACTTGCCTGTTAGGTATGCTTAAATTTGCTAGGTATCCCTACATATTAGTTATACCTGTATTTCAATAATTGCCATTTATTTGAATATAATACGCTGCTTGCTTATTATTACATAGACATAGACATACATTTATTGTTACAAAAACACACAGAAAATAAAAAGTCATACACACAAAATAGGTCACAAAATAATGTTTAATATTAATGTTAAATGTTATGTTTGTGTGAGTTTAATGTTTATTACTACCTACTAATTCTAACTATATAGGTTGTTCTAACTTTTAAACTAATATAATATAGCTGACTTCCTAACTAATGTAATACAATTTTATAGTTTAAAAAACTGAAACAATCGACTTCAAATTACGCAATTTCGTTTACTTATAAAATTAGTAAGGATTAGGATACATAAAGTTCATATCATCATGTTCAGTTGGGTAATAATTAAACAAGGCGCTACTTACCAAACTGTATGTGATTTGGTACAAAGATAGCTGAGTAACTAGAGAAGGGCATAAGCTACAGTTAAGGTGGATGAAGCCGGGGGCACAGCTAGTATACTATAATTTAAAAACCACAAAAATAAAGAAAAATTAGATTAAAGGGAGATAGAGAGTAGCCAAAATAAGTGTCTGGGGGCACGGCCGTGCACCCGCCATGTGAGCCAGCGGGTACGGCCGGGACTATCTTTTCTCGAAGAGATTCGTCGGATTTTTAGACCCTCATAGCTTCGGCCTCGATAACACTAGAGAGTTCAAATTTTCAGGATCAAGTGTGTATAGTATACATTATACTATTAAAATATTCTGTAGGTACTATAGCATATACTTTCTTACAATAAGAAAAGTTTTCCGCACCTAGCTATGGGACTGGGAATGTTTACACAAACGGGCCTTCTATTTTCAAACGTCGCCCTCAAATTATAGATTACAAGTACAAACACTAATTAATAGCTTAAAGAAGCTTAAGTTCTTAAAATAATTAATTAAATGAGAACAGGGCCTTAATCTGGGTGCAGCTAACGGCTTACATAGATAATGTAAACGATAACAACTAATCTTTAAATGAAAACATACTTAATCTGTTTACTGTGCTTTTCTTTACAAAATTTGTTTTAAAATCGTAATACGTTATGTTTTTACTTGAGTCATATCTTTTAACATAAAAATATGATGAAAACAGATTTTAGGATTCCGTAGAAACTAAGACAAGATAATTTTCAACTACGAGGAATCCTTATAAATTTGCCATGTCCGTCTGACCGTCCGTAAGTTACAGTCATTTTAATCAAAGACTATCAGCCATGACTGGCCTTGTGGCTCAGTTGGTAGTGTGTTTGCGTCTACCTGCTGAACTGAAAGGTCGTGGGTTCGATCCCCACCCAGGGCAAACATTTGTGTGATGAGCATGGATGTTTGTTCTGTGTCTGGGTGTTTCTATGTATCATATGTATATATTTACAAAAAAAAGTATATATGTATTCTATCAGCCATCTAGTTCCATAATACAAGCTTTGCTTAATTTGGGCTAGATGGCGTTGTGTGAAATGTCCACAAATATTTATTTATTTATACACAACATTTGGCAGGTAGATGTCTTCTGTAATCCGTAGTATCCATAGTATCAGTCAGTACATTCGCTTTTTATACCTACATATAAAGAAGGATTTTTTCAATCCTATATAGTTAATAATAATTGTAGAGTATATAGTTGAAAGGTCTCTTAGAATAAAACTAAAGTTTTATTTATCACTTTCTCCTCAGATATTAATTAGTGTCAAATATTCATTGTTCCCAGTTTTTCAAGTTAACCATAGACAAGTACTTACTTTAAAAAAACTATTTAAGTTAAACGGTTTTATTGAAAAGAAAGATAATGATGTAGGTAATGTATTTACTGTGTTTTACTAGAAAAGCCCTTTCATTTGATACCCATATTGTGTAGGTTGTGTTAAAATATGAAACCCGCCATGTAGTGGCGGCGGCCATCTTGGATTTAAAATAATACAGAATATACTAAATTGTTTTGTCATCAAACTAAAGCTGTATACCAAATTTCAGATCGATCCGTCAACTGCAAGGGGGTAAAATTTCAATTACTAAATTTTACCCAAACAAACAAAAAAACAGGTCAAGCTAAAGAAAACCGTTTAAAAACGGCATAGTCAGTCAAAGACACGAATAACACTCAGTTAGAAAAAATATTTAATTAAATAAATAAAAAAACTAACTGTAATAAATAACTGTTCTAGTAAGCCGTACACTTGATCCCTTATGAATCGCTAACAACTTATTGAGTTTGCCGACGAAGTATACAAATATCAATAGGGATTAATTAAGACTTATATTTATAGAGAGAACCAAGCAAAAACGTATCTGGCGCGTATCTGGCCCAACGCATAAGTATTGCCATTCAACGTGGCAATGCGGCAGCATGCTAGGTACCCTGCCAACTGGTAGTGGGTTTGAGCATTTGGATTATCTTAAGACCTTTATCGGTCTGGGGTAATCGATATGCTTTTTGTGTAGTAGTTTTTTTTTTTCTCGGGCAAATGCCTTTATTAACTACAACAACAATATACAAACTCAACTAACTAAACTACTATAGTAGTTTAGTTAGTCGAGTCTGTATATTGTTTTGCTGTAGTTAATAAAGGCACTTGCTACTAGCATTAGCAAAACACATCTGTATGTATTTATTTGACAGTGACTGAGGTCTGTACATTTTATTATTTTCATTTTGTACCATAATCATAATTATAAAGGCAATGAGATTCCGTAGTGATAAGATTCGTCCTTCTAGCTCAGGCATACCTATATTTTTGAAGATATAAAATGATTGAATGAATTTATAAAAAATCATCGTTTGCAAAACTAGAAAACATCATCACAGTAGAAAATTTCATTTGTTCCAAATAAAATTTTCGTACATGAAAATCAATTTGCGTCAATAATTTCTAAAAATGATTTTTATGCATGAAAATTAACTTGGATCAAACTAAAATTTTCGTACTACGGACTCTTGTAATTAGGTAATACAGAACGGACATTCTCCATATCTCCGTATAGACTTCTATAGATACCCCAAGTGTATATGTACCTAGCGTGTCAACAGTAAGATAAAAAATCGCAGTTGACGACCTTAGGTTTATTTAATTTCAGGTGATATATACTTCCGATTCGATATTTTGTCGACTAGTTACTAGCGTACAAGCGTGCGGATGTATTGGGTTGAATAGATTTCGCGCGGATGGAACATTCCATCACAAAATCGTTTGAGTAACGTGACAGTCGATACTAAAAATGTGGCACACAAGGTTTCATATAAATAAAGTTACTAACATACCCGCTCCCCGGGCTCGCACTATCGTTTGCCGGAGATTAGCAAAGCGTTTTTTTAAATTATTTATTTTAAGGGCTTTGTCGCTACGCGACGCGACATTACCCTATAATTCAAGGCACTACAAAAAATAAGTCAGTCGAAACAAGTGTTGCGGGCTTCAAGTGCTCGAAACCAAATTGACGTCACGAGCGACCGGCAATCAAATAACAACCTAATTTCATACATATACGTAAGTTGACGTCTGTATAAATCATACAGGACGTCCACTTACGTATGTGTCACTGATATCCAACGTGTGCCTTGCACAATATTAAATATTGTGCATATTATTATGGATTTCTATAAAAAAATATTATTATTAACCTATGCTGTCCCACTGCTGGGCAAAGGTCTTCCCCAAAATTTTAACCAAAATATGGTATGTGCCCAACAAAGAAACGTACAAAATTTACTATTTTTAAAACAAGCTGTTTTAGATACTGTCTGCAGGTAAAGAGAAAACAAGTTGTGTTCTTTTTGCTGCACTAATGATTTTTCTGCTCAAGTATACCTAGCGTATACCTAGCTGCAGATAGTCGAGCTCATTTCCGGTTCCAGTCTAGTTTTTATTTGAAATCTGAAGCCTGTTTATTATTACACTTTTCAAGAAACGGTACGAGAGAACAAAACTAGATTTTATTAGTTTTTTTAAACCACAATTGCATAAAGTATGACTAATTTATTATTAAATTATCTACAGTTTTATAAGTGATATATTATGCAAGGTAGACATTTGTACATACATAGTACTAGTGTTCCAATCATTCTCATCATTTCCAATCATTCTCATCATTTCCATATCATTCTCATCATTTCCATCTTCACCACTGGAGCTATTACGTCAGCACCCTAAGGCCTGCCTACATTATTTCAAGGAGCTAGGCTGGCTTGGGTAGATGCTGGCGGGGGGAAATGCACAATACACCCCAAGCGGGACGTCAGTGCAGGACTTATCGCCCCCATCTCGAATAAGAATATGAATAAGAATAGTGTTCTCAAATTCACTAAGAATACTACCTACGTGAATTTGAATAGACTACAAGAAGGAACAAGATTTTCAATTCTCCAGTACCTATTTTACTTGAAAAAATAATAAAAATAAAAAGAGCCAAACGACGGATTTCAATGTCATATTAAATCCATTTAATCTCTGCTACAGACTACTGACTATTTACTGTACAGTGAGGATATTTTTTTACTATCTATTTTTTACAGGTATTCTTCGCGTAAAGCGTACATGTTTCCGCGTAATGTTCTCAATGCAATTTTTTTTAATAAGAAGGTGCAGTAAAAAGGCAGACAGCTCGCCTGATGGTAAGCGATAACCGTCGCCTATGGACAACTGCAACATCAGTGACATTACTGTTGCTTTGCTAGCCAGGAAATGTGCTTTTAGACACCCTGTTTAGAACACTCTTTGTTGAAGCTCGGCGGAAAAACCTTCCGAGGAAAGACTTTTCCACATTTTGCTAGTTCGCGAGAGGAAGGAGCGTGAGAATCTGACTGTATGGGATTTCCAGTAATGCAAATTGTGGGTATGAGGTTTTTGGCGGTTTCATGAAGTACTATGGTGGAACTCCGAAGCGCGTATTAATTCAAAAAGCTCTTCAGTGCATTCCATTATAGAATAGCAAATAGGAAGCCTTATGGCAATGTTGCCATAATGATTTTGCTCGTGGAAACTGTAGAGGTAAACAGAATATTGAAGAATATCCGGATCCATCAAAGCTCATTTTACCGTTATGTCTTTAACATAATTATAGTTTAAAAAATTGAAGCAACCGACTTCTCATGGATGCCATTGTCAGAACTGGACCAAACTGAAATGGGACTACACGGGAAGCACCAGCTTTCAAATAAAAAAAAATCATCAAAATCGGTTCACCCAGCCGAAAGTTATAAAGTAACAAACATAAAAAAATACAGTCGAATTGAGAACCTCCTCCTTTTTGAAGTCGGTTAAAAATAGAAACTTGCGTGGCTATTTTGTTAATAACAATTGCGTTTCTGATTGAAAGTGCAGCGTGCGGTCGCGGCGTTAAATCACAGTTCAATTAACCAATCCACTGAACCCATGCATTCCGATACAATTAATGCCGATCTAAAATACGTGGGCCATTTGTTTTATTAAATCCAGTGACCCGTGGCACCTTACGTGCTTAGGTATTTGTTTAAGTGAAGAATTAAGAATTTAATTTAGCCACAAGGATAGAAGACCTCATACAAATGGCAGGAAGACGCATCCGTCCGATCTTCTGGAAATGCATGAGGGAGGGCTGTGTCCAGCAGTGGACTTTTTGTGACTGAGATGATGATGATTAGGAGTTTAAGAGTTTAAAGTATCGACTCTATCACATAGCAAGGTGTAAATATTGTTTTTTAATCTTGAGCGTTAAGTTTGAGAAAGCTATTGTGGGAACAAGTTATTATCACTTGGACCAAATCAAAAGCGGCTACTAATGGCGCACCAACAAGACCTCCGCTCGGCCCATCGCCGACACCAACATCGCCTTTATTATCAGAGAGCGAGGAGGTCCTGACCCCTCGCAACTCCAGTGGCAGCGTGTCAAGCATGAAAAGCGAGCCTCCGACGTCACCGCCGCCACAAAGACCAGCGCGGCGAGGACGTCCTCCGCTGCCGACTATTATTATTATATGTATGTAATGTATATTAACTAATGTAATTGGTGAATACCGTTTTAGTTAATTAAATAAATAAGTTTAGAAAACTCAAAACCCCGACAAAAAAAACGGCTGAACCGATATTGATGAAATATAGCTAAGAAAACCCTCGACAAAATTCTCTTTCAAACAAAAAAAAAAACTAGATCAAAATCGATCAATACGTTTGAGAGCTACGATGGCACAGATACACAGATGCACACGTCCAACCATAAGGAGTTAAAAATGGGAACTAAACTAACATCTAAATTGAACAATAATTACAGATAAAAAAAAAACTGAAAAAAGATGACTTCAAAATGCGCAATTCGTTTGCTTGGATGACATATTTTTCCAGTTATTTTGTTGTAAAAACTAAAGTAAGTACTTACTGAACCGATTTTGATAAAATGTATATGGAACCACCTCTGAACTATCAAATAATAAATATCCAAATCTATTTATAATTAGCGAAGTAATCGCTGAACAAACATACAGTCGAATTAAGAACTTCCTTCTTTTTAGAAGTAGGCTAAAAAAATTAAGACAACTGCGCCCTCAACGCCATATTAGTTTTTTATAGCTGAACAGACTCCAGTAATTCTGTGGGATCGACCCTCACCCAGGACAAACATTTAATTTTGTGTAATTAACACGGATGCCTGAACATTTGTTGTGTCTAGACACAGAATAAACATCCAGACATCCATATGCTTCTATGTAAATAAGTATGTATTTACAAAAAAACTAAAAAATGAACAGAATTCTATCAGCCATCTAGCTCCTACAGTGCAAATTATACTTTTAATAATTTGCTACTTTTTTATCTCTTTCTCATTGAAATGCAAAAAAAAAATACGTAAAGATTTTAATCCACGTTCTTAAAGCCTACCTACCTTTTTTTTTTATCTGCCCTGTTTGTACAAACTGTCCCACTGCTGGGAACGGGCCATCTTCTCATTGTGAGAAGGGTTAGGTTATAGTCTGCCACGCTGGCCAAGTGCGGGTTGGCAGACTTCACACATCTTCAAGATCATTGAAAACTCTCAGACATGTAGGTTTTCTCACGATGTTTTCCTTCACTGTTTGAAGTTGGCGGCAATCAACAATACGTACCTACATAACTTCGAAAAGACAGAGGTACGTGCCGTGGGATTCGAACCTAGGACCTGCGGATCGCAAGTCAGACGGTCTCACCACTAGGCTGCCGGAAACTCAAAAAGGCTTAAACCTACCTACCTGGCTTACAGCAATTGATTTTTTGCCGCCAACTACTCCATCCTCGGCCATAATGTCGTTTGTATCAAATATATAATGAATCATAAAGTATAAGACATAATTTAGTGCAATAATATTACATTGACACCAACTTCACCTTAGTATTTGAAGTGGTAGCTACCATAAAATTGGTTTCAATTTTTTTCTCATACAAACATTATAATATGAATCATTGTGCTTGTATTGAAATCAAGTATTTCAATTCGTCGTAGGCACCTCTGGGCTATTTTAGTCTGTATTCAAACTTTTCCAAACATCTACGAATATTTAAATATTCTGGAAGAGTTGTTAGTTTAGGACAGACCCTTTTTCTTATTGTTGGGTTTTATATGTATTACAGTTAAAAACTACAGCGTTTAGCATCTTTAATATCTGTTTCTAACAGACTTCAAAAAATTAGGTTCTTAATTCGGGTTTTTATATTTGTTATCGTGTAGCTCCGTCATTTATTGATTTGGATTTTTTTATACTTTTAATTTGGTCTTATTGAAATTTCATCAAAATCGATTTGATTTTTAAAAAGTCGATTGTTTCAACACTGAAAAACACATAAAAAACAGAAAAAACACTTTTACTATAATTATTAAGGTTGGTTCACCCGCATCAGTGAAGTCTCTGTTCCGCCGTTACTTTTTTCACACATTCTCATTGCAGATCACTGAGAGCACTGAGTCGTCACTGACACTGACATGTCTGAACGCCTTCATCTCTATGAAGGCGTCCCGGTGCTTTACCGCTACCGTGACAATAATATGAAAAAAATATTGTCACGGTCGCGGTAAAGCACTGGGACAGCTGTGACATCACTGTAATGTGTGAACCGACCTTTATTTTCTCTAACGTTGCCTTTGTTCGGTCAATTGATTGACAATTGAGGTGTTCTGTTTTCAAATGAAGAAGGAAATATTACTAGTTTCGTCCCATGGTTTTTCCTTTAATTTTGTAACTAACCTGTTATTATTCATGAATAATGTCATTTATATTCTACAATTCTGGTCAGATAACACAAAGATTTGGTATTCGTAAATAACTTTGATATTATTATTTTTTAAACGGTATTTTTGAAGCAATACTATTACAGTGAGTGTGCGTTCGAGTGGAGATCCCGCCCTAGCAGATGCAGCGTAGGAAGTCCACCCACAAGGTAGACAGACGAGCTCATACAAGTGGCTGGAGGACGCTTCCAACCAGTTTTATGGACAAGTACATGTACATGTTTTAAGTACATGTTATTCCAGTGAATCGTCAAATAAACATTGGTACTCTAAAGCAAATAGTGTCAAGCCGTGTTTCGGTTTATTTCTCAGTCATAATTTCATTTAATTGCTTATGAAAAGATTGTGTGCGTCATGAGGTTTTTAAATTAGAGTTTATTTATAAATACATGACTAGTCATAAATATTTTACTAAATGGCAGCTGAAAAGTTTTTTTTGTATCTATTGTCTAATATAGAATGATGCAAAACTCAAAGTTATACACGTATATCTGTACTCGTAAAGATAAAGATATCAAACGAAAATGAACTATATTTTGTCAGAGCAAACTCTAATTTGCAATGAAATATTTATTTACCATTCATAACAACAGCACAGCGGCAAACCGAAAAAAGCAGAAACAGACCAAGTGAGAGTCGTACTCGCGCACGAAGGGTTCCGTACCATTATCTATAAAACGGCAAAAAATCATGGGAGCCCCCCTTAAATATTAATTTTATTTTAATTTAATTATTTAATTTTAAAGTGAATAATATAACTCAATATTCTGTGAATATTTCAAGCGTCTACACGTTGCCGTTATCAATATCGAGCAAAAATGAGCAAATAAATCACGTTTGTTGTATGGGAGCTCCCTTAAATATTTATTTTATTCTGTTTTTTTAGTATTAGTACAAGCGGCAGCAGAAATACAACATCTGCGAAAATTTCCACTGGCTAACTATCACGGTTCATGAGATACAGCCTAGTGAAAGACGGACAGACAGACAGACAGCGGAGTCTTAGTAATAGGTAATAGTATGAGGTCCCGTTTTACCCTTTGGGTACGGAATCCTAAAAATTAACGCTCCGCAGCGCACATACTTTACATTTGTACCCTTCCACGAGTCGAAATTAAAACATTTTCTTTGTTTTTCGAGGTGCTAGTTACCTCGTGCACGGAAAGTTTTCTCTCTAAAAATGTGTTACCGAAAGTTCCTACGTTGCAAATTACCCGGGGAAAATTCATTTACTGACTTTTTGTTCCCCTCATCACTGTACCTTGTTGAAATTACATTAAAGGCTCCGTGAACGTGAAAAGCTCTCTCGTATACTGAGGATTGATTCTTTAAGTCATTGAACTTAAAAAATAAATGAAGGTTGACAATTTTTTCTATATAGCCATCTGTTATTCCTGCTGTTTAAAAAAAAGTATTTCTTACAGGTAAGGCAGAATGACAGCTATAATTTCCAAATTTACGAACTGGCAACGCTTACTCTGTTGTCTCTCAGCCCATTTTAAAGATATCAAAAAAAACACTTTTAAATATTTCTCTTAGTTTTTTTAGGGTTCCGTACCGTACGTAAAGGGAAAAACTGGGACCCTATTACTAAGACATCGCTGTCTGTCCGTCCGTCTGTCACCAGGCTGTATCTCATGAACCGCGATAGTTAGACAGTTGAAATTTTCACGTATGTATTTATGTATTTCTGTTGCCGCTATAACAACATATACTAAAAAAATAGAATAAAATAAATATTTAAGGGGGCTCCTATACAACAAACGTGTTTTTTTTTTCTCGTTTTTGCTCGATATTGATCACGGCAACAGGTAGAAACTTGAAACATTCATAGAATAATGAGTTACTTTATTATTTATTTTAAAAATAAATAATAAAATTTATATTTAAGCGGGGCTCCCATACAACAAACGTGTTTTTTTTTTGCCGTTTTTATTTATAATGGTACGAAACCCTTCATGCGCGAGTCTGACTCGCACTTGGCCGGTTATTTTATTATTATGTAAAACTGATGTGTTCCTATTATATTTAATTTGAATACTTTTCCGTCTCTCTGTTTTATATTACAAAAAGGTCGAGGTAAACTATGAGATACAAAACCACTCCTAAATAAGTCAGTACGTACCTAAGTTGTTAGCAGTCCTTTTAACCCTAACACAGCGTCCTCTCGTACCATTTGCTCAACCATTCTCCACTCAAACGCTAAATTAAAGCCACTCAACCACTCCAATGTAGACATTTCACATTTATTAGCTCCATTGTAAGTCTAACAGCTAAAAATTACAAAGCGTGAAACCATGTACTTCTATTTGGAGATCCCTTGTTCGCTGAATAAAAAATTCGAGTTCGTTGGACCAAAAACAATCTGCCTGATTAAAGAGAAGCAAAGGGTGAGCGAAACTTAATTAAAGACTAACGAATTGTATTCTCTTATATTCTAACAATAGTGAAAATGAAGCAGAAATTATTTCGTTCGGAAAATATTAATTTTGTATTTCAATTTGATAAATTCATTTTGAAACTTTAAAAATGGTTTCGGATTAATAAGTGTGCTACGTGTATTAAAAAGGAAGTTTATTGTGTTTTAGATTGCTTTTTAACGTAAAAATGAGTTGTTTGAAGTTTGTTAAGCGACGTTTTTGTATACTTACTGCAGCTTAAAAAGTCGTTAAAGTATCGCTTATTGTTGAAACTTGTGTTTGCTCCGGTTATTGTAGCGGTATATTTACGATTGCAACGATATCGTTTGTACTATAAAAAAAACTAGACAAGTGCGAGTCAGACTCGCCCGCCGATGTCAACCCTCGGCGGGCGAACTAGTACAAACTAGTAGATAAAAGGGGGAAATCATTTTTTTTTATATTTACCTTCATAAGCCGAAAAATATAGGTATATCGTAAAAAATATTTAAAAACCTGTTTTAGCTTATGCTAAGAAGCTATTTCATATGATACCCCCACATGATACGGTTAAAGAACTTAAAAATTTCGACCCTCATTCCTTGCATAAAGACACAATTTTTTGTAATATAATTAAAAATGTCCAGTTTTTGTTTTTTTTCTATATGTGTATTCTAACACAATGCTTCTTGCCAAATTTCATAGTTCTAGGTCGACGGGAAGTACCCCATAGGTTTTGATTCCCTTGTGAGTGTCGAAATGTGCATTTTGTGCGACGTATTCGGCTGTAACCTTTTTTATGAAAACTGAGAAGTTTGATTTTTCTTTCTGCAGCAAAATATTATGGATCTGCGTTTTGGTTTTTATTTTCAACTCGATACCTTCACGTGTTCGCGAGATACAGGTCTTGATACCCAGATGGACGGACAGACAGACGGATAACAAAGTGATCCTATAAGGGTTCCGTTTTTTTTTCTTTTGAGGTACGGAACCCTAAAAATAACTTACGTTTAAAGTGTAATCTTGACTGATATTAGTTACGCAATCATGAATTATACTTGTTTGTATTTTTTTTTTGTCACGCAACAGTTAAACTACGCTTGAGTATAGTTCTAGGAGCGTGAAAATGTTGTCAATTCCAACGCTAATAGAAAAAAGAGCTTTTTCTCCGTCGAAGTGTCCAAGAGCGTTATTTTGGGATTTCAACTTTATGAGAATTCAACTTTTTATTTCCTGAATGGTTTTCACTATACGGCAAGCAGAAAGTCGTTTAAACATTTATTTCTCATTCATATATGTACAAATAATTCTTACATATACGGCCTTACCGAAAAACGTTACTTAACTTTAAGCATTGCTTAACATATTTTGTCAACTTCTCGCTGACACGTAATTACACTTGCGGAAAGAAGACAGAGAATTTAAGACGATGGTTAAAGTTAAGGTACGTTTTTCGGTAACGCTTATAGCCTTTATGATGAGTACTGCACAGGAGTCCTTTGTTATTCTCTTTGGTTAGAAATATATCTCCTTGTCTCTATGTCTGTCACAATAATATATTTGTCTATGTCCTATTTCAAAAAAGTGGGTTCCGGTACAAAAATTGTCATTTTTTTCTGGAACAACCAAAAAATTACTAGGTAAAGTCAGCCACATACGTAGTCTGTAAGGTACGGTTGCGCTAACTTAAGTCTTAGACAAAAAAGTTCTGTTTCTGTTTGAGCCATCGGCTCCACGCTGCCAAAACTATCGAGTTTAACGACCACTACGTTTCGTTTTATAGTTTTTGCTCGGATGGCTATGAGTAATGTGCGTCCTGCATTTGTGCGCTCGTAAACTGGTTGTGGACTTGAAATATTTCCGTTATAATGTTTCCACGCCGTTTGTTTCTAAACATTAGTGGTGCGTGTTGAGTTATGAGGGTTTCACGCACTTCAATGGTGATTACAAAACACTGCATTGGTTAATAATAACAATAAAGGTTCAGGGATGCGTGTGGTGTTGTCTAACGGCTAGTAGATCAGCGCGGTCAAATCAAATAATATATTTTTAACCTTTCGGGGGTGTCCCTACTAGTGATGTGGTAATATTTGGTCCTTGGTATTCTAGTGATGTATCTTTATTTCCATTTACATTAGATAGTTTTTAAATCAGCAAGTACTTAAAAATATTAGGTTACAAAGAAAAAACTAAATTATATATACAAAAATAAGGAAGAAGGGTAATTTCCAAAGTTAATTGCTTGAAGGAGACAAAAAATACAAACAAGAAAGGAACTTTGTTACACTTAAGGGGTTTTTTTTAACAAATTATATATATGATGATGAATAATCGCCTACAATTGAAGTGTTAAGTGTATTCGATGACGCGTCTATGGAATGTTTTTTTTTTTTTTTTTTTTTTTTTTTTATCAGCCCTGTTTGTACAAACTGTCCCACTGCTGGGAACGGGCCATCTTCTCATTGTGAGAAGGGTTAGGCCATAGTCTGCCACGCTGGCCAAGTGCGGGTTGGCAGACTTCACACATCTTCAAGATCATTGAGAACTCTCAGACATGTAGGTTTCCTCACGATGTTTTCCTTCACCGTTTTGAAGTTGGCGGCAATCAACAATACGCACATAACTTCGAAAAGACATAGGTGCGTGCCGTGGGATTCGAACCCAGGACCTGCGGATCGCAAGTCAGACGGTCTCACCACTAGGCTGCCGGAAACTATGGAATGTGTTCGATTTAATTGTAGAGTAGTTGTTGCCTGCTACTTAATTGGTGTATTTTTTCTCTCGCTCTGATTGCCGTTTTATGATACGAATATCCGTTCGTCGTCGTGTGTCGTTATATTACGTTCTGCCGTGTACCGTGTCTTTTTTTGTCCAGCTGCCCCAATTGCCGTAGGCTATAGTGAATAGATATCTTCTAGATCGACGAGCTCCATCCTTGGCCACACCGTCGCTTAACATCAGGCGAGTTGAGATCACGGACGAACCACGGGATGACTTAGGAACAAATAGAGAAAAAAACCCTAAATGAAAAAAAAAATTGAATTATGAACTACAACCCACCGGTTACGAGCAGTCAAACATTTCAGCCGAGTAGTCTTAAAGTTGGGCCAACATTTCTGCAACGTAAGTTATGCCTTTACCCCGTTTACCCCAAATTTCATTGTTGTTTGTGTAATTCCCCCACAAAGGTATCGGGGTATTTCTCTAGCAATAAATTTCCCGGGAATCATACTTTTCCGCTGAAAGTTTAGCCATTCTGTATTCAATTTAGCTTATAGAACAAAACTGTTTGAATAGGCTATTTGAGAGTTGTGACCCAATAATGCCCGTGAGATACCTGTGTTTTAAATTGAATGAAGATAAGTGTAAGTAGATGGAATGTAAGCGCAGTAGCTTCTTAATGGTCCGTAGTCTAAACTTCGTCCGTCTCGCTCGCGCATACCCAAATTTTTGAAGATCTGCATAAACTTACAAAAATCGTCATTTGCAACCATGGGCGTAGCTATAGCTTTCTCATGGGGGGGGGGGGGGGGGGGGGGGGTCCGCGGGTACAAAAATTTATAAAAATATACTACTATTTGCCTCTTTATTTGCGCAGACTATACGCAGACGAGTACTAGTTTCTAAACGTCAATGTTTTTATAATTATAATCTTTATATAATTATAAGTTATAAACATTTAAATACACGAAAATTAAATTACGGACAAACGTATAACTGTAAATAAAGTGTAAAAGTAATGTCGGAACAATATAAATTCATATTAAACTAGAGGTACTCTATGACTTCACCCGTTTTAACGAGCGCTCAGCATTTGCATGACTCAAGTAAACAAAAACATAGATAATAAGCATACGCGAGCGAAGCGAGCGTGAACATTTTAGTAGTGTTTTTATAGTAATATGATTTATTTCTCGTATTAGTGAGCCCGCAGTATTTTCATGACAAAATAGTATCTAATAATGCGCGAGCGAAGCGAGCGCGAAAATTTTTAAGGTTTTGTAAATTCAATCTTGGAAATAACTTAATTCATTAATCGGGTTAGAAAGTGGCCCAGATGAACCAAACAAGTATAAAAGTGTTTAAAAAAATGAAATATCCGACTGGATGAGTAAGACTGACTTACGCTATCACAAAATATAAATATAACCATTTGAATGCATTGATTTCAAATTAAGGAACGGCACTGTAAGAGTCTTTTTCGAATTTTTCGAAATTATTAACGCAAAAATATTTTTTATGTAAAATTGGCTTGGATCGAATTGAATTTTTCATGGAATAACTGTGTTTTTTTTTACGTAAGATAGATCTACGACTGATCTCCAACTCGCCTGATATTTAGCGATGTTATTTTCAAGATTTACGAACGAATATCTTTTTATAAGTTCATTCAGTCGTTTTATATCTTCAAACATATGGGCATGCGCGAGCGATCGCTTCGCTTTGGTGCGCGAAAAATATTTAAGCAAATTAAGTAAACTTTGAAAAAGAGCAAGGATTTTTCATAATTGCCAGGATATTTTGAACCCCTAAGCCCCCCCCCCCCGACAAGTTGTGAACAAGGCCGTAAGCAGGGGGGGGGGGGGCTGCTTACGGCCTTGTTCACAACTTGTCGGATTCGGAATCGGCCTGGAAACTATATCTCCATCTCTCTCAATTTGTATAAATATGACAGAGGGTTTCTTAAAAAGTATGTATATTAAAAAAAATAAAAAAATACCGTCAGCAAAAAAGCTGTTTTTTGCAGTCTAACTTACAATTTCGATACTTTTAATACGCTGTTGAGTGTACGTTTTTTGTGAGAAAGTATGCGTAAAATTGCTGTAAAAGATTATAAACGCGCATTCTTTAGAATATTTCTAAAAAAATACTTGTTTGTTGAATAAAGAATAAAGAATAAAGTAGGTATTACCCTACTTAAAATAATATTCTGCACAACTACAGTTTAATATTTGAATTTCATCAAAAGTCATAGATAATTAATCATAGTAATTAATTCTATCATTAATTAATCCCCGCTTACTATAATCAAACAAAGATTTGTTAATACATTTTTATATATTAACTATTGCTGCTTTAAAATCAATCAGCATTAAATAAATTATTTAGTTCCTTTAGAACATATTAAATAAACACAAGCTAAAATATCGTAATTTCAGTATTTATTGACAATGCCAAAAAAAAAAAAAAAAAACAATTTAACGTCACAACCTAAAACTAAAACATTAACTCAACGAGGTATATCCCCGCCCAAAAGTGCCCATTAGGCTGTATGGCCAATAGATTAGATTATGCTACAATAGTTTATCTGCGATTTTCCAGTTTTCACGAATTTTGCAAAAAGAGAGTAGCTAAACTTACTAGTTACCAAGAATCCACTTAGTCTCGAGCATCGAAACAAGAGAACATACTGTTTTCTAAGGGTTTCGTAGGCTAAAGGTCTTAAGGTTTTTTATTATTCATTGAATAGAATAAAATATTAGCCGATTTATCGCGCATTGCTTACTTTTTTTTACGAGCATGTAGGTACTAGACTTATAAGTTGAATGATATTCTGTTGAATGCAATTTGGCGAGTGACTGCAAGAGCTTCATTACCTTATTTCACCCTCTCTGTTCCGCTAAGTGCCACTACAGGACAATCAGAAAGACGGCACAGTACCTTCCAATTCTCGTTTTGATTCGATTTTTTTATTCTAAAATTAGCTTTCGCTTGACCGCTAACTCGCCTGAAGATGTTAAGCGAATTATTAAATCTACGATCAAGCACGCTTGGCTAGACTATCTATTAAAATCAGAAGCGCTCTGGTCAAATGAGTAATCTGTCAACCTTAGAACGAGTCCTTCATGAATTTAAGTGACTTATTCACATACTTATTAGAATATAAATGGTTTTTCGAATATCTACTTAAATACTATTTGTATACAAATATGTACTTATACACTATATATTATAATAATATACAAATATCAGTAAGTTATAAGTAATTGCCATATTGTAATTGGAATCCACAGCGTCCCTTTAACGTATAAAAGCAATTTGAAAAGGGCAACACTCAAGAGGGTAACTGAAATATGACAAATCGTACAAACAAAATCAACATATCGGAATAGCAATTTTTCTCTCAAAAATATTGCCATATGTAAATCAAATGAGGGCTCATAAGAAACGGCCAGCGATATTCAGTATCGTAAAAAATATCTGGGAATACTGCCAGCAAATACGACACTGTATAAGGCAACGCAATTTTACTACGTAGTATTATTGCGTTTATTATTTTCATGCATTTCCTGAACAGTTTTTTTTTTTAACACGAATAAGTCCGCGTTTGACCACCAACTCGCCTGTTGGAAAGCGAAGATATGGTCGAAGATGAAGCACGCAGACTTAGAAGATACCTATTCACTCTGACCTTGAAAAGACCAATGTTGTAATTCTCAGGGCACAAAGAAGCCGGCTATTTGTTCCACTCTTTCGCTGACATACAGTAGCTGCTTTTACAGTAGACATTTTAGGAGTATAATAAAATAATAGGTATTATTTCCAAAGTTTCAACAGTCTTGTTGTAATTGACCCTGCTTCGTGGACTCAAAGCAATAAGAATACGGCACCGGAAATAGCGTAAGAGGACTTACCACAAGGTGGACATATGTCCTCATAAAAGTAGCAGGCGGATGCTGGATAACAGCCGCTTCCAGAATGTCCTTTTTGGAAATCCATGGAAGAGATGTCTATATCCAGCAGTAGACTTCTTATGACTTACAAACATGTTTAATATTACATTTTATAGTTTCGTTTTTAATTAAAAGATAAACATGAGGAGAAATATTTAAAACAATTCTGTAAAAAAAAACATTAATTGATTGAAGCCTAAAACATACAGTTTTAAGAAATTATCAATTTAAGTATGTATATATATATATATAGGTATATTACGGTTTATCTTAGTTACGTTATACCTTAACTTTATTATCTCATAATAATAAAACAATTCAATTGATTAATGATACATAATATTACATACAATCACGCCTATTTACCCTTTTTTATGTAGAAATAGGTTTGTGCTTGACCGCCAACTCGCCTTTATGAGGTAGGCAGAGCATCAAAGAACATGACGCCGTTTGACGCCACATTTGACCGTGGTTAGAAGGTTAGACGGGGAGAGAGAGGTTATTAGAAAGTTAGGAGGTATTGGAGGGTAAGATGTTGACCTGCAGTGACAGGGAGTCAGTCCATATAAACAATAATTAACCGCAAGAGTATGCCCGGGAAGAGAAGCAGCTGGTACAAATATATTCAATGTTTTTCTTATTCTACCAGTCCAGCAAGAAATATGTAATAATATTCAGATTATATCTCTTTATCAACTTGCATTATAACCACAGAAGACTTTAATATAACTAAATCAACTTGCTTTAGGTTTATTTACTGGCCTTGTGGCTCAGTTGGCAGTATATCTGGCTGCTGTGCTGTAGGTAGTGGGTTCGATCCCCACCCAACGCAAACATTTGTTTGATGAGCATGGATATTTGTTTTGTGTCTGGGTGTTTCTATGTATTATATGTATATATTCACAAAAAAGTATATATATGTATTCCATCCACCATCTAGTTTCCATAGTACAAGCTTTGCTTAATTTTGGGCTAGATGGTGTTGGCAGTTACAGGCATGGATTTATATTGTTCAAATGGTATATACATATATACCATTTGAACAATATAAATCCATGCCTCGACACAGCCTCTCGCTCAATTGATCTCATCTCCCCAAACCAATTTCATTTCCTGCCACCGCCAGCCTAATCGGCAAAAATCCCTGATCTATCATCGCGTCCCTAAAAATCCGAACCGTGACCGTTTCCGCACATCCCAGGAAACCGGTAAAACCGGTAAAAATACGTAATCGTTCACGTGACGTAACTAATGCCGTGATATATCCGCTGTCGGACGACGAGGCTACGCGCATTCAATGCAAATGAGCGATTCTTTATAACCATGAAACTCACAGTATAATGCAGTGGCAGTTTCATAGATTTGCCTCAATTTTTAGGGTTCCGTACCCAAAGGGTAAAAACGGGACCCTATTACTGAGACGTCGCTGTCTGTCTGTCCGTCCGTCTGTCACCAGGCTGTATCTCATGAACCGTAATAGTTAGCGAGTTGAAATTTTCACAGATGATGTATTTCTGTTGCTGCTATAACAACAAATACTAAAAAACAGAATAATTTAATATTTAAGGGCAATACCCACACAACAACAACCCCATACAACAGACGTAATTTTTTTGGTCGTTTTTGCTCGATATTGATAACGCCAACAGGTAGACGCTTGAAATATTCACAAAATATTGAGTTATATTATTCACTTTAAAAATAAATAATTAAATTAAAATAAAATTAATATTTAAGGGGGCCTCCCGTACAATAAACGTGTTTTTTTGCTGTTTTTATGCCATCGTGCGCGAGTCCGGCTGTTTTTATAGATAATGGTACGGAATCCTTCATGCGCGAGTCCGACTCGCATTTGGCCGGTTTTTTTATTATCAACCACCTTTAATGTACCTTATTCTCTCTAACATAATTATTTCCGGTCAATTTCCTTATCATTTACTTCTGGTGAACTTCACCCAGTGGTACTATGAATTGTGTCAAGTTTGTAAATAGCATTTCTTGCAAGGTTAATATCTTCCACTGTTAGCACAAGTAGGTACATTCAGCGAAGGTCAGAGAGGTTTGTTTGTGTTGGGAGTTCAATTAATTTCACTGCAGGGACTCCACTCAGCACTGTGATTTTATTTATATTACTCTTGTGCAATCTCATGAAGAAAACTCTTGAAAAGATATTAGCATTATGGTTTTTATATTTATATTTTTGTATTCTGACTTTGCCAGTGCCATATATACCAGGAAAGGATGGTATTCTTGCGTTTTCCAGGTTTTTACTATGAGCTTAATAAGTAAATATGTAGAAATATAAAGATAAATAATAGGGTTACTGGTACTATTAAGTTATCATCTCATGGTTGGATTCAGTATTTTTAAAAAGTCATTTTTTTTGTTCATACGTACAAATTGTCAAAAGTCGATATTTTCTTTTTGTATGGAACAGCTAAACTTTGTTTCGTGACTTTAAAAAAATCCCAGAACAAAATTCATTTGTTTAAAATGTACTGAAACTTTCCTTAATAAAATGCTAACTGGTTACCAGGGGGGCAATTCAGTTATTCAAAACCGATCCGTATCTGAACCTTGTGCGAAGCATTTCCTGTCGGCTGCTTTTTTTATTTAGTAACGAGCGAAGGACTTGTTACGTTTCATCAAATATGTTAATTGTATGACATAAAAGTGACTGAATCAAAAAAACTATGGCGGCCGACGGGAAACGCTCCACATACGATTCGGCTATGGAGCGGTCTTGAATAACTGAATTGGGCCCCAGTATCCCTGTATAAGTTTGCAACTTAAGTAGAACAACTAATTCCACGTTCTAGCAGATAAGCCACTCGAAAATATCTCAAACCCAAAAAAGGTAATCGTACACTACACTAGAAACATGTTTGTGCTTCGCAAATCCAAAGATAAAGTAAACAAACAAACAAGCTGACCCTTTCTATCGTACCCCAGTTTCGTTACAAGTTACAATAAAATCACTAAGGCCAGTGGATCCTTTGTGCGGACATCTCAGAAGAAGCAAAGAGGTTCTCTATTCGTTTTACATTTTCAATCAGATGTGGTATCGGTTGGTCCGGCTTATTTGCCAAATAGGTTTATAGGCATCCGCTTAAATTGAAAGTGCAAAGCCGATTGAAAGAAACGAAAATAAGTTTAGTAAGTACTAAGTTTCCGGCAGCCTAGTGGTGAGACCGTCTGACTTGCGATCCGCAGGTCTTGGGTTCGAATCCCACGGCACGAACCTCTGTATTTTCAAAGTTATGTGCGTATTGTTAATTGCCGCCATTTTCAAACGGTGAAGGAAAACATCGTGAGGAAACCTACATGTCTGAGAGTTCTCAATGATCTTGAAGATGTGTGAAGTCTGCCAACCCGCACTTGGCCAGCGCGGCTGACTATGGCCTAACCCTTCTCACAATGAGAAGATGGCCCGTTCCCAGCAGTGGGACAGATTGTACAAACAGGGCTGATAAAAAAAAAAAAAAAAAGGTACTAAACCAATAATACCGTAGTGCTCGTGCCGTAGCTTGACTAGTTCTATGTTAGCCGTAGCTTGACTAGTTCTACGGACCGGTCAGTCTTCGGATGGGTGACAGAGAGACATTTCTTTATAACCTTTTGCAGCGACTTTACGCATACTTTCTCACAATAAACATACAGTCAGTAGCGTATCAAATAACAAAATCGTAAGTTAGACTGCAAAAATTGCTTTCCTGCAGTCGGGTATTTTGTTTTTCTTTTAATAAACATACTTGTTAGCCGAGATTTCACAACCCTTAGTCTTGATAACGTCAGACAGATTTTCTTCATATTTAAAATTTTCTTTTAGAATTGTATAACAAATGTTTCTAGCAAACATTGTCAAAATCTGTAAACGGCACTATAGCACAACCTACACGCAAGTTCTAACAAACATCCGGTCAGGCGAAAGAAAATTTTGCCAGTTTACGCAGAGACTTTCATTCGCTTCGCTCACTCGGTCAGTTATAACATTAAAGCAAACGTTACTCGCTATGCAATGTGAAAACGCATTTTAGTTCATCACGTCCGCCTAACGTCCGGTAACTAAGTGAAATGGCATGTTGCGCGTCTGTTTTGGTCAAAATGTACTGATTTATGCACTGCATTTGGGAAAACATGCAATGTTTGGTGGAATCACTTTATCAGGCAAACTGATTTTAATCATTTAAGTGTTCTGAGAATATGTAGTAACAAATTCAATTTATTACCTAAATAAAATTAATAATATAAAACCTTAGGTATTAAAATCAAGCTTTCGTATTGTTTCGTACTTGTAAAAATAACAGTACAATCATTCGGTAATAAAAATTTTTTTTTTGACGTTTTAACTTCTTATAAATCGATGAACGCCGGCTACACGTACGAAAATGCATGACTCATTGTCACGTTCGTGCAAGCGAGAGCGCGGAACAAGTGATAGAGAGGCACGATCGGCCTGAGCGTTCGGTTTGTGACGCATCGTTATCACGTAAAATTATCATCCGTAAACTGACTTTACAGACAACAGTTTTTTTCTTTTTATTAGCAGGGCTGTGGCTACTTCGCCCAATGTTCTATTTCTTTATTTAACACAATGTTTTCTTTTTATTTACGTCATTTTTGAAGGTTCCGTACCTCAAAAGGAAAAAATCCCTGAAAGGATCATTTTGTTGTCCGTCTATAATAAATAAATACATTCATTTACTTGTATGATATTTTTCGAGTTATTTTGTTATAAAAACCAAAGTACTGGACCGATTTTGATAAAACATTTTTGTAGGTAAACTTCTATGGCCTACAAAACAGAAAAAAATAATCATCAAAATTAATTCACAGTTAGCAGAATTATCGGCGAATAAACATACAATCGAATTGAGAACCCCCTCCTTTTTGGAAGTCGGTTAAAAAAATGTTCGATCACATTGCCCTTAATACAAAAAACTGAATCAATAAATATATAGTTCAAACGATTGGAAGCTAAAATGTCTGCCAGACTCATACATTTAATATTTTTTTAATATATCCATTTGTTTTAGGGGTTAAAACATTCCAATTAAGCTATGTATAGCTTATGTACATGACTTAATATGGATATAATAAACATACAAGCACCCTAGAACACCTTTTCTGAGCATAAAAGACAATCCTAACTTAACAAGGTTGAACTTGTACCTCTACCTTGCTAAAAGGGTTCACAGCTCAAATATACCCACAGTATCATAAACATTTTACTGAAACTTCTACCCTTGGACCTAATTATGCCCATTTTGACCTTTCTTGTAAGTCTACAACTTATTTATATGCCTTACGTATATAACTTAGACCTAAAGGTGGCCTGGCAGATCTGGTAGTCTAGGACTCCAAGATAGACAGTATTTTAAGATGGACGCCCACTGCGACGTATCTTACCATGACCGTACGGGAACAGTCTTATAAAGGACGTTGTCTTATTTTTAGGGTTCCGTACCTCAAAAGGAAAAAATGGAACCCTTATAGGATCACTTTGTTGTCCGTCTGTCAATGCCTGTATCTCGGGAACGCTTGAAGGTATCTAGTTGAAATTAAAACCATATAGGTACGCAGATCTATATTCTCTTGCTGCAGAAAGAAAACTCAAACTTTCAATCAAAATCAATCAAACTCAGTTTTCATTAAAAAAAGTTACAGCCGAATATGTCGCAAAAAACGCATATTTCGATACTCGCAAGGGAATCAAAACCTATGGGGTACTTCCCGTTGACCAATAACTATGAAATTTGGCAAAAAGCATTAGCTTACAGTACACATAAAGGAAAAAACCGAAAACTGTATATTTTAAATCAATCTTTATAAAAAATAGGGTCTTTATGGAAGGAATGACGGGTATCATTTGATCGAGCTTTAGATAAAACAGGTTTTTAATTATTTTCACAATGTGTAGGTACTTTTCGGTTCATAACGAATTATAATTACAATTTCCTTAATTATCAATGACTAGCTTCGCCCTGAGATTTAACAACTTAGTTCCCGGCAGTTTCGTAGGATTCCCGGGATAAAACCCGACGGGGTAAAAAGCTATATTAATTCAAAAGAAAAAAACTTCAACACTCGATACCTACTAGTTTGTACGAAACCCTCGGTGAGTGATTCTGACTTGCACTTGTCCGGTTTTTATTCCTTGAAAGACAATCTGAGTAGTTTATTACCTCAAAAACTCCATGTAAATAGCTACACTTAGTAGAGTGAAATTGCAAAGTGGACTTCCCTAGAATTTTCTTTCTACAGCGTCTGTGAGTATTAGCAAGTTAAATCAGTATTGCAGTGGAAGGGGGACGGGGGGAGGGTAGTAAACTGTGGTATAAAAGCAGCGGTGGACGAGTTAAGTTCTTTATTTGCTTGAGAAATGACAAGTACGTCTGCAGTGAAGTCTAGTTTGAAATTAACACAACTTCTTGTTTGGTATTGATTTACCTATTATCTGTGAAATTAATTGATTGCAGGAAAGTTAAGCTGAGTTTTTTTTTTGCGTAATAAGCCTTGGGCTTGGCCGCCAACTCCGCAGTTTACGATGGAGTGCGCTTGCCTTGAAGGAACTTAAAACTTAAATGACATAAAACAATTAAATACCTATGACTGCCTTCTTGTCCAGAGGGTTTTAGTCTTTATCAACTAACTATACGCATATAAATTAGAAGACATAGAATCGTAGAAGATATCCGTCGAATTCAGATTCTAAATCTACTTTTTTTTTCTTCATTATGTATAATTAACAGAAGAAAAAAGTTTTTATTTTATTTATTAGTGACAGCGTGTTGTGAATAGTGGTACCAACACAAACTAATTATAGTTTTTAGGTACCTCTAATGTTAGTTTTATTGTTTTTCTATTGAATAAATAAATAAAAGTAAAAAAGAGAGATTGAATGTGGTTATAGATTGAAAATCAAACGGTCTCCATAGCACCTTAAATAAAGGATAATTATAGATATTGGCTCTATAAATATTGGAGTGTTTTTAAGTACATTATAAAGGTAAGTAGAGTGTAAAAGCCGGTAGGTTCGGCACATCAAACAACTCGTTCAACATCTTAGTTAAATTAAATTAAGCTTTTGAAATATAATACTCTTAGACACGTAGAGTTCAGGAGAAATTATGTAGAGCGAAGTCATTATCGCGGCACGCTCACTCTCTCTACACAATTTAATACTTGGTATCGATGTGAATATCTAATTTTGTTGGTATGTTAAGTATTTTATATTATACTATATAATAATACATATTGGCGGACATTTCACACAACACCATCTAGCCCAAACTAAGCAAGGCTTGTACATAGGTCACACTAAATGTTTCCGGAACTGGCCACTTACATAAACAATATTTAAAAAGTAATTACAACATTTGAAAATGGAACTCTTTGGCTGTAGAATGCAGTTTGTTTCATTTGATTGTCAATTGTTTTTACATTGTGGTGCTATTTAAAAAATTGCGTGTCCACATTAACATGGATTTAACTCGGGAAAATTTTCGTAGTATGATTTCTGAGGTCACCACGGAGGAGTGGCACAAAAGTTTTCAAAATTGGTATAATCGTGGCAAAGACAAAGGCAAAGGGAGAATATTTTAAGAAACAATAAATTAATTTTTGACCTTTATTAGTATTTTTTTCTTTTTTTTTGAAACTTTTAGTGCGTATTATGGAAACTGAGGGCTGACTGATGTATTCACATACTTTTTTTTTTAATACATACTTATGATACATAGATACACCTAGACACAGAATAAATATCCATGCTCATCACATTTTTTTTTTTGTCCTGGGTATACATATGATATTTTTATTTTATTAAATTTTTTTCTCCACAGAGTCCGTGACCTTTTTCCAATTCACAATCTATTTTTAATACTTTGTTACGGGAAGACAAGTTTTTTTTTTTTAATTTATAAAGTCTTTTTCAGTGGAAACTCCTTCATGAGTACCTCACGCTCAATTTTATTGGAGTCCGATTCAAAATAATTCAGATCAAAATAGCACCTGCAATATATGCTATCTTGTACTTATTCCCTAACATAATTTTAACTTCATGGTCATGTACATATGTATGCATGTAGGTATGTTATATTCAAGACTACACATTAATATAATATTATGTTTCTCATAAATCTGTAACAGTTTACAAACGAGCGGGACCGCGGTAGTAGCTAGTATGTAGTCATTAATATTTGCTTCTTAATTAATATTCTATAGCAGTTCTGAGAACTGATTTGATTAATTTGTACGTAAATAACTATTATATATATTACAAATACAGTCGTGTACTTGTAAGAACACTTGTAGTTGGTATTTAATATAATTAGGTAATAATAATTGGGCGACAAACGCCTATTATAAATTTTAATATATGAGTGAGAGAACAAAAATATATTGATTATGTATTACTGCAGAAACGTCTTATTGTTTTTTACTTTCGGATCTTTCTTCAGATTTGCTGATTTATCAATCAGTTTTATCTCATCATCATCTTTTATCGCTTCATCATCATCATCTCAGCCACAAGAAATTTACTGCTAGACTTAGGCCTCCAAAAAGACCTGACGGGAGCGGCTTTCATCCAGCGTCTTACTGCTTGTGTAATACTGAGGTCATCTGTCCACCTTGTGGCTTGCATTCCTACGCTGCGCTTGCTGGTGCGTGATCTTACTCGATAACTTTTCGGCCCCATCGGTCATATGTATATAAATGTGTTGGAGTATGAATGATAAAAAAATATAAGTTTTCTATCAGCTCATTGGTTCCCATTGCGTTGCTAGATGGCGTTGTGTTAAAATTTCTGACTATATCAATTATTTTTTTTAAAGAGGCAAACAAGTTACACAAGCTTAGAAAGCACAATTATATTTTAAAATGTTTATTCAGAATGAGACCAGAGTCCCAGCTGTCCCTGCATTTGCACTACAAAAACTTCGAACACCATTGCTGGTAACGAAACAAGGCATTACAACCACGTTTTACAGCCATCCGCCGCATCACATAATATAAACTGGTGTTAACGCCCATTTGGCTCTTATTTGCTTCTAATTTGGCTCTAATTTGATAATGCGATAACGTTTGAAGCTCATTTGGCAAACAGCTCGCTGCATAAGCCTTAGTTGAAGGGTGACCTACATCTGCCATTTAGACTAAGATACTAAATTATCTAAGTGATAAGATGTGATTATATGTGAAGGATTAAACGTGTTATATAGGGGAATTATTCAAATGGGTTCAATTACTCACATGTTCAGTTTGAGGAATATGGATGAGCTGCTTTTGCAGATTTAATCTGAGGAAGCACAAGTAGATACGTTCCCAAGTATTCGACTAAATGCATTACTGTGAAATTAGATAACCTATCTCTAATCCGAAATTCATTTGTTTGATTCTTACTTGCTTGACCCTATTTCATATAATCGCCTGATTCCAGCGCCTTAACGAAAAACGTTACGTAATTTTAACCATCGTCTTAAATACTCTGTCTTCTTTTCATAAGTGTCATTACATGACAACGAGAAAGTGACAAAATATGTTAAGCAATGCATAAAGTTAAGTTACGTTTTTCAGTAAGGCCGCAGATGTTTTACTTGAGTTTTGACGCACCAGGCAGCAAGCGCAGCGTAGAAAGACCAGCCACAAGATGGACGGATGACCGCATACAAGTGGCGGCTTTTATTTATTTTCCTAAAACTTTATTGATTCTATGTAAATAAATAAATTAATGTATATGATTTTTTAAACTGTGCCAAAAATATTTTATATACCTAGTACTTACATCAGAATTCAATTCAGGAAGTTAAATCGATAATCGATTGTTTCAAGAAAAGTTTTATACATTACTCTATGTTTATATACTTAACCAACGGAGTAGGAAAATGAATACTGTAATAACTTTTAAGCTATTGCATAGCTTCTATCGCGGGCCTTGAGCGTGGAGACCGAATCCAGAAATTCCGTAACGAAAATAACCTAACACACCGCGCGTAAAGCTATTATGCAATAGCTTTACCGCGACAGTCTCCGAGTGCCACACGTCTTTTTTTTTAAGTTGATGCGGAATTTATAAGGGCGAATGTTGGACGTAAATTAATACGATATTCAAATTATTTACACTCATCCATTACAGCTGGTGTTTAATGAACGCTTGTAACTCTGATGATGATAAACCTTGAGTTGGACTGGTCTGCTGCCTGATCTAACTTGTATGACATTGGACATGGTCTTCATGACCATTGCCAGGCAACAGACAGCCAGTGAATAATGGTGAACTTCATCTAATCAACCAATCAAAACGGATATTTAAGCTTCGATGACGAATGGTCACGGTCTTGATGCATCTAATCAACCAATCAAAATGGACGTTGAAGCCGTGGATGACGAATGGCGATGGTCATGAACCATCTTAACCAATCAAAACAGTTATTGAAGGCCAGAGTGACATAATATAAAACTTTACAAGATACATTTCATTTTACAATTAATTTTTTACAGGATACATTTCGGAGAATGTGCATCTGAGCTGTAAAATAGGTATAGGTAATTGATTTTTAAAACGTTAAAGGGCTATAATGAAATAGAGAATGGACATAATAATGAATCATGAAATATATAAATAATATGAGAAACATAGAAGAATAAAATTTAAATTTCATTTAATTTGGATGTCAATATGTCATTGTCAAGTCATGCGATTCGTGTAAAAGGTGCATAAATATAGATTGTTTGCAATCTTATCTCAGAAAATATAAATTTAATCATAGTGAATAGATGACTCAAGATCATTTTTAAATAACTGGACGCTCCTTAAATGATGTTTCTGTACAGCGCAATAAACAAATTGAGTTGTACTAAATTGGAAAAAATTGTTTCACCATGCACTTTGCTATATCAATCAAGTTTTTTTAAGGAACTCCTAGTATTTTCTGTAATTTATTATAGTCGTAGAAGAGAAGTCTCTCAACATGATACTAAGCTGTATATATAAGTAACCCTAAATGGATGTCTGTTTAATATAATTATAGTTTAAAAAACTGAAGCAACCGACTTCTCATGGATGCCATTGTCAAAACTAGACCAAATTGAAATGGGACCACACGGGAAGCACCATTTTGAAATGAAAAAATAATCATCAAAATCGGTTCACCCAGTCGAAAGTTCTGAGGTAACAAACATAAAAAAAAAACATTTAAAAAAACAGTCGATCTGAGAACCTCCTTCTTTTTTGAAGTCGGTTGAAAAGTAGCCTAATATAAATAAAATTATTAAACTATAACCGACATTAACATCAATAACGTACAAGTTTACATTAGTAGGTAGTCCGTAATCGCTCTTAAAGTTGAGCTGGATAATAGAGACAAATATGTAGGATCATACATACTACCCACGGCAAAACCCACATCGTCCCGCAAACATTTGTAAAGAACACTTAATTCTCCCGACAGATGAAATCTCATTATTCTTAAAACAAAAAAAAAACTAAATACATACGTGGTATACATCTCCACTCCGACCCCTAAAGTACACCGGGGTATTCAAGTAATTCACGTCAACACTCACTTACACTTTAAATCACTACACTTCACTGTACCAGGTGCATATTTATACAGGTTAGACACGATTGTCGGTTGTTTATTGCACTATGACGTTTTATTAGACGTCGTCTCGTGCCAAAAGCGAGGGCACACTGAGAGAGGGGTGTGTGGGGCGAGGGGGGAAGGCGCCGCGCAGGCGGACACGATACCCCTAGACCGGGGCTTTATTTTTCTGTTTGGAATCGCCTACTTATCTGAGACTTTGGTAGTAAAAAGCGCAATTAGTGTTTATATCTGCAAGTACGGATTTTATAGGGGCTTAAAAATCAATTGAATGCATTTTCAGTGGATTCTCGAAAGTTTTGTAATTAAAAAAACAATTCATTTACTTTTGGCTAGACAATAGTGATTGTAAGTACAATTATTACTGTCTAGCCAAATAAGTACAATTGTTAAGACTTACTACAGGGATATAAAATATGTAATACATTGTATATTACTTATTATTTACATTATTATATACCTATATAAGTATATGTAATGAATTGATAACCTCCATTTTGAAAGTCTGTTAAAAAGTAATATTGAAGTCTTTATTTCAGTTGCTTTTAATTTTTAGGGTACAATATATATTTTAACTACACTTCGAAATTCATTAAAAGCTAATATCATAAAACCGCTTACAACTAAGTACTTACATTTAAAGATTCTCATTAGGCTACTTAGTTTTTACTAATATTCTACAGAAATATAATATCCAGAATAATTTGCTGAGTCGTAGCGAAGAGCTACGAGCGTCTACAGACAATCTTCACGATACTTCACTATCTTCTCGTAGTTCGAGATTGAAAGTCGAATCCAATTTTACTGAACGTTGTCTGTGTGTCTTTTTTATTGCTACGTATTTAAATTTGTATATTCTGACACACAGGCAATTCTCAATGTCAAGAAAATTTCATCGACATTTGAGGTCATTCTTTTTGTTACGAGACTTACTTTTTTAGATTTAGTAGTATGTTGTTAGTTGTTAACAACAGATGAATACTTGAGTAATTTTTTGTTTTATTATATTTTTGGATAAATTGTCGTTACACATTTAAAAAGAAAAACAATTAATACGAGTCTAAAATAAAAAGTTATTTTTAAACAAAATATCCATTTTTATTTTGTTCCAATGCTTTTCTAGAGCTTGATGACTATTAAAAGCCTTTAAAGTAGCTTGTTAATGTACAATATAGTAATGAATATTTGATTCTCTTGAAAAACGGCTTACTACACTGCCCAAGAAGAAAAGTAATATTCTTTGATTTAAGAATGTTTGTTATAAAAAAAATGTTATTTGACTGGCCTTGTGGCTCAGTTGGTAGTGTGTTTACGTCTACCTGCTGAACTGAAAGGTCGTGGGTTCAATCCCCACCCAGGGCAAACATTTGTGTGATGACCATGGATTTTTATTCTGTGTCTGGGTGTTTCTATGTATCATATGGTATATATTTGCAAAAAAAAAGTATATATTTATTCTATCAGCCATCTAGTTCCATAGTACAAGTTTTGCTTAGTTTGGGCTAGATGGTGTTGTGTGAAATGTCCACATATATTTTTATTTTATTTATTTAAAAAAAATGTTTTCATAAGTCTTAATGACCTGACTGTTTTTGAAGTGGTACTTGTAATCGTTTTAATCTCGTAAGTGTATTTTTTTGATAAGTCAATACTATTCTAAGACATTGCTCAAGGAAATATTAACTTAACCTGACCTCCTTTAATCCTTAAGTTAGCTTAATTCCTTAGTTAATTTAACCCTAACGTTTATAAGCTGAACTGTATGGATTAGTATATTCAATAAACCACTGCAATATGCTGTTATAAAATTTAGTGAAAATAGGACTAGTATTCAATGCATGTAGAGGGATGTGCAAGAGGGGTGATATTTTTTTTCAATCCCACCCATCGCATGAGGTATTGCTGAATAGTTATTTTTGTTCGAATATTACTATATTGTCTATGGTTTGAAATCATTCTCTCTGGCTCCGTGCCGTACTACTTTCTCTGTGTGCGTGCCTGCGATTTGCGTCCTGCGATGTATTATTAGAATAGGAAAAAGGTGTATAATAAATATGTAAAAACAATGCAAATGGTTTTATATATTCTACTAAAGTTTTCATAGGTTATGGGCCATTGACGCTCTGTAGAATAGCTTAGGGAAAGTGTTAAGATTGTCAAGATATTTTCTGATTTTTAGGTGCACGCCATTGTTATAAGAACATGGCGATGCAAACCAAAGACGACAACCAAAGGATATTTCCCGTATTGAAACCAAATTCATTCGACAATTGGAGGTTCAGGATCCAATGTTTATTGGATGAACGCGGATTAGGACATACGTTAACGCAACCGCCATCCACCGCATTTTAATTTTATGGTCATCGAAGAAGCAGCAGTCAATCAGTCTATCAACAGCTGAATCAGAGTATGTTTCAGCCGCTACCTGTATTTCAGAAATAATGTTTGTGCAAGGACTAACTTCAGACTTTCAAAACAATAGTGATCAGTGTGTGCTTTATGTGGACAACCAAAGTGCTATAAAAATGATGAACAACAGTGAAAATACGCGATATACTAAACATATAGACATTAAATATCATTTCATAAAAGATACAGTGAACAAAAACATTGTAAAAGTGAAATACATAAGTTCAAATGAAAACACAGCAGACATTATGACAAAAGCGTTGTGTAGTGTTAAGTTTTGTTACCACAGAGACAATTTACCGATTTTGTAAGTTTTTACATAGTTTGTTTAAGTTTTTCAGTATCTAGATAAGTTTTTCAGTATAGTTTTTTGTGTAACTTAAACTTTTTATTTTGTGGCGTTTCGTATTAACGACTCCGCCAATGTCAGTTTGCTAAATGTTTGCTAAGTTCTTCTTCTTCTTTTTTGTATTGGACCCGCATTAAAGCATTTGCCAGTGTCAAGTATTAGGATTTTTTCAAGTTTCTTGAATAAAACAAGTTTTAAATGTTCTAGTCACAATCTAAGTCACGTATACAGTCAATTTATAAGTCGAGTCCTGCTTCAGTTAAGTGGTGGCGCCTTTACTAGAAGCTTCTATGGAGTTTTGCCGACAACGAAAAATCACACGTTTTACTGCTTTATTTCACTTGCCCACACTCACGCACCTTATCGAACACTTAATGAATAAAACACCACCATTTTTATAGCATTAATGTTCAAAATAACACAAGTTTAAGAAAATAAAACAAGCAACAACACGTTACTTAGACGTTCCCGCCAAAACTCGTTTGCTAAGTTTGTTTGAAGGTTGTACATTTTAATTTTAGAAGTTGTCAGTGTCATGAACTGTCATGCATTGATTTGTTAATGCCAATTTAATGTTACCATGTTACCATAAATTGAGAGGGAGTGTTAGAATATTACTATATTGTCTATGGTTTGAAATCATTCTCTCTGGCTCCGTGCCGTACTACTTTCTCTGTGTGCGTGCCTGGGATTTGCGTCCTGCGATGTATTATTAGAATAGGAAAAAGGTGTATAATAAATATGTAAAAACAATGCAAATGGTTTTATATATTCTACTAAAGTTTTCATAATTTTAAAATAAGACAGAGATTTAAAACAGAATTTTCTTCTCAAGTGAGATATGCGCGAGGTATAATCTACCAAATGTGGAAAACTGCATTTTTAAACTATTAAATATAAAATTTCATTATTAACCATAGTAGTTGACCATATTAAAACTTTCACTTAATTTTTCGAGATACAGCGATAATTACATAATATACTTAAGCCGTTATAGTTCAGAGTTCATTGAGTTTTGCGAAGTATTAATAACAAATAATATAAGTATAAATAAAAACTAGCCAAGTGACCTACCTACTTCAAGATAGATACGCATAAGCTACAGAACCTTATGCGTGTCTCGATACGGTTTTGGGCACTTATTTGATTGGGTACATAAGGTCTTTTGTGATAGGTTTTCGTATGACCACAAGACCATATAACTGATGTCCTTTATGGCCCCAGCCACATTTTGCAGGTCTTCATCCTACCTGGCCTTAGAGTGTGTTGCATTATATATAACTCTAATATAATATACATACATGTAGCGTATGTTCTGACAATCTCTGTTTGTATCGAGTCAGCTCTTCAAACATGCAGATGAAGTTAGTTTATGATATTTAGTTCTTGACCCAGTTCTGGAGAAGTGTGTCGCAACGCAACCTCATATGAACTTCTCCTGCTCTCGTACTGTACTTATATTATAATTTGCGGTATAATAATGAACATGTCGCGTTCTACATAATGAAATTGTCACAGTTATAGAGCTGGTACGTTTATGTGTAAAATTCTCCTGAGCAATTATCTTAAATTTTTTTTGTTATATATTTGGAACTTTACAGCCTTACAATAAGACGTACAAAAATTATAAGGTACTGGACTAGCCAATTTACCCACTGAAAGTCTAATTTTCACAAACTTTTGGACTCATTATGCGTGGTATTTTTTTAATATATTTAATAAATACTTTAAATAACTGCATAAAATATTAGATGAACAATATAAAAGTACATATTTTTTTAAATTCATCATTTTTAGGTTTCCGTACCCAAAGGGTAAAAACGGGACCCTATTACTGAGACTCCGCTGTCTGTCCGTCCATCCGTCCGTCCGTCTGTCACAAGGCTGTATCTCATGAACCGTGATAGTTATAAAGTTGAAATTTTCACAGATGATTTATTTATGTTGCCGCTACAACAGCAAATACTAAAAAACAGAATAAAATTCGTAATTAAGGGGGCTCCCGTACAAGAAACGTGTTTTTTTTTTGCTCGATATTGATAACGGCAACAGGTAGATGCTTTCACATGTAGATTCACTGAATATTGCGTTATATTATTCACTTCAAAAAGAAATAATTAAAATGAAATTAATATTTAAGGGGGGCTCCCATACAACAAACATGATTTTTTGTCGTCTTTATAGATAATGGTACGGAACCCTTCGTGCGCGAGTCCAACTCGCACTTGGCCGGTTTTATTTTATATTATTATAGACATATTGGTGGAAATTACACACAACACCATCTAGTCCAAACTAAGCAAAGCTTGTACTATGAAAACTAGATGGTTGATAAAATACTTAAATATTTTTTGTAAATACATAATTATGATACATAAAACACCCAGACACCGAACAATCATCCTTGTTCATCACACGAATGTTTTCCGTGGGCGGGGATCGAACCCACGACATATAGCTCAGGAGGCAATCGTACTACCACTGAGCCATGAGGCCTGTCAATTCTACATTTTATCCGGTTGAGAATTATATTTTAAATCTTAATAGCATTCAACGTTTTTTTATAAGATAGCCATGTTTCCATTGAACAAATTTACCAAAATACCAAAACAACACAAGTTTTTCGTTTCCTTATAGTATAAGCTCCATGCATTTATATCCAAGCTGGTATCGATTACGCATCCAATCATCCCTAAGCCATTACTCATCTGGTAAGCGGGCCGTAAGCGCCCCCTGGGGGTACCAGCCCCAAGACGCCCGCACCCCATGCTTACCCCATGTCATCCGAGGGAACCAACGGAAGCTTTTGTAAGTAGTGAATCGGGAAATTTTTGATGTCTTAATGGATGATACTTTCTTTTCTGCAAGAAATAAATTTGTATAGAATTTTTTGACATCTCATTTTTTATTTCTAAAATCCTATTTTGTGCTTATTTCAAGCTCGATTTATAAGATATGTATCGTAAAGGTTCGTATAGGTACTTTGTCGATCAGAAGAATTACGTAAAAAATACCTAATTATCTAATTGGCTATTGTAGGGATTGGCATAAGACATTCTAGGACAATGGAAGTTTTGAGCCGACCAATATAATCACATCTAAAAAAGCCTAAGTGTATAGCTATATTACTTCACTATGTATGTATGTATGTTTATGCTTTTCACTATGTAATTTGTGTTTTATTTAAGGTGTAAACAATAAAGAGTTTATCTATCTATGTATATTATAAAACAGTTCGAGAGATTTTATATAGGTAAATTTATTTTCTGTGGTTTAAAATTATCATACTTATTTGAATAAATAAATAAATAAATAAATAATAATAACTGATTCAATGGGTACAAATGATTAATGAAACCATTGAAATTATACATAAAGTATTATTATTATGTATTTAGCGAGATAGACCTACGATTGACCACCAATTCGAATCTTCTGTATAGAAAAAAAAACGGCCGAGCGCGTGTCGGACCACGGGCAGTGTAGGGTTCCGAAGTTGTAAATCACTCTAATTTGGATTTAAAATAGGATTTTTGTTTAATACTGTAAATATACAAGTTAAGACCGCAACTGTCGCTTAACATCGGGTGAGTTAGCGGTCAAGCGCAAGCCTATTATCATACAAAAAAAGAGTTAGTGAACTAGACACGAAATATTATTTTTTACTTCTCTAAGTACATTTTATACACTAGTCGATTAATACTCGTCAACTTGTAAAACCTTAAACTTGTTGTGATGTTTTACCTATTAATCTCGTTATATTATTATATGCTACTATTACGATTTTTTCACATGCCCAACACCAAGCATAATTTAAAGATTAATATTTCGAATCCATCTTCGAAATAACTGAAAAGTAGTTATTGAATTACCTATCCAACAGCACCTCACACTATGGGAAAGACAAAATAGATCATGTACTTTTGATGTGACTACATATTTTTCATTTTCATTTTCAATATCTGAAAATTGACTTCGATATTTTCCTTTCAATGATCAAAACTTTAATCCATAATTTAAAAGTTTAAAAAACTGAAACAACCGACATCAAAGTATGTTATTTCGTTTACTTGTAATAGATATATGTAAGGATAATAATTAAACAAGGCGCTCAAGCGTTGAAGTAACTCGTATTTTCTCCTTATACACATTGGATGTGGTACAAGTAGGTTTTACTTTTCAAGCTCAATAAATCCCTCACGATTGTAAACTTTTTAAAAGACCTCTAATCACCCGCTCGTTTTTTTTTTCAAGAATTACATTTGTCACTGAATGTCAAACGCTTCGTCGTTGCAGATTAGAAAATGTTGAGGTTTTTCGTATAAACATACGAAAAACCTCAACATTTGACACTTTTGCAAAGAAAAATGTGTCAGTGGAACTCTGCGATTCTATAATCTGACGCACTCACTCAGGAATAAAATGAAAATATTTTTACTTTTAGAGATTATTCAAAAAGTAATAAAGCAATGTTTCTAAAATAATTATGGGACCAGCTTGGGAGCTTTGTCTATACATCAATTTAAGAAACATAAAAATTGGTTCACGAATGACGGAGTAATTCGTGTTCATACATTAAAAATAAATATACGGTACGAATTGATAACCTCCTCCTTTTTCGAAGTCGGTTAATAAATAGCATTCAATACATTACACTACATAATCATCGCAAAAATATAGTTTTTAATAAAAATGGAACAAAATAAGCAGGAAAAATAGCGTGAAAGTAAATAGTAGTCTTCAGTAGGAAAGTTCTGTATACACATTTCGTTTTATCGTAAAAGTTTTGACCAAGTTATACCATTTCACCCTTATTTGGTTTTGGTGCATTTGATGACGCCAAGTATGTAGGGATGACAAATACGACAAACTTTTTAGTAGAATTTAACGACAGTTCTAATGAATTCTGTGGGCTATTTGCTATTTGAACTGTATGTACTACATTTTTTTATGGTACTGTGCAGACTTGTCCCACGAAAATTACAAAATTTTTGTATGCCAATTTGCCAATTTTTACTTACGGTAAATGGTTACATTTACCGTAAGTAACCACACATACGGTAAAAGTTATCAAATTAATTAGCATTATCTAATAAATACCATAAATGCATAAATTGATTGTCAAGTAAAATGACGTTATAGATGCTGGGTACGCTGCCAACTGGTAGTGGGTTTGAGCATTTGAATTGTCTGTAGTGCTTTATCGGTATGGGGTAATCGATTTGCTTTTTGTCTAGTAGTTTAGTTAGTTAAGCATGTGTACTTTGTACATTGTTTTGTTGTACACTGACATACTTATTTTATTTTTCACCAAAACATACCCAGCATACATTGAGCTGTATGTACTTACGTACGAGAGCAGACACCACTCATAGCTACTTTATTATATTTAACTGTGGCGAAATCGCCGCACTTCACTCGGTGGCTTACTAGTGAAGTGAGTGCTTTCGACGTTTTGCTGGCGAGAAAACACACCATAGATGCAATTCTGCGTTGCAAGTATCAATCGCATCGTATAATCGTAAATAAACGATGTAATTATAATTCCAGCGCTGTAACGCTGTTTTGTTTACTTTACCAAAAATGTGACAATAATTTTGCTTCAGATAGCTCAGATAGCTCTAAGACAGCTGTATGTACGTAAGTACATGCAGCTAAATGCCAGCACAAAACTTTTTTACTGTATGTGGGAACACAATCCAATCAGCCGCGCGGTGGTTTGGACATATAACTTTATTTCCTGTAACCATCACAACTGGCGGGCCACTAGCATCGCATGAAATAGCTTCACTAGTTTGTCAAATAAGAGGGATTTCCTCTGTGCGAGTGGAGTAAACTACTTTCCACGTTTATCGTGTAAGTTTGTCGGTGTTGACGCTCTACGGATATTAGATTTATTGCTCGTCAGTTTCGAGGTTAGGGGAGGTTAAAGAGGTTTACAGGTCATGTCGTCTCAGCTTGTACTATTGTATAGTAGACTGATTTTGATATATTCATCTTAAGTTTAATTAGGTATTTTGAAGTACCTACATTATTCTTTAATTTTCTTCCCTTACAGGAAGGAAAATAAAAGCAGAACCCTCATAATATCAAAAAATCTTTTATGTACTTAGATAAAAGTAATTTGTTTGCGATATATTAAACTTCAAAGTGAACATCTTTGTTAGAGTCAAGCACAAATTTTCTTTTAATAATATTACATATTATAAAAGTGTTCACGGAATATAATGATAACATAACAAGTAATTTAAATGTAGTGTATTCACGGAATACACTCACGAGCGCACACTAGAAGAAAGAATTTTTATAAATTAATTGTTTTTCCATGTAAAGGAAAAAGCTTTGATGAAGCATCTAACAGTCTTTTTATAGACTTATTTCCTGTACAAATAATGTTAGTGAGATGCAAAGTGTGAGTTAATTTCATTTATATTTGTTAAGTCATATACATAATTATGTAACCCTAAACTCAACAGCATGAACTCCACAAATATTGAATTTTACTTAACTGTGTCAAAATTTTACTTAAATCTTAACGTAGAAGTCACTTAGTTTTAAGTTTATAGTTACTTCGAAATTATAGCATATCGTCGCCTCAGTGCTTGTTTGACCTATCTACCATTGGTAAATTGGAGAAGTTTATACATAAATATATGTAACTCATCGACATATTATGTCGATAAAAACCCTTATTCAGATTTATATTCATCCCCACAAAACAAAATGTCAATTGTGCATAATTTTACGAATCAAATCATGTTTTGTTGGGTATGTAATTTTGTTGTGATTTATAATTCCAGCGTGTAATATCTACTAAATTACTATAAAGTTAGTATAATTATTATTATTTTATGATCTTGTATTTATTTTCTGAATCAAAATACGTGTAGGTATCTGAAAGTAACATAACAAAGAAGAATTGAAACATAATAGACTAGCTGCACCCCGTGGTGTCTCTCGCGCAGTAATGGAAGATGGACGATGACAAAAGATAATTACCCTATGTTCCCCAGGTCCTAAAGAATCTCTTTGTCAAATTTTATAACGATTTGTTTAGCTGTGAAAAGGTAAGAAACCGACAGAGAGATAGACGACAGACTGAGTTACTTTCACTTTTATAATATTAGTAAGGGTATAATAAAAAAAAACAGACAAGTGCGAGTCAGACTCGCCCACCGAGGGTTCCGTACAAACTAAATAAAAGGGGGAAATTATATTTTTTTTTTATATTTTCCTTCATAAACGGAAAAATATACATCGTAAAATTATTTAAGACATTCCTTGCTCACCACTCGGATCCGAGTAGGGTGGAGCTATAGTAGCGGCGCCTTCCACTCGGATCCGAGCAAGCGTCCCGTTCATTTTGTAGTAGTCAGTAAGTCGGCGCGCGGCGTTTGAGGCGTTGCTTTGCGCGACCACTCTGTACTTAATCAAAATTCGCCTAAAAAGTGTTGGTCCCCATCTGAAGTGAAGGGTCTGCAGGGGGCGAAGAATGTGTTAAAAACCTGTTTTAGCTTATGCTAATGTGGCTCTTTCGTATGATACCCCACATGACACGGTCAATTCACTTTAAAATTTGGGCCCTTATTCCTTGCATAGAGACAATAGTTTTTTGTGATTAAATTAAAAATGTCCAGTTTTCAGATTTTTTTCTATATGTGTACCCTAACACAATGCTTCTTGCCAAATTTCATAGTTCTAGGTCAACGGGAAGTACCCCATAGGTTTTGATTCCCTTGTGAGTGTCATTTCGACTCTGCGTTTTTTACGACATATTCGGCTATAACTTTTTTTTACGAAAACTGAGAAGTTTATTTTTCTTTCTGCAGCAAGATACTATGGATTTGCATATATGGTTTTAATTTCAACTCGATACTTTCACGCATTCCCGAGATAAAGATCTTGACACCCGGACAGACGGACAACAAAATGATCCTATAAGGGTTCCGTTTTTTTCCTTTTGAGGTACGGAACCCTAAAAAATAATGATAATTTTTTATAATCTCAAAATTAAGTATCTACCTAATTAAAGCACAGAATAAAATACTGAACAGCATTTTCAAAATGTGTACAACAAATCAAGTAAATATAAAAATTGGTGCACGAATGATGGAGTAATTGGTGTATACACATAACAAGTATATGTATATTTATTTATTTATTTATTTATTTATTTATTTAATCAAATTAGTACCGCGTTGTCGCGAATTACACTAATGATATTTACAAAAACAAAGTCAATACAGTTAATAATAAATCATTAAAATTAAATTACATATGTCAATATTAAAAAATACAGAAAAATTTATAGCTAAAAATTTAAACAGTAATATAGTCAATTAGTTAAAAATGTCAGAAAATGTCAGAAAAAATGACAGAAAAAGAAAAACAAAATACCTGACTGCAGAAAAGCAGTTTTTTTGCAGTCCAAGTCTTTGTTGAACTTAGTACGCTACTGAGTATACATTTTTTATAAGAAAGTATGCGAAAAATCGCTGTGAAAGATTATAAATGCGTATTCTTTAAATAATTCTATTTAAAAAATCACTTATTTATTACAAAAAGTCCATTGAAGTTACAAACACAGGAGGCTTTTTGGAAGTCGGTTAAAAATGAAACGATAGGTATATATAAAAAAACGCTTGTTTTAGTTTTGTACGCTTGTTTAAATTTTAATCTTAACTTAGGTAGATTGAAACGGTTTTGAATAATTGAAATGTGCGTCACCTTTCAATTTCTAACTGGCCACAAAAAATAACCAATTCGCAAGAACGCCTTCCGTTCATCAACCTATCATCGATTTTACCAGCTAGTTTCCTGTCTACATCCGCCAATTCAATCATAAACTCTATCTAGATTGAATAAAGTTTACTTTAGAATGATAGGAACACCGGTTTCGGAACGAGAAATGCTATTTTCACGAATTCGAGGGCTTAAAAATAAGTGAGCAGCGATCTCAGTGTTTGGATCACTGCAATTGGGCGAGAGTGAGTCAAGCGTTGGTATGGCGTTTGATTCGTTTTTGCACTTCATGCATTGGATTGGATCGACGACTATCGGTGTAAGATAATGCAACATTTGGTTCGGACAATTTTTGGATGGGTAACAAAAGTGAGATTAGTCTTAAGGTACTATATTTGCTATTAACTATTAAAACAGTATGCTTATTAGCATGCGTAAGAAATACATACTAGAAATGAGCTTGCTTATTTCTAGCAATGCTTTGACACATATGCTACTGAGTAGCAATTGCTCAATAATGGCATGCTTTTGTGCTAATAATGAGCATGTGTATCAGTACCTTTATTGTCATGTTGATAGCTGTTTTTAGTCGTTAGTGGAGTTTTAAATTTTGCTCTAATGTCGGTGGAATAACTGTCGTGACGAAACATGTATATGAATAGTTGTTTGTATGTAATAATCTCTACAAGTACAATTAGGATTCAGCTATATTTGTACAAAAATGTAACTGTATTATTGCGTTAAGTTATCATTAACTTTTCTCAATTGAAATATTTCAACGTCAAATTTTAAATTATCAATAGCATGAAGTAGTTCAGTAAGCACGAGTAAGAAAACAACAACAATTTTATAAGATAATGAAACTGCAAACATTTAACAGATAGGTATTAATTTATTTGTGTGTATATTATTTAGAAACATAAAGTTATATAATTCAGAAGCATTGTTTAAACATATATAAATTATACCGAATATTTATATGATTTTTTGTCCACCTTGTGGCTCGTCTTCCTACGCTGCGTTTGCCGATTTGTGGTCTCCAATCGAACTTTACAACTTTTTGGCTCCATCGGCCTTCAGTTCTACGTGCTATGTGCTCTGCTCACTGCCATTTCAACTTGCTAATCTGCTGTGCTATGTCGGTGACTTTTGTACGTCTACGGATCTGGCAGGAAGACGCTGGATGCTTGCAACACGTCTTTTTGGAAATCCATGGGGGAGGCCTATGTCCATCAGTGGACTCCTTGTGGCTGAGATGATGATGAAGATGATAAATATTTGTAACAGTCATGATTGCTAAGGCTAGCTAGTAACAATTAAATTATCACATCAATCAATAATGTACAGTCCAGTCCTGTACCTGCCAATATTTCTGCAAATATCAAAATAATTTCAAATTTGAATTTGGGTCATTTATCCCTTTTCCATCATCATTATGGACTAATAATGATGATAGATGGATGAATTAGTGTATATGGACTTGCGGCTCTCTATTATACCCATTTGAGTATCCACGGGCCTAAGCATAGTGACAACTACGCCGCAACCACGAGTCTGCGACTTGACATTTGTGACAACTGCGATGATTGACCCGAGCACGGTTACCATTTCAAATTTAAGTTCAATTCGTATTCATCATCATCATCTCATCCACAAGAAGTCCACTGCTAGACATAGGCCTCCCCCATGGATTTGCAAAAATACCGGTTGGACGCGGCTTGCATCCAGCGTCTTCCTGCCACTTGTATGATATCTTCTGTCCACCTTGTAGGTAGTCTTTCTTTCGTTGTCTATTCGTATTGCAGTTTGCAAAATGAGCAAAATACCAGTTAGAAAACTGTTCCGTGCTACGAAGGCTCTAATCAGATTTAGTGCATGGCCGAGATAATCTAAATGGTACAACTTTTATCTGCCACTAGCACTTAGAAAAAGGTAGGTTTTTTATAATATTGGAGACTATACCATGCACCATGGTAACGTTTCAAATTAAAATTCGTTTGTCATTCAAATGTCATTTTCACGCCTCTTGCGAAATCGAAAGTTAGACTGCAAATACTGCTTTATTCTGTAGTCGGGTATTTTGTTTTTCTTTTAAAAGTCCGTCATTGTAGCGAACTAGAGCGAGGAAAAAATAGCATATTTTGCTCTTGGGGAAAAGTGTTTTTTTTTTTATCTGTTACCAAAGAGCCTACATAAACGAAACATAACGAGTCTTTATTCAAAAGTAGAATAATTTCTTTGGAGTATATTTACATTCTCTTTGCAAACATCTCGTTAAATATCCAGAATTGTACAAATTGTACATTTCATTATTAATAAAATAAACTTTGAATATTGTATTGGATTATTTTATTTTCTCGCAATCGTAATAACAATCTACTATTGTATGGGAATAGCTTCACTAGTTTTGTAAAAAATCGAGTTCAGTTTTTTATATACATGGAAATTACAGAAATGTTTAATTACGAAAAGGGTTTTTTGGTTACTTTTATCGAGTTTTAGTTACTTTTATCGAGTTTTAACGAAATCGAAAGTTAGACTGCAAATACTGCTTTATTCTGTAGTCGGGTATTTTGTTTTTCTTTTAAAAGTCCGTCATTGTAGCGAACTAGAGCGAGGAAAAAATAGCATATTTTGCTCTTGGGGAAAAGTGTTTTTTTTTTATCTGTTACCAAAGAGCCTACATAAACGAAACATAACGAGTCTTTATTCAAAAGTAGAATAATTTCTTTGGAGTATATTTACATTCTCTTTGCAAACATCTCGTTAAATATCCAGAATTGTACAAATTGTACATTTCATTATTAATAAAATAAACTTTGAATATTGTATTGGATTATTTTATTTTCTCGCAATCGTAATAACAATCTACTATTGTATGGGAATAGCTTCACTAGTTTTGTAAAAAATCGAGTTCAGTTTTTTATATACATGGAAATTACAGAAATGTTTAATTACGAAAAGGGTTTTTTGGTTACTTTTATCGAGTTTTAGTTCGAGACGGTTATCGTTTATCGAGTGAGCGAAGCAAGCTACGGTTTCTGCAATTAACAGTTTTTTGTGTTTCGGGATGAGTATTATTTTGAGGTCATGTTTTTCAAGTAAACTCTCTATGATTAATATACAACTTTTATAATTTCATAAAATATGTAGATGGTCATTTTTGATTGAAGGTTTAGCTGTTTTTTTAAGAAAAAAATACCTATACTCTAAAAGTAATAAACTCATAAGTTGTTCATATTGGGTATTTTTTTTTCTTTTAATATAGGTGCTTGTTAAATTATCATTCATACAAAAATGAGACAGAGGGGCTGTTGTCTCATTTTTGTCCTTTGATAAGTTTTCAAAACAGCTAATTTAAACATCAGGCGAGTTGTTGGTAAATGGTACATATATATAACATAAAACAAAACTTTACTTGCAAAAGAGTTTGTCCTCGCAAGCTCTACTTTTTGCAGAACTAGTTATACAAAAATCTATACTAAATTATCATTATATATTTTACTTTTCAGGAACTACATTTCACTTCCACACAACACAGCACACCATTTTGTCACAGCTTTCCCGTTCACCTACCTTGCCATCTCCATATCACTTCAACCACACAATTTTCGAACTTTCAACCTTAAATTACTTAAACAACCCCACGATAATCGAATCCCACCCTAACTTGCGTGCTCGAATATTTTTCAATGAATTCTGTTTAAGCACACATCAAAAAATCTACTTTATCTACGGAAAACCTGGCAAAATACTAACTTGTCATCGAAATATAATTAGTAAGTTTAGTATCTTTAGCTGAAGTATATTTAGACTTTTACATTACACGTTTAGCACAACACTATTACAATCTTTTGAGGGACTGGCGTGATACTATATGTTGTTTGCAAAACATAAATTATATTTATAGCTAAAAAACATTTTATAGCTTGCAATTACCGAGTACTATCACCTAAAAAGACTTTAAAGTGACTCTTCAAACTTAAGCCGTACATTATCGATTATTGCGTAGTTTTGCTTGATCATTACTAAATATTTGGTGCTTGTTTATCAATTCTGATAAATAATTAAAGAATCTCCTTATTCTTTCCCCTACGTAGCAGCGATTAATAGGGGTAAGTTAATCTACGTGTAACCCCCCATTTATTTCAACCCCATTACAGTTCCTCTATGCCATTACTGAGGGGTTTGGAAATTATTTCACATCTGGGGACGTATAATTTGTTGAGAACGCAAACTGAATTATAAATAGATATAGCAAATTTTAATAGTACTAACAAAGACCCAAATTATTTTTTGGAAACATTTTACAGTGAAATTTATCAATAATATACAATTGGTAAAATAGACATAGTATATTAATGCATTGTAACGATTTTGTTTTTAAGCCAGTGCCTTATTGCCTACAACAATACAATATACGATCTATATATACATAACTATCTAAACTACGACATTAAAAACAAATAGATACGCACCAATATTTTGGTTATTCACGCGTGCGAGCAATGTTCGTAGCCGATCGTAAGCGCCAGTAGCAGAAGTCGTCGCATTATGTCGTAACGACACGACGTCGCGTCGTGTCGTCAGACTTAAACCGGTTGTACCGATCGTCAGTAGCACTAAGAATCTACGGTTGGACGAGACGTCGTTTGTTGCCTGCCACTAGGCAGGCAGACAACGTGTCGTTGGCTTCGAAAGAATTCATAAAAATACTTAGAAACCTAAGTTGTCTAAAACTATAGTCACGTGACGAGCTATAAAGAAGGCTATGCTCGGGGCCTGCGAGATCAGATCAGAAATTAAGAGATCCGACGTACGAAAATCAGAGACATAGCACGACGAATTTGTAAGTTGAAGTGGCAGTGGACAAGGTACATAGCACGTAGAAGTTGTGACCGATGGGGCCGCGAAGTTCAAGAGTGGAGACCATGCACCGGCAAGCGCTGTGCGGAAGACTGGCCACAAGATGGACAGAAGACTTGTATGAGAATACAAGTGGCAATAAGAAGTTGGATGCAAGCCACTTTCAACTAGTGTTTATGGAAATCCATGGGTGGCGCCTATGTCAAGCATTAGACTTTAAAACGTAGACGACACTATATTAACGCAGACACACACGTTAAAATAACACCTCTTTTTGGGTTGGAGGTTAAAACACATAAATATATTTCTAGAAATTACGGAAATGCTGATCAAAGGAAACCGAAATAAACCCCTTTGTTAATACTATTTCAAACAAAGTTACACCTACATGTCTATATGTAAGACAATTAAAATAAATTTCCATTGTTACCCGAACAAAAGACCCAAATTATATAAGACAAGCTCCATATTGCAGCTTTTCCTGATATCATTAGTTTTATGTCCTTAATAGAATGTACTAGTAACTACTACTACAAACATGTAAGTATGTATCATACGTACCTAGGTATATATGTATTCTATCAGCTATCTAGTTCCATAGTACAAGCTTTGCTTAGTTTGGGCTAGATGGTGTTGTGTGAAATGTCCACAGATATATATTATAGAAAAAAAAACAGAGATCTGTAATTTTTGTTAGAGTCAGCTGTCTCCCCCAAAAACAAAACAAAACAATACAAAAACACTTTATTGACACCGTCATAAGATAAAAATAATTACATGACTAGAAGGCAAGAAAGGCACAAAAGGCGGCCTTATCGCTAATATCGATCTCTTCAAGACAAACTTTAGATGATAAAAGAGGAACATATTGTGACATACTTTAAGGGGTTATTGCATACACATAATGAAGTCATTATGTGTATACAATGACCCCTTAAAGTATGTCACAGTCTTATGATGAAAACTAACGTGGTTGTTACACATTTTTATTTTGAACAAATGGGTTACTCATTTTTGAAAAGACCGTCGTATGCGATTGAAACTATAGTCGGAGAATTCGACTCAAAAATAGACGTGAGTGAGTAACCCGTTTGTTCAAAATAAATATGTCACAGTCGTGCACTGTTACATTAATAGTAAAAGAGCATTAAAATTATTTAAAATCGTAAAATTTGCTTACATTATTATCTGTTCAAAGTTTTGAATAATTCAACGCTGCATTATTCTACGGCGCTTGCAGAAATTACATTCTTAAATAAAACCTGCACTTTATAATCAAGAATATTGAATAACAAATTGATTTTCCAGGTTGAATTAAGTCCAGAGTGTCAATTTTAAATTTAGAATTTAGACTCTGGACATAATGCAACCAGGAAATTCAATTTGTTATTCAATATTCATGATTATTCAATTTTAAATTCTAGATTACCATTATTGAAGTTTTAGTTAAAATGTGAGAAAGAAATATCACAATCCTTTGTTTTATTTTCCAAAACTTGTATTATTTGAATTACATTGAGACTATATGTTTGTTACATTTTAAATACTTACAATTATTGACTTGTTAAATATAGTATTTTGACAATTTGAGACTATTATTATAATAGTATACGAAACAAATGTCGTGTGTGACTGACCAATTTGGCAAGAGACAGACAAGACAAAGGCAAACCTAACACAATCAAATCTAAGACGTTTTAGAGAAAGGTCAGATCAAAAGTGCCCGCCACCGGCGAGCATATAATATGTATGAATTAAGACAATTATGCAAGTGAAAGAAGAGAGAAACGTGTGTGAAGTTCGTAGTAAGTGGAAAGATATAGTTTTTGTCTACCCCAATGGGGAAAGGCGTGATTTTATGTGATACTAAATAATTGAATGAAATATGAAATTAAATGAAAAAGTAACTGTCTGATTATTATAAACTTTGGCACGGAAATAGCTAAACCTGGAGACGGACGTAGGTTATATATATATATTTTTAAGCTATTGCATAGCTTCTATCGCGGGCCTTGAGCGTGGAGATCGAAACCAGAAATTCAGTAACGAAAATAACCTAACACACCGCGCGTAAAGCTATTATGCAATAGTTTTAACGCGGCAGTCTCCGAGTGCCACACGTCTTTTTTTTATTTATTAGAGGGGGTTGGGATTGGAAATGAAGGGGATTGATTTAATAGCAGCAGGCGGAGGCTAACGAAATACACCAGCAACGTAGGTTATATAAGGCTGTAGGTGCACATATAGAAACATAAATACATACATACATACACTCGAAAAACATAACCCTCCTTCTTACGCAGTCGGGAAAAATAGAAAACTCAACTAAAATCAAAATCAACGCATAAGCATTGCCATTCAACGTGGCAATGCGGCTAGCATGCTAGGTACGCTGCCAACTGGTAGTGGGTTTGAGCATTTGGATTATCTTTAGACCTTTATCGGTCTGGGGTGATCGATGTGCTTTTTGTGTAGTAGTTTAGTTAGTTGAGTCTGTATATTGTTGTGTTGTAGTTAATAAAATCATTATGAAATGAAACACGATTAATTTTTTCAACAAGGCCTTTATCCGTAGCTCCAAATGAACATCTCCATTCCAATCCACCGAAGCAGTAATTAGATTGCGCACACCACTCCAATCTAGGGTTTAACCGACACGTGCTAATTAACTAACCCGCGTTATGGCTACAGACGGTTAAATACACTATTGCTAATTTGAGTGGAGTTAAAGTTGAGTTTGGCTTTAATTTAGAATTGGCTTTCGTTAATTAACTAGATCCTAATACTTAGACACCTGCGCCATACATAGGAATTATTACTATTAATTTTATTGCTTTATTTATAAAATACTAAGATAGATTAATAAATAAACCAAAATTGTTGTGTGGTAATTTACAATTATAATATGGTCATGGGGCCATGATCGTGTCGAGACACGCGTATAGTAGGGTTCCGTAGATAATACTGTAATTAAAAGAAAACTTTCCGAGTATATTTTTTTAGGTTAATTTGCAAAAAAGGTCAATGACCTCATTAACGACTTAAGTGTTTTATATATTTATCGCTATACCTCAAGAGTTTTAATCACAGAGAGTTCAAAACAATTTTCATACAAATTATTTTATATCTACTATTATAGATAGATAACACTTTATTAAAAACCACATGACAACAAAATCACAAAAAGATAACGGTACTTAAGGGTACACATTTTTTTCTTTGGCGGGATATAGCACACATCACATCTCGTTCTATTTTTTTTTAAAGCTATATTTGAAAGTATTTTTTAAACATTTCTTATATAAACTCATGTATAAAAAAAATGATTTCTTCTAGATCGACGAGCTCCGTCCTCAAAATACCGTCGCTTACATCAGGAGAGTTAATTTTTTTCGAAAATAGGCGGAAGATGCGTGACAGAAGTAGGATTAAAAAATAAATTAAAACGTATATTTTTTTACACAACGTCTATTGACTCCAGTGGCTCAGGGCAGACTACCTTAAATAACAGAACTTAAAAGCTAATCTTTTGTATACTAACTACTACCTATTCTACGGTGCAGAGTGTTGTAATAAAGACTATAACTAATTCTGTGGCGCAGGGCGCTGTCACGCGCTTGCCTAGAAGAAACCTATAACCTAAGAGCTATTCGCTCGCTATTTGAAGAGATTCAGACTATATCTATTCGGAAAGATGCATTCAGGAAGCGCATTCCACATTTTGGCGGTATGCATAATAAAAGAGGAGCTAAGCTTAGTGTAAAACAAGTATAAGCTTAGAAAACTCAAAAACACCCGAAAAAAAAAACGCCTGAACCGATTTTGATTAAACATAGCTTTGAACACTCCCGACTAATTCACCTTTCAAACAAAAAAAAATCACAATCGGTTCATCGGTCGGGAGCTACGATGCGACAGACAGACACACACACAGACACGTCAAACTTATAAACCCCGTCGTTTTTGCATCGGGGGTTAATAAGGTGTGTCAAAACCAAACCGATGCCAAAACCGTGTCGAGACGTGTATGCGATATGGTTCCGTAGATAATGCTTTAATCTAAAAGAAAATTATTTGGCGAATATGATAAATTTAGACTTGCAAAAAGGTCAATGACCTCTCTTTTATAGCGACTTGAGTGTTTTACAGATTTATCGTTATATTTTAAAAAGTAGTAGGTATCACATGTGAGGCTCATAGTGAGAGACCACATTAAATCTATTTTAACAACTATTTTTTGTATCAATTAGGGTAATTATTTACTTGTTTTCAACCGACTTCAAAAAAGTTCTCATTCGATTGGTTTTTTTTTTTTTTTTTTTATGTTTATTATATAACTTTCATATCCTCATAACTTTCGACTGGGTGAACCGATTTTAATGATTCTTTTTTTATTTGAAAGCTGGTGCTTCCCGTGTTGTTCCATTTCAATTTGGTCCAGTTATGACAATGGCATACATGAGAAGTCGGTTGCTTCAGTTTTTTAAATTATAATTATATTAATATACGTTTTCGCCTCGACTTTCAACTCAATTTCAACCTTGTTCCCAATGTTGTCTAACTTCCAAATGAGGTTATAAGCTATACAATGCTCCCGTGTTTGCTCGCCAGTGACAAAGCAGCGAAGTTAGTCGCCGGTATACACTGTAATTGAAGGACAATACTGCATGTTTGGTATCGACGGCTAAATTTCTGCTAGTGACAAGTGTAAATAAATTGTAAACATACGAGAGAAATAAATTGATGTTATTTTATTGAACGTACGAGCGAAGCGTCTCTGCATCAACTGGCCAAATTTTCTTTCATCTGTCAGTTTGTTTGTGAGTTTGTGATTTGTATGTAAGTACTCGCGTACAGGGCGTAATTTTGATGAAACTTGGCGTATAGGTTCTATGGATTATTAAATTATTTTTTTGTCGTCGGTGAATTTTGAATTTTTGGTTCCTATAAAAAGGGGGGAAGTTTTTTGCGACGCTACTAACCAACTGATTTTAATGATATTTGGTAGGCAGATAAAGTATACAATTATTACAACTTGTGGTAAAAATGAACAGAATTGGTCAAGTAGTTGTTGAGATATGACAACCAACTTGAGATTGCGTGTAACAGTGAAGGCGCGAAGATGTACTTGCTGCATTTTAGCGCTGTTTTTTTTTTTGATTTTACGTTTTCTCCATTTATAAAATTATTATTTGTTGACCGAGCAAGCGAAGCGTCTCTGCATCAACTGGCCAAATTGTATTGCGTCTGTCAGTTTGTTTGTGAGTTAGAAGAAGAAAAGAGACGGGATCGATTAGCAAACAAAGATAATAAAGAATAGCGACGGAACGTGTATACAAAATGTATACCTAGTTGGATTACATAAATAATATATTATTATTTATGTAATCCAACTAGATATACATTACAAATCACTCCCAGAAACATCTAGCATTATTATGTATTAAAATTAAATTGATCTTTCAAGGTGCATAAGCTGATGGAAAAAATGTTTTTGACCGTGAAATAACGTCTGCAAAATCACTTAAAATTGTGAAATCGGTCAGAATTTTATATACGGCCTCCTAAGCTAACTTTATGTAGGTATTATATACAGATGACCCAAGGTGAGCTGCAAATAAGATCTCTCGCGAGGTCTACTGTTCGTACAAACTAGTTTATGTGCAAGGCAGAACGGGAGGATCCCTCTGGGTCCTTCCGTCCGTATTCAACCGCTCACATATCCAAGGCGCGGTACAGCGGTTTTGATAGAATAGAATAGAATAGAAATAATTTATTGAATAACTGATACAATTACATTTTGATATTGCGCAAAGATGTTGATGTAATAATAGTTAGATATTATCAGTCTACCCTCATCGGGCATTCAATAATACAATGTCATTTGAATCATTTTTACAAATAAAATAATTACTAAATTTAATCACAATAGTTATATAAATTAAATATAATCTACATTAGGATGTCAAATTAATTATTGTATTAAAGAAAGAATAACCATAATTAAGCCACTAGGATATCCAATTACATAATAATTATGTAGGGCTGGCGCTGCGGCTAATTCGGCGGAGCAGCACAAGCGACGTAAATATGTTAATCTCGGTAGAGGTTACATATTTGAGCCGTTTGGTGTCGAGACTTTGGGTCCGTGGGGACCGGGAGCTCATCTCATTTTCAAAAATTTATCTGAGCGCCTGATCGATGCGACGCGTGACCAAAATGCTGGCGCGTATCTGGCCCAACGCATAAGCATTGCCATTCAACGTGGCAATGCGGTCAGCATGCTGGGTACGCTGCCAACTGGTAGTGGGTTTGAGCATTTGGATTATCTTTAGACCTTTATCGGTCTGGGGTGATCGATGTGCTTCTTGTGTAGTAGTTTAGATAGTTGAGTCTGTATATTGTTGTATTGTAGTTAATAAAGGCGCTTGCCACAATAAAAACAATTACATTATTATTTTAATTGTCTATAGCGAACACAAAACAAATATTCATACGCAAATGTCAAATGTACTTATATATGTCGATATTATAATTATAGATTGTATAATTTATTTATTATTGTCATTTCAGTCGACTTATCTCTATTAAAATATTCATTTAGATCATAAAAAACATTAATCATCAACCAATTTTTAAGTTTAGTCTTAAATTGTTTTATATCAGAAATGTCAGTAAGTAATGGCTTTTGGCAACAAATTATAGATTTTAATGGCACTAACGAAGGTACTCTGTTTGTAAATCCTACACTTGGTTCGTGGTTCAAAAAGATAGTCATTCCCTCTCATAATATTGTTTCGTAATCTCACATCAGATTTCAAACTATAAAAGATAATATCCGTGCAAATCAACGTATTGTCAAAATACACAATTGTAGCGTTTTGCAACGGATTATACCGCTCAATCTTTACTGACGCCTGGGTTTCATTTCATTGACGGCTATTAAATTTGTACGTTTTATTTTGTTTTAATATCACAGGCAGTGGGCCGGCCATATCTGTTGCAGAACAGATAACCGATGCCGATGGGGCGAACGCGTTCTGGAGTGGAGACCGCTAGTCGGCAAACGTAGTGTAGGGCGCACTGAGACAAGATGGATCCAACCACAGCCAGCTGCTTTCCGTATATCGTCACTCGAGTGACGATATACGGAAAGCAGCTGGCTGTGGTTGGAAACGGAAAGCTGAGGATCGTGCTGAATAGCGTTCAATGGGAGAGGCCTATGTCCAGCCGTGGACTAAAGTAAACTAACTAAAGTACGCTAATACTGCTAAAATTTATTTTGCTTCCACTGACCTTAGAATCTATTCGGAATAATGTGGAATTAATAAATAAATTATTAATTAGAGAATTAATGTGGAATTGAGGGCGCCACTGTTCTTATTTCATTATTTTCTTCGAGAACAAAAGGGCTGCTGTCCTTATAATAATATAGTCTAGTAAAAATAAATCCGTTTGTATGGAGCAGATCACAGTATTCGCAACTGGGGGGATTCTTTGTAATTATGATAGGAAAATAACTAAAAATCATACATTAACAATAATCCCCGATTTATAGACTAGCTGCGTTCCGCGGTTACACTCGCGTAGTTATGAAAAACTGTAATGATTATGATGATGATAAGTAGCTTATGTCCGTCTCCAGGTGCAAAGCTATCTCTATACAAATTTTCATAACGATCGGTTCAGCTGTTTGAGCGTGTAAAGGTAATAAAATTTGCTTTTATAATATCACTATGAAATTGTGTCAAATGTATTTCAAAACACCAGTACATTCATTTAAATAACAATATACTTAGTTGTCTTTTATGTTGTCACAAATCTTATTTTTACTAGACTCATATCATTATTTTACAGACTTCAAAAAGGAAACCTCCTATTTTACAATTTGTCTGTATTTTTTTATGTTTTTATAATGCACAACTCCGTCATTTATTAACCAATTTGATTTTTTTAAGAATACACCTACTTGCAAATTAGTCCAATAGAAATTTATTTAAAATCGGTTCAGCATTTTTGTTTTCAAAGGTTTTCAAAACAAAATTGCGCATTTTGATGTAAGCTTTTCAGCTATCCTAACAGTAATTATGTTTAGTGTGACCCAACGCATAAGCATTGCCATTCAACGTGGCAATGCAGTCAGCATGCTTGGTAAGCTGCCAATTTGTAATGGATTTTAGCAATTGGATTATCTTTACGCTTTTATCGGTCTGGGGTTATCGATTTGCTTTTTGTGTAGTAGTTTAGTTAGTTAAGTATATCTAGTTTGTATATGTTTTATTGTAGTTAATATAGACTCTTGTCCGTTAAATAAATTATAGTTAAAAAAAACTGAAAAAACCGACTTCAAAATACGCAATACAATACACACTCGACTTGTTGTTCTCTTTTCTACAGGCACTTGGATGGTATTTTACCAGTTATTTTGTTATAAAAACCAAAGTACTACATCGATTTTGATAAAATGTATATGATACCACCTCTGAAGTATGACCTACCAAATACAAAAAAAATCATATCAGTGTATAATTGGCTGAGTAATCGGTGAACAGACATACAAAAAAAGCAGACCGAATTGATAGCCTCCTTCTTTTTGGAAGTCGGTAAAAAAAATCAAAACGTTATTTCCCATTTTTTCCGACGATAGTTCAAATAGACTCTAAATCTGTGCCCTAAATACGCAGCATCAGTTGAACGTGCATTATGCAAGCAGCCGACCGACGTCTGCCAAAGAAAACCCAGAGGGAATGCAAATGATACTGGAACACTTAGACCGAGATAACAGTGGTTGGATTTAACCCGCTCCGTACTTTGACAGGTTCTTCAATATTAATTATTTTAAAACTGGAAAGACAAAAAATGCGTAGTTTTGCTAATAAAATACAACAGAATTCTAAACTAATTCTAATTCTAAACGTCCTACATTTTAACCGACTTCAAAAATGAGGTTCTTAGTTAGGCTGTTTTTCTACGTTTGTTAGCACATAACTCCGTCGTTTATAAATCAATTTGAAACATTTTTTTAATTTTTTTTTTTTTTTTATATTAAACTCTCAGATTGATCCCATAGAAATTTAGTCAAAATTGATTCAGTACTTTAATTTTTAAAGCACAATAAAATATATGTCATCTTCACCGACTTCATAATATGCATATATGTATATGCATATTATGAAGTCGGTTGTTTCAGTTTTTAAAATGAAACAACCGACTTGAAACCCTGACTCAAAAAAAGAGGTGTTTTAAGTTTGACGTGTGTATCTGTGTGTAGCATTGTAGCTCTCAAACCGATGGACCGATTTTGATCTAGTTTTTTTTGTTTTAAAGAAGATTTCATCGAAAGTGTCTTAGCTATGTTTCATCAAAATCGGTCCAGCCGTTTTTATTTGTCGTTTTTTTTTTACTTCTCAAATATTAAATGCATTTTTTTTATAATAATTGTTATAAAACTTCTGGAAATAAATAAATTTACTTTTTGTGGATAACTGTGATGTATTTTAAGTAATTTTACAAGAATTACTTAAAATTTATAACAATGGATCTGCACACACTGTCTCGCGAAAAACGTTCACTCAATATCATACTTATGAACCGAAATGCTTACATTAAAAAATGCTCTTCTACAGGCGAGTATTTTTTTTATATACAGAATATACTTGTAACAGTAGATGCTAAATATGTCTTGGGTCATTCGCACCGGACCAACCACTACGGTGCGAATGGGCCCATTCAGAAACAGTACACGGTGATTCGCACCGCGGTTCGAATCACTTGCGGTGCGAAACGCCGATGTACCCATACATTGTCCGGATGCTTACTAAATCGAAATTACGGACAAATTATTATTATGGCGTGTTTGGTACGAGACTCTCGACCAAATACTGATATTCGAAAATTAATTATTGAGACTTGAACCCGCGCCCTCCAACACAAATACCCATTATACAATCCGGCTGAAATATAATTTCAAAATCATTGGACACGACTGCTGGGTAACTGTAAAGACTAACATTTTATTTTCCCTTTAAGTAATTCAATCTCACAACGTAACGCAAAATTTATCTAATCTACATTTCTTATTATCAAAATTCTGTTATAAATTCTATCCGCCAACCATAAAACAGTTTTGCAACATTCAAAAAGATGAAACTTTGTATACCTACATCGCTATCAGTCTCAATAGCAAACATTTTCTATAGATTTTCGTCAAATAAGTTGAAAGAAAGATTAGCGAGTGATATAACTGCCACTCAGAATGGCGAGCCGAATGTTAGCCAAAATTACTTGTCATTAAATTCGGCTTAGGCCCCTCGGTGGCTTTTCACTCGAATTAATGCCCCTTTTATGTTGCCGGCACTGGTTTGCTAGTTATTGCTAATACCGTATCTTTTAGGTAAAACATTCCCGCCAGGATGTTTATTAGTTAGACAAAGACGTTATGGATATTTTTTTCTGATGTATGTTGTAGGCATATACTAGTGATGTTCCGGATATCCGTATCCGTATCCGTGTCCGTGGATATCCGCGGGAGAAATAAGATCCGTGTCCGTATCCGTATCCGTCACTTTTTTCGCGAATCTTTTACGGATCTTTTATTAATTTTCAAATTCAATTGACAGGATAAAATGCTGCATAATAACTTAGATTATGTGATAGGTGGTATAATTAAAAAAAAAAAAACATTCAGAGTATTTTTTATTTCTAAAAATCAAATATTTGGCACCTTTAATTGCAAACATCTATTCTAATTAGTTACCATACCAATAGTATATAACTCAAAGATGCTAAATCAACTATCTTATGAGATCAATATTACACATAGAAAGTTGTGGCATTACTTTTATAAATATAAGAAAATTAAAAACAAACAACTTAAATCTTCAATTTTTTGTACCTGAAATGGAACCTGTCCTGCCCGTCGTTGCGGCGGGCGTGACGTCAACTATCGTTTCAAGGTCACGTGCCGACACCGATTGAGTGATAAAATAAAGATCCGTATATGTGGCCGTATCCGCGGATCTTGACACAAAATACCTACCGGTCACAGCTGAAGACCAGCGCTGGTTGTTTACAACTAGTTTTATGCTGAGCTGGGACCGGATTGTGACAAAAACATTTGGTATATTGTGTATGATTTTTGTTTAGTGTTGTATGTTTTTTGTCACAATAAATTTCTGTCTATGTATATGTCTATTTCTAAATATCCGTATCCGGATCCGTGTCCGCGGATATACATTTTTGACGATCCGGCACATCACTAGTATATACGTATAAGCTTTCATATTATCTGATTTTGACGTGCGTAGCTTTGTTTGATTCATTTTCATTTCCAGAATGTTAAAGTCAATTATTTTTTATAAAACTCTCAAAAAAGAGTTTAATTTTTCATTTCAATTACTGCTTAGTATAATCTACTTTTTAGAAAGTTCTAGACAGTGTAAAATAGGACTATGTGCCAAGAAAAATAAATTCAACCTATCATTTTTCATGGAAACATATTGTATATATCCTAAATAGAAAATAATAGCTATAATAAAAATCGCTAAGAGTAATATAGTTCAGAATAATACTAAACACATAATATGACATATGTACTTGTGTGAATATTCTGTTACATGAAGATATTATAGTTTACCCAATAAATTCGCGTCATAAAAGGACAAACAAATAAATGTCCTAGATAAACCCTATTCATACAAGTATGTATGTAGCTATGCATGATACTTACCTCCCATCGTACGGATTTACCACTGAATAAATAATACCAGAAGAATAGGTTTTACGTAGTTATTTACTAACGCCTGCATTTAATATAAATTATCAACTTATTACAGGCCTCATGGCTCAGTGGTAGTACGACTGATTCCTGAGCTATAAGGTCGTGGGTTCGATCCCCACCCAGGGCAAACATTTGTGTGATGAGCATGGATGTTTGTTCTGTGTCTGGGTGTTTCTATGTATCATAAGTATGTATTTACGAAAAAAAAAAAGTATATTTGTATTCTATCAACCATCTAGTTTCCATAGTACAAGCGTTGCTTAGTTTGGGCTAGATGGCGTTGTGTGAAACGTCCACAAATATTTATTTTATTTATTTATTATCGACAGAAAATTAGGCTCAACGCGAATAATTATGCAATAATTCGTATATTAAGATAAAATAATATATACGTTGCGAATTGCAATGTAGGTATAGTGAGCAGGATTTCTGACTTAGGTTTCCGCTTTGATATCGGAATATCCAACGACAAGTGATCAAAATTCTTCTTATGTTATTGTAAAAAATAAATTCTATTGCTGCTCAATATTTCCAATCGTTATAGAATCTGTTATCATAGGAAAAAATACCTAGAATACATGTGATTTGTTAAAATAGCAAGGCATATATTTGTATATCGTGGCAAGTTGGTGGTCAATCGTAGATACTTATATCTAACATAAAACTTGCACTTCACAAATTCGCGACGTGGTCACGCGTGGTAAAAACAATTTAATATAACACTTTCGAATCTTGTAAATAACAGAAATAATGTTTTATAGCTCTAATACTACATCAATTCTAGTAGTTCTTTAAATGATTAAACTATAAATTTGAATAAAGCTTGTACGGCTTTATTCAAATTTATAGTAAGATACGAGTAGGTACTTGACAATATAAGTAATTTGCAAATTAAAAAAAAAAGTTGACTGTCATCCGGGAGAGCTTTAAGTAAGACATAAGTAAGTATGTTTATTAAACGATTTTATTTAGCTTATCCTGTTTGTTGTTTTATGTTTTGTGGGTCAAATTTAATAATCGAAATTTAACCACCTGCCGGTTGACAGATAGATCTGATATTTGGTGCCTTAAGTTTAGATGACAATACAATGAAATATAATTTAGATCAGGGTCTGCATGCGTGGGACTTGCAGCCTTACATTAGTTAAGAATTAGACTTTATTTTATTAGATTATGTTAATATATTTAGTATGTATAGGTATTTTATATATTGTTTCCATATTGTTTTTGTACTCTCTTATATGCCTAATAAACAAGTTAGTATATTGATCTATATACAGTAATTTAGTATTAATACTAAATTCAATATGGACGCCGTCACAAAATAGCAGATCTCGTATTTTTCACAACTCCCGAAATTTGAGTATCAAATGCGAGACTTTTTTAGTAGAATACAGTAAATACACTACCTACATCATTATCTTTCTTTTCAATAAATAAATTTTCCGCCGTAAAGTAGCATAGTCTGTCTATTTTCTACAGGATTCATTTCGGGGAATGTGCGCAAGAGCTTCACGACCTCCACCCTCCCCATTTCACTACAGGACTAGCAGAAAATCAGCGAATTACCACCCATTTCTCGTTGAAATGCCAAAAATCCGTAATCAGCGATAGCGATCCACATTCCTGTTGCGTTCTACACAAGAATGGAATTCGTTGCCGCCATCTCTGTTTCCTGAGACCTACAATCTTGGAATTTTCAAGGCTAGAGTGAATAGATAGAGATCACACCGTCGCTTAACATCAGGCGAGTTGGTGGTCAATCGTAGATCTATAGTGTATAAAAAAACCGTTTAATAAAAATAAAAATGTAGGTACTTTTTTTCCGTCGCTTGAAAATAAATTATTTCTCTGCAAGAGGTTTCTACTCGGTATTTATGTGTCATAAAATATGACCGTGGCCCAGTGGCTAATCGTGGCCCCTATATTTATATTACAGGCATCCTGTACGACGGACACTGTAACGTAGGATTTTGTGAGCTATGTAGGGTATAAGTATCCGATGGATGTTTTGCACTTATAGTTTATTATGTAGAAAATATTTTGTTATTTTGCGCGAGGCTGCTAGACAGAGATACGTTAAAGTATTTTATGAAATACTTGGATATTATGTTTTCATTATGTTTGTATTCATGTTACTTAATAGTTTTTAGCTTTAGACGAAATTTTGATGCTAACAAAGTTATAATAATATTAAAGTATATTTGTCTATGGAATGGCACTATAGCCCTCAAACGCATTAACTGATTCTGATTTATACTTTTTACTGATAAAAAAAATATTTGATCGAAAGTGTCTTATCAATAAAGTTTTTTTTTTCACGCAATTGTTTTTTTTTTTTAATTTAAATAAACTAATAATGATAATACTTAGATTTAGGTATATCATGAAATAGAATTCACTGTTGGCTCTTTCTTCGAACATTAACTGTTACTAACCTAACACACTTCGCCTGTAACTTTCAAAACCTTGCTTCAGATTTACTTTTCAGAAAATCTCAACACGTGTAAATAGTTTACCCCAAAAAAGAAACAAACTCGCCTCCAAGGCTCCAACCTTTTCAACGTTTGTTGAATAAGTAACATTTCATTACAGTCTCATACAATAATGAATGGACCTCGCGTCTACTTCAAAACACTACTTTTGAATAAGTTCGGAGGCGCCATTTGGCGAAATTAAATACGCAACTTGTATGCATAGCTTTGAAGAAAATGGCGGCGTACAATTTTAAAGTTAGCAAAGATCACGCTGGAATATGTAAGTGACTTTGTTTTTAATTTGTAGTTTAAAAAGTTACTTCAGCTAAAAACTGAATGAAATTTAAACTTTTTGTACTAGAGGTTTCCACGAGAATGTAACAGTTTTAGCAAACCATTCGGCAACTAGTTTACAAGCCTTTTTCATTGGTTTTACTAGTCCCGTGTCTGTAAATCAATCTTACAAGGTAAACATGACCCACTTCCCGATTTTAGATTGAGATGAAATTTTGCAAGCATATTATAAATATGCTTGCAAAATTCTCCCGTTCTGCTACGTTCCTGGTGCAAAGGTTGGCTATTGCCATACAGCGTGGCAATGCTGCTTGCGTTGTGAGCACCTTTCCACCAAGGTCGATGCAGGATGGGTTTCAATTGATGAAATTTTAATTTAAATTGATTACTTAAATCAAATGAAAGTTATTAATACTATGATGGAGATAATCTGATGATAAAGTCGATAAGTGGCCAAGGGGACTCTATAAGAAACCTGTATACTAGATTAAATGATTTGGTTTATGGTGCTAGTTTACTGTTGTTTCTAAACAAAAACGCCGCATCTTATCCTTACAAAAGAAGTTGACATCCACACAATGCCGTACAGCATTGAAATGATAAAAAAAAATACGGATTTATCGCGTAAATAACGCCGGATTTAACCGTATAGCGTTGACTAACAATGGCTAGCCTTTGCACTAGGTATAAGTCGAAACGAGACAGTCCTCTATTTGACTTAATACCAAAATCCACTGTAAATTGAGACCAGCGATTTGCGACCTTTTATAGTATTACCAAAATCTTCAATTCGTAACTTCTTCATCAATTGCGTAATACAATATATCGGTCTTAACACAATATATCGGTCTTAACACAATATGTTGGTCTTAACCTACTTAAATAGGTTGGATCAGTATTTCGCCATTTTTAACTACTCAGTTTTCAAGTAAATTTCCTGCCTTGACACTACAAGTTACGGCCAATCTCGATTCTCGTCCCATGCAGCTTACTGCTCCGTAACTTAGTTTTTCAAGGATTAACGAGTGCTCTGTGTGAAACGAGTTAAGAGTTCATTTTATATTTGAACTGTTTGTTAAAAACTAAAAATTGGTGATTAGATTAATATTTTTATTTGAACAAACGTTTACTCACGTCTATTTTTGAGCCAAATTCTCTGACTATGGTTTCAACCGAATACGGCGGACTTTTTCAAAAAGGAGCAGCGCAGACGTCGCTCCCGAAGGACGTCTCGTCTGGTACCTGGTAGATTAATATTGTGCTGATTTTGACATAGTAGATTCTCATAGTAGAGTAGTAGTATTTTCTCTTTATTTATTAGGATTTAAGTTTTTATTATAAATATTTCAAGAGAGATATTTTTCGAGAATATAAAATTATATACAAAATAGGTAACAAAATAATGTTAATGTCGAAAAATAATGTTATTGTCATAATCTGGCTCCAGCTCAGCATAATGTTAGTTGTAAACAAACAGCGCAGGTTTTAAATAAAATTCAATCGAGAGTTGGCATTTCATCAAAATCATTTGTTTTTTTTTGTCTGAGTTTAAGTTTACTAAACTTAAGTCTATAAATAGAAAATTGGTAAAAACAATCTAGGAAAATATATATTTATATAGATATTCTTTGTAAGAAAATAACAACTTGAGTATGTGGGATAAAATGCAATAAATAAGTTAATAAGATCAAAAAGTAACTGAATGGTTTAATTTTTTTACTCATTTTAAAATTAAAAAATAACCTAGTCACAACTATGATTTATAATTATGATAAAACAAATGTTTAAAAACAATATAAAAACCTTTTCCTTAGCACTCAGTAATTTGTTATAATTTTCATCAAACCCAGAAAATACCACGAAATATTTTTCCCCCTCAAAAATGTTAAACTTCCGTTACTCCGCCAATTTATGTTTTATTTTTCGATACTTTAAAAAGGAAACTTGATAAATATTTTCGCCGGGCATCTTTGGCCAACAAACCTGCTAACTCTGAACTTGTAAAAAATTCGCGAAAGTCCGCGTAAGATATGCACGGAGTTCTAAGGTTCTAACAAGTTTAGTGGGTATAAATTGCCCGTGGCGTCTTGTGCGGGATGATAAAACAAAATATAGTATAGGAACGATGCAAACATAGCTCTTTTTATGTAAAAATAACAAACAAATATTTATCCTACAAGTTGCCGTGAAAATCTACAGTATATTTTACTGAAGCATTCTCTTTCAGCTCTTTATTTCATAAAATTTTACAACCTTCTCTATCATTTAGCTACTTTGTTGTCTAGTAAGGAACTCAACGATGCAGTTTTAAAGCATTTCTCTGAGTTTTAAAGGACTGAACCGTGGAACGTCCTAAATATTGTGTTATTTATATAAATAGGTAAATTCCTTATTGTTCACTCCAAAATATATGTAATAACAATATGCTGTAAAAAACTGCATAAACAAATTAAAAAACTGGTGAAATCACCAAATTCAAAAAATACCTATGTATATAGTATAAATGTTAAAATACCAGTTATTTGAAATCTTAGCGTACTTAATTCGAATTTCTCGTTTTAAATGTTAATGTATTGTGACCACGTAAATCAACTATTCCAATTCAATAGCTTGTAATAATAACTATTATAGTTTAAAAAACTGTTTTGTTCTAGGAAATGGTTAATAAAGGCACTTTCCCATAAAAAACAATAGATACTTACAGAAAATCAGGTGAGTCATTAGGGTAATCGTCACAAGTCGCTTCCAATCGGTATTTTTGTAACTCCATGAGGGGAGGCCCATGTCCAGCAATGTACTTTTTATGGTTGTATAAATTAATAAAATAAAAACAAGTAATAAATACATAAATATTTGTAGATATTTTACACAACACCATCTAGCCCAAACAAAGCTTGCACTATGGAAACTAGATGGTTGATAGAATACATATATACTTTTTTTTATATTTATTATAGGTACACAGAAACACCCAGACACAGACCAAACATTCATACTCATCACACAAATGTTTATCCTGGTGGGAATCGAACCAACGACCTACAGCTCAGCAGGCAGACATATGTGTGTTGTGTATGCACAAGAATGGAATTCGTTGCCGCCATCTCTGTTTCCTGAGACCTACAATCTTGGAATTTTCAAGGCTAGAGTGAATATAGGTAGATATCTTCTAGATCGACGAGCTCCATCCTCGGCCACACCGTCGCTTAACATCAGGCGAGTTGGTGGTCAATCGTAGATCTATAATGTATAAAAAAAATGTACTACCAACTGAGCTGTGAGGCTAGTCCAATAGGTACACTACGTATATTGTATATGTATACATCATGATCTCTTTATTTTGGGATCAATAAACAGTATACACATCGAATTATAGAGTTAAAACAATCTCAACTTTCGAATGGTAATACCTGACGTGACCGTTCTTCAAAAATCCAAAATGTTTTTTCACATTTACTTTATTTTTAACCGACTTCCAAAAAGAAGGAGATTTTCAATTTGATTGTATGTTTTTTTTGTATGTTTGTCACGCGATGACTTCGTCAATTTGAGTTTTTGATTGTTCTTGTTTTAGGTAATACCTCAGAGGTGGGCCCCGTATAAATTTTACCAAAGTAGGCTTAGTACTTTGGTTTTTAAAACTAAATAACTGAAAAAAAATTATCCAAATAAACAAATTGCGTATTTTGAAGTCGGGTTTTTTCAAACACACAATCGTTTTGCGTCTTTTTGAACTAAAATTAACTTTTATTTAAAATGAAGTTGCACTATATGTTAAAGATAAAAGTTCAATCCAATTAAAAACAAGTTCTAAATAAATTAGTTTGAACCCAACGAAATGGCAACTACCTGCATAATTATACAAACAACAAAGGAGTGAACTTTGAGATGCTTCTATAGAAAATTCTCGAAAGTTCCGGATCTATTCTAGAACTTTTTATATTCACAGAAAGTTGATCCTCCGTAAAGTAAGTTTGAGTTTTTTTTATTTAGTGCAATATTCTCAATTTAGCAGAACTGAAACTAAACTGAACTGAATTTAGCGCAAACCTATTTCTACATTTAAAAACCGGACAAGTGCGAGTTAGACTCTCCCATCGAGGGTTCAGTACAAACTAAAAGATAAAAGGGGGAAATCATATATTTTTTAATATTTTCCTTGATAAAACCAAAAATACACATCGTAAAAATATTTAAAAACATGTTTTAACGCTAATGAAGTTCTTTCATATGATACCCCACATGATATGGTTAATTCACATTAAAATTTGGCCCCTCAATCTTTGCATAAACACACTATTTTTTTGTGATTAAATAAAAATGTCCAGTTTTCGGGTTTTTTCCTATATATCTACTCTAACACAATGCTTCTTGCCAAATTTCAAAGTTCTAGGTAAACGGCAAGTACCCCGGTTATAGGTTTTGATTCCTCTGTGAGTGTCGAAATGTGCGTTTTTACGACATATTCGGCAATAACTTTTACGAAAACTAAGAAATTCGATTTTTCTTTCTGCAGCAAGAGACTATGGATCTGTGTATAATGGTTTTAATTTCAACACGATACCTTCATGCATTCCCGAGATAAAGGTCTTGACACCCGGACAGACGGACAGACGGACAACAAAGTGATCCTATAAGGGTTCGGTTTTTTTCTTTTGAGGTACGGAACCCTAAAAAAACTGATAGCTGATATTTCGAAAGTTCTCGAGTAGAAACATTGAGCTGTATGTACTTATGTACGAGAGCAGACACCACTCAAATCTACTTTGTTACATTCAACTGCGGCGAAAGCGCCGCACCTCACTCGGTGGCTTACTAGTGAAGTGAGTGCTTTCGACGTTTTGCTGGCGAGAAAACACACCATAGATGCAATTCTGCGTTGCAAGTATCAATCGCATCGTATAATCGTAGATAAACGATGTAATTATTATTCCAGCGCTGTAACGCTGTTTTGTTTACTTTACCAAAAATGTGACAATAATTTTGCTTCAGATAGCTCCTGGTACGTAAGTACATACAATTCAATGAGTTGAAACCACGTTTTGGCGTCAGACCAGTCACGATATGGATATATATAAATAAATAAATACAACCTCATACAAGCAGCAGGAAGATGCTCGGCGTAAGCCGCTTTCAACCACTATTTTTGGAAGTTCATGAAGTAGTTCACCTCTTTTCTGGCTGAGACGATGATTACGACAATGTCAAGCTCATCATCATCATCATCAACATCTCAGCCATAAGAAGTCCACTGCTGGACATAGGCCTCCCCAATGGATTTCCAAAAAGACCGATTGGAAGCGGCTAACCAAACTAAATCCGGCGGCGGAATGTCAACCTATGGCAAAATATTATAAGCATATATCGGATGGGGGTCAGACATGGCCTAAACACCACACAATTTAAATAAAACACTTGATAAGATTTGAATTGTACTGTAATCACTTTTCACTATTACTTGTTAATTAATTATTGTAATTTTAACGCAGGTATGTGCACCGGGCGAGCGCTCACAGCCCACTGTGTTCCGGCCACCGCGCGACGGCTTTTTTTGCGATCGAGGCGCGGTGACTCATTCGCTCGCCCGTTGCACGTATTATTTTTAATATCTGGCCGACGCCGTCACATACTTATTATTATTGAAAACTACTGAACCCTACACAATGCGTGGTACGACACGCACTTGTCCAGTTTTTTTATGTAGGCCGCACCTTCTGGCTCTATATTTTACTGACTAATAATCCATATTAACAGTTTAATTTTATCCATCTAAAGAGCGTAGACGCTATAAGTCGTTCCATCTTGTCCAAAGCAATAATCCCCGTACATGAGTGACCACGGCACCTATCTATATTTCATAAGATCACGTATAGCCATAATGGCATCGGCGGTCTCCAGTCAAAACCCATACAGTATTCAGAGGTACTGACGCCAACGGAATATAATAACACATTTGTCTTTGTGCTCGTTACGAAGTAATTCTAGAATTTGTTGGGGCTTAAACAGAATATTGGTAAAGTATAATGTCAATGTTTAATGATTGTACTTGTATGTTATATTTAAAACATTGTAATTTGCTAGCGAAACCCATTAAAATGATGTCATGTAATCTCGCTTGGGACCGAACTAAAAGTAAACCAAGTCGACCAAACTACTCATTTTATAATAACAAAATTATAAATCAAATAAAAAAAACCTCATACACCGTTTATTTTTTATTAGTAATTTGGTTTCTTAAAACAAAATTGCTTATTTAGCAATTTTGTTTTAACAAACCAAATTACTAAGCCGATTTTGATGCCGCCAGTATTACAGCCACCAGTACAGATTGCCGTAAAAAAAATAAAAAAATATGTGTGTGTATGTGTGTGTGTGTGTATGTGCATGTGTGTTGGTGTGTGCGTGTGTATACGTATGGGCATGCATTTGCGCGCGTATTAGCATTACATTGTGTGTGCATATACTTAGTCTGGCCATAAATACTGTTACAGTTAAAAATAAGAAAGATATTACATTTGAATTTGGAATCTGTCATTTTTATACGATTGTTCATTGAGTTTTCTAATTTTGGCGCCAATACATTGTACAATATTTTGCGATATTAAAATGGAGTGGGGTGATAAAGAGAACCGAATCGCTGTGATTGCATTACACAAAGTTGGTATGGAGCCAAATGCAATTTTTAAAACTCTCCATACGCTTGGTATTAGTCAAATGTTTGTGTACCGGGCTATTAATAGGTACAATGAGACCTCCTCTGTTTGTGACAGAAAAAGATCTGGCCGTCCACGTAGTGTTCGTACGAAAAAGGTGGTCAAAGCAGTAAGGGAAAGAATTCGAAGAAATCCTGTCCGAAAGCAAAAGATTTTATCTCGGGAGATGAAGATAGCACCCAGAACCATGTCGCGTATTTTAAAAGATGACTTAGGACTTGCAGCCTATAAGAGACGCACTGGACATTTTTTAACTGATAATTTAAAAAAGAATAGGGTGGTAAAATCGAAACAACTACTGAAGCGGTACGCAAAGGGAGGTCACAGAAAAATTTTGTTTACGGATGAGAAAATCTTTACAATTGAGCAACATTTTAACAAACAAAATGACCGTATTTATGCTCAAAGCTCTAAGGAAGCTTCCCAATTAGTCGACAGAGTGCAACGTGGGCATTATCCGACTTCACTGATGGTTTGGTGGGGTGTTAGCTATGAAGGAGTGACTGAGCCATATTTTTGTGAAAAAGGTATCAAAACATCGGCACAAGTGTATCAAAATACCATTCTTGAGAAGGTAGTTAAGAAACTTAACAACACCATCTTCAATAACCAAGTATGGTCCTTCCAACAAGACTCGGCGCCAGGTCATAAAGCTCGGTCCACGCAGTCTTGGTTGGAAGTGAACGTTTCGGACTTCATCAAAGCTGAAGACTGGCCGTCGTCTAGTCCTGATCTTAATCCGCTGGATTAAGATTTATGGTCAGTTTTAGAGAGTATGGCTTGCTCTAAACGCCATGATAATTTGGAGTCCCTAAAACAATCCATACGATTGGCAGTGAAGAATTTTCCCATGGAAAGAGTGCGTGCTTCTATTGATAACTGGCCTCAACGTTTAAAGGGCTGTATTGCAGCCAATGGAGACCACTTCGAATAAGCTTTTATATTTTAAATTGTTTTAATTTATGTATTAAAGTAACACACTGTAAAAGTAATAAATATTATTTGCAATAAAAAAATATTTTTTTTCTTCGTGACAATATTTATGGCAAGACTAGGTATATACCTATATAATTCTAAAAAAAAACTATTGTTAAAATTATTTATTGGCTATTTATGTGTACTTATGTGTATAAAAAAAAATGTGATTTTATTTGCCGACAATCTCATAAACAACATAGCAAACTGCGCTATGTAATATTATGTTCAGTCTAACAATGTCTCCGACTTGGGTCGGAGGAAGTATAGAAGGAACAAAAAAAAAAAAAAAAACGATTTTGATGAAATTTCTAAGGGACCAATCTGAAAAAGTACCTATATGTATCCATTCAAACAAAATAATCTAATTGATTTACAAAATGACGAAGTTTAGCAAACAAATAAAATACAGCCGAATCGCAATCCTTTTATCTACTTATTGGAGTCTATAAAAATACCTTATTTCTCCAAGTCACTCAAAAATACTTGTGTCATTCTATCAAAATCATAAAATTTACAACAGTTTCGAAATTTAGTTTTGCATGAATATTATTTCCAATAATAGCTATTCTTGAAAAATATTTCTTTCAAAACGCAAAGTCATCTTGAATGATGGCTGCACTTCGTTTTGATTGATTATGATCATAATAAAGGGTAGTTTTAAAGTTGAAATTCATTATTTTAAATTCGAAATCTCCTGAATACTGGGTACTTAACAAGTCACGTAGATTAGGCTTAACAGATCGCTGATATAATCATGCTTAAACAAAATTTAATCTCTAAAATTATTTTTATAACATTTATTTTAATTATTAAATCAAGATTTGTTTAATTACCTATTTATTTATTTAGAAGTTTTCCCACTTAAAGTATTTATGGAGAAGTGTGGAGTACTGCTGCCATATTTTAACGAATTGCATTAAGCTCTAGCTGGAAGGTTTGGAGTCGAGTCGATTGACCAGCAAGTCAAGAGGTTAAATAAATAAATATTTGGGGACATTTCACACAACACCATCTAGCCCAAACTAAGCAAAGCTAGCACTATGGAACTAGATGGCTGATAGAATACATTTAAACTTTTTTTGTTGTAAATATATACATATGACACATAGAAACATCCAGACATAGAACAAACAGCTATGCTCTTCAATAAATGTTTGCCCTGGGTGAGGATCGAACCCACGACCTTACAGCTTAGCAGGTAGACATACTACCAACTGAGTCACAAGGCCAGTCAAATGGCAGAAATTAGTTGCCAAGAACTACTTAGTTTCGAGTATTACACACAGATGCGTGCCATGACTGTTTCATCGCGACAATGCGGCAGGGGTGCGCGGCATTGATACACCGAGTTCTGGCCAGCTCCAATGCCGTCTTGAGCATGGTTGCTGCACGGCTGGACAGTCCTCATCTTCGGATTTATTGCGACAGACTGTGCTGATGCCGAATAGAATATACTACAGATATATTATTAAATAGCTACTTTATTAACCGACTTCGAAAAAGGAGGAGGTTATCAATTCGTACCGTTTTTTTTTTAATGTATGTACACGAATTACTCCGTCAATCGTGAACCATTTTTTATGTTTCTTAAATTGATTTATAGAGAAAGCTCACAAGTTCGTCCCATAATTATTTTAGAAACATTGCTTTATTACTTTTTGAATAATCTCTAAAAGTAAAAATATTTTCATTGTATTCCTGAGTGAGTGCGTCAGATTATATAGACACGTTTTTCTTTGCAAAAGTGTCAAATGTTGAGGTTTTTCGTATAATCATCTGCACAGTTTCTAATCTGCGACGACGAAGCATTTGATATTCAATGACAAATGTCATTCTTGAAAAAAAACGAGCGGGTGAATAGAGGTCTTTTAAAAAGTTTACAATCGTGAGGGATTTATTGAGCTTGCAAAGTAAAACCTACTCATCCAATGTGTATAAGGAGAAAATAGAGTTACTTCAACGCTTGAGCGCCTTGTTTAATTATTATCCTTACTTATATTACAAGTAAACGAAATAACGTACTTTGAAGTCAGTTGTTTCAGTTTTTTAAACTGTAAAATTATTTTGATTATACGATACGATATATTTAATTTTATGTAATTTATATAGTTTACTGTATTTTAATTTTGTTTATCTTATTTAATTTGATTTGATTTTTAATTGAAGTCATAATTTTTGCCTCATGTGTGTAATCTGCTATAACTTTGTAATTTAAATGCGATTTTCTTGTTTATGGGTCAAAAGTTACAAAGTAGCATGTTAGGCAATATGCATCCATTTTGGCGAGTGTGCGCAAGAGCTACCACAATCTTGTTCCACCCACCCCATTACACTACAAGACAAGAAGAAAGTCCACAAATTACCAAACATTTTTTTAAATGTAATAATAGGTTTGCGCTTGACCACCAACTCGCCTGATGGTTAAGCGACGTTGCGATCTATGGAGCGCGTTTATCTAGAAGAAACCAATTCACTCACGATTTAAAGACACCCAGACTTCTAGTAAAATAATAAAACAAAATATTATTGTTGTGGTTGTTGTTGTTGTTGTTGGCCTGTAGTGTCCCACTGCTGGGTAAAGGCCCGGCAAAATATATATTAATAGTTATTTATAAAAAAACTTAAACTCTTGACAAGAGTACCAGATTGAAGATATCGAAGTCGTCAAGAGTACCAGCTAGAAGACACCGAAGCAGAAGAGTACCATCTTGAAGACCTCGAAGCGGAAACACACTAGATATATAAGTTTAAATTTAAGTTTTTGAATATGAATTTCCGCAAAGTAACGCCTGATTCAATAAATTTTATATTTACGAGTATATATTTTATTTTAATATTTCTCATTAAAAAATTGCCGATATTGCCACAGAATCAAATGAGTTAGTGGTTAAGCGCCAGCCTTATATAAACAAAATTAAGATATTTAAATTATTATTAGCCACTGTTCCCGATTGTACATTAAGGGCCTTTTACATTTACCGGTGATGAATTATGAGCGGCGACCTAAAAGTTATGGGGATTGAACGGTGCCGGTGCGGCGCCTTAATAAGTGATCAGCTTTATGGAGAGGTAAAGACCGTGACCCTTGCTGACTAGTTAGATTACCACGTATCTTTTATCGTTTATCTTTTCCTTTTTACCCGGCGCAAAAAGGATAGGAATGTTTTTCGGTGTATGTATATTTGTTTATATGTATGTATGTTTATGGGTCCTATACTGAAACAGCTTATTTGAGTTTGATGTTGCCAAGATTTGTTAGATTTGTCTCTACTTCCTAATTATCAAAGGCTACTTTTATTTCACTTTAATTAGATCTACGATTGATCAACCACTCGCTCGATATTAAGCGACGGTGTGGCCGAAGTTGGTGCTCGTCGGTCTAGAACATATACCTAGGTTGTTATGTTCTCTCTGAATTTGAATCTTGGCTTGAAAATTCCAATATTGATTCCAAGATTTTGTAATACTAGAAATACAAATCTCGAAAAAAAAACATTGCATTTTATTTTTTACTTCCAACGAACTTATTCGTAAATTATTTTACAAAAATAATAATTTTATTCTGAATGATGTTCATTTAAATACATGAAAGCATCCGTAAACAGGGATTTTGTGTAAACTTTCTCACAAAAATGTATGAATTAAGATTAAGGTGATAGGATTTCCATACAAAAGTATTTTTACCAATTATTATTACCTAATTAATTGGTAAAAATTGAGAGAAATTAGAAAGAGTATATTTGAAGGGTTGTAAGTCTAAAGGGTCTAAGTGCCATTTTTTTTTCATTTGCATATTATTAGGCATGACAGATAGATCGTATTTTTGTAATTAATATTGTTTATGCTTTTTTTGGCACTTGGACCCTTTAGAATTACAACCCTTCAATTATTTAACAACTAAGTGGTTGTGATAAGCTTTAATATCAGTCTCCATTAGCGGTAAATCATATATAAGGTAAGTGATACAAATAAGGCCTGCCTAATTTCAAACACTCATATCTTGATAAATTATTCGAAGAAGGTGATAAATAAAAGCAAGGCATTATTCTTTGGTTTATAAATTTTAAGTAATTAAGAAAACATATTACAATCTTTTATTAAAAATGACTTAAAATGAGGTAATTCTGGAACCTTAGCCTTAGGCCTTTTTAAAACATAGTGACTTAACAAAGCCTATATACCTAAATTATAGGAATATTATGATTAAAGTATGAATTATATAAAAATATACATTTCTGAGGCTTTTATCAAGTATTTCCATGAGATCCTTGAACAACTCTTTAAGTTATTTTACGAAATATTTTGCTTAAATTGCTAGTCAGAGTTGAAGTCGCATATTAACAAGAAAGGATAATATATGAAAAACGTATCCATCATCATCATTTTCTTGCCCTTTTCCCACTAGGTGGGGTCGGCACAGCACGTTTCCCTTCGCCACTTCACTCTATCAGACGTCATCTCTACACTTACACTTTTCACACGCATATCATCTTTCACACAGTCCATCCACACTTTCTTAGGTCTCCCTCTTCCGGCCCTACCGCTTACCATCATGTTTAGGGCCCTCTTGCATACATTGCATCCATACAAACAAAAATTAATCAATCCATACAAACAAAAATTAGCAAATTAACATAACTTCTCAAAAATATTATTGAATATTGAAAAATTAAATATATATATTGATAAGATTTTGGTTCAGAAAAAAGACCTATTAAAAAAGTATGCCTTATTTAGTGTCCTAAATACTAAATAAGGCTTTATTAGATATTGGACTTATTAGTACTTCATAAATGTTAAAAGCAGTATTTAATTCGCATATCCTAAAAATTACAATTTAAAGTCATAGTTACATTTTAGATGAGTTATATTGTGGTCCGTTTTTTTTTTTTTTTTTTATCAGCCCTGTTTGTACAAACTGTCCCACTGCTGGAAACGGGCCATCTTCTCATTGTGAGAAGGGTTAGGCCATAGTCTGCCACGCTGGCCAAGTGCGGGTTGGCAGACTTCACACATCTTCAAGATCATTGAGAACTCTCAGACATGTAGGTCCGTATACATTAATTCAAATAAAACTTCAAAGAATAAATTATTAAAATTCGATAAAAATTGCGACAAATTAATAACGCCCAATGAAAACGGCCGCCTTTTCAAACGACCGGCCACTACTGTCGCTGTGAGCGCGAGCGGACCTCTCGAGCACTGTTTGCCGAGTCTTGGAGCTGTCGTCTATGTGTGCATGAAGTATTTTTGATGTAAATATATTTTAATCGCCTTTTCTGCACTACAGGCCTTATTTGAGCATTTGCCTTATTTGTATCACTTACCTTATGCTTAAGTAAAGGAGAATAATTCCAAAAATGTCAATTGACACATTACAAGACACAAATCAAAAAATAGAACACAAATTGTTGTCAAATAGGCACAATTACTTCCCATTAGTTGTTGAACATCTTTAACCGAATTCAAAAGAAGAGGCTCTCAATTCCGTTGTATTTTTTATGTTTCTTACCGTATAACTCTGTTATTTATAAACAAATTTAAATTTATTTAAAAGATATACGTTCGTATTAGTCTCATAGAAATTTGATCAAAATCACTTCAGTAGTTTGGTTTGGTTTAAAAAAAAAATAACATAACAAAAAAGTGTTATCCAAGTACACGAAATTATGTACCTATTTTGAAGTCGCTTATATATATATTTTTAAACTAAAATAACATATATAATGTTTGCTTAGTAATTAATCGACAAACACTTGCGGTAAAACAAAACTATAACAAATAACTATTTTCTACAACTTTCCAACAAGTCATGTAAGTTTTCTGTTGTTGAACACCTTGCTATCCCATAATAGTTAACAAAATCCAGTTAAGTTCCCCCACGATAAGTCCCACAGCGGTAATAGTTTTGCATTAGTTTTCGGAACCCAAGTAGTTTAGTTGAAAACTTTCCTGTGTTTTCGGTTGAATGACCACGGCGAATTTAATCTCCCTATGTTAGGAATTAAGCCTGCACGGTTCAAAGGGCGAATTGGCTGGATAATACCCATACTGTTATATAAACTAATTATTCACGATGAGAAAAGGATCATTTGGATAAGACCATGACATAAATATAAGTGGCTTAGTAACAAAGTGGTGTTTCGGGACTTTGGGAATGTTTCCGACGTAGAAAAACCTGCGTTCTAAAAGATCTCATCCAGAATCGGGTTGAAGAACAGGTTTTTGAAGACAAAAAACCCTAACGTGATTGGTTTCCTTTTTGGAAACAAAAAAAAATAGATGCTTAATTTGTCATTTGCTTTATAATAAAATATACGTAGACTTTTATATATCACACGCTGCTATGGATTTATTACTTAATTCTTGACATACAAGTTTTTTGTCAAAATTATCGCAGTAAAAGAACAAATAAAAAGATTACGAAATATATAGGACAACTTTTTTTGGCTGACTAGGCGAGCTGAAGAAATGTCGAAAGACAGTGCACGTTTACTGTTCATTTGCCTTCACTAATATAAAGATTTTTATTGCTTCAGCCATAAAAACATTCTTTAGCCTTCGTTCAAGGTGAACACAACAGGGGGGCTACTATAGGATTTTGCTGAAAAAGAAGATATTTTTAGTTAACTAAACGAGTCATAGTATAAATTGTCAACTTGATCTGGGGGCACGGAAGTCTGCCATGATAAGCCAGCGTGTACCGCTTATATCTATATAAACTAAGTAATGAAATTTTATAAGAAATTTTAATAACGAACAATGAATCAATAACACTTAACGATAAGAAATACAAAAAAATGCAGTTAAAATGTATTTATGAATACCTATTGGTGGACATTTCACACAATATATTTTGTTTACTCATTATCCGTCGATTAGCTCTTGAGAGCCAACTACTGAACTGGACTTGTTAACTTATTATGGCAAATTGATAGTCGGGTGCAAGCATAGATTTTACATACATATATTTTATTGTGACAAAAGCACATAAAGAAATTGACAAACAATATAACCTAATAGGGTTTTTCTCACGACTCGGCCCTAGGTCAGCATGGTGCTAGTTGCGATTAATCAGCGCTGGTCTTCCACTTGGAGTAGCAGGTGATGCAACGCACAAATATACACAATAGACTCCATTATCATTCGTTTATTAAAATAAATCTAACATGAAACAAAAAATAAAACAAAATCAAGATTGGCAAATAACTTCAAGTGATGTTAAAAGAAATTAAACGAATGTATTTGTGTTATTTGTGTCGAATACATCTGTTTATTTTGAAATGTCACCCCATTACGTTATTAATAACCCTGTAAATATTGAAATAATTATGCATTACGTCTAAGACATATCATACAATAATGTCACATTATGCATAAAATACAACTTGTACAATATTTCTCGACTGTTCAACTTAGATTAATGTCATCAGACTTTGCGAGAAACTATAGTGAAAATATCGTTAGGAATTCCTAGTTTCTAGTGAAAACGAGGCTTAAAAGACAATAGTAGCCCCCCAAATAAGGTGTTTACTGAAATGTTGGATGGTAAAGATACAATTTACGAGTTTCTGTGCCGTTACGTCTCGAATCTGATTTCCATAATTTCCGTTCAAATCCCATGGTATGTTAATGAAATGAAAAAAGGTGGAATGTCATTAGGGAAATAAATCTTAGAGGCCTTCTTTTGAAATAAAAGCCGGTGTCGGATTTTAATTAATTCTGTTTTTAATTAGAAGAATTAAATGTTAAGCTAATGTTTTTGCATTGGAATTCGAAACCTTCCTTACACTTATATCAAATGTCAGAGATTTTTTTCCTTTATGAAGAAGGTAACTTTAGTAATAAAATATTTATCTCACCTTAAAAAGCAATACTTAAATTTTGGCTGTAGATCTCAATTTTACTATGGAAACTAAATTAGATCGTACATACCTAATATTTTTAACTAATACGAGTATAAAATATAGAAAATACTGTGTCTTTCTATCTGTATGTTACCTTTTCTACGCATAGACAGCTGAAAACGATTGTTATGAAATATGGTGTAAATAAATATGGTGGACATTTCACACAACACCATCTAGCCCAAACTAAGCAAAGCATGTACTATGGAAACTATGGCTGATAGAATACATATATACTTTTTTGTAAATACATACTTATGATACATAGAAACGCCCACATACAGAACAACCGACGTCGCAGTTTTGTTTTACTTGACATATTTTACCCAATTACTTTGTTCTAAAAACAATGTTACCGAACCGATTTTGATGAAATTTCTATGGAACCAATCTGAAAGTATATCGATTAATTACGAAACTATGCAGCATGCAGTGTGAGACAAAAATTTAAATAAGTAACTAACAATTAACTAAATTGAAATAAGTTCTCAGGAAAAAGGAAACTAATTCTCCCACATTTGGACTGTGTATTATAAACAAGTTAAGTTTCCGGCAGCCTAGTGGTGAGACCGTCTGACTTGCGATCCGCAGGTCCTGGGTTCGAATCCCACGGCACGCACCTCTGTCTTTTCGAAGTTATGTGCGTATTGTTGATTGCCGCCAACTTCAAACGGTGAAGGAAAACATCGTGAGGAAACCTACATGCCTGAGAGTTCTCAATGATCTTGAAGATGCGTGAAGTCTGCCAACCCGCACTTGGCCAGCGTGGCAGACCATGGCCTAACCCTTCTCACAATGAGAAGATGGCCCGTTCCCAGCAGTGGGACAGTTTGTATAAACAGGGCTGATTAAAAAAAATTATTATAAACAAAGTTATACAATATAACTGAACCCTAAAAATGACCTATAATTAAACACTAAAAATACTAAAACAAATAACACTAACTTTACAAAAACACAGATCACAATTTTTACAAAACCATTTATCATCTTTACGCGGCAGTACACCATTAGGAGATTCTCTTGACAACTGAATAAAAATCTAATAAAAGCATCCTACCTGGACGTTTGTGTAACAGTGTAGCTTTGTATAAAAGTGTGGCTTTGCCGTAATGGGCAATAAGCAGCCTTGGAGTCGCGTTTGTCGCAACCGCTCACAATCTGACTACAATTTATAGCCTACATTTCCTCGGCAGTCAGCTCTGAGAAAATACTAAGTTTAGACTGCGAGCTGCTGGTTCATTTTCTTACGGACATATATCATTTTGTGTTTTATACAAATTAGCAACAGCATTGAATTAAACAATAGTTTATGGAATCATCGCCTTTTTGGATTTACCTAATGACACCGTGAGCGACTTCTGCGTGCATAGGCCACTATTATTGGCAAATTTATTAAGTTAAGTAATATAAGTACTTTGTAAATTGTTTTACTGTTGGTCTTAAATAGATAAATAGGCAAAGTTTTACAGAAAATTTTTCCATATTAGTACTAAGGCTTTGAGAAAAACTGTGTCTGTCTGTCTCATAGTTGTAAGAGTTCCTTGTTTACTACGATACCCTAAAAATACAACTGTCATCTGTAACCACGGACGCCGGAAAATGTTCAAAACGTCAAATCATAAAATAATGTAAAATGTGGCGAATATTATATAAGATTAACACTAACACACTAGTGTTAGTGCTAGTATTAACACTAGTAATTAAACTATCCAGTATCTTTTAGACTTTCCAGAAAATATCTAGTCCATCAACTTTTTAGGAGAAAATTAAGTGTAAGAGATGAAATACACTCCAGGTACTGTAAGTTAACGTTCAGTGCAGGTGGCGTTTTAGCGCTCTTCCTTGCTTAAACTTCCTTTAGTGCGAGAAAATTACGCTTTTATCAGCATTAATATACAAAGTAGGTAAAAAGAGATTTTGTAAATTTGGCTTATTCTTATTAAGTTCCATCAATATTCAATAAATTATATTAAATTTGTATTCAACTGATAATGCTTACTTAACTAGTAGCTTGTTCCAACTGAGTTCTTGTTTTTTTTTTCTTGTTTATAATTGAGTACTTATTATTACTCTTTCTTAATTGTTCGTTTTTAAACGGTTTTCTTTATATTGACCTGGGGGCCAATTCAGTTATTCAAAACCGATCCGTAAGTGAACCTTTTGCGAAGCATTTCCTGTCGGCTGCAATATTTTTTAATTTAGTAACGAGCGAAGGACGTGTTACGTTTCATCAAATGTGTCAATTGTATGACATAAAAGTGACTAAATCAAAAAAACTATGGCGGCCGACGGTAAACGCTCCACATATGGTTCGGCTATGGAGCGGTCTTGAATAACTGAATTGGGCCCCAGTTTATTTTTATCTCTTATTTATTTATTTCACCGCCTTTTGAAGAATTGATTAATTATCATTTCTTCGGAGTCATAAAAATACCTTGGTAAACGACCCGCAGTACCTTAATTTCCCCTTTTTACGGATTCTTTGAAAACTTCTGGTTTTTAGGGTTCCGTACCTCACCTCACCTCAAAAGGAAAAAACGGAACCCTTATAGGATCACTTTGTTGTCCGTCTGTCCGTCCGTCCGGGTGTCAAGACCTTTATTTCGGGAATGCGTGAAGGTATCGAGTTGAAATTAAAACTATACTTATATGCGCATTACGGAATTCCATAGTCTCTTGCTGCAAAAAGAAAAAGAAAGTTTGTCAGTTTTCGTAAAAAAAAAGTTACAGCCGAATATGTCGTAAAAAACGCACATTTCGACACTCATAAGAGAATCAAAACCTATGGGGTACTTCCCGTTGACTTAGAACTATGAAATTTGGCTATGGAAAAAAAAACATTGCGTTAGAGTAAAAAAAGCATTGTGTTATTTACGAAAAAATCCGAAAACTGGATTTTTAAAATTTAGTCACAAAAAAATGTGTCATCATGCAAGGAATGAGGGTCCAAATTTTAAAGTTCTTTAACCGTATCATGTGGGGTATCATATGAAAGAGCTTCATAAGTATAAGCTACAACAGGGTTTTAAATATTTTTACGATGTATATTTTTCGGTTTATGAAGGAAAATATATAAAAATATATGATTTTTCCCTCTTATCTACTAGTTTGTACGGAACCCTCGGTGGGCGAGTCTGACTCGCACTTGTCCGTTTTTTTTAATTACAACAGATCCATTTTTATGTACACATATAAAATAACAGATATAAAATCAAAATCGTTAAATCGTGATAAAAACATGCATTTCTTCCTCAATACAAAAAAAAACTTTGTGATGTTGTTTTCTAGTTTTACAAACGACGATTTTTTATAAGTTGATGCAGTCATTTTATATCTTCCAAAAATGTGGGTATGTGCGAGCGAGACGGACAATGGTCGGACTACGGACTCTTAAGTTACACCTGAAATACTTTTCTACCAATTCAAAAACCAATACCTTTTCATCGTCAAATTGAACATAAAAACTAAACTAAAACTAACTACCTAAACCAAGGCAAGTCTGAGGCAAACATTGAGGATTCAGCGGCTTCAGAACGCACCTAGTTGAATATTCCCCACACGATGGCCTAGGAACGAGGCCTTTTTGTGAGCCACCTCCTTTCATATGGAGTGGTTCTTTCATCTACGTGAACAAAAGCTGGTATAATCCTGCGCTGACAGCGCTGTGTGTTTAGAGGGACGTGATTTAGCTAGGAAGGGTACTGGCGGGACGAACGCGCTTTACGCTTTCAATAAAAACTAAAATATTCCTTTTTTCAAAAATAGCAAGGGTTTGGCTTTAGCTACTTTCATAGTATTTTTAGCAGCAAGAAAAGCTATTTATTTACGCATATACCCTAAGACACCTACACAATACAACACGACTATAAATTAAATATTAATCGGTTTTACATTTTTGTCATAACATAAATATAATAATTTAATGTGTATTATTTTCAGTGGTTTTTGTTAACACCGGAAGTGAAAGTAGAGGCATCTTGAATATTAATTTTAAAATTAAGAAGTTCCATATAAGATGAAGCCTACGCTCCTACCTACGCGTTATGTGGTGAAATAACTATTTTTTTAGTGAATCATTTTAACACAGTTCTCGCAAAAATTCAATATTGCAAATTTCCGATAACTCCAACGATTTTTTTCGTAAGAAATAATTTATCTTAATATAATTATCCTAAAGAATGCTCATTTAACCCGTCCCGGGACCCGGCTGTGAGATGGGCATGAAAACTGATCTTGCGACTTTAGAAAATAAAAAAATAACCAAAAAAATATTTCGAGGTTAATTTTTTATACATTTTTTTAAGCACATTTTACATCATACTTTCTCGCAAAATCGTACAATCTAAACAAAATCATCTCAAAATCGTACGTACTTAGCAGGGAAACGCAATCTTAACTTAGACTGCAAAAATCGTTGTTATACACAGTCGGGTATATTTATTTTACTTGTTTTCAACCTACTTTTCTCGCCACTTGTACGTAAACACGTCGAAGAAGCCGTCTTAACGGTGAAGCGGAAGAATCTCTCTTAGCATCACATCAAGTCATTCGCCATTGTTGTAGTTTACTGGATATAGTCGTACCTACAGCCACTTGTCTGATGCTGATTTATTGTAACAAACGTAACCATTAAATTGTGTTAAGTAAATACCTATCAAAAAGGGTTTCATTAACTCTATTAGAACTTCAAAAAAGGTATTTATTCGCTTTCTCTGTCAGTGTAAAGAGTTTTAAAATTCTGCAGAGGTAGCATATAAATATATAGATTATAGGTACTTATCAATTGACAATGTTATTCGTGTGCACCAAGCGGATAAAGCATTGAACATACTTTGTACGCTTTTTCCGTCTAGCTCGCGCATACCCACATTTTTTGGAAGATATAAAATGACTGAATAAACTTAAGTATAAAAAAGCCGTCATTTATAAAACTAGAAACCAACACCATAAAATATTCGACAAAAATTTCAATTTGTTCCAATTTAATTTTTATACTTACATCAAAATCATTTTTGCGTTAACAATTTCTAAAAATGTATTTTTAATTTTATGTATTTTTATGTGTAGTATTTTTATTTTTTTAAATATCCTGAATGTCCGATGAGGGTAGACTTAACTATTATAGCATCAACATCTTCGCACAATAATGTTTTCTATGGTTTTCGCGATTGTCATAGATTCGAAATTCGAATTCGAAATTGATTCTCATTTTTTTTTTTTTTTTATCAGCCCTGTTTGTACAAACTGTTCCACTGCTGGGAACGGGCCATCTTCTCATTGTGAGAAGGGTTAGGCCATAGTCTGCCACGCTGGCCAAGTGCGGGTTGGCCCCCCGCACATTAAAATGAAATCTCATTAAAATGAAACAAATTTTAACTGATTAATCGCGTTCTTATACATAATTTTATAACCTGGCGTTTTAGCACAGTATTATATTTTAAATGTATCAGTTAATCAATTAATTATACCTTTTCTATTCTGTACTCTATCCTTTGTTCAGTTTTACAATCGTACAAATCAAACACACCTTCTACTCGTACATGCCCGAACAAGTTGTTAGTGGTTTGTTTAGCGTTACTCACAGCGCAGAGTGCTACCGTACGGTTTTACTTTTAACAAATGTAGCTTTAAAATAATAAGGAATTGTGTGGCATTTAAAAAAAAAATATATTTTGTTGTTTTTTATAGCTGAAAACTTTGATGTTTTTCAGAGGTTGAATGTTTTCCATAAATAATTTATTATAAATCATAGCATAACAAATATCTGTGTTAGAAAAAAAAAACAAAATAACCGTCTGCAAAAGAGCGACTTCCACGCTAGCAAAAACTGTAAATGCATGAATCCATTTATTGCCAATTTATTATTCCTGATCAAATTTAAACATACCCCTTTTAATTTCTTTCATTTTGGTACTCTACTTTTTAGGTCTGGCTATTTTTTTTTACTAACGACTTTCAATTTAGCTTCAAAAAGCCGTCATTTTGATTAAAAAACACCTATCTAAGGACCCTTGGGTTTTTGAGACAAATCTTTTTACTCATTAAAATTGATCTGCACAGGACAAAATACTTGAAAAACAATACGTTGCTTCTTAGATAGTCGGGTAAACATAACTACGAATAAAAATAAATAAAAGATGCATGCTACGTCCATTAATACTTGTGTATCTATTTTAGATAGCAATGTTTAAAACAAACAAAAGAAATTTAATAATAGACTTCGCTAAGAACAATTGAAAATGTCACGAACGAACGGTCCCATTCAACTTCCGGTTTCCAGACTTCCGCTCCAGTGTGCACACGACCTTATTTTATGCTGAAGTGCAAAAAGCTAATAGTGTACAAATACCTTTATTTATTTCTGTTTGGAGGAAACAAGGAAAGTGCGTTATGTCGTTTTGGAATTATTTTTATGTTGCGACTGTGTGTTTTAGTAACATTTTACTCTTTTTTATCAATGGTTTGAAATAAATTAAAAATTATTTAACATAGGACTTCAAAAATGGGGGAGGTTATCAATTCAGTTGTATTTTTAAATGTTTGTTACCTCATAATTCTGTTATTTATGAACCAATTTGAAAAAATATTTTTAATATTAAAGGATGTGCTTTCAGACTGGTCCCATTTGACAGGCCTCATGGCATAAATTGTAGTACGAATGCCTCCTGAGCTGCAGGTCGTGGGTTGAATCCCCACCTAGGGCAAATATTTCTGTGAAGAGCGTGACCTGGCATGAGCACGACATGCCAGGTCATTACATGAGCATGAGCATGGGTCTTTGTTCTGTATCTGGGTGTTTTTATGTATCATAAGTATGTATTTACAACAAAAAAAAATTTATTCTATCAACCATCTAGTTTTCATAGTACAAGCTTTGCTTAGTTTGGGCTAGATGTTGTGTGAATTGTTCATCAATATTTATTATTTACAAATATTTCATCAAAATCGCTTCAGCAGTTTTGTTTTTAAAGCTACTTTGTTTTACATTTTTGCATCATTACATCGTTATTTTTGATATACCTATAGGTCCTCAAGCAAAAGAAATTGTGTAGGTATTTTTTAATAGACTGATTCAGTTTTTTTTATATAGTAAATTTTGATAATATTTTTTAAGAAATTCATCAAAACACTAGCTGCGGCCCGTGTAATGATGAAAAAAAATATTATTGCAGCAAAAAATGGGAACTAACGTTTAGATTTAACAAAATAAAGAAATAAGGACAGAAGCGCCCTCTATGTCGCATCGTCGATAATATCCTCCGCAGACAGTAATGAGGCAAGTGTTATGGGTACCTTTGCACCAGGAACAGTTAGACGGGTTATAGATAATATCCCCCGCAGACAGTAACGAGGCAAGTGTTATGGGTACCTTTGCACCAGGAACAGTTAGACGGGTTATAGATAATATCCCCCGCAGACAGTAACGAGGCAAGTGTTATGGGTACCTTTGCACCAGGAACAGTTAGGCGGGTTATAGATTTTATGTTTTCGACGAGAAATTGTTATTGTTTTATTTAGATGTATTTGACATAGCAAAATAATTTCATAACTTTCACTTAAAATATATAGATAGTTATGTCCTTAGCGAGAATCAAACCTGTGACCACATCACAAGTTAGATACGTTCCTACCAATCGTAAAATAAGCTAACATACTTATTTATTTTCGAGCAGCACAGCGCTGGAGTTTAATCCATGTTCGATAAAATATAGGTACGCCCGGGGTAAAACCACTTACAGCCTAGCTCCGCACCTGTGCTCTGAGCACTACACGAGGATACAATAAGCTCAACAGTGTACGAGACTTATATAATTTTTCGAATATTTTAGTCAATATAGATTATTTATAGCTTAAGATAGCTTATGTCCTTTTCGAAGCCCTAAAAGATTTGTATGTCAAATAACATATCATTTAGCCGTAAGTAAGTTCGTATAGACTTCGTGGCCAGTCCTAGTGTCAGAGTTATTAAGCCGCCGAAAGGCCTCAGACCTGGCTTGACGATTGCTGGTTTAATATCAAACAACCGGGACCTACAATTTAACGTGTCATCCGACCCACGGTAGCGCTCAGAAAGAAATGCCACTCACGGTCACCCATCTGAAGATTGACCGGTCCGTCCGTTGCTTGACATAGCCCTAACAAGGTAACATACAGACAGTGAGACAGAGAGAGTAACTTTCGCTTTAATAAATATTGGTTATGATTATGCCTACATTTATATATTATATCTGGGGGCACTGCCGTGTCCCCGCCATGTGATATTATTATACATGCAGACATAATCCCAAATATTTAAAAATTAAAAAAAAAAAAAAAACTAAATAGTTAAATTTCAATTATTTTTATTTGATCTATATTTACATTGAATGGAGCTCGTCATCTGGTTGACAGACTCTGGTCTCGTTAATAACCGATTACTGGATTCGTTAAAAAATCTACCTATTAAAAAAAAAGCAATCAATTTATCCTAATCCCAAATTTTAAGGCAACTTATTTTTTTTTCTAATTTACATGGGTGCCTTGTAGTACTTAAACTAGGAATCATACAAGGTGTATAAACGATAACAATATATTGCTTTTATAGTTTTCAAAAACCTTGAAGTACCTATTATTCCTTCTAGAACAAAATAAAATTTGTCGTTAAAATAGCATCAGTATGCATGAGTGTAATTTTCTGATGTTATAGAAATGAATATGCATTTATTTATTTGCTCATAAAATGGCTAAAGAACACGAAATTAAAATAGTTTCCAAAGATAAAAGAAATTCAATTTCATAGAAAAAGACGACACCGTGACACCATAGAAATAAATAAATACGTGCAATTGGTTCGTTGGAAAAGGAGCATCAGGAGTTTTTTTTTTTTTTTTGTAGTTCTTCTAATACATTTTCGAATATGAAACCTTAGATGTATTATGTCTGATTTGCACGCCTCCTCAGGCATAACATGAAGCACATTAAAATTAAGAACACCAAAAGCATGTTATCACTCATGTTTAACGCAAATAAATTTACTTTGACTTTGACTTTGATTAAAATCGTACATATTCCACATTAAAAAGCCAATTTTTTTTTTACATAAACCATATAACCAAGTAAGGCAATTTAAAAACCTAGCTCCAAAACCTCATTAAAAACCCCAAACCACACATTACCCATCTATCGTCGCTTTACCCCACTTTAAGCTCATTTCTTTTTAAAATAAATTACCAATATCGTAAACACGAGAGTCACATTTCAAAGTAAAGTGGCTATAGATTCGCATAGACAGGTGGTAGCCGGTCCCAGGCGACCCGTAAAACATTCTTCAAAACGGCTAACGGCTGACATAATGAGGGTCAACACAATTATTGTGGACATTAATTACGCACATTATCGGACCCACTCATATTCAGGGAAATCGGAAAAGAGGCAGGTCATAATTATAATTATGTGTTTTGGTTATTTTTATACGTGTATGTTTTTATCTGATGGCAACATGGCGCGTGTATTTAACGGTTGGGCAGCAGAGTCTAGAAGGATTACTAGGCCCGGGCCTAGGGTGAAAGATTTAAGGGGCGCCTGGCGATCAAACGCGAAAAAAATACACTGATTGTCCGAAGAACAGTATAATAACAAGTATCAATGTTAAAAGAAAAACAAAATACCCGACTGCAGAAAAGAGGTTTTTGGAGCCTAACTTATGTTTTTTTTTTTATTTTGATGTACCCAGTGTCACTCTCACAACTAAGACGAATCTATTGACACCACTGACATCAAAATCGGTCAAGCCGCTTAGGCTCTAGGGCGTGTCAAAGAAATATACATACATATATACATACACTCGAAAAACATAACTCTCCTTCTTACGCAGTCGGGTAAAAAACAAAAATACTCTCTCGCTGGCTTGTGGTGCGCACATGTTTGCACAGGCGGATTACCCTAAGGTGCATTATATGGTAGGTATTGCATCCTGCAATGGTTGGGTGATGCCTGTATTGATGTACTAATGTAGCATTATCGAAAAACTTTATTCATATTTGATCGACGTCGCTAATTCTCTGTTGTATTTCTATAAGTATAATTACGTGTCAGCCAGAGGTTGACAAAGTAGCCAAGATCTATAAGCCTGATATCGTGATGGTGAATAGTTTTGAGCGCTGGCTCGGGGACATCTAAGAAACACTTGGCTCGCAAGGTGTTGAAATATGTCAATGATCATAATTTTCGATAGTCGTATCAGCGAATGTCCTTAAGACTCCGTAGTCCCACCATCGTCCGTCTCACTCACGCATACTTACATTTTTGAAGATATAAAATGACTGAATGTACTTGTAAAAAAAATCATCGTTTGTAAAACTAGAAAACATCATTTACCGTCATTGTCATCATTTATAGTTTTTTCCGTCATTTTACTTTCTTTTCGTTCCTCTCCATCCTAAGGTTGCCTGGAAGAGATCGCTATTAGCGATAAGGCCGCCAGTTGTTACACTAGTTTTTTATTTTTTTTATTGTAAATTTTATGGTGTGTACAATAAAGAGTTTATCTATCTATCTATCTAAAACAACATTATATTATAAATATTCATAAAAAAAATCAATTTGATCCAAGTTAATAATTTAATTTTTTTTTTTTTTTTTGGAAATTACCTAATAACGCAAAAATGATTTTTATGTATGAAAATTAACTTGGATCAAATTTAAATTTTTGTCGAATATGTATTGTATGATGCTGTTTTCTAGTTTTACAAACGACTATTTTTTATAAGTTCATTCAGTCATTTTATATCTTCAAAAATCTGGGTATGCGCGAGTGAGACGGACGATGGTTGACTCTTAAACGAAAACCCTCATAGTAAATCTACGAGTCAATCTTCTATTTAACGGTTATTTTGGCTTTAAAAAATAAATATATATCCTCTAAAACAATCTTCATCTTCAAGCTTTTAAATTATATCCATGTAAAGTATTATTTTAATTTCTAATTGTTTTTCAGTTGTGAAAAGAGAGAGCATCTGCTATATCTCTAGATTTCTTTGTTAAATTAAGCTTTTTAAGTTTAAGTAGCGACCAAGTATTACAAAGCGTATAATTTACTGTACAACCTTAAATATAACTTATATAACTATTAGTTCCCAGGAAACAAGGTGAGAATCTCCCTACAAGGTTAACCCAACTTTATCTACGAATATGTCCTTGATAATCAGAAACACGTGTACAAGTTCAGTTCTCGAGCCATTGCGATAGCTCATCACGCACTTTATTAAACAAACTTATTAACCTATTTCCAAGTTCCCATGTACGTATAAGTACAATAGATTCACACGTCGCTGGGTTTAATAAAACCAGGATGTTGATCATAAGCTGGAATATGATAACCATCCTTTGTGGTGACTTTTTAACCGACTTCCAAAAAGAAGGAGGCTATCAATTCTGTCTGTCTGTCGATATTTAAAGCATTTTAGGATGGCGTGGATATGGCGAAACTATCAATATCCTTGTCTACTACGGAAGCCAAAAAAAAACATCATAATCTAAGATTTTTTATCAAAATACTAGTTTCATGATATGAACATAAACATTATACGCAATTAAACCCAGACGAGCGAAGTGCGAGCACGATGGCAAGGGAACAATAAACGGGCCAAATACAAGTCGCGAGTTATGGGGTTAGAAAAATACGCAGTGATTGCAGTAAACTTTGTTATTTATGTGTTTTAATTACTTTTATGGTTGTTTTTTGTTTGTTGTAACATTTCAGGGCTTTTTTCGCTACTTTTTGTTTGCTGAATTCAAATGGACAGCCGACGGGGAACGGACAAATTTTAATTGAATCTCGTTCAACTAACTTCATCAGAAAGCCTATAAAGCTAGAATGTATCGAAAGTGAATAACAATTTATCACGTAATTTTAGTAGGTTTTTATCAAGTGTGAATTGGCTTAATTTCATAATTTCATGACATAAACAATCTTACTTTCATGCGACATCGTAGATTATAGGTGAGATGGAATAATTAGTATCTATATTAAATAAAAGAAAACAAAATACCCGACTTAGTGTATAGGTTAAATAAAAGAAATACCTCACTTAGACTAACTTACGATTTCATTACGATTGATATTTGTTGAGTGTACGTTTTTTGTGAGAAAGTATGCATAAAATCGCTGTAAAAGATTATAAATGTGCATTGTTTAGAATAATTCTAGTAAAATTATTGGTTAATAACGAAAAAACGCATTTATTTTTATTTTTGAGCCAGATGTATTAAATTGTGCGCAAGAGCTTCACGACCTAATTCCACCCTCTCCATATCACTACAGGGCTAGCAAAAAAGGCGAAAATACGAGTATGTATGAAAATTGACTTGGATCGGATTGATATTCAAGTCGAATAATTTAGTTTTACAAACGACGATTTTTTATAAGTTCATTCATTATTTTATGTCTTCATAAATGAGGGTATGCGCGAGCGAGACGGAAGAAGGTCGGACTACGGACTCTTAAATCTTTTAAGAATGTATTCCTAGGTAACGTAGGTACCTACATTATAATGTTCCTTGCCGGCGGCTCGCCAGAGAATAAATCGCTGCAGGTGGACACAGCCAAGGCTGTTTCCATTTATTTACATGGATTACGAAGAAACGGGTCGTCGGTTTTGTTTTCTATAGGCACGGGCTAAGCTACGCAGTTTATCTTCAGTATTTGTGTGTTTTACTAGCGTATATACAAATACAAATAATTTTATTGCAGTTTGTAGGTACATTAAGGTTCTTAATATGGAATTATAACAATTCTAGATTTTCCCTATACAAACTTGCCTCTCCAGCAGGCATGCAATACTGGAAGTAGGCTCACCGAGTCATTTTAAAAATTGACATTCCAAAACAAAAACTGTTATTACAGAAAAAAATATCAAAATATGAAGTTATCATTTCAATTATACAATGTCAAGTTATAATTACAATATCAAATTTAATCCATATATATATAGTATCCATCCATATATATCGTATTGCAATCGTAGAGAGGGAGAGTTTATGTACGAGTATTTTTATCCTGTATATATCTCTGTAAACAAATATGTGGAATAACAGAAACATTTTAATTACATATTAAGAAGACTTACCGAAATGCGAAAAATGATCGCGCGTTCGTACATACCTTGAAAAAAATAAAAATAAAACTGAAAAGCATATAAACAAAGAATATACAAAGCTGACGTGGGAATTGTTTGTTTAGATAATTATAACTATAACTATTTAGTTTTCCCCACCCCCCTACATTTAAAAATGTATGTTGATGTGCTTTTTTCAGTTTATATTGTATGAAAGCTTGCGTTTTTTTTCAGTTTTCTTCTAATGCATTGGGTTTCATTTCGAAATTAATCGAAATTATTTTGTGCGTTTATACATATAAATCTTTGTTTGTTTCACACTTTTCAGTTTTTCAGTTGCTTGGATAGTTAGGAAACCGTCGTTGTGGACAGCGCCGATCGGCGGCGCGGCGGCGGGTCATAGCTACACATGGTATTCAAGCTGTAACTTAGAAACTGCTGTTTCTCGTTAATTATTTAGTATTTAATATCTAGCAAAGTTTACACATACATTTTCCCTCTAATTATTATTAAACACTGCAGTTTTTTTTTATTATTAAAGAGAATCACTACAGTTTATAACGGCGCGGAAACCCGTCATACGCATACTGCGCGCCAGCGAAAAATTTAAGTCGGCATGATTCGTAGCCCGAACCACAGATAAAAATTGGGCCAAACGTGCGTCGGCATGTTTTACAACACTACCCTCATTAAAAACACAGTGATTATGATAGTTTAGATAATTACGGCCTTATCGAAAAACGTTACTTAACTTTAACCACCGTCTTAAATTCTCTGTCGTCTTTCCGCAAGTGTCATTACGTGTCAGCGAGAAGGTGACAAAATAAGTTAAGAAATGCTTAAAGTTAAGTAACGTTTTTCGGTAAGGCCGTTAGCCTTTAATTATTTTTTTAACTAAAATAACTTAACGAATAACTAATATGTGTTTAAAAATTTCAATGCATACTCGTATATTAATCGCAATCACCCGCGTTTGCATCGTGCGGTACTACAGTGCCACTCGGACTACAGCAAATTTTCCATGTGATTAAATGAAAATATTTAGACAAGGCAAACAGGGTTATTCAGATAGCGTTCATAAATCGAAAGGATTGTGTTAAAAGGTTGCACTTATTATGTATGATAAATTTTTTTTTAAGTTTGATCTAGCCGCAGTAAGTTCGTACCAAATTTGATTTTTCTTTGTAATTATCTACTAATTGTAATCAACAGTGAGCCTAAAAACTGAGCCATCGCAAGACAGATTTTGCTAACAAATCGCTGGCAGATGTGAAACATCGAAACAAACTGACTTCAAAAACGGAGGAGGTTTACGGTTCATTTTTAGGGTTCCGTACCCAAAAGGTAAAAACGGGACCCTATTACTAAGACTTCGCTGTCTGTCTGTCTGTCTCCAGGCTGTATCTCATAAACCGTGATAGCTAGAAAGCTGAAATTTTCACAAATGATGTATTTCCGTTGCCGCTATAACAACAAATACTAAAAATAAAAAATAAAAATATTAAGGGGGGTCCCCATACAATAAACGTAATTTTTAAGCAATTTTTACTCGATTCTAATTAACAGGTAGAAACTTGAATATTTGTAAGTAAATATTTAGAAATATATTAACTATAAAAATAAATACCTAATCTAATACATAAAAACTCACAAAATGAAAATAATCCGTGCATCTAAACGCGGTGCGAGCGCCACGCCGCGGTGTGGTGGTGGCGCGAGCGCGAGGCGGTTGCTAAGCAACGGCCGTGCGGGTAGCTGGGGAGGTAACATCACGGAGCGAGCCATACCCGCGTGTATTCGCGCAAGCGTCGTTATGCTGCCCGGATGTGTATCGAAAACCTACCTATAGTTTGCAATTTACTACTTGGAATTTCGTTGATTTCTCGTTATTTTATAAACTAAACTTTGTAGTATTATAGATGATAGAACGGTACCCTTCGTGCGCGAGTCTGACTCGCACTTGGCCGATTATTATTTTTGTTACCATTCGGAAAATTATTTTTATACGTAAGAATATACCTACTTGAAAGATTGAGATTGGTTTCCAATTAATTTCATCAAAATTTGGTCCAGTGATCTCATTTTTTTTTCAAATAAGTAAAGCAACTGGTAAACAAAATTGCACATTTTTAGGACTTTAAAAATAGGAGGATAACAATTCGGCTGCATTGTTTATGTTCATTGACACAAAACTGCGTTATTTATAAACCGATTTAATTTTGTCTGGAAGGATATATACTTAGTCTGGCCATAAATACTGTTACAGTTAAAAATAAGAAAGATATTACATTTGAATTTGGAATCTGTCATTTTTATACGATTGTTCATTGAGTTTTCTAATTTTGGCGCAAATACATTGTACAATATTTTGCGATATTAAAATGGAGTGGGGTGATAAAGAGAACCGAATCGCTGTGATTGCATTACACAAAGTTGGTATGGAGCCAAATGCAATTTTTAAAACTCTCCATACGCTTAGTATTAGTCAAATGTTTGTGTACCGGGCTATTAATAGGTACAATGAGACCTCCTCTGTTTGTGACAGAAAAAGATCTGGCCGTCCACGTAGTGTTCGTACGAAAAAGGTGGTCAAAGCAGTATGGGAAAGAATTCGAAGAAATCCTGTCCGAAAGCAAAAGATTTTATCTCGGGAGATGAAGATAGCACCCAGAAAACCATGTCGCGTATTTTAAAAGATGACTTAGGACTTGCAGCCGCCTATAAGAGACGCACTGGTCATTTTTTAACTGATAATTTAAAAAAGAATAGGGTGGTAAAATCGAAACAACTACTGAAGCGGTACGCAAAGGGAGGTCACAGAAAAATTTTGTTTACGGATGAGAAAATCTTTACAATTGAGCAACATTTTAGCAAACAAAATGACCATATTTATGCTCAAAGCTCTAAGAAAGCTTCCCAATTAGTCGACAGAGTGCAACGTGGGCATTATCCGACTTCAGTGATGGTTTGGTGGGGTGTTAGCTATGAAGGAGTGACTGAGCCATATTTTTGTGAAAAAGGTATCAAAACATCGGCACAAGTGTATCAAAATACCATTCTTGAGAAGGTAGTTAAGCCCCTTAACAACACCATGTTCAATAACCAAGTATGGTCCTTCCAACAAGACTCGGCGCCAGGTCATAAAGCTCGGTCCACGCAGTCTTGGTTGGAAGTGAACGTTTCGGACTTCATCAGAGCTGAAGACTGGCCGTCGTCTAGTCCTGATCTTAATCCGCTGGATTATGATTTATGGTCAGTTTTAGAGAGTATGGCTTGCTCTAAATGCCATGATAATTTGGAGTCCCTAAAACAATCCATACGATTGGCAGTGAAGAATTTTCCCATGGAAAGAGTGCGTGCTTCTATTGATAACTGGCCTCAACGTTTAAAGGACTGTATTGCAGCCAATGGAGACCACTTCGAATAAGCTTTTATATTTTAAATTGTTTTATATTTATGTATTAAACTAACACACTGTAAAAAGAATAAATATTATTTGCAATAAAAAAATATTTTTTTTTCTTCGTGACAATATTTATGGCAAGACTAGGTATACTTTCAGATTGATTTCATAAAAGTTTCATCAATTCATTTTGGGTTTTCCAGTTTTTAACCTCCGATCCAAAAAAAAGGGGTGCTGTAAATTTCACGTGTGTATCTGCATATACATATATGTGTCTGTCTGTGATATCGTAGCTGTCAAACGGTTGGACTAATTTTGATTTAGTTATTTTTTTATGAAAGAGGACTTCATCTACAATGTTTTTGGCTATGTTTCATAAAAATTCAGTTCAGTCTTTTCTTTGTCGTAGGTTTTTGATTTTCTTAACTTAATTTATGTACAAAAATGTAGTCTATTGTTTCAGTGTCTTAAACTATAATAATTTATTTACAGAAATATCCATGAAAGGTATATTAAAGCGTGCAAATATAATAATCCTACTTATGCGTCGCCAAGGCAACTCAAGGCAAGTCTGACTCACCGTATTAGATATTTTACAGACGACGAGCATTCATTATCGCACTAGGTTTCAAAGTGTATTAAGTATTAAGATTTTGGTGTTAGCTAGGCTAGGCTTAGGCTAGGTTTCAAAGAGGTATTAAGTTTTTGGTGACATCCTTAAGGGCCAACGATACACATGAGGCGGGAAATTAAAATTTCAAACCGTTTTTGTGGCTTTGTACAGCTCGGTTAATTATTGTAAGTATTCACAATGTTTGTGACAATTTAAGATTATTCTTTATATTGTCACGTCAAATTAACTATCAGTAATGCTTACATATCCCGAAAAGTTATTTACTAAAAATGGGTTACTAGGTTAATATATGTTAGGTACATGATGTATTATTGGTAAACAGGCTGACATAATAATATAAAAAATAATATCAGATTATCGTAAACATAAACAAACAAGTGGCGGGAAGACTCTGGATGCAAGCCGCTTCCAATCGGTCTTTTTGGAAATCCATGGAGGAGGCCTATGTCCAGCAGTGGACTTCTTACGGCTGAGATGATGATGATGACATTATGACATGACAAACATTATGATCAATTATAATTGATCATAATGTTTAAAATACCTGATTTAGCTGCAAGGACAAAAAAACTGCTTGAAATTTAAATTTCCCGCCGCATGCATGACGTGCCACCTTAAGGGCAACAAATATTTAATTTTCTTATCATTAAGATTACAAACTATGGCTTAACCCTTCTCACAATGAGAAGATGGCCCTTTCTCAGCAGTGGGACAGTTTGTACGAACAGGGCTGATAAAAAAAAATACAAAATGGCCTTATTGACATGCTTTAATTTACGAATAGCCTCTCCGTGTAACCCGAAACAAAATTGTATTATTACCTGACGTTTCATACCGCACAATACGGGAATATTTGCGTTGTCCATTATTTACGGAGTAATTTACTATCTGCAAATATACTGAATGCAAGTTATTCGAGTAATTTGCACGCAGCTAGTTAGTGAAGTTCCTTTATTTTATTTTACTATATATTTTGATAACACTACGGTTTATTTTTGTATAGATTAATTTAAAAATGCGTTATTAATTACAGTTTCTTGGATAACATCATGTTAAGGTTTTAGAGATTGTACATTTTCGTCTCGCGCTTACCAATATCTTTAGTACTTAAAAATATGACTGATTGGCTTCAACATCATCATCATCATCTCAGCCATAAGAAGTCCACTGCTGGACATAGGCCTCCCCCATGGATTTCCAAAAAGACCGTTTGGCTTAAAAATAAAATTATAGTTGGCTATTAAATAGTGTTCGCTCAAAATACTGGCGAAAATTACAACAACAAGTATGATCTTAATTGGGTGCACTGTACAGCGCTTTATTATCGAGAACATAAATTCGAAAATAAATATAATTCCGTTCTTAATAATAGATACAAGTGTAATGAGTAACTCTGGCAGCCGAAACAATACTAAACAAAATAACTTTCGTTATAAATTTTCAGTAATATTCTCTTTATCTTGGTGTAATTGAACATGAAAATAAATGCATTAATACATAGTATATTACTTAGCATCAGTTAGGATGCATCCCTCGCATGAATCGAGTTTGCTTCATTTTTAGGGTTCCGTACCCAAAGGGTAAAAACGGGACCCTATTACTAAGACTTCGCTGTCTGTCTGTCTGTCTGTCTGTCTGTCTGTCTGTCTCCAGGCTGTATCTCATAAACCGTGATAGCTAGAAAGCTGAAATTTTCACAAATGATGTATTTCCGTTGCCGCTATAACAACAAATACTAATAATTAAAAAAAAAAAAATATTAAGGGGCTCCCCATACAATAAACGTGTTTTTTTCGTATTTTTTTGCTCAATATTAAAAACGGTAACAGGTAGACGCTTCAAATTTTCACAGAATATTTACTTGTATATTACCTTTCAAAATAAATAATTTAATAACAATAAAGTAAATATTAAAGGGGGGCTCCCACACAATAAACGTAATTTTTAAGCAATTTTTACTCGATCTTAATTAACAGGTAGAAACTTGAATATTTGTAAGTAAATACATAATTAGAAATATATTAACTATAAAAATAAATACCTAATCTAATACATAAAAACTCACAAAATGAAAATAATCCGTGCATCTAAACACGGTGCGAGCGCTGCGCCGCGGTGTGGTGGTGGCGCGAGCGCGAGGCGGTTGCTAAGCAACGGCCACGCGGGTAGCGGGGAGGTAACATCACGGAGCGAGCCATAGCCGCGCGTATTTGCGCGAGCGTCGTCATGCTGCCCGGATGTGTATCGAAAACCTACCTATAAGTTTGCAATTTACTACTTGGAATTTCGTTGATTTCTCGTTATTTTATACGATTTTCTATTATAGTACGGAACCCTTAGTGCGCGAATCCGACTCGCACTTGGCTGATTTTTTGATCGTTTTGTTTCTCCAAAAAATCCGACAAAGTTTGTATACGCATACACGTAGCAAGTGCATGAAATACACGTAGTCTAGTAAAAATAAATCCATTTGTATGGAGCTGATCACATTTAATGCACTTTGAGGGATTCTTTGAAATTATAATTGCAAAATACCTAAAAACATAAATTCACAATAATCCCCGATTTTTAAACTAGCTGCGTTCCGCGGTTTCACTCGCATAGTTATGAAAAACCGCGATGATGATGATGATGATAAGTAGCGTATGTCCGTCTCACACAGTCACAGCTATCTCTTTACAAAATTTCAGAATGATCGGTTCAGCCGTTTGACCGTGTAAATGTAACAAAGTTTGATTTTATAATACAATTTTGAAATTGTGTCAAATGAATTACGAAACAATAGTACATTCATTACTTATATAACAATATTCTTAGTTGTCTTTTATGTTGTCACAAATCTTATTTTTACTAGACTAACGGTTTATGCGTGCAAAATGTCCAAACTTAGAGATAATTGACATGCATTTGACATTTTTATTTATTTAAGTACTTTGTTATTACTTTTAAGGTGTGTACAATAAAGAGTTTATATATATATATATGTATATATCTAATTTGTTATAATGTGTGCTGCATATCTCGATAGATATAATCTGGGTGAATCTCATAGTCTTTAAATCGCGAGTGAATTGGTTCCTTCTAGGTAAGCGCGCTCCATCCAAGACCGCAACACCACTTAACATCGGTCGTGTTGGCGGTCAAGCGCAAACCTATTTCTACATAGTAAATAAATGTGTGTAGAACTGGGATAAACCCCATTCAACAATCATCACGAAGATTTTGATTTCTGATTATTATATAATGACATTGTTCTGCCTAACTGCATAGCAGTTTGTGGGCAGATATTAACTCTCATTCACAATAACACACGATAAGACACGCTAAGTAGATAGCATTAAAAAGACCTACGTATTGACTTACTCTGGTATTTTATCTAGCAACAATCTATTTAATGCTACCTTATACCTATGTGTGTTTATTTGTGTAATCTTCGTGTATTAACAGACACTGGTTACAGCCCCGGATCTAGGGGGGCGCAAATTGGGGCACCCGCCCCGGGCGGCATTTTCAGGAGGCGCAAAAATCATAATTAATATGATTAAAAATAAATAACTTGCTCCATAAAGCGCCTAGAATACGAAAGCTCAGTTGACTCACTGTTAACTTTTAAGAAAAAGGCGCCACTTAGATAATTATATTAAGTTTTTAAGTAAGTTATTTTAGCACTGGAGAGAGGGGCGCAACCGTCAAGTTTCTGCCCCGGTTCGAAAATATCGTAGATCCGGGGCTGACTGGTTATAAGTATATCATCACGCTCCCTGGCATGCCTTGGTCCTCTGTCCTGCATTCAAGCCCACGTTTCACGTCCCGCTTTTGTCCGCGTCTCATCTCAGACCTCTCAGAGTCTTTTGTGCCGCGTGTTCTAGACGGAGGTGAATGCATCCTCATCCCCATACTTATTATACTTAGAATGAGGTTTTTGAACTGTCGTAGTTATTTTGTAGGCGTTGAGAAAGTAATTACTTTGTTGGAAGAATGTATACAACTTTTACGTTTTTTTTAAGAAACTTTTTCTACCCAATTACGGTAAAGCCAAAGAGAAGCTATACATAATTATGTAAAAGTATACATATTGTCTATAAGACTAGACCAGTAGGCAGACCACCAGCCAGATGGAGAGACGGTCAAGTCAGAGGTCAAGAGCTGGAAGAAGAGGCCTATGTTCAGCAGTTGATCGATAAGGGCTGAAATGTTGATGATGATGATATGCATGTTCTTTTTTACTGTGGAAACTAACGTGTTTTTCGCACATTTTAAAATAAAAACTGGTCAGTCACGTCTGTTTTCAGTCGAAATATCCGACTATAGTTTCAACCGCATTCGGCGGTCTTATTCAAAGGAGCAGCGCAAACTTCACTTTCGGTCGGTGACGCGCCTCGCACTGTAAAACAGATGTGAGTGACCCGTAGTTTTTGTTTAAAATGTTTTTATCCTCCTTTTTTATTCAGATTACTAATTTGAAGGCATTATTTGGAATTTCCACTTCCTTCATTCATATTGTTCCGCCATCTTCTCTTGTCAACGCCGATTGGCTCAAATATGGCTCACACGATATTTATTTTGATGAAACATATAAATAAAAATATAATTTCACACAACAAATATCTGCAAAATTAACATGTCTTCGTTCTTAATATAAACTCCGTGTAATGTCATGTACATTATATAAGCTATCACGTTACATAGCTCACTAATTTACGGAGCATTGTGTTACCGGTTGCCATGGCAACCGTGAATTACCATTCGCTACTAGTAACGTAATCAACGAGCAATATATTTCAATTTCTGGTAATGTTATAGCTCCAGATAGTATCTTATTGCTTTCAGTTGGGCGGGACCTAAGGCCCCATTCTGACACGTTCGAGATTTTCATAAGCACTATAGCTTTAACCTTCCTTCTACTATAGCTTTAAGTTTCCGGCAGCCTAGTAGGTTTCCGGCAGCCTAGTAAGTTTCCGGCAGCCTAGCAAGTTTCCGGCAGCCTAGTCGGGAGACCGTGTGACTTGCGATCCGCAGGTCCTGCGTTCGAATCCCACGGCACGCACCTCTGTCTTTTCGAAGTTATGTGCGTATTGTTGATTGCCGCCAACTTCAAACGGTGAAGGAAAACATCGTGAGAAAACCTACATGTCTGAGAGTTCTCAATGATCTTGAAAGATGTCTGAAGTCTGCCAACCCGCACTTGGCCAGCGTGGCAGACTATGGCCTAACCCTTCTCACAATGAGAAGATGGCCCGCACCCAGCAGTGGGACAGTTTGTACAAACAGGGCTGGTAAAAAAAAATGCTTTAACCAAATTTTTAACAGGAGTGACAGAGGTAGAATATCGAGCTCTTCAGAATAGACTCCCTGTATTTAAATATTACTGATATAATTTATACTATTGTATGCCTAATTGGTATGTCTATTATGTACTAGATTCGCTTTGGAGATGTAAACTAATCAGAGCCAAGCTTACTAAACTTGACAGCCAGTATGACTCAGTAGTAGATACGCCTGAGTAAAAGATGGTCTTGGGTTCGATTCCGGTCGGAAAAATATATAAATGATGCTTAGAAGGATTTATTAAGCGTTTATTATCCTTGTTGTTTCATATTTTTTTGTGGCATCCCAGCCACAGAGAATCTCTTATTTTATCAAAATCTTGTCTTTTTCCTATTTTTTTTGCTTACTCTCCTAACACATATACCTATATATTAAATAAAAGAAAAACAAAATACCCGACTAAGTAATTATTACGACTCTAAATGCGTTATTTTGTTTCAAAAATCAAACCAACTGAACCGAGCTTGAAGAAATTTCTATAGGACTAATGTAAAAATGTATTCTTTCAATATCATCCATTTATAAATAACTGTAATAATACTGCTGTGAGTATTCATATATATTATTTAATTAACCGGGAAAAAACAATAAATACTGATAACCGATATTAACCGATTAATATAGTATTTTTTTTCCGTTTATAAACGACAGAACTATAGATAACAAACAAAACAATATAACCGGATTCAGAATCCTCTATTTTAAAGTACGTTATGAATAGTTTTTCCTTTTTTTTTTTCTATTTGTAGTTCCGTCTATATTTCCTCCGGCACATCTCGGAGACATTGTTAGACCATACATATTGCGTCAGCAATTTACTCTGTTTATTAAATAAATCGGTAAATTAATCACCTTTAAAATAGGAGATTAGCCATTCTCCTCAACCTCCTATTTTCACGTTAGTAAAAATATAATAATACCGTAATACCGACGTCGTTATACCAAGTGATAAGCAAGAGCACAATTTTTCCAACACAAAGATATTAAGTTTCATCTCATTCGCGTCAGCGCCCTCCGCGGCAGCCTACGTTATTATGAGCACAAAATATCTAGAGATTACACGGAATTTACACATGGAACAATTTAATATTATAATATGGAAATTGATCAAGGAGACTGTTTTAATTTCGTGACCATAAATCCTCTTCGCAATTGATTCTAAAATACATTGCGCGTGTGTGTGTGTTTCGTTGGGTATTATTTGGGTGTGTTTATGTACACTCATACACTCATATCCATTCATAAATTGATTTATATTAGAAAAGTGTCAATCATAAGGGTAATATAAATCAATTTATGAATGTATGAGTGACATAAACACACCCAACTAAAACTTAATGAAACACACACACACACGCGCAATGTAACCTAACGTTCAAAACGTTAGTAATTTTTTTTTTGTGTTATGAGATGACCTTATTTTCTATACATGATTTAAGGCTAGGCTGAGGGAAAAAGAAAAACATAGAATCACCAGCTTCATCTCTCAAATTCCCAAGCATACTGAAAAAGTCGGAGGAAATTGACGTTTATGTAGTCAATGGGCTGACTCCTTTTCACTGCAAGCCAAACTTACATCATCATCATCATCATCATCTCAGCCATAAGAAGTCCACTGCTGGACATAGATCTCCCCCATGGATTTCCAAAAAGACCGATTGGAAGCGGCTTGCGTTTGCCCGCCACTTGTATGAGGTCATCTGTCCATCTCGTGGCTGGTCTCACATACACTATATACATCTTAAACTTACTTACATCTTACCATTTTATCCCCTTTATCAATATAAAGTTGAGTTAAAAATTAAATTTGAAAAATATCTACCTATAACTTAATAATAAAAATCAACCAACATAAACAGAAACTGGCATTCTACAAACCAACAATTTCGGGAAATCATAAACACAGATTGGGTAAGACGTAGTGTCTTACCCAATCTCAGTTGTTTCAACTAGTTATTTATAACCTATACAAACAATAAAATTATTCGTAGCATAAAACACGTTCACTGCAATAACGTAACACCTTAAATTACGGGTGTCTCAAAAGATAACGCACATAGTTAGAAACAAGTCTCTTCTTCCCTCTCATATCACCCTCATATAATTCCCGAAATCAGAATCCGCACACTGCCATTAAGGGCCGTCGTGCCAGCGACCGAACCACTACAATAAATCCAGGGTCGTTACACCAAACGAGGTTAATGTAAAGGTGGCAGCACTGGTAGCTTATTTCACGGGAATTGTGTATTTAGCCCGGAGCGATCGCGGGTTGAGTACGGGAAGAGTGAAACGCCCTATAAGCGTAGAAGAGAGATCTTAACTAATTCACATAATCTTATGAATAGAACTGAAGAACAGAGAATAGAACTTATTCTTAACTTATTCTTACTCTGTATAACTTCACACCATACGATTTAAGTTCAAAATGTTACAAACGTAATGTTAAAATTTTGCATCATGCAAATTACTTTATTTGGCTCCAATAAAAAAATATTATTAATTATTAAATAAATAAATTATTAATTCTTCACGCGAGTTTCTGCAACAGTAATTTTGTTTTGACCTTTAAAGTTTAAGTTATGATAAATTTTAGATAGTTGTAAAAAATAGATTTTTTAATGACTTGCACTTTGTTTCGGTGGAGCTTAAGCCTTAAGGTGCAAGTTCGTAGCTGACGCACATAGCAGCAGCAGACGACGTGTCGTCGCGTTCCTACAATACTATCAGCAACAAAACAAGACAATGTAAAACGAAAGAGGCTTAAACCCAACAGTGGGATAAGGATGGCTATGGATAACAAATCTGTGACGCAATAATTGCTTTTTGTTATAATCGTCATTGATGAAACGGTACCTTTACATCATACCGGGAATATTTAGGATAATATAAAGATAAAAAGTATGTAAAAAAGTAATCAATTTAAATTTAAATTTCGTCAATTGAAACCCATCCTGCATCGACTCTGGTGGAAAGGTGCCCATAACGCAAGCAGCATTGCCACGCTGTATGGCAATAGCCAACCTTTGCACCAGGAACGCAGCAGAACGGGAGTCACCACTGTTGTCCTTCATTCTTCGGCCAATTTCACTAACGAGGCCTTTGGCATCCGCTTCAAAACTGCCCATGGTTTCAACGGCGATGGGTACAAAATAATATTGTAGCCTAATGTGTATTGTAATGTTGTTGCCGCGTATTTCTCCCGCTTTTTTCTAGCGGCATCCTTTACCGCCGCTGCCGGTGAGTAGACGGTACGACACAGGTGTGAGGCCGCGACAGTGTTGACGCAAGTAGCCTCCCACACTAAGCATCTGCCATTTTTCCAAGGCACCAGTAAAGAAGTAATAGAGGATAACAAGTTGAGGCAATTTAATACGTGTATAATTAGTGGCCTCTTGTGAATGTCACGTCTTAATTTTTTTTTAACCACAAAACTACAACCTTAAAGTTTTCTAAGATTACTTTTTTTGTATAAAAAATTATCAATTATCAATTAGTTAGGCATCTTCCAAATAAATTATCTCAAAAAAAAAATATGTACAGCCAAAATCTGTACATAATTTTTTTTGAGATAATTTATTTGGAAGATGCCTAAATAATTGATAGCGAACCAAAATCAAAACTAACAAAACTACTTTACAGATTTGGACTATTTTTTTATCAGCTTTTGATAGATATGAAGTAGACATTCTGAGCAAGGTGAGTAAAAAGATTATAGCCACTACAAAAGTATTAATTAATTATTTATCGTTTAGTACCAATGTTAAGTGATTAATTTTTACTAGAAAAGTAACACCAAGCGAAATAAATAACAAAGTTTAAACCATCGTTCAAAGTAAACAACCCATTTATTTGGATGTAGCGTGTTTGAAACAAAATTTTGTTTAACCCATCTCAAACTGAAAATTTAAGTTACAAAATGCCTAGCTAATTTGTAATTGTTATTTTGTTTCTGTGCATACGATGATTTAAATTTAAGTTACAAAATGAAATTTTAAGTTACAAATTACCTAGCCAATTTGAAATTGTTATTCTGTTTTTGTGCATGCAATTTCGATTTATGTCTCAATTAAAAATATTATAGCAGTATATTTAAAATCCCGATCCAAAAATGTTGTATTATAAGTTTGACATGTGTATCTGTGTGTCTGTCTGTAGCATCGTATACCTCTCAAACGGATGGACCGATTTTGTTTTGTTTGATAGTAAATTTCATCGAGAGCGTTTCTTTCTAGCTACTATTTCATTAAAATCGGTTCAGCTGTTTTATTTTTGTTTTTGAGTTCCCTAGATTTATACTTGTTATTGATTATAATAGTTCTAGTACGGAAGGTAAAAAAAACACTAAACTGGAATTATTTGTCACAGGACCGAGGAAGAACAGATGGTAGGTATTCTGTGACATAGGCCTATAATATATCCAGGGGTGGGGTAGAAAAGGCTGTGGATGATGATGATGATAATGCTCATCAAACACGGGTAATTTTGAACTCTTTAATTTGATTTCGATCCGCCGACCGTTTGTTAAACATATAAGTAAATGCGCATTCTTCAGAACAAATCTGGAAATCGCTCTTATATACAATCGCAATATTTACTACGAAACAAATCGTAGGAGGTTACGAAAAAGCGCATTTTTAGGGTTCCGTACCTCAAAAGGAAAACACGGAACCCTTATAGGATCACTTTCTTGTCCGTCTGTCCGTCCGTCCGGGTGTCAAGAACTTTATCTCGGGAACGCGTGAAGGTATCGAGTTGAAATTAAAACCATATACGCAGATCCATAGTCTCTTGCTGCAGAAATAAAAATCAAATTTCTCAGTTTTCGTAAAAAAAAGTTACAGGCGAATATGTCGTAAAAAACGCACATTTTGACACTCACAAGGGAATTAAAACCTATGGGGCACTTCCCGTTGACCTACAACTATGAAATTTGGCAAGAAGCATTGTGTTAGTACACATATAGGAAAAAATCCAAAAACTGGACATTTTTAATTTAATCACAACAAAATAGTGTCTTTATGCAAGGAATGACGGTCCAAATTTTAAAGTGAATTAACCGTATAATGTGGGGTATCATATGAAAAAGCTTCATTAGCATAAGCTAAAACAGGTTTTTAAATATTTTTACGATGTATATGTTTGGGTTTATGAAGGAAAAAAATGATTACCCCCTTTTATTTACTAGTTTGTACGGAACCCTCGGTGGGCGAGTCTGACTCGCACTTGTCCGGTTTTTTATTTTTGCGAGAGTTTTATTATTATTGTCACAACAAAAAGGTAGGCGTCGGAGAGTAAAAAAAATATAAATAACACCTCGCACACCAAAATGGCTTAGGCTGTAGGCGATCTTATCGAAGCATACACAAGTGCACAAGCGGCGCGCCGCTTATACGTTTCCTTCAGGTTCAAATGGCAGTGCGCCCACACACTAGAGTCGCGTCGCAGGCGACGCGCGTGGAAACGAGGCGCGGTCGCGGCGGCGTCGCGGCAGGGGTGCAGTGCGTGACCGCGCCGCGACTCCACCGCCATTTTGTCATTTTGTTTCGTGCGTAGACGTGTTTACACTGTAATGTGTGAAGGAAGCATAGCTGCCCGCGCCTCGACTCTATCATAAACACCACGCCTCGACTGTGCCGCGACGCCGCCGCTACCGCGCCTCGACTTACCAGTGAGCGACGCGCCTTACATGATTGACCGTGGTTCACAGACACGTTCAAAAATCTAACCTATACGGTTAGATTTTTGAAAGTGAATTCCGCGTTTGACTACCAACTCGTCTGTTGGAAAGCGATGAAGCACCCAGACTTAGAAGATATATTTATAAGAATAAAAGGATATTGAGGTATTATAGAGTAATAATTAACTATAAAAAACAAAAAAAACACTCTTCAAATTATTGTATTGTCAGGTCCTCGATAAGTCTACAAAGTTTGAATGAAATCTGACCGTTTGAAGTGGGTCAAAATCAAGTCCGAAGGAGTCGGTTACAAACAAACAAACAAACATGCATACAGGTGAAGCTAATAAAAGCGTGTTAAAAATATTGTTATAGCAGCATTTTATCAGTAACTAACAAATATACAAATTCCCAACCGAAAGATTTTGAAACGATATTCAAAGTGTGTGTACCCGAAGTGTGTCCAAAGCCGCATCTGCTCCTATTCCACCGTAAGCCCACAATTAAGATTAGATCACAACTCCCCCGCGTTACATTACAGTCGCTTAGCTCCAGCTCGCGATATAAACGGCGCGCAATTAACCGGGTTCACTGTTTCCTTGCTAACACTCGAGTTGCTTGCAATGCGCTGTCGAGATATTTTCAACCGACTTCAAAAAAGGAGGTTATCAATTCGACTGTATTTTTTTTATATGTTTGTTACCTCAGAACTTTCGACTGGGTGAACCGATTTTGATGATTCTTTTTTTATTTGAAAGGTGGTGCTTTCCGTGTATTTCCATTTCAATTTGATTCAGTTCTGATAATGGAATCCATGAGAAGTCGGTTGTTTCAGTTTTTTTAACTATAATTATTTGACTAGGTATTCATATTATTTGTGTATCGTACGCTGTCATACGTGTGCGAATCGGTAAACTGTCATTATTTGTAGTGAAAAAAGCAGTCCAGTGGAAACCACAAAATATAGGATCTGTTGCATTTTTTTTCTGTGAACGGTTTCAAATGCTAAGTGATGATGTGGTACATGATTGAGCATGCTTACATAGAAGAATTCAGATTTAAAGACACCCAGATTATACCTATTAGGGAATCCACTCAAAAAGCGTATTAAATAAAAAAAAAATGAATTTGTACCCGCTTACACCATTTGCCAGTGTCAAGTATAAAGATTTCTTCAAGTCTCTCGAATAAAACAAGTCATAAATGTTCTAGTCACAATCTAAGTCACGTATACAGTCATTTTTTTATATTCAAGTCGTGCGTCGGTAAAGTGGTAGCGTCTTTACTGGAAGCTTCTATGGTTTTCCCGACAACGTGAATAGACATGTTTCGCCGCTTTATTGCTTGCCCACACTCATGCACTTGACCAAACACTTAATGAATAAAATACCACCATTTTGTAGCATTAATGTTTAAAATAACACAAGTTTAGGAAAATAAAATAAAACAACACCACATGACGTTCCCGCCAAAACTCTGTATTCAATATTGCATTACTTAAAATAAGAGTAAAATAACGCAATATTTCAATACAAATGAGTAAACCAATAGAACAACAATAATAATTATCCAAAATGACACTTCCGAAGTTGAAAGGGCACATAATTGTTTAGGGAAAATTAGAAATTAGGCACGATTACTCATCTTGTTTGATGGCGTCTTGTTCTCGCCGCTCGCCGCAAGCTGCGACGGAAGGCTGGAAGAGTTAAACTCCTGGAATCAGGTTAATGGCTCACTCCGATCAGGTAATGGCGCGAACGAGACATTATTGTTGTGGTCAAATTGTTCCTCCCGCTTTAAATGGCAGCGATTGGTGGAGGTTTAAGATATTTTTGTCTAATTGGAGTAATTTATTTGTTGGGATCTTAAGTTAATGTCTTAATGCAAGACAATGTTAAGGTTTTCCATACAAAAACAAAAAGGCTAAATAGGCTTTACAAGTTATAGAGTTATAATTGATCAACTTAAAATAATTACTTAGACAAGTCAAAAAATGACTCATATTATGTACGTAGTATCAAACAAGAGACCCTGTTTTGAGGTCACATAAATTATGTCGTAACTACGGAAACCTACAATGGGCGTGGCACGACATGCACTTGGCCATTTATTTATGTTTGTTACCGCATAACTCCAGTCATTTATAAACTGATTTGAAAAAATATTTTTTTGTTGAAAAGATTTACTTTTAGATTACTCTCAATGAATAGTAGCAACAGTAGTGATTTTTTATGTCTGCACCAACACTAGTTGTGTCTCGCAACCAAAGACATAGAGAGGCTTAATATTAAACTTTTGTTATCCAAGTTTCTCTTGCTTTGTCTATATTCATGAAATGTAGACGGCACGGCGACAATGGCGCCATCTGGCCTCGTCAGAGCATTAGCATTGCAAATGCCACCGTCCGCCAACACTCAGCAAAAAACAAAACAGAGAATTTAATGCAATTATGAAATCTGACAGCTGTAACCTTTGAGTGGTCGAGGATGAGTCATTTGAATTAGAAATTTTCGGGTTCCTTGTAAATGAGTTGCCGTCCGATGGTTTGTTTGGCGATTTTACCCTTTTTACATATTTCATTACAACATATTTTGTGTTTATAAAAACTTTTTGGTTACGTATTTTATAAATTTTAGTAAGATTAGACATGCAATTTAATGGTGCGCATACGAAATAGACTAAAAAAGAGAGATCAAAACTGTATGGAAGCTGCAATTAAAATAATTGAAAAATCGACGCAAGACAATTCTTTGACGTAAAGAAACAGCAAATTATTCTGAAGAGTATATAAATTCACATAAAAAGCCTACATGAAAAATAATTTTATAATAACATAATTATACAATAATACATCTCTCGCAAAAATAAAAATATGCGTTTTTTCATAACCTCCAACGACCTTTTTTCGTACTAAAAATATGTTTTAAATATTTAAAAGAAAAAATATTTAAAGTTTAAAAAAAATAGTACTGGAATTATTCTAAAGAATACACATTTATAATCTTTTACAGCGATTTTACGTATACTTTCTCACAAAAACATAAACTCAATAGCGTATCAAGCGTAACGAAATCGTAAGTTAGACTGCATAAACCGCTTTTTAGGAGTCGGGTATTTTGTTCTCCTTTTAATATGTAGATACTTGTTATCAAAACGTGTGTCTGTTACACAAACATATTTTGAAACTTATTTGCAGTATTTCTCATCATCACATTGCACTTGAGTAACTTAACCCGCTTAAACAAGATAATCCCCTGTTCCCTGAACTTAAGCCAAGTCTTAATTCAGCTAGTTGCATCAAACGAGCTGGCTTAGGGGTTATACTACTAGCTTTATTATAAACTAACCTAACTTCATGGCACCAGCGTTAATTTACTTGTATCTTCATTACGGGCTACGCAGAAAGGGTACACCTCGAATGAACGTCTGTTTTGAGTCGAAATATCATGCGCTGCCCCATTGAATAAGACCACCGAATGCAGTTGAAACTTTAGTCGGATATTTCGACTCAAAACTAACGTAGTTACCCGTAGTTTTTATTTAAAACTTATATTTGTATATTGTGTTTCGTGTTTGTATTTTCTTGTCTATATATAGGCTGTCCTGGATATGGTTAGTCAAACTGTGTGGATGTCTTGTGGGTGTGTTCAAGGACTTATTAAAGAAAAAAAAACAACTTGACAAAAAAACTGTTGCCACAGTTTTATTTTTTCTTAATTTCTACCAAAATTTTACATGTCCACACAATCTGTATATTTGTCAAATTTATTCCAAAACTAGTAAAAATTTTCAAACCGTCAATTTAATGAGTTTCATTGTACGAAATATTTCACTTATTTAACTTTATAATTGGAATAGTTCCCCGCGCGAACTAAGAATGATAAATAGGTTTCTAGTCAATTAAAAACTCTTGGTTGTGTTTTTACAATTAATTAAAATTTAAACTGAACATAGCGACGTACAATCTAGGCCAGGAGCCAACAATGAAATAGTAGTGGATAACTCAGTACTAACTTAGTGATAAAAGCCTCTGGGTAAAATAAATACATAAAATCAAAATCAAAAACTATGAGGCTCTTTGATGCTACATTTGACTATGTACTGATATTGATATTGATGATTTGACTATGTCTAATTGAAATTAATCATTTTTTACAGCCGACACTCTAAGCGGCTTGACCGATTTTGAAGTGCGAGATGTCGTTAGATTTGTCGTCACTTCCAGAGTGTCATAGGCTATATTTTTTGTAATAATAAGCTGCAGATTTTTTAATGTAGCTATCAATTTAAAAACGCTCTTATAAAAACAGTAATTAAATTATTTTAAATTATTTACATACACATGTAAATTATTTAAAACGCACACATAAATACCATATATACCTACTCAATTATAATTACGTATGTATGTATGTTTCTATATGAAAGCCAGCCGGCACATAAACATTGGCCAAAAAATGACCAAACCTTCAGTATTTCAAGCAAAGCTTCATTCATTCAACTTATTGCTGAACCCTTTCGCATTTTACACGCGTTGAGTACTTACAGCAATATTATTTATTCTAAAATCCGTTGTTTTTGTTGTAAACCCTACGTCACAGCTCTCGTTCCTTCCGAAAGTAAATGTTTTTATAACGATTCGTTCCTAAAAATACTTTGTAAATTTTCTGAACGCCAATGTCAAATTACGCATCCGAAACCATAACCTTTTAGCAGAAACACTCAGTGTGTATATGTATGTAAGTAGGTACATATGATTATATAGGTACTATGAAATGAGATTGTTTATCTCTTTTTACGATATTGAGTTTCTCTTGTGTTTAATGATATCAGTTGTATTTTTAGGGTTCCGTACATCAAAATAAAAAAACGGAACCCTTAGATCCTATATCTAAGGGTTCCGTTTTTTTTGTTGTCCGTCTGTCCGTCCGTCCGGGTGTCAAGACCTGTATCTCGGGAACGCGTGAAGGTATCGTGTTGAAATTAAACCATATACGCAGATCCAAAATCTCTTGCTGCAAAAAGAAAAATCAAATTTCTCAATTTTCGTAAAAAAAAGCTACAGCTGAATATGTCGTAAAAAACGCACATTTCTCACAGACACTCACAAGGGAATCAAAACCTATGGGGTGCTTCCCGTTGACCTAGAACTTTGAAATTTGGAAAGAAGCATTGTGTTAGAGTACATATAGGTATAAGAAAAAAACCGAAAACTGTTTTTTTTTTATTTAATCACAAAAAAATGTGTATGCAGGGAATGATGGTCCAAATTTTTAATCTCTAACCGTATCATGTAGGGTATCATATGAAAGAGCTTCATTAGCATAAGCTAAAACAGGTTTTTAAATATTTTTACGATGTATATTTTTTAGGTTTATAAAGGAAAACATAAAAAAATATATGATTTCCCCCTTTTATCTACTAGTTTGTACGGAACCCTCGGTCGGCGAGTCTGACTCGCACTTGCCCGGTTTTTTTGCAAGATAGATCTACGTTTGACCACCAACTCACCTGATGTTAAGCGACGGTGTGGTCGAGGATGGAACTCGTCGATCTAGAAGATATCTATTCACTCTAGCTTTGAATTCCAAGATTGTAGTTCTTAGGAAACAGACACGGGGGCAAAGAATTCCATTTCCTGTGCAGCACGCATCAAGAACGTGGACCGATATCGCTGAGTACGGATTTTTATCGTTTCAACGATAAATTGGTGGTAACACGCCGACTTTCTGCTAGTCCTGTAGTGAAACGGGGAGGGTGGAATTAGGTCGTGTAGCTCTTGCGCATATTAAAAGAAGCCTGTTAAATATAGACAGACATGCTAATTATTATTTAAATTGCAACAATACTTAAATGTGTTTAGTAGTCATACGGGTGTGAAACGTAGTTACATCCTTTATCATCTCGTTAAAGAATAAGAAAGCAAGCTGACGATAAAACGTAAATTTAGGGAGGAAAGTGGATGAAATAAAAAAGTGAATTTAAATTATATTTTTACCTACTTCAAAAAGAAGGTCAACAATTTGGCTCTATTTTATGTTTGTTATCGCATACATCCATGATTTATAAACTGATTTAATTATTTTTTTGTTTGAAAGAATATACTTTTATATTGATCCCATAGAAGTTTTATCAAAATCAGTTCAGTAGTATGGTATAAAACAAAATTGCGTATTTTGGAGTCAGTTTTTCAGTTTTTTAAACTATAATTTTGTACAGACACTTGCTGACAATTTAATTATTATCATCTTACTAATTTTAAAAGTCACAAAAGCAACCCAAAGCAAAAATCTCAATTATGTCCTTGAATTGCCCTACGTCTATATTTATACATGGTGATGTACAAAGGGTGAGTTATCAAAGCACCGCGGGCATCCCGCAATAATTAACGGAGCTCCGCGCTGAGTTTCGCGCCACCTAGCGGCTCCCAATGTGCGGACGGTGCTCTTCACCGGGACGGGCCTACGCTCACACCAAACTACAAACGTAGCTTTACGATTCAGAATTGGCTTGCTTTGCATATAGTAATAAATTTATTTGTAAAAACACATTTTGTACATATAAAAACTATCGAATACAAAAATTAACGTAGATAAAAATATAACGTGTATATTACCACAAATTTATTGTTAAGTCTGTGTTTATAATTTAAAGTTTTAAAAAGTAATTAAAGCTATTTATAATGATAGGTACATACGTATATCTTTTTCTGCTAAATATAACCCATCACAATACGCCTATTGCAATGCATAATATTTTTCATTCAGATAAAATATTAAAAGTTTTCTTACGATATAATAAAATTAATAAAGTAAAAAGTAATAATAGTCATCCAAAAAGGAGCATTGGACCAAACACGCTGGATGTATTATTGCGCTGAATAGCTAACGGGAGCAAGGAATCAGCTCTTTTGTCACTAGCGGTGTCGACGAGTCTAGGAAAATAAGCAAAAAAAAAATAAACTGAAATTCACACTTTTAGGCGCGTCGCCCACACGAGTTGGAGTTGAGGCGGCGTCGAAGCGCGGGCGCAAAAGCGGCGCGCCGCTTCTACGTTTCCTTCAGAAACAAATGGCAGTGCGCTCACACACTAGGATGTAACATGTTGACAAGATATCTATTTACTCTGGTCTGGTCCGCAATGGAATGGAACAATGGAAGAATTACGACAGAAATGAATAGTTCTCAGGAGACGGAGAAAGTGGCAGGGAGTCCCACTTTTGAGAAAAAAAAGTATTTTATTGTTTATTCAAGGATACCTTTAAACTTACAACAGGAAAAATATAGCAATTTAGTTGAATCGTGGAAATTTCCTCAATTAAAATATTTATTGATAGTAGAATAACAAAATTGTATTTAAATAAACAGTTTAGATAAGATAATGTTTTAATATTTCATCGTTCAAGCACTATATTTTGTTTTTACATAACATTGAAGCGTCTGAATGTGAAATCAAAACATATTGTTTCTATGTAAGAAATATTTTGATTTGCAACCATTTTATGTAAATATTTAAATTTTTTGCATTTATCGCTTAGCAAAAATATCGAGCAAAGTAAAGGCTGATACACTTTTAAATTTTATTACACTTATCTTCTGACAATCAATAATAATATTTAATAATCTCATAATAAATATGATATAACAGCAATCACAATAGAGATTGTTATTGCGATGAAGTTACGCTGAAGCATATTGGATTCAGAAACCATCCATGATGCAATAGTCGTCCCATTTTCTCTGCATTCGTATAAGCCTGCGTCCGACCATTTAGCATCAATTATAGTCAAAACTGAAGCTCTGTTGGAGTACATGGTGCGAGGATTCAATGACGTCTCTCGTATGTCACTGCTGTTGTAGTACCTGCGAAAGTTTGCAAAATATCTTATTAAAACGTACAAGCCACAAAAAATCAAGATTTCCAAAGCGTAATATGTTTATAAGAAAAGAATCGATTAAAAAAATAGGCATCTACTATCTCATGAAGATTATTTGGATTCTGTACTTCAAAAGAACTCTTCATAAGATCACATTGTTGTCTGTCTATTTTATTAGATGTCCATTTTATTAGGTATAACTACATACACTTCAGAAAATAATTGTCCCCAAATATTTATTATTATTTATTTTATTTATTAATCATTTGGATCAGAGAATTCGGAGAGCCAAGTTTTATATATCTAGGAGCAGTGATTTAGGATGTTTAGTCATGGTTAATGCACATTTTCATCGACCTCAAAAAAGAAGGAGGTTATAAATTTGTAGCGTATATTTTTTTGTTTTATGTATGTACACGAATTTCTCCGACATTCGTTAATTGTTAATTTTCATGAATTGGCGTTTGGCGTATATAGAAAGCTCCCAAGTTGGTCCCGTAATTATTTTAGAAAGATTGCTTTATTAGTTTTTGAATAATCTCTAAAAATAAAAATATTTACATTATTACTGAGTGAAGTGCGTCATATTATAGAATCGCAGAGTTCCACTGACACGCTTTCCTTTGCAAAAGTGTCACTTGTTGAGCATTATTGTATAAACATCATTCTGCATATTAGATATTTTCTAATCTTGGAAGACGAAGCATTTGACATTCAATGACAAATTTCATTCTTGACAGAAAAAAAAAACAAGCGTGTGAAGAAAAGTAAGTTGCAAGCTTGAAAATTAAAACCTTTTTACTCCTTATCCAATGGAGAAAATAGAGCTACTTCAACGCTTGAGCGCCTTGTTTAATTAATACCCGACTGAACATGATAATATGAACTTTATGTATCCTAATCCTTACTATTACAAGCAAATGAAATAGCGTAGAAGTAGGTTGTTTCAGTTTTTTTAAGCTATAAAATTATAATGTCCTAAATGGTCGACTGGTAGGCAATACAGGCAATACAGCTTGCCAATCACCGAGGACAAAACTTTTCAGTATTTAAGTATAGATTTTTTCTTTCCTGGCAATGTGCTCAAGAAATCTACGATTAAATATTTTGAATAATTGCATTTGTTTCTGAATAATTTCAAGACCATACTTGAAATTATTCAGGAACTATTAAAAGAATTTTACATACCACTCAATACTAAAATCGGATTTTATCAGACAATCTAAGTCAATGGATGAACCTTGTTTAAAACTCGTTTTATAATTTTTTGCACCATTATTAAGGGCACTGATTATTAAAGCTTCTGCACACTGACTTATCAGAAAATATAATAATATTAAAATTGGAATATTAATAAAGAACTTGTTGAACATTTTTATAACCACTCTCACTTAGCTTCATTAAACATAACTGAACGTGTATACGAATTATCCTCAAAATATATAACATTTAACCATAATAAATATTAGATCAGGTGGGGAAGTTTTATTAATAAATATGCGTAATATGGTTCTAATGTAACTATAAGGATAAAGTTTAGTATAAATAGAAATATTTATAGGCAAGCAAATATATTGTTTCTTATCATGAGTCACTCACGTTTATTTTCAGAGTCGGAATAACCGACTATAGCTCATTATACTTAAATAATAAAACTCTAATTTATTTTCAAGTTTTTTTTTCTTTATTTGTTTAAACAGGGCTTTTTACATGTCGCCCTTGTAACGCACTCTTGTGAGGAGCATACACTACATATGCATCATTTGCTTTCTTTCATTGACAGCTGCAACTACAATCTTCTGGCGTCATGTGACTCAGGCTCGGACAACACACTGTTGCATCCTCCAACTTGCCAGAGGACGTGCTTACAATCAAATAATTGTCGACATAGTACTTTGTTGCAGGTACACTCCATCAAAACATGGTATACGTATACTTATACTTTTTCATGATGAACGCAAACATATTTAACGGAACGTACCCAGATCGAAGCCGTGATTTATCACTGAGTTTATTTTCTTTTGAAGTATAGGCACACATGCGAAACTTACAAATTAAAAAAAAAACTGTACGGTGTAACAGCAGCCGCATACAAGGGCCGAGTGAGAGCACAGTGGAAAGCTGCGCAAACAATAGCACTCGGTGTACGCCCAGATTACCCTGTGCTCATTGTACCCGCACCCTGCAAAAATACATCCTGTATCTACGTACTATGTACGCGTACAAATAGGAATTTCTTTAGACACAAATTCAAATTGAATTGTATTCTGATTCCAGTGTAATGTGATTGGAAATTTGAAAAATAATACTTTTGTTTGAGCGGTGGAAAAAAAATGGTATCAGACATGTATCGTATCGCTTATCTAAGCGTATCGTTTTAGTTTCAAAATGAAATTATGAAACTAGACGAATCTAAAAATTTCGATGAAACTTTGAGAGTAACAGCTTATTATTGTTCTACCAAACTGTAACACCTAAAAAAACTATGAAATATCACTGACTGCAGCCAAAGAGTCTATGGTTCGAAATTGTCCGTCTCGCTCGCGCATATACATTTTTTTGAAGATATAAAATGACTGAATGTAGGTACTTATAAAAATATTCGTCACACAAAATATTAGAAAAAGGAAGATCTCAAATTAGATCGAAATTAATTTCGATCTAAGTTAATTTTCAGCTCAGCGTTCTCAGCGATATCGATCCGCATTCTTGTTGCGTACTGCACAAGAATGAAATTCGTTGCCGCCATCTCTGTTTCTTGAGACCTACAATCTTGGAATTTTCAAGGTTAGAGTGAATAGGTAGATATCTTCTAGATTGACGAGCTCCATCCTCAGCCACACCTTCGCTTAACATCAGGCGAGTTGGTGGTCAATCGTAGATCTATCTTGTATTAAAAAATAAAGACTAAGTTTAGACAACTTAAATACTCCCGACTTTAAAAAAATCTAAAATTTTGATTTCTTTGATAAAGATAAAGATAAAGATAAAGATCACGTCCTCTTTCAAATACTTAAATAAATAAAAAACTAGAACAAAATAGATCCATTTGTTTGTGAGCTACGATGCTACAGACATACACACATATAAATAGACGCACAGATACACACATCAAGCTCATAACACCCTTTTTTGGGTCGGGGGTTAAAGATTACCTCAGATAATTTAATCTAACTTCATAACTATTATTAACTTACTTTTTTCTGCAAACATGTTATATAACTGTGAAGGAGGCAGATCCCCGAGTCCAGGCTCATTAGTTAGTATTCTTCCCGCGGCGCTCACTGGATCATATCGTATCGCTCGATGACAGACTATTTCGCTATATATTGTTGCCGGGAATTACGTGATTTCGGTTTGTTTGTTGTACTTATGGCAATACTTTTGGCCTTACCGAAAAACTTTACTTAACTTTCACCATCGTCTTCTTTCCACATTCTCTGTCTTCTTTCCGCAAGTGTCATTACGTGTCAGCGAGAAGGTGACAAAATATCTTAAGCTATGCTTAAGTAACGTTTTTCGGTAAGGCCGTTTAGGGTTGGTCCTATGATATATTATACGTAGCTAATGTTTCCCTGTCTCTGCGTGGCAAGCCTCAAGTAAGGTAATCGCCCGAGTCGTCTTCAGCCGCGCCACGTTGGATAACGCTGTTAGACGCTAAGTGTCGTGATTATTTTATGAACAGCGACAATGCCAGCCTGTGTATTTGGAAAGTGCAACGCCAAGATTTAAACGGCCAAGATATTAAAAGGCCGTAAGGATGTGTCTCATCCTCGATAGTGCTGAGAATTAAGATTTGCCATGCTTTTACTTTTTTTTTGTTGTGGATATAACCTTTTTATAGATAAAATCTCATTGGGTCGATTTCAATATTTGGCCACAATCTATTTTTACTTATCCAAGATATATGTTTTTTTGTGTAGAAATTATAGTTAAGTATATCTATTTGTAAGTTGCACTAGTAGAAGTAGTAGAGCTTTGAGTATGTAAAATTATAATTGTATCTACCTTACTATCCAACCACTCAAAGAGGGAAATCTTTCTGGAAGGTGTTGAGTCTGGAAGCTAGGTTCGCATATTACATTCTGTAATAGTAATTCTAGTAATTACACAGATAAACAGATTATAGTTATGATACGAGATATCGTTAGCTTCATCTTTTTTTTCGTCTGTCCAAGACAGAGCGTAAAATAACGATTTCTTCAAATTATATAAAATCACGTTTTGTTTTTCATTCACTAAGCTAATTTATTTTATTAGATTCAGTTACTAACTTGAAATTCAATTACGTTTTAAGGTGGCAACCTTTCGTGGAAACTCATCTTTTACTCAAAAATCCGTAGGTAATTTATGATATAAGTGCCTTAATCTAGTCAAAATCTATGAATTCATTCCCGGAAACGGCAAAATGAAGGAATAATAGCCTTACGACCAAAATCACAATACCAATAAAGCAACTACGATCATAATACAAGCGTCGTCCGCAGCCAACAACAAATCATCCAAACACACACATAGATCCCACGGCGATTTAAATTTGCGGCTCGCGACAACTATTCCAATTTAACAAGTTTGGTTCCGCCGCAGGAATTAACAAGCGGACAAAAACCTGATCGCATTACCGCTTATAATGGCTCGGTGGGTTTTGTTTACGGCTATTTTGGAAAATTATATCGGGAGCTTTGAATTTTCACGTTGAAACCTTCACAAGTTTGGTTAAAGGCCTATATCTATCGGCTTCCTGTCCAGATTCTCGTTGGATATTTTTAGGCAACAGGTGCTATTAGTTGCTAATTTTCACGCAGGATAACATAAAAATACTTTTTTAGTTCTACGAAAGTCTTATTAGCTATAATAAGCTGAATATTGTACGTGAACCTTTTAAAAGCTGGTTGTTTATGTTGTTTTCAGACAAAACAATAGTAAAAACAGTATAATGTCCATTTGGTAGCTAGCAAAATCTCAGTTTTTGATTTTATAAAATTACAGTTTTCTGCAATGTTCCGATATCCCGAACTACTTTTCGAGTTATTTCTAATTCAAAATGTATTTTCTGAAAACTGAACATTGTTCGAATACTAAAAATAATATTCAAATCGAGAAAACAGTTTTTACATAAATTACGTACTAATTATATAATAAATAATATTTGAAAATTCAATTGTACTCTATGTAAATCCACCGAAAAGCTGAAAATAAAATCAATGGTGAGTACTTATTAATAAATACCTATCGCGTCTATATTCAACGTGCTACTTGTATATTTCTGTTTAGAACTATATATATCATATTTATTTAAAAATATAAAAAAAAACATGAAGCTAATAGGTATGTCATAAATACATCAAAGATCGTACAAATTCAGCATATAAAAAATTAATATAATTTCACTAGTCGTTTGAAATCGTCTTACTTCTTATTACGAGTATATTGATGTAACACGCAATTTGTCTGTCCGTCTCATCCGCATTCTGATCTCGTCGCTATCCGACATAATATATCCGCAAATTCGTTCCACACACATTCGATATTCTGTTAGATTTATGGCTTTGTGGCCTTGTGTTACTCATCTCTAATATACGACTACGTTTAGTTCGAATTTGACAACTGTTATTGGAAACGTTGACTAAGCAAGCAAAGCATCTGAATTTCAGAATGACACGGACGTCTTTTCGGCTAACAATTACTGGCAATGAACTTCTTTGTCACGGAATTCAAAATCATCATTGTGGGCTTGAATTATCAATTTTCATTGGACGATTTCATGAAAACATAATCAATTTTACTAATTGTCATTCATTTTTCGAGATTTTTTTTCAAGAGGTTCTATGGATAATCGCTCAACAAACATACAAAAAGTAACATACAGTCGAATTGAGAACCTCTTTCTTTTTGAAAGTCGGTTAAAACGACATAAGAAGTATACTATCAAACGAACAAAACAGTTCGACAGAAAACTGTTTCCATGCAAATCCTTATTTGCAAACCAGGACAAAAACTCGAGCAGTGATCAAAGATGTTAGCATGAGGCGGGGCGGGAAGGGGGGAGGGGGAAGCACGATGTAGGGGAAAAGTAGAAAGCTTTAGAATGAGGTCCTATTTGACTTGCATAGGGAGAATTAGGTTTTACAATTTGGCAAACAGGTTTGTAGTTATGTTTATAGGTTGAAAATTACTGTAAAATTAATTATGTTTTCCGATCTGCATACACTAGACACAGTGGGTGAGTTTTGCGTTCCTTTGGAGCATGTTTTTTTCAATTCATGTCCATGATTTTGAAACACCTGTCACCTTGTCCCTCTCTCAGGTCTTTTAATTATGTCAAACTTAAAAATAGTAATAGGTCTGGTAAAATGCCACACTTGTCACACTTTATGAATATCCATTAGTTAGTATTTTAATGATTGAGGAGTATAGGAATTAACGAAGAAAAACTTTTTAAAAACATTTCTCCTATCTAAATAAACAAAAGCATCTCTCACCTTTTAACCGACTTCCAAAAAGAAGGAGGTTATCAATTCGATCCGTATGTTTTTTTTTTTGTATGTTTGTTCACCGATTACTCCGTCATTCGTGAACCAATTTTTGTGTTTCTTGAATTGACATATAGATAAAGCTCTCAAGTTGGTCCCATAATTATTATTTAAGCATTTCTTTATTACTTTTTTGAATAATATCTAAAAAAAAACATTGTATTCCTTGAGTGAATTGCAAAGTTACACCGACACGTTTTTCTTTGCAAAAGTGTCAAATGTTAAGGATTATCGTATAAACATCTGCACATCTTCTAATCTTCGAAGACGAAGCCTTTGACATTCAATGACATATCTCATTCTTGACAAAAAAATAAAAGAGCGGGTGAAGAGAGGTTTCTTTAAAAAGTTTACAACCGTGAAGAATTTAGTAAAAGTAAAACCATCTTACTCCTCATCCAATGTGTATAAGGTGAAAATAGAGCTACTTCGACGATAGAGTGTTTTGACCGACTGAGCATGTTGATATGAATTTTATGTATCCTAATCCATTCTAATACTACAAGTAACGAAGTAGCGTACTTTGAGGTCGGTTGTTTCAGTTTTTTAAACTATAAAATTATCTAATACCTAGGCACTCAATGATTTTATATGTTTAAAAATGTTGTGATACGCGAGAGCGATAGCTGAGCGCTTTGAGCCTCAACTTAAGTTGCCTATTTATAGGTACATGTAAAACGGTCTTGCAAATGAGGTTAATGAGATAAATAATATATTACATTAACCCTAAACTTTGTTGTATACTGTTTGTTGATCTTAATAAACAATAAAAAAAATATTTTGGCTTAGGTAGATTAAACATTTGCATAACATAACATTTAAAATCGATCGAGTTCTCGCACAAGAGCTCGAAGAGTCAAGAGTCCTGAAGATGTCTCGTGAAGAGGTGAAACACGTGTCGACAAGAATACCAGCTTGAAGACTCCGAAGTAGGCAAGAGTACCAGCTTAAAGACCTCGAAGCGGAAACACACTAAATATATAAGTTAGATTTAAGTGTTTGAACATGAATTTTCCGCAAAGTAACGCCTGATTCAATAAATTTTATATGATTTTTGTTAATTTTAATTCATTTATTTATTCTCTAATTACACATTAACTTGGTGTTATAATTATTTAATCAAATTACTCTCATAATATTCCATCTATTTACTTATCCAGATATTTCAAATTAAGCTCCGACCTAAAATTAAATTTAATACAAAATTGAAACGAAATAAAGGTAATTTTGTTCGCAGCTATAGGTAGCTCGTTAGCTAATTCATCCGAGTGCGAAACACATGTAAATCGGAGTCGCAATTAGTTTGCTCGTTCCATTGTAAGATTAAAACTGTGTATACTTGCCTATACTTGTACCTAGGTCTAGCGTCTGGTTCTGGTCCTAGAAATGTAAGCCCTAAAAATGTATTCCTTTATAAGGAATAAGCATTTCGCCATTTTGCTTAGGGTTTCTATACTATGAGAAGATTTTTGATTCGATCTGGATCGAATCAAAAACCTTCTCTCAGCCAGCCAGCCAGCTTCTTCTTCCTTCTCACCTAGGTCCAGAACTGAGCTTGAGGATTGAGCTTGAGGCTCTCCAGCGATGCCATGTTAACAATCGCTAAATTGAAGTGATGAACTGTTTGTACAACAACGCCACCATATCGGTCCAATTTCAGGATCAGAACATGGAAGAAATTCCAATGCAAAAAGGCGTGAGACAGGGAGATGTAGTCTCTCCGAAGCAGTTCACTGCTATACTGAAAGATGTCTACAAACTTCAGGAATGGCAAGAGCTTGAAACCGTTTGCTAACGATATATTAGTCAAGGCAGAGTCGATGCAAGACCTCAGCTCAATTATCGAAGACCTCAACCGAGTTTATAAACGGATGGGCCTTATGATTAACATGGACAAAACGAAGGTTATGTCGAATGCCCGAGTTGTGCCCACCCTAATAACTGTTGGAAACTCAAAGTTGTCGACGAATACGATCTACCTATGAGAAACAGTCTGACTAGGCAGATCCAACTTTGTAAAATATGTCAATCGTCAAATGAAACTTGGCTGAGTAGAGCTCGGGAAACTCAAACCGTCTTTTCGTCCAATATACCTCAGTGATTCAAGTCGAAAGTTAACCAGTGTGTGCTACCAGTGATGACATGTAGCACTGAAACGTGGTCACTCATTATAGGCTTTATAAAGAAGCTCAAAGTCAAAAAACGAGCTATTGAGAAGACTATGCTCGGGGTCTCTGTGAGATCTAATCAGAAACAAAGAGTTCCATAGACGCACGAAAATCACTGACATAGGCCACAGCGGATAAGTTGAAGAAGCAGTTATTTTGTAGTCATACTTTTATTAACATAACTAACTTACATGCATAACTTAATACTTATCGTATATTTTTATCGTAACCCAGATGTTATATAATTGACTGACCCCCACCCAGGGCAAGCATTTGTGTGATGAGCATGAATGTTTGTTTTGTGTCTGGGTGTTTCTATGTATCATATGTAGGTATATATTTACAAAAAAAAGTATATAAATACATATGTATTCTATCAGCCATTTAGTTCCATAGCTTTGCTTAGTTTGGGCTAGATGGTGTTGTGTGAAATGTCCACAAATATTTAAATATTTATTTATTATTTATATAATTAAACAGCCGATAAATATTGTTAACAGATAAGTAACCAGATCTATCGTAGCTCGTGAGCTAGAATATTTTAGATTAGTATCGGGTGCGCGCGCAAACTCTGCGCCTCACTGCGCACTCCTCGCATCAGCTCTGGAGTGCAGCATCTGTGTCCATTGCAACAAACAGATAATTCATGTACACTACAATTGGAGAGTTGTAACTAGAGTCTGCGCAGTTATAATTAGTTCAAATTTTAACTGACTTCAAAAAGGAGCAGATTATCAATTCGTAATGTATTTTTTTAAATATGTATGTATTGCTCCGTCATTCGTCGAACAAGTTTTGTGTTTATTGAATTGGTGTATAGAGAAAGCTCCCAAGTTGGTACCATAATTATTTTATAAACATTGTTTTATTTATTTTTGAATAATCATTGGATGCCTTGGATTGAATGAATTTGAGTGAAGTGCTTCAGATTATAAAATTGCAGAGTTTCATCTACATGTTTTCGTCGGAAAAGTGTCAAATGTTGAGGATCATCGTATAAAAATCTGCACATTTTCTAATCTTCGAAGACGAAGAATTTGACATTCAATGACAAATCTCATTCTTGACAGAAGAAAAAAGAAGCACGTGAAGAGAGGTCACTTTGAAAATTTTGTAAGCTTGAAAAGTAAAACCTTCTTACTCCTCATCCAATGTGTATAGGGAGAAAATAGGCATTAAGTAATTCAACGCTTGAGCGCCTTGTTTAATTATTACCCGACTGAACATGATGACATGAACTTTATGTATCTTAATCCTTACTAACATTATAAGTAAACGAAATAGCGTATTTTGAAGTCGGTTGTTTCAGTTTTTTAAACTTTATATTTATTGTCACTACAGTTCTCTATCCACATGTGCAATGAGTGTGTATGTGTGTGTGTGTGTGTGTGTGTATGTATGTATGTGTGTGTATGTATGTAGTGTGTGTGTCCATATTATAAATACTGTAGTATATGTACTGCAGCGCAGTGGAACTCCCTAAAACGCCATCTCTATTACCCAAGAAATACTATCTTGTAATCTCTATGGATAGATTGATAGATAATGTTCTAGATCAAAGTGATCCATCTTTCGCCACACCATCACTTACTATCAAGTGAGTGAACAATCTGACAAGAAACAAGATAATCTATTTCGTATAAACAAAATCCCATCAAAAAGATAACATGTACAAAAGGCCAAGTCTCGCTACGCAGCTCTCCTACTACAAAAAGTTTTGAGATCTAATGTAAAACCAAGTCAATTAATAATTTTAGTACTATCTATGAGAGTATTTATCCAACTATTTTGTAAGAAATTGTGATTTAATTAGTTAACTAACAACTTTTGTAGTAACCGTAACGATATTAAACATCTTTATTTCTTTAATAATTAAAATGACTTGGCACGCTGCACTTATACATAGGTACATGTATAAGTATACTATAGGTATAAGTATACTTTAAGAGACATCGTCTGTAACTGACTGTGCTTATTCGAGATAGATCTACATTTGACTACCAAATCGACTGATGGTAAATAATGGTGTGGCTAAAGGTGGAGCACGTGTGCATCTAACCATAAACATGAGACAACTCAATGATTGTGATTTTGTTGATCTAGAAAACATAATGACTGTTTTTTAATTTGGTAATAGACCTGGCTTGGCCGTCAACTCGCCTGTTAATCGTACGTTTTAATTAGCTAAGCTATTGAATGTCACTTAGACTGTATGTATTTGGAATGACACACGCTCAGTTTCAAATTACGTTGTTTTAGTTTTTCTTACTTTACAGGCTAAACACTAATTTTGTTTATTATTTTTGTTAATTATAACCATATAATTTTGATGACGGGTGAGTTTGTCAATGACAAAAGCTGGCCTTTGATAAGCGACACGCTGCACTTTATATAAAAGCACAGATATAAGTATACTGTCTGGGGGCATATATATAAGTATACTTTAAGAGATATCGTCTTTGACTGTACGTTTTTATGGACGGAATAAGGTAGTACTGCTCTTGCGCGCACTTGACAAAATGGATCCTTTACGTAGATGCTCGAGACTAAGTAGCTTCTTGGCAACTAGTTTATTATCATCTGTTATAACATCTTGGCTCGCCAATCAACGGACTCCATTTAAAATTTTCCGGCTATACTTGTCTGCATCGAAAAAAAAGGTGGCTTTATATTATTCTTTTTTTTTTGAAGGGTATACTTCCCAAGTGATCCCGTAGAAATTTTATCAAATTCGCTTCAGTGTTTTGGTTTCATCAGCATCATTCATTTCATGTCATCCAAGTAATTATTTTGAAGTTTTTTTTTTTGTTTTTTAAAGAATTACTTATTGAAAAGGCCTTCCTATATTCCACTTTACTCTATATTTACCTAAATACCTACCTATCAATCGGCTCAAGCCATAATTTTGCGGGTTTAACCGATGAAAACTCGCATGAACCGCAAAGTTAACTTAGTAATCCTATATAAATGTATGAAATTACAAAGTTACTTATGCAGTTAACATATCTCGAGAATGGGACTGAAATTGTTATGTCTTAATTTTTCCTTACTTTGTAGGCTAAACACTAATTGTGTTCAAAGTTTCAAGCTCGAATGTCTGCTAGAAGTACCTTAGAATTTTGATGATCGGTGAGTGAGTAGATGAGTCAGTGACAAAATCAAGGAAATTTAACTTGCAATAATTCTTAAACTGCAGGTTCAAATTGAATGAAATTTGGAAATGTACTTAGAACTATTATACTCTCTTTGTTTCTGAAATTTCAGGCTTCTATCTTTATCCACAACAAAGTTACAGGGAGGTCAAAAGTGCTCTGAATGGCTTCGAGAAAAGGATGGTACGGCGTGGCCTTGCCGCTCGACTTGGCGGGGCCACTGCCGTGCCCCCAGATATTAATTACAATTATCAAAGCAGCGTAAATATGTTAATCTCGGTAGAGGTTACATATTTGAGCCGTTTGGTGTCGAAACTTTGGGTCCGTGGGGACCGGGAGCTCATCTCATTTTCAAAAATTTATCTGAGCGCCTGATCGATGCGACGCGTGACCAAAATCCTGGCGCGTATCTGGCCCAACGCATAAGCATTGCCATTCAACGTGGCAATACGGCCAGCATGCTGGGTATGCTGCCAACTGGTAGTGGGTTTGAGCATTTGGATTATCTTTAGACCTTTATCGGTCTGGGGTATTTTCAAAGAATCAACATTGATAATGTCAATCACTTGACGCTGCTTGACATTCAAATTTATTAAATCCTGACTATAGGAATAAATCGTCGGCGGCCGCGTCTCCCCTTCCGTTCACCCAACTTTGGCGAGAGCTAACTTTGAATTATAAAAGTCCAACTTAATTAGCTTTTACCAACTCCTTGAAGGTGTCAAAAATTGATTGAGTTAAATTCGTTTATGTCAAAGTTTGGAAGATTTAGCTAAAATTGGTGCTGCTGAGAAATATTAAACTGAATTTTCTATTACAACTTTTATACCCGATTTTTTTGACAGTTACCGGATATTTAGCTATATTTATGAAGCAAGATTCGATACATCATTATTTACTTTGAAACTGAAATATTTTAATTATTAATATGAATATGAATATCTCATAGAAAATGTATTAGAGGGCAGGTTGTTCAATTTCTTTGATTAAACGTAGAACCGAGTTTTATGATGTATATTTTTCTGCTTATGAAGGAAAATATTAAAAAAACATATAATTTCCCCTTTTTATCTACTAGTTTTCACGGAACCCTCGGTGGGCGAGTCTGACTCGCACTTGTCCGGTTTTTTTTAAATAAGAATCAACTTCATACACATAATTTTGCTGATGCTTACAAACTAAAATTACTATTAAAGAAAATACAAAAATGATTCCATCAAGCTTATCGGCTCTTCTTGTTAAAGTTTAAATATTTTTTTACTCACTGGTCTGTTAAAGGTTCACGATAAAGTTGGGAGGAAATTGTGTTTTACTTTGAAATTTAATTTAGTGAAATGGAAAGAGTATTCTAGCTAAATTAAAAGCCACTGTTGAAATGAGCTACGCAGGTAACTATTTATTCAGCCGGCACGTGTATAAAGTCGATAAATAATTTTAGAATTAGGATTCCGAAGGCTTTTTTGGTTACAAGATAATCTTTTGAAGCTATTTTATTCATAAATTATGGTTATGTCATGATATTTATATTATTTAATCACTTAATTGAGCTATACTCACTGGGTCACGAGTCACAGCCCGGTCTTTTGGTAGGCAGCAGTGGGGCTAAAGCCAACACTAAGAGGCCTTTTTATGTATGAAATGAAATTCAAATAATTTAAATATAATTAATTTTTATGCTTATAGAATTTCAAATACAGAAAACATATCACATTACATATATAACCAATTTTGTTGGTCCATTAGTGTAATTACATACATAACACGACTTACTTTGATATATGTATTAAAAAATATGCGTTACAGGAATGTAAATATGATTTTATATAATTATTTAACGAAATTTAAAAAAAAAGACGTGTGGCACTCGGAGACTCCCGGGGTTAAGCTATTGCATAGCATTTTTTATCAACTTATGTAATTATAATTATTTATTTATTTTATTTAGGCAGTATTCCTAACACCCCCCACTCCGACCGGCACAGCGGTGATACTTTTTAGTTTTGTCATCTATCGATGAATAGCAGAACTTTTAATGACTTTTTGAAATATCACGCTTTCTCTTTAGTTCTGCAAATCGCCTCTAAGTGGCATTGGTTGTATTGTTACTGCGTTAGGTTATTTTCGTTACGGAATTTCTGGATTCGGTCTCCACGCTCAAGGCCCGCGATAGAAGCTATGCAATAGCTTAAAAACACGTCCACTGCAAGTGTTAATTTTAATTTCTTGAAAAGAATAAATATTTATTACTTATTTTAATTACATTTGATTAAATTAAGTATTGTTCAACATCTTATTTAGTAAGTTTTTTTCTAAAGTAAGTCTGATTGCTCAAATAATTCGTCACAGGCAGCTGGCGTGCAAAATTTGTTTTGCGTTATGACATTTTCTCGCCTAGACCGTTGGTTTTTATCAGTAGTTTTGCTTTTTTAAACAAAACTTATTTTTTTTAATGTTTACTAACGCATAAATTAGTCATTTGTAAAATTCGGAAAACTAAATAGGTACCAATACCAATTTGGAAAATAATTTTTGGAAAGCATACATTTTCGGATTAGGCCCAGAATTTCATTGAAATCGAATTTCATTGAAAATAATTTGTTATTTAAATCAAAACTGCGTATTTTAAAGTCGTTTTTTTTTTCCAGTTTTTTAGCTTTATTTATTAATTTACTCGTATAATTACAATAGTTTTTAACCGACTTCCAAAAAGGAGGAGGTTCTCAATTCGTCTGTTTTTTTTGTTTGTTTTATTTCTTTTACATAAGTATTATGTCGTCCAAGTCAAAGAAATTGCGTATAATGAAGTAGGTTGTTTTACTTGTATAAACTGTAATGAATTAATCGCAAAAACATTAATCATCGACGGAAGAAGAAAGCTAGCAAATTCTTTTTTCTTTAAAAAAAATCAAAGCACTGAAACGAAACGGTCGAACGAGAAAAAACGTCAGCTGAAATACATTGTTCCAAATGAAATCTTTAAATCTCCAACATTGTATGTTTAATTCGAGGTGCATCTTTTGCTACAGATGGAAGGTTTTTTAATAAAAAGTCGGACTTTGTGGAATATTTTACTTTCAAATTTACCTTTTGGTACAGGTACGGTATTAAGCGTTTTTAATTTCGTATAAAAAAGATTTAACAATGTCATCATCATCATCATTATCTCTAAAGATTGACATACCGTATCATAACGCATTTTTTGCAAGTAATGGTTAGACAAAAAACCGGACAAGGCGAGTCAGACTCGCCCACCAAGGGTTCCGTACATTTAATGTGGTTTTCGGCAGCCTAGTCGGGAGACCGTCTGACTTGCGATCCGCAGGTCCTGGGTTGGAATCCCACGGCACGCACCTCTGTCTTTTCGAAGTTATGTGCGTATTGTTATAGGTTAGTATAGTAAAAGTTTTTTTTATTAAATTTTTATCTCCACAGACACCAGGGTTAAGTTTGCAAGATTTAACTTATATGTGAAGCTAAAATAAAGCTTGTAAAATGTTGTATAACAACACTTTCCTAGTAGCCAAAACTCAAAAATTTACATTGTAGTATCAGAATAATTTTAAAATCAGCCAGTCCTATCTAAAGTGGACTAGAGAGATTGATTGATCCAAGCAGCCAGCGCGGTAACTTTGTAAAGCGGACCGATAAATCAAGTCCCGCGGGACTTGCCAGCCGATTTGACAGGTTTGTGAAGAATTCCCCGTTTTATTCACAGGAAATTTTGAGTGAATGAACTGAAGTAGGTTTTTGTTCTGTTAATGTAATTATTATATTGAGTTTGAAAGCTTTGATAATTATTTTGTTATTAAATTAAAAATCTTAAATATAGTTTGTTTTTTCGGAGCTTGGAGTTGGAGTTTGGAGGGTCTATGATTATCTTCAAACTTCTGAACGGCTGGACTGATTTTAATGTAATTTCAGGATTGGCATCGTTAGATTTGTCTGTACATATAAATATAATTATGCTTGACCACTAGCTCACCTGATATTAAGAGCAGCCAATCCGTTGTACTTTTAGTACAAGAGCTAATACGTCTTTATGACGTAATAACAAATCTTCTTGCCAAAGGGGTGACAATTGGTAATGTTCTCAGGCGTGTAGCTTCTATCCAAACATATTTCAAGTCATAAAAGAAGAAAAACCAGTTCTTAAGACCCATCAAGCCTAATATCTTCTTGCAAGATCCTGGAATATATAAACTGGACTATGAGTGCAGGTTATCATACATTGGGAAGACAAAGAGATGCTTCGAGACTCAGATGAAGGAACATATAGCAGATATGAAAAATAAACACACTAACAGGTCTATAGTGTGTGAGCGGTGTATAGTGTATGTATATATGATGATAAATTTCAAAATTTGGCTAGAAAAAAGCGTTATGTATCAAGAATGTTATGCGAGGCTATTAAAATTAAGAAAACACGATTTTTAATAGAGAAATGGTTGGCAAGTGCCATCGGCATAGAACTCGGTCATCAAATTAATATAATCTCAACCTCAACACAGATCTGCGACACCGTGAGTGACTTCTGCGTGTATAGGGAACGTTTTGCATAAAAATAAAAGATGACCGTTCAAAAATTACACCCGACGGGGCTTGACCCGTATATCTCGATTTGTACTTAGTAGATTTTTAGCATTTTGGGCACGGAAATGTAGGTGGTAGTAAATAAAATTTTCATGACAAAAAGACAACTATCATCTGGTCTCCCAGCTCCCACGAACGCTGCAAAGTGTTCGAAACGTCAGGCCATACAATTATGTAAAATATACGGGATAAATCCGTTAAATTTTTTATAATTTCAATGTCCAATATTTAGTATTTATATTAATATAGTAACTATAAAAATCAACAGTGACATTACTTTTTGTTTATATTTGCACAAAAATAAATAAAACACGATGAGCAATTTTTTATTTTCTAAAGCCGGGATAAAATTAATATATTCAAACGTATCCTTGCCGTTTATAAAATGATCCCTTTAAGTCCAAACATTTTCACCTAATCATTTTACGTAGCATTCGTAAGACCCTTTCATAAATACTTGTCCGAAATCCTTTAGTATAACTGTACAAAGTTACCTGTTCGCCTGTTCACGCTATAATACCTACCATAGAGAAAACAATACATAAAGAAACAACTCTTGCAAGTCCAGCGTAGTACATGCACAATTGCGTACTGTGCAGTTATGTGTTTGTGAATACTAAACTAGTAGGTACTCCTAAGTTGCCTATGATCAAAAGTCTCTTCATGAATTGGTATTCTCTTTCGTTCCTGCAAGTATTATTATAGGTAAAGTCTGATCAGATATTGCCTTTTTAGGGTTCCGTAGTAAACAAGGAACAAGGAAGCAGTTTCGTCCGCGGGTTTGCTCAAAAACAATAAGTACTAGAAATATGTAATTTGGTATAGATATGATACCTAACTATGGGCCTTATAAGGAAGCTCAAGGTCACGCAACGAGCTATGGAGAGGGCTATGCTCGGAGTCTCTCTACGAGATCGAATCAGAAATGAAGAGATACGTAGACGTACAAAAGTCACCGATATAGCACAGCAGATTAGCAAGTTGAAGTGGCAGTGGGCAGGGCACATAGCACGTAGAACTGATGGCCGATGGGGCCGAAAGGTACTCGAGTGGAGACCACGTACCGGCAAGCGCAGCGTAGGAAGACCAGCCACGAGATGGACAGACGACCTCATACAAGTGGCGGGAAGACGCTGGATGCAAGCCGCTTCCAATCGGTCTTTTTGGAAATCCATGGGGGAGGCCTATGTCCAACAGTGGACTTCTTATGGCTGAGATGATGATGATGATGATGATGATACTATAAAATACCGATAAACTCATGGAATAAAATTTTGAAAAAAAATATGAAAATAAACCACACCGGCAAGCGCAGCGTAGGAAGACCAGCCACGAGATGGACAGATGACCTCCTACAAGTGGTGCGAAGACGCTGGATGCAAGCCGCTTCCAATTAGTTTTTATGGAAATCCATGAGGGAGGCATGTCCAACAGTGAACTTCTTATGGCTAAGATGGTGATGATGGGGTGTAAATACAGCCCAATATAAATAAATAATTAATAATACAAATAAATTTATGTTTAATTATACGACGATTATATACTTACTTATTAGTTATTCGTTATAGATCGAAGATTTGCCTGATTTGATTGATTGGCTAAACAGGAGCTACATACTTCATAATTTTGTCAACTTTACAATAGGTATAGCTGCACAAAACTTAGTACTGCAACGAAATGGAACTTCTTGACGACTTCCATGTTTCTTGAGAGATAAAATCTTAGAATTTTCAAGACTAGAGTGAATAGATAAATATAATTTGACAGTACAAAGTCAGGGAGCAGCTTGCTCCCTGATTACACTAACGCGTTACATCAAGTGAGTTGATATTTTTTTTTTTTTATTAAAAACCTATTTCTCTGTTCAATTTTCCTCTCTGCTATAATTCTGTTCATATTTAAACCTGTATGTTAAAACCCTCGTTGATCCAACCTTCCAACTGAACCTGAACCTTTCGCTTTGACCAGACTTCTGAAGCTTTAGGACTTTATCAAAACAATTTTTACACAAAACATGTTTGTTTCAAATAAACGTTTTAAAATTGTACCTATGACAGAGTTTTAGCATTATTTATTACATATTTGAAAATTTGTAGCATTTGAAAGCAAAATCTGTGCTTCAGAGTTTGAATAGAAATGAGATGCTCTAAGTTTCTAAGTTACTTGTAGATTTCCAGAGAACTTCTCGAAACTTCAAGCATCGAACAGGCAACAGGCGAAGTTGTTTGCGCATACCTCGTGCCTGTAAAATGGGATTAAATACCTACAAATAGCGAAGTTTTAGCACATGTTAGGAATTTTATAAACATTTCCGTACTTGTTTTCCTTTCGCATTTTTGGAACAAAGTTCACACATTGCGAAGTTAAGATTGGTAAAGAGCTGATCCGAGTTAGAAATTGATTGAAAAAAAAATAGTTGTCTTGTAAAGTCGGTTTACGGACGATAATTTTACGTGATAGATGCGTCACAAGCCGAACGCTTAACCGAATCGTGCCTCTCTATCGCTTGTTACGCGCTCTCGCTTGCACGCTCGGCTCAGGCGGAACGTGACAATGAGTCATGCTTTTTTGTGCGTACAGCCAGCGTTCATCGATTTATAAGACGTTATCACGTCAAAAAAATAAATAGTTTATCTAAGTGAAGAATTAAGTTAAAATGGAATTTGGTTTAGAGTTGAAATAAGAGTTGAATTTAGTTAAAAGTTGATCTAGCGACAAGAAATTCGTTCTAACTAATCGTTGTTATTACAATACAATACAAAAACACTTTAATGACACCATAATAAAAATAACATTGGCGTTAGAAAGGTACAACAGGCGGCATTATATAGGCGGCTATTTGTACTTAGTAATTAATTTATTGATGAGGCGGCTATTTGTACTTAGTAATTAATTTATTGATGTTTGTAAATTCCATTGTTGTAAATTTCGTTATCATCATCATTTCCATCGCAAACCACGTACTGTAGAGTACTTTGCATCAGCCAAAGAGTGATGAAATACAAAATATTTTTTTTTTGTTAAAAATAAAACATCATTAATAATAACTTTAGCGTGATCGTTATAAAAGCAATCATGTAATTTGGGTTTGCACGCGTTCTCGGTCGAGTAATAACGCAGTAAAGAGCTGGTTCCACTACGCGCGACAGCGAATATGGATGAATTCGTAACCGACTTCCAAAAAAGAGGAGGTTCTCAATTCGACTGCATATTTTTGTATGTTTAAAAAGAAAAAAAAAAGATTGGATTTTTGAGATTTCACTTCAGAGGTAGTTCTAAAAAAATGTTTAAACGACTTCAAAACAGGAGTAGGTTCTATGTTCGACTGTACGTATTTTTTTATGTACATTATGTTCACGATTACTCCGTCGTCCCCGAACCATTTTCTGTGTTTTAATTATAAAGAAAAAAATCCCAAGATATTCCCTATTTATTTATTCCCTATTTTATATTCTGTAAGGTAATTATTTTACCAACTTTGCTTTACTATTTTTTGAATAATCTCTATATAAAAATATAAATATATTCATTGGGTGCTTGTATTATATATGATTATAGTTTATAAACTTAAAACAACCAACTTCGAAATACGCAATTTCTTTTACTTGGATGACATTTTCCAGATAATATGTTTTAAAAACCAAAGTACTGAACCAATTTTAATACTAGTGTATACTCGTAGTTTATAAAAAACCTGAGCTCATCCAATGCGAATTGAAGTAGGTTGATTTTATTTCGCAATGAATCGTCACTTTTTCAAATAAAAATACGTCAGTGGAACTCTGCAATTCTATAATCTGACGCACTTCACTCAGGAATCTAATGAAAATATTTTTATTTATACAGATTATTCAAAAAGTAATAAAGCAATGTTTCTAAAATAATTATGGGACCAACTTGGGAGCTTTCTCTATACGCCAATTCATGAAACACAAAAATTGGTTCACGGATGACGGAGAAATTCGTGTACATATATAAAAAAATATACGCTACGAATTGATAACCTCCTCCTTTTTGAAGTCGGTTAAAATACAAAATGCATGTACAAGCGCTCGCTTCTCGCTATCACTATAGCTCGTGCGTAATGGATTCGTGGCAACCCTAGAGACGATTCATCGTCATTCGTCTTCGCTAATCGTCGCCGTGGTTCTGCGGTTATGATATTTCTCTCAGGGAATCAAATAGGGTTGTTCTATTTTTGACGTCCTGTGAGATTTCATTACTTTATGTTCGCATGAATATGAGTATGATGTACATTAATTGTCTTTTTAAATTTACTTTTTTGAATTTACTTATAAATCTCTTGTGTAACTACATAGTTCTCAAATAAAACATAAATGTTCGTCTCGAGATTTTGGCATTACTTTTACAGAGTAACCTGTGAGATAACCGCAGTGAAAGGACCTAATTGCTTATATTTGAACATCTATATACTATTTATATATTTTTTTATATGCTAAAAAGTTGCATAATAATATGTATTCCATCTGCTTCCCATAATACAAGCTTTTCTTAGTTTAGGGGTAATAGATAGCGTTGTGTGTAATTAGAGTCACTATACCTACTTAAGAGCATTACGGCATTACAATAAAACACTCTTTATAAATTCATTATACTTTTGCGGGACAATACAACACTCTTTATAAATTCACTATATGTATGCGCTACAATACATCACTCTTTATAAATTCACTATATTTTTGCGCTACAATACAACACCTTTATTTCTGCAGTCGTTATAGACGGATCCAATTTGAAGTTAGACGTTACTACTAAAACCATTGAAGTGGATTGTTGCCGTTTGAAATTATTAAAGTTCCCGTTCCCCGGATAGCTCGTTTGACCTAAAATCGAGCCAGCGCCAGTTCCAGTGCTCGATAGAACTGCAAAAGTGTCCCGATTCCGTTCACCGATAACATCAATTACTGATAGTGAGGGAACTAGCGCCAAACTCGATTTTTTTGATGTGGCTTTAGTTTAATTTTATTAACGTCGTTTGATTTCTAATAATTTTTTTACGAATAAACTTTATTTGTATAAACTGATTCACTGCTGGGCACGAGCTATCTTCTCATTGTGTTTTATACACATACATACTTACTTATATTTATTTATTTATTAAATTAATTTTACAGCTATCATTACAGGATTACCTAATACAATAGTGCAAGTGCAAGTACTTAATACAATAGTGCAAATAATCATTATACTTAAAATATACAAATTATCAATTATTCAGTCTTTTTTTTTTTTATATATATATATATAGAATAGCTCTACGTTTGACCACCAGCACGCCTGATGGAAAGCGATACTGTGGCCGAAGATGAAGCACGTAGACCTAGAAGATACTTATTCACTCTAGACTTGAAGACAACCGGGTTATAGTTTTCAGGAAATAAGGACAGCGGCAAGGCATTCCATTCCCGAGCGGTTCGCATTAGGAAGGTGGAAGCAAAACGCTTTGTTCGAGCTGATGGCAAATCCACCATGAAGGGATGGCATTGAAGCGTTTTCCGGCTTGTCCTGTTGTGTAAAGGGGAGGGAGGGATTAGGTCATGTAACTCGAGCGCACACTCACCAAAATGCAGCCTGTAAAATATTGCTAGACACGCCACCCTACGTCGATGTTCTAGACTTTGTAGCTTTGAGGAGACCAGTTTATCGTCACCTATAAGCCTCGCAGCTCGTCGCTCTACAGACTCCAAAGCATCCAGCTGGCATTTGGCAGATCCGTCAAAAAGATGGCTACAGTACTCCACACACGACCACACCTGAGCTTTATAAAGGCTGAGAAGTTGATCAGGTGTGAAGTACCGCTTGACCTTATTAAGGACGCCAAGCTTTTGTCCAGCTAGTTTGGCTTTAGATTCCAAGTACGCACCGAAGTTAAGTGTGGGGGAGAGTGTGATACCCAGGAGCTCTAATTTGTTGGACAGCTTAACAGGCATATTCCGAAATGTGGGAGGGTTGGTAAGTTTGGACTTTTTGGCCGTAAACAGACATGCTTGCGTTTTGTTGGCCTTGAACTGGACAAGGTTCGCATCGCCCCAATCAGAAACGGCAGTCAACGTCTGGTTTACTCGCTCGACCATAGCCTCACGCAGGGCCGCAATATACCTACCGCAATATACAGATTTGTCAAATATTATCACCTTATTACAAATAAATTATACATTAGTTACTATATGTTATAAAATTAGATTTAATTAATTCATTATTTATACATTCATCACCATAATTGTAATATAATTATTTAAAAAAACTACGTCTCATCATTCAACAATTGCTTTTTTAAATTCTACTAGAGAACATGTAAATAAATTTATTTTGTCTGCAACTTTATTTAGTGCTTTCAACATCCGAACGGTGGCGCACCTATTGGAGTAGGTAGAACATTAAAGACCATGAAGCTATTTGACGCCACAATTGACCGTATTTAGAGGGTTACATGGGAGGGAGAGGGTATTGAAGGGTAAGATGTAATGTTGCCAGCAGTGAGAGGAGGTCAGCCCATCACCCACATAAACAACAATTTCTCTCAAGTCCCCTGACTTTTACAGTATGCCCGAAAAGAGAAACGGCTGTATTTTTCTTTTTATCCCAACCCAACATGGAAGCATTATCTATATGATAGATTTGATGACTCAACAGTCTATGATAAAACGCGATAACCTAGAAAAAATTGGATTACTCGGGATTTAAAGATACCAAGTTTTCAATAGACAAGATTCACTCAGGAAACGTATTCTATAATTTAGCAGGGGCAGCCATAGTCAACAAAGCTGGCTAAATGTGGGTTTGTAGACTTCTTACATCTTCCAAGAACATTAGGAAGATAATTATTGTCGTATCCGTGGAAAACAGCCACAATTTATTACAAGTTTGGTTAGGTTTTAAGAATTAAGGATTTCTTTTCTGATTATCATTAAATCTTCATTTATAACACATACATACATAATATGTTTTTTGTAATCTTATCACTTACATGACACAATAGTCAGTTGATGTTTTTTTTTTGTATTCAAGTTTTTTACATAAGTAATTATTTTGTCCCTTTCTGCTGCATTCAGCGGAGTTTTTACGCGTTCACATGAATTTAATTGCCATTAGGTCTCTTTTTCGCGGCAGAATTAGGGTGCAAGCTTAATTAGACGTTACGATCTTTTTCGACGTCAACAGCTAGTCTCCCACAGCAATTTTCAAGTGAAATAAAGGCACGTAGGCGTTAGTGGCTCTATTTTAGTATTCGAGATTGGCTTCAATTAGCGAGTGCAGAATTTCGCTAAAGCCTTGGGATTTGATCCCAGGACCTGCGGATCGCAAGTCAGACAGTCTTTTGATGAGGCACTCGAATTTTCTCAACTTTATTTATTATTTTCAAAGTATCATAGACTGATAAAATCAAAGGCTAGCATGATTTGAACTTGCAGTGTCTGGGTTAAAGCCCCATTATTCTAGCTATTGAGCTACGGTCGCTTTATATCTCCTTTTGTGAAACTTTATTTTTTTAAATATTTTTATTGATAAAACTACACCAATACCAGAATAAAACGGGCTTTTAAGTGACATATCTAAGCTGCATATTTCTATATTTATCAAAACTATTGTCTGTTAAATTCGCAATATAATTATTTGAATATGAATTAAAATACAAGACTTAGTAACGAATACAAAAGAACCGGCCAAGTGCGAGTTTGACTCGCGCACCAAGGGTTCCGTACCATTATCTATAAAAAACGGCAAAAATATCACGTTTGTTATATGGGAGTTTTAAATATTAATTTTATTTTAATTTATTTATTTTTAAAGTCAATAATATAACTCAATCATAGTTCGTATTTCATAGTTTGTAATTATGACAAAGGTCACGGACCCTGGTGTCTGTGGAGATAAAAATTTAATAATAAAAAAATATATAACTCAATATTCAGTTAATATTTCAAGCGTCTACCTGTTGCCGTTTACAATATCGAGCAAAAACAAGCAAAAATATTACGTGTGTTGTATGGGAGCCCCCTTAAATATTAATTTTATCCTATTTTTTAGTATTTGTTGTTATAGCGGCAACAAAAATACATCATCTGTGAAAATTTCAACTGTCTGACTATAACGGTTCATGAAATACAGCCTGGAGACAGACAGACGGACGGACAGACAGCGGAGTCTCAGTAATAGGGTCCCGTTTTTTTTGTCTTTTGGGTACGGAACCCTAAAAATCACAGTCATTTTAAAATACACTTCTTAAAGTTAATGCAGTTAAGTATTTTTTAAGAGTAAAACAGTTAATTTGCTATACAAGTAACTCTGTATAACTAAGTATACTCTGTAAATTAGACATGTAAAATCGCACCAAGCACCTAATATAAAACTACATCACCTGAGCCCCGCGGTGTCTCGTGTAGTGATAAAAAACGGTGATGATGATGATAAAATATAGCCTGTGTCCTTTTCCATGTCCTAAAGAATTTCTGTGTGGAATTTCGTAAACATTGTTTCAGCCGTTTAGCCGTGAAAAGGTAACAAACAGACAGAGAGACAGACGACAGACAGTTACTTTTGCTTTTATGATATTAGTTATGATTAGGATTAGGATTGATTAAAAACAGACATTATCCCAAAAATGGTTCGAAAACCATCATTATCAGCAAAACAGATCACAATATCTTCATTTCTTTTAAACCCTCGACGCAAATAGACGGGGTGTTTATATGTTTGACGTACTGTGTGTCTCTGTTTGTAGCATCGTAGCAACGGATGAACCGATTTTGATTATTTTTAGGGTTCCGTACCTCAATAGGAAAAAACGGAACCCTTATAGGATCACTTTGTTGTCCGTCTGTCCGTCTGTCCGTCTGTCCGTCTGTCCGTCTGTCCGTCCGTCCGTCCGTCCGTCCGTGTGTCAAGACCTTTATCTCGGGAACGCGTGAAGGTATCGAGTTGAAATTAAAACCATATACGCAGATCCATAGTATCTTGCTGCAGAAAGAAAAATCAAATTTCTCAGTTTTTGTAAAAAAAAAGTTACAGCCGAATATATCGTAAAAAACGCACATTTCGACACTCACAGAGGAATCAAAATCTATAGGGTACTTCCCGTTGATCTAGAACTCTGAAATTTGGCAAGAAGCATTGTGTTAGAGTACACATATAGGAAAAAATCCGAAAACTGGACATTTTTAATTTAATCACAAAAAAATTGTGTCTCTATGCAAGGAATGAAGGCCCAAATTTTAAAGTGAATTAACCGTATCATGTGGGGTATCATATGAAAGAGCCTCATTAGCATAAGCTAAAACAGGTTTTTAACACATTCTTCGCCCCCTGCAGACCCTTCACTTCAGTTGGGAACCAAAACTTTTTAGGCGAATTTTGATTAAGTACAGAGTGGCCGCGCAAAGCAACGTTGAGTGCTTCAAACGCCGGCGGTTTACTGACTACTACAAAATGAACGGGACGCATGCTCGGATCCGAGTCGGAGGCGCCGCTACTATCGCCCCGCCCCACTCGGATCCAAGTGGTGAGCAAGGAATCAGTTAAATATTTTTACGATGTATATTTTTCGGTTTATGAAGGAAAATATAAAAAAAAATATGTGATTTCCCCCTTTTATTTAGTTTGTACGGAACCCTCGGTGGGCGAGTCTGACTCGCACTTGTCCGGTTTTTTTGTTTGAAAGGTGAATTAGTCGGGAGTGTTCTTAGCTATGTTTCATCAAAATCAGTTCAGCCATTTTTTTGTCGGGGGTTTTTGAGTTTTCTAAGCTTATACTTGTTACCTAACCAAAATTTAAAAGACCCTATTGCTATAAAATGCGCCTCCTAGTCTAAAACATTGGAATCCAAGAGCGCAGATAAAAAGGGCAAATCTGTATCGATTGGCCTCCAGGTATTGTTGGTTCGGGTAAATGCTAATCTTGCACCGGAGAGGGCTGTTGCCTGTTATTGTTTCCAGGGGAATCTATTGCAAGCCGAGGGATACAAAACTGGAATATTGTTCTGAGTTTTACATTCCTATTGCTTTTTCTGATTGATTTTAATTTGTAATAGTGCGTCTATTATTGAGATGAAATAGACATAATTTTTCTATTAAAAAAACGACTTCAAACGCAACTTACTAAATCATTTACGAATGTAAACTTTTAAAGAAACCTCTCTTCACTCACTTTTCTTTTTTTTACATCAAGAATGAGATTTGTCATTTCGGGAGTTTTGGCGGGAACGTCTTAGTAACATGTTGTTTGCTTTGTTTTATTTTCCTAAACTTGTGTTAAGTATTTTGAGCTTGTGTAATGCTATAAAAAATATTACTGTTTTGCACTCCAACAAAACAGGTATTATATGTTGGAGAAAACACACAGCGTTGAGGTGAAGAAAGCTGTTGAAAATTCGTCTTAAATTGCTTAGTTCTACGTTAACTCACCCAATAAGTTTATGGTTCTTTATACTTATCACTGTCAATGTCAGCAGCCAGCATCTGTCAAGAATGAGATTTGACGCTTCTCCATTAAGTCTTCAACACACCAGCAAGAGCATTGCTGCAACGCTGTGTGTTTTCTCCAACATATAATACCTGTTTTGTTGGAGTGCAAAACAGTAATATTATATGTCATTCGAAAACACACAGCGTTGAGGTGAAGACCTGTTTGTTATCTGCTGGTGACAGACAACGCTAATGATGAATAATCTCTTGAGACATGTAAAGAAACAATAATCAATTATTAATTTCTATTACAACACTTTTTACAAACACTTTAAATAAATCAAATGAACTTTATTACTATTATTTTTATTGGGGTTACAGTATTACAGACAAAAAGTTTATGTAATACACAATACCGTAATTAGGATGAGATAGTTATACTCTGCTAAGAAAAATATCTACAGTTCTATCAGCCTCTTGAGGCTACAGCAGACTTGATATGATATCAGTAGTCTGATGGGATATCTATACTTGCATCCCATCCTATACATGTATCCAAACATTACTCTGATAGAAAAAACAGATACATATTTAATAACTATTAGGTATAACTTCTATTAGGTATTTCCTGACTTTTAATGAGTCTCTAAAATGTTAACAACAGATGTGATGTGTAGGACGTTTCCGCTACATCCAACCTGACTGTATGTAAGTGATTGAATCTGTCTTTGAAACCAAACTTGGAACAATCTTTTGATCTTGAATGTAAATGGGCAAAAAAGTATTAAAGCTGTTTAGAATACTGTATAGAAATTGAACAATGAGTTTCAATATTTTTTTTTTTAGATCTTTTGTGTGCCATATTAGCAACATTGTGCTTCAGGATTGGTATTTTGAACCTAAAGAATGACCAACTTCCTTGCCGTTCCTCCTGATGCAGTACAGTAAATTGATACAGATAATTTACAGTAAAAGTACTGTTTTATGCTCTAGCATATCTTGCACGGTTAGTTTGCAAGAATCTGGCCCCTAGCAGTCTCTCAGGTCATATTAAATCTGACCATCTTAGAATTAATTTTATAGATTCTAAATTTAGAAATACTCATAATTATAAATATTATCACCTAGTTGGAGCATTGTAAGGGGCTAGGTAGATGATTGCCAGCTACTTTTCAGCAAGTTTTGCAAGTCTACAGAACTTTGAGTGATCTGGCTAGACTTTTTTTTTTTTTTTTTTTTTTTTTTTTTACAAAAGTATGAACAATTTTTTAATTTGAGAAGAGCACTTATCTCTCTTCTGATGTATGAGAACTTTCCCTAAGAATGGGTATAGACTCCACTATAACTTTTGTTTTTAGGCATGACAACCAAAAAACATTTAGTTCACATTGATACAATCCGAATGTATAATCCTCATGCCTTGTTCAAATGACGGTCAGGAATTAAGGTAACAGATCTGGTGGGGAAAATGCCCAGCTCAGATAAAAATTGACTATATACCTAATATAGTTTGACATGATGGCCATGGCTCTTGAACCACTCTGTCTAGGTTTATTTAATCTGGGATGCCCCATCTTTTTAATCTTGCCTCCGCGGCTTGGGGTAGAACCACTCTGTCTAGGTTTATTTAATCTGGGATGCCCCATCTTTTTAATCTTGCCTCCGCGGCTTGGGGTAGAAGGTGCCACCTTCGATACTTTAAAACCCTTTAATAGTGTATAGGTAATCTGCCATCTTCAAAGAACCTCTCCGTGAGGCAGGTGGTGGTGAAGAGTTCAGTGTAACTGCTCATGGTGCCACTTTCGACATTTTGCGACCCCGTGACAGTGATAGGTGATCTGCAATGCCTTTCAAACCTTTCCGCAAGGTAAGTGGCTTCTTAAGTGTTAATGCTCTCTAAGGTCTGGATATATTTTTTTTTTTTTAGAGATAATGTATCTCTTATCACTGAGGTATACAACAACCTGACGGTTTCTGCTTGACGGTATTAGGTGAGTATTTATTGAATGTTGGCACAGAGTGAAATGAGTGGTATACAAGAAGAGGGCTACGCTCATCAGTGGGCGATAACAGGCTGAGAATGATTATTGAATGTCATCCGCTGACTAAGTGTGTTTGTGAACAAATGAACACATCATATAGGTATCACCTCTTTGGGCTTGTCAGCCTCACAAGAAATGTGATATTACACTATAATTTTGTACCCCCCCCCCCCCTTAATTGTTATTCAAAAATATAAGGGTAGGGGTTAAATATTGATTTTAATTTGTTTTTAATGGTCAATGCCTCCTGACAGTGGAGAAGACTGCATGATTTTCAAATTGCAACAACCATTGCAACTGCATTGCATTGCATAAATATAATTATAAGGTATTTTTATTGTGTATTAGGGTAGGACAAGCTCCTGAGTTGAATTCAAAAACAAGCTTTGGTAATTTATATGTCAACTCAATGTTTTCTTTCTGTGTTTCCGCAACATGAGAGACAAAACACCATTTAATGGCGAAACACTGTATCTAACAAAACTATAATAAAAGTTTTACTTAGAAAGTAAGTTGAATATGGGCAGTCTGACATTTTGAGCCCTAAAAATAAGAATAAAGATTATGTTGGATATTTTATGTATTTCAGTCTTAATTATGTTGACTTGTATTGATGATATATATCACAAAAAATGTAAGAAATCAACAGAAAAAACCATTGAGACATACTTTGTAACTTGAGATACTGTGTTTCGCTACATGACATGGTAGTATAACTGTCTGCAAGGGCGTTGCCAAGGGGGGGCTAGAGATTTAAAAAATGTAGCCAACTGCAAAGCAACCAAAGTCCTAAGTCTGTGCAATTGTACCTGTACCAGCCGTGGGCTGGCGACGGCCCTGACTGTCTGATACATAAGTATTATATGTTAGTCTCGACTCTGATACAATGACAGACTTCTTTGAGAGATCTCTGCAACCCAATTATTTATAATAATAGATGTAATCTTAGTGGATCTCTGTAATCCATTCTGATACAGTAGTAAATATCTTTGTAGGATCTCCGCGATCCGTTTCTCATAAAATGAATAGCATTAGTAGCTATAGTATGTAAAAATAATAGATTTCATATTAGTAGGTCTCCGTGCCTCAATTAGATAAAAGTGGTAAATATCTTTGTAGGATCTCCGCGATCCGTTTCTCATAAAATGAATAGCATTAGTAGCTATAGTATGTAACAATAATATATGTCATATTAGTAGGTCTCCGTGCCTCAATTAGATAAAGTGGTAAATATCTTTGTAGGATCTCCGCGATCCGTTTCTCATAAAATGAATAGCATTAGTAGCTATAGTTTACAGAAAGGACTTCTGAATAAACAATTACACCAGTGAATCTGATTGAATGTGATCCACTTTGATAATGAGACATAGGTATACCACTAAAAACTAATGATAGGCCAAAGCCTTGTTTAGACATTAAATAACTTCATAATAATGTCTTATATTATCAATTATATCATAATCCAGTATAGTAATTTATTATGGTACACACTACTATATGGTACATACTGAATGACAAATGGGAGTGTGTCTGATAAATGTGATAAATGTCAATTTACACTATCTTTTTTCCATCATGATTTTGTAATGGAGGAAGATTGACTGAGAATATATATGCATATATGAATTCAGACCTCCGAGGTCCTCCTTCCACAACACTCTTTAAGATTAAACTTTTAGGGCTGAAAGAGAGAAACAAGATTACATCCAATAGATCTAATATGTATATCAACTCCAAATAAACGGTGTTTACACTATGTACTTTTGTTTTAAATTGATCTCTGTCATCTTTTTTCAACGCTTTGTTAACTTTAATATAAACAGAATAAGACATTCTGATACATTGTATTACATATACATATACAGTATCTGATCTCTGTATGTATTTCTTAACAAATTACTACCAATAAGAGTAATCGAAAATTTGTAGATAACCGATCTTTGATAAGTAGTTATCACAACAATGATTCTCTCGGCATATTTTGTACAAAGATCGCCGAAAGAAAGTAAGTACATGAAACACTGTTATTGGACATTAAACTGAAGGAATTAATTTCCTGCTGATTTGTTTGCATTGCATTAATGTAAGTATAACGATAAATTCATAGCTCACCTGCACAGATTTGAACTAAGACATCTTTTCGCATGTCAAAAAAAAATCAAAATTGTCGAAACCTCTGACGGCGCTAACGACGCTGGTTACTGGAAAACGAGGCTCTGCCATCTTCATTCACTGAAGCTAAATGATCTTTTAGTTACCTTTCCGTCTCGAGGTTTGTTTCCTTGCGGAAAAACCAACCCGAATAGACATCGGCCGAACGCCGGTACAATCCGCTTTGAACATCTTTAAATTACAGGCCGTTTCCGCTTACACTGTGTGTTTTACATATAAACAACTAGCAACTAATGTCACCTGATATGAACTTTATGTTTTATCACATAATTTATACTTTTTGTTAATTTTAATAACCAATATGTTTGACGAATTCAACGCTAATGGAGAAGCGTCAAATCTCATTCTTGACAGATGCTGGCTGCTGACATTGACAGTGATAAGTATAAAGAACCATAAACTTATTGGGTGAGTTAACGTAGAACTAAGCAATTTAAGACGAATTTTCAACAGCTTTCTTCACCTCAACGCTGTGTGTTTTCGAATGACATATAATGTGGTGTTTTATTCAATAAGTGCGTGCGTGATCAAGTGCGTGAGTGTGGGCAAGTGAAATAAAGCAGTGAAGTTGTCGGCAAAACTCCATAGAAGCTTCTAGTAAAGTCGCCACCCCTTTACTGAAGCAGGACTCGACTTATAAATTGACTGTATATGTAACTTAGATTGTGACTAGAACATTTACAACTTGTTTTATTCAAGAAACTTGAATAAAACCTAATACTTGACACTGGCAAATGCTTTTTATGCGGGTCCAATACTAAAAAGAAGAAGATTGTCATTGAATGTCAAATGATTCGTCTTCGAAGATTAGAAAATTTTCAGATGTTTATACGATAATCCTCAACATTGAGGTTTTGGCGGGAACGTCTTAGTAACGTATTGTTGCTTTGTTTTATTTTCTTTAACTTGTGTTATTTTGAACATTAATGATATAAAAATGGTGGTGTTTTATTCATTAAGTTTTCGATCAAGTGCGTGAGTGTGGGCAAGTGAAATAAAGCAGTGAAACGTGTGATTTTACATTGTCGGCAAAACTCCATAGAAGCTTATAGTAAAGTCGCCATCACTTTACTGAGGCAAGACTTAAATTTGAAAATGATTGTTTACGTGACTTAGACTGTGACTAGAACACTGTATAAATTGTATTATTCAAGAAACTTGAAAATATTTCAATACTTGACACTGGCAAATCGCTAATCGCGGGGTCCAATACAAAAAAGAATAAGAATCCTCAATTCATCAATCATTTGATACTTTTGCAAAAAAAAACCTGCCAGTGGAACTCTGCGATTCTAAATCTGACTTCAGATTGCAAACCGGGGCTGGTGCCTTTTAAGACACCCACCGGGCCCGGCCGGGCTGAGCCCAGACGGCCCCGGCCCGGTAGGTATGAAAACAGCGGCGCGGGAGGGAGCGCGAAATCATAGAAAATTCGCTTGACGACCGCTGCGAGCTGCCACGTTGCCATTCTGACGCGCCAATAAAAATTTGTTTAGTTTATACCAAATATTACCAAATACCAAAGCTACCATAGTTTATCTATCTATCTAATCTAAGTTGTTATGACAAATTTAGTGCTTTAAGCTTTATTAGTTTCTTATTCTAATACTATATTTCAAATGGACAGTATAACGAGTATAGAGAAAGACCTGCTTGCTTCAACTTATAAAAATTCATAATTACTAATACTAATGTTACTATTCCGTCCATAAGTAAAAGTAATCAATTCTGTATTAAATCAGAGATTTTGAGACTTTGAGTGAGACTGATTATTGTTGATTTGCTAGTATGAAATAAATATTAATTCGTAACCTTGAATCATTTTCCTTTTCCATTCTTATATAGCAAATTTTCATAAAATACTTTAACGGTTTTATCGCTAACACATCAACCCGCCAACCCAACCGTGAACCCGGGTTGAGAAACATACCGGGTTGCAATCTCTAAATCTGACGCACTTCACTCAGGAATACAATGAAAATATTAACATTTTTAGAGATTATTTAAAAATTAATAAGGCAATGTACATAAAATAATTATGGGACCAACTTGGAGCTGTCTCTATACACTAATAAGAAGCACAAAAATTGGTCCTCGAATGACGGAGTAATTCGTGTACATACATTATAAAAAATACTCTACGGATAACCTCCTCCTTTTTTGAAGTCGGTTAAAAATAGGTACTTGTTTGTGGGGCTGGGAGGAAATGAAAAATAATGAGCACATTCATTGATGATTTTCTTACCGGGAATCACAGAATTCGCCCTATTACATCCGGGAATAAAGTCATTTAAGAAATTTGATGGAAATTGGCGTTGATATAAGATTATATAAATTAAATTTGTATATCTTATGACCCTCCAGCCACCGTCAAACTGCCACAATGTCGTAGGTTTGTAGCTATATCTACTATGTAAGGAAACATAAATGACACTTTACATAGTAACACTTTACATAAACTTTACTTGACTGGCCTTGTGGCTCAGTTGGTAGTGTGTTTACGTCTACCTGCTGAACTGAAAGGTCGTGGGTTCAATCGCCACCCAGGGCAAACATTTGTGTGATTGATGAGCATGGATGTTTGTTCTGTGTCTGGGTGTTTCTATGTATCTTAAAAAAGTATATATTTACAACAAAAAAAAGTATATATGTATTATACTATCAGCCATCTATTTCCATAGTACAAGCTTTGCTTAGTTTGGGCTAGATGGTGTTGTGTGAAATGTCCACAAATATTTATTATTTTTTATTATTTATTTTAAATAACACATAATCATCTTCACCATAAATAATTATGCGCATAATATTTTGTTTTACTCGATATATTGAATTATCAAATCGTAAATAAAAATAAACTACATTCAACTCATTACCAGCTTGAGTAATAGCACAAAATCTCGAAACTTCGTCTCCAACCTAAAATCGCATTAACAATTTCAGCTTCACAAATAACTTTCTTATTCCCAACAGAACCATAACCTTTAATATAAGTGTCTAGTTATAGTTTAATGTTACAAAATGTATTTAAATGGACCACTTATACGAGCAGACACCGAGATCTGCAATGTCGTCTTAAATAAAGTGAACAAAATACACGAATGAAATTGGTCGAAATAGTCGATATCATAATTTCAAATTGGATTGACTTAGATTATGGTTCGTTCAACTGAGTCTACTTTAACCAGTACATCGTCTCTTTGCTCCGATAGCTAGCTTTGATCTTGAAACAAAGCTCTCCGCAAAAAGAGACAAAGAGATATTGCGAACTGACACAGCAGCACTGTCTCTTTCACTTGCACCTTTTCTATTACACGCGTAAAAAATACCACGTTTTATTGGAAAACTATTATCGAATGCGGCGGTTTTAATTATCATACCTATAATTTAAAAATGTTCGTCGATTTACCATGTTATTGAACCAAAGAAGCGACACACATCGCGTCTTTATATTTGTACAACTAGCTGAGGCTGAGACCCGCGATTGCACTCGTGTGGTCATGAAAATCGGTGACGATGATGAATAGTTGTCTATATTCATCTCTGGATTGTAAGCTACCTCTGTACCAATTTTCATGAGAATCGGTATAGTCATTTAGCCTCTTTTATCCATGAGGCCTATGTCCAGCAGTAGACTTCTTGTGGCTGAGATGATGATGATGAATCTAAACATGTAAGTTTAGAAAACTAAAAAAACTCAACATAAAAAACGCCTGAACCAATTTTCATGAACAGCTGAAAACGTTTTTGTTCTCTTGAGTCCACTACAGACATACATACATCTAACTTATAGCACCCCTTTTTGGGTCAGAGGTTAAAAAAATCGTCTCAAACTAAAGTTTCCAAAACTTTTATAACCTTTTTTTAATTTAAATGGAAAGGTTAACTTAATATTTGAAGAATATATTAAATCTAACCTGAAAAAGGGTTTATATAAACAATCGCTTTTACGATTAAAAAAGTTTTAAGAAGCTGTGTCAGCTCGTATATATCAGGTGAGTTTATTTATTTTATTACAATTGGACATTAACAAAAAAAAGCCAATAAAAACTAAAGATAAGAGGCAAACTTTAGATCAGATAATTCGAGGCCATGTATAAGTTATAAAGATGAGTCAGTCCACAGAATTCGAGGCCCTATTATTGAGTCAGTCATCAATTATCGGTTATCGGTTATTAGTAAATAGGTATCAAATTGGACCGCCCTGGTGCCGGGGCACTAGAATACGGCATCGGTATCCCCTGCCTGTAGTAAGAGGCTACTAAAAGGGGACTTCTAGGCCCGGGGTTGGTCTGGATTGGGACCCTGACCTACTACCCAAACGGGCTCAGGATGAACGTGAGAAGTGGCTCTTACGGTGAAGGCCTAGCAGGCAGAGATGGCACTACGTCACAGTGCTGATGGCTCTGGTATGAGTTCGTTAAACAAGAACCCGGAGTCCTCCATTTTAGTACTTAGGCTGGGTTAGTGGGTACAATCCCACATAACCCGGTTGTATCCCCAAAATACGCAGCCGGGTATCTTTAGAAGATTTCCCGCTCGTCAAAAAAAGGTATCAAATTGACAGAGGGGCATACGCAGACAAAATTACAATGCTGAAACTAATCAGTAGCTACGATCCTACGTTACATACACCTATCTAATATCTTTAAACGAGCTATTCTTGTATATATATAGTTTTCGTTTTATTAACCCCCGAAGCAAAAACGACGGGGTGTTTGACGGTAAAAAGTTTGACATGTCTGTATGTGTGCCTGTCTGTGGCATCGTAGCTCCCGAACGGATGAACCGATTTTTATTTTTGTTTTTATTGTTTGTTGCTTTTGTTGGTGAATTTGTCGACAGTGTTCTAGTAGATATTTAACAATTCAGATTATTTATAGATAGGTAACCAGCTACGATTCCATAAGACGTGCACACCAGGGCTATGCATTGTTTCCTCTATGTTACACGACCATAGCCGTCAGTCGAAGTGGATTTATAGCCTTATATTTTCATACAAAGAAAAACTGAATACACACAAGTACGTACTTTTAAGGTTAGCTATCATTCAGTTTTTTTTTTTTTATAATAACACCCAACACTTTAAACTGCACATAATTATTATAGAATAATCTCCAGAAAACTAAATAGCGACGCTTGCTACGATGCAATAAAGTACAATATATTTTACAATGGAAACTAACGTGGTTTTCACACATTTTAAATAATAAAACCGGCCAAGTGGGAGTCGGACTCGCACACGAAGGGTTCCGTACAATTATCTATAAAAACGGCAAAAAAACACGGTTGTTGTATGGGAGCCCCTTTAAATATTTATTTTATTTGGGTTTTTATTATTTGTTGTTATAGCGGCAACAGAAATACATCATCTGTGAAAATTTCAACTGTCTAACTATCACGGTTCATGAGATACAGCCTGGTGACAGACTAACGGATAGACGGAAGAACAGACAGCGAAGTCTTAGTAATAGGGTCCCGTTTTTACCCTTTGGGTACGGAACCCTAAAAACTACGGGTCACTCACGTCTGTTTTGAGTCGAAAAATCCGACTATCGCCGAACAAACATAAAAAACATACAGTCGAATTGATAACCTCCTTTTTTGGAAGTAGGTTAAAAATAGCCTAACAGTACTATCACCAAAGTAGATCTACTTGCATAATTAATATAATAAACGAATTACTATCTAATGCTCACTAAATAATCAACTACGTTAACAAGTAAATAGTGTTCGTCATTAAGTCCCGGCACCCACCAAACACTACCTTCAAATGTTGGAAACCTAAATTCCTGTAATAGAGATGACCACACTGACCACAACAGTAATTACAGAACGTATTTCAGCTGAATGTAAAGCGAAGTGTACACTAGTAAATTTTTAAGATCAGACTTAGATACATTATTTTCCACATTCAAAATTATCGAAAAGTAACAGGTTTGATGTGCTAATAGTTATCGCGACAATTTCACCCGGGTTTGCTCGTATTTTCAGTCATAAAAAATCCGAGTGAACTCGGTCGCCCAGGTACTAAACTTATAACAGAGTTATCGGTAGTGTTAAAATCTCTTTGCATAAAGAAAATCTGTAACACTTACTTATTGTATGTGAACGCCTAGCATTTCAGGCTATTCCTAATAGAGAAGATATGTGAATTTACAAATATTCTTAGTTATAAAGCATATTTTGTTGAGTAATTAGCTCTGATCTGAGTAATGTGTTTATGTTTATGTGGTTGGTGTACGCGTGAAACTTTTACTTTGTTGGATTTATTTCATATGATAGGAACCATTAATGGCTAGGTATGCCCATACGGTTTGCTTTTATCTATTAAAATAAGTCCGAATTTGACAACTAACTCGCATGTTGGATAGCGACGATGTGGTTAAAGTTGAAACATCTTCTAAGTCTGTGACTTAGAAGATAGGTTCACTCTGACCTTGAAAATATCTCCGATGAATTTGTTAACTTTGGAAGCCCATTCTTATTTAACTGAAAAAAATAATCTTGTTAGAAATAAAATAGACAACACAACAGTACAGTCCTGTCAATTTTTTTCCAAACACAATGGCCGCGCTCCCATCATGAAAACTATAACTCGTGCGCTGCAGTTGACTTTTATAACGACTCAGGCTAACCCAGGATGGTGACACACTGCCCCTGTTACTGTTGTGAATGGTAGATGGCGCTTCAATATTGGATATTATCTATCTTAATACTAGAATAGTGACAAATGTACTAGTTTAGAAGCGACACTCGTATTACGCGTTTAGCCTGGATCACGCCATTGTCGAAGAAGAAGCTACCCTGTTAATTTTAGCTCTTTATAACCCTGATTGTAGTTTTTAGAAAAGAATGAAGTGTCATAGAGTTATATCTGTGGACAGTATCACAGAAAATATTAACAGATTAATAAAAACACACCTACCAGTACGCTATTTTAGGCATCAATATAATCACGAAGACATTTTGATATTTTGTGTAATATCCAAGTGGTTACCAATCGTTCTATATGTGTATTCTTAAATTATAAAATATTAATATATATACACACATTATAATTATATAAATTTATAAACTTTTTTAAGCTATTTTCGTAATTTTCTCAGCAAACCCATTTTATTCATCTATCGTTGGGTGTATGAGAAATAATTGGTTCGCTATCATTGAGGTGGTCCAAATTGAGAACGTAATTTAGCCTTATCAATCGAAACTAAACGTGTGTACAAAAAATCAGCTCAATCGATTGGGGGTAATTGGTCAAAATTGTATTACAATATTTGGAAAAATATATAATTTGAACTAGATTTTATTACCAATAAAAAACATATTACAGATAAAAAACAGAACTCAGGTCACAGACCCAAGGCAACGTTCCCAAAAGGCTTTTATTACCTATGTTATTTTTTGTTAGTTTAGTTTTAATAGACAATATAGTTATTGTGGTAGGATAGTCCAGTAAAGTAAACGAGCAATAAATGACCAATAAAACAATACACAATACAACCACTCATCATTCAGCGTAATAATCGTCTCCCCATAATCCTCACACATAATCCGGCTGTAATTCATTAGACGCGGCGCGGCGGTGAGATGTGGCGCGACGTGGCGTGGCCATGGCGTGATGTGGCGATGGTGTGGCGTGACGTGGCGGAGGTGGCGATCCTTTCGCCATCAATCCAACGCCAGTTCTGCGTGATTAATGAACAGGTCGCACTCTGCTGCGGAACTTTCCCAACGCGATTTCAGGAGTACGTGGGACGGACTCCAGTTGTCTACGGCTGTATTGCATGTATAGATTTTATAGTCCATATGTTTACCTACTGCTGAGAAAACGGGTAATCATTTTCTGATATACCTAAATATGGATATAAAGTGTATTTTTTTTTATTCAGACCCATTTCAACTATGCAGATGCCCAGCTAGGGTTTACTTTGCTAGCCAAGTGCGGATTAATTCACACACTTTTAGAACATTACGAATTTTCAGCTATTTCTTTTTCAGAAGTAAGTTAAGTTTCCTCACAATGATTTCCTTCGCTGTTTGTAAATTGCATTTGGTAGGTAAGTAAAAGATATGTGGCATCAGATTTGAATCTAGAGCATTCTTGACCGTAATTTGTTAAATAGTTTCCCAATTAGGCTACAAAATTACGCAAATACCACCCAGGACAAACATTTTGTGTGATGAGCATGGTTGTTTGTCCTGTGTCTAGATGTTTGTATGTGTCATATTGTATTTATGTATTTACAAAAAATAAGTATATAGGTATAAGTATAAGTATTCTATCAGCCATCTAGTGTCCAAAGTACTACAAGCTTTGTTTAATTTGATCTGGGTGGTCTTGTGTGAAATACCCACCAATGTAATTATAATATTCAATTCAAGAACAGTACATTACTAGATATATTTTTTAGTTTTTTAATTTAAAACTTACGTATTTATATATTTAAAATTTTAATAAATCAGCGGTTAAAGTTAAAAAATTAGTAACTGGGGTGCATATGGAGATCAGTCAGATATAGTGTAATATTTAGTTTTTAGCCGTTTTGATACGCTTAAATTCTCAAATCACGGTAATTACCACGTCATGAATGAATGGCCAAAAGGATACGCAGCCCCCGCCCCCCAATCCTACCCTGGTCTCCTCCTCGCTAATTCCTTCGAAAGTGAACAAGTTAGCTCGTATTTCTCTCCAAGGTACGTATTAAAATTGGCGGATAAGTGCCGCTCGGCTACTTAGCTTATTGGGTTCCCTTGAAATTTTGCAACAGTTTTGTTTTTAACGAGTTCCTACTGGAGTCTTTAATTGGCTGAACGGCCAACGGCGCCGTTACTCCCGTTATTCCCGTTATTCGTTGGGATTGCTATCGGGAAACTGATTCAGCTTTATCCTTGGAGTAGAATTTGTATCTAATTAGGTAGTAAGGAGTGGAGAAACACGAATTGGGGATAATTAAAGATGGTCAAGTGGGAGTTTTAGAGGAAATTGCTGATGCAAATCTTATTGGAAAGGTACTGCTCTTTCCATTAAGACTGGAATCTGCCGGATAATTAAATTCCAAGTTTCTGTTCGGCAATTGAGCTCTGTTCTAAATCATACGTGTTAAATCACTAGTCTTTATCGAATAATAATTAAATCTGGCCAAATGCGAGTCGGACTTGCGCACGAAGGGTTCCGTACCATTATCTATAAAAACGGCAAAAAATCATGTCTGTTGTATGGGAGCCCCCCTTAAATATTTATTTTATTTTAATTTATTTATTTATTTAAAGTGAATAATGTATCTCAATATTCTGTGAATATTTCGAGTGTCTACCTGTTGCCGTTATCAATATCGAGCAAAAAAAACACATTTGTTGTATGGGAGCCTCCTTAAATATTTATTTTATTCTGTTTTTTAGTATTTGTTGTTATAGCGGAAACAGATATACATAATCTGTGAAAATTTCAATTTTCTATCACGTTTCATGAGATATAGCCTGGTGACAGACGGACAGACAGACTGCAGAGTCTTAGTTATACGGTCTTGTTTTACCCTTTGGATACGGAACCCTAAAAAGTACTTTTTTCTTTGCATGTAATTTTATTTCATCGTGTCATCTATCTATTGCAAAAGTTACACAAATTCCGGCGATCGCAAAATATCTATGTTCGCCTTTTCACATGACCGTGAAACCGTGGCCATCAAACTATGAAGTTTACGCATAAATATTTGCTTGTCATCCTAAATATACAAAGAGCTGTGTATGTGTATACTGTAAATAATTGTATAGCAATATTGATCCAATTTAATTAAGTTCAGAACAAACGAAGAAATTCTCACTTCATTCGACCCATATTCAAGTCCCTTGACCCTTTGTTCTCACACAATCTTGTTGAGTTACATTATAGCTGCAGGATTCATTACGAGACGGTACGTTAACTCATATGTTTTAGGGTTCAATTAAGTGAGTAGAAGCAAAGTTTAATTATGTATGTTCTTTACTTTTTGATACGACTAAATGATGAGATAAGTCACTCGCGATATTACGCTTTAGATTTGCCCATAACAGAAACACAAAACTTTGGATTACAACAGTTAAGAACTCTAGATACTTACTGCCTTACCGAAAAACGTTACTTAACTTTAAGTAATGCTTAACATATTTTGTCATTTTCTGACTGAAACGTAATGACACTTGCGGAAAGAAGACAGAGAACCTATGACGTTGGTTAAAGTTAAGTAACGTTTTTCGGTAAGGTCCATGTGTTGATGTACTGCGCTCGATAAATAAAGGTAGACGCCGACTGAACTGGCTCATACCAAAACCGTAACCGACACAAGTAAAAATATACTTAGATAAATATTTTTAAATTTGAACCCGCTTAAAAGCATTTGCCAGTGTCAAGTTTAAGGATTTCTTCAAGTTTCTTGAATAAAACAAGTTATAGCTGTTCTAGTCACAATCTAAGTCACGTATACAGTTATTTTTAAATTCAAGTCGTGCTTCAGTAAACATTATTAGAAGTTTCATCATCATCTCAGCCACAAAAAGTCCACTGCTGGATATAGACCTCCCCCATTGATTTCCTAAAAGACCGGTTGGAAGTGCCCTGCATCCAGCGTCTTTCTGCCACTTGTATGAGGTCATCTGTCCAGTTGGACATGGGCACTTGGACTTGTCTATTAGAAGTGTAACCTTAAGATAATAAATATTTATATTCTATTCTCAAATACTATAATAAGATTATTCAGAACATATAAATTACTGCATATTAACTATCAATGAATTAATATGGAACGGTGTCTTAATATTAGGGTCCATTAGAAAATGGATCGTGGTAGATATATCGTAAGTTATCCGCTGTATTCCAGAGCACACCGCCTGCAAGATAAATAAGGGCTAAGGACGGCTCATTAGAGAAGGTTCGATTCCCTTCTGTGCGTACAGATAAGGGGAGATATATCGCGCAGAAACCGACTCAAATAATGTCAAGGTGAAATGTGTGGACGATTGTACTACATAGAGGTGCGCGGAATTTGTGACACAAATTTCATTTCAATCGAAACAATATGTACTTATACCAAGTAAAAGCATATAGTACATGTTCTAAGTGAGAGGTTGCGACGCATGTATAATCTCTTTCAATACAAATTAGAATTAGCATACCTATATTAGTACCAACAAAGAAAAATCTCTCCCACGGAACGATAAGGTAAGCACATAATTATAGTTTAAAAAACTGAATAGAGTTAGTAAAACTATAGCCGCATTGTCAAACTCTTATTCAATAAAATGTACTTACTCCATCAACTTGCAATATTGTAACCGATGGTGTATCATATAAGCGAATACTATAATGTAAGATGGTAAAGAAACGTTGACATAATACCGGTCATAAGTTGACTTCTACAAGTTTTCTTAATTAGATATCACTTAGAAAAGTTTTTGTACCACGTAGACGGTCTGTGGCAAAAACAGATTATAATTTCTCGTGTTGTTGTGATCGGATATATTTATTGCATCCAATCTGTCTCAGAGATAGTCGTCATTATTGGTAGCCTTACTAAGAGCATCGGCTATTCTGTTATTTTATTGTTTGTGTGATAACATTTCTATATCCAGTAACATTGGAGAGATTTACAACGGCAAGTGAAATCAGTCATCAAAATAATTTGTAATTTGTAAACAATGACTTATTAAATTAACATTGGGCAATTAAATCATATTTTAATTCCCCGAAAACGAAATTCATTTTTTTCAAAAGATATTTTATCAAAAAGCTCATTTAATATATATACTAATATATTTATTTATTTTTATATTTTAATTGTATTGTAATTAATAAATATCCGCAGTTTACATTAATAGAGTTGAACAAAGCATGGCAGATGTTCCTTGCATTACCAAACTGGTTTCATTTTTAACCGACTTTGAAAAAGGAGGAGGTTTTTACTTTTATTGTTATCTCTTTTCTACACGCGTAATCTGCTCGTTTGATCGGATTATTCATTCACAGCCGTAGTGAGTCAGTTCTGTCACACCCACCAACTGGCTTGATTTTTGAACGAATAGAAACCAGTAAAACTGGGTTTATTTACGAACTAAAGCTGCCCAGATTATAGACTGCAACGACTACTTCTAACTTGCAATATTACTTCAAGAAATCAAAATAACAAATAGTATTTACCAATCCAAATAGCAAACAGCCATAGCTGTCCGAGTCAAACGAGCGTTATGGAAATCTACCAATGAAATATAACAGTATATTTGCTTGCTGTCTCATGAAATATTTATGCTCTGTTCTATATTATGTAGTGAATTTATGTTAAGATGCGTCGATGCGGAGGTTTTCTAGTGAGGTCGACAATTTCAACATAAAAGTATACGTCATAGATATATGAGGAAAACTTTTTTTTTATCAGCCCTGTTTGTACAAACTGTCCCACTGCTGGGAACGGGCCATCTTCTCATTGTGAGAAGGGTTAGGCCATAGTCTGCCACGCTGGCCAAGTGCGGGTTGGCAGACTTCACACATCTTCAAGACCATTGAGAACTCTCAGACATGTAGGTTTCCTCACGATGTTTTCCTTCACCGTTTGAAGTTGGCGGCAATCAACAATACGCACATAACTTTGAAAAGACAGAGGTGCGTGCCGTGGGATTCGAAACCAGGACCTGCGGATCGAAAGTCAGACGGTCTCACCACTAGGCTACCGGAAACTTCAACAATTAATTTTCTCAGGCCCCGTATAAGCGTCTCTTTATAATTTATATTCTTCGCTCCTGTGTTAATCGAATCCAGGTTCAACTCAGTCGATCTCTCGGTGGCTCCATCTCGCAGATAGACGACCTTTGTTTACATTGTTTTTGCCACCACCCAATCACAACCCCACTTTTCTTACTTAACATTAAAGCTACATCTATAATTTTTTTTATAAAATTATATTGGATATATTTGTATTTCATATTCACAAATTCGTAGGCAGTTAAAAAAAATCACATCTGATGGCACATTAAAAAAAAAATAATCTACAAGTTTATAACTAGGTCCTTACGTGAAACACTTAAGTATATACAAACTTAAAATACTTAAAAATATCGAATATTCACTTTAAATTACTTAATTATTAAACGCATTCTTACTGTATGATTAGAAATATACACAACACTGAAAAATAACACCATTCATCATCATCTCAGCTATAAGAAGTCCACTGCTGGACATAGGCCCCCATGGATTTCAAAAAAGACCGATTGGAAGCGGCTTGCATCCAGCGTCTTCCCGCCACTTGTATGAGGTCATCTGTCCATCTCGTGGCTGGTCTTCCTACGCTGCGCTTGCCGGTACGTGGTCTCCACTCGAGAACCTTTCGGCCCCATCGGCCATCAGCTCTACGTGCTATGTGCCCTGCCCACTGCCACTTAAACTTACTAATCCGCTGTGCTATATCGGTGACTTTTGTACGTCTACGTATCTCTTCATTTCTGATTCGATCTCATAGAGAGACTCCGAGCATAGCTCTCTCCATAGCTCGTTGCGTGACCTTGAGCTTCTTTATAAGGCCCATAGTTAGGGACCACGTTTCAGTGCCGTATGTCATCACTGGTAACACACACTATAAAAAACACCATTATAATGCTAAATTGAAACACAATTAACTCAAAAATATTTCTCAAATTTTGTAACGAAGATAAGTCAGTTCCATATACTTTGTTTATTAGTATTAAACAAGCGAGTCTTTACTCGCTAGTAAATACATAAGTCAGTTCCATAAACTTTGTTTACTAGTATTAAACCAGCAAGTCATTACTCGCTAGTAAATAAGTCAGTTCCATAAACTTTGTTTACTAGTATTAAACCAGCAAGTCTTTACTCGCTAGTAAATAAGTCAGTTCAATAAACTTTGTTTACTAGTATTAAGCCAGCAAGTCTTTACTCGCTAGTAAATAAGTCAGTTCCATAAACTTTGTTTACTAGTATTAAACCAGCAAGTCTTTACTCGCTAGTAAATAAGTCAGTTCCATAAACTTTGTTTACTAGTATTAAACCAGCAAGTCTTTACTCGCTAGTAAATAAGTCAGTTCCATAAACTTTGTTTACTAGTATTAAACCAGCAAGTCTTTACTCGCTAGTAAATAAGTCAGTTCCATGCATAAACTTTGTTTACTAGTATTAAACCACCGAGTCTTTACTCGCCAGTATATAAGTCTGTTCAGACCACGTCCTTATACGTCGTGATTTTGTGGACAAACTAGAAAACATCGCAGTACAGAGTGCATTTGCAATACGTATGTTTGAAATGCAATTTCGTTTGTGTATTCCCGCTCAGTGCGACCCGTGAACTCTATCTCACAGTCGCTGTTTATTTTATGTAATTTGTTCATGTCTGTTCTCAAGGGACAAAGATTTAAATGATTCAATGTTTTTATTTACAAGTTTATTTATTTAATTTTCAGTACATGAAAATTTTAATTGGTTGATAGATTGTACTTTAAATCTCTTTTTACTAAGTTTATTTCTATTGTAAGTGTATTTATTAATATTTTTAGAATTTATCAATTTATATTATCACACCTCCTTATTACGGCCTAAATATTTTTTGATAATGATATAATGTATGAGAAACTGATAAAACTGGCCGAGTCTTAATAGGAACTTCCAAACGCCAACAAGTCAAATTTAGTGGTGATTTAATAAAAACTGATGTCCAATAAGTTATTTTTAAGTTTGAAACAATATTAATCCTACTAGATACAAATAAAATAAAGATTTATGGATATGTCTTGAATATCAAAAGCTTTTCAATACAAACATTTACTTTATCCTACATATTATTTACAGTACCTGGGTGACCGAGCTCCACTCGGATTTTTTATGACTGAAAATACGAGTAAACCCACTAATAAAACCTAGCAAGATCGATTTATCGTCCCCTAATCTACCTACCTACAAACCAAATTTCATTAAATTTATTTGTTGGAGCCGTTTCCGAGATTAAGATTATAAATATACAAGAAATGCTCTTTTAAAGGTATTAGATAGTATTTTCTCGAACACACACAACCAAACATTTTCTTACTACGAGTAACAAACGCTTTTGTGCCATTTTTTTTCAGATAACATCAAGATAGGCCCACTGTCTTTCTTCCCATAGGAAGGGCGAGATCGAAAACAATTGAATTAATTCCAAACTAATTCTGTAGCGTCTTGTCCTCCTGATTCAGTGTAATGGCGATATGTGATCCTATGTGTGGGCCTCGTAGGGCGAGATTACTCGATGGGAAATATGGCGGCACCATCTCTTGGCCCTTTTTCAATTTGATTTAAATATAAATATACTATGTGTTCTTTTTTTGATGAATACTTGAGAATTCTTCATTTTATGAAAGCTATACTTACCTGGGAACGTCACATTTCTTTTTTACATTTTATAGATCTACGATTGACCACCAACTCGCCTAATGTTAAACGTCGTCGTCGAGGATGGAGCTCGTCAATCTAGTTTTTTTTTTTTTTTCTAATAATAACTTAGATAAAGGAACACAAAACATTTTGGTATCCGATGTCCAGAAGCAGTATGAGCCCAATGTCTCAAATGGCTTTAGTGCTTCCTACGAAGAATATTAGATCAAAATTACTTTCAATTAATAAAAAATGGTAGATTGATTACGTGCTTTTTTTTTTTTTTTACGAACTATTTCGTACTTCCCGCAAATACTTCATCAAAAAAACGTTTTACTATTATGGAACTCCAAAACTCGAAAAAAACATTTCAACATACTCTTTACAAGCATACTTGCATAAAATCTTAATTTCCAGGCGATTTCACTTCTATGTGCATAAAATATACAATTCCCAAGTTACACTTAAGCTTTTGTAAAATACGTGAAAATTATGTGCCCTGAAAGCAACGCCCTCTGACCGCTCCAGTCCAAATCCCCACGAAACGGTTCGTATCTTGTTCGAATATTTTATGACATCCCGCTTGATTTGTGGCAGTAGCTCGATTCACGAATACCAGTTTATGTTTTCTTTTATTGTTTTACGAACTGAGAATATCGGGCGACTTTTCCTCGTAGGCCCCGTTTTACTTTGTGATAAGTAAGTGGAAACTAGTTCCGGCGTTTTTCGCGTTTGAATTACTTTTTGAGTGGCGCGTTATATACTTTAATTTATAAGAAAAGATATCTTAGGTTTTTAGCGTTGTTACTCATTGAAATTGAAGAAATTTTTACGAATATGCTACGGCTGTTTCACATAATTTTAAAACCTGACGATAAGTCTGTTAAAAATTGTTTTATTTCGATAAAAAAAATACATAAGTTATTATTAGATAATAAATTTAGGTATTGGTATTGTATTAGGTATTGCTAATATTTGTTGATTTGTAATTTTGTGTACTCATGATAAAAAAATAACAGTATGTAGGTATAATATTTACAGTTACATTATCTATTTTGTAAGTGATATTTATTCTCATGCCTCAGTAGTACGACTGCCTCCTGAGCTGTAGTTCGTGGGTTCGATCCCCACCTAGGGCAAATATTTGTGTGATGAGCCATCTCTCTTTTTTCTTCGTCGGTCTTAAAATCACGGACCTTTACAAATGACAGGTTTACGAGTGACTAGAACTAGAAAGTTACCAAAAAAAGGCTATGACTCTATGCCATAAATACAACAGGTTTACGAGTGACTAGAAATAGAAAGTTACCAGAAAAAGGCTATGACTCTATGACCTAAATACTACATTGAAATCTACGAATTATCTGAACAAGATAACTTACCTGAAAGAAATTATGTGCATTGAGGCAGACAGCGGTCCAGTCAGCTAACTTTTATTAGACTTGGCATGGTCATTAAGACCATTGCCAGATCACAGAAAACCAACGAGCATTGATGAACATGATATAATCAACCAATCAAAATGGTTATTGAAGTTCAGAGTGATAAATGGTCTGTGACTGTGACCATTTCCACTGTCCAATGTCATAAAAATTGCCGATCGGGTCGCTCTGCTCAGAATTTTTTTCACATATTTCGTGAATAAGTACTTACCTACAATAAAACTGGAATTAAAGCAATTCGTTTCGAATATCCATCATGGAATGTACTACAAAAATAAAAGTGGACGAACATATTATGTAAATTTTTTCGTAAGCAAGTTAAACAATAATTTGAAGCAGAAATCTAGAAAAATGCTGCTTATTCACGAATACCAACATTCTACATGTCATTCTTAACAAACTCAGCAAAATCTATCTCACAAACAAGCCCTAGATTCACTCATGAATTTAAATCTCCTAAGCGACGGCTTATCCCAGCCCCTTATTCATCCCGATCGGCCAAATATTCAAAACCTAAACCGAACTTCAACCGCAGTGTCGCTATTGTCGTGAAAAATAGTACTAAAAAGCCTGCCAAGTGCGAGTCGGACTCGCGCACAAAGGGTTCCGTACCGTTATCTATAAAAAAAACGACAAAAATCACGTTTGTTGCATATATGGGAGCCCCCTTAAATATTAATTTTATTTTAATTTCGTTATTTATTTTTAAAGTGAATAATATAACTCAATATTCTGTGAATATTTCAAGTGTTTACCTGTTGCCGTTATCAATATCGAGCAAAAACGAGCAAATAAATAAATCACGTTTGTAGTATGGGAGCCCCCTAAAATATTTATTTTATTCTATATTTTTTTTTGTTTTTGTTGTTATAGCGGCAACAGAAATACATCATTTGAGAAAATTTCAACTGTCTAACTATCACGGTTCATGAGATACGACCTGGTGACAAACTGACGGACGGACAGACAGCGGAGTCTTAGTAATAGGGTCCAATTTTTACTCTTTGGGTACGGAACCCTAAAAAGTGTTAAAAGGCTGTATGCAGACGAGGGCAATGCCACCCAGGTTCCTGGTGAAATTATTCCGCTGTCAAAGTGACTTATGTGATCCTAACGCCAATGTTAAGATAAATGTGTTTCTCATTGCCACCGGCTGCGGTTCCCAAACTTTGTAATCGGCCCCTTGGGATTATCTATGTTCGTTTGACACTGATACGTTACGAGTATGCGTAGGTTGCTATTATTTATAACTGTTTATTAAGATTAACCTACCACAAATTTATACTCATTATGTGAAGTTCTTACAGTAGGACAACTTTTTATTTTACAAACAATTTTGAAAAAGCTAAATTTTATATTATTATTATATATAATATTAAGCTTTTGAGTTAAATTTTGATTCTGACCTAATTCACAATAAACGCAGATCATCTGACAAATTTGACAGACCATCTGGGATACACTAAACAATAACGACATAATAGACCACCACGCGGGTGAAACCGCGGGACGCAGTTAGTAAATGAATAAAACTGATTTTTAGTAAAGTTTTCAGTATCTACCTAGTCGGGAGACCATCTGACTTGCCATCCGCAGGTCCTGGGTTCGAATCCCGCTGCACGCATCCGTCTGTAAAAATAATTTTGGCAATTTTGTGATTTGTGGCCATTACCGCTTTTGCTATAGTGTAAATAAAACTAAACATACATAAATACATTTGTTGTAACCCAACTCCCTAAAATTAAACATTTTTTTGTTATTACTAATATATTTGTTGATTTAACAGCCATGATTTCACATATATTGCGAAAATTAGTACATCTTCCTGCCCATTACGATTCGAAAGATACAGTCATTTAAGAGTAGGACAGTTTTAGAGTGAATAGATATATTCTAGATCGACGAGCTCCATCCTCGGCCACACCGTCGCTTAACATCAGGCGAGTTGGTGGTCAATCGTAGATCTATCTTCTATAAAAAAAAAAAAAAAAAACGCAGATCTGACAAAGTGTGTACTATTAATCTCTGTCATACAGCTGTCGCTAGTCGACATTATCGTTTTATAAGTCCCCTATTCTATAACAAAATAAATAAAGACTTATGCATATATCCTCTTCCTTTATATAAATGTAAATTAAAATGTGTTAGTTGGCTTCAATCCCTATCTTACCTTGAAACAGAGGCTTTAATTAAGAATTGTATTAAAAACAAAAAATTAAGAATTTGTTAAAACGGATATACGTAGACTTTAAAACTTCACCTCCATACTCACACCATACACTGACAAATATCACCCTCCCATATATACTTATATATATAGTTCATATATATTTATATAGTATATGTATATATATATATATATAATTATAGATTCAAAATACATTCTAATTTTACTTTTTCTGCCATTCACCAGACGCGTCGGTTGGCTAAGAAACGAAAGAGACGCCACTTCGTGCACATAGCTACCGAGAAGTACATTCTAAGACATTCGAATGCAGAAAGTGTCTAAATGAAGTCACTTCGAGTAACCCAACATTGAGCGTCTCTGGCTCGAAATGGCGCTCAAACTTCACCACTTGGTCCGCTGGCTTCCACGTGTCAGATAGGCTCCTAACTTCCCACCATTAATATTTATTTCAGTGGAATAAGTTTTCGAGAGACACTTGTGGGTTTTTCACGACGGCCTGTCTTTTACAAGCGGCCTGGTTTAAGTAAGTTCTTTTGACGATCTCAAGTCTTAGAGTTGAGATGAGTTGACGTAATTTTGCAGTTAGTGTGAGGATGGTTTGTGAAATTTAAGTGAGACGAGAGAATAACGCACGGAATATTAAGTTGGGATATTGTGAGAAATAGAACTTCGTCTAGACTCCGCTTTAGAGAAATGGAGCTAGTCACGAATTCTAGAACACGAACCACGAAAGAACACGCTTAAATAAGTAAAATACTATTAGATTCATACATTAATACTCTGATATCGTCAAAAATATGAAAAAGTGTGTGTAAAGTTACCCACGCTGACAGTATTTTAGTCTTTTAGATTAAAGCGTTAGCTACGGAACCCTACCATATGCGTGTCTCGACACGATCTTGACTTCTTAGTTGTACTTCTAGTCTAGCAGACACGCCAAAATTGAACAAGAATATGCGAAGAAGATACAATCACACTGAAATATATTAGGTAAGAACATAACACTCCTTCTTAAGTAGTCGGATAATAACCACATATTTGTATAATAAATAACTTGTGTGTAGGTAAATAGTTCAATGTTGACGATGATGAAGGTATTCCTAGAGCACGCCAAGTCTATATTATTGACTGGCATTATTAATCAATCACTTAAATTACTTTATAGGACATACCTTTTTAATATTACATCAACTTTGTATAATCTTTAATTTGATCTCTATCTTGGTACTTTATAGTTACCACATTATTGTCACATTTCACTTGATTACTTTATTTGAAGCTCTTGTTTAGATCACACCGTCTTCGTGCTATTAATTTCGTATATTATATAATGTATATTAATTAATATACAAAAATTAAAAGTAACTTATACTTAAAAAAAAAAAAAAAAAAAAAAACTGTCATGGAACAGCTACCCAAACTTAATTCATTCTTTAAATATTCGCGCACCAAAAAAAATCCAAATTACGTGTCGCCATTCTACAAATGCTTACATATTGTATTTGGACTAAACTTCGGATTTTTCGACGCATCGAACAAAAGTTTTAGTATAAAGCTTCTTGCACTACTTTTTAGTATGACAATATGTGTTTCCGTTATGTTATTGCCTTACAAAGACACTAGTATGAAAATGCATTTTTTGAGGATGTATTATTCTTTACAACATTTTATTTACATTCTTATTCTTTACAAACAAAGAAATACTTTATGTGATTATTTTCTTGCTTTAGTAAAAATAGATTCACAACTGAAATTTCGCGTAACAAACAAAACATACTCTGAAAATATTTTCGTAACTGTAACTCTTTTAGTTACCATTATCAAAGTTGGTTTAGCATTTGGATGGATGTATTTTAGCTATGCCTCCTTTATTTTACCTTTAAGTATTATGTCCACAGCATTTAATTTATTCTATATGTGGATATGTCATGACGTTCTGTCAGTTACGTGTTCTTTGGTGTTTTTCTCGTTATATCGTCGCTTGAAATCACTGTCATATCAACTGGAGACAACAAATGAAGGTTTTTTCTCATCATATATGGTATATGGCTCTATTGCAGATGCTGCTTACTCAATTAAGGCATCATTTGATCCAATTGTAAGTTCTTGAGAAGTTCCTTAAGCCCCGTCTTGACATATCTATACATATATTAAGACTGTAACGGGTGAAAATCTGTACATTAAATATTTTTGTCAAATTTTGATTGGAGGATGCTTATCTATCGATACAGAAGCCAAAATAGTAAATTTGAACATTTATATCTGCTGTCAGTCAGTCTGGCTGTCTGTACGGTGTGTCCGATGGACGCCGAAACTACTGAACGGATTTGTACGAAATTTGGCAGGATTATTACTTATACTATGTAGAAGGATCTTGCATACTTTTTATCTCGAAAATTTTGACAGGCCCTCTGGGATACACTAAACAATAACGACATAATAGATCACCACGCGGGTGAAACCGCGGGGCGCATTTAGTAAATGAATAAAACTGATTCTTAGTAAAGTTTTCAGTATCTATAATTATTCAAATTTTCGAATTTTATTTAAAAAAATAACACATAATAATACATAAATTTCCGGCAGCCTAGTCGGGAGACCATCTGACTTGCCATCCGCAGGTCCTGGGTTCGAATCCCGCTGCACGCATCCGTCTGTCAAAATAATTTTGGCAATTTTGTGATTTGTGGCCATTACCGCTTTTGCTATAGTGTAAATAAAACTAAACATACATAAATACATTTGTTGTAACCCAACTCCCTGAAATTAAACATTTTGTTATTAATATTATATTTGTTGATTTAACAGCCATGATTTCACATATATTGCGAAAATTACATCTTCCTACCTATTACGATTCGAAAGATACAGTCATTTAAGAGTAGGACAGTTTTAGAGTGAATAGATACCTTCTAGATCGACGAGCTCCATCCTCGGCCACACCGTCGCTTAACATCAGGCGAGTTGGTGGTCAATCATAGATCTATCTTCTATAAAAAAAAAAAAAAAAGGACAGACAGACAGCGTAACATATCGAATAGCCCTTACAATGGAAGCCTAAAAATATTAAAATCAGATAATATTTAGAGTACCTAAATTACATTACATTACATTATGGAGATTACAAAAAAATGAGCTGGTTTTTTTTGTTTTTTTTTTTCAGATTTTCACAAGAGTTTTATTCAATATTCCGAAACTTGTGCTTTATATCTATGATGTGGTGGCTTTTATAAAATTAAATACGCTGGTATGTAAATAAAAAATTATACACTTTTTTCATATCATAAGTACATAAATTTAGTTAAACTGTCTACAATAATATTATTTGAAATATAAATATTTCTGACAGTGGTTATAAAAAATATGTCCATAATTTTGTACGTTAGTTTTAGTACGTCACTAGAGGTAGGTGGTTAAAACGATGCATTATATTTTCACGTATTTTAACAATTAGTGACGCCAACTTGATGCAATGTATGATTGGAAAGTCGGAATGAAGCGGACACGTTTTACACAGCTGAATAACGAATAGGCAAAGAGTATGGCTCCTTCCTTCGTGATAAAACTTCCTTGCGTCCAGAGAGACAAGATATTGAGTATCGACATCACTAAACTGGCAGGCTTTTATCGCGAAACAAGGTTCTTTCACAGATTAGCATTCATCATCATCAACATCATCTCAGCCCTAAGAAGTCCACTGCTGGACATAGGCCATGGATTTCCAAAAAGACCGATTGGAAGCAGCTTGCATCCAGCGTCTTCCCGCCACTTGTATGAGGTCATCTGTCCATCTCGTGGCTGGTCTTCCTACGCTACGCTTGCAGGTACGTGGTCTCCACTCGAGAACCTTTCGGCCCCATCGGCCATCAGTTCTACATGTGTCCTGCCCACTGCCACTTCAACTTAATATTCATAAGAATACAGAATCAATATTACGACTGTCGGCTTGCTTCATATTTAATGGACAGTCACTTGGGTAAAATAATTTTTTTAGCATATTTTAGTATATTCATCATTAAGGAATCTGTGATGTCTTTGCTTAAGCACATCATCTGCTCTATTACAAGTATTTGTGCCTCAATAAGAGTTTTATTAGTGTGAGTTTTAACGATTATTTCTGATACTTCAAGATTATTAATTTTATTTTATTTACAGGTTGATTTTAACTTCATAATATTGTCAACAATTTCATCGGCTTTTACTCTGATTGAGCTCATTGTACCTGCGTTGCTCGCCGGTATGCTCGCCACTCAAGCGAACAAGATCACAGTCATACTTACTGATAAGCTGATGAAACGCCGAGGTTCGCAATTTTGTAGCAGTCTCATACAAGTCTTTTGCTTTCTTTTTTTTCAAGCAATAAATTAATGACTATAATCTTGGAATCTTCAAGGCTAGAGCAAATAAATATTTTCTAGATAGACGAGTAAAAAAAATAGCATCCTGGTTTGTATCTACGAGTATGGTTACAATTTTTATTTTTGACGCAGTAAGTCAGTGCCTTTCATGCTCCTGATCAGATTTCAACAAATGGCGTGTCTAAAATGTCTATCATTGCTTATTATTAACTACATGATGTTGCAGAAAATCCACTTCCGCAAAATTTCATTGTTTGTTTAGTTTTAGATAACAAAAAAAAACATCGTATGATAATCATACGATTTGACAAGGAAAATTAAGTTAGAAAGAAAACTGTATTATTGATACAATCAAAACATCATATTTTCGCAAGCATATAATATGTCTATTTCTTTATTACTTAGGTAATCCTGGAGCATACGATGCTTTTACCGATTTTTATGTGATCGATAAATTCAATCCTGTTTCATAAAACTGTTCCATTGCTAAGGGCGTGCATCTTTTCATTCTCATTCACCACGCTGATCAAGTTTGAGTTAAGGCCGTATCATTTAGAACATTCGTATCTCTCAGATACGCAAGTTTCTTCATCGTTTGAAAGAAACAACTTTTAGTGATAATATAACAATAAATTATGGAAAGGTGGAAAGGTAAGTATGTTCGTGTATTGGAATTTGAACCTAGAAACTATGGATTGGAGGTCAAAAAGATTCAAAATATATACCTAGTGAAAACTTATTTCCGTTTTGTTTTCAGATGTCTCATATATAATGGATGTTACCAGTTTCATTCAGTACGTGGAAGCAAGACCCATGAAGTTCTATGTGTATGACATTATTCCCCTGAACGCGGATCTACTCGGGATTATTTTAAACTTCTGTGTCACTTATCTCATTGTCATTATACAGTTTACACATTTGTATTAATTAGATTCTGAATATTACAACTTCGAAATTGACAACGACATCAAATATAGCATTTATAATAGTGCAACTACTTAGAACATAACTAATTCATTGCAATATAATGTAGAAATTTGAACTTACTGTTAAATTCACAGACATAGGTTAAATTCTTCTGTGACTATAATGATAACCTTCTCAATATGAGGCTACGGGAATTACTTTATTCAATCAACGATTTATACTAACCATTCAGTCGATTATTATCTAGCATAATATTGTTATCAATTCTGAAAGGCACCACTAAATTATTTAAAATTCTTAAAATAACTGAATTCAAACAACGAACGGAATTCTCATATAATTTTTTTGCCTTATTTTGAATTCTGTGATTTTAAGAATTGTTATTAGTTTAGTGGTGCCTTTAGAATTGCTTCGATTGTCAGCTTACATAAGGAAATAACTTATCGCAGAACTTGAGACTCGTTTAACTATTTCATCGCATATTTTTTGTATTCAACAGTTTTAGATGTTTGATATATTTTATATTACAATAAGTACTATTATGTAAGAGTCTTTGGTGTATAGTTCAAATAATAAGGTGTAAAGTTATATTCATTGTAGATTGTATGTTTATAAAGCACTTTTTAACCTTATAGTATTGTGAAATAAGCAGTTTCAAGGTGGTGACAAATATATTTATCTCGAGCGCGTTTATTCAATTCCTCAATTTCATTATAAATATCTGCTGTAAAATTTTTCTTCCATATTATTTAATCTATATGTATCACAGTCTACATAATACTTATTAATTTGGTGTGAGATTCTTGTGGTAAGATTTTTGGTACAATCTTAACTAATATTTTCTGGTAGGATTATGGAGTGGCATTAATAAATTAAATAATTGGTTTGTTAATTTCATATTTTATTTAAACGTGAAACCTTTCCCAGCAACTAATTGGAAAGCAGAGTGACAATTACTTTCAATGTTTGGAAATTACGTAGCCAGTCAGGTACGAGATGGTTGGCAGGTGCCGCCTGTATGGTTCCAGTCACCAAATTAATAAAATCTCAGCCCCGTCACAGATATGCGACACCGTGAGCAACTTCTGTGTACTTATGGAATGTTTTGCATAAAATAATAGGAAATAGCAAAAAAGATATCTGTCATCTAGTCTCACGGACGCTGCAAAGCATAAAGGTACATATTATATGTACTACTCTTTCTATGCTGCAGAGTGTTCGATACTTACTCATGAGCAGGATACTTATTCCGTATGACTATCAGCCGCGTTACATGAAATTGATGTGAGTGCGTAAACGATAAGAAAGTAAGAGTAAGTTTAGTGTTTAAAAAGTCTATGTTTTCATTGTCAATGCAACCATGTTACATTTACGTAATGCGGCCGATGGTCATACGGAATCATGACCCTTAATTCGTCTTATAATTATGTAAAATCTAAGCGATACATTCTTTAAAAATTGTTTAATTTCGTTAAGAAACAATTAAAATCGCGAATATTTAAGAAATGAAAATTTTTTTTTTTTGAAAAATATATAATCTTTTTTTTTGGTAAGTACTTATTAATACTTTTGAGATGGAGCTCATAACACGCAGCTCACGCATCACAATATTTATTAAAGTACAATTTTATTTGCTAAACACATTGTTGAAATACTATGTACAAAAAGGTAAATTTTATGGGAGTAAGGTATTACTTAGTCTAAGTTATGTATCAGTGGGCCCCAAACTAGGCAATGCCTGTATCTTGGCGAACCAGGGCTTCGATTTTCCTATATATACAGATTGGCGCAACTGCATCAAGTTCAACTACAAGTTCATGTAATGAAAAATAGTGTCTAAGAAATAAATTATTAAAAGTATTAACTATATACAAAACAAATATTCTTAACTACATCGAATTTCAATTGGACTACTATATTTTTAACAAAAAATAAATGTCTAATTTGGGAAGAAATCAATAAATAAATAATAATAATTATCAAACTGGAAACCCTTCATAACGTGCATGCATGTGTATTTGTGTGGGGGGAGAGGGTTGATTGTGTGTATGTAAGGTATGTGTATGAGAGGGGAGTGTGTGTGTGTGTGTAGTAAGGAGAGTGTGTGTGTGTTTAGTGATTAAGAGAACGGTAGTAGTGATTATTTTTACTAGACTACTAGGGCAGTTTCTTAATCTATCAATCTAACTGTGATCGGAAGGACCAACCACAACGTATGTCGACGGATATAGTGGGTAAGAGGTATGTTGAAAAAATGAGGGTAGGTAGCTGGAGCAGAAAAGTATTTCGATAATGCATTCTCGATGTTTTCCGTGTAGTATTATTATATGTTTTGTGGTTCCGTATTCACACTGTTTCCTTTGCAAAAATTGTGAAATGCGGGTGCGCGTGCGATTCCAAAAAATAGAGATTCTGTACGCAACATTTTTAAAGAAAATAGCATATTAACATTAACTAGCATATATATATTACACATTTGTTTATTCATCACAAATAATACAAATATTTTCTCCGACATGAAATCTGCACGGTATGAGCAACTACGCCACAAGGACCAACATAAAATATGCATACCACAAGTAAATAGCACCATGTTTCATAAAAGCTCACTTATAACAGGTATAAAAATTTATAATAATTTACCACTAGAAATTAAGACCATAAATGGCAATAAGTTTAAAATTAATTTAAAGAAATGGCTTGCAGATAAGGCATTTTACAACCTAGATGAGTATTTTAAATATACAAGCCCATTTAATTACCTATTTATAAGTTAGCTGTAGATAATGATAATAGTATAGATAGATAATAGATTTTTATTTTTTTACATATAAAAAACCATTTAATTACCTGTTTATATTATATGTTAGCACTGTAGGTAGTAACAATAATAGATTTATATATTTTCATATACAAATAGCCAAAGAAAATTTGTAACCAAAGATTTTTCACATGGAAATATTATAATTAACTTCCATTAGAAATTGTATACTACATAAGAAATTATTATAGTACATAAGAACTCAATGTTGCACGCCCGCAATGGGTAAACTGTTGAAACCAATATTTTTTAAGAACTCTGTACACAGTTATGAGCAATAAAGTATATTTGATTTGATTTGAAAAGACAGTGACTCTTTTGTCACGTCTAACATACGATTGCAAATGAGATATAAGGACCCTGTAACATCTGGCAAATATTTGCTTTTTACGAATTTATTATTTATGTTAGAATGTATAATACTCGTGTATATGTCGTATTTTACTAACTACTACTACTACTCGACTTTGATTTGGTACCCGGTTTTTAGGGTTCCGTACCTCAAAAAAAAAAAACGGAACCCTTATAGGATCACTTTGTTGTCTGTCCGTCTGTCCGTCTGTCCGTCTGTCCGTCTGTCCGTCTGTCTGTCCGTCCGGGTGTCAAGACCTTTATCTCGGGAACGCGTGAAGGTATCGAGTTGAAATTAAAACCGTATACGCAGATCTATAGTATCTTGCTGCAGAAAGAAAAATAAAATTTCTCAGTTTTCGTGAAAAAAAGTTACAGCCGAATATGTCGTAAGAAACGCAGATTTCGACACTCACAGAGGAATCAAAACCTATGGGGTACTTCCCGTTGACCTAGAACTCTGGAATTTGGCAAGAAGCATTGTGTTAGAGTACACATATAGGAAGAAATCCTAAGACTGGACATTTTTAATTTAATCACAAAATATAGGGTCTTTAAGCAAGGAAAGAGGGTCCAAATTTTTAAGTACTTTAACCGTATCATGTGGGGTATAATATGAAAGTGCTTCATTAGCACAAGCTAAAACGGGTTTTTAAATATTTTTGATGTATGTTCGATTTATGAAGGAAAATATAAAAAGAAAACAAAAAAAAACCTTTTATCTACTAGTTTATACGGAACCCTCGGTGGGCGAGTCTGACTCGCCTTGTTCGGTTTTATTTTTTATATTCATCAGTAATTTCTGAGATTTTTTTTTTCAAATCGGTCCAGATGTCTTAAGAGTAATTGGGAAATATACATAAAAATATTCAAAAAAAGATTCCCACGAATTGAAAACCTCCTCCTTTTTGGAAGTCATGTAAAACACTTAAGTACGGAAATCATTGACTGTTTTGCCAGTGTGTCATCTAAACATACAATACTCGCCAATAGTCTTTTAATCTTCTATATTACAACGGTCTTGGCTTCTTAGTCGTACTTCTAGTCTAGAAGACACAGCAGAATGGAAGAAGAATAAGCGAAGACGATACAATCTCACTGAAATATTTATAATAAAAACATAACGCTCCTTTTTGAACAGTCTGATAAAACCATATATTTATATTATTAGCATATATGTATAAATATGTGCTATGTCACCGACATAGCACAGCGGATAAGCAAGTTGAAGTGGCAATGGGCAGGGCACATAGCACGTAGAACTAACGGCCGATGGGGCCGAAAAGTTCTCGAATGGAGACCACGAACCGGCAAGCGTAGCGTAGGAAGACCAGCCACAAGGTGGATTCTTGTGGCTGAGATGATGATGATGATGATAAATATATCAATATTGACAATGACGACAGTATTGTGAGTGCGCACCGAGGCTATATTATTGACCGACATTATTAATCAATCACTTAATTTAATTTAGAAGACATACCTTTATAATTTACATCAATTTTGTAATGTCACAATTCACTCGATTACTTTACTCAAGGCTCTGGCTTAGACCACACCGTCTGTCCGCTATTAATTTCGATAAATAAAAATTAAAAGTAACTTTTTACTTATCCAAAATAAAATAAAAAAAAAAACAAAATATAACTGTCATGGAACGTCTGCCCAAACTTAATTTACTTTTTAAATATTCGCGCACCGACAAATTACCAAATTATGTATCGCCATTCTACAAATGCTTACATATTGTATTTGGATTAAACTTCGGATTTTTCAACGCATCGAACAAAAGTTTTAGTATAAAGCTTCTTGTATTACTTTTTAGTATGGCAATATGTGTTTTCAATATATTATTTCAGTACAAAGATATTAGCATGAAAATACTTTTTTTTAAGATAAATTATTCTTTACAACATTTTATATACATACTCATTCTTTACAAACAAAAAAATACTTTATGCGATTATTTTCTTGCTTTAGTAAAAATAGATTCACAATTGAAATTTCGCGTAACAAACAAAACATACTCTGAAAATATTTTCGTAACTGTAACTATTTTAGTTGCCATTGTCAAAGTTGCTTTGGCAATTGCATGGATGTGTTTCATCTATCCTAATAATCGTATATCCGTTTCACTTAATATATTCTATATGTGGATATGTCATGACGTTCTGTCAGTTACATATTCTTTGGTGTTTTTCTCGTTATATCGTCGCTTGAAATCACTGTTACACCAACTGGAGAGAACAAATGAAGGTTTTTTCTCGTCATATATGGTGTACGGGTCTATTGCAGATGCTGCTTACTCAATAAAGACATCATTTGATCCAATAGTAAGTTCTTGAGAAGTTCCTTAAACTCCATCTTTACATAGAAATGAATAAAACTGTAAAGTATTCAGTATCAATAAAATTATTTTAATTTTCGGATTTCATTATTAATAAACTTTAGATGTAACAATTTAATAATTTAAAAAAAACTGGCCTGTTGACAGTTTATAACATAATATACTAGAACATTAATATATCCTAAATCCGAAAAAGAACGAGTTTCATTCGTATACCGAGGCTTCCGTACTCCAATGCAGCATGATCACGGGCACCAGGACTAGTTTTTCAATAAAAAGTGCTTCATATCTGTGTGTTCGTAACTTTACTATTTTCAGAATATAAAGTTCAAGAGTAGGAGTATATTTAGGATATGTGGCATTAAAAATGTTCAGTCTCTAGTTTTATCATTCACATGAAAATAGAACGTAATGGTAACATGTTTTCTCTTTATAAAACGATATTCTAATTCTCAAGAAATTCTTAAGAAATTCTCAATATGTACTCTTATATTGAGCCCATATCATCATCTCAGCCATAAGAAGTCCACTGCTGGACATAGGCCTCCCCTATGGATTTCCAAAAAGACCGATTGGAAGCGGCTTGCATCCAGCGTCTTCCTGCCACTTGTATGAGGTCATCTGCCCATCTCGTGGCTGGTCTTCCTACGCTGCGCTTGCCGGTGCGTGGTCTCCACTCGAGAACCTTTCGGCCCCATCGGCCATCAGTTCTACGTGCTATGTGGCCTGCCCACTGCCACTTCAACTTGCTAATCCTCTGTGCTATATCGGTGACTTTCGTACGTCTACGTATCTCTTTATTTCGTATTCGATCTCGTAGAGTGACTCCGAGCATAGCCCTCTCCATAGCTCGTTGCGTGACCTTGAGCTTCCTTATAAGGCCCATAGTTAGGGACCACGTCTCAGTGCCGTAAGTCATCACTGGTAACACACACTGGTCGTAAACTTTCGACTTGAGGGACTGGGGTATATTGGACGAGAAGACGCTTTTAAGTTTCCCGAACGCTGCCCAGCCGAGTTGGATACGACGATTGACCTCTCTCGCAAAGTTGGACCTGCCTAATCGGACCGTTTGTCCTAGGTAGACATATTCGTCAACAACTTCAAGAGTGGAGTTACCCACAGATATTGGGGTGGGCACTACATGGGCGTTCGACATAACCTTCGTTTTGTCCATGTTCATTTTGAGGCCCACCCGTTGGGAAACTCTATCGAGGTCTTCGAGCATCGTACTGAGGTCCTCCATCGACTCTGCCATGACTACTATATCGTCGGCAAACCGAAGGTGAGTGATGTACTCGCCGTTAATATTGATACCGAGCCCTTTCCATTCCAGAAGCTTATAGGCATCTTCCAAACCGGCGGTAAACAGTTTCGGAGAGACAACGTCTCCTTGCCTCACGCCTCTCTTTAATGGAATTGCCTCTGAATTCTGGTCTTGTACTCGGACCGACATGGTGGCGTTGTTGTACAAACACTTCAGCACTTCGACATACCGATAGTCAATACGGCATCGTTGGAGGGCCTCAAGCACCGCCCAGGTCTCGATCGAATCAAAGGCTTTCTCATAGTCCACAAACGCTAAGCAAAGGGGCAAGTTATACTCTTCGGTCTTCTGTATCACTTGCCGCAGCGTGTGGATATAGCGCGTGTGGGTGTGTGGAGCCCATATCACATAATACCAATTAGCAACAACTTGTTTACTTGTAATTTTTGTTTGCTTTTTTTGTGGAATCAAAAAGGATCTTTTAATATTGAAAAAAAGGTTTATTTCGGATAAATTAAATTTAACATGCTTGTAAGAAAAAAATATACTAAGAATTATGACTATACCTTTACTATATCTACACTTTAAGGATACATAAAAAAATTACAATTTTAAAAGGATGTAAAAAAGTAATCAATTTAAATTAAAATTTATTTATTTATTTTATCTTTTAATTAGCCGGTATAATTTCCCATTAGTTCAAAAATTATAAACACAAGCTTGACTCGCAATTCACTTTTAGTCTCAGCATTTTTTTTTGTTAAAAATCAAATAATATTTAGAGGTAAAGTTATTTAAGGTATGGAAGAAGGATAGGGAGGCCTTTGCCCAGCAGTGGGACGGAACAGGCTCAAAGTAATAATAATAATAAAGGTATTCTAGTACCAGATATCCCATTGTATGGAATTATGCGCTGTGTGCAGTTTGCTCAATGTTTTCTATAAAACTGAAACAACATTATGGAGATTAAATTTAAAAAAAAACCGGACAAGGCGAGTTAGACTCGCCCACCGAGGGTTCCGTACAAAGTAGTAGATAAAAGGGGGATTTTTCTTATATTTTTATTTTCCTTCATTAATCGAAAAATATACATCGTAAAAATATTTAAAAACCTGTTTTAGATTGTGGTAATTAATCTCTTTCATATGATATGGTTATGATGATGATATGGTTAAAGTACTTTAAAATTTGAACCCTCTTTCCTTGCTTAAAGACCCAATTTTTGAGAATTAATTAAAAATGACCAGTTTTCGGATTGTTTCCTATATGTGTACTATATAACACAATGCTTTTTGCCAAATTTCATAGTTCTAGGTCAACGGGAAGTACCCCATAGGTTTTGATTCCCTTGTGAGTGTCGAAATGTGCGTTTTTTTTTACTTATTCGGCTGTAACTTTTTTTTATGAAACTTGAGAAATTTGATTTTTGTCTCTACAGCAAGATACTATGGATCTACGTATATGGTTTAAATTTCAACTTGATATATTTACGCGTTCCTGAGATAAAGGTCTTGACACCCGGACAGACGGACAGACGGACAACAAAGTGATCCTATAAGGGTTCCGTTTTTTCTTTTGAGGTACGGAACCCTAAAAATGAACTGTTTTATTTTGCTTCTATTTTTTTCAGTTTCTCACAGGAATTTTATTCAATATTCCGAAATGTATGCTGTACATCTATGATATGGTGGCATTTATAAAATTATATACGCTGGTATGTGAATAAAATTGCATACACTTTTTTCGTATTGTTCTTTTCGTCAAACGGTCTACAATATAATTATTTTCAACACACTTGCTCGTAAAATGGCCCTCATTCAACCGTTTTTATGGCCGAAAAGTATCCTATAAAACACGCGTGCTTTTGACTTTTCTATTACGCACTAGTGTCTTTACTTTACAGTTTTTTTTTAATTTCAACAAAGAGTTTATACTTAAATTAAATATTTCAGTTATAAACCGTGCTTTTGACTTTTCTATTACGCACTAGTGTCTTTACTTTACAGTTATTTTTTTTTCAACAAAGAGTTTTTACTTAAATTAAATATTTCAGTTATAAACGGGTGTTTTTTTCCTCGCAAGTGTGTTGAAAAACGTCGTATGAAACGCGTGAGCATTATGGTCAATACAGTCGAGGCGGAATTGCAGCCCGAGCCGAAGGCGAGGGCGTAATAGAGCCGAGAGTGTAATGACCAACTTAGCACACTTGTATCATAATGTACTATTGTCGTGTTTTAATTGTGTGTGCATAAAAATATTATATGTTGTAGTAAAATGTAGGCTTTTCTCGCGAAACAAGGTTCTTAAGAATACAAAAGCAATATATTTCTAGACTGTCCGTTTGCTTCAAATTCAACTGACAGTAAATTGGATAAAATACTAGTTTTTAGCATATTTTAGTATACCAATAATTTTTATGGATTCAGTTCTGTCATTGCTTAAACACGTCATCTACTCTATTATTCAGGCCACAATATTATAGGAGTTTTGGTAATGGGGGTAGTAACGATTATTCCTAAAACCTATAAAAAGTTCTTCATAATAATGAACACAATGTCCTTCATAGTGTATCCGTCGATTGTACCAATATTATTTATTTTACAGGTTGATTTTAACTTCATTATATTGACAACAATTTCATCGGCTTTTACTCTGTTCGAGATCGTTGTACCTGCGTTGCTCGCCGGTATGCTCACCACTCAAGCGAACAAGATAACAGTCATACTCACCGATAAGCAGATGAAATGTCGAGGTTTGGAATTTTGTAGCAGTCTCTTAAGAGCTTTTTGCTTTCTATTTCGTATTTTTAGGGTTCCGTACCCAAAGGGTAAAAACGGGACCCTATTACTAAGACTCCGCTGTTCGACCGTCCGTCCGTCTGTCACCAGGCTGTATCTCATGAACCGTGATAGTTAGAAAGTTGAAATTTTCACATATGATGTATTTCGGTTGCCGCTATAACAAAAAATTCAAAAAAATAGAATAAAATAAGTATTTAAGGGGGCTCCCATACAACAAACATATTTTTTTTTGCTCGTTTTTGCTCGATATTTATAACGGCAACAGGCAGACGCTTGAAATATTCACAGAATATTGAGTTATATTATTCACTTAAAAAAAAAAAAAAAATATATATATTTAAGGAGCCCTTAAATATCAATTTTATTTTAATTCCCATACAACAAACGTGATTTTTTTTTGAAGTTTTTATAGATTTATAGATTAATGGTACGGTATTAGTTTTATAGATTAATGGTACGGAACCCTTCGTGCACTAGTCCGACTCGCACTTGGCTGGTTTTTTATCCTCAAGCAATAAAAAACTCTGGATTGGAGGTCAAATGTATACCTAATACAAACTAATTTCCTTTTTGTTTTCAGATGCCTCCTATATAATGGATGTTACCAGTTTCATTCAGTACGTGGAAGCAAGACCCATGAAGTTCTATGTATATAACATTATTCCTCTAAACGCGGATCTACTCGGAATGATTTTAAACTTCTGTGTCACTTATCTCATTGTCATTATACAATTTACACATTTGTATTGATTAGATTCTGAATATATTAATTTAGAAATTGACAGCGCCGCTTAACACCGCTTTTATTATAGTCCAACTTAGAATGTAATTAATTAATTGCTTTACAATACATAAATTCGAACTTGCTATTAAATTCTTCTGTGACTTCTGTGACTATAATGAGAACCTTCTTAATATGAGGCTACGGGAATTACTAAATTTAGTCAACGATTTATATGTACTAACCATTTAGTCGATTATTATCTTGCATAATATTGGTATCAATTTTGAAGGCACCACTAAATTATAAAATAAAAAAAATGAATGGAATCCTTATTTTAATTCAACAAACTATTCAGTATGTATCATGTTTTAGGATTATTAAATAAAGTCGATTAAAAACGTGACTGTCTTCTGGCAGATCCTCGTGACAGGGCGAGCGCGGGGAATGTGTGGGGCACCCGAGATTGGCGGGAGGCGGAACATATTAGTCCATTATTAGGCGGAACATATTAACGTATTAGTACATATTAGTCTACTGTGGTTATAGTGCAAATACTCGAATTAATAACAATACAGTTTCCCGAATTGTAATGAAAAACATTAATAAAATAAGACGATGAGAATTATTACATTAAGTCAAGTACTATCCAGAATAAGGTAATTGTTAACTTAATTAATTCATAATAATTATGCACAAGTCTTAGAATATGAGTCTATCTTAGCTATTTCATCGCACATTTATTAATCATGGTTACTATTGATTTTTGTTTGTATGTTTAGATGTTTTTTTTTTTTGTAACTATGTTTAGATGATTTTTTTTATCGTAACAAGTAAATGTCGTTGTGCTAAGATTTTTTGGTGTATTTTTTATTGATAATTATGTGAAACAGCTTTAGAGTGACACTCTTAAATTTAATTTATTTTACTAAAAATATTGAACTTACGATTGCTATAATTGAGCGAGCGAGCAAAGCGTCTCTGCATCAGCTGGCCAAATTTTCTTTCGTTTGTCAGTTTGTTTGTGAGTTTGTATATTCGTACTCGCGTACAGGGCGTGATTTTGAATCGATTTTGATGAAACTTAGCGTATAGGTTCTATGGACAATTTATTTTTCTAATCGTTGGCGATTTTTGATATGAGGGGTGGTTCGCATATAAAGGGGTTATATATATATATATATATTTTATGATATTTGGTAGGTAGATAAAGTTCACAATTATTACAACTTGTGGTAAAAATGAACTGAATTAGTCGAGTGGTTGTCGAAATATGACAACCAACTTGAGATTGCGTGTAACAGTGAGGGCGCGTGGATGTGCTAAGCCAACTTTATGTGGGCATTATGTACAGATGACCCAAGGTGAGCTTCAAATAAGCTCTCTCGCGAGGTCTAATGTTCGTAGAACTACTAGTATTTTATGTTATCTTAGAACATTGGCTGTTGGCATAGCTTGCATTAGCCTGTTGTTGCACTAGTCTATTTAAGTAATTTGTTATTACTTTTAAGGTGTGTACAATAAAGAGTTTATCTATCTATCTAACATAGTTTTTATATTTCTATTTATACAGAAATTGGAACGCAAAATACAATGGTAGAAATTAAGGAAGCAGGGTTTTGTTTATTAACTCCTGATCTAAAAAGAGGTGTGCTACGAGTTTTACATGTATTCTATATCTGTGTGCATTTGTGCGTATATCTGGCGTTCATTTTTTGTTTCAAAGAAAGTTTGATTAAGCGTGTGCTAAGCTATTTTTAATCCAAATGGGATCTTTAAAATTATCTATTTGTGTATGAGCTCTCATGATATAAAATTCTCAGAACGTACGAGTATGTTTCTATCTAACTAACTGAATTGATATATGTGTGCAGTGTGGCACGTATTTTGTAGTAAAAACACAAATGAAATCCCGAAGGAATGAACTATAGTACTGTAGCACATACTGTCTCTCAAGGTTTGATTGATTGATTGCGTGTGACGTCTGAGCGCAGCTCCCCGAGGCCGACATCTGATATCGCACAGCTTTTAGCAGCACTTCTGGGACACATCTCACTAATAAAGACTAGAGAGACACCTCGAGACAAAGTCCAATAAGTAGACCTCGCTCGCTAGATGTCACTGTGATGATAGATACTGCGTAAATGACTGTACTTTTGAACCGTAATAGAACGGAGCTTTAATTTTCGCTCGTACGTATTCTATTTATTAGTTCCACTGGTAGTATAAGTGATACAATTTTGTAAAGTTTGTTTTACGTGAGATGGGGATTTGTTTTTAGCGGATCACAATAATAATTTAATTAAAATATCTATTTACTATTTTGGTTTTTGATTTTGCATCGATAGGAACATTGAATTTTATATACAGTCATGTTATAATTATTTTTATTATCTTCAAAACAATAACAATAAAATTAATATGCTACCATACCATTGAGAAATTCCACACTTGTATAAATATTTTCATTAAAAGTATTGATTAATTACCTACGTTTGTATATGATTTCTAATTCTTAATTTTAAAATTTATATAAATATAGTTATTAAGGCGATACCTCGTTGCGAAAATGATAAAAAGTGGGAGGGGTCTAATATGCAAGCGAGCGCATTACGTACAACAAAATTTTAAATCCGCACGCAAGGAAGTAGCGATTTAGAACAGAGAAGTAGTGGAGTAGATTTACGCTTATGTTTATTTTATTATATGTGTGGAATTGTGATTATTTTATTAAATATTTATCTTCTTTATTCGTTACTCACAAAATTAACAATCTTATTTTTTTTAAAGTATTTGGTAATTAGTATAATTTTTCTATAACATGAAACACATGTTGGGTTATTGATACATTTTTAAATAAATAATATGAGAGATTTTTTTTTATCCGCGAGCGGGATACGAACCCGCGACCTCCGACAAATCGTGTCATTGCTCATTTACCAACATGTTTCATGTTAAATAAAAATTATACTAGTAAATTTATTATAAGGAATTATTACAAGACAAACATTCTAATTGAAAAATTAGATTTGTCGGGTACCAAAGCTATAAAGCTATGATAATCAGATGTTTCCTACCGTCCTATAAGACGTAAAATTATACATGGTAGTATGAGAGAGAGAATTTCGAAGCGAGCAGTTAGACCGCGATATCTCAGTTGGTAAAAGAGCAACACGGATGGAGGTTGCGGGTTCGACTCCCGCTAGCGGTTTTTTTTCTCTCATATTATTTATTTAAAAAAATTAGTATTTGGTAATATGGTAAAAGGACCGGAAAGTATGTTGTATTTTGAAATTAAACTTTTGCGCACAGTTGCATTCGAAGGGAACTCGTACTCATTAGGCTAGCCTATGCGTCTATCTAGGTTAGGTATAAACTATAGAATCAGTTGAGTTAGAATCAGTATAAAATCAGTTGAGCTATTTAAGCTAAATATTAAGCTTTGAAGTGATTATTTTTTGTTAGAGTTACGTGCCTAAAGCTTAACTTAAAAAAACATACTAGTATAATATAATGATTAAATTAAAATAAAACTATCAAGGCTAAGTAGGCTTTACAAGTAATAATTGTTCCCGTGTAAGTATAACCATGTAAACAAGTATCTATGTTAAAAAAATACCCTACTGCAGAAAAGCAGTTTTTGCAGTCTAACTTACGATTTCGTTACGCTTGATATGCTGTTGGTTTCCGAGATGTAGCCATGTCAAGTTTGACAGCTGTCATTTGAAATGAAGTTCGCGACGAGATCTATCACTTTTGTAAAGAAACAAATAGTCTAAGATCAATAGTTTCCAAGATATAGCCGTGTAAAGTTTGACAGCTGTCATTAGAAATGAAGTTCTTGACTAGATCTATAACTTTTGTAAAGAAATAAATAGTCTAGGATTAATAGTTTCCAAGATATAGCCGTGTAAAGTTTGACAGCTGTCATTAGAAATGAAGTTCTTGACGAGATCTATCAATTTTGTAAAGAAACTAATAGTCTAAGATTGATAGTTTCCAAGATATAGCCGTGTCAAGTTTGACAGCTGTCATTTGAAATGAAGTTCTCGACGAGATCTATCACTTTTGTAAAGAAACTAATAGTCTAGGATCAATAGTTTTCGAGATATAGCCGTGTCAAGTTTGACAGCTGTCATAAGAAATGAAGTTCTCGACGAGATCTATCACTTTTGTAAAGAAACTAATAGTCTAGGATCGATAGTTTCCGAGATGTAGCCGTGTCATGTTTGACAGCTGTCATTAGAAATGAAGTTCTCGACGAGATCTATCACTTTTGTAAAGAAACTAATAGTCTAAGATCTATAGTATCCAAGATGTAGCCGTCTCGAGTTTGACAGCTGTCAAACTGATAGCTTGACAGGTAACAGCTGTCACTTTGAAATATGTGGCGAGCTTTTTATTGCAAGGACATAAAAATAATTTTAAATAAAAACTAAAAAATGTGTAAGCGGTTGTATGTTCTTGTGTATGTACTAGTGAAGCAAAGAGGTTACAAATACAGAAGGACATATTTTATCGAAACGTCCAGTTTCGTACAAAGAATAATTACGTTTACTACGTAACCAGTTACGTAACAAACGCCGTGATTACGTATAAGGAAAAAACTTCTTCGTACGATACTAGTATAATTATGTTTCGTACGTAACTAGTTACAGAACAATAGTTACGTACGCGACCGAAGCGCTTATTAATACTTAATTGATTTTCAACCAACGAATTATCGCCAAATAAAAAAAGTGCGAAAACTTCCCTTTTATTAAAGTCGGTTAAAATAATTTATTTCAAAATGCAGTATACTTTTGATTATAACAGTAGTACAAAATAACAACTTTACCTTTCAAGTTTCAACACTTTAAAACTTTTAGTTGTGGTTGCGACTCCACAGTCTCGAAGAAATAAAACTATCCGAAATCAATATGGCCTAAAAACTGAATAAAAGAAGTAAATAATCGTAATTCGTAAAGCTCGTCAAGCGTCAACCGACACAGAACCGTCGCGCACGATGTTCACGGGCGAACTGGGTAAGTGGTTGAGAAGGATAGAACTAAGCGATAGCAACGTAAATAGATAGAGAGAGGAAACATGCAACCTGCTCCAAATAAATAACGTAAGCGCCATACCAAATAAAAATTAATTAAAAATTCGTTTTTACGTTTCTTTAAAAACTGACTTGGTATTAATGTTTAATAAGATATTATCTACATTTGTCATTATTTTAATGTAACAGAAAGTACATGACTATGACATAAAATTCATAAAATGTTATTTTTAGAGGTAAGTTCTGATTTTTTTTTCTATCGAGGAAAGTTACTTGTTTTATGTTTCTGTCTTCTAATTAATGGAGGTAATATAGTCAACAAACACATTTACAAAAATTGAATTATTCAAACAAGTATTCTTAAAATCAAATTATTATAAAAAAATGGTTTTATTACCATGACTCATCTTAACGAGTATCTTTATTAAACCTGTTGACGTGGCATTTCGTTATTAAACATCACACTTCTCTAGTTTTCTCTAGTTTTGTTTATTTGTAAGTACACCAATTAAAAGTACACGGTGAATTTTATGACGTCGCAGCACTGTCTACTCGGAAAAAAAAATTAAAAAATGATTGAAAATGTAAAAACAACATCAAACACATGTAAAATGTATTCGTACCTTACAATAATTCAAAATTACGTATAAAAGCAAAAATAATTAATTAAACGAATTACTTTACATACCTATCTGGCAATGAAAAAAAATATCGTGAAAAGTTGTCCCTCTATTTCTTCTTAATCTCGTAGGCTCTGAATTGGCTCGCGTAGTATACGGTATAAATATTGAACGTTGCTATAAATGAGACCATATCAATATCGGGAGACGAAATATGGGTAAATAAATAACGCCATACGATCACATAATTTAGGTCCCGAGCTCTAATAAGCATTTTCCGAGTCTGGGAAATTGGAATCGAGACGAACCATGATCACAAATGGATGAAATATAGAGCTTTCTTATCCCCTAATTATATTTCTTCTTTAGACCGAACTTGGCTTCTACGGAGATTGTCTTTTACTAATTAATATAGCTTTCTAGACATTGTTCTGCCTGTCAGTTTAGCTGCTCGCTAGCTTAGCGTCTGACCTTGCTAGCCAACAGCTTGGGTTAAAAAATCCCAAATTCCATTTTATCCCGACCTTCCTGCTTTTTACCCGACTGCGCAAGAAGTAGGGTTATGATTTTCGGTTGTATATTAGTTTCTATATTACCTATTAAAATTTAAACGTCTTGACCGTTTATTAACCGACTTCCAAAAAAGGAGGTTATCAATTCGACCTGTATGTTTGTAATATTGTCAGAATTGCACAATTTTTAGGGTTCCGTACCTCAAATGGAAAAAATGGAACCCTTATAGGATCACTTTGTTATCCGTCTGTCCGTCTGTCCGGGTGTCAAGACCTTTATCTCGGGAAAGCGTGAAGGTATCGAGTTGAAATTAAAACCATATACGCAGATCCATAGTCTCATGATGCAAAAAGAAAAATCAAATTTCTCAGTTATCGTAAAAAAGTTACAGCCGAATATATCGTAAGTAAGCTAAAACAGGTATTTTTCCTTCATAAATCGAAAAATATAAAAAAATATATCGTTTCCCCCTTTTATCTACTAGTTTGTACGAAACCCTCGGTGGGCGAGACTGACTCGCTCTTGTCCGATTTTTGTATTGTTAGTCTATAGTAGCTTCTAAACATGTATGCCAAATTTTATAAATGTATGTATGTTTGTCCACGATTTCGCAGAAACTAGAAGTCGTATTTCAAAAATTCTTTTTATATTAAATAAAATATCTTTCAACTTAGGAGTCACTGTAAGGTTCATCAAAATCAGTTCAGTAATTTTCAAGATAAGGGCTTTTGAACACTCACTTCTTTCATCGCAACTGCAGAACAGTGTCTACACCTTCAATTGTTTGATAGACAGTGACATGAGCGGTGATGAGCTTTGAGGAACGTTTTTAACCGACTGCAAAAAAAGGAGGCTATCAATTCGACCTGTATTGTGAATACAATTTGTAATTTCAAACAAAACGAGTAAATCTATTATAAAAATTAATAAATAAAAGTAATTTAAAAAAATTAAACCGACTTCAAACTGAAAAGAAAGAAATAACTCGAAGAAAATCAACTATTTTTGAGGTCGGTGTCAGGCCCTAAGGTATCATCAACTAAGTCCGATGTCCTATCAGACAGACACCGTCCTCAAAAATAGTTAGTTTTCTTCGAGTTATTTCTTTCTTTTCAGTTTTAAGTCGGTTTAATTTTTTTTAATTACTTTTATTTTGACGAGTGAGGTGAGATCGTTATTTGTCTTTGCTTCCCAAGTTTTCTTAGACTACGTTTTATTGAAATACACATTTCAACAAACAAAAGTTAACTGGTAGTACTTAGCTGGTCACAGTATCAAAAAATAGGTTCACATACATTACCTAGGGGTTGAAGTAAGCAACAACAAGTACTTACTTAAAAAAAAAACTTTTTAAATTAAACGGTTTTATTGAAAAGAAAGATAATGATGTAGGTAATGTATTTACTGTATTTTACTAGAAAAACCCTTTAATTTGATACCCATATTATGTAGGTTGTGTTAAAATATGAAATCCGCCATTTTATGGCGGCGGCCATCTTGGATTTATAATAATACATCATCATCATCATCATCTCAGCCATAAGAAGTCCACTGTTGGACATAGGCCTCCCCCATGGATTTCCAAAAAGACCGATTGGAAGCGGCTTGCATCCAGCGTCTTCCCGCCACTTGTATGAGGTCGTCTGTCCATCTCGTGGCTGGTCTTCCTACGCTGCGCTTGCCGGTACGTGGTCTCCACTCGAGAACCTTTCGGCCCCATCGGCCATCAGTTCTGCGTGCTATGTGCCCTGCCCACTGCCACTTCAACTTGCTAATCCGCTGTGCTATATCGGTGACTTTTGTACGTCTACGTATCTCTTCATTTCTGATTCGATCTCGTAGAGAGACTCCGAGCATAGCCCTCTCCATAGCTCGTTGCGTGACCTTGAGCTTCCTTATAAGGCCCATAGTTAGGGACCACGTTTCAGTGCCGTATGTCATCACTGGTAACACACACTGGTTGTAAACTTTCGACTTGAGGGACTGGGGAATATTGGACGAGAAGACGCTTTTAAGTTTCCCGAACGCTGCCCAGCCGAGTTGGATACGACGATTGACCTCAGTAGTAGGGATTCGAGAGTTCTAGCTCACTGATTTCTAACTCAGAAGACGTTCTAGCTCAACATCGAGGGGTCACCGCCTAAAAAAAAAAAAAAAAAAAAAAAAAAAAAAAAGGTTTTGGGGTGCGCTGAATCGATTCCCGTGGTCCGTTTTGAGCTATCTCTTCAGGTTTCAGAGATAGATTTCTCTTATCTAGACTCCCAGTACCCCTCATTAACATTAATCACCTTGATCGTTAACGTTGCTCGCGACTCCCATTAACACTAATCGCCTTGATCGTTAACGTTGCTCGCGACTCCCCCATTAACCTAATTGCTTGCGATTGCATTCCTGACATAACCTACTTGTTTCACTTGTTGATGAATCGAATCCCGTGGTCCGTTCTCTCCAGGTTACTTGTCTACTAACCTAACCTAACCTACTTGTTACATTATTTCATCTAAATACTAACCTAACCTAACCTACTTGTTACATTATTTCATCTAAATACTAACCTAACCTAACCTACTTGTTACATTATTTCATCTAAATACTAACCTAACCTCTACTTGTTACATTATTTCATCTAAATACTAACCTACCTGCTGAATACCTAACCTAGGAATACCTAACCTGGGTTAAGCAATAACAAAAACAACTGTCTGTTCTTTAAAGCCTTTATTTAATCAAAATAGTGTTGATACATGTCATATACCACTATATCATTCCTAATTGTATTGCTTTCATCGAATTTGCTTGTAAGCTGTAACATACCCATTCCGTGGTATTTGTAGTACAAGTATACCAAGCAGTACTTGCCACATAGCGAGGTCCAATCATTTTGTATTCTCTTGTCATTAAAATCCCACATTCTACAGTTCCTGTTCAGAAAACTCTTATGATAGCCCGTAGGTGGTCGGCCAAAGGAGTCAAAATATTGCCCAACGCTGCCTTTTTCTATGTGTATGGCTACCCAATGAGACCCTGGTCGCGTGTCTGAATCCAAATTGCTAACTATAAACGTAGGCGCTTCGGTATGTATTGGTAATTTGTTTGCAGCGTACACGTTATTTTGCAGACTAGGATGAATTTTGTATAAACATTCCTTGATCTCGATTGTGTTCATAGTAGCTACCTTGCGAAGATTTCTCTTGCGAATGTTGTTATTGATAAAAGGATTGACTATATATAAGGTAACAAATAAAAAAGAGGTGTGTCACTTATTTTAGTAATTTCATTTATTTCAATCATTTGTATTATTGATTAAATTATCCCCTAAACCCCAAATTAGCCTAGTTTTTATTTTTATTGATATCCACATTATGTCTACATTCATAATAAGATCTATATACAATTACATCTTAACTACTATAGTCTACGATTTACGATTCAATGCCATTCATCAAATATGGGTGTTATGACCGAGGTGGGATGGTGGCAGCGGCAAAACAAGAAGCACCACGAGCGGCTTTCTTAAAAAATGAAAATATTTTTTTTATACTTTTCCATCCTCTATACAATAACATCAATTCACAGAGTATTTTTTTAATTTTTCTCCTCTCTTTGTCCACAATTGGTACTCCTCTATCGTGTAAAATGTTGTGAATAATCTCACAAATACAGTTTATTTCCTCTTCATCATAAGCTTTTGAAAGAGCAATTCTATATTTTCGTTTAAGTATGTTAAGCGCCAATACTGAGTTTTTACGTGTGTTGAGAGTTCGCGACATTATTTATAAGTGGTAGGAATTTAACAGCACATTACAATATATTTAATCTCTTTGGCAGTGTGCATAAGTACAAAAACACACAACTAGGAATATAGGGGAAAAAAGGTAGGTAGTGGTAGGTGGTACCTATAAGTTAAAACCTTAATTAAAATTCCAATGACTAACTACTATAGTCTACGATTACATTGCGGTTCTTATCTATTCATATTACATTATCGAACTCGTCATGATTGTTTAGTTAATTTAAGTTGTAATTATCGTAATGTTATTTTAATGATAATTTAACCTATTCCTGGTATATAAGGTCCGAAATTTTGCTTAGTGCTAACAGTTGAGTAAGTTGTAAATACTGAAGTTTTTAAGTTATAATAGTGTTTTAAATTGAAGTACTACAGGACAATGGAGGTAAGTAAGATTATTTTGTCATACATCTTTATTTTTATTTTTTTCATTTTAATGTTTCATCAATCATTAAAGTTCAATTTTCGTTGTTTCAGAACAACTTTGATGAAAATACTTTCAAAAATTACTATTACCAACCGCTTTCCGATGAAGAAAGTACGGAATTAGTAATTGGAAAAGAGAGTCAGAAAAGAAAAAGAGACGAAGACGGAAACATGGATGCACTTTTCGATTTTACAAAAACCAAAAAAAGGAAACAATTCCAGAGTTCATCATCAGTATCTCGTTCTCAATCTGGAGGTATTGCATTTATATCAACCAATGAAGACAATAAAACGGATTCATCTCACCTGGTGAAAATTGAAATTTATGATATAAAACAAATTTCTAAGATACCGGCCAACGAAGTTTGGAAACATACCAAACTCAGAGTTAAATATTATGCGAAGGATACAAATAAAATTTTTAATAACATAAATAAAGTCATTTATGATATTACAAAAGAAATTTCAGCGACTGATTCATGTAAAAAATATATTTTTAACAACAAAGATTAGTGTTTACTAGTCATTATTTATTTCGTTCGTTAACTATACTTACTTAATACTTAACTTATATAATTAACTAATTATCTACTAATCCATGGTGCTTAGGGTTTTGTTTTTCAATATTTAATTATTTTATACTTGACTGGGTTGTATAAATAGTGTCTGTATAATGTAAGACTCATCATTTACAATTAAACTTTCTTGGTGTAATCTTACTGTCTTTGAAACGGTTAGTGTTTGTGTTAGCGCCTTTTTTGCCAACTCTGGGCTTGGTATAGGTCAAGAAAACATGAACCTCTGTAAACTCGATGAAATGCATGGAGACGTGGAAACATTGGAGCTATGTAGAAAAGTGGAAGAAAACGAAATATTTGATACCAGATATGATAACGAGTTATATGAAATTTGCATAGCGGTTGAAAACAGCGAAATGTAAGTTACCAAAAACATATATATATATATTTATCATAATTATTGATGGACTTCAAATATTATTTTCTATTGTTATAGAAACTACTAGCACTTTCATAAAATTTTGTAGTCCTTCATTTTGATTTTTTTTTTATTTCTTGTTGGATTAACTTTATTTTTATTTTTGTTGCAGTCAACGATTATCGTCATCTCATCGAGTGCAGACGGGTCGAGGAGTCACATTGAAACGAAATGCTGACAGTGAGGACATCAACAGCAGCAGTAAAGCAAAGAGGCGATGTTATCAAGAAGCATCAACTTCTAATGATCAGGTGCATTGTAATGTTTGTAATATATTGGTTAGGAAAATATATTTCGCAAACCACAATAAGAGTAATGTGCACAAAAACAACTTATTAAAATCTCATAACTCTTTAGAAAACGTGACAGTTATTGCATCTGCTTTCGGGCGACGTATAATTTCATATAAAGTAAAAAGTAGAGAGCAAACAAACTTAGTATTTGAAACACCGGAGCTATTTTTAGATTCTATCAAAGACTATTTAATGTTTTTAATTACTGAAGCTATTAATCAACACAAATCCCTTAAAGTAAACTTTGTACTTCATGCTGATTTTGTTCAAGAAACAAAAAACATAAATAATTCATTTGATTTTCAAACCAGCAATTTTATTATATCTCAAGCTGACGATATGGATGTTTTCATGGTATCGTTACGTGATACATTAGCGCATAAAATAAGTGCATTCGAAAAGAAAGATAGCGGGTGGAGTTTAACTAAAATTAATTACATAGAGGTCAATATAAATAAATTTAGTCCTCTGCGTGGTACTTCATACATTGAGCTACCAAAAGATATCAAAGATAAAAAAGCAGTTGTTAACGTAAAAAATTTGGATAATTCATGTTTTAAATGGGCTTTGCTTTCTGCGTTATATCCAGTAACCAAAAACTCTGAACGACCATCGTCTTATAGCATGCATTCAAATAAACTAAAATTTAATGGGGTATCATTTCCAGTAAAGTTGAAAGATATATCTAAAATAGAGAAACAAAATAATATAAGTGTTAATGTTTTCGGATTAGAGTTTGATAGTCAGTCAAAGAAACATAATGTTGTTGGTCCACTACATTTTACTAAGTGTCGTCAAAATACTCATATAAATCTTTTGTACATACATAACGGAACAAACGGTCACTACTGCTTTATAAAAAACTTATCTAGACTAGTTAGTAAGCAAATAACTAACAGAAACGGTGCTGTTCATATATGTGATGGGTGTTTAATTAGTTTTTCTACCAGAGACAGACTGACGAGACATCAACAATATGATTGCTCACACGTTACAACAAAATTACCTAACAATGAGAAAACTTTAAAAAACTGGTTTGGACAAGCAGTATCCAATGATGAAATAAAATTTGATAACTTTCAGAAAACTATGAAAGTCCCCTTTGTTGTCTATGCAGATTTTGAAGCATTTTTAAAACCTATACAAACATGTGATAATGACCAATCAAAACCATACACAAACAACGTTCAAAAGCATGAAGTCTATAGTTTTGGATATTACATCAAATGTTCATATGATGAAAAATTGTCTAAGTATGAAACATATAGTGGTCCGAACTGTGCACAAGAGTTCATGAAACGCTTAAAAGATGACTTAAAAGTAATATGTCGAAATAACTGTATTCAAAAGACTCCTAAGACACTATCAGACGTAGACAACGACAAAATAGCTAATTCAAAAACATGTCATATTTGCGATTACAACTTGAACGGAGATAGAATTCTAGATTTCGATTGGCACACTGGGAATTTCAGAGGTGTTGCACATGAAATATGTGAAAAAAATAATCGTCCTCCACGTCATATCCCAGTGTTTTTGCATAATCTCAGTAATTATGATGCTCATTTCATTGTCCATGCTCTCAATTCAGATGACGGAGAAATCGATTTGATACCACAAAATAAAGAAAAATATATTTCGTTTTCTAAACAATTGAAAATAAACAACCAACAAGTGAGCTTGAGATTCGTAGATTCTTTTAAATTTTTGTCATGTAGTCTTGATCAGTTGGCAAAAAATTTGAAAGACGAAGAATTTTATGAACTTAGGAATTGTTTCCCTGATGTAAACGACTTCAACAGACTTCGAAAGAAAGGTGTTTATCCATATGAGTGTATGATATCGTACAAGTCACTTGAACTAACTTCTTTGCCGGATAAAAATCAATTCTACAGTTCTCTTACTGATTCGTTTATTTCCGATGAGGAATATAACCGTGCAAAAGATGTCTGGCAATATTTTGGCTGCCAAAACATGTTAGACTATTCTAATTTGTATCTTAAGACGGATGTTTTATTGTTATGTGACATCTTTGAAAACTTTAGAGAACTATGTCTGAAAACCTATGGCTTAGATCCCGCACACTATTACACTGCTCCAGGTTTAAGTTGGGATGCTATGTTAAAACTTACAAAAATAAGATTAGAGCTACTGACAGATATTGATCAGATTGCATTTATCAAGGCTGGTATTAGAGGTGGTGTCTCTCAATGTAGTACCCGACATGCGAAAGCTAATAATAATTATTTAGACGATTTTAATGAAAATTTACCTACATCATATTTGATATATTTTGATGCAAATAATCTCTATGGTTGGGCCATGTCTCAGTACCTACCCGAAGGAGGTTTTGAGTGGGTGAGTCCAGACACAAATTACGATGTCTCTGAAACATCTGATTACGGATACATCTTGGAAGTCGATTTGGAGTATCCAAAGGAGCTTCATGATTTACATTCAGATTTACCTGTATGTCCAGAAAATATGTGTACAGGTAAATCAAATGAAAAAAAACTAATTCCAAACTTAAAAAATAAGCAAAAATATATAATTCACTATTGGAACTTAAAACAGTCTTTGAAATTGGGTCTTAAATTAACAAAAATTCATAGAATTTTGAAATTTCGTCAAAGTCCCTGGCTGAAACAATATATTGATGTAAATACTCAATTGAGAACTAAAGCTGTCTCTGAATTTGAAAAAGACTTTTTTAAGTTGATGAATAATTCAGTTTTTGGTAAAACTATGGAAAATGTAGACAAAAGGGTAAATGTGAAACTATTGACACACTGGGAAAACCGTGGTAAAAGTTTGGGAGTACAGGATTTCATTGCTAAGCCTGAGTTCAACAGTCTTTCTATTTTCTCAGAGAACTTGGTGGCGGTACAGTTACAAAAAACAAAAGTTTGTTATGATAAACCAATTTACTTGGGTTTCTCTATTTTAGATATTTCAAAAACGTTAATGATTGACTTTCACTATGACTACATGCTAAATAAGTTTCCAAACAAATGTAAATTGTTGTACACCGATACTGACAGTTTGATATATCAAATCTTCACCAAAGACTTTTATGAAGACATTAAGCCTGATTTAGCTTTACGCTTCGATACATCCGATTACCCTTCAAATAATCTATTTAATTACCCCCAAATTAACAAAAAAATATTAGGTTTTTTCAAAGATGAAAATAATGGTAAAATTGTCAAAGAGTTTGTTGGGTTGCGATCGAAAATGTATGCAATGCAAACTGAAAATAAATTAACGGCTAAAGCTAAAGGTGTCAATAAATGCGTCACGAAAAGAATGACTGTAGAAGATTATAAGTCATGTCTTTTTAATAGAAATATTCAATATGGTAGTATGTACAGATTCAGGTCAATCAAACACACAATATACACACAAAAAATAAACAAAGTTTGTTTGTCCTATAATGATACAAAAAGATTCATTTTACCTAACAATGTTGACACACTGGCATGGGGTCATTATAAGATTATCAATATATGAAGTTTAGTTGTAGGTAATAAAAAAATGTAATTAGCATTAAGATATAACTATATTAATCTTTATAATTGTATTGTAATATTATATAATAAAATGTATGTGATTGAATGAAATTGTAAATAGTATATGATTTTACTTATTAAAAATAGAACAAAATTATAATGTTTGGTTTAAGTTTTTTTATTTTATTTTACTTTTACGTGTAAATAAATATAGTAGTAAGTTTTTGTGTATAAGTATTTTGTAAATATATTAAAAATAAAATGAATGTACCTCACAAAATCGTTTTTACTTACTGTTCAGATCCGTTAGAGTGAGCACGTATTAGGATGTATCATTTTGTTCATACATTCACTGCTATAGTAGCTGGCCCTAGTGGTTGTGGGAAATCCAATTTTGTTACAAACTTTATAAAATATGTTAAAGATATTTGTAGTGTCAGTTTTAGCCAAATAACATGGTGTTTTGATGAAATGCAACCACTATATAACTTAAACAATGTAAATTATTATCAAGGTATTCCAGATCTTAATATGTTTGATGGTAAAAATCCAAATCTTATAATAATAGATGATCTTATGAGGGAATCTGATGGACGGATAGTAGATATATTCACTAAAGGCAGTCACCATAGAAACCTGAGTGTGTTCTACATAACGCAAAATTTATTTCATCAAGGGAAAGGACAAAGAGATATTTCATTAAATTCTAGTTATATTATTTATTTTAAAAACCCACGCGATAAAACACAAATCCGGTACTTGGCACGTCAGGTTTCACCAGAAAATCCAAAGTTTCTAGAAGATGCCTACAGAGATGCAACCAAAGAAGCTCATGGTTATTTAATGATTGACTTGAAACAAAACACAAGTGACATATGTCGCTTCAAAACTAACATATTCCCCACAGATGGATATTGTCAAGTGTATGTACCGACAAAAGGGTTTAAATATGCTAAAAACCAACAAATCTCTGTCATTTATAAATAATGTCGCGAAGCATCAACACGCACAAGGATTTATTGCTAGCCCTTCACAAACTTAAACCAAAATATAGAACAGCTCTTTTAAAAGCTTGTGACAAAGAAGAAATAAACTTTATTTGTGAGTGCATTCACAACACTCTACAAGGTAAGATACCACTTGAAGAGAAAAAGAGAAATAAATTAAGAAAGTACAAATCTGTACTTCGCAAGCTAGTACAAAAAGGATCGAACAAAGTAAGAAAACAAATTATCATTCAAAAAGGTGGTGCATTTTTGCCTATAATATTAGGTACGATTTTGAGTTCACTGCTTGGATCTCTTGTGCAATAGGTAACAGAAAAAATAATCGCAATGGAGCACGCTAAAAAGATGTTGCTCATTGAACCAAGTCTAATAGAGAAATTAAATCATCAAAATAATTCTTCTGATAATACCACATCTAGACTAGACACTGAAATGAAAAATATCTTAAACAGCAACATGGATGATAGAAAAAAATGTATGCTATACTTACAAGTATTGCAAAGATATTTGCACTTCAACGAGGAAAATCGTCGACCTATCGAGTTACCCATAGTGACTCAAAATGAGTTCCATGAAACAAGTAATATAAAAGAAGAAACTCGAACTCAAGATCCAGTTTCAACTGAAACAGTGAGAGAAGTAGCAGAACCTAGTAGTCCTCTTTACACGTCTACAAAAATTTTGAATTCCATACCTAAAACTTATGTAAAAAAAGGCGAGTCAATATTGAACTTGATTTCATTAAGTAAAAATAAAATTCATTGGAACGGTGACGGTACACTACTCATAGACAATGAAATAATTCCAGGTAGCAATATTGTGGATTTAATAAATGATTTGCTAAGACCGCTAAAGAGAAACGATCCGATAGGTTGGGAAAACTTAGCAAAGGCGTTAAAGGATATCAAAGTACCACTTATTTATTTGGGAAATCCAAAACGTGTTGAATATATAAATAATCTGATTTTGAAAGATCGTGGTGAAATTTCAACGGATGATGAATATTCTACCCCTTCTACCCGTAACACATACGTTTTAAAGAAGAGGATTAAAAAGAGGCTGGACTGGGAAAAATGGACCCCGTACTAGATGACTGTGTATTGGATCCTTTAGATCATATTAACGAAATATATTATAACGTGTCTCATCCTGCTGGTTACGGTAGTATTGAAAAATTAACAAAAGCAATGAAAGGACAAATGACAAAAAGTGAAGTTAAAAAATGGTTACAATCACAAGAAACGTATACATTGCATAAACCTGTATGGAGGAAATTCCCAAGGAATAAGTACATATTATCTAATTATAACGAACTTTGGCAGGCTGACTTGAGTGACCTGAGAACTTATTCCAAATATAACGATGGGTATAACTACATATTATGTGTCATTGATGTGTTTTCCAAATATGCATATGCTAAAGCAATAAGAAATAAAAATTCTGAAACTATAAAAAAATGTTTTGAAAGTATATTTAATGAAGCCAATGCTACCCCTACTCACATACAGTCTGACAAGGGTACAGAATTTGTTTCAAAAGATGTACAGAGATATTTGAAAAGTAAAAATATCAATTACTATACAACAAATAATCCAGATATTAAAGCAAGTATTGTAGAAAGATTTCAAAGAACACTGAAAACAAAAATGTGGCGGTATTTTACACACAAAAATACTTACAGGTACATTGATATTTTGCAAGACTTATTGTACTCTTATAACCACAGTTACCATTCAAGTATAAAAATGTGTCCAAGTGAGGTCAATGCAGGTAATATAAAGACTGTTTGGAACAATTTGTACGATAGGGAAACAAATAAAAAAAAAAACTTAGACAAAATCTCAACACCGAAATTTCATGTGGGAGACCATGTGAGAATAACAAAGTATAAACATGTATTTCAAAAAGGATACGAATCTAATTGGAGTGATGAAATATTTGTCATATCAGCAGTAATTGAACGGTCTCCATGGGTAGTTTATACGTTAAACGATTTACAGGGTGAACCAATCGTAGGCACTTTTTACGAGAGAGAAATACAAAGAGTTACTTATGACCCCACCTCAAGTTATAAAATAGATAAAATCATTCGTTCTCGTTATTCTGGTGACAGAAAGGAAGTATTAGTCAAGTGGAAAGGTTATCCAGACAAATTTAATACTTGGATTTTAGCATCTAGTTTAAATCAATAATGATAAAAGAAAGTTTCTATTTAACTTTACTCAGCAATAGTTCAATGGAATATTTTCCGGATAACAAAACTACTAGATTTTCAACTAAACTACCAAAACCAATAACACTTGAAGGGACATGGTATGTCGGTGTAGTCGAATTTCAATATCCGTGTACAATGTTTACTGTTCAAGAACACGAGAACATTGTTTACGTGACTAAGTTAATGAAAATGCCTAATGAAACTAAATTTTCCACGGTGTACTATAAAACACACATTCCAGCAACAAACTACGATAATATTAATAATATTTTGACTGCATTAAATAATATTAAAGAAAATGTGAGATTCCGCTTTGATGAACTCTCTAAATTCGTTAACGTCGCAGTAATGGATGGAAATATAAAATCACTGTCGTTATCACCTCAGCTATCTCTTCAACTCGGATTTGAACCGAATAGAAATCTAGTTGAAAAGGGTTTCGCTAAATGTCCAGCTAATTTACATTTAGGACTACCACCACAGTTATTTGTATACTGTGATATAATCGAACCACAGATTGTTGGAGATGTAATGACTCCATTGCTGAGAATCATACCACTGGATCCATCGAAATATATTTATGGAGCTAATAAAATGCATGTTTTCTCACCGCCTCACTATTTACCAGTAATGCGGAGAGAGTTCGATGTCATTGAGATTGATATAAGATCAAGCACAGGACATAAGATACCATTCCAGTTTGGAACAGTGTGTATTAAACTCCACTTTAAAAAAATATAAAAATGCACTCCACTCAAAGCCACAAAATCACTTGCCCTTATGAACATTATTATTCACATCAAGCTGGATCTGGAATTGGAGTAATTTATAAAGGTGTACCTTATCAACGTGGCCATGGAATTGGTAGCTTTTTAGGGGGGTTGTTTAGATCAGTCTTACCGTTGCTTTCGAGTGGAGCTCGAGTGATTGGTAAAGAGGCTTTAAATGCTGGTGTGGGTCTCTTGTCTGATATGGTTAGTTCACGTCCTATGGAAGAATCAATAAAATCTCGACTAAAAGAGGCGAGCTCAAATTTGAAAAGGAAAGCGGATGCCAAAATCGACCGTATCAATATGTCTGGTTCAGGATATAAAACTAAGAGAAAACACATGTCTTCATTCATTTCACCTTCTATCACCAAGGTGAAAACTGCAAGCAGGGAGAGAAAAGCTAAAAATATCAAAGATATATTTTCATAATTAAATAAAAGATTTCAATTATGTCTTTCTTACATAACCATTCGTGTGAGTGCATTAAGTCGGAATTGGATTTATTTGCTTTGCCTTCTACTCAAACAAGCATAGAGAGCGGAACATGGATACATTACAAACCAATTTCATCTCTTGCCGATGATGGACCTATAGAATTTCAAGTGCCGGGTGCAGGCGATGACTATATAGATTTGTCGCATACACTGTTACATATAAAAGCAAAAATACTAAATCAAGACTCGACTAAATTGACTTCATCAGTAGTGGTAGCTCCAATCAATAACTGGTTACACTCACTTTTTAGCCAACTTGATGTTTATTTAAATCAAAAGCTTGTATCACCTCCGAATAACACATACGCATATCGTGCCTATATAGAAACTTTATTGAATTATGCACCAGCAGCTAAGAATTCTCATCTCACTTGTGGGCTTTGGTACGAAGATACCTCAGGAAAGATGGATTCAACTGATGAGAGCAATAAAGGCTTTACAAATCGTCAACAATTTGCAGCTGAAAGTAAGGAAATAGAAATGATTGGTCATTTGCATGGTGATTTGTTCAACCAGGAGAAATTTTTGATAAACGGTGTTGATATGTCTATAAAGTTAGTTCGTTCCAGAGAAACATTTAATTTGATAGCTTCTACGAATGATCTGAAGTTGAAAGCAAGCATTATAGAGACATCTCTCATTGTCCGTAGAGCACGAATTAATCCAACTGTTTTGCTCGCACATCAGAGAGTTTTAGCCTCTACTACAGCAAAATATCCTATCAATCGAGCCGAAGTTAAAGTTTTGACAATACCAGCGGGGGTTCAGGGAAAAACACTGGATAATATTTTTCTAGGACAAGTGCCTAAAAGATGTATAATTGGGTTTGTAAATAACGCGGCATTCAATGGTACTCTTACAAAAAATCCATTTAACTTTGAGAACTATGATATTAGTTCATTTTGTTTGTATATCGATGGTCGGCAAATACCCTCAAAAGCGTTACAACCTTCGTTCGAAACTAACACTTTTACCGCAGCCTATCATACTTTATTCTCAGGGACGGGTATACACTTTCTTAACGAAGGCAATGGGATATCTAGAGAACAGTATGCTAAAGGTTATTGTTTACTAGCTTTCGATTTAACTCCAGACTTATCGGCCAACTCTTCGAGTCACTGGAATCTGATAAGGAATGGTAGTGTAAGATTGGAAGTTCGTTTTGAATCTTCTCTCAGTCAAACAATAAACTGTATTGTTTATGCCGAGTTCGATAATGTAATAGAAATAGATAAGAACCGCAATGTAATCGTAGACTATAGTAGTTAAGATGTAATTGTATATAGATCTTATTATGAATGTAGACATAATGTGGATATCAATAAAAATAAAAACTAGGCTAATTTGGGGTTTAGGGGATAATTTAATCAATAATACAAATGATTGAAATAAATGAAATTACTAAAATAAGTGACACACCTCTTTTTTATTTGTTACCTTATATATAGTCAATCCTTTTATCAATAACAACATTCGCAAGAGAAATCTTCGCAAGGTAGCTACTATGAACACAATCGAGATCAAGGAATGTTTATACAAAATTCATCCTAGTCTGCAAAATAACGTGTACGCTGCAAACAAATTACCAATACATACCGAAGCGCCTACGTTTATAGTTAGCAATTTGGATTCAGACACGCGACCAGGGTCTCATTGGGTAGCCATACACATAGAAAAAGGCAGCGTTGGGCAATATTTTGACTCCTTTGGCCGACCACCTACGGGCTATCATAAGAGTTTTCTGAACAGGAACTGTAGAATGTGGGATTTTAATGACAAGAGAATACAAAATGATTGGACCTCGCTATGTGGCAAGTACTGCTTGGTATACTTGTACTACAAATACCACGGAATGGGTATGTTACAGCTTACAAGCAAATTCGATGAAAGCAATACAATTAGGAATGATATAGTGGTATATGACATGTATCAACACTATTTTGATTAAATAAAGGCTTTAAAGAACAGACAGTTGTTTTTGTTATTGCTTAACCCAGGTTAGGTATTCCTAGGTTAGGTATTCAGCAGGTAGGTTAGTATTTAGATGAAATAATGTAACAAGTAGAGGTTAGGTTAGTATTTAGATGAAATAATGTAACAAGTAGGTTAGGTTAGGTTAGTATTTAGATGAAATAATGTAACAAGTAGGTTAGGTTAGGTTAGTATTTAGATGAAATAATGTAACAAGTAGGTTAGGTTAGGTTAGTAGACAAGTAACCTGGAGAGAACGGACCACGGGATTCGATTCATCAACAAGTGAAACAAGTAGGTTATGTCAGGAATGCAATCGCAAGCAATTAGGTTAATGGGGGAGTCGCGAGCAACGTTAACGATCAAGGCGATTAGTGTTAATGGGAGTCGCGAGCAACGTTAACGATCAAGGTGATTAATGTTAATGAGGGGTACTGGGAGTCTAGATAAGAGAAATCTATCTCTGAAACCTGAAGAGATAGCTCAAAACGGACCACGGGAATCGATTCAGCGCACCCCAAAACCTTTTTTTTTTTTTTTTTTTTTTTTTTTTTTTAGGCGGTGACCCCTCGATGTTGAGCTAGAACGTCTTCTGAGTTAGAAATCAGTGAGCTAGAACTCTCGAATCCCTACTACTGACCTCCCTCGTAAAGTTGGACCTGCCTAATCGGACCGTCTGTCCTAAGTAGACGTATTCGTCAACAACTTCAAGAGTGAAGTTCCCCACAGATATTGGGGTGGGCACTACATGGGCGTTCGACATAACCTTCGTTTTGTCCATGTTCATTTTGAGGCCCACCCGTTGGGAAACTCTATTGAGGTCTTCGAGCATCGTACTGAGCTCTTCCATCGACTTTGCCATGACTACTATATCGTCGGCAAACCGAAGGTGAGTGATGTACTCGCCGTTAATATTAATGCCGAGCCCTTTCCATTCCAGAAGCTTATAGGCATCTTCCAAACCGGCGGTAAACAGTTTCGGAGAGACAACGTCTCCCTGCCTCACGCCTCTTTTCAATGAAATTGCCTCTGAGTTCTGGTCTTGTACTCGGACTGACATGGTGGCGTTGTTGTACAAGCACTTCAGCACTTCGACATACCGATAGTCAATACGGCATCGCTGGAGAGCCTCAAGCACCACCCAGGTCTCGATCGAATCAAAGGCTTTCTCATAGTCCACAAACGCTAAGCAAAGGGGCAAGTTATACTCTTCGGTCTTCTGTATCACTTGCCGCAGCGTATGGATGTGGTCTATGGTACTATAGCCTTTTCGGAAACCGGCTTGTTCGGGAGGCTGGAAGTCATCAAACCTGCGTTCAAGACGATTCGTGATGACCCTTGAAAACAGCTTATAGACATGGCTCAGAAGCAAGATGGGTCTGTAGTTCTTCAGCAAAGTGTTGTCTCCTTTTTTGAAGAACAGCGCCACCACGCTTCTGTTCCATGCTTCTGGCGTTGTACCTTCAAGCACGACGGAATTGAAGAGCCTCTGAAGGACTTTCAGTACCGGTGTTCCACCCGCTTTCAGTAGCTCTGATGTAATTCCGTCGTCGCCCGGTGCCTTGTTGTTCTTGAGCTGTTTCAAGGCCATCCTAATCTCGTACAGGCTGATGTCCGGGATATCTTCGGTATAATGTCGAGTCAGTTTGGCTCTTGGATCTTTGCCCAAACTGCTAACAGGTTTTGCGACCGATGTGTATAACTGTCCATAGAACCTCTCGATTTCCCTCAAGACTTCTGCTTTGGTCGACGCTATACTGCCATCTTCCATCTTCAGCTTCGTCAACTGGCTCTGCCCAATAGACATGTCTCTTGCGAACACTTTGGAGCCTTTATTCCGCTCTATCGTCTCTTTAATACGATTAGTATTAAAGGTACGGATGTCGTGTCGCATAGACTTTGATATGAGTCTATTGAGCCGCCTATATGACTCGGCGTCACCGGAAGACTGCAGTTGCAATGAGCGTCGTTCAGCCATGAGGTCGAGGGTACGGCTCGAGAGCTTTTGCGGTCTATTTGTACGGTGGGGTTTATAAAACTTCGCGCCCACCGTACGGACAGTTTCCACAAACCTGTTATTGATCTCATCCACCGATGCGCAGCTCTCCAGGCACTCGAAGCGATTTGATAGTTCGAGCTGAAAGCTCTCGGGGTTTTGGATATGGGCGCGAGTGGGTCGGAGTGTAGACTTCATCATACGGGACCTCTCCAGTTTAACATTAATATTCAAAGTGCCTCGTACCATTCGGTGATCACTTCCGGTTTTAACCATGTTGATCACAGAGACATCATTGAATATTTGTTTCTTGGTGGTCAGGATGAAGTCTATCTCATTTCTCGTAGAACCATCGGGACTCAACCAGGTCCATTTCCTATGAGGTGGCTTCTGGAAGAAAGAGTTCATCATGAAGAGTCCCTCTTTCTCCAGAAAGTCGGCCAACCTCTGTCCCCTGGGGTTCCGTTGTCCATATCCAAATTGCCCCACTCTCAACTCACTTTCGCATTTCCTGCCCAGCTTCGCATTGAAGTCCCCCATAACAACATTAAAATAGGTCTCAGAAGTGTGTATGGCCCTACTAATGTCCTCATACATCACCTCCACCTCATCATCCGAGTGTGCCGAGGTCGGTGCGTATACCTGGATGACCTTCAACGAATATCTCTTGGATACTCTGAGTATCAGGTACGCAACCCTGCTCGATACACTGTCGATGGCAAGAATGTTGTTAACAAGGGACTTGTGGACGAGAAACCCGACACCACCTTGGGACTGTTGGTCGCCCTCCCGGTAGTATAGTAGGTTACCGGATTTCAGGGTTATCGTGTCCTCACCCTCTCGTCGGACTTCCGATAACCCCAGGATATCCCAATGTAACCTACTCATTTCTTCTTCCAGCTCAGCTAGCTTCTCGTCTGTCCTCATCGTGCGAATATTGTGTGTTACCAGGGCCAGTCGTCGTTTATGCAGGGGGTGGTAGCCGGATCTCTTCCGGAGATTCTTAGCACCCCTTGCTCCGCCGTGACCGGGACCGCTACCGTAGTCCGGAATAGCGGAGCTGCCGGGGACTGGGGGCCTGGTATTTTTGTCGTCTGTCATAGGGGGGGGTTTTGCCATTACTCGCCACGCTTGGCATGCGGGTTGGCGAGCGCAGTGGGTAGCGTTTTCCGCAGAAGATGCTGCTGCCCATCTCTGGTAGTATTTCCCTTAGCCGGTTCTTACGGCACCCACGGGAAGAGAGGGGGAGGTACTATTCTAAGCCGGTACCCCACGGCCAATAATAATACAGAATATACTAAATTGTATTGTTTTTAGGGCTAAAGGTGTACCAAATTTCAGATCGATCCGTCAACTGAAAGGGGGTAAAATTTCAATTACTAAATTTGACCCAAACAAATAAACAGGCCAAGCTAAATAAAACCGTTTAAAAAATACTCTATAAGCGTATGTCGCGAAATTTGAACCCTGAACCTGTGCATGACAACTAAAACAGTTTCTTTACTAGTTCGTTGCTGCCAGAAACACAAAGAAACAACAGAACTATCACAAAAAAATGGTTACATAAACGAACAATAGCTGAATTTTATAAGCGTCTACAAGCAAAATGGGCTTACCAACGGACTGCATTTTAATTTTATTTACGAGTACATAAAAATAACTTACAAAATAATGTTTTCTCAATTGTTACTCAATGAAATGAAATATCAGGTCATAAAATTATGTAAAATATACGCGATAAATCCGTTAAAGTTTGTTTCATTTCAATAAGTTACAAAATACTTTATACTACAGATTTATTTATTTTCTACCTTTTGAAATGGATACAAAACTCATATAAATATCAGTTTTTGTCAAAATAATTGCATCTCTCTATTTTAAATCGCCGCACAGAACACAAAAAATGTAAAAGCTTTATATTTTAACCATTCCATATTTTTATGAATAGGCATGTCCAAATGCACCTTGATTTATCTACGCGCAAATTTCGAAATGGGACCAACTAAAAATATGTGTTCGCGTTAACTCTGCCAGTATATTCTTTTAACTCTTATTCGTTATTATTTTTTTCACATCAAAAACCTCGTTCAGATGTCTGTGCGGGAATCACGAAAATTGAACGAAACTATGCCACTAAACCCGTTTGCTCTTTTTAATTTCATTTTTTTTAGGGTTCCGTACCTCAAAAGGAAAATACGGAACCCATATAGGATCACTTTGTTGTCCGTCCGTCCGTCCGTCGGGGTGTCAAGACTGTATCTCGGGAACCCGTGAAGGTATCGTGTTGAAATTAAAACCGTATACGCAGATCCATAGTCCTTGCTGCAGAAAGAAAGATCGAATTTCTCAGTTTTCGTAAAAAAAAGTTACAGCCGAATATGTCGTAAAAAACGGACATTTCGACACTCACAAGGGAATCAAAACCTATAGGGTACTTCCCGTCAAGGGCGTTGCCAAGGGGGGCAAAGGGGGCAGCTGCCCCCCCCCCCTCCCCCCTAGAGATTTGAAAAATTTAGCCAACTGCAAAGCAACCAAAGTCCTAAGGCCGTGAAATTGTACCTGTACCTACAATTCATATTTTTCTCCTCCATAATATTAACTTGCCCCCCCCCCCCCCCCACCCCCCGGGCCATGGGCTGGCGACGCCCTTGCTTCCCGTTGACCTAGAACTATAAAATTTGGTAAGAAGCATTGTGTTAGAGTACTATGGGAAAAAATCCTACAACTGGACATTTTTAATTTAATCACAAACAAATAGTGTCTTTATGCGAGAAATGAGGGTCAACATTTTAAAGTTCTTGAACCGTATCAGGTGGAATATTATATGAAATAGCTTCATTAGCATAAGCTAAAACAGGTTTTTAAATATTCTTACGATGTATATTTCTCGGTTTATGAAGGAAAATATAAAAAAATATATGATTTCCCCCTTTTATCTACTAGTTTGTACGGAACTCTCGGTGGGCGAGTCTGACTCTCACTTGTCCGGCTTTTATTTTGTTTTGAAATGCAGGTGGATTTTGTCAGGAACGAATGCGTCGTTTTTAGTTCATCTTTTGCAAACTGATGCTGTTGTATAGCTTCTGTCTATGTCTCTGTCTAAAGAAGTTAGTATGTCGATAACATTTTTATTTCAGATTGTTTTATTTTTATCATAGGTGATAGTGATGAATAATAGAAACAATGTGGATCGAGAATACTTTATTTCAAAAGAACAGACGGTAACAGACGGTTCGACGTGAGCAGACGGTAACAGACGGTTCGACGTGAACAGACGGTAACAGACGGTTCGACGTGAACAGACGGTAACAGACGGTTCGACGTGAACAGACGGTAACATACGGTTCGACGTGAACAGACGATAACAGACGGTTCGACGTGAACAGACGGTATTGTAGCTTGATTAGTAAAAGTACACTCTACATACAAACATACATATAGGTATAGCGCGCAGAACTGAACTAGGAAGACCAGCCATAAAGTGTACATACGGCCTTATACAAGTGGCAGGAAGACACTGGATGCAAGCCACTTCTATCTGGTCTTTTTGGATATCTATAGACAGAGCCAGAATGAGATGAAATACACAGACATATGGTAGGTCGTTATCATCATCTGCTACAAGAAGCTACTGGACATAACCAGTAGCAGATTTCTTACTATTTATGTCTGTGTATTTATCTTCGGCCACATCGTAGCTTTTTTATATCAGGCTAAAGTAGTCACACGTAATTAATATTTCTATATAAAAAGATAATCGAGGCTTCTTGAATACTGCTGGATGTCGATTGATTGTTAATATATATGTAAGTAGTCGATAAAAAAAATTACGAGTCTTTATTGTGACAAAAATATGCTTCAAAATGTTATTTTAGTGAAAATTTATGTCTAAAACAAATACTTAGGGTATTTCTGAAGTTACCACTATACTAAAATAAATTAAAATCGCTAAATTCAATAAAAGGAACGAAAATAGTATGAGAATTTCGTTTGTTTTTTGAATTTAGTAATTTACACACAAAGCGTTCACTAAATTTATGTATAAGTAATGAACTTTATAATGGCGTTCTTTTTATCATCTCTCTATAAACTGTCTCACTGCTGAACGCGGGTCATCTTCTCATTGTGAGAAGGGTAAGGCCATAGTCTACCACGCCGGCCAAGTGCGGGTTGGCAGACTTCACACATCTTCAAGAGAACTCTCAGACATGTAGGTTGCCTCACGATGTTTTCTTTCGCCGTTTGAAGTTGCAGGCAATCAACAATACGCACATAACTTCGAAAGACAGAAGAGCGTGCCGCGGGGTTCGAACCCAGGACCTACGGATTGCAAGTCAGACGGTCTCCCGACTAGGCTGCCGGAAACTTATTGGCATGTGTGATAATAATCTTATTATCTCATAGTCAGCAATATTATAATACACAATAATAACAGCTTGCGTGATACCAAATTTTAACCTTCCAAAAATAGAAAGGTAACCACAAAGTAAAGTGGCCAGTATGATTTTCCACTTGGATACTAGCAGAATGTATCAAGAACTACTATTGAACGGCGAAAAAACGAGAAACCTACACTGAAAGGGTTACAAAAGGCTCCTTTTTTCATCTGAATCAAATCCATTACCAGCAAAATAGGGAACCCTTTTAGTTCTTCTTGACCTTTAATTTGATATCCTCCTATGCTAGACCAGTGAGTGATCAATCTGAGTTTTTTGTTTTATTCTAATAACTAAACAAATAAGGCAATATAATATTTAATCGAGTTTACGTTTAGCATTTATTTTTGTGGAAATGGTATGATTATATTTCGGAAAACAATGCAATCCGAGTACCTACGGGGGCAATTCAGTTATTCAAAAACGATCTGTAACTGAACCTTGAGCGAAACATTTCCCGTCGGCTGCTTTCTTTTTTTATTTAGTAAGGAGCGAAGGACGTGTTACGTTTGATCTAATGTGTCAATTGTATGACATAAAAGTGACTGAATCAAAAAAAATATGGTGACCGGCGGGAAACGCTCCACATATGGTTCGACTATGGAGCGGTCTTGAATAACAGAATTGGGCATAAAGTTTGCATGATAAGTATTATAACTTCAATAAATAGTATATCAAAGTTATTCTAATAATTTATTTATTTCATTTTAATTGTGTCACAGAGGGTGTAGTGGAAAGAGTAGATAAACCGGTAACAGCAGTATGGGGCTCCATTTTATCTGACTGCCTATGAAGGTGGGTTATGTATTTCGAGTGTATTTATGTAGGTATATATGCATTTATGTTCATTTGTTTCCTTACAACTTTTAAACTACCTAGTTATCATAATTTGGTAAAAAATGTGACGTGGCTCTGCAAAATCCCCAAAATACTGTAAAATAAAAAATAAGTTCAAAAACTAAAACCAGACTACTGAAAAATTACGTTCTAAAAATAATGAACCAAGAAAATATTCTCATCTGAAATTGTTATGTACAAACTATTAGATATGTATCGTGTGTTAAATAGACAACTTACATGTAATAAATATTTTATTGTATTTCATCAATATTCATATTGGTGTTCAGAGGATATCCGTGGTGGTATGCATGTCGAATGCTACTTTGCAGAATGTATTGTTTTGTTACAGTAGATTGCACATCATTCTGAATATGTATGAAATACTAATAACATATGTATTACATGTGAGTTGTTTATTTAATACACGATACATATTGGATAGTTTGCACATAACAATTTCAGATGATAATATTTTCTTGTTTCATATTTTTTAGAGTATGATTGTTCAGTAGTCGGGTTTTAGTATTTGAACTTATTTTTGTGACTGATCTATAAACAAATATCAAGCAACAATAGCGGTTCTTATATTGTTCTTCTAGTTTTGAATTCGATTTAAGTACCTAACTACTTGCGCATAACATTGTTCCATTTGTGTATTTGTATTCATATTTTGCTTACACTTCCATTTGTTGAGCTGCAAAGCTGATGTTTTGTCTTTTTTAGGATTCCCTACCCAAAGGGTAAAACGGGAACCTATTACTAAGACTCCGCTGTCTGTCTGTCTGTCCGTCTGTCATCAGGCTGTATCTCATGAACCGTGATGTGTATTTCTGTTGCTGCTATAACAACAAGTACTAAAAAATAGAATAAAATAAATATTTAAGCTTCCATACAATAAACGTGATTTTTTGCTCGGTTTTGCTCGATATTGATAACGGCAACAGGTAGACGCTTGAAATATTCACATAATTTTGAGTTATATTATTATTCACTTTAAAAATATTTTTTTCAACTGAATAATTTTTATAGATATATATTCTAGATCAACCTGCTTCATCCTTGTCCACACCGTCGCTCACCATCAGAGAAGTCATTAGTCAAACGTAGATATATTTAATATAAAAATGGCCTTTCATTCTGAAATATAAATATACTTAACTTATACACACTGTTCAGTAGTGGAATAACTTCCAAAGAAGTATATTATATGCGGACTCTCATAAGTTCTAGCACAGTAACACCCAGCAATATTTTATTTTATTCATTTCAACAAGATCTCCCTTTTCAACCGAAGCATTTGAATAGCTAGTGCTAGCTACGAAATGATTGTCTTTTATGAACGCTACAAAGTAAAGGTGAGGGCATACTCCCCCTCCTCCTCTTCCACAGTAATCAGCGCGGCATGCGGCGTCAATTCTGCATAATCAGCGCCTCCGCCGCGTCATCGCACGCCTCATGAATGTGGAGATCGCACGTGTGCTGCATTCATAGCTAACTTACTTACAGAAACTGGAAAAATATTCCTGTAGCACACACACATAAAAGCGAAAACATCTCATTGTGGATAATTTAAAAAAATAGTTCCAATTTTATTACACTTTAACTTCTTATTGTGGAATAAGCCGAATAAGGTATCCACAAAGTTACGGGTAACAGCTAGTATTAAATACTTCATTTCCATCTGACCCGGTCCATTCTAATGTAAATCAAACCTTAAACCGAGGATATTAATTCAAAAGTCAACAAAAAATCCAATTATTTACCATTTCCAATTCAAAAGCAACCCTCATCATAATAATTCTATTTTCGTGCCAATCAACAAAGTCCGAAACAAAAGCTGGAACATTCTGGAAGTTCCTCCGCGTGTCTCGGGGCTGGCGAGGGACGGAGTCATTTAATCCGATTTAAGGGTCGTGCATTAAAAAGGCCTGCCGTTATAAATACACTTTACACCACAATCTGTTACAACGCTGGCTCGGTCGCTGTGACCGCAGAATATAAATACACAGATGGACAACTTCGCAATTCAAAACGCGTAACCTTAATATCAGCTTAAATGCAGTTCTAAATGGAAAACCTATTTTACCAATAATTAGCCGCAATACGTTTCTTACACCCGTATAATTAACAAAGATACTTGTATTGTATTGTAGAATCAATAATAAGACTCAAATTCAGTAAAATTATTTTAATTCAGGGCTCAAAATTAAATGTGTTCTGTATTAAAATTTTAAAAAAATATTGAAAATAAGGCAAAGTGTGAATCAAACGTGCGTTAACCCTGAATTACTGGAAAATGTTGCCTAATAGACAAATTTCACAGTTCAATTTTATTTATTTATTTGTAAGTCTCCCATCTGTGAATAATTATTGTGTCGTAACGTCTGCCACCCCCAGGTTGTCCCGTCTCACCCTCCGATTACTCCATCTAATGAGTGATAAATATTTATCGAAGCCTTTGAGTGCTGGATGAAAATATTTTCGAGGACCCAATGTGACTTCATATGTCGCGCCAGATAAGGTACACCTAATAATCTTATACTTACCAATGATAGCTACATTTCGTGATTTAGATAAATAAATTAAAGAGCCCAATCATCATTATCCGAGTTTCCGGCAGCCTAGTGGTGAGACCGTCTGACTTGCGATCCGTAGGTCCTGGGTTCAAATCCCACGGCGCGCACCTCTGTCTTTTCGAAGTTATGTGCGTATTGTTGATTGCCGCAAACTTGCAAACGGTGAAGGAAAACATCGTGAGGAAACCTACATGTCTGAGAGTTCTCAATGATCTTGAAGATGTGTGAAGTCTGCCAACCCGCACTTGGCCAGCGTGGCAGACTATGGCCTAACCCTTCTCACTATAAGAAGATGGCCCGTTCCCAGCAGTGGGACAGTTTGTACAAACAGGGCTGATAAAAAAAAAAAAAAAAAAAAAACATCATTATCATCATGCTCTCAGCCATAAGAAGTCCACTGCTGGACATAGGCCTCCCCCATGGATTTCCAAAAAGACCGATTGGAAGCGGCTTGCATCCAGCGCCTTCCTGCCACTTGTATGAGGTCATCTGTCCATCTCGTGGCTGGTCTTCCTACGCTGCGCTTGCCGGTACGAGGTCTCCACTCAAGAACCTTTCGGCCCCATCGGCCATCAGTTCTACGTGCTATGTGCCCTGCCCACTGCCACTTCAACTTGCTAAAACTAAATCTTGCTTAAGAGCCCAATAGACTGATTCAATTCATTGAATTCATTTTCAATAATTGAGATCATTGAATAACTATGGCTAGGCTTTTAATATTCGGCCTTAGAGAGGATCGACACTATTCAAAACAGACTTTTCTAGTCTGTTAGTGTCTGTTGTGTTGTTATCACTTGTAACATACTTCTATACCTACATACTCATTCATTATTATACACTAGTTTACACACTTCGAATTTATTGTTAGAACCTCAGAGTCACACGACACGATCACAGACCTATTTTACTTCGTTTAGTTTTTCATTTCATATGTAGAAAAATAAATAAATCTATTTTGCAATCCAGATAGATTCACAATATTCGCATTTTAAACTAGATAAATATGTTATATATTTTTTAAAGTTTCCTTATATTTTAGAAATCATGCTTTTGAAATACAACTCAACAAAACATGAAACCTTTTGTAAAATTCAAGACGGTATAACATTTTAAGTATGTCATATTATGTTCGCTATCTCTTTCTTTATATCTCGGTGTTTCACGCTACGATAACGTGCCATCAATGTTTACGGCGACGTAAAAGGGTGATAACGCTGAAACTATTCTTTATCGGAACAGAAACGACCTGTCTTATCACGCGACGTTAACTTGGCTTCAACCTGGTGATCTCATCCATTGACTATTTTGGCTGATAACTTAAAAGCTCAACCAATCCAAATAACGCTTTGGCTCCACTTTCATTGTGCGTATCGCCTAAATTTAGAATGCGCTTCCTGAATGGGTCTTTCCCAGTAGATATAATGTAGGTGTCTTCAAATCGCGAGTGAATAGGTTTCTTATAGCCAAGCGCGTTCCATCGTAGACCGTAACTGTCGCTTAATACCAGGTGAGTTAACGGTCAAGCTAGCAACCCTATTTTCGAATAAAAATAAATAGCATTACTCATAAGACTTCAAATTTTGAAATACTTTAGGAATCATGTTATTGTCAATGTAAATTTTAGATTTATTAAAAAAATATTTTCGGTAATATTTGTCTGTAGCATTATCTACTTACTTGTGAGATTAGAAATACAAAATATATGACTATTGCAAACAAATCAAAAATACAGCCAGTATTGGTTTTTTTTATTTCCGACACGGTATATTATTAGTTCTATGAACAATAAACGTCGCGAGCACAAACTTTTTGCTGTATTCGCGAGGTCTACTGCTCATATTTTAATTTTTTATCAGAATTGAGTAGGTAACGAATTTTTCTGCCAAGTATTACCAAAATTGGCAAATGTATAGTTTATTTAAGTATTAAGGCTATAAGTTGGGCTATAAGTATAAGTAAGGCTGTAAGTTTTCCTAAAAATATAAAATAAAATAAATAAACAAATGGTGCCACAGAAAACTTCTTTTAGGATTTTTAGGTCTTAGGATTTATGATAAATTAAGGATCTTTTTAGAATATTTTTTTAAATCAAAAATGTCTAGAAAATGTTGAATCCTGTATACTAAATTTCGTAAAAGTTGATTCAAAAACACGACTTATACGCGAGTAGATACCAACAAACAAACATCCAGAGTGAAGAAATAAAATCTTGCTTATTGATGCAGAGATCTTTGTTCGCTTCGCTCACTTGGTCAGTTATAAAAAATCAATATAATTTTTTGCGTTCCGTACTGGTAATCAAATATATGCCATAATTCGACACAGTCTTTGGTTAATACCTAAGTCTCTCTCGCCCCGTGAATGCGGTTGCGATATGACACTTGGTTTACCAACTGTCACTACTGTCAGTCAGACAAAGGCAGCAAAAATAATATTGTACGGAAAACTAATAAAAATGCTTGTTTCGGAAACTGGAAACTTTTAGAATCAAGAATTGCCAATAAAAAAATCCTGGTGTCAATCCGTGAGTATAAAATGGAAGCTGAACAGAATTGAATTGTAGAGTAGAATAGTCTAGTAAAAGTAATAGTTTAAAAAAACACGCTTCAAATTATTGTATTGTCAACGGTCCTAGATAAGTCTACAAAGTTTGAATGATATCTGACCGTTTGAAGTGGGTCAAAATCAAGTCCAAAGGAGTCGGCTACAAATAAACAATCATGCATACAGGTGAAGCTAATAAAAGAAGCGTTAATAAGTCCACTTTTATAGGGCAGATCGCATCAAACGCAATTTGTATGATTTTTTTGGAATTATGATAGGAAAACACCTAAAAAATAGATTCACAATAATTGCCGACTAGCTGTCCCCGTGGTTTTACCGCGTATTTATGAAAATCGGTGATGATGATGAGTAGCCTAGATCCATTTCCAGATCCTCAACTATCTCTGTTCATGACGTTTGGTTCCGCCTGTTGATCGTGAAAAAGTAACAAATTTCGCTTTTATGAAGAAATTGTGAAAAATGTAGGACACGAGGACTTCAAGACGCCAATACTTGTCTTGTATGTAATCACTAATCCTTTTTTTAGCCCCCAAACCATAAAGAGGGATGTTATAAGTTTGACGTGTATTTTTGTGTATGTGCGTGTGTGTCTGTGGCATCGTAGCTCTCAAACGGAATGACCGATTTTCATTTTTTTGTTTGAAAGAAAATTTAATCGGGAGTATGTTTCATTAAAATCAGTTCAACCGTTTTTTTTTGTCTGGGGTTTTTGAGTTTTCTAAATTAATACTTGTTACTGTTCTATAAGTATTATTCTAAGTATTTGTTTTATGGAATCAATTAACCATTTATTAAACTATGCGTGAATATAAAAAATTATCATTCAAAAACGTTTCAAGCATGTTTATCAGATCGTACTATTATACCACAGCTAAACAACCAGTTCGAGGTAAACACACCATGTATAAAAGAGCGCGCCCTTATGTCGGGCCACAAGGGCGCTTGTTACAAGTACTTGTCAAAGAGCTCATGTGAAGGCAATCCAATCTTCATAAAAGCCATTTTTACTCTTCTGGCACTTGGGTAACTTCGCGGTGACGCTGGCTTCCCACTGAGGCTCTGCTCAAAATCAACTTTGCTTAGCTTTAAAACTTAAACTTTGCTTAGTGAAATGAAAATTTTAATCTGAAAAATACTAATTATCATCACCTAACGCTTATTAAAACGTAAATTCTTAGCGACAAGTAGTACGTTAGTAGAAGAATTTAATAAATAAATAAGTCGATGTATTTATATTATCATCACCTAACGCTTATTAAAACGTAAATTCTTAGCGACAAGTAGTACGTTAGTAGAAGAATTCAATAAATAAATAAGTCGATGTATTTCTATTATCATCACCTAAAGCTTATTAAAACGTAAATTCTTAGCAACAAGTAGTACGTTAGTAGAATAATTCAATAAATAAATAAGTCGATGTATTTCTATTATTATCACCTAATGCTTATTAAAACGTAAATTCTTAGCGACAAGTAGTACGTTAGTAGAATAATTCAATAAATAAATAAGTCGATGTATTTATATTATCATCACCTAACGCTTATTAAAACGTAAATTCTTAGCGACAAGTAGTACGTTAGTAGAAGAATTCAATAAATAAATAAGTCGATGTATTTCTATTATCATCACCTAAAGCTTATTAAAACGTAAATTCTTAGCAACAAGTAGTACGTTAGTAGAATAATTCAATAAATAAATAAGTCGATGTATTTCTATTATTATCACCTAATGCTTATTAAAACGTAAATTCTTAGCGACAAGTAGTACGTTAGTAGAATAATTCAATAAATAAATAAGTCGATGTATTTATATTATCATCACCTAACACTTATTAAAACGTAAATTCTTAGCGACAAGTAGTACGTTAGTAGAAGAATTCAATAAATAAATAAGTCGATGTATTTCTATTATCATCACCTAACGCTTATTAAAACGTAAATTCTTAGCGACAAGTAGTACGTTATTAGAATAATTCAATAAATAAATAAGTCGATGTATTTCTATTTTCGTTTAACATCAGTACAGAATATTACGGAAACGACTTGGTCAAATCCAATTAGGATCAAATGCAAGTTGGGAATTATATCGTTGTTCAGATGGAACAGACCGTATCTACTTGTATTTTTATCTATGTACATTTTTTACCAAAACACTTATTTGAAAAAGATAACGTAATATACAAGTATCTATACTAAAATAAAAACAAAATACCCGTCTGCAGAAGAGCCATTTATGCAGTCTAACTTAAGGTTTCGGTACGCTTGATACGCTGTTGAGTGTACGTTTTTTGTGGAAAAAAATATTTAAGTAAAACATAAATAGAGCCGCCGCGGGACCGCAGGCGAGAAATATCGCAACTATTGTATCGTATTGTACAGAAAAAAATCGACAATTTTTTCTTTTTTACCCGACATCTGAAGGAGAGTATATGTAGGTACCTTCTGTATTTTCACAATTCTGCCTTCATCGTCACTGCCGTAGATATTTGTACTTTCTCTATTTTCACAATCCTGCCTTCATGGTCGCCGCCGTAGATGCGAAAAAAAGCACTAAACATGCCTCCATTCACAATAAAAAATATGTAGAAAACCGTCAAATGGTTTTAGTTACAAAGCGTCTCAATTAAATTAATATATGTATGAATATATATACATTTTTATATACATGCATACGTTAGAAAAAATTATAGCTTGCCCGAATCCCTTTCATAGAACTGCTTGATTACAATATTTTACTTGACACGACTTTCTGATTCCATAAGTTTGCCATAAGTTTCATTTGCCCGAACAGTTATTAGGTTAGGTTTGCTAGGTTTTTTTATTATACACAGAAAGGAGAGGTCAAAAAATGTATGGAAGCTGGTACTAAAATAATTGAAAAATATACGTAAAATAATTCTTTGGTGTGAAGAAACAACATATTATTCTAAACATACAGCTATATAAAAGCACTAAACATGCCTCCATTTAAAAAATAAACAATTTATTATTTATTTATTTAGTTTATTGGTACACGAAACAGAATACAGTCTTTACAATTTTTACAATGTATAATTCATAATTTTGACCTAAACTATATTCCTTAAATGTATACACAACATGTTATAATTACAATTACAATAATAAGATTTTCAGTTTCAAAAGTAAAAGAATTAAAAAGAAAATTTGGTAACATCACTTGATTAAATTAAATTAAATAAACTTCATCATCATAATCATCATAAGCAGCAAACACTATATTTTTAACGTCTTGTTTAAATTTGTAATTTGTTTGATTGAAGACATAAATTAAACAATTTGAATAATATTACCAATATACCACAATAACTACACGTAACATTATTTTTAAGTGGCAACTATAATATATAGCCACCGCACAATTCCACATAAATCATAGTTGCACAAATGCACACAACCGTCAATCCTAAGTACAGAATGATTATTGACGTTTTTTTTTACCTTCAGCGATCTACATGTTATATAAAGCATATCACATCTTAGAAGGAATTTATTTAAGAATCGATGGTTCATTATAAAAGACCTATTCATCGATGGACAACCAGAGGGTGGAGTTGAAAAAACCAAGTCCCTTATTGATGTTTTTTACCAGTTGGAAAAAAATACAAAAAAAAAGTTCTTTTTATACTACAATTTTTTTTTTTGCGATTTATTGAACACATGATACCAGACAAGTTCCGACTAAAATTTTCTTCTTATGGCTAAAACACAGTTCAATAAAGAATATTTTTGATAGAATTGCGTTTATATATATAAATAAAAATACTTCTCAAATACGATACAAAGAAGTAGTAAAAAAATCACAAGAATAAAAGTCAAATTGTCCATACACCAGCTATATTGTACTAGGTAACGAGTAAATTTAAAGCTCCAGCGAGTCAACGATGTTTTAACCCTAGTGTGAAATATTCGGGCATATTGTGCCCACTTGCCCAGGGCCAGACGGTCCTCGCCTCTTGCGTAGAAAATAGCTACGAATGGAGTAAAGGGCGAGCTAGGCCAATAGATACAGTGTGAAACAGAGTTATAGATACGAACATGTTATAGAAAATAATACAATAAAATATAAAACGAAAAGTTTCAGATCAGTAGGGGTATTCAACACTCATTCGGATTCGGAATCTATATATAATTTATATCTCCGTCTCTGTCTTTTCTATAGAGAATGACAGAGACGGAGATATAAATTCCAAATCGAATGTTTTCCTTATTTGGCGGCTATCGTCACGCACATAATTTCAAAATGACCCCAGACTAACGGATCGGAAATCAAAGGAGTTTCCAACTATTCCACTGTAGTTTCATAATTTTAAGCATAGCTAGTTATAATTTTAAGCATAGCTAGCCAACTGACAGTTTATAAATATCTACTAAATATCAATATTTTATTACGTCAAGGTAAATGTAGGGCTCGCGTTTGTTTGACACCGTGTCAATATTTGTTCCGCACGAATATTGATTATTGTATATGGTAACTGGCAAGGTGGCAAGGTTTTTCCAAACAGAAATGATAAAGTATAGGTACGCTTTCCAACAGGCGAGTTGGTGGTCAAACGCGGACTTATTCGTGTTAAAAAAAAACTAATAATTCCAATATTATTATGAAAGTCAATGAAAAGTTATACTGATTATAAAGTAAAAGCATGGCAAATCTCAATTTTCAGCTCTTTCAAGGATTTTAGTATATTGGCCGTTTATATCTTGATTTTGCACTTTCTAAACATACAGGATGGCATTGTCACTGTTCATAACACACGACACGCGTCTAACAGCATTGCCCGATGTGTCGTGATAGTCTAGTAAAAATAAATCCGTTTGTATGTTTGTTTGTTTGTATTTGCAACTGGGGGGATTCTTTGAAATTATGATAGGAAAATAACTAAAAATCATGAATCAACAATAATCCCCGATTTATAGACTAGCTGCGTTCCGCAGTTTCACTCGCGTAGTTATGAAAAACGGTGATGATTATGATGATGATAAGTAGCTTATGTCCGTCTCCAGGTCCAAAGCTATCTCTATTCTAATTTTCATAACGATCGTTGCAGCCGTTTGAGCGTGTAAAGGTCACAAAATTAGCTTTTATAATATCATTATGAAATTGTGTCAAATGTATTTCAAAACACCAGTACATTCATTTAAATAACAATATACTTAGTCTTTTATATTGTCACAAATCTTATTTTTAATATAGTCTAGTAAAAATAAGATTGGTTCAGACTGTTCCGAATCGGAATGAGTTCTGTGACAAAAAGGCATGGTCAGAGTAGACTATCTATTTAGCTTATTGATTTGTAACATGACCAATTTAATTTAATATACAGATATATTTTATACGTAAATTTAAGCCCTGACAATGCCCCTATACAGCTGCAACGTAATTTTTATAATAATTTTATTGTTATTTTAATATTTATATAAGATTGCAATTATTTATTTTTCAAGAGTTGTTATGATATTTTTTTTATTATATGTAAACACTGACTGACGTATCCAAGCACACTGTAACAGTGTTTATGGACGAAATAAAGGATTGAATTGAATTAAATTGAATACCTCTACAGATACTTAATCTCAAAGTATATTATGGTTTGTCTAGACACATTGCGCACACGATATCACATTCGATATCGATATAGTTTCTATAATGTCCTAGCAATCCCACAGTTGTCGTCATTTGAGTGAGTGGCGCTCATTTGCAATGTTACATCACAAACTCCATTGATAGATTAAGAGCGGGCCATATGTTTACCCATCTCATCGGGTAACAAGATGTGAGGTATCTGGGATGACGCACATTAGTACCGTGTCTCTAACTATACAGGGTTACCTACGTTAAACCTAGAGCGTTTTGTACAATTAGCAAAAATGGGACCGTCTTTTGTTCTTTAGTATCACCGACCATCGAGTAAGAAGTAGTACATTGAAATGTGCCTGTCGAGAAGTGCCAAATTAATTTGGTATTCTCGCCTAACCCTGGAGCTTTCATGACTATTTTAAGGTACCAAAAATAATAACTATCACGTCATCAAATAACAAGATGAGACTTATGCAACCATATTGATTTTGGCACTTCTAGATAGGCACTATAGAATGTACTACTTGTTACCCGATAAGGTGGTAGACACAAAAAATGGTCACATGTTTGCTAACTGTACAAAACGCTCCAGGTTTAGCCTAGGCAATCCTGTACATTTAGGGTGCCTGCACACGAGCCACTGGCCACAGCCGTTACGTGCGTCATCCTAGATAGGTCACATCTTGTTACCCGATGAGGTGTGTAACCATACGACGCGCTCTTAGTCTATGATGGCTCTTGCGTTCCAATGCATCGAATAGTTGCGGTGTAATGATTTGATGTATTATGCTCTATTTCGACACTATCATAAATCATCCCTCTATCGATTTTTCTATTAAGTATACGTTTGTCAATTGTGTAAGTATTTACTTTAGAATTCGTAAATCAATATTATTGTTTACACACATATTATTTATAGCAGCAGAAGTCCTATAATTTCAATGCTTATTAAACTACAAACAACACAACTATCGCCGAAATATACCCTAAGAAGTATTTCCCTGAGATCTACAATTAGTCTGAGAAATTAGAAAAGAAAAATAAATATGAAAAATATAGTTTTCTTCGTATGACAAGATTCATTCGTTGGTAAATTTGTAATTTTTAATCATGAAAACAATGTATTAAAAATAATAATAATTTACTGGCCTTGTGGCTCAGTTGGTAGTATGCCTGCTGTGCCGTAGGTCGTGGGTTCGATCCCCACCCAGGGCAAACATTTGTGTGATGAGCACGGATGTTTGTTCTGTGTCTGGGTGTATCATATGTATATATTTACAACAACAAAAAAGTATATATGTATTCTATCAGCCATCTAGTTCCATAGTACAAGCTTTGCTTAGTTTGGGCTAGATGGTGTTGTGTGAAATGTACACAAATATTTAATTTAATTTAATTTAATTTTAATACCAGCTTCGGTACTGTTATCCAGAATGAAATTGGTATTTGACTCGCACGACCCGCGCTCCGCCGAAAATAAGACGAATTTGCCAGAATGTGACGTCATAAATTTCCCCAAGCGCCTCTCTAACTTTACCTTCACTAATAAAAAGCATATGGTTTAACAATTCAACTCAATATGCAACGATTTATTGTATTTATAGGACCTTTTTTATGGGTGACGTAGAGCTCATACAACAAAGGTAGCAGGGCAAACCGGGATTAGAAATTAGAATTTCCATCACGAAAATTTGTTTAATTTTTGATCGACTTCCAAAAAGAAGGAGGTTATCAATTCGACTGTATGTTTTTGTATGTTTGTTCAGCGATTATTCCGCCAATTATGAGTGGTTTTTGATGATTTTTTTATAAAAAAATAAAAAAAAAATCGGTTCAGTATTTTAGTTTTTATAACAAAATAACTTAAAAAGAAATAACATCTAAGAAACGAATTCAAAGTTATTTATTGGCACGCGAACTTAAAAACTAGCTAGGAGACTAAAAACTGAATAATTAAAAGCTACATATTAATATTAACAATATGACTATAGACTAGGTTTTATTCACAAAAAAAAGTACCCATTAGACCTTACAATATTTATACTTTAAATTGCTTATTTTGAAGTCAGTTTTTTTCAGTATTTTTTAACTATAATTTGGTTCTGGTATGGCTGTCAGAAAGAATAATATAATATCAAACAGGTATGCATACTTGCATATAACAACTTGTTTAAATTTTATATTAGTTGGCGACTTTCAAAGATGCAATCAGATAAGGAATGTAAGATTAGGCAAATTTAATAAAAAAAAAAAAAAACAATAGCGGATTCGCCGATGTATAATATTACTACTTTTAGTCCCATGGGTTGTATGCTTTACCATCTGCCTGCAATATCAATTCAGTAGTAATCAAATAGGCACGAATATAATGTGCCAGCCACTAGTCTATAATTAGAGGTCAATGCTATAAAATTGCTTCGGTGAAAATGGTCTGATTTATAGCAATTGAAAATAGATCGATCGAACTGAGTTACAACTCTGATTGATTGAATTTTGAACAAAGTTCTTAAGTTACAAGCTCAGATATAATTTCAAAGTAGATAAATTGCCTCGATGTGACGTGGAGTGAAAGTAGTGATCTACATATATTGGGGAAAATATAGATTGGAAAATTTGATTTTCCGATCCTTCTTTAATATGTATATACCAAGCCCGTAGACAGGGGGTTCCCCCCCCCCTCCCAACCTTGAAGTTGAAATGCCAAAAATCCGTACTCAGCGATATCGATCCACATTCCTGTTGCGTACTGCACAAGAATGGAGTTCGTTGCCGCCATCTCTGTTTCCTGAGACCTAACAATCTTGGATTTTTCAAGGCTAGAGTGAATAGATATTTTCTAGATCGATGAGCCACACCGTCGCTTAACATCAGGCGATTTGGTGGTCAATCGTAGATATAAAAGGTATTTATAAAAAAAAAACCGTGAAATGAATTCCTAGCTACGGCCTTGGACTACATACATTTTATTGATTGAGCAACCGAAGCAAGCTTAATTATTTATAACTTGTTTATAGATGAGAGATCAAAGTGTAGTACAAAGATGACCCATGTTGGCAACAGAGATACTATCATATATTTTTATGTGCAACTTCAAAGGCTTGTAGTTTTCCTTTTCCTGTGAAACTAAAGGATGTCCGTTTGTTGATAGCATCTTATGCGACGTATCAATAAAAACACAAATTTCATAAATAAAATACATTTATTTATAGACACAGTTTAGACACATTGATGGCTCTTCAAATAATTATAGTTTAAAAAACTTAAAAAACCGATTTCAAAATACGCAATTCGTTTACTGTAAGTTTAATATGTCATATAAATAATCATCATTTACAGAAAATAAAACAGTCAAAAACAAAGTGTCAAAAAGTCAAAAACACAAACACACACACAATTTGCCTAACATATTAAGGCCACTACCCCCCGCCATCACCCTCCCCTCGTCTGAAAGTCCTTCGTTTACTTGGATGTAATTTTTTTCAGTTATTTTGTTATAAAAACCAAAGAGCTAAACCGATTTTAATAAAATGTATATGGATAAATATATATCTAATATAAATTTTATCAAAACAAAAAAATCCTTAAAATTAAAAATATCGTCAAAAATTAATCATAATTGCCAAAATAATCGCTGAACAAACATACAAAAAACATACAGTCAGATTGCGAACCTTCTTATTTTTGGAAGTCAGTTATAAGATTCAAACAATTTCCAAAGTCCAAAGACAGTATAAATTATATAATCAAAGCTAAAACTTAAACCACTAAACCACTAAAGCTGTAAGCATTTTAATTTTTCTTTTGACCCTCGACCCAAAAAGATGTTATAAGTTTGCGTGTGTATCCGTGTACCTATCTGTGATTCTGTATATCTGTGTATATTCTGTCTGTGGCATCGTAGCTATTAAACGGATGGACCGATTTGGATCTATTTTTAACCGACTTCGAAAAAGGAGGAGGTTATCAATTCGTAGCGTTTTTTAAAATGTATGTACACGAATTACTCCGTCAAGTCTTTTCTCTATACAATAAGAGAAAGTTAATATTATGGAGGATGAGAAAAATATGAATTGTAGGTACAGTCTAGAGCATGAAGCTTTACACTTGTAGCGCGAGTCTTTGCCTCAATGGCGATTGTAATATGAATGGTTCCAACTTCAATGTCAAGCTTCACGAGCTCGTTTTCATTTTTTTTCTCTAGAGCTGCCCCTCCCTGCTCCCCCTTGGCGACGCCCTTGAAGTCAGGTAATATCAGTTAGTATCAGTATAAACATCTGCACATTTTCTAATCTTCGAATACAAGCATTTGACATTCAATGACATATTGCATTCTTGACAAAGGAAAAAAAAGCGAGGAGAGAGGTCTCATTTCGAGTTTTGGCGGGAACGTCTTAGTAACGTGTTTTTGCTTTGTTTTATTTTCCTAAACTTGTGTTATTTTGAACATTAGTGCTATAAAAATGGTGGTGTTTTATTCATTATGTGTTCGATAAAGTACGTGAGTGTGGGCAAGAAATAAAGCAGTAAAACGTGTGATTTTACGTTGTCGGCAAAACTCCATAGAAGCTTCTAGTAAAGTCGCCACCACTTTACTGAAGCAGGACTCGACTTATAAATTGACTATATACGTGACTTAGATTGTGACTAGAACATTTACTTGTTTTATTCAAGAAACTTGAAAACATCCCAATAATTGACACTAGCAAATGCTTTAATGCGGGTCCAATACAAAAAAGAAGAGGAGGTCTCATTAAAAAGTTTACAATTGTGAAGAAGTAAGTTGCGTTTGAAGTCGGTTTTTTAATAGAAAAATTATATTTTGTTTGAAAGAGATTTTCGTTGATAGTGTTCTTAGCTATGTTTCATCAAAATCTTTTGTTTTTCAGTTTTCTAAACTTATACTTGTTTATATAGACATAGTACGTACTATAGTTTATGTGATGTTGATTCAGACTTAATCATTATTAAATGTATACAAAACGACATACTACCATTTTATTCTCTTTTTATGTCCAAATTAATTTAAAAGTTAATATTTCGGAAGTTAATTTGTCATTTTGGTTCTTTATTTAGTATTTCTGAAACAGTTTATAGTATTTTTCCTTAAACTCTCATGAATCTCCATGTGATTACAAATCCAATACGCGCTTAAATTAATTTGTTTTGCAATCTTTCATAAATAATATACAATGTTGTTCCTATTTTTCAAATCTAAATCTGTAATATGCTAAAATATACGCAATTCCCTACGCTACTGCTTTATAGCTGCAATTGAGTGATCAAAGTGATCTGAGAAACGAATTTTCATCTTTTCTTCTAACGAGCCTGTGAAACCCTTCGAGAATGTTAAGGCGGTGACGCACCGACTACGTTTTAATGTGCTTTAAAATTATGAAAAGAAAAAAAAAACGTAACTAACATATATTAAAAATAAATTGACAGTAACACATGTTATGTTTAGATTTTTGCTTCATTTGATTTATGGTGGAACTTAATTTGATTCTATTTATATTTGATATTTTTGAGCGTTTTACACTACTTTACTGAAGTAGGTATCTACAAATTAAGAGACAGTTCAAAAATTTCACATATCCGACGGTTAATTTGATCCGATTTGTTTAATATGTAGACAAACTCAGTATCAGCATATCAGTTTTGTCTAAGAAAAACGCTTTTAACCGACTTCAAAAAGGAGGTTATTAATTCGACCTGTATGTTTGTAATATTGTCAGAATTGCACAATTTTTATATATGTTAGTCTATACTAGCTTCTAAACATGTGTGCCAAATTTCATAAGTGTATGTATGTTTGTAGGTTCGTATTTTTGTCCACGCATTACGCAGAAACTAGGAGTCGTATTCTAAAAATTCTTTTAAATATTGAATAATGTATCTTTCAACTTAGGAGTCACTGTAAATTTTATCAAAATCGGTTCAGTAGTTTTCAAGATATGGGCTTTTGAACACTCACTTCGTTCATCGCAACTGCAGAGCAGTGTCTACACCTACTTCAATTGTTTGATAGACAGTGACATGAGCAGTGATGACGACCGTTTTTAACTGACTTCAAAAAAAGGAGGTTATCGATTCGATCTGTATGTTTCTAATATTGTCAGAACTGCATAGTTTTTGTATTTGTAATTAATTAATTTCAAACAAAACGAGTAAATACTACTAAAAATGACGGAACCTGATTTGGGGCACTAATTATTTTTATTTGGATTGTTATTGACATGATTATTAATATTTGTAAAATTTATTTTAAGTAACTAATGTATCTGTACGATTTTTATTATGTGTGACGAATAAAGTTTTTGATGAAGGTAAAAAAAATAAAAAATAAAAATGAATACTTAAACAAAAGTAATTAAAAAAATTAAACCGACTTCATACTAAAAAGAGAGAAATACCACGAAGAAAATCAGTACTGGGCGTCTACCTAAGTAGGTACGTAAACGAACTATTTTTGAGGTCGGTGTCTGTATAGGACTTAGTTGATGACAGTTTAGATCCAGACACCGACTACAAAAATAGTTGGTGTACGTACCTACTTTTTTTTACCTAGTTTTTTAAATTACTTTTTTACTAAGTTATGTTACCTCGATAATAGTTTGAGAAAACCTTGGGACTGACTTTTAACTGCTTTCAACAAAAATATCTTTGAATGATTATTTAATGCTCTTCGACGCTCTTCCTACTCCGTACGGAAAAATAGGCATGATTGTATCTACGTATATTTAATTCCTTAAATGCTACAAAAATGGCATAATAGGAGACAAAGATGTACAAAGTAGTGGGTTAGAAAAGGCTATGGACTATTATGAATGTACTTGTGGAATTTGCAGATATTGTGTAAAATTTAAACTGCCTATGTCTTGTGATTCCATTCCATTCTATTCCGTTATAACACAAGTATAATTTGTTAAAAACAAAAATGCTTATGTATTATTACAGCGTACACGCTAGCTCTATTTAAAATATCGTGCAAATCCGTTATCCAGTTTTATCGTGAAGAAATAACAAACATACAAATTCAAAACTTTTGAATTTTTTATATTATGATGATATAATTGTAAGACCTGAAATTTAAGACCTTTTCAACTTGCACTGTTCAGAAGCCTAGATGAAAGGCGTCTCATCTTATACGTATACAAAACTGTCTCGATCTCCATCCTATAGCCGGCCAGGGGTTTTTTTTTTTTTTAATATGATACAAACGATTTTACCAAACTGTTAAAACTAGCACGCGGAACTGATGGCCGATGGCGCCGAAATATGCTCGAGTGCAGACCACGCACTAGTAAGTGCAGTGTAGGAAGACTGATGAGATGACCTAATACAAGTGGTAGGAAGAGGCTTGATGGCAGCCACTTCACCAGGTATTTTTGAAAATCCATGAGAGTCCCTATGTCCAGCAGTGGACTTCTTATAGCTGAGATGATGATGATGATTTTATCTAACCGATTCAACCGTTTTACCACTTGCAAACTTTTAAATAATAGGTTTTAACTATCTAAAATGAAGGGTACAGGCAAATAACAGGGAATGTCACAAATTTTAATATTTATTGATTTTTAGTAGAATCATATCTTTATCTATTGTATTTTAAATTCCAATCATTAGAATTCAAGTCAATTAATTAGGACGTTCCCTGTTCTTTGCATGTACCCTTCACATATGCCCGATAGATCCATTATATGTAAATTATTTTATAAGTTAATTAATAAAATACATTATTTTTGTATATATTAGTCTGGCAACCCGCACTTGGCCAGCGTGGTAGACTATGGCCTTACCCTTCTCACAATGAGAAGATGGCCCGCGCTCAGCAGTGGGACAGTTTGTACAAACAGGGCTGAAAAAAAAAAACATTCTTTAAAAAAGTTTTATACACAAACATGGCAGTGCGTTATCACCTTAAAGTGAATAATGGTAGGTGCTTCCAGTAATAGAGTGTAGTGACGTCGATTTCTCAACGAGATAGTTCGTAATGAGGTCTCTTTATCAGAAACTGGTTAGAGAATGAATCGGCTCCTTCACACACCAGGACTTGTATTATTCCCCTTGTAATAGACCTCATCTATTTGTCTTACCAGATATACATTTTTTTTATACATTATAGATCTACGATTGACCACCAACTCGCCTGATGTTAAGCGACGGTGTGGCTTACGTACAAATAAGGTGGCGTAAGATTCGTTTGCAGTCTAATTGTGGAAGTCCCATAACTTTTACAGTTATTCAACCTCCAAGCTGTAGTTTACAAACATTACTGTTTTTAAAATTAAAGTACAATGTTTACAAAAAACGGTAAAAAGAGATAGATAGACAAACAAGTATCTATGTTAAAAGAAAAACCAAATAGCCGACTGCAGAAAAGCAGTTTTTGCAAGTCTTTTGTAGTCTATTTCGTTACTTACGCTTGATATACTATTGAGTGTACAATTTTACGCTTACCTTCTCACAAAAAGTACACTCAACAGTACACTCATACAGCAAAAACCGCTTTTCAGCAGTCGGGTATTTTGTTTTAAATATATACCTACTTTTAATCACGTACAAACACATTAAAAATAAGAAAACTCTTGTAGAATTTATTTATGGTTTAACATAATAATCTCGCCATTTTACGTTTATATTATCATTTGGACCGAATACTTACTTCATATTATTTAATAGTATTTCACAATTGGATTAACTATTTAAAAGGATTATTATACAACTTTAATAAAATTTAATTGTAATAAAATTCTGCAGAAGCGAACGAACACTTTTATTGGAAAATGTTGTTTAAAATATATAAAATGAACGTTTAAACATGTAAACGAAGTTTCACTCACGGTAATGGAATGAGAACAAAAATGGGACTCGTTCTACAATGCGGTGTAGGGTATACGTGCACTAGGCGGCTACAATGATGTGGATGGTACGTCATCACACTACAATCAAGACAAGATCAATGCATGCATGTTAGTTAAGTGTTAATGTTATATCCGTCTTCCTCTTGTATGCTCATAAAAAAAAAAAGTAAACTTAGTTAAAAAATTAAGTTTATTCGCTTATAAAAGGCTCGGACCCTGGAGTCTGTGGAGCTCAAATTTAAAAAAAAAAAGCCAAGATCAAGTTAATTTATCAAAAGGGCCATTCATTTTCAATAGTTAAATTGATAAACAAAACAACGAAAAAGGGATGTATATTTACGCATAATAGAAACTTTTAAAATTCTTTACTGATAATATATTATAATTATGTTGTGATTTTGTAGCTGTATGTATAAGTATATTGCTTTAAACTCTAGTGAAGACTACGCACCGGCAAACGCATTGTAGACGACCTCATATAAGTGGCCGAAAGATGTTGGATGCAACCAGCTTCCAACCAGTCTCTTTGGAAACCTATGGGGTATTCCAATGTCCACCAGTGGACATCATATGGCTGAGAGTATCATGATAATTCGATAATACCTGGATGTGAAATAATTTGGGATCCTTTAATTAGCACAGTTAACGAATTAGTTCGCCCAATAATAATGTCAAACTAAATTGTCTTAATCATAATATACGTAGGTACGCAGTGTTAAAGACTAAAAAAGTACCTAACAGTATAAATATTTAAAATGTTTTAATTTCTTTTAAAGCTATCCATCCATCCTCGGCACACCGTCGCTTAACATCAGGCGAGTTGGTGGTCAATCGTAGATCTATCTTCTATAAAAAAAAATTGCAAGACATTATTTATTTATTTACACATTAGGTACACAAAACAAAACACTCTCAATAACAAATAATAAAATACTAACAAAAGTTTAGAACTGGAAAGTGTCTCTAAACATGTGCATACAGCATGGTTAACAGTTAAGTACATACAATTTTAACAAAGTTTTAATTACAAATACAAATACAGAAGCAAAGTTTGGGGTAGCAATCAAAATACTGTAGTAAGAGAAATACTAAACTAATAGATAAGTAGGTAATAATAATAGTTACGGTGCCCTCAGAGAGGACACCGTAACCGTAACCGTATTGTGTGAGTCGTCCGCCCAGTGTAGTAAGACCCTCACTGCACTATCGATCGACATGACAGAAAGCTTGCCAGTAATGGGAAATGGCACGTGTAATTCTTTGCTTTAACTACGGCCCTGTAGGAGCAATAACTCTTTTAGCTTGTTTAACTGTTGGCTTATGAAGCGTCCAACGACGGTATAATGTCAGAATATATCGTCGTTGTATTATTACATATGGTACTTGCAAAATAGGTAAACAAACATGTGGTCTTAAGATAATAATAACATTTGGTCCTCTATTTTCACTGTCAAAGCGTGCAAGTGTTAGATTTTAGATCATCAGTAAAAATTGACAATAAACAACACGTTCGTAAATTATTTATGTACTTACCTGTTACAGAAACACTTAGTGGACGTTCAGAGTAAACACAACATATTGTATTATTATAATTTTTGTAATAGAAGTATAATGCCAGTAATACTTACTAACAATGTCAGTGTATAAAATATCAATGGATACAAAAAATTCGAATTATATTATTTTAGATAAAAAAATTGGTTGTCTGTAAAGTCGGTATACGGACGATAGTTTAACGTGACAACGTCATATGAAAACATTGATGAAATGATGATGATGATGATGTAACGGGACAATTAGCGTAACGTGATCATGAGCGTAACGGTACAATGAGCGTAACGGGACAATGAGCCATACTTTTTCGTGCGTGCAGCCGGCATTCATCGATTTATTAGACGTTGTCACGTCAAAAAAGCTAGATAGTCACTTAGTTGCAACGTAACGATTATCATTTATAACAATATTAAGTTTATGGTCTTTAAGAAATATAATGTCAAGAGTAAAATGTCAAAGTCAAGTGAATGAAATGTCAATTAGTATACTAAGAATGTGAATGGCATTTATGTAGCTACTAAACCAATTCTAAAATAAACTGTGCTATAGGAAGCTGCATTATTGTTGTGTGATATCTGATAAAATTAGTTTTCAGTACAATAAATAAATAAAATAATAAAATTCATTTATTGCAGGTAATTAAAACCCATATAGTAAAAAGCAGAAAAGGCATATACAGACTAAAGAATATCAATTAAATTTACATCATTCATTCTACATAAACAATACAATTAAATAAATGTCACCAAACTAAATAAACTTTACAATGTCAAATGGTAAATTAATAATCATAATGTCAAAGAAAAATAATAATACAATAAAATAATGTCAAATAAAAACACAATAGTACGGACTATTGTACATACATAAATAATTCTAAGCAGTACATATAGTTTTTCACATCAATACTTTCTCGTAGGCATGGCTACTGCGACGTGTCTGTTGCAACAATGCCTAAGGAAAGGACACTACTTGCGCAATTTTTATAACTTGTTATTGTTTTAAGTTGGCTAACGAATTAATATGTATGTAGATAAGAGTATATTTTAACACGTTGTCAGCATAGTTGTTGCTGTAATTGTGCCAGTACATTACGCATTTTTGTACAATAAGGGAAAACTGTTTGCTACCCTTAATCATTATCTGATTTCGATAATATTTTTTTACTTGGTTGACAAAATTAATCTCTCTACAGGTTGCTTTAAATAAAACTTCGGAATTGTGTACTGTAAAAACAACATAAGATCTTGTATCCACAATTTATAGCGAAAAAATAACTTTGAATTGTAAGTATTTTTTTTAATTATAAAATTAAGGAGTATGAAGAGTATTTTATTAATAAACTGTCAATTTATATGTCATATTTGTATCAAGTAATAGATAGACGTTTATAAAATTAACATTCCGAATGAAATACTTAAGTGCAATATTACGGAGTTTACAAATTTGAAAAAAAAAAACAAAATCAAACCAAATTGTCATGGCCATTCCAATCAGATAAAAAATAATAATCGAAATCGAATAATGTATAATAAAAATGTATAATAAGGATAATCTATAAGGAAACACGTTAGAATTGCCTCGATAAAACTTTACTTGCTCATGCACTCAAAAATCTTTGCAGCAATTTAAATGTTTGCAAATAAAAGTTTTAGTTCATTCCAGTAATTCGCAAATTGCAATCGTAGTTGTAAGCGTAAGTAGGTCGCTACGAGGATGATATGAAATGTCATAACCGTTACCCCCGATGCCAGCGAGCAATACTAAAACTTACACGGAGTCCGGGCCATGACACGATGCTTAGCTTTGAAGCAAAACTGCACTAGGATATATGGTTGACAGAAACCAGTCGATTATATCTTGCGATTTTTCGCATATATGTATAACAAAGAGTTTATCTATTTAAGTATTTAATTATGGCACTGATTTAAAGAGGCAGATGTAAATAGCAGTTTTGGTAAGTTAAAAATTATAAATGGCACGTTTAATAACTAGTTCAGCAGTTAAAACTAAGCAGTAAAGTAAACAAAAATGAGTAATAAAAAATAATTAAATGGATCAGTGAATATATAATTGAGCAGGAAAATAATTAAATGGGCGTGAAAATTATTATCTATAAATTTGTATAAAAAACATAACCTAATCTCAGAAGAAATTGTTGCTTATACCTATATACATAGATAACTTTCCATCATTTTTAACGCTCTTTCAGTTATTGGACTGCTCAATTATTTTTAGGATTTACATTGTATGATAAAATAACCGACTAATTGATGTTTTATTACTGTCCATGTTTTACTGTCACAATAATTAATCAACCGCCATTAAATTAAATAACTGCTCAATATGTTTTTGAACTGATCATAATAACATCTCGAATATTTAAATAACAGCTCAAAAAATTAGTTCCCTTTAATTATATAGGTGTCACTGTATAAGTGACATTTTTATAAACTGTTAAGGCAGCTATCTTGTGTTAGTATTTAGTCTGTTCACAGAACACATAATACTATAGTAGTATATACTTCCAGGCGTTAGTTCCTCCATTTGTCATTCAATTCAATTCAGTTCAATTCTTTATTGCCACATTATGTACATAATTATATCAAGATGTCAAGTAACTGTTTGGTAATTACGTAATGACCCTAGTAGGATGTTGCAATTTTGTTCGAGCGGGCAGATTCATTCCATATTTCTATAATCTATATCTAATAATCAATAATGTAACAATGAAAACAACAGTGAAGGAAATTAAAAAGCGCTAGCAGATTTAAATAATAGTAAATAATTTATCCTGTAAATATCCCTTTATATTTTGGTAAGCTTTTGATAACAATTTTTTATTTTAAGTTTTTGTAAATTTGCTATAATTTTCTATTTACTTTAAGTTTAATGGGAGCTTATTAAAGAATTTTATGGTAGATGAGTGGGGCCCGGAGCTGTGCTGTTCTGCTGTTCATGATAGAACTATAAATAAACAGACTCGAGACTTCTGCTTTTCCTCACAAATATATCTTGTGTGTGCACAAGTGCAGAAGTCTCAGTGTTTTTGTCAAAAAGGTACTTTATTGTTTTTATTTGAACTCTATATTTTGATGCATTAAATTTGAACAAACCACAGACATGCCAGTGAAGTACCGCAGTCATTGGACCGAGTAAACCACTTTACTGTTCAGTTGAACCCACGCCACATTGCCAGAACCAGCGCAAAAAGCGCTTGTAAAATTTTACAACTTGCATCTTGAACGTTGCATGCATAATGTCCATATTTTCATACATTTTCATACACATACCTAACCGTTTCATGTACCGTGTCCAACCTCTCAAGTGCAGTAAACATTCGCTCGGCGAGTAAAATTTTGATGTCCTTTTGCTCGTAAAAATTATGCTACTCTAGAATGGTTCGACACATGTTTTTAAGCGCTTTTATTTTATATTTTTTGCTGTTTCGTGCTTTTAATCTAGACGGAGTGTGCTGGATGAAGCTTTGTTGTTGCAAATTCATAAAATTAAGTGGCGATGATACGACTCAATGTGATTTAAAAGCGTCTTGCTCGCGCGTAGCTACTGTTTTGAAGGTATATAACATTACAGATTCCAGAGTATGCCAAAAATTCAAAAACAGCATTTTACTTAGAAAGTTCAGCATTCATTTAATTTTTATATATTTTTTAAGCTTGCAGCTAAGAAAATGGAAATAAAAAAGTACTGAAATCCTTTTTCTGCGCGAAAACTTGTTTGAATCCATCTGAATTTTTTGAATAAGCATACATATCACTTTTCTCTATATTTTTGCATTGTAAATATTATATTATAAATAAAGTATAATAAAATATAAAATAAATAGTAAGTATATTTGAGTAATTTTATTAATATAATCAAAAAACTTCAAAAATGTTTTTATATAATCGAGTCAGAGAGGTTACTATTTACCGTGCCCTAAGGTTTGATTCTTTAGTTGTAAGCTTTCTTTTGTTATTTTGTATAATATAGCGTCTCTGGCCTTTATTTTACAGCCTACATTTTAGTCACCATGCGCTTGAGTTAAATGACAATATTTTTCCTTTGCTTCTCATGACAAGACAAGTCAGAAAACAAATCCATAGATTTGAATTCTGAAAGCAGTGAACCTATCTTCAAATCTCGAGTGAACAAATATCGTCAATATCGTATTTAACATATTGACCACCGCGTTGCTATCCATCAGGCAAATTGATGGCCAAATGTAAATAAAGCATGAAAAAAATTAATAAAAATAAATGTTTTTTAAAAAACAAACATAAATGTTTGTTAAAAATTTATGTTTTTTTTTTTTATTAGGTACCTATTATATCCCAGAGTACTTTAAGCGATTGTAGTTTTCATCCCAGACTAACGATTTGTTTGAATTAGTATCAAGTAATTTTCAGGATACAAAAATCATAGATATCGCCACTGCGATATTTCATTTATTCCTCATTTATTTTCCATATTCAATACCACTGTATTGAATATGGAAAATAAATGAGGCAAATAAAATATGTGACAGACTGAAAATAACTTGATCACAATTAATATCCAATATATCAAAGTATGTAATAGGGCGAATTATGTGCAATATATATTATGATCATTTCCGTGATCTATTTGAAAAATAAGCCCTGAAGTCGAATCCAAAGTTAATTAATAAACAAACAGCTCGGGTAGCAGCGAACCAACTGGCACTGATCCTACCAGCTGAATTACTGGATGTTACCAACTGATAGGTATGGAGACTACGGGAGAGAAAATCACTATAGAGTTTACTTACTAACTCGAACTTAGTTGTCAACTCGTCTAATGCAAAACTATGGTGTAGCAAAAACTAGAATATGCCCATCTAGAAAAAAATATCCAAAATTGTTATTTAAAAAATATTATCATAATGAATTAGTAAATTTTATTGTGTCAATATATCAATGTATAATTTCCAGAAAATTGTATTTGAGAAAATGTAGATATAATTTGCAGCGAAATAATATACTTTCTTATTTTTTAAATAAAATTCAATTAAAGGTATAGGTACATCAAAAATGAGACATTGAATTTATTTTCGAATTCCTGAGTGAGATTTTTTACTAAACAATTCACTTGTAAGAGTAGTTTTATGGATAGTAATGCGCAGTATAAGAAATGTGTAATATGATATTGATCGGTTTCCACGGTCCAGTTAAATACGTCATCTCATGAACGAAAAGTGTAGCTTTTAATTCCCAGATGTAAGGTATATTGAACTTTAATATATTATACAATAATAGTTTACTGATAAGCCAAAAGTAATTAAAAATGTATACTCCTATGATCATTATTGTTTTTCATTTATTTGTTTGTTTTGGTCACTTTGATAATTGAATAGTTAATTTTATCTTTTGTTTCTGAAAGTATATAAATAAAAATCTAAATAAAAGTAATTCTGCCCCTGAGTTAGTCATTTGTGACTTTCTATCAGTAAATGAATTCACAACTTACAAAATACAGGAAAAGAAAAAATTCAACAATGTTAGGTACATTGTTGATTTTTTTATTTTCCAGAATCATATGAAAACTCTTATGATCTTACAGTTATGTTAGTAACTAAATTAACAAGTACTCCCTCCCTGTCTAGTATGATGTTGACCAGTTAACTTGTTGTTTTATGATCGCGATTCAACTAATAAGATTAGCTTTTAACCAACTCTGGCTCATGTCTGCGTGTGCATACATACACACAAATACCCACACGTGAACATACGTTCTGGGAGTGTGTAGGTGTGTGCCTATGTGCAAATAGGGAAATAGGGTACCAGTCGACCTCCCAGGCTTTTTAGTATTCTGATTTTTATTTTTCCTGGGTTATACAAGTTACCGATTTTCCACGGTACAGAATAAAATTGAGATTCACTGTATTTCTGTGTATATTTTTTTTATGTGTATATGTTTTCTGAGTTAAGTTAAAGTAAAGTTCCGGCAGCCTAGTCGGAAGACAGTCCGACTGGCGATCCGCAGGTCCTGGGTTCGAATCCCGCGGCACGCACCTCTGTCTTTTCGAAGTTATGTGCGTATTGTAGATTGCCACCAACTTCAAACGGTGAAGGAAAACATCGTGAAGAAGCCTACATATCTGAGAGTTCTCAGTGATTTTGAAGATGTGTGAAGTCAGCCAACCCGCACTTGGCCAGTGTGCTGGACTATAGCCTTACCCTTCTCATAATGAGAAAAGGGCTGCGCCCAGCAGTTTGTACAAAAAGGGCTGGAAAAAAAAAATTCTGTGTTCGTGTACCGATTAAGATGATATTTTTATTACAAGAATGTAAATTAGAGGCCATGAAAATTTCGTTACCGTCCCAAAATTTTTTAATCAGCTCAAATTTTCGTTTTTTTAAACAATAATCAAACAAACTTAATAATGACCCAAGGGTGCCCGCTTAATTGGTACAGAATAACAATATAGTATATCGTGAATGCCAATACTTGCTGGATGCTACTCAGGCCGATTTGCAGTTTTCCGCCTCTAATATAAATTTACTTATATTTAATCAGGTTATCATACTTGCATCATACGAAAGAGAGAGAGAATTAGAGATGTAGTCAGAGATACACACTGAAGTTTCAGTGACTCAATAAAATATTTATTTTCACACAAATCAGGTGTAAATGCCCGCCAATAACGGTGGTATAAGTCATTGTGCGTCGTTACCGCGAGAGATGGGCCATAAACGTCGCGCGGTGAACGGAGCTCGTTACCGCCTGCTTTAGGGCCGCACCAGCGTCACACAGTGTAGGAATTTGCAGTGACATAACAATGAGATGTCGACATCACGACGCTTGGCCATAAACCACAATTGCTAGGTGACAACGCAGTAACAATAATAGAATTTATTGCTATTTTATAAAAGTACAAAATAGTAAAATGACCATAATTTTGTTCGATGGGTAAACAGTCTATATGCCAGGGCCTCTTGTTCTTTATTGCTGTGGCCACTTTTGCATGAAACCAATGCAAAACGGTGGACAGAGTGTCTATGAACCTTCAGCGAAGAGTTCAAGCGCCTGCTAGCGGTCTGTCGTCCGCGATTCTCAGGAAAAGACGGCCGCAGTCTGTCCTTTTCTTCATATTCCCGCCGTTGTCCGTCTGTTTTATGTCCCACTGCCAATTTACTTTTTTTTGTACGCTTAAACGCATGGAATTATTTATGTTTTATTTTCGTAGACAACGTGTCTTGCCCTGTCCGGTCCCTCGTCCACGTAGTGTTAAGATGTATTCGACGATTTTGCGCTAGACGGCCAACTCGCCTGTTTTTAAAAGACATTTACTGTCAAATTATTACGAAAGAACCATTCATCAAATGTATAACTTAGTTTAGTCCACATTTACAATTTCACACACACATTTTATTTCGAACTACAATCTTGGACTTTTCAAGGCTAGTGTAAATAGATACCTTCTAGATCGACTAGCTCCATCCTCGGCCGCACTGTCGCTTAACATCAGTCAAGTTGGTGGTCAATCGTAGATCTACTCATACCTTGTATAAAAACAAATTAAAAAAATCTTACGTAAAAAAACTTTGAACGATTCCAAAATTGTGCGCACAATAAAAGTCGACCCTTTGACCTAGTTTTCTCAGTTTAAGTGAAATACCTCAGTTGAACCAAGAAGCGTATTTTAACTCATAATTGTCGTTAGAAGGCTTTACTGTTATAAATTCAACTGTGATAAAATAGTTGAGAGTTCAGTGACGTCGTTTAACGGCGTTAACTTTGGACGTTTCGTTTTATCTCGCTCATTCGTTCTTTGTGTCTATTGTGATATATCTAGCTTTATGCTCTATACTTATATTATAGCTTGAGTGAGCGTTTTGTTGCGGTCTTACTTGCTATTTTCCAGTATTCATTTAATATTGTTTTTTTTAACTCAATCGGTCTTCATGATTTTTATCAAACGACACTGTAGGTAATGTTAGTAATCTATGAAAATTACTTCGGGTTTAATAATGTTGCTTATGAACTGTTGAGTATTGGCATTGATTTTGATGTTCAAGAGAATCAAACTTTCACAAATAATATTTTTATGTATTTTCTGCACCGGTCTATAAAACGTCAAGTTAATCTAGATTTAAGATGCATTGCCACTAAGCGCAGGCTAAACTAGGTTTTGAGAAAAATCCTGTGAAAAATCTCCAGGCTTAAAGCTTCTCCGTGGTTTATGCCTATTGCCTTCATTTTATAGGATTATAAAAAAAGTTATATGCGTCTTTGAAGTTTCGTTTAAATATTAGCATCGTCTTGTGCTTCAGTTGTGATTTTGCGGAACTTTTTAGAGATAAGTCTTATTATTTTTGCATCTTGTGATGCTTTGATGATTGCTGAAGATATAGTGAGAGGACTGAATTCAGAATATACTAGTCTATTTGGAATGAACTGTGTAGGTATCTATATACCTACACAGTTCATTCCAAATAGACTAGTAGTACCTTTATCTTTCATCGTTCAGGCTCGCATACTCATTTTCTCTAAGCATGTGATGGCGTAGAGTAAGTTCGATGAGCCAAGACTACGCGGTAGATCGCCATTATGTTGGACTGATGAAATAAAGGTGATTTCATGAATAAGTGCATGAGAAAAGCTTCAGTACGCGAGAAATTGAGACGGATTTTGAAGCGAACTACCAATCAAAACGATGACCACGACCTCTATACCTAACGACTAAGAAGAAGATGCTGGCTATAGTTCCCGTCACCTAAAAAGGACGCTGACCTTGAACCTGCGCACTGAGCGATTTAGCGGTCAAAATGGTGGCATATAGGGCTGGCGACGGGGGAACGCTCAGCCGGCCGCACGCTATTGGTTCGTCACTCGATCCTCGCTTCCCGCGCTGGGATTTTGCTTCGTTTGCTCTCAAAGTACAGTCGCACACACAACTTACTGTGCACGACGATGGTTTTACATAGGAAGGAAAGAAAAATTATTTATAGTGTTTATTGTTTTATGAAGAAAGCTGCTGAACGAGAAGCAGGTAGTAATTTAAAACAATATATTAAACGGGCTGCGGAAGCAACTTGAACTTCTGAGACTACAGATAGACGTATAGTAAATGGTGCGAAAAATTTAGAATTTCTCGCTGTTTTTCGAACTCCCATATTTAATCTATATGCGCAGTGGATGAAACGGAGCATATTGAAACTCGTCAAACTTATGTGTTATTTTGTAAGGCAATTTTCATTTCTCGGAAAGTATTGGGATTCGACGCGAAATACTTTACGTGAAGCTTACCTAGGATAAGAACTATCTTCGAAAAAATATGAAGTCTCAACTCGATTGGTTCAAAACTAAAGTCCTAAATTTTCTTGCTACAATAATTTTTTTTTTTTAAGATCGAAACAAAAAATAATGCTCATCTAAATATTATCTATTATAAATTTTTAATCCGGCTTATTTCAAAGTACTAAGTAGATAGAAATATGCATGTTGTCACACTAAAATTATAAAACAATAGACTAGTACCTATCAAGAGGCTAAATCTTTAGGAAATGATTGCATCCATGATTCCATGCGCAGACACATGGTCCCTTGCCGCTCAGCGTTCTTTTTAGGTGACGGGAACTATACTTATAGTAAGTCTACGAATACCATTATTTTCATACTTACCATTTAGTTACTAGAGAATATACAATTTAAATATTACTGTATATTCACTAATAACTAAATGGTACATTACCATGTAACATTAAAGCTTTGCGGTATATCTCACGCAGAACTAAATCAATAAATACCTACAACATGCATACACTAGTATTTCTACGAACAGTAGACCTCGCTAGAGAGCTTATTTGCAGCTCACCTTGGGTCATCTGTAATCATCAATCATCCCATAATACCTTCTGACAAACTAGAAGATAATACCTACATAAAGTTGGATCAGCAAGCTGTATTAAAAACGAAAGAAAATTTAGCCAATTGATGCAGAGACTCTTCGTTCGCTCGATCATCAAATAATTTCATAAATGGAGAAAACGTAAAATCAAGAAAATTATTCAGCGCTAAAATGCGTCAAGCACATCCACGCGCCCTCACTGTTACACGCAATCTCAAGTTGATTGTAATAATTGTGTACTTTATCTACCTAACAAATATCATTAAAATCGGTTGGTAATTAGCGCCGCAATAAACTTCCTCTCTTTTTATAGGAACCACGCCCTCCTATCAAAAATCGCTGACGATAAAAAAAAACCTCAGAACCTATACGCGAGTACGAACATACAAACAAACTCACAAACAAACTGACAGACGAAAAAAAAATTGGCCAGTTGATGCAAAGAAAATGCAATAATTACATGTATGCTTTATCTGTAGAGTATTATAAGTAGGTCGCTAGCCTGATCTAAAACTACATGCTAGTCCATAACAGTGCATTGGATAGAATTTTCAAATGTTGTGTGCTCAACACCACACATCCAAACACCACCGTTTTCTGAGATAGGGTTGTTCACGCAATGCCGACACCGTGCCGTGGATTTCCAACGATGCCGTCAGCGTGTCAGGATAAGCCGTTTTAGCGTCATCAGGTTGCTGGCATCAACGCGTGGCTCTCTTACTTATACAAACTACCTCTCAACTAGGCTACATAAATATTCAATCAAGTTATAGGTAGGTTCAAAACTGTTATGGAAATCTTGAAAACAAACCTGGAAATAATATAATAGATATGTTTGTGTACATCCGTTTTCCCTCCGGAACCAAAGATTCCATTATTATTGTTGGGAACAATGAAGAGGAACGTTATAATTTGTGGTTAGTTATATTACAACAAACCTAACGTAATTATATTAATTAATTTAAGCCGCAACTTGCAAACTGAGTTATCTACAACAATTAATTTAAACGTTATGAACGTATTTTGTTGTAATTATTTCATGATTATGAAGTTTAATCACGTAGTAATTTCATCTAACTGTTGAATGCATAGACATTGTATGTAATTAACAACATATGAAGAGAGGTTTCTGTATTTCATTTAGAAAATAATGAAAAAAATATAAGTAATAAATCTTGCTAATATAGCGAATTGTGGAATAGCTGTTTTTTAACACTAATTAGATCTGGGGAAGGCCTATGTCCAGCAATGGACTTCTCATGGTTTAGATGTTTTTTTTTTTTTATACATTATAGATCTACAATTGACCACCAACTCGCCTGATGTTAAGCGACGGTGAGACCGAGGATGGAGCTCTTCGATCTAGAAGATATCTATTCACTCTAGCCTTGAAAATTCCAAGATGTAGGTCTCAGGAAACAGAGATGGCGGCAAAGAATTCCATTCTTGTGCAGTACGCAACAGTAATGTGGATCGACATCGCTGAGTACGGATTTTTGGCATTTCAGCGAGAAATGGGTGGTAATTCGCCGACTTTCTGCTAGTCCTGTAGTGAAATGGGGAGGGTGGAATTAAGTCGTGAAGCTCTTGCGCACATTCCCCGAAATGAATCCTGTAGAAAATAGTCAGACATGCTACTTTACGGCTGATGATGATTTGATGATGTTGGTGATGATGAAATAGATCTACGTTTGATCACCAATTAGAAGGTCTATTCATTCTAGCCTTGAAGATTCCAAAATTATAGTTCTCAGGAAACATATGTGTTGTTTGTACATTTGACACTTTTGACAGGCCTCATGCCTCAGTGGTAGTACGACTGCCTCCTGAGCTAAAATGGGCAATTTTGACCGTGACTGTTTTAGTGGTTTTCATTTTAAACTATGTAAGAATGAGAGACAGAAGGTTTTTTATGTTAAATAAACCTACGATGAACCACCATCTCGCCTGATGACGGTAAAATTGTGTTTTTATTAAATAATGGGCTTACAATTGAATGCTAAAGTGCCTGCAATGTGAACGCTGTAACTTAAGATGGAGTATACCTGCTTAACAGAAAAAACTTCGCATACGATTAGTATATCCACAAAAACCTATTTTAAAACACATATTCTACACTTTAGCATCAAAATTCGCATTTTAGCACCAAAATATAATAGTAAACCGAAATCTTTAGTGTGCTATTTACATGGCAGTAAATAGCATACAAAAGATATGTTTCTTGAAATATTGCATCATTCTTTTATTATTAAATTTCTCTATCATGAAAATCTTCACCTTATATTCTGGTACTAATAATATATCCAACCCAACCTTCAGTTGTCCCCTTCGTTTAATTAGTAAGAAAAATGCGGTTCTGTCAGACACATTAACGATTTTATATATTTTCTAGTTATTTTCATGAATAGCGATATACAGAGGCAACTAAAAGCCACACTTCTCAGAAAGACAGAAAGTCTAATAAAACGCGTAAGCGTTCTCTAAATCAGAATTCCTCTCATTGGACATAAAAGCTTTATTCATGTTATATCGATTCTCTAAAACTCGTGCTTATTGCTAGTCAGAGATATTTTGAATACGTTTAGTTGTTAGACTTTCTCAATTTGTGAATATTAAAATTTTGTATTAAATTTATTTTCCATTATTTCAACTTACGTTGGATTCATTGCAGATGTAACGTTTCATAAATAAATATACATTTATATTTCAAATATTAACGCAAAAACTTACATAATAATATTCACAATACATGTAATTCATATCAATTACATAATCTACACTAAAACAATGTAAAAAGAAAACATTCGCCGCGAGTTATGTCGCCGTAACCACACCATTCCACAACGGTGTCTGGTTATAAGTAGATAATAGAGATCATGTAGACTTTAATAGGAAACCTTATTGCCCTATTGTCATAGGAGATAGACATTAAGTAACCTTAGCATTAATACCCACTTATGTTATTTAAGTTACATATAAAAAGAACTGTGAGAAAATAAAGATCAGTCTCGACTTAGTTCTCAAGTAGAACACACTTCTCAATTGTACTTTTTAAAAAGCCTATCTCCCTCGCCCGTTACCTAACTGGCGCAGTCGGAAAGTCGCGTAACCGGAACAGTTTTTGGTTGGATAATCGCATCCTAGTAATCGAATCCTCGTTTCGCGCGCGAAAAAGAACCTACTACGGGCGCAGCGCAACAGAGAAGCAGGCAACAGAGCAGCAGTTGAAAATCGTCAGACTCATCACGCCATAAATTCGGCAATGGTTTTGGGGTAAGTGTAAACTTTGTTATTCCCAAGACATTCCTATTCTCTTCCTGGCACAATATAATCCAACTTTTGGTGTTTCTAGTGTCGAGGTATTAACCTAGCGGTGTACATTTATGCACACGCATTTTTGCTGATTTTTTCATTTTGTTGTGTTTTTCGGTCAAGAGTTAAAATGTCTCAAGATAGGAAAAGCCACGATGAAAGGTCCTTTATAGAGGAAAAACCGGTACCTACCGACCTCTCCACATTTTCACAACTATTACCCAGCTATGACGGAAATAGAAGAACTCTAGCATTTTATGTAGAGGGTGTAGAAAATGCCTTAAGCTTAATAACGAACAGCAGGGACGACCCTAGCGTCACCTGCCTTATAAGAAATAAATTAACAGGTAAAGCTGTTGAAGCAATATCTCAAAGCCCTGGCGCCAAGACATGGTCAGACGTCAAGGAGGCTTTACAAAGAAAATTCGGTGAATATAGATCAGAATTACAACTTGTCCAAGAATTAATACAGACCAATAGGGAAAATAGCTCCTTAGAGGCCTATGGAGATAAAATACAGAACATAATGAGCACTCTCATATCACTAGAACCTGTAAAGCGTGTTTATTACGAACAAATGGCTCTTGAAACCTTTTTAGATAAATTAAACCCAATAACAGCCATCTTAATTAGATTGAAAAATGTAAAAACTCTGGAGCAAGCCATTACGGCAGCAAAACAGGAGGAAGCTAAACTCAGGGCTAGGCGCATACAACAAAACAAGTCTAGAAACCCTGCAAATAATTTTAATAACAATAAACAACAAAAACCGAACAATTTTAAAAAAAGAGATCAGTTTAAGAAGCAACATGCGGAAAATTCGGAATCCAATAAAAAACGATTATATTTCCAAAAGGAAATAGATGATGATGATGAAGATCAATCATCCTCCGAGGAAAATCCCGAAGAAAATCTGTCTGAGGAGGATCTAGACGAAAACTTTCTTCAGGAAATAGAAAGAAACCTAACAATATAGTATTCATGAACAGCATTCAAAATTATAGTCGCCTCCCTTATATTTATATCAGCGAATTAGGAGGTAGATTTTTAGTAGACACGGGAGCCTCTCAATCATTAATAGCACCAAAAATTTTGAAAACGATTGAAAGAAATAATATTAAAATTAAAAATGAAATTCATTACATTAAAACAGCACATGCCACTTCCAAACACAAGCAAGTAGCTTACGTAAAATTACCTAAACGGATATTTAATGAAGAAATAACCCACAAATTCTTAATTTTTAATTTCGATTCGGACTTTATAGGTTTATTGGGACTCGACTTTCTAGTCCCACTGAACTGCAGGATAGATATTAAAAACATGCAACTTCGTACAGATAAGGCTAACATCCCCATTAGAGATGACATCAAATCTTACACAAAATTAGAATCAAAATGCGAAAAGGTAGTTAACCTCTTGTGTAACTATCAGGAAGGAGATTATTTCTCAGAAGGTACTACAACAAAAAGCGGATTAGTTTTCCCACCAGCAATAGTTTCAGTAAAAAACGGTAACGCCTTAACTACAGTAATTAACACATCAGATAAACAAATTAGACTCAAAAATAGCTGTCATTTAAAGTTACAACAACTAAACTTTACAAAGAAAGAAACACCACAGGCTATGCACTCTAAAAATAAAACAAAAAAATTGGATGAACTATTAAAAAACAATCTGAACAGACTAAGAACAGACCACATGAATCCTGAAGAAGAACGTGAAATTAGAAAACTTTGTTATAACTACCGTGACATTTTCCATTGCGAAGAAATACCCTTAACTTTCACACACAAAATTAAACATCAACTTAGACTAACAGACGACAAACCTATATTTGTTAGAAACTATAGACAGGCCCCAAAACAAAAACAAGAAATAAAAGAACAAATAAATCAATTATTGGATCAAAATATAATTAGAGAAAGTAGTTCCCCATGGTCTTGCCCAGTACACATCGTCCCGAAGAAAATCGATGCAACAGGAAAACAAAAATATAGACTAGTAATAGATTACAGAAAACTTAATGAGAAAACAATCGAAGATAAATACCCACTTCCTAACATAGACGACATATTAGACAAAATAGGACGAGCACAGTATTTTTCCACAATAGATTTAGCCTCAGGATACCATCAGGTGGAAATGCAGACAGAAGACGTAGAGAAAACGGCATTTACAACCGACCGAGGACATTTCGAATTCCTCAGAATGCCATTCGGACTTAAGAACGCACCGAGTACTTTTCAAAGACTTATGGACTCAATGTTACGAGGTTTAGATAATGTTTTAACGTACTTAGATGACGTAATTATTTATTCCACATCATTACAGGAACACTTAGACAAATGCAAGCAAGTATTTGACAGATTTCGGGCACACAACCTCAAAATTCAACTTAATAAATCAGAATTCCTACAAAAACAAGTCAAATTCCTAGGACACACCTTAACAGACAAAGGCCTTCAGCCAAACGAAGACAAAATAGCAGCAGTAAAGAAATTCCCATTGCCTAAAACTCAAAAAGAAATAAAATCCTTTTTGGGACTGCTTGGATACTATAGAAAATTTATACAAGATTTCGCAAAACTTACAAAACCACTAACAAAATGTCTAAAGAAAAATAGTAAGATAGAACTGACAAAAGAATACACTGAAGCATTTGAAAAATGTAAAGAAGTACTCATAAACGCACCTATACTTCAGTACCCAGATTTCGAAAAATCATTTATCTTAACCACGGACGCATCAGACGTAGCATTAGGAGCAGTTTTGTCACAAGGACAAATAGGAACAGACAAACCAGTAGCATACGCTTCACGTACACTATCTGACACAGAACAAAAATACTCCACAATAGAGAAAGAATTACTAAGCATTGTATGGGCTACCAAATACTTTCGCCCATACCTGTATGGCACACATTTCACAATTTACACAGACCATCGCCCACTCACGTGGCTCATGTCCATAAAAGATCCTAATTCCAAGCTCACACGCTGGCGCTTGAGACTTGCAGAATATAATTTTGACGTACAGTATAAAAAAGGAAAATTAAATACCAATGCAGATGCATTATCGAGAGTACAAATTTTACACTACAATGAAAGTACCATTGCCCCGAATACAAACGATCCACAACCAAGCACATCTACTATAGACCCGGATTTAGCAAATATAGATATAAGAACACTATTAGATATGCCCATCACACCAGAAATACCGGAACAACAAGACGTACCACAGACTTCCACATCACAACCCGAAACCAATATCGAAAATACTAAAGACAAAATACCACAAATAAATGACCCAATTGACAGACAGTTAAAACAATTTCACATACGAAAAACACCCGGAGACACGTACAGGATAGATGACAGATCAAAAGGCAAAATTATAATTAAAGATGTTTGGATCCCCATTAACAATACAAAGGAACAAATTATAGAATTCCTAAAAGAAAATACAATCCCGAATAGAGTATTTCATTGCTATTTCCATCACGAAGAGTACTACCCCATATTTTGTGAAGTATATAAAAATATTTTCAGTAATCGCGGCCCAAAATTAATTAGATGCATGAATAGAGTAACACTTATAGACAGCACTTCAGAACAAACAGACATTATTAGAAAATATCACGAAGGTAAAACAATACACAGAGGTATTCAGGAAACATACAAACACATACACAGAAATTACCACTGGCCAAAAATGTTGCTAACAATACAAAAATTCATAAATAAATGTGACAAATGTCTGAAAAGCAAGTATGAGCGCAACCCTTTAAAGTTGCCACTATCCCTAACAGACACTCCACACAAACCTATGGAACATATGTTCATGGATTTGTACAGTAGCGGAGGTACAACATTTTTGACAATAATAGACAATTTCACGAAATATGCACAAGCTATGCCACTCACAGCCTCAACCAGTATCCATATAGCTGAAGCTCTACTCAACATATTCTCAGTAATAGGTGTACCAAAACGAATAACAACAGACTCAGACTCAAAATTCGACAACGAAGTTATTACGGAAATTTGTGCTATGCACGATATACACATACATTTCACAACTCCCTACAACCCGAATTCAAACTCACCAATAGAAAGACTACACTCTACCTTAGCGGAAATAATTAGAATTCACAGAATAACAGACAAAGACGAACCGATAAACACTATGAAATACGCCATTATAGCTTATAACAACAGCATACACTCAGCAACCGGATTTACACCATTTGAGCTACTATACGGACACACGGACAGTAGGAACCCTTTAGAATTATACTGCCCAAAAGAATTTTACCAGGAATACGTTTTAAAACACAGGCAAATAATGGAAAACACACAAAAACTTATAAACAACAAGCTAGCTAGCGAAAAACAACAGGTCATAGAAAAAGCAAATAGAAACACAGAGAGAGCACAATTCAGAGTAGGTGACATTGTTTACAAACAAGTTGCTAAAACAGCAAGGAGCAACAAACTAGAGCCGAAATACTTAGGACCTTATACCATAGTACGCATCCACCCAGAACAAATAGCCGAAATAGTAGGTAAACATGTAAACGCAAAAACAATTAGAGTCCACTTTCGTTTACTAAGGCGACCTGAAAATGTTTCAGAAACGTCATCACCCTCGCCGCAGTGCTCCAACTTGCAGCAACCGCAGCAATCATACAGCCAATAGATAGCCATAACGGAATTTTAGTGCTTACAGAAGCAAAAGCACAGTACCAGACAGACACGTACCACTTAGCTGTAGTTTATAACACCTCACGATTAAGAGATGTTTACGTAGATATATGTAGTAATTATTACACTATGCGATTGAAGCAGAACAGCTCAGTAGCAATAATTAAGCAAATTGATTATCTTATCGATATTATAGAAAATAGGTTAATGTACCTAGGATTAGAAAACATAGGTTTTAGGTCAATATATAGACATAAACGAGGACTAATAGATGGACTAGGCTCCATAGTAAAAGCCATCACAGGAAACCTAGACCAAAGCGACGCAATTAAGTATGATAACGAAATAAAAGCAATTCAATTGGCAAACAACAACAATAAATTAAATCAGAGAAAGACAATAAGTATCATGCAGGATTTTATGAGAGAATACGAAAAAAGTTTAAATGACATTAAAAATAACCAAAAAGAAATTTATATTGCAATAGATAGGTACTCTAAGCAAAGCACCGAATTTGAAACAGACTTCTTAACCATGACCATATTTAGTAACATAGAGACTTCGCTTCAACAACTCTACGATAGATTAGAAACATTAGAAAACGCATTAACATTTTCTCACCTGAAAAAGATGCACCCTAGCATTATCGAGCCATCCTACTTAATTGAAGAATTAAACAACATCCAAAACGAGGTCAATAGTTACCTGGCTTTTCCCCCAAATCTAGAAAACATTCACTTATGGGAAAAAGCTATTATAGTAAAAGCTTATAGTACTAATGAAACACTTAACTTTATACTAGATATACCACTAGTTACAGAACAGCCCTATAACCTCCTACACCTTTATTCCATCCCTAACGACAACAATACCATCCTTATCCCTAAAAATCCTTTCCTTGTCTTGGGAAATAATGAGTTCGCTTACCCCCACGAGCCATGCACCGAAATCGTGGAGGACAACGTCATCTGCACACACCTGGATTGGCAGCCACTGCAGCACTCAAGCGACTGTATTGCTCAGCTCATACAACACCAGGAGCCGCACAACTGTACCTATGCCACAGCCACGTACGAAGACAACATCATACAGCAGATCAAAGACAACAGCTGGATAGTCATCATGAAGCATGAAGAGGTAATGAAGACCATCTGCAACAACGACGTACAGTATCAACGCAACAAAGGAGTCTTCCTGGTAACAACAGATAACAACTGTAAAGTACAAATTTTGGACAAAACACTAACGACACACCAGAGATACGTCAACGTCAGAGAAACTATACCGCTACCACGCGCATACCAAACACCCAAAATTTCCCCGATAAAAATAAAATTGGAAAATACAGAACTAGACAACCTGAAGCACGTCTTGCACCAAGCAGAGGAAATCAAGATCCCGGAAGAAGACTTCACCACCATTCCCAACACACCAAGCTGGCCATCAATCGTACTATATGTCATACTATTCCTAGCAGTCACAGGAGCAGCCGTCGACAAGTTTTGGTGGAAACCCCGGAAATCGGCGCAAATCTCGGCAGAACAACCTGAAGATGAAGAACTCCAACTTCATCCGCAGCCTTCGATGCGCCTCCATCTTAAGGGGGGAGGAGTTATGTCGCCGTAACCACACCATTCCACAACGGTGTCTGGTTATAAGTAGATAATAGAGATCATGTAGACTTTAATAGGAAACCTTATTGCCCTATTGTCATAGGAGATAGACATTAAGTAACCTTAGCATTAATACCCACTTATGTTATTTAAGTTACATATAAAAAGAACTGTGAGAAAATAAAGATCAGTCTCGACTTAGTTCTCAAGTAGAACACACTTCTCAATTGTACTTTTTAAAAAGCCTATCTCCCTCGCCCGTTACCTAACTCGCGACGCAATCAAAAACTAAAACATTAACTCAACGAGGTATCTTCCCGCCCAAACGTGAGGCTGCCGGCATTACTTAGTTGTATGGCCAGAGTTATATGAAATTGTTCATTAAATAAATTAATTTCGTTTGGGTCAACATATGTATATTATGTTATAGCATCTATTGCTTTCCGCTTTCAAAGCACCCGATCATATTAATCAATGTTGTGGCCGAGGATGTAACACTGCAATCAGATGGAAATCTATTTATAATTCGTACTAGTGTGATAGTTTATGCGTTGAGCCCGATAAGCACCAGTACTTTACAAATTGTTGTCATTTCGTATTAGTTTATATTACTAATGGTTGTTATATTAGTTATCTGTCATTATTTAAAGACCACTGTTTTTACTCGACTGTGCAAAGATGGTTATGTTTTTCGAGTTATGTTATGTATGTTTATACGTATGTTTCTTTAAGAGCGCCTACTGCCTAAACGTACACTTAACGACGTATAAAGTGTAACAAAATAGTAAGTAAGATTGCTCTTTTCTTCAGTCGGGTATTTTGGTTTTCCTTTAATATAGATACTTGTTATGTTATAAAGTTCTATCCAAGCATGGAAGAGGTCACTCATATAACTCGATAAGGCCGCCAATAGATAAATATCTTTCTAGAAATAGATAGATATCTTTCATTAGTAAAGTAATTTATCTTAAGTTAATAAAGGCATTTTCGGTTACATTGTCAATACCCCCCCCCCCATGGCGTTCCGCTTTCCCCCCACCAAGCGGTTAAATATTTTTTGAAAATGAACTTCCGGCCACTACTTTTTTAACTTTACCAAAGTCAAAGTCTCCAATCCACAGAATATTATGTAACTACTATCGAAATTAGCATATGAACATTTGCTAAGTAGTTTAGTAGATCCCAGAACTTCAATACACATAACAGGATATTCATTTCACATAGCATTTATTAATCGACTTCAATTAAAATAATAATAAAAAATTAAATCGACTTCAAAACTGAAATGGGAGAAACAAGATACCTATACATAATACCGTCAAATTAAATCAAAACTGGGCGTCTAACTGAGTAGGTACGTAGGTAGGTAGGTACCCCAACTATATTTTTGAGATCGGTGCCAGTCCCTAAACTGTAACTAAGTCCTAGACAGACTTTTGTGTTACCATAAAATATTAGAGACTAATGAGTCAACCGGCGCAGTCTGTAATATATGGTAACAACTAGTAAAGGAAACAAGTGTGCTCTGTCGAGGCTAAGGGCTAACATAGATAATTTATTACGATAAATCTCAAAGAAAAGAGTGCCATTCGAGATGTCTTAGAAGCAACTCGCACTTTTATGGTTTTAGGGTTCATTAGAAATGACCAGAAATCTAACGCCGTGTGACCTGAGCATTACTCGAGGAGATTACCATCAAGCAGTGATTATGATATTGATTATAGTTATGATACTTATGGCGGACAAGATTATATAATATAAGTTATTGTGTTATAACAGTAAAATTGTATGAGTCAAAGTTATCAAAGTTTAAGTAAAAAATATTTTTGATCAAAACATGTCACATACGCAAAAACAATATTATTAAATAAATACAGTGCAATTCAGAACTAAAATCAAATTTACTCAGAGCCTTAACTTGTAATATTAGTACAGACTGTGTTTAAAAAATACTTTAACAAAACTTTCTACCATCTGCGTAAAAAAAGACGCAAATGTTTACTTAAATGCCAATTACTGTTAGTAGGTATTAACATTTATAAAATTCACAATAAATACTCTTTTTGCAAAACAATAAAAAGTGACTTAGTTCGGTTAAGATACAGTAGTATTTGTACGTATCACAGGAACAACAATATTATCCATACAACCCACAATGAACCAGCAAAAATTGAATCTCCCCGCAATATACGAACGTTATTTATGTGCCCACATTTCCAATCTACTAAAGTACGTATCCGTTACCAATTTCCTAATAACCATAAGAGCAAAATTTCTCTCTACTTTCCCCATATTTTCCTCAAAAACTTTATCCATTTCCCCTCACTGTAAGGTACGAGTAAATTAGTTTATCTTAATACGGAACCCTCTCGAATCGTCGGCGAAAGCGCTTGACCGATTTTTTCTCTTAAAAAACTTTGTTATTATCTCTGGCCGGCGAAGCGGTACTTTCTAAATTGAATCCAGTTATTATAATGTTTTCTTGTCCATGGAAGCCTTTATTTTATTGAGTGGAATGGTTAACGCGATTTCCAGTATTGAGGGGAAAAAGTCTGAGCAATTACGGGAGAAATTGGGGGAGCGCTGGACGAAACTTGGGGAGATTTTGTTGCTTATTTATTCAGCGAGGAGCGTTTTGAATCAGTTCGGCTGTAGATTATATTGTGATGTTTTCTATTACATTTTGTTTACAAGGATAATCAATTTATCGTTTTTTGTTTTCTATTTTATTACTGTACTTAGTTGTTACAAACCACAAGCTGAGCTGCGCATGTAGTATTCGTGTACATTGCGTTAGTTGGGTACCCAATTTTCATCGTAGCGCTCGAAGCGTAGCTTGACTAGGTGTTCTCGAACGATCGCAACGTACGGACCGGTCAGTCTTCGGATGGGTGACCGTGAGTGGCATTTCTTTCTGAGTCTTAGTCGGACCATACGTTAAATTGTAGGTTAAGAATATTTTTATATATTAAAATAATCATTTGGTAAACAACAAACATTAAACGTTAAAATAATCATTTAGTAACTACATACATGTTAAAATAAAAACAAACATCTGACTGCATAAAATATAAAACATTGATTGGCAATTTATAAAAATGAAATTTAAACAAATAACGATATGTTTGTAATATCCTTTTAATTTCCTTTATTTTGATAAACTACTCGGCTTGGTTTGAAAAAAAAAGACGGCTTACAATTTAGCGCCAAAATCCGCCGTTTTTTGTTTTTATTTTAAACACCTATCTAAGAACACTTGTGTATTTGAGAATCCATTTAGCCTTTTGGAATATACGAGGTAATAAAAATATTTACATGTTTGTAAATCTTAAAAAGTCTCCGTATATTCCTAAATACTGCCATTATAAAGCATTATTAGTTATATAGTAAACTACGTAAATCCGTCTCCTTGGCGACAAAACCAGCATCTAATGAGATCGGGCCGCAGCCATCACCCGGCATCATCTGATGCGCCCATCCATCATTGTCAATTTCCTCGGAGCGGACAAATGGCCTAGATTACAAATTCTTAGCGGAACTGAAGTATAAATAGAACTAATTTTTTTTTAGAAAGGACCGTGCTTTTTGATTTGGATATGGAACTATTTGGTAACGGAACTAATGCTTACAAACAGTAACTACTGGATACAAACGCCAAGCATAAGTATGCAAGCGCAATACTGTGTTCCAGATTTAAGGGTTTCCAGCGAAATTTGAACTGATCTAATATCTTTTCATCATCATCAGCTCAATTTTATCAATGGTATATAGGGCAAAAAAGCACTGAGGCAACGAAATGTTAGCCATATTGCCATATAACTGTAATCTGTTAAATCCTCAGTTTCATTACATTGTTTTGGGCAAGCGTAACGATCAACATCAGACGAGCGTTTTGATCGTCTTGACACTTGTATAAATACCCCTATTTTTACTAAACAAAAATTTTGGTTTTTGTTTTTTGTAAATTGCTACGTACATAATTATTATTAGTCATATTAATCCTTAACTTATGTTTTCTTTACGACCTCAGTAAAATATTACAATTAGGTTGCCATGTATTTCTCCATTCGGGTGAAACTGGAAAAATATGTATTGAAACATTTTATGAAATTCAAATCTACCCTCAAAATAAACAGTCTGTTGAATCGTAACTAAATTGTCTAGCAGACGCGTCCCCGCGTTTATTCTACGACGTTTTATTTGGTAAGAAACGGTGCTGACGCAGATTCCAATCGGAAATTTATGAAAAATGCTCCTTTCATATTTGTACTCTATTGAGAAATAGACAAACTTCGTAGCGTATTTTGTTACATGTCTGGAACTAGAAACATATTTTTACTTCTCAATAAATACATTTAAATTTTACTTTAATAATGATGGCTAAATTAAATAAGAAGTTAAGCTTGATAGCCAACTACTAGATACAAATATTACTTCCCTAGAAATTTCTCATTTTACTTTCAATGATTGATTCCACAGCTCAGTTGCTATATGTAATTGGTTCGATTCCCACCCAGGATAAATATTTTTAACATGAACATGGTTCTGCGCCTGGGTGTTTTTATATAAGTTTGTATTTATAAGAAAAAGTAAAGAAAAAAGTATTAAATCAAATGTCTGGTTAAAATTAACAGGATGATGTTTAATTACGATCTACAGAGTGTTGAGTGAAAGCGAGAGAGGGATAACTTTAGTTTTCACGTTATTTCACATAATGTATCGAATGTATCGTGTATGCACTCTTAGCTTAGTATAGAATGACATACTCGTACTGACAGACAACCTTTAACCACAAGTTGTCACATGAAATCAGTTATAAATGATGCCTCCTTTGTGAAGTGAATGTAACCACTAAGACACGATTTCTAGATCGCTGGTAAAACCAAGGGATGTGTCTGTTTTGATAATATATTTATAGAACTAATTCTGTAAATGGATATTTTCTGTGTGAAATGTCCACAAATATTTATTTTAAATACTTATATATTTTAATATTTTTTTGTAAATGACGCTTGACCACCAAATCATCAGATACAACGTTAAATCAATCTAACCTACTAGTTACATACTATTAATACAACTCTAAGTCAGATAGGTATATCTGCCAGTGAGATGTTCATATTAAAAATGAAATTTCCTCAAGATTTCTAAAACAAGGCAATATTTCAAAGACTAAATCCGTACGTGAAGCACATGCATTTCCTTCCGATAATAGCCGGCAATACGTCAGCAGCTGCAACCGAGACCAAGAGCATGGGGAAATTGAAACGAGATACATATAAGATTGGACCAATATCGGCCCACCTGCCTTCCTCCACTCGAGACTCGAGACGTACCAAAATATCATATTTATTTATCGAAATAGAAACTCGATCCGATATTGATACGAAATGGGCTCTGATTTCGGGAGAAGGAGATTGCAGTTTCTGGGAAATTGTGTGGGAATGCAGTTTGTTTTGGCGGAAGCGAAATAAGCTCTATAGTTACGTAAAAATTACGTAAAAAAGCACCGTTACTCACATAAAAGTTCACTTAAAATTATAAACTAGTGCGTAAAATGTGAACACACAGGTTTTCTGGGCTAACAAACTCGAAGTAGTCTATACAATTTTGTATAAAACACAACTTTTTTATTATAACATTTTTCACATTTTATTTTAAGTTATTTATGTAATTGTAATGTAAATATTTCGTAGTATAAAGTATTTTGTCACGGTTTTATCATAATTATAATAGCTGTAAAATAATCTTTTAACGCATAATGTAAACGTGTTTAATCTAAATTATGTGAATGAGACATTTTTACTAAGCAATCAAATACAACGCCCCTTGTAATGTACATATAAATAATACATTTTCTTATTTAGTGTTTGTGTTTCTTTCTTATATGTATAGTGACATTAGGTGACAAATGAATGTTTTTTTACGCAAGATAGATCTACGATTGACCACCATCTCTCCTGATATCAACCGACGGTCTGGCCGAGGCTGGAGCTCGTCGATCTAGAAGATATCTATTCAGTCTAGCCTTGAAAATTTTAAGATTGTAGTTCTTAGGAAACAGAGATGGCAAATTTCACTGTTAATGAGAACCAAATAGGTATCTACATTTTTTGCACTAATTTAAAATTCAGAGTAATCCAAATCTCAGCTCTATAATATATCTTTATAGAGCTGAGAAATATATAAAATATAATTTATATAATTTATCTTTTTAGTCTCTCAACTTAAATAGTATCTATTTTCATCAGTTTACACAGATACTGAAAAAAAAGTTTTAGACAAATCCATCAAATCGTTAATATTGCCAAGAATCACTCGAGCGAAAAAAATGCAATTTTACTACTTGATTTTCTAACTGTTTATGTACTCTTGATACCGATACAATGAAATTACAGATACATCTTCAAAGAAAACGATATCACTAACAGTCTAACCAAAACATTGCAACGCATTATTTATTTAGGACTGAATCAAATGGAATGAGCAAACAAGATTTTGTTTACGTTTACTTATCTTTTAATTACCAATTTTCCTGGTCTGCAGTTAATTTCGAATGCTCTCTGCATATTGATTTCTTGTAATGTTACTTATTTGCAATAACAGTACGTTTACGTTAATGAAATACATTAAATATATTGCAAGTTATGAAAGTATATATTGAAAGTTTCCGGCAGCCTAGTCGGGAGACCGTCTGACTTGCGATCCGCAGGTCCTGGGTTCGAATCCCACGGCACGCACTCTGTCTTTTCGTTATGTGCGTATTGTTGATTGCCGGCAACTTCAAACGGTGAAGGAAAACATCGTGAGGAAACCTACATGTCTGAGAGTTCTCAATGATCTTGAAGATGTGTGAAGTCTGCCAACCCACAATTGGCCAGCGTGGCAGACTATGGCCTAACACTTCTCATAATGAGAAGATGGCCCGCGCCCAGCAGTGGGACAGTTTGTATAAACATGGCTGACAAAAATATATATATGTATTGCATTGTTTGTTGTTTTTAAGCCCCTATCCAAAAAGAGGGGTGTTATAAGTTTAACGTGTGTATATCTGAGTATCTGCATGTCTATCTGTGGCATCGTAGATCTCGAACGGATGGACTGATTTTGTTCTAGTTTTTATTTTTTCTTTGAAAGAGGATTTCATCGATAGTGTTCTTAGCTATATTTTATCAAAATCGGTTTAGCCGTTTTTTTGTCGGGAGTTTGTGAGTTTTCTAAACTTATACTTGTTACATACAGATATAGATTTTTATTGGTGTGTCATTATTATATGATACATGTCAATATTTAAAAATAAGAAAAAATAACAATAACAAGGTAAAACAGCTAATAACAATAATATATGTAAGATTCATGTACATACTCTAACATCATTAGTTACTGGTTACTGCGGAAGTAATATTGTGTTCTGAAATATTATATTAGTGAGTATTAAATTTTGCCGACCAAGAGCTTCAGTCGATTTTTAAATAAAATTATAAATAAATATTTATATTAATTTTAAACAATATTTATTGTTTTTCTTCTTCTGCAGATAGATCTTAATTTATAAGGAATTCGCTTTGTCATCAGCCGCTTCCTTTCGCGGGTTGTTGCTCTACCTGGCTGTATGAAGACCGTATTTATGATCTACGTTTGCTGAAACAGTTTCCACTCCATAAGGCCTTCCGTACACGGGGCTACTCGGAAGCCGAGTCGAGTTTGACAAGCATTCCTTTGCGTCGCTCTTCACTGCTGTAAAATTTCGTTTATGTTCGCAACCGAAATACAGAATGTCGAAATGATAAACTGTATGAAATACAGTTTAGTCGCATATGCCTGTCAAATTGAAGTCGCATACAAGTAGTTCCGTGTGCGAAAGGCCTAACTCTTTTATTTCAACGGTAGTCGGTTCTCCTACAGATGGGGCCTGCCCCATTGCCACAACTTAACTGCAGCACAAGATTCGTCTTAGGGCACTTGCTACACGACTAATAGTCCGAAAATACAAGTTGAGATTGTGTTGTATAAATTAAGTTCTTTTTGTAATGTATGTGGCTTGTTATAGTGGAATAAACGTTATTATTATTAAAAAAAAAAAACTTGTTAATCCTGAAAAGAATACTGCATGTTTAATCGGCAACATATTGCTCCTCGATGCATTAGCGATGGTCATCATTTTGGCACCGTATCCAGACGCTATTGCCCACGAATTTGGTATTCAACATCTCTTCATATGTAGATAAAATATGTCAAATTGGGACGATTCCACGTGGCGTTTCAAATTGACATGCAAGAAACCTGCATTGGCATGAAAAAAAACTTCCCCAGTCCTAACAAAATATTCAAAGTCAATGGTTCCATTGCTCTTTGCGGCATCAACTCGAAGTAAACTACAGCGTGAAATGAGTTTAGTGTATAATAGAGTCGTTTGAGCACATTGCAGTTAGTGGTCGTAGCAAGCTTGCGTAGCATACGTAGAGTACGTACGTAGTAGAGTAGCGTAGCCGAGTAGCGCGGGCGCGGCTACGCAGCGCGACTTCGATAATAAGCCGCTACAGAATCGCTTTGATAAAATACCTCGACGAAGTAGGTGTTTCCATTGATCCGAATGTGCAAGGAGTTTATTTTTGTCCGACATCCAAAAAGGAGGAGGTTCTCAATTCGACTGTGTTTTTTGTTTTTTTTTATGTATGTTTGTTCACCGATTACTCTGCTAATTGTGAATTGATTTTGATGATTATTTTTGGTTTGTTAGGTAGTAACTCAGATGTGGTTCAAAATAAAAAATTTCAAAATCTATTCAGTACTTTGGTTTTAATAACAAAATAGCTGAAAAAATGTATGTCATCCAAGTAAGGAATTGTGCATTTTGAAGTCGGTTTTTTCAGTTTTTTTTACTATAGTTATTATGGATATATAATACATCTCTGTTTCTCTATTACCTCTTCTAATAAACGGCTTCTCCGTTTTTGATTTGCGAGGAGGCGAGGAGTAATATATTATTTCTTATAGTGAATTGGACATCTACATTACAAAATTTCAAAAAACACAAATCACATCTATTTACAAAATTGTAAAAATTCAAGTAAAAATTCAACTTTTGTTTTGTGAATAAGTTTTACAATATTTTATTTAAATTATAATTCATAAGAACTATTCCGCTGGTTTGCTAGCCCTGAATTAGGGTAATTTCACACAACGTTGACCGCCGCTGGTAAGATGAGACCGACTAAGGTGGCCCGTGCGGTTGGACCTGACATGCGTCAGTTCACACAGTGTGCACAGACCTTTGCCCGAGGAATGAACTGCTTGATGACGTCATGTGGTTTTGCTGATACCTATAAATACCATACTGCTCAAAATTACATCATTAGTTATAATATAATAAATAATAATGTTTATTAGTGTAAATATAAATAGCTGTATTACATTATCAAGTGACAACAGAAAAGGATATGTATATACTTCAAAAATTATATTTATGTATATGATATATTAACAAAACTGGCAAATTACGGCTATGGATCGATGAGTTAACTTTGGACCCCAAACTAGGCAATGAAACCTGTATCTTGTGTGCCCAAAATGTTCCAGTTTCACTTAATGAATTAGTATTCTTGCTTAACTGAACATATTTTCAAAACGCTAAAGTTATTATTACAAAACACACGCTTTTATTAAAGACTATAATTTTATTTTATTTTTTATCAGCCCTGTTTATACAAACTGTCCCACTGCTGGGCGCGGGCCATCTTTTCATTGTGAGAAGGATTAGGCCATAGTCTGCCACGCTGGCCAAGTGCGGGTTGACAGACTTCACACATCTTCAAGATCATTGAGAACTCTCGGACATGTAGGTTTCCTCACGATGTTTTCCTTCACCGTTTTGAAGTTGCCGGCAATCAACAATACGCACATAACTTCGAAAAGACAGAGGTGCGTGCCGTGGTATTCGAACCTAGGATCTGCGGATCGCAAGTCAGACGGTCTCACCACTAGGCTGCCGGAAACTAAGACTATAATAAAAATATATATTAATGCAAAGATCATGAGGAAACCTGCATGTATCAGAGTTCATAATGTTCTCGAAAATGTTGTGTGAAGTCTGCCAACCCACACCAGATCAGTCTGGTGGTCTCAGATACAACAGTGTGAAATTTATGCAAACAGGAACAATTCTGAATAATTTTTTTCCTGTCCTATTTCCCAGAAACGGGCGCAAAGAAATATTAGTTACGTTTGAATCATATTTCTGATATCTATTAGCTCAATTAAATTCAAAATCAAGGGCTTAAAATGTTTCCACAACACAAGAAGTGTGTTAAAGATTCTAAAGAAACAAAAAGAAGTAAATGAAATTGTACAACAGTAAAAAACTAATTCCATCGACATAATAAATCAAACACAAGTAAGAATGTAAGAGAAGCTAACCGAGAGCCAAGTTCCTTTGTGAAGTTTCAAAGAGTCGGGCTAAGTGGAGCGCATTAAAGCTATTTCTGCTATTCACTACACTTACAGAATGAGTTCTTTAAAGATTCACTCGACGAGATATTTACTTCACTCAATCATAGAAGGTATTCAGCTTTTCTGACAATTTCATTATCTGCAATGCCCTATTTATACACATACAGTTTACAGTTATAAACTAAAAACTTATCGAGAATTACATCTATCGTCACTAAAGTCCGACAAAAAATAGTAAAATAATAATCTATACGAATTGTCATTAACATACAACGAAATTTGTACATTTCGAGTTCTACATTAATTAAAATAATTGGTACTGTGCTCGTATTACATTTTATTATGCTTAATAGGTAAGTAAATACTTTAATACATGTATGGAATTACATACGTACGTTATGACTAAGATAAATTACAAGTTTACATATCATAAAATATATTATTATGAATTTAAACCTAATAATAATAATAGTAGATTTTTTTACTATTTTAAATCAAAACTAAACATCTGCATTTAACGTGGTTCATCATCATCATCTTAGTCAACAGAGATGATGATAATGATGATGGACATTGTTCAACATAGGAATCCCTAACATGGTTTTTTTTTTAAACCTGATGGATGCGTCTTGCATCTAGCGTCTTCTTGCCATTTATATGAGCTCGTCTGTCTATCTTGTGGCTGGTCTGGTCTTGACTGACGTTTCAAATTTTTATATATAAATATATTTTTGTTGATGGTAAATATTTTCACACATCTAGCCACAATATTAAAACTGTTGGCTACCAAATAGGTGATAAACATATTTTTTTGTTAAAAATTAATAAAGTATGTACTAATATTGATAATTAACATATATGAGCTAATTATTACAAAAATTTTCACAAAAAATATTCTACGTGTGAGCGAACAAAGCTATCTGCATGAACTCACTTTTTTTATACATGATAGATCTACGATTGACCACCAATAACTCGCCTGATGTTAAGCGACGGTGTGGCTGAGGATATTAGAGCTCGTCGATCTAGAAGATACATATTCACTCTAGCCTTGAAAATTCCAAGATTGTAAGTTTTTTTCTTGTGTGCGGATGTTTATGTTTATTACTAGCGTATACTCCTTATTCAGTCGGGGGGAAATGTTAATATGCGCGAGCGATATAAACGATTTTGAACTATAAATTCACAATATCAGGTGATTTGGCAATCAAGTGCTAGCCTATTATCAAATAATAATAACAAAAAAATCTGTAAAAAGCCTAGACACCGCAGTAATTAATAACTCCAAATGATAATGATCCGATAAATAAATTTGAATCTACAACAATAGGAGTAAATTAATCTTGTTTTCGTTTATCGGTAATTTATGAATTTCGCCATTAATTTTTATCACAACCAGCCCATTCCAAAAGGGTAAATAACTACAAAAAACCATTGAAACCGTTTTTCACGAAAACGCAAACTGTGACACAAATAGGTCAAAGCTGCCATTAAAAGGGTCGTCTTGTGAAAAAAACCCCCGGATTAACAATTAAGATAACAGTGGCCGAATGAAAGGCAAACAAAAGGCGGCCCACGCGTTCTCAAATAAAAACTTCAGCGTAATTCCGAGCGGGATGGAAAAGCTGCGGGAACGAGTTGTATTAATAGAAAAGACCAACAACTGTGGAGAAAACAAGGTGACGTTTCGTGTTTCAACAAAGTAATTGTCTATCACAATTTACTCGCGCTACTTACAATTTGTTTTGAGTTATGGACTGTAGTAGAAAAATATTATTCATTTTTAATGCAAGGTTGTCGATCCAATTTTTACATTATTCTTGAGTATAAATAGATATGAGCGTGAGATGCTTTCGACGTTAGAACAATTGAGTTTTATTGTGACGAATGATCCAAATATCTTAAATTTTAATCTAATTTACTTGACATATTTTATAATTAATGTAATTGGCTATCTGCCGTTTTAATTATTAATTAAATAAATAAATCTGTTAGGTGATCAATTTCCATGTAGCATCCATTACTATATCACTTGACTGCTGTGATCTATTCATTGTCTGGTATAGACTTCTGAAAATTATTTCGAAACGATCGGACCCGCTGGCTGTCGGGATCGAGTAAATTTCCTCGACATTCATTAGGTGGTCTGCGTCGGTTTGAAGTGCTGCGGACTTTGCATAATATATGCTGGTACGTATTTATCACTCGAGAAACTTTTGGTCACCCCGGACATTGGTTCTAAAAGCAATTATTATCCACTAGTCCACTACAACTTAAGTTTATCGATTTTTCGAGTACGTACCTAGTCGATAAGTTTAATTTGGCTGCAGATTTCCATATTAGTGATGCAATCGCTCTGTGAAACTAATTATACATTCCGTGGTACGGTCACAGTACCACGGGAGATTTATTCTTTTCCATGGTCCGGTTAACCGGACCACGGAAGATTTAAAATGGATTTTATTTGGCCTTTTTAAGTTGTATCACGTTGCAAAAAAAAACCCAAACCAACTTATGATATTGCCTAAACCTAGGATCGCTTAGAATCACAAAAAAGTTTAATATAAAATTTCCGGTTAACCGGACCATGTAAAAGATTAAATCTTCCGTGGTACGGTCACAGTACCATGGGAAAAATCTTTTTCCCGTGGTCCGGTTGACCGGACAACCGAACCGGACCACGGGCAAGGACCGACTATATCAGGTTTTGAGTCTTCTGACAGTGAGTGACGTTGAGGTACCATAAGTCATAATTATCACTGGCACATACTAATTTATTTTCATCTTGAGAGAGCGTAGTGAATAGAATGAAAAATTCTACGTCCATTTTACTTACCTAATGGTTATTGTAATACTTCTATCACATAATATCCTAAGTACACAAGCAGCCACAGACATAGTAGATGAAGCATGTGACTATGAAAACCTTGTGTGCAACATTTTTGGTATCGAGTGTGACGTCACAGAAACGATTGAGTGATGGAAGGTTCCATCCACGTGAAATCTATTCAACTCAATGCACCCGTGCGCTTGTACGCTGGTAACTAGTTGACAAAATATCCAATTAGAAGTATATATCACCTGAAATAACACGCTATGTACACACACTTGGGGTATCTATAAAAGTCTATGTAAGCAGCATTTTCTAAATATTTTCAGTGAACCAACCGCAGACTGCAATCGCTATAAAAATCAAAGTGTGAACGATCTGACTAGAGCCCAATTGCAATTAAAAGCTCGCCTGCTCGCCATTACCACCAATTGTTACTGCTTCCATACGGCACGCGTATTAATTTTACCGTATAAAGCAATAATTATTTATTCATGGACAAAATCTGGTATTCGCTCCTAGCAAATTGGTGAAAATTCCGTTAATTTCGCCGGCAGTGTTGACAATTTGCTCAAAAGTTTCGCTCAATCTGTGTGCAGTTTAGCTTTTATCATTTAAAATTTAGTCAAATGCAATTTTGCACTAGTGTAAGCTAAAACAAAATTCAGGCTTGCAATATTGTGGTATTTACTTATAAACATAATTTAGTTTATATTATTGCGTTGAGCGATTTTGGTTTATACATGAATTGCATGTTCATTTTGATTGTTATGGAAATTTCTAATTCACGTAAGTATAATAATGCTTGAAACGAAAGCTGCTTGGTAAAAAAGGTCACTGCAACAAACGGTAAAATGAAGCTTCCATTCATTATTTTTAATAAAAACCAACGTTGCCGCGTAATTGCAGTTAAATTACCGGTGTTATTATTTTCCTTGGAAAATGATGGCTGTTCCATAATTTTATGTACAAGATTTTCTTTTTTTTCATGTAAAATAATTATTTCACGAATAATAGCGTTTTAGTAGACTTACTTTTATTTATTGACAAATAATAATTTAAAAATAAATAATAATAATAATAATTTGTAATAATTTATCTCTGTAAATACACTGTAAGGCCTCGATGACACTGGGCTAGTTTACGAGCTGCTAGTCGGCGAGCTTAAAAGCTAGCTAGTGAGCGAGTAGCGAGTTTCGATGACACAATCAAAAGCAGATTGTAAAAAAGCTCAATGACACGGTGCGAGTTTACAAGCTGCTTGCGAATTCGCTGGCTTGTAGCTTGTAAACTAGCCCAGTGTCATCGAGGCTTTAAGTAGTAACTATTTACACAGTTTTATAATACTTCTTCCATAAATTACGTTATTTTATTCGTTCATTATTATTACAAAAATAGGACTTATAGATAACAAAGATCTTATCGATAAATCATTTGTATGTTTGTATTTTGTAGATTAAATTGTAGTTCACAAGAAAAGATAGCTTCAATATACTACAAGTATCTATGTTAAAAGAAAAACAAAATACCCGACTGCAGAAAAGCAGGTTTTGCAGTCTAACTTATGATTTCATTACGCTTGATACGCTGTTGGGTGTACTTTTTTGTGAGAAAGTATGTGTAAAAGCACTGTAAAGATTATAAATGCACATCATTTAGAGTAATTATAGTACTTGTTTATTAATAAAACCTTCGTTGAAGGTTACGAAAAAACGCTTTTTTTGTGAGAGATGTATTATTATTATTACAAAATGATATAAGCCTAATATGACACTGGAAAAGACAATGAATCTATCGGCATCTCAAAATCGGTCAAGCCGTTTAGGCTGTAGGCGATCCTATATAAACATACATACATACTTACCCACATACATATATACATACACTTGAAAAAACGTAACCCTCCTTCTTACGCAGTCAAATTATGATACCGTTACTAAGACATGAAGTAGTTACTCAAAATGCGGTAAAACCAAACACATTATGCTTGCGCACTTGCCTTCATCCATGATAATATCTAAACTGCTTAGCGCTTGTTACGTGCAAGTAAATTCAGCCCCGTACCTTCATAAAGGAACCTCACAAAGCAAGTTACTGCTCGCCGAGATACCCGTAAACTCAGAAGTCATTGTAAACTCGGCGCTAAATAGTTTAACGTACAGATTCGCACGTTCGGGAAGGTTATTGCGTTACTGGACAAAGAAGTGTAATAGTAGTCAGTACGTGATCCAGACTGCACGGAGCTCTGTAGGGGCTACTATTTGTTTCCGAAAGAAATAACAATTTAATTACGAATTTTAGTCGAAGTCCTGGGTTCGAATCCCACGGCACACACCTCTGTCTTTTCGAAGTTATGTGCGTATTGTTGATTGCCGCCAACTTCAAACGGTGAAGGAAAACATCGTGAGGAAACCTACATGTCTGAGAGTTCTCAATGATCTTGAAGATGTGTGATCTTGAAGAAGTCTGCCAACCCGCACTTGGCCAGCGTGGCAGACTATGGCCTAACCCTTCTCACAATGAGAAGATGGCCCGTTCCCAGCAGTGGGACAGTTTGTACAAACAGGGCTGATAAAAAAAAAAAAACAACATTTGAATAAAAGAATGCCGATTACTCTTGAGAAAATATTAAGCTAATTGTAACATTTCACCAAATACGTAATCAAGGTCCAAATCTGTTATTACTCGACTGCGTAAGAAAGAGGGTTATGATTTTCGAGTATTGGTAATTTTTGTATGTATATATACTTATACATACGTAATGTATGTATGTTTCTATAGGATCGCCTGCAGCCTAAACGGCTTGACCGATTTTGATGTGCGAGGTGTTGTTAGATTCGTCTTTACTTCTTGAGTGTCATAGGTTGTATTTTTGTAATAATAATATTACATATCTCACCAACATAAAAAAATGCGTTTTATCGTAACTTCAACGAACTTTTTCGTAATAAACAAGTTATTTTATTACAATTATTCTAAATGCGCGTTTATAATCTTTTTACGGCGATTTTACGCATACTTTCTCACAAAAAACGTACACTCAACAGCGTATGAAGCGTAAGGTAAATCGTAAGTTAAGACTGCAAATACTGCTTTTATGCAGTCGGGTATTTTGTTTTTTTTTTAATGTAGATACTTGATATGTTCAAAAGCTAGTATTTTTTCCTCTCAGATCCTTAGTAGCAAATAGCTCGGCGTCTCTCTCCATTCACGTCAGCCAGTGAGAGATATTAAACTTTTTACACTCATATTCCCGAAGGTGATAATGTACGATTTATTGTTTTTGCCGTGAAACTTTTTACAAGAAATCCTTTCCGGAATGCTAGTTCGGCTCTCAAGTGACGCCAGCCTGCCAGGAAAATAAATGGGACGCGTGACTTCTGCCATTCTGAGATCGCGTTTGACCATTTAGTCTAGCAAAATCAAATCCGTTTGTATGGAGCAGATCACAGTATTTGCAACTGGGGGGATTCTTTGAAATTATGATAGGAAAATAACTTAAAATCATAAATCAACAATAATCCCCGATTTATAGACTAGCTGCTTTCCGCGGTTTCACTCGCGTAGTTATGAAAAACGGTGAAGATTATGATAATGATAAGTAACTTATGTCCGTCTCCAGGTCCAAAGCTATCTCTATACTAATTTTCATAACGGTCGGTTCAGCTGTTTGAGCGTGTAAAAGTAACAACATTAGCTTTTATAATATCATTATAAAATTGTGTCAAATGTATTTCGAAACACCAGCATTTAAATAACAATATACTTAGTTGTCTTTTATGTTGTCACAAATCTTATTTTTACTAGACTAATTACCTAATTTCAGAATCTTGAACCCTAAAATATTAAACGCAATAAAATCACATCCCAAATAAATCAAACGCGTATATTATAATTCAATATACTTAACAGTTATATTTATGGAGTCCATCAATCATTTTCTATGAAAATAATATAATATTCATCGATCGGTAATTAGGTGATATACATGATACGTGTATATACGTGGCTTGTCTATGGGAATGAAAGTTACTTAATAAAATAAATCAAAATAAACAAACTGCAGTTATTAACTACTCAACTTTGACTTAACTACATAACTAATATACAAATAATTGGATTACTCTTGACTGATGTAATCTATAAATGACACTAATATATTCCGGTTTCAAAAATCACATTTCCTAATATATGAGTAAGCGCACACACTAGTTTTCTGTAGTCGTTAATAGATGGAGCGGGAGAATCTCAGATTCTGGAACGGCGAACGGGTTTTCTGTAGCAGCTAATAGATGGCGTTGGTAAAAAAGTTAGCTCGCGATATCGCTTCTCAGATTCTTGAACGGGTCTCGTGAAAGTTATTGCAGAAATCTATTTTCATGGAATAAAAAAAAAGATTCTTTATAATGGCTTGTCCAATGCAAATTGAGACGGCATCTAAGCACAAAAACACACCTGTTTCCCTTACGGGATAGGCAGAACATCAAAGATCATGAGGGCGTATGATGCATCATACGGCATATATATTTACAAGTACAAACAGCTCAATGCCCGTTGGCTGTTAGCCCATTGAGCCCAGATAGCTCCTCTGGTACATATTAATCAAAATTATTCTCACCTTTTTGGTAAAATAAACAAAACAGCGTTACAGCGCTGGAATAATAATTACATCGTTTATCTACGATTATACGATACGATTGATACTTGCAGCGCAGAATTGCAACGATGGTTTGTTTTCTCGCCAGCAAAACGTCGGAAGCACTCATTTCACTAGTAAGCCACTGAGACAATAAAAAATCTATGGAACCAATCTAAAAGTCCGACGTAGTTCACAGTACCTACGTGGTACGTAGTACTTACATTATTATATCCTTTCAAACAAAACAATTTTTTTTTCAAATCGGTTAATAAATGACAGAGTTATGCGGCAACAAACTTTAAAAAAAATAGCCGAATTGTTCACAAAATTAATAGGCCACGGCTTATTTGTATACTTATTGTTTGATGCTTTTTAACCGACTTCCAAAGATTTTGATGATTCTGTTTTTGATAGGTATCTACAGAGGTGATACCGTATATATATATTATATTTTTTGACGTTTTAAAATTCATATTTATGATTTTTTTGTCATTTTCAATATTAATGATATTAGACTTATTTGATTATTCGACAATAACATTAGTTATAATCAGTTGACATTTCAAATTGTATTCTTAATTTATCATTTTTTATTTTATTATCTACATTAATTCATTTTGATTATTTTTGATTGTTGACATTGTATTCTGATTCATACATTTATTAATTGTGTTACTACTCATTACGTTTGGACTAGCCAGGTTTTAAATAGTTAATATTGTTGTGTATATGTAGGTAGTCATACCAAATCTGTATGTATGCCTTCCCAGGTAGTAACTAGAGCAAGCCCTCCTACTTATTTAAGATCTATGTATACTTATCTACATATAGGTACCTAGTTTCGCAGGCTAATAAAGAAAAATAATTATCAAAATCGGTTGAGTTCTTTGGGTTTTAAACCAAAATAACTGTAAAAATATGTCGTCCAAGTAATCAAAATTGCATATCCATATATTTAAAGCCGGTTATTTCAGATTTTTACTAAAATTTGTATGTAGAATAATTTAGTAAATTTTATTATCTGTATCATCCATTTAAATATCACTAAGAAATAAGCAAGCGAATGCAATACCGTCTACAATCGGCGTCTGTATAGGGCACTTTATAGCGGTGTTGCAGATGCCGCTGAAATACCTACCGCACGAACCATTAACTTAAATATTCAGCTACAAGAAGGGAAAATTGTTTTTGTGCAGTCTTTCTCTCTGTGAAAATTTCAAATTTAATTGTACAAACTACCCCACATAGTTTTACTTGCTTTCCGTCAAAAATCATATGCTTTCCATTTAAAAAAAGGTAATAAACATAAACTTACACAGAAAAATCTCCGATCAGCTCTTTCAAGCCTTTCCCAAAACCAGTTCAGAAAATCGGGACCCCGTTAAAGTGGTCCGTTGTTATTCTTCAAACATTAATGCTAACGTTTGCTGACGCAGGACATAAATAATAGAAAAACCACCAGGCGAATAGGTGACCCTATTTCAATATCCGCTGACCCCCGGTCGGCCGGGCCCCGGGGCCCACCTCGGATGGGGCCACCTCGGCCGAGGTGCAGCTTTATTTCCCTGTGAGCCCTACACGGTGTAAGTAATAGGCTGTGGTAATCTTTGATGTTTGGTCGAAGCATTGGGCACAAGCTTTGGAAATATGATCAGACACTCAGTTTCACTTTATAATGAAAAGTAAAGATTTACTTTTTTGACGTGACAACGTCTAATAAATCGATGAACGCCGGCTGCATGCACGAAAAACTATGACTCATTGTCCCGTTACGTTACGCTCCTTGTCCCGTTACAACCGCGCTCGGTAGCTGGGGGAGCGGGCGGGTGTACGCCGCCGGCGAGGCGCGGTTGCTTCTAATTATCATTCCTCGGATCTCGCGCGCGGAAGTAACCGACTTTACAGACAACCATTTTTTTTTTAAATAAATATTTATGGACTTTTCACACATTCTACCCGAAACCAAGCAAACCTTGTACTATGGAAATAGATGGCTGATAGAATACATTATGTACCTACTTTTTTTGTAAATATATACGATACATAGAAACACCCAGAACAAACACCCATGCTCATCAGACAAATGTTTATCCTGGGTGGGGATCGAACCCACGACGCTCAGCAGGCAGTCATACTACTAACTGAGCCACAAGGTTAGGATAGACTATGCACGTCGTCGTAACTGAGATCATATTGTATGTTATATCTGATAGTTTACAATCCACACAACAGCCGTTCAATGCGCAGCACAGAAAGTAGTTTTGTGGGTAATTAGCATACTTGCTATTATCGTAGCAAATTTGTATCTTACCAGCAAATCACACACACTTTTGACATAAACATAGACAGATCGTTTTTGTTTCTTTTTTTACAGATTTTCTATTCTGAAAACTACAAAAACATCACACATCTACTTTTTTGACATCCACTGTTGATCACCAACTCGCCTGATGTTAGGCAATGTTGTAGCCGAGGATGGATAGACATTGAAGAAAATGTTATTAGACATATTAGTCATACCGTAATTATAAGTTTAATGTTATTAACACAGACAACATTAATAGTATTACTTAAATAGTTAATATACATTATTTTTAACTTCAGGTTAACATAACTGTTACAACAGAATAGTCTCTTGAGGCTTAAAAACAAAAAAAAAACATTGCGTACCTATCACTTCTCGCCCCCGTACATCACAGGCACAGGGGGGCAATTCAGTTATTCAAAACCGATCCGTAACTGAACCTTGTGCTTTTGTTTTTGTAACGAGCGAAGGACGTGATACGTTTCATCTAATGTATCAATTGTATGACATAAAAGTGACTGAATCAAAAAAACTATGGCGGCCAACGGGGAACGCTTCACATATGGTTCGGCTATGGAGCGGTCTTGTATAACTGAATTTTCTTCGTATCAACCATTTCATCGCCAAAGCCTCCACTACGCACCATAACCAAAAACGTGAAATAAGAATTTATTATTGGATTTGGGAGTCCTCAATCGAGTCCTCTTTATTGGAACACAGGGCCGGAGGAGGGGGTAACGGTCTCTTATTTTTTAGAGTGCGCCCCTGGACGAACGGTGCTTTGATTTTATTCGACAGTTCGAGCGTGGGGTTGTTCATGGGTAACTAAGGGTTACCTTAACGAGCTTCATTTGTAGTGTGAAATGTATCTGTGTGTGTAAAGGTGGATAGTTGAATATGTGATATTAAGAGAGATGTTGTCGCACGATTTCATACAACACGATATAGCAGTTTGTACCCCTAAATATTACCCGATTTCGATAATTCTTTCTTTTTTTATCGGCTATGTAACTACGGTTTGATGTTTTTTTTTTCTTTCAAAATTTGAATTTTTATTTTTTTATCTTCGGAATTATACGAAATTAAAAAAAGAACAAATCGTAGACGCAAAAACATTTATGATAATACAGATAATAAAAAATTAAATGATATGAAATCAATAAGATTTTATCTATAGAGTCTCTGTAGATGTTATATTAATCGAATATGAAATAAAAACATTGCAAATCTCTGTTCTCAGCACTTTCGAGGATAAGACACATTCTTAAGGCCTTTTAGTATTTTGGCCTTATATGTATATCTTGGTGTTGCACTTTTTAAACATACAGGATGGCATTTTCATTGTTCACAAGTCACGACACGCGTCTAACAGCGTTGCCCGACATGTTGCGACTGAAGACGAGTCGGGCGATTACCTTATTTGAGGCACGCGAGCCGGGGAAACCCTATCTACGTATCATCATTGATTGAAATCGGTTAATGTTTATGGGTAGCACAGTTGTCTCCTATTTGTATGGAAAATCGAGCGACAACACTTCTCAAAATTGTATTTCAGTTGTCTAAAGTAGCTTCGACCACTCATAAATTATTAGTTATTGACATTATTCCTTAGGTACCAAATTACTATTGTCATATTTATTTATTGAAAACGAATGACTGATGTATAAAGCTTTGATATCTATCTTTGTCTATGTTTCTTTTGTAGTATTTTAGCTCTAGAATTATGTATTTTCTTCTTTTTTTATGTGAAAACTTCTTTAGGCGCGTGTAGCGTTTTATTTTGTGGATTTTGAATTAAACCGAGCCGTCACGCTCGGCTACGTAACGGTCGTTCGGGTAAAATCGGCTCCAATCGGCTAAGGGAGCGAAATAAATATAATAGTCAATATACTTGTTCAAAAATACACATCAATTACATATATAGCCTCCTCTCCTGTGACTACCCAATGTTTCTGTATTTTACGAAGATATGTTTTTATTTATTTATTGTATACTAGCCTAAAGCATTTGCCAGTGTCAAGTATTTTTCAAGTTTCTTGTATAAAATAAGTAAGTTATAAATGTTCTAGTCACAATCTAAGTCGTATACAGTCATTTTCAAAGTTGAGTCCTGCTTAAATTAAACAGAGCAACAAAATGTTTCAATGACGTTCCCGCCAAAACTCCAGGAAGATATCTACTCATTTCCACTTCAGTAATCATCCTCAGGACGCAAATAACTGTCGAAAAAGAATATGCTGAATAAACTTAGACGAACTGTGCTCTATGGTTTCACCCACGGAATTATGAAAAATAGTTATAAATATAATATTTAAATACTTTATTAACTACAACACAACAATATACAGACTCAACTAACTAAACTACTACACAAAAAGCACATCGATCACCCCAGACCGATAAAGGTCTAAAGATAATCCAAATGCTCAAACCCACTACCAGTTGGCAGCGTACCCAGCATGCTGACCGCATTGCCACGTTGAATGGCAATACTTAAATACTTAAATCTAACTTATATATCTAGTGTGTTTCCGCTTCGAGGTATTTAAGCTGATACTCTTGCCTCCTTCGAATTCTTCAAGCTGGTACTCTTCTGCTTCGGTGTCTAGTTGCTGGTTCTCTTGACGGCTTCAATGTCTTCAAGCTGGTACTCTTGTCGACACGTGTTTCACCTCTTCACGAGGCATCTTCAGGACGTCTTGATTCTTCGAGCTCTTGCACGAGAAAGAGCTCATAGAATCAAGAGGTTCTGGAGTTCTCCAGGGCTAACATTTGTGTGATGAGCATGAATGTTTGTTCTGTGTCTGGGTGTTTTGTATCATAAGTATTTATTTACAAAAAAAAAAGTATATATGTATTAAATCAACCATCTAGTTTCCATAGTACAAGTTTTGCTTAGTTTGGGCTAGATGGTGTTGTGTGAAATGTCCACCAACATTTATTTATTTATTAGCTTTAGTCCATTAATGTGAGACAACCACGTCTTTATAGTAAAAATATCTGGTTATTTTTGTTTGTTAGCAGGGATACATATACATACCTAATAATAATATGATAGCTTACTCGGCTGGACCGGATTTATGTCGCCTGGATTTATTTTAGGTTTTCTTTTTAAAAGCTAAATCTTACTGTCGCTAGTCGGCGAGTCGCTATTTTGACCGACTTCTAAAAAGAAGGCGGTACTAAATTTAGTTGTATTTTTCAAAGCTTATTACATTATAATTATCTTTTTAATTTACAAACCGATATGGAAAACTCTTTCTTATTTGAAAGGATATACTTTCAGATTAATCTCATAGAAGTTTTAAAAATCAGTGCTTTGGTTCTTAAAACAAAATAACGGGCAAAAATTGTAATTCAAGTTTGTTTTTTTTTTGTTCGAAAATAGGTCTGCGCGTGACCGTCAACTCACCTGGTCTTTTGTGTATTTTGAAGTCGGTTATTTCAGTTATTCAAACTATAATAATTATTTTACTTATCTTTCCTATCCTTAGAATGATATTTTACCACAAGTATTATCGAGATATTTGTTTTAAAATCTAATTAATAATGAGTGCGTATATTCAAGACGCTTTTTGTGAATTGAATATATTCTACGGCTCTAAATAATATTCCATAACATTCCTATTCGGATCTTTGTAAGCGGAAAACACACACGAGTGGCTTCGAATTTAATGACGTCAGAATGTTACATGTCTCATAATGGCAACGTAACTAAACGGAACGGATAATGTATTTCAACTCGTGCTTTAAATTACCAACCTTGATGGTTAACGAACCGAGTTGAATAAACAATAACTTTTACTATATCTTCGTACATGTAGAGAAAACTACGCCCCGATCTCGCTTATCCCCACGTCTCACCCGTTTGACTTTAAAACATACGGACTTACCCGAAAAACCTAACTTTGATCAACATCTCAAATTCTCTGTCTTTTTTCCGCATTAATACGTGTCAGCGAGAAGTTGACAAAATATGTTGAGCATTGCTCAATTTTCAGTAACGTTTTTCGGTAAGTCCCATATACATCATGTTCTGTAATGCGATATAAGTACTTTAGGGTTTTGAAGTGCTAGCTGCGTTCCACGGTTTGAACTTTGCCACATTTTATAAATGTAAAAGTTCGTGCCTGCTAATGAAATTCGATGCTGAGATTTAGATATGTACGTGCGTGATTTTTTTTAACGTCGCTTGAAATAATCTTTGACAGTATTCGGTACTATTAACATAATCATAAAATGTAAAGCTGATCTGATATCATCAATCGAAAAAAAATGAGAAATTTTGTCAATCGGTTGAGTAATTTAATTTAAAAAGTTATATGTAAAAACCTGGAAAAAAAGCCAGTAAATGAAAGTAATTTGAAATCGGTTGTTTCAATTTTTTAAACTATAACAATAATTTTATTTAAAAAAATATGTTCAGCCATTTTCAATTATTTAAAAAAAAATACGCATAACTTTTGTGTTATTTTGCAATAGGATAGAGAGAAAATGAAGAAAACTTCACCATTTGTTAAATAATCAAAACAAATAACTGCGCAGCAACTTTGCAACTTTACAGGAAAATCTAAATTCTTTAACAGCACTAAAGCGTAAGAAGCGTGTATATGTCGTGGTTGGCTCTTATCGTAACACAGCATCACAAGTAAGGCCCGCGGGGGTTCCCCTATCCACCATTTGAATTTGTCGGGCTTGAACACAACTTTTCTAGTTTAACATTTGAGTTTAAAGGAAAATAAGATAGATTAGAGTACACTGTCCAGGGAAATAGCTTTGGGATTACGGTGGCTGCCCGTAAGTAAGCAAGTAAGTTTTGCATTGATAAATAAATAAATATTACAAGTAATTTTAACGTAGATTCACCTACGAACCATCGAATGGATAGGTCAGTGCTTGTGCTTGACAGCAAATAAAGCTTTTATTAAAAAAAAACAGCTTTTTATCAATCCAGGTCATTCAGGGACATTGTCAAAATTAATAATTAAAATTTCCACTCAAATAGTTTTATTTCACTGCATCTCATTAACGGTAGAATAAACTTATCATCGTGCATGTCCATTGAGTTAAATAAAATAATCCCATATTTTCGCTCCGCTGAGTTACGATGCCCAAATTTATCTGTCCCCCTTGCGTCCGCTTGCGTCTCCATTGTGTCCCCTTTGTGTCCCCAGCGGACATTTTGGGAAACTTCTGCAATTATAAAAGTTTAAAGTGTTTTTTTCCTTCGACAACTTTGAAAACAGACACCCTTATACGTAAGTGTACGTTTGAACCGTACTCTAAAAAGAATAAATTATATTAGGGCATATTAATTTATAACATTACTCACATTTTTTGATTTAGAGTAGAAAAACTTTCTTAACGAGACCCTTGAATGGGAGTTTTCAAGGGTTACGGAGGTCCATGTAAGAAAATTTGTAATACCAAGTCTAGACTTGGTATTACACATAAATTATAACAATAAATATTTTCTGATGATGATGATGATGAACTCGTCGCCATCAACGGCCGTCATTCGTTATAATATGCGCATAAATATGTTACCGGTTTAAGTGCAATCTAGGAAATCAGTGAAATACAGTTCCTAGGAATTACATACAATTCTTGCTAAATTTAGGAAATGTACATAATGCCTATTCCTATATAACAGTAGGAAAACTATGAATAGATAGCATTAATTTCTGCATTGTCATAAAAAAAGAACTAACAACCTAACTTACTAATTGATCCGCCTTGGGTGCTTAGACAGAATTTACACATATTTCCGATTGATTGAATACAAACAAATTTTAACGAATTTATCGCGTATATTTTACATAATTTATGATCTGACGTTTCGAACACTTTGCAGCGGCCGTGGTCACAGATGAGACTAGAGTGTTTTGGCGGGAATGTCTTAGTAACGTGTTGTTGCTTTGTTTTATTTTCCTAAACTTGTGTTTTGAACATTAATGCTATAAAAATGGTGGTGTTTTATTCATTAAGTGTTCGATAAAGTGCGTGAGTGTGGGCAAGTAAAATGAAGCAGTAAAACGTGTGATTTTACGTTGTCGGCAAAACTCCATAGAAGCTTCTAGTAAAGTCGCTTTGCATAGCTTCTATCGCGGGCCTTGAGCGTGGAGACCGAATCTAGAAATTCCGTAACGAAAATAACCTAACGCAGTAACGCCGATACAACCAATGCCACCTAGAGGCGATTTGCAGAACAGAGACAAGCGTAATATTTCAAAAAGTCATTAAAAGTACTGCTATTCATCGATAGATGGCAAAACTAAAAAGTATCACCGCTGTGCCGATCGGAGTGGGGGGGGGGGGGGGGGGGGTGTTAGGAATACTGCATAAATAAAATAAATAAATAATTATAATTACTTAAGTTGATAAAAAATGCTATGCAATAGCTTTACCGCGGCAGTCTCCGAGTGCCACACGTCTTTTTCTTTTTTATACAAAATAGATCTACGATTGACCACCATCTCACCTGATGCTAAGCGAAGGTGTGACCGAGGATGGAGCTCGTCGATCTAGAAGATATCTATTCACTCTAGCCTTGAAAATTCCAAGAAAAAAATATTTGATTTTGTATAAAAATGACCCATCTTAATACATTTAAAATGTAAAACTTTCTAGCATACTGTATAGCAGTTAAAATGGGCGTATAACCAAGCGCTAGTATTACACTGCGTTTAATCTCGTAGTAAGGTAATACTTTAAAAGTGGATGCAGAAAATGGTTGTTATATATCGCCTGCGCGGACGAAGTAAAAAATTTCATCTCATGAATCATGGAGTACAAACTTAATAGTTAACATCAGTTGTCGAGCTCTGGATTTTCAAATCTGGGCATTTCTTCGAGCTCGAGTTTCCTGTTGATTAATCTGTCAGGTTTCCTTCCACCGTACTAAAAATAAAATGATTTAATAAACGTACCATAGGAATCAGTGTTTTGCCGGATTCCACTGGTAACTTTTCCTTTAAACATATTATCACAGTATGATGGAAGGAAATTTTCCAGATGAATTAAAAGGAAACTCGAGCTCGAAGAAATGCCCACCTACTTATAATATAATAATATAGGTGACATGGGTATATCACTACCTTACTTAAGGATGGGCTCAAAGCGTGCAGCTATCTCTTTCGCGCATCACAACATTTATAAACATATACAACTATTGAGTAGGGATATTAGAAAATTGAGAGATGATTTTGTTTATTTACATAGGAGACATATTTAAAAAAAAGATGTATATTTATACTAGGGACGGAGTAGTGCAAAAACATATATTTTCCTACTCTTCAGGCAATTTAAAAGATATCGAAGAAAAACTTTTAAGAACAATTCTACTACCTAAATAAACAAAATCATCTCACACTTATATCGCTAGTCAATTATTTTATATGTAAACCTATTACTATTAAAAAAAAACTTTGAAACTTAGAATAAAACTATAACTATATATTAAAACCTTAAGTACTGCGTTCCATGCGACAGAAGCAGGGCGGGTGAGGCCTCACTTTGCTTTATTTCCCGAAGACGCACGAAGATAAATGATGACAAGCAAACAACAGCTGTTAGTTCGCAGCTCCTGTCGCGAGGGGCTTCCTATTGCTGTTTGACTTACAGTAAATACATACTTAGTAGGTAAATACATAGTTAGTCTATAGTAAATACACAGTTAGTGTGAGTAAATACTGTTTCCGCAGTTTGGGGACGGTGACGTTTTTGCGAAGTTGCTTTTGTTTCGTGGTTTCCGGAAACTTTTGTCTATACTGACTGAGACTAAAAATAAATTACAGCTTAAAAAACTTAAAAAAAGAACACGCTCCAAATTATTGTATTGTCATAAACCTAATCGTGGTCAAAGTTCACTACAAGACTTTTCTAACAAATCCAAACACAGCTATGATACGATGTTGCATAATGAAGTTCTAGTTCATATCTTCCGGCTCCATCATCAGATCAGTTCGACAGTACCATATTATTGTAGTCATCAAAACTACATACAGCTGCCAATTTTCATGACGCTACGATCCTTGGAAGATGGTTAAATTAGTTACCTTAGATTTCATTACATACAGGTCGACCTCCGGCTCCATCATCAGATCAGTTCGACAGTCCCATATTATTGTATTGTTAAATGTTAATTCGTATTGTTACGTGGATTTACATTTGTATACTTTTATTTCAAATCAAATCAAATCAAATATACTTTATTGCTCATAACTGTGTACAGAGTTCTTAAAAAATATTGGTTTCAACAGTTTACCCATTGCGGGCGTGCAACATTGAGTTCTTATATACTATAATAATTTCTTATGTAGTATACAATTTCTAATGGAAGTTAATAATAATATTTCCATGTGAAAAATCTTTGGTTACAAATTTTCTTTGGCTATTTGTATATGAAAATATATAAATCTATTATTGTTTCTACCTACAGTGCTAACATATAATATAAACAGGTAATTAAATGGTTTTTCATATGTTAAAAAATAAAAATCTATTATCTATCTATACTATTATCATTATCTACAGCTAACTTATAAATAGGTAATTAAAAGGGCTTGTATATTTAAAATACTCATCTAGGTTGTAAAATGCCTTATCTGCAAGCCATTTCTTTAAATTAATTTTAAACTTATTGCCATTTAAGGTCTTAATTTCTAGTGGTAAATTATTATAAATTTTTATACCTGTTATAAGTGAGCTTTTATGGAACATAGTGCTATTTACTTGCGGTATGCATATTTTATGTTGGTGCTTGTGCCGTAGTTGCTCATACCGTGCAGATTTCATGTCGGAGAAAATATTTGTATTATTTGTGATGAATAAACAAATGTGTAATATGTATATGCTAGTTAATGTTAATATGCTATTTTCTTTAAAAATGTTGCGTACAGAATCTCTATTTTGTAGTTTGTATATGGATCTGATGCATGTTTTTTGTAATAGGAATGTGGATTCTACATTTACAGAATTTCCCCAGAACATAATTCCGTAGGTCAAATGAGGGTAAACATAACCATAATAAGCACTCTTTGCTGTGTTTTTATCAACAATGCTACTAAGCATAGATAAAGCGTAACTATAATTTGCTAATTTACTATTAATTTCAGTTATGTGACTTTTCCAGTTTAGGTGACTATCTAAAGTTACACCTAAAAATTTGGCTTCAGTTATTTCATTTATTTTCACGTTTTTGTTTACTATATTTACCAAAATTGGTTGAGTTTTGTAATTGTGAAATTGCATGAGTTTAGTTTTTTGTATATTTACTGTTAGATTTATAGATTCTAGCCAGTTTACTATTGTTTTGACGGTATTATTAACTTCGCTTTCGAGCTCTGTTTTGGTTAATTTTTGTTGTTGAATATAGATTGTTGCATCGTCTGCAAACATGATGCATAGGTGTTTAGTGACATGTGGTAGTTCGTTTATATATATTAAAAAAAGTAAAGGCCCGAGAATACTTCCCTGAGGAACTCCTACTGTTATTTCATTAAAGTCTGATTGGATTTGTTCGATTGTTTTGGTGGATTTATTAAAGAAATTTATAGCAGTTGCTTGACACCTGTTTGTTAGATAGCTTTTAATGAGCGATAATGCAGTTCCCCTTATACCGACAGCTTCCAGTTTATTCAAAAGAGTTTTGTGGTTCACGCAGTCAAACGCTTTTGATAAGTCCAGGAAAATAGCTATACCTTTTTTCTTTTCATTTATGTCTTCCCATACTTGTTTTAATAATTTAAATATTGCTAATGATGTAGATTTACCTTTCTGGAATCCAAATTGGTTAGAATTTAAAATTTTGTTGGCATTTAAGAAGGATAATAATCTATTTAAAATTACTTTTTCGAATATTTTAGAGAAGCTAGGGAGAATAGCTATTGGCCTATAGTTAGCTATGTCACTTTTAGATCCTTTTTTATGTAGAGGCTTTATTATAGCTTTTTTTAGATCATTAGGAAATCGTCCAGTTTCGATTGATAAGTTGATTAGGTAGGTTAAAGGTTCAACTATGATATTTATGCTATTTTTTATTAATTCGTTGACATATAACATTATACTCGTATGTTATGAATAAAATTCTATGAATATGACATATTTTGATATTATTATTACTCTTTGTGGTGTTAATAAATTTTTATTGATTAATTTTTTGATTTTTTTTTGTAAGAACAAAGTAAGAAACAAGTATCTATATTAAAAGAAAAACAAAACACCCGACTGCAGAAAAGCAGTTTTTGCAGTCTAACTCACGACTTCGTTACGCTTGATGCGCTGTTGAATATAAGTTTCTTCTGAGAAAGTATGCGTAAAACATATAAGTTATGTATATATTCGTAATCACTGTTAAACATTCTTTATTTTGATACCACACTCGATGTACTTTCAAATCTTTTTTTTTTTAATAAATTACTTTTTGCCGACAAAAATCCTTATTTTTTAATTTTTTTTTATTTTGATGTACCCAGTGTCACTCTCACGACTGAGACTGTGTCTATTGACACCACTAACATAAAAATACGACAAGCCGTTTAGGCTCTAGGGTGTGCCAAAGAAATATACATACATACATACATACATACACTCGAAAACATAACCCTCCTTCTTTCGCAGTCAGGTAAAAAAGTACTATATTCTCGTTAAAATATTGTTCTCGTATCTAGCTCAGTGGCTGTTTAAAACTTTGCTTTGATTGCGTCGGTTTGTAGCCGGTTTATCAGGCCCTCGGGACCGGACTTCATTCCTAGCCGTCCAAAAATTACCCCTCTACAATGGGTAGGTCGGTCTTTTACGGCAACACTAAAAAGATTTAGAGAGGTCACTACGTCGTGACAAAGGGACGTCCTATGTAATTTTGGAAATCTATTATAAAATGTGTATTTGCTCGTTTTTCTTGCTTGAATTTCGTTCATTATATAAGTACTAGATTTTTGACGTGACAACGTCTAATAAATCGATGAACGCCGGCTGCACGCACGAAAAATGGTCATTGTCCCTTTACGCTCATTGTCCCGTTACACCATCATCATTTCATCAATGTTTTGTTATGACGTTGTCACGTTATAAACTATCGTCCGTAAACCGACTTTGCAGACAACCAATTTTTTTTACTGACTTCAAAAAAGGAAGAGATTATCAATTCGGTTATATTTATTATGTTTGTTATTTCATAAATAACTCCTTTAATCCTTATTAATATATATTATTATTATTATTTCCTATAATCTATGCCCGTTATTTATAAACGGATTAGGAAAATTATTGTTTTATTTGAAAGGATGTATTTTCAGATTGGTTTAATAGGTTGGTTTTAAAAACTCTATAACTAGATAAAATAAGGAAACAAATATGGCGGCAAAGAATTCCATTCCTGTGCAGTACGCATCAAAAACGTATATCGATATCGCTGAGTGAGTACGGAGTTTTGGCATTTCAACGAGAAATGGGTGGTAATTCGCTGACTACAAATTATACACCACTACACACGCTCCTACACGCACAGGCACACGTCACACTTATTATAACACACTTCTTTTTTTTGTGAGGGTTAAAAATTGCGTGTTTATACGACTTTCATAGTCGGAGTTTTGGCGGAATCGTCATAGAAACATGTTGTTGCTTTGTTTTATTTTCTTTATTCTCCTAAACTTGTGTTATTTCGATTATTAATGCTATAAAAATAGTGATGTTTTATTCAAGTTCGATCAAGTGCTTAGGTTTGGGCGAGTGAAATAAAGCAGTCAAACGTGTCAATTTACGTTGTCGGCAAAGCTCCATAGAAGTTTCTGATATTCTAATAAAGTCGCCATCACTTTATTGAACCAAGACTCAAAGTTTATAATGACTGTTTACGTGACTTAGACTGCGATTAGAATGCTATTTAAGTCGTATTATTCAAGAATCTTGAAGATATGTCAATACTTGACACTGGCAAATCGATAATCGCGTAGGTCCAATACAAAAAAAGAAGACATTGCTAGTCAATCTCCGAATCTGTTTCCGCGTATTTTTAAGATTTTAGTACCTACATCGTATAACAAAGCCACAAGCTTCATAATTGCCTACAGCGGTTATTTTTACCCCAGCGTACATTAAACCAGTATGTGGGAAGCTAATTAGTAAGCAACGGTCGTAAACGAACTAGTGCCAATATAACTTGATTACCAGGGTATAAGTTTCAACTGTATTGGGGGAGGTGCCAAAATACTAACTGTAAGGTAAAATAGTTTTTCGTTCATAATATATATAAGTATTAATGTCATGCGATTTCTAAGTAATTACATTTGTTTTAGAAATAATGATGTGCATGGGCGTATATAAGGGGGGGGTCCAGGGGGTCCGGACCCCCCCCCCCCATGGCATTGGCCGAAAAAATAATTAAGTGCTATCATAATGCCGGATTATCGCGGATGGCACGGATGTTACAAAATATACATAAACACCTGATGCGCGGTTGTCATAACGACAGTTTTGCTAAAGATGCAGTGTGACCTTAGTCCATCCTTCGCCCGCGCATACTACAAACGCGCAAACAAATCGAAACTGTATATTTTTACTTGACTGCATAAGAAGGAGGGTAATGTTTTTCGAGTGTATGTACGAGTATGTTTGTATGATTCTATATGACAGCCTACAGCCTGAACGGCTTGTCCGATTTTGATGTGCGAGGTGTCATTAGATTTGTCTTCGCTTCCAGAATGTCACAGGCTATAATTTTTGTAATAATAATAATATTACATCTCGTGCAAAAATTAAAAAAGTTTTTTCGTAACCTCTAACGAATTATTTCGTAATAAACAAGTGTTTTTTTTTAATTATTCTACAGAATGCGCATTTGTAATCTTTTACAATGATTTTACGCATTTTTATTCTTACAAAAAACAGCTTACAACTTACAAAATTTTGAAGCATTAATATGCTTCAAAATTTTTCGCAGCAAATTAAGCAAATTAAGTATGTTTTTGAAGCATTAATATGCTTCAAAATTTTTCGCGCTCGCTTCGCTCGCGCATGGTCACATTTTTAAGATATGAAATTACTGAATAAACTCATAAAAAAATGTCCTTCGTAAAACTAGAAAATAATATCGTTAAACATCAGGCGAGTTGGCAATCAGTCGTAGATCTATCTTAAGTAAACAAAAACACAAATATTCCACAAAAATTTCAACTCGATCCAAGCAAATTTTATATTATAAAAATATTATTTACGTAAATAAAATCGAACAACTTTTAACATGCTGTGCTAATACAAGCAAATACTTGACCAAAAAATAATCACTAACCAAAAATTATTTTCCACTTGCAAGGGAGTACCGCGTAACACATTAATATACTTGTTTGGTTCATCTGGGCCACAAACACCTAGGCTCGCTAACACGATCAGTGAATCAAATCACTTCCAAGATTTCATTTTAAAAACCTTAAAAAATTTCGCGCTCGCTTCGCTCGCGCTTTATTACTATTTTACCATAGAAGGTCGGTCTTTTTGGAAATCCATGGAGGAGGCCTATGTCCAGCAGTGGACTTCTTATGGCTGAGATGATGATGATGATAGAAGGACTGTGGGCTCACTAATACGAGAAATAAATCATGTTACTATAAAAACACTACAACAATTTTCGCGCTCGCTTCGCTCGCGCATACTTATTACCAATGATTTGTTTACTTGAGTCATGCAAATGTTGAGCGCTCTTTAAACTAATTAAAACGGGTGAAATCATATCTAGTATAATATGTATTAATAATGTTCCGACGTTACTTATACACTTTATTTACAGTTATACGTTTGTCCGTAGCTTAATTTTCGTGTATTTTAATGTTTTTAAACTAAGATTGACATTTAGAAACCAGTACTCGTCTGCGTATAGTCTGCGCAAATAAAGAGGCAATTAGTAGTAAACTTTTGTACCCGTGGACCCCCCCCCCATGAGAAAGTTATAGCTACGCCCATGATGATGTGTAAGTATTATTGATCACTATGAATGTTGGTAGGACGCAATGATTTATTATACGTAGATAGATTTTCCCCGGTTCTGCGTGGAAAGCCTCAAGTAAGGTAATCGCCCGACTTGTCTTCAGTCGCGACACGTCAGGCAACGCTGTTAGACGCGTGACTTATGAATACTTACATACCATATTGTGAGTTTATAAAGTGCAACACCGAGATATATAATTATACCAAGATACTAAAAGGCCATAAGGATGTGGATTTATCTTCGAAAGTGCTGAGAACTGTGATTTGCCATGCTTTTACTTCATATTCAATTAATGTAATAATACGGACCTAAACACAGCTATATCTGCTTACCATGCCTACGCCTCGTCGTGGCTGCGGTACGGCATATTACTGTGGGGCAACTCTGTGGATGCAGATCAACTCTTTATTGCCCAGAAAAAATGTATACGTATCCTTGGCAACATAAAATCACCTGACAACACAATACCTCACTTTCATAAGCCATACTTCATTAAATTCAAAATTTTAACAGTGACATCTATATATATATTGGAATTATGTAAATTCGTTAGGAAATATCCAGATTTATTTAAAAAAGTAGCAGACGGACCGCGTAAAATTAGACCCCAACATAAACATAAATTAGTAATACCAAGGTCAAATCTAGCAATGCATAGTTCTAGCCCTAATTCTATGGCAGTAAAAATATATAACAAGCTACCGAATTGCTTAAAAGATATAGACACAGATGAAAGCTTTATTTTGAATTTGAAAGATCTCCTAGAAGCTAACAGTTATTATAATCTTGACGAATTTTTTAAGGATAACTTTGACGAAATTAAAATTAAAATAGAACGTTCCGACTCAAGTGTTGCCATGCCCCTATAGGGCCATATGTATTCCCTAAATAAACATGTGTTATTATAAGACCTGCATGTACCTACATATGACGCAATAAATGATATGAATATGAATATGAATATGAATATGAATATGAATATAATAATAATAGTTTATTGGAGCTATTTTTTTACAAATTAAACATTTCTTTATGGCAAACAAATCAAATAAAAAACAAAAAATATATATATATATAAATTTTCAGTTACAGACACACAATAATAAATAATACGTACAAATAATTAAATTAAATGAAAACAAAATTAATATGAAGGAATAAAATTTAGATAATAATATTTTTTGATTAAGTATAAATATTTTAACTGGACGCTGGCCTCTGCACTAGGATTCCCCGTATTGCAGAGACCAGGGGACCCCTGAGACTATAAGAAATATCATGACTTTAACCTCTCTATAGATAAAATGTTATTGAGTACCATTGTTTCAGTCACCAAAATCGTATTTTCTTAATGTCATATATCAAGAAGTTTCAATTCCTTAGAAAAAGAGTTCAATCAATTGTACTGCCAATTGTACTACTGGGAATAAACGTATATTTTTATGTATTTGCCAAAGAAGGGTACATTTGGGGAGTACGTACATAAGCACTTATTTTCTTATGACGGGTTTACGCAAATATGTTGCAAATCAGATTTGCATAAACCTGGCAAAGGGCCGATAATCCTGAATTTCACCTGCGACATTTCCAGCACTAATTAATAGCAGTCGAGTTTGCTTTGAGTGCTGCAATAGCTTGGAAGGAGTATTTGTCCGCTGGCCGAGGTGGCCTAGGTGGCAATCAGGCGGCGGCGCGGGCGGTCGCTCGTTTGGACTGGCTGCACTTGACACTGACACCTAGCGCAGATCTCCACGGAATTGAAGTGGCTGCTGGAAAACTTTTTGTTTTTGAAGTGAAAGTTTCTTTAGACCGATAACTCCCATTAGTTCTATAGAACTGTTGAAACTTTTTATCCTTTTAGATCTATGCTAGCATTATTAAAACGCAATCTATCTCATTTATCCTATAGAACTAATAATACTTTGTAAAGTTCGTTAGTTCAATAGAACTTTTACTTGTAAACAGAAAAAACCTACTTCGTAATACGCACCTCATTCGTTTATTTGGATATTTTCCAGTTATTTTGTTTGAAAAATCAAAGTACCGTACCGATTTTGTCAAAATGTTTATGGGACCTATCAAACAAAAAAGAACCATCAAAACTTGTTTATAATTGTAGAAGTAATCGCTGAACATAAATAAAAGGCCAAGTTCGTGTCGTGCCACGCGCATTGTAGGGTTCCGTAGTTACATATTATAATTAATGTGAGCTTAGTACTGGATCTCTTGTTTGATACTAGGAACATATGAGTTGAAATGAAATATTAGTTTTTGACGTGTCTAAGTCATTATTTTAAGTTGATTGACTAAAACTCGATAACTTGTAGACTTTACTTAGCCGTGATAGTTTTCCTTTTAATTTCATAATTATATTCTACTAGCATGAATTTATTCATATCTCCAAAGTCAACTGTTTAGCCGATAGAGGGGCAGACACTTGACTCTAACAAAAATTTTTACTTCAAAGCTTAATATTTCGCAAACGGATCCTTTAATCGAAAAATGGTTTGATTTTTAATTACCTATTCAACGATACCCCACTCGATGGGGTAGATATGAAATAAAATATTCATCCCCCACTTTACGTGGACTTTACGTACCTATCTCAAAAAAAGTTTTTTTCAAGATTTTATTCTACCTTTTGTTGGCGTTATAATTATGTATAATCATACCAAAATTTCAGCTTTCTATTTACAGTTTTTGCGCTAAGCCGTAGACGGGCGGACATGGCGAAACTATAAGGGTTCCTTGTTTACTACGGAACCCTAAAAAACAGTCGAATTAAGAACCATCTCCTTTTTGGAAGTCGGTGAAAAATAAAAATGTACCAATTTTCACTTTTAACCACGAGATATAATTCAGCCGTAAGACGTAGCACTTTATTAGCGAATGGCTTACATTAAGGTCACCTCTATTTTACTGAGGCGTAACTCGTACTAGAACGTGACGTTATTTTGCTTGACATTGACTGTGCCTTTGACTTGAGCTACCGTTCTGAGAGTCTCAACCAATGCGGCTGACGCGCTAAATAACAAACATTATGAAGATTTTTGACGTGATAATGTCTTATAAATCATTGAATGCCGGCTGCACGCACGAAAAAGGATGACTCATTGTCCCTTTACGCTCATTGTCCCGTTACGCTCATTGTAACGTTTGCATTTCATCAATGTTTTGTTATGACGTCACGTTAAACTATCGTCTGTAAACCGACTTTACAGACAATAAATTTTTTTATTCGGTAATTGTGATGTTAAACGACGTTGCCATCCATGATGGAGCTTGCTTATCTAGAGGAAACCGACTCACTCATAATTTAAAGACACTTAGCTTATGTCTATCGAGAAAAGGGAAGTTAAGCATCTACAAATTTATAGAAAGTTCATAAATTTCATGCATCCGAAGGGACTTGAACCCGCATATCTGTACTTGGGAGCCTTTACCATTTTAGCCATGACGGAGGTGTCACGTGGGATGTGTCTAAGAAACTTTCGAAGTCTTTTTTGCTTAAATTAAACCAATCAACCGATGGTGGCGCTACCCGTAACACACGCTTCAAACGTACAATTACTCTGCCGGACCCTTTACTGGTTCCATAGATTGACGACAGATGTTGCACGTCTGTAAATATTCGAATTTTTGAAAGACTCGGAAGTGTGAAATTTTTGAGCTGTCTATAAATTTGTATCTACTCAGGAAGTTTAGCAGTTACAAACATACGAACATGAACTTTGCACTAATAAAGTGTACTGAGTTAACCGATACTCAAATATCAATTTAACAATGACGAAGTTAAAAAAAATTAAACTCTAAATCGCAGCCCTAAAGCCTAATTTAGATTGAAAAGCTTAAAGACAAGACAAATATATTACCGCCTTTGAATTATTGTGAAAATTGAAATTATTTTAATCATGTAAGAGGTCCAAAGGTTGCCTCTTCAGACCTCACTGAGTTAGAACGTTTTTGACAAATTCTTATCGATATAATATTGCTAGGTTTACAAGATGAAAGTGACGTGTCTGACGCGTCAAACGGAATGCTGTCACAGATACGTTCACTGGATACTATTGTAGTAATCTTCAAAATTCCTTTGTATTTATATAGCTTTACAAATTTAGAACACTACAAATAATAGCACAAACCGCACTGTAACAATTTAAAAAATAAATATATGAAAGTATCTTCCAGAATATGTATTTCCTGGTAGTATTGCACCTCTATAACGAGCGGCGACTATCGCCAGACTGTAACGAGGCGAGTGGCTATCTAGTGTGGCGTAGACAGCGTTGCTAGTATATTATATAGAAAGCTCTCTCGTACACTGTGAAAGATAAGTAGCATGCTTCTTTACAATAACGTGTCGAAATATTCATAAAAAGATTTTGTTTGTATACATATTTTCCTTAAAAATGTTGTCGTTGTCAATATCTGTAAGTTAAGGAGATATAGAAAACATGACCAGTCTTTTTGCTTAAAGCAACCAAGTTGGTGGCGAATCTTGTCAAATTTCATATTTCTAAGTCAACGGGAACCCTATAAGTTTTGATTCCTTTCTGAGTGTACAAATATACGGATTTTTACGACTTATATAGCTATAACTTTTTTTACGATAACCGAGAAGTTTGATTTTTTTCACAGCTGCAAAAGACGAAAACTTACCTTTTTACGAAAACTTAGAAATTTTGTTTTTCGTTCTGCAGCAAGAGACTATGGATATGCGTATATCGTTTTATATTTCAAGTCGATACCTCCACGCGTTCCCGAGATAGAAGATCTTGACAGACGGACAACAAAATGATCCTATAAGGTTACCATTTTTTCCTTTTGTGGAACGCTAAAAACATGAGCACAATATAAGTCAGCCAAGTAATGTTACAATAACGACGACATTTTCCAACAAAGTTTTGTATAATTATGTTTGTCACTGATGCGCTATCGAACTTCGCGCCTAAGCCATGCCGCGTCTACCAAGTACGTTATTATGCCAACAAGTTGATATTTTTATACGGGTCGACCGCCATCGAGGGGACTTTGTGACCGCTCAACTTTATTTACTGTAAATTACAGTGTGATTTAACAGTCTGGCATGAAACGATACTTATTCACGTGCCATTTACTAGAAAATTATGATTGTTGAGTTATTATGAGTTGAAAAGTAAATATCGTAAAGCGAACGTTCCGTTTGAATATTATGACAGTTGAATAATGTTCTAGAATTAACATTCGGCGGCGAAACTTGAAACAAACATGAAGAAAAGTATCAAGAATTCGATCAAAACACCGACGCGAACCCTCAAAGAGCGACATAAAGCTGAGAACACATTAACACACTAGGGGCCTTACCGAAAAACGTTACTTAACTTTAATCATCATCTTAAATTCTCTGTCTTCTTTCCGCAAGTATCAGTACGTGTCAGCGAGAAGTTGACAAAATATGTTAATCAATGCTTAACGTTAAGTAACGTTTTTCGGTAAGGCCGTAGGTATAGACAGAAATGATAAACTGCAAAAGCTTAAATCGGGCGAGTTAGAAAGTCAACCGCCTATCCTAATCCTAACTAATATTATAAAAGCGTAAGTAACTGTCTGTCGTTTGTCTCTCTGTCTGTTTGTTACCTCTTCATGGCTAACCGGCTGAACCAATCGTTACGAAATTTAGCACAGATATTTTTCAGAACCTGAACAATGACATAGGCTATATTTAATCATCATCATTGTCATCACAGATTTTCATTAACACGCAGGCAACACCACGGGATACAGCTAGTTAGTAAATAAAATAACTATATATTCCAGACTGTACTGAAAATATCCATCATCTTGTTCCGTATCACTCAAATATTCTAGAACATCCTAGCCGCCTTGAACATGTCGTCCGGTACAAAGAAGTTCCTCAGTGTGCTTCCACCCTTAATACATTCTTATATGCCGCTCCACATCTGGTATTCGCTCCGCACTTTCCGGATTTCGTTTCAAATGTCAACCTTGTAATTTAAGCCGGGGGTGGGTAATTCGCAAGTATTTCGCTTACGCGTTTTGTTGGATCTTGGACGCACTGGATGAAAGAAACAGTATCCAAAAACAACCACTTTTCTGTTCTGATCAACTTGTACCATACTGTCAGAAATAGCGTCACCGTTTCATGGTGGATAATTTTTTCTTTAATTCCTCTTTCATCGTGCGAACTGCCCTATTGTGGATAGATATAATTTGTTTAAATCGAGAGCGAATTGGTTTCTTCTAGGTAAGCACGCTACATCGTAGACCGCATCGTCGCTTAACATCAGAAGAGTTGGCGATCAAGAGCAAATCTATTACTACATTAAAAAAGTACTATCAGAAACTGTGACATCTTACTTGCTATGTCGGAAACATGTCAATAAATGTAATACTTAAACTTGCCTTAGTCACATTTATTTTCCCACACATTCACTCGCCCCATACACACTCCCACACACTCACACACACACACACACATTCCACCCTACATTACATTTTATCTATTCCTCACAAACATTCACAATTCACAATAATATACATATATATATATATATAGTGCCACTTCTGCGAACTGTCTCAAAAAGACTGAGAAAATCTATGTATCGCTATGTCTATATTAAGTTTTGTCTTATACTTTTATTTTTATTCTTGTATTATATAGTCCGGCGGAGGGTATTGTTACGCCATAACACAGGATCTTTCCTAGCTTGGGTAACAAGGCTTCTCAACTGACTAATAACGTCTGTTTAAGAGAAATATATTTTCATTTTCATTTTTTTTTCATTATTGCAATCGTCTATTCATTTGAAATAAGTAAGTTTAGGTAACCTAAAAAGCCATTAAAGCCAGTAAAATCAAAGCATTTACCATTTTTTATGAAACTTAGCTGAGAACACTCCCAATCAAATCCATAAATCTTCAAACAAAAATAAACTAGATCATAATCGTCCATTCGTTTGAGAGCTGCAATGACAGACAGGCATAAAGATACACACGTTAAACATAAAAGTATAACAGTGTTGCCCGACGTGTCTCGACTGAAGACGGGTCGGGTTTTTTGTCATCATGAGCACTTACTGTTGCTATACTATAATATATATTTAAAAAAAATGAGAATGGTGATTAACAGTATGTAGATAGTAAATTTCTAGCAAAAAAATCCATATATACATATATTTTGTTGTTGAGAGCAAATTGACGTGATTTAAATAACAAGTACAAGGTAACAAAACTCAAAAATCTCCGCTAAAAAAACGACTGAACGAATTTTGATGAAACATAGCTAGGAACTGATAATTTTGTTACGAAGGCTTGATGAAATCCTTTTTCAAACAAAAAACCCTAGATCAAAATCGGTCCATCAATTTGAGAGCACACATTAAGCTGTGTGGGGTGTTATACTATAACACCCCTCTTTTTGAGTCGGGGGTTAAAAATCGAATTTAATCAAAGTAACGTATGTATATGTATTAAAAGAAAAACAAAATACTCGACTGCAGAAAAGCAGTTTTAGCAGTCTAACTTACGATTTCGTTACGCTTGATACGTTGTTGAGTGTATGTTTTTTGTCAGAAATTATGCGTAAAATCGCTGTAAACCTCTGCTCGAGTATGCTTTCCAAATTTGGAGTCCATACTTTAGGAAGGATATTGACATACTTGAAAGTGTCCAGAGAAAAGCCACCAAAATGCCATTTGCCCTGTGACGTAAACCATATAATGAGAGATTGAAAGCTCTGCGTCTCACTACACTCGAAGAGAGGAGGCTACGGGGTGACTTGATTGAAACTTTCAAAATCATGAATGGGTTCTACAATCTGCCTAACATAAGAAGCCTATATACTATAAAAGAGAACTTAAGGGAAAGCAGACGACATAACATCTTACTGTGGCGTGAACCATCTCAAACCAATACTGCACATCATATTTTAAGCAACAGAGTTGTACACAACTGGAACCGGTTGCCTGAAGATGTCGTCACGGCAAAAACTATCAACTCTTTTAAAAATAAACTGGATCAATGGATTAAAAAGGAACAAATTATACTAAAAGACAACCAGTAAATTTCTGCACTGCAGGATATAGGCTCATCAGCTTCTGCTGCTTGCCTATCATCAAATAAAATAAATAAATAAATAAAAGATTATAAATGCACATTCATTAGAACAATTCTAGTAAAATCACTTACGAAATAGTTCGTTGGAGGATATGAAAAAACGCATTTTTTATTTTTAAAAGAAATTTTATTATTATTACAAAACAATATAACCCATGACACTCTGGAAGCGAAGACAAATCTAACGACACCTCGAACATCAAAATCGGTCAATCCATTTAGGCTATAAGCGATCATAAAGAAATATACATACATACATACATAAATACCTATACACACACTCGAAAAACATAAATCTCCTTCTTACGCAGTCGGTTAACAATGACCTAAATATATCACATTTACTGTGTACCACTAAATGTTTTGTTACTAAAAAAAATTGTAGAAAGCTATCACTCTGTTCTTTAGTTTCCGACACATTTTGAGATATTTGTACAAACTTTGAGGCATGAGTCAACTGTATTGGTATGTTAGAGAAGTACACGAAGGAATCAGTGGATGCGGTAAATTTATACCCCATCTTAATGAACACGAGGGAGGAATTATAGGGTACTACTGAAATTACAGCCGGGTTACGATGCCGACGGAGAATGGATGTGTATTCTATTAGATTTCGCTGAATGTAGCTACATATTGTGTGATGTCACTAGACATTAAAATAGTAGGGAGTTAAACTTGGCACAATATTTGAAACTATGGAAAAGTCTTTGACCTCGCTTGACTTTTGCTGTTTTTAAGAACAAACAACCGGGACCTACAATATAACGTGTTATCCAATACATGGTAGCGGTCAGAAAGAAATGCCATTGCTTAACGTTGGTGGTCGTTTGAGAACACCAAGCCAAGCTACGCCACGATCGCTACGCTGTCTCGGATGATAGAAATCTCATGAAGGCCGAGAAGGACAAACTTGGAAACTACTTGTTCACGGGATAACCACCACTGGGATGTTGACTCGATCGTTATAGTTTTGATAGTTCATGTACATAAATGAAAATCATGTCAAATTTCATGTACCTATATATAGTAGGGCTGATAGTATCTGAGTAAAATTGCTGTAACATACGGACTGACAGACAGACAGACGGACATGACGAAATTATAAGGGTTCCTCGTAGTTACTTCGGAAACCTAAAAAACATCGGAATCGCATAATGTTCAGGGTTAAAAATCACTTTTCTTCACGAACTTTCGTGTGTTCGAGTTTACGTTAATAATATGGACACATGAAAAAAACTCTTAATAAACTGTGGTAATACCGAAAATATACAGAAAAACTTGAAAATGTACACAATCTTTTTAAGCTACCTAACTAATAAATGTTGGTTTTCTATTTTAACAAATCTAAATTCCTTCGACAAAAACTGGTTCACCAACGCACAAAATCGCCAGCAATGGAAAAATGAAGGGGAGGCCTTTGCCCAGCAGTGGGACACTTCAGGCTAAAAACAAAACAACAACAAACAACAAATTCCTAGTTTAGTTATCACATATCATTGATAAGTGGATATTCCATATCGCGTCATATAATTTTCTATCTCAAGAGCAACAAACAAGTTTACAAGTTTACGTAACAGTAGGATACAGAGACGGCCGCACGCCGAATCGCAAGTACCAAGATATTAGACCACCTATACCATGTCACGCAGTATATAAGCTTGTCCAGTTTATTTTGATTTGCTTTTCTGCGCAAAGCTGTAATAGCAATCTAAAGGTCTAAAGGCAGTTAGTTGGTGTTATAAAGGTTTGTTGTTTTATATGTATAAAGGTTGTTTTTTTTTTTTATATATATACAGGATATATCTACAATTGACCACCAACTCGCCTGATGTTAAGCGACGGTGTGATTAATTGGAAGGCCAATTTTCTCTACTACGTTAAAGATTATACTACAAAAATTTTACAACCGGTGAGACTCGAGGTAACAAGCTCTGACAGTACCAAAATAGTTTAGAAAAATATTACAAACCTTTATACGGAAGGCTATTTGTCTATGTCAACATTTAACTTTAAACCAACGGAGCGTTTTGGTGATTGTATAACTGACATTGAAACAAAGAGGTGTTCGGATTTTACAGGTTCCAGAGGCTTTTAAAATCAAAACAATATATTTATGGAGAATCAAAGAAATCAGTCAGACACGATTTTTTTTTCACGAAAGATGGAAACATATTCAAATTTATTTTTTAAGTTTCTAAATCCAAAAAATAAATATAGGGATAATAACTGTATACAATTATAACATTTAGCACGAATACATTCATAAGGAGATAGTTTTATCACTGTTTTCCAGTGCACGTCAGCTTTAGTACCAGGATCACGTATTATTTAAGAGTTGGTCGCGCGACAACTTGCTGCCTGTGACAAAGACCGACAGAATTATGAGACGTGACACGAAACCGCGAGCTTGATTGTTGCTCCTTCATTGTTGGCTAATTTACTCGCTTTTATTCCTGCTTATTTACTCTTCACCCGGGATTTTTCTGCAAATATTTTGAAAAATTTAATATAACACAGGGAAATTCTAAGCTACTTATCTCAGTTGATTCCAAAGGTGTGATATGATTTTTAAATTTTGTAATTTGACCTTTGATTGAGCTACACATTGTATTTAAATCTCTAAGTTTTGTAATAGATTTAGAGTCAGTAGTCATGATTTGGTCGAAATTCTTAAGATTGGCAGTTAATTACTATTTACTTGATATGAATAGTATTTTTATCCCTATTGAGCAACTTAGATAATAATGTAAATAAATGGTATTGAGTGCATGAAGCTCATTTAACCAACCTCAGAACTCAGAGGGGTTTCCTGCCTTATAATGTTGATTTTAAAATTAATTATTTTTGACTTAGCTGCAGTAAGGTAAGGTCTCACTCTCTCTGACGTGATGGTAGGCTCCTGCAGGAATCTGAGTCCCAGCGAAGGCCGCCAGGTAAACGCGACCAGCTGGTCGCACGAAGTTAATGTACTAAGGTATCCCGTATCCTGGAAAAGTCGGCGAAGCGGGTGACAAGCGAGAAATAACAATTAATGGAATTATTATCGGGACTACAGCATGACTTATGTAATGATTATGAAAAATATTTATTGATTTAAATTGATAAGTAGTTGCACTATATTTTTTGAAAATTAGCGGCTTTACCGAAAAACTTTAAGCAATGCTTAACGTATTTTGTCAACTTCTCACTGACAAAGAAGATATAGAATTTAAGACGATGTTGAAAGTTAAGTAACATTTTTCGATAAGGTCGTATAATTATAGGTGATTATTGAAAGTGAATGCGTTTTAAAACACACAACAACGATTTATCTACAGAGATATTTTATGTATTATTGAGAAATACATGGATTTTAGATTTATTTTGTAGTGAATTTATGACAATTGAAAATGGACTCGTCCACCTTTAGATTATATTTGGTGGTCAATCGTAGATCTATAAAATGTATAATTATTTTTTTTTAAATATTTATATTCGAACATGAAAATTTCAAGAATTATGCTTAAATGTATTGACGCTGGTTTACTTTAAGCACACTGTGGAGGCAAATTCTGTGGATTTTTAATGTTAGCTAGCGTATGATTTAGGACACAGAAAGGACACTTATCTCGAGATTTGCCGTGATCCGCCCGAAGTCTTATCGTTAGCTTCGCTGCCAGATACTGTCGGTGTTTGTGTTGATATCCTTCTTGTCTAATGATTGCTTGAATATTTGGATGCTTCGGCTACGACGTTGCTTATTTGATGCAACTTAGCATGTCGGTAAAGTCGTCACGGTCGGCAAAAAAAATGTCTTCCCTTAAGACACTACGAGTTCCCTTTGTGGAGATTAGAAACCCGAAACTGTAGTTTGTTATTTGCTGTATTTCTAATGCTTGCTTGTATGCGACGTACTTAGTAGATTATACAATAAAAAATGTTGCGGCGGGTGATCGCAGAAAAATATGTGACGTCACGCCGGTGATGCAGTTTGGTTGAGGCTGTTGAAGCGGCAATTTCAAGCAGCGACATTATGAGATATAAGATTTTTTAGTAGAGATAGCGTGGAGGAATTAATAGAATTGGCATTTTTTTTAATAATAAATAAATATTAAATATTTGGGGACATTTCACACAACACCATCTAGCCCAAACTAAGCAAAGCTTGTACTATGGAACTAAATGGCTGATAGAATAAATATATACTTTTTGTATATATATACATATGATACATAGAAACACCCAAATACTCTAAAAAAATACAAATACAATTAATCTCTAAATAGAAATACTCTGTCTTGCGTGAAATTAATGTGTTAATGTATCATTTTGAAATTTTCAATAATTCTACTGTTTCTTCATTTACTGATAGGTTTTGATTAGCAAATTAAAAGCAAAAAATAAATCCGGTTATTTTAAAAATAAAACAAACTGCCAGAAAACTGAGACGCCAATCATGTACCTAACGTGAGGTGATTGGCAGTGGGCGGTCCACTCTTCCAGCTTTCCATCAACAACCGGATACAGTGTTTATACACACGAACTAATTTATATCGATTTCGATATACGTACGTACACCCCCCCCCCTCTCACCCTCCCTCCGTCCCCCTCATCCCCTTCGTTACGAAGTGGAATCGAATCGTTAATTAAGACTTGGATTTAATTAGTTGTTAGTTGTACGGCTATCAAGTTTCTGCAGATTTAGAAAGAATATATATGTTACCGGCCAAACCCGATTTCAGGACAAACTAGTTTGGCCTAGGCTAAACTAGTTCATCATATCGGGCTTAGGACAAACTAGTATAGCCTAGGCAAAACTAGTTTGTCCTAAGCCCGATAGGATGAACTAGTTTAGGCTAGTCCAAACTAATTTGTCCTAAGCCCGATAGGATAGACCAGTTTAGGCTAGGCCAAACTAGTTGATCCTGGTATAGGTATAAGCAATAATTTCTTCAGAGATTAGGTTATGTTTTTTTTTTTTTATACAAATTTATTTCCGGCTCGCTCTTGGGACTTTCCTCGTTTTCCCCCTTAGCGCTGTCGCAGAATTTTTTTTTGCAGCTTCATACTTAAAGTGTAAATTATCTGTATTTGTAAATTATCTATAAATTTGTATTAAAAAAAAAAAAACATAACCTAATCTCTGAAGAAATTATTGCTTATACCTATCACCATCTTATATGACATTTATTTTGACTTGACTGGACAAACATTAGAGTGTGCGTATTTATATCAGGATCAACTAGTTTGGCCTAGGCTAAACTGGTTCATCCTATCGGGCTTAGGACAAACTAGTTTTGCCTAAGGCTATACTAGTTTGTCCTAAGCCCGATAAGATGAACTAGTTTAGCCTAGGCCAAACTAGTTTGTCCTGAAATCGGGTTTGGCCGGTAACATATACATAGATGATACAAATTGTTGATTGTGGCGACCTTAATTTAGACAGTCGTTTTTATTTTCTGAAAAACATAAAAGTAACTTAAGTAGCTTCTATTTAGTGTCTATTGATTAATATTTTTGTTCATTAAGTACTCGTATATCTAGTATAGCTACATAGCTAAAAATCTTTGACAATATCATTTTATTTTAGACCTTTATTGGTCTGGGGTAATCAATTTGCTTTTTTGTAGTAATTTAGTTAGCTATGTACATGATGTATATGTACTTAGTTCGTATTCGTATATTGTTTTGTTATAGTTAATAAAGGCTCTAGTCTGTAGGAAAAAATACATTTTAAAAAATACATTTAATTATTTAAAAATACATTTTAAAAATACATTTATAGGAAAAAATACATTTTGGTTTTGGTACGTCGTCACTCATAACTACTGTCCATTCATAGTTATTATACGTTCTTGATGCGAACTGCACAGGTATAGAATTCTTTGCCGCCATCTCTGTTTCCTGAGAACTGAAATCTTGGAATTTTCGAGGCTGGAGTGATATAGATATAGATATAGATATAGATATCTTCTAGATCGACGAGCTCCATCCTCGGTCACACTGTCGCTTAACATCAGGCGAGTTGATGGTCAATCGTAGATCGTTTGAAATTTCCCCCTAAATCTGTACATAGACAGAAAACTAATGGTAATCTCTCCGGAACGGTAAGAAAACGAACGTCATTTCACATTAAGGTTTTATAGCTACTAAGTATAAGATTTGCATAAATTCCGATAAATTTATATCATATTACAATGATATTGGAAATCAGATAATAAGTATTCTTTCCGTAGTACAAGCTTTTGCTTAATTTTCGGCTTGTGTGAAAATATTATCATTTTATTATGAATAAATGAAGGAATGAATATTTTTTCTAAATTTTAATTTGCGATTTGTGTGAAAATATTATCATTTTATTATGAATAAATGAATGAGTTTTTTTTTTCTAATTGCTATCGAATTATTTACAAGACTGGCGCACTGTGAAAGCTCTTTCCAGCTCAGTTCTCGAGTTTAATCCACAGTCGCGATTAGACGCGAGTCGCTGTATCGCAGATTACTTCTGAATAATACGACGATACGGGGCGACGGATAGAAGTTCACTTTATCTCCTCCGAGTTTCTAGATATTTCTAGAAACTCCCATTTGATTACGTGAAATGGAACCACGACACAAGTAGATATATAAATAACTCTTTATTAAAATACCACATTACAAAGATAACTGAAACGGCACTGAAACGTGGTCCCTAACTATGGGCCTTATATGGAAGCTCAAGGTCGCACAACGAGCTATGGAGAGGGCTATGCTCGGAGTCTCTCTACGAGATCGAATCAGAAATGAAGAGATACGTAGACGTACAGGAGTCACCGATATAGCACAGCGGATTAGGAAATTGTAGTGGCAGTGGGCAGGGCACATAGCACGTAGAACTGATGGCCAATGGGGCCGAAAGGTTCTCGAGTGGAGACCACGTACCGGCAAGCGCAGCGTAGGAAGACCAGCCACGAGATGGACAGATGACCTCATACAAGTGACGGGAAGACGCTGGATGCAAGCCGCTTCCAATCGGTCTTTTTGGAAATCCATGGGGGAGGCCTATGTCCAGCAGTGGACTTCTTATGGCTGAGATGATGATGATGATGATGATTCATCATCATCATCATGATGATGATTACAAAGATATTAAAATGAAAAGCTCTTAAATCTTAAAACAATCTCTTCCAGGTAACTTTAAATAGGATTGTAGCATTTAAAACTAAATTTAAACGAGTATTTAAAATAACTTTAATTAAAATTTTAGACGTTCTAAATATGATGCTTACCTAGAGTTATTTGAAAATAAAACTGTCGTGATAAAATATAGAAATTAACGAATCGATTTTGTTTCTAGTCGAACTAAATAATGAAATAAGGACAACAGCGACCTCTATTCCACATTTCTTTTCATTCCGAGCAGACTCGTAAATTTCTACGTCTTCGCGTTGAATGGAAATGATTATGTGCTAATAGTAATACTGTACTTCTAAGTACAGTATTATTAGCACATTTAGGAAGCTCAAGGTCACGCAAGAAACTATGGAGATGACTATGCTTGGAGTCTTGGGGTCATCAAATATGAAATTAAGAGAACCGTAGACGTACGAAAGCATACTGCCAACAGCACGGTGGATTAGTAAGTTGAAGTGACATTGAGTAGGACACAGCCCGTAGAGCTGATGACTAATGGGCTGAAAATTCCTCGAATGAAGACCACACACCGGCAAGTGCAGCGTAAGGAGACCAACTATAAGGTGAAATCAGAAATCAGAAATCAGAAAATATTTATTGTATAACTGTGTACAAAGGTGGTAGTATAAATATAAGTTTCAACAGGTGGAGGTTGATAACCTCATTTTTTGAAATCGGTGAAAAACGCTGGATTCAAGTCATTTTCAACGTGTCTTTTTGGAAATCCAGGCCTATATCCAGTAGTGGATTTCTTATAGTTGAAATAATGATCATGATTATACATTAGACCAGCAATTTACAATTGAACAAAAGTTAATTGCTTAATTATCTTTAAAAGGAGAAGTAATGAAAGCGAATAATAAGTTCTGTGAGACACGCGCCAGGTGATAATATTCGTCATTACTGGGGTCTAGGAGACCGCCCGCCGGCACGTGACTGAGCCATCTACCACCGGGTTCATTCACACTGTAATATAACGTGTTCAAATATATTTTTTCAGACCTGTTTGTACAAACTGTCCCACTGCTGGGTATCTTCTCATTGTGAGAAGGGTAAGGCCATAGTCTACCACGCTGGCCAAGTGCGGGTTGGCAGACTTCACACATCTTTCAAGATCATTGAGAACTCTCAGACATGTAGGTTTCCTCACGATGTTTTCCTTCACCGTTTGAAGTTGGCGGCAATCAACAATACGCACATAACTTCGAAAAGACAGAGGTGCGTGCCGCGGGTTTCGAACCCAGGACCTGCGAATCGCAAGTCGGACGGTCTCCCGCTGCCGGAAACTGCTTGCTGTAATCAAAATTAAAAAGTAGAATTCGTTTTCAGTGTTACGGCGCAATGTTGGGTGGCAGCTATCTCGCTCGCACGCGTGAACATTCTATTGACAACCATGTCACCACCAATTTGGATTTTTGTCCTTTTGGCTGACTGGTTATTTTATACCTGGCCAGAAGATTTACGAAAACTAATTATCTGGCTAGTTATCAAATGGAAAATAGTTTTTAATAAACTGGTTTCATGGGACTGGAGATCGCATAGGTATTTAATAAAAGTAAAATAAATATTTGATTTTCTGAAAAAATAGGTACCTATTCTTTACCCGCTGAAAACTTGTACGGATCATTTTCATGGACTCATGGATACTTCATTCCCATCACTTTACAATATTCTATCCAGGACTGTGCGCGTATTGTAGATTACTATTGAAGCTAAATGATGCTAATGTAATAATTAACCTAGAACGTTAAACTACAGTTAACTAAGCAATCCTAGGAGATATGATTTTATTTTACTCAACAGAGCCTATTGCCACCAACAAACGTTGCAAAGATTTGATTTTACAATTTGTTTTATGGACAGGGCTAGCTATTTAGGAATCAATGAAGTCGTACCAATGTTAAACGTAAGTGTCATGGAAGCGTTTTAGTCTAGATTATTGCGCGCTGATTCACCATTTCGGTTCTTAAGACCCACTTTTACGATCTTTGGCAATATCGTCGATCTATGATTACATTCTAAGATTGTAGTTATTTTATAGAACAGATCAAAAATTTAATCATTGTTATTGAAAAAATATAACCTAGAAGAAACACTAGCTTTTTACGTGAGGAAATGCATTTACGCATACACCGCCGCCCGGGGGGGAGCAGCGGGTTATGTCGGGCTCGCCACCAGAGTGGTGCCCCTACCGACTAAAACCTCACTGTGTTCCACCTTGGCGCCTTAACATCGGAGCTACGGGAACTCTTCCGAACTCACCGTAGCTTCGACAGCGCTGGTCCATCGACCCCACTCTCGGAGAGCCTCAGCTCCATCCGCCTGATGACGATGTGCTGGAACACTACAGCACATCGTCCATCCTTGGAGAAATCGGTAAAGACCTACTCAATAGGATAGACGACTTCATATAAGTGGTAGAAAGACGCTGGATGCAAGCTGCTTCCTAAAGGTCTTTTTGGAAATCCAAGATCTATGTCTAGCAGTGTACTTGTTAATGCTGAGATGAACAAAAAATATTTTAATAATAAAATATCTGATCAATATGAACGATAAAAGAGTAGGTACAGTTCATTCCTATGTAACGGGCGGCCAGATAATCCTCTCGGCCCGTAATAAACTAGCAGGTAAACATTAATGCGTAGTGGAATATAAATTATGAGATAATGCGTAGTTCGGCCCTCGTCATAAGGTTTGTCATGCGTGCGGCGTCCGTTATCTTCCTCTATGTGTACCGCGCTGCGAACTGGTTCCTGCTTATAGGTGGATGATAATGAAGTACATGGGATCAGAAAAGCTAGACTAATCACGTCAGGTGGAGTTGCTAAACGGAATTTCTATAACGTCTGTCTACCAACATGACCAACAGTCGTAAGTTGATTGATTGGATTTATGTGAAGAAACAAGGTACTTAAATTTCTTGATCTATTTAATTTTTGAGCGTTTTTAATCTTGAAAATTTTTACAGTCTCAATTTCTACTGGCAATTTAACTATATGTCTGTTTTATGTAACTACGTCTAAGATTACGATCCAGCAGTTCGATCGCAAATAAATTGGTATCATTAATCTTAGAATATAGTGGACCTTTCTTAATAGATATAATCTGGGTATGCTTAAAATGCGAGAAAAACGATTACTCTAGCAAACACACTTAAAAAAAACTTATTCCAAGCAATGTGACCTGACTTACTACTTTCTCCCACGTAGCAACAGGTAAGCTATGATCTTTAAATCCATCACAATTTTAGAACTTCTCATAGAGTTAAATTAATTCCTCTCTTAGCGCCTTGAATAATTCCAGAGATCCTTAAAATAATGTTCCCTTCTCAGGCAGTCACGCAAGAATAAGGTATCAAATACTTTTGTGGCTGATTTACAACGGTTGCAGTTTTTAATCCTCTTTGTAAACCATAAATCTATCCCTCGAGAGTTGCCAAAATAAATTAACTATGGATTGATGCAAACTGTTGTGCCCAACCCGGAAACTTCAGGTTCTACCGTATAACAGTGCCAAAGATATTCTCAGCATCAGTTTATATGTAAAGAATAAAATTAAAATAAATGTTTTATGATATAAGCGTACGTTTGTTCAACCGTTTAACCGTTCTTACTATACACACCCATCTTCTTATGTAAGTTATTCTGATTGGGATCGATAAATTCTGCGCTGAAGTCTGGCTTGAGGACTTACGAGCTAACGCAGCTGTGAATCCTTTAAGGCGAGGCTTCCCCAAAACTTTAGGTATTTTACGTTACCTCAGCCCGCACTTCTAGAGCGTGGTGTTTTCAGTGTCATGTACGTACTCGTAGCACAGAAGTACGTACGACACAGCCGTGCCGCGCGCCGCGGGACGGCTGCTCGCAAGCAGAATTATTGTAAAATAAATTAATATAAAATAGTGCACTAAATGTATCAAAAAATGTATACTAGTAGAACGATAAAAAAATTTAATAGATACTTAACATGGTAACTTTTAAACAACTTGGAGATCAATTTAAAAATAAATAAAATGGTATATTTTTCAAAAAATAAACCTATCGAGTCATTTATCAGCAATTGTATTTTTGTACTAAGAGAACCCTAGCCAACAGACCAACATTTTACATACTTAAAATTTGAGCTTGAACTAATTGTAAAAGTATTATTTTTTTAATTTTCAAAAAGCTGTTTTTTGCTGCTTTTGCGGGTAAGCGTGGCCTTAAATACGGAAGCGAGACTGAGCTGTTGCCACAACAGCTGAAGTGATGAAGGTGTTTGTGAAAATTTTAATGCAAGCAGTTGCAGATGTAGTGGGTGAGTACTTTAGTGACACTGAAGCTGAAGCTGTTTAAGTGATTCGGCAACATATTATGTAGCTTCACAGTATCAGTTAAAATGCTGCAAAATTCAAATAATCTCAACATAGAGAGCTTTCCGTGACTCACAATCTTCTGAGACCATTCAATGTGTGTATTTTGTCGTTTTGTGTCGGTTATTTTTGCTGCAATCTGTCTTGAACGTTTTACAAATCATCTGAAATATTTGTACCTAGTTATATGGATCATCTGATCAGATCATCCAATCGAGCTGTGTTCTCGAAGGTATCCCTTCTGTCACTGAAGCTTTCGAGTGTAAAGTGAAAGTGAAAGGGAAAAATAAAACTATAGTTTCAAAATCTTTAGGCGCACTGGGCTCTTTATTTTGTGGGTATTGAATGAGACTGAGGCGTCACGCTCGGCTATGTAACGCTCGTTCGAGTAGAGTCTGATCGAGTCGACTAAGGAAGCGAGAGAGATATAGTCAACGTCTCACTCTTTTTATCAGACAACAATGGTTTAGATTACTTTTTCACAGATTTCAAACAGGAGGAGGTTCATAACTCGGTAATGATTTTTTTCCCCATGCGGGAAAAAAAAACTTCGGAGTTTTTTTTTTTATATTTGTTCCCGCATAACTCTCATTTATAAACCGATTTATAAGCAGTCTTAAGCACACACATTTTTTTTTCGATTAATTACACTCATTTTGGCAATATAGCCAAAGTACTACAGTTCTTTATGAAGGCAAGTTTCTTAAATATTTCCCTTTCAATTCAATTAAAGTTAATGTACTGCCTTCACAGACCGCGCTATGACGGTGCCATGAGAGACCCTGGCACTGAAGGGCCCCGGGTCTTTGATCTATTGATTATACTGTTGTTAAGTAGGGAGCGGTAGGGGGTGGAGGTAATTTGATTTTGGGATTATGTTTGTACGACTGGATTAGACTTGACGGCAGATAATAGATTACCGAGAAATTTTGTGAGTTTACACTACGCGAGGCGATACAGATCGGATACGGAGGCTATCGGCTAAATGGTTGGTGTTGTATAATCTACGATCGATATTTTTATATGTGAAAACAAGTAATCGGTAAAAATATATTTGAATAACCTACTTTTAAAAACACAATTCGTTTACTTGGATGATATATTTTTGTAGTTATTTTGTTATAAAAACCAAAATACTGAACCGATTTTTATAAAATTGCTATGGAACCACCTGGGCAGTATACCCTTTCAAACAAAAAAATTATAATTTTTGAAATCGGTCCAGGTGTCTTCTATTAAAAGGGTTGACATTAAAAAAATATTTAAATGATTGTAAAAACTTAACTAAACTAAATCACACATTTTTTCAATCTCACAATCTCACATTTCTATTTTATGAACAATTCTTCCTGATTCAAATTATCAAATTTTGCGTTTTATAAAAATGTGTAATTCAGTTTTGTTCGAAATTTGAAATTACTTTTTCCATTTCTGTTTACACCTTTGATCTAGCTAGAGCCTTGTAAAGTGGACTTTTTTGCTTCTGTAACGTCCAACATCTAACGACCATGTAAATAACCAGACCTTTTGGGTCACTGTATCCTTTGGCTCACTAGACCTTTTGGGACTTGTCATTTTGGGTCATTGGACCTTGTGACCCTGATCAGTTAAAAATATGGTACTTTGCGTGTCTGATTATTTATGAATTGATTTGTCGTCTCTGGTCATATACGAACTAAAAATATGGTCATTCGCGTAACTGTTCATTTGCAAATCTGGCACAATGCGTCGTAACGGTTTAGTCTTTCATCCAAAACTGATCAGGTCGAAGGTAACTGAACTTCGCTGATCTCATGCAATAAGTCGAGCTGCCGCAAATACTACTTACGTAAGTACTTCCAACTGCTGTAGTCAGTTTACGGAGAAAGTTTAAACAAGCTCCCGGCTTATGAACATCCAGAACTAATAAAAGAAGTTTCGTTATGATATCTGATGTTAGTGGAACCGCAACGGTCTTTCAGTACCTACTGCAGTTCTAGCGATCTAACCACCTGCACTGTAATTTCAAACTTTTTTTATCATCATCATCATCATCTCAGCCATAAGAAGTCCACTGCTTGACATAGGCCTCCCCCATGGATTTCCAAAATGACCGATTGGAAGCGGCTTGCATCCAGCGTCTTCCCGCCACTTGTATGAGGTCATCTGTCCATCTCGTGGCTGGTCAACTTTTTTTATATCAAATTTTTATTTTTATTTTTTATTTGATTGCGGAACTAATATCTTGTAAGGTTTTTAATCTGTAAAATTGTCATCATCACGTTTTTACTCTTATATAATATAAAAGCACTGATGCGTACATTTTTTTAAATTAAGTTTGAATAATATTACAAATATACCAAAATAACCACACTAGTTATCTTATTTATAATTGGTAACTCTGATTATGATGACAGTTGCCACAAACAAAACAACATCGCATAAATAATTATTGCCCACAACCTTTCCACTATCCTAATTATAAAACGATTGTTGACGTAATTCGGAACATAATCTTTGATCTAAGAGTGACAGCAGGTTACAGGATGACACTGAAAATGATAGTTTATACTTTTTTCTTCTTCTTTTTGTACCTCACGGGGTTTGGACTTGCGAGGTTTGGGCAGTTGCCATTTTCAAGTTTCGTAAATATTAACGTTTTAGTTTAAAGTTAGGGAAACGAGACACGCTAGTTTATACTTTTTATATGTAAGACATTTAATTTTTTTCTACAGTATTGATTTCATACCTCAGTGTTACCCATGTATTATCCAAATCATTTGGCAGAAATATAGATAGATAGATAGATATATTATTGTATATATTTAAGTACCTTAATATATAAAAGCTGTTAAGCTGTTAAATGTGGTTTAAATAATTTTGCGTCGAATTTCTTGTGAATAAATTACCAATTTTCCGTGACCTTTCTTTTCTTTACAAAGTTGTTCACAGCCTTATTGACTGTCCCTCAATTTTGCTGCAGTTTTCCCTATCAGTACCATGTCACTACCCGCGTCACAGAATCTCAAAGATTCTCCATGTTAAATAGATACTCTAAAACTAACTTATCATATAATTCTCCTCTGCCAAGACTATGTCGTACATACAATGAAATTAACGTTTTGCTAAGCGATCTCGATATATTTCACAACCCATTTAACGCATTCATTTTTTTTTTTTACTGAAAGCAATAGAGTAGATCACTGTTCTATCATCCGAAAGGTTTTCCTTTTAAATTAATAGTCTTAGATTTATCAGCAAAGAATGATAAATAGACACCCGTTAAGGGTATTCATATGAGAATCTTTATTAATATTAGAGATTACCTACTAAGTCTTATGTAATATGTATACTGTTGGTGTTTCTAAAATAAATAAATGGACCTCTCCTTTGACAGTTTGTTTATATTCCGTCCCGCTCCTTTTTGTAGCGGGAACATCGTAAGTGGGGACGGTACGTTCATTATCGTTATGTCTTCACTGGTCGCCATAAATATATTACTTTTATCACATATAAATTACGAAAATATAACAGTTAAACATGCAATTACTCTCATATAATAGAAACAACAATTTGAATATTTAATGCAATCATTAAAATGCCCACACAAGCAGTATATTTGCAGCAGCATAGCCGGAAAGCTCATTTAGCACCATTCACTCTAACCACGGACCCCTAAACCTCTCCGGGTTCAATTAAAGTTTGAAGTGAGTCCATCGAGCGGGATCTACGTTACGACTCTAGTTAGGGTAGTTATGAAAATCAGGAAAATTAAAAGTTTTTAGAGTTATTTTTGTTTTAGAAGCTCGGGGTGAAATAGTCCATCGAGTATGCTGAATATTTATTGGTTGGCCTTACAGAGCTGTCGTGGATGAATGGTTGTGTGTGGGTTAAGTCAAGCGCGTCGGATTCATATGATAACTCAAAAAAAAAAACAGCCCTGTTTGTACAAACTGTCCCACTGCTGGGCGTGGGCCATCATCTCATTGTGAGAAGGGTAAGGCAGACTTTACACATCTTCAAGATCATTGAGAACTCTCGAACATGTAAGTTTCCTCACGATGTTTTCCTTCACAGTTTGAAGTTGGCGAAAATCAATACACACATAACTTAGAAAAGACAGAGGTGCGTGCCGCGGGATTCGAACCCAGGACCTACGGATACGGTCTCCCGACTAGGCTGCCGTAAACTTCCTGAACTACAGAGCATATAAATAAATATTATTTTATGGTCGATGGACTTAATATTTAGGTACATAAATAAAACATAATTAGTCGTTAATAGCGACTGGCTCTCAAATAATTCTGCTGAAATACACCAGCTAAGCACTAGAATGGAAAAAGGAACCCTTACAGTTTAGCCACGTTCTGTTTGCGACTTTACTTAAAGACTGTTAATACTACTAGAAAGTACTAGAAAGCTCTAATTTGAGAAATATGAAAAATTGGGGTACCTCCCTTAGACGTCAATCAATTATTTTTTTCTCATCTACCCGGGCGTGTGGGCCGTGGGATTATGTACAACTACAGAATCCTACTTTGCGCGTGGCTTACTCACTCTTGGCTGGTTTTGTGTATTTTTTTCATCAATACTGAAGCTTTTTTTAATACGCTTTTATTAGGTCGACCTGTATGTAATGAAATATAAGGTAACTAATTTAACCATCTTCCAAGGATCGTAGCGTCATGAAAATTGGCAGCTGTATGTAGTTTTGATGACAATACAATAATATGGTACTGTCGAACTGATCTGATGATGGATCCCGAAGATATGAACTAGAACTTCATGATGGAACATCGTATCATAGCTGTGTTTGGATTTGTTAAAAAAGTATTGTAATGAACTTTGACCACAATAATTTGTAGCGTGTTTTTTAGTTCTTTAAACTGTAATTTATTTAGAATTCGGACATTTGTCCTGCGGCATCGAAGTCTGTTCTATAAATACCTAATTGAAAGTTGATAGAAGTTTTCTTTACTTTTAAAGTTTTTTTTCTTAAAAAAAATAGAAAACTTCTATCAACCTTAAATTAGGTATTTGAAAATTAGCTGTTCTGAAAATAACACGTCGTATACATAACATAATATTATGGAATACTATTGATTTCTGTAATAATATTCAAAGTTTCATTGTTCATACCTTTGACATAATTCAAACAAATGACTTTGACTTGCTTTGATTACCTTCTCTCACGAAATGGGAGACGTAACTTTACGATATTATAATTATACTCAAACAACAACTCTCTCACAAGCGAGTATCATCTTCGCCGAGTGTAAGACCGCGTCGTAATTGCAACCTACATGCCCATTACAGGTTTAACCCGATCTTTTTAACAACCCTCTTGAGCTCCCACAGAAGGTGTGGGTAGCAAACATTACCGGTTTGCTCTTAGAGATGAGCCTTGAATCAAAGAGCAAGAATATTCGATTGCGAAATTTTGTATTCGATTTAAGCCCGATTTTGTGATTCTGAGATATACAGTCTAATAACTACCAAGCGAAATTTACTAAAAGCGAAAATTACTAAACTGTTTCTCCGTCTTATTAAGTACCAGCAAGAAGCAAAGAACAGAAAAAGCGAAGCAGAAGAGTACCAGCTTGAAGACCTAGAAGCGGAAACAATAGATATATAAGTTTTATGTAGACTTTGCTAAGAATAAACATGAATAGAACATCACTCGTACTCGTTATCTATGGTAATACATATACTAACCATAGTACTGAAGTCGGTTAATAAATAACCGACTTCAAAAAAGGTTTTCGTGTTTTCGATCCTGTTATATTTTATGTTTATTCTTAGAACCTGTCAGTTAAGAACCGACTGGGAAAATTCCCTTTTTAATTGAAACCTGGTTTTTAAATCAAATAACTGGGAAAATATATCATTCGTATAAACGAATTACTTATTTTATTTTCCTGTATTTTTTTCAGATCGTGCTGATTGATTTTAACTGAATTCAAAAAAGGAGGAGGTTGTAATGTTCGGCTGTACTTATGTATTTTTAACCGATTAGTCCGTTATCCCTCAACTAACTTCTATGTTTCTTATATATCATTATAAAGAAGAAGCTTCCGAAGTGATCCCATATTTGTTTTATTGACTTTTCTTAATTATCTATAGGATAATCTCTGTAAATGTAAATATTATATTTGGATGCCTCAATAAAGTGATGCAGATTATTAAGCCGCAGATATAATTTGATACATTTATCTTTGCGTTTTTCTTTTAACGTAAGATAGATCTACGATTGAGCAGCAACTCGCATCATGTTAAGCGACGGTGTGGCCGAGGATGAAGCTCGTCAATTTAGAAGATCCAAGAAATTCCAAGGTTGTAGTTCTCAGGAAATAGAGATAGCGGCAAGTAATTCCATTCCTGTGCAGTATACATGAAGAATGTGGACCGATATCGCTGAATACGGAATTTTGTCATAAAAATATTTTTTGGTAATAAATGTAGCGGATTGTCACATTACCATCTGCACTTTTACTATCTTCGATGATAAAAGTATTTGACAATCGGAGACTAATAATATTCTTAACCCAAAGAAAAGCGAATGGATGACCGTGTTTTTTTAAAGTTTACGAAGAATATAGTGAGTTTGAAAAGTAAGACCTTCTCGGTCGGTTGTTTAGTTTTTTAAAACTATATAATACTTATTTAACTATAATCACGTCACTACAAATCTATCTATATAGGTATATTTATAGATATATATGTATCTATAAATGTTATAAATTATTATTGAATAATGTTATAAATGCATAATAATCAAAATAATTTAAGAATATTTTACTACGAATATTTTAAGTAGTAATAAATAAATAAATAAATGGTTTAAATCGAATTAGAAGGTGAATCGAATAACTATAGTTTGCTGATGCCTATCTAGCTTTCTTACCGCATGTACCTATCGTCATTCCTATTTTCTGATCTCTGTGGAAACATTTATGAAACAACATTGACTCTATAACTAGGATTCGGCATTGTAAGTGCAAATAATGCTATCATTTCGGCCGCTCGCTCGCTCTAGTGTTGAAACAAGGATTCAGTGGGTAATTTGCTTTCAATTGAATTGTTTAGCTTTACTTTTAGTTTCGTTTAGAAATCTAGTACCGTGATAGAACTAATTATTTTTGGGTACGTTTTTTTTTTGGTTTGACGGTTATGTGATTCATTTAATGTATGGATTTCAACCGTATTAATTGAATTCAATAAATAGATAAAGTAAAACGTTTGAGTTTATCAAATTCCTAACTTAAGAATAAACAATATAATCTGGAAATAATCATTTTAGGCACTAGCTTTTATTAATTCGACAGGCCTCATGGTTCAGTGGTATAGTTGGCCTTCTGAGCTGCAGGTTGTGGGCTCGATCCCCACCCAGGGCAAACATTTGTGTGATGAGCATGGATGCTTGTTCTGTGCTCGGGGCTTTATATGTATTTACATCATAAATAGTATAAGAGTATTCTATCAGTCATCTATTTTCCATAGTATAGTCCATAGTAGCTTTGCTTAGTTTGGGGCTAGCTGATGGTGTTGTGTGAAAATATCCTTCAATTACTCCAATATCAATGAAATGAAAACTGCTTTTAGGGTAGCACTTTCCGCCAGGGAGTTCCAGACCCGGGGGTCTGGAACTATTAATTGCGTTAAAAGGTTACTTAAGATAACAAATCTTTACTCAACATCAGGCGAGTTGACAGTCAAGCGCGAGCTTATCAACAACGATACAAATAAAACCGGACAGGTGAGAGTCAGACTCTCCCACCGAGGGTTCCGTACAAACTAGTAGATAAAAGGGGGAAATCACAATTTTTTTATGCTTTCCTTCATAAACCGAAAAATATACATCGTAAAAATATTTAAATCCCTGTTTTAGCTTATGCTAATGAAGCTCTTTCATATGATACTTGCATAAAGACACTTTTTTTTGATTAAATAAAAATGTCCAGTTTCGGTTTTTTTCCTATATGTGTAATGTATGTATATATATGTGTAACACAATGCTTCTTACCAATTTTCATAGTTCTAGGTCAACGGGAAGTACCCCATAGATTTGATTCTCTTGTGAGTGTCGAAATATGCGTTTTTTACGGCATATTCGGGTGTAACTTTTTTAACGAAAACTGAGATATTTTATTTTTCTTTCTGCAGCAAGAAACTATGGATCTGCGTATATGGTTTTAATTTCAACACGATACCTTCACGCATTCCCCAGATAAAGGTCTTGACACTCGGACGGACGGACAGACGGACAACACAGTGATCCTATAAGGGTTCCGTTTTTTTCTTTTGAGGTACGGAACCCTAAAAATCAAAGCTTTTACTATGGAGACCACATAGTAAATAAATAAATAAATATTTGTGGACATTTTGTAACGGCCAATAGCTGTTCCCACGTGTGATAAGAAAAAAAAAAGGTTAAACTGCCTAACGCTTATAGCAATCAAGATGGGGACAGATTTATTTAAAACACATGTCGAAAGGAATGGTTATTGAGACGATTGTCGAATTTGAGGATAATTTATTAAAATCGCACTGTTTTTTTTGTGCAGCAAAGCACGGGAGACTCCTATTAGGGGCAGGAATAAATGTTAGATGACCAATGGGATGGGACAGGGTCAGAGAGGGGTAGCTTGGCTGCGGGGAGGGAAAAACGCCCATTGCCCATACCATTTCCTGACAGAATTAACCGACGCGTGCGCCGAGTATAACGCCAGTTTATTACATAGATTTTAAGAAAACAAATAGTGCAGTCATAGTGATGTGTGTTTGTGTGTGTGGACATTACAATAGTGAAGGGTGATTGCTTAAAAGCTGCAGGAGGGTTCTAAAGCTAAGTATACTTAGTGCTTACCTCCTAAATTCTATGTACCTTATTGTTCAGTGAAAGGGAGACTAAATTTGGTTTTATGTATATTAATATATATTGGGGAACACTAGTTCGACTTCAGGCTGTTTGAATTTATACTCACTATTTATAAACACTACTTAACCAGAACGTGAGTTATATTTCCTGAATACAAAGGCGAAGTAGGTCTAACGAAAATTGTCTGTTGGAGGTTTAACTTACTTACCTATTTAATTACGAGAACGCGCATTGGGAAGGAGTAAGGTTGAGACGGAGTGGAATTTATTTTCTATTTTTTTTTGTTTTCCACCAACCACGATTATGGAGAGAAACGCAGTATTTTTGTTGATTTATTTTTCCTTACTGCTGAACGATGCTGAAGATGGAAAATTTATTTTTAATTATTTTTGTGTTTTCCACCAACCACGATTATGGAGAGAAACGCAGTATTTTTGTTGATTTATTTTTTCTTACTGCTGAACGATGCTGAAAATGGAAAATTTATTTTTAATTATTTTTGTGTTTTCCACCAACCACGATTATGGAGAGAAACGCAGTATTTTTGTTTATTTATTTTTCCTTACTGCTGAACGATGCTGAAAATGGAAAATTTATTTTTAATTATTTTTGTATTTTCCACCAACCACGATTATGGAGAGTAACGCAGTATTTTTGTTGATTTATTTTTTTCTTACTGCTGAACGACGCTGAAATGGAAATTTATTTATTATTATTTTTGTTTTCCACCAAGCCACAAATATCGAGTGAAACGCAGTATTTTTTTTTTGTTTTTTTTTACTTACTGCTTATCCTGAGCGACGATGAAAGAGGACATCTTTTCCGGACCAGAAATCATTTTTGTTCCTGTTGAAATCTACGAATTGGAGATAGCGGTTTACAACTAACTTTAATAGTTAAACCTCCTAATATATTGTCATATACAAATTATTGAGACAATATTTATTAGGAACGTGAAAATCATACCTAAACTCACGTAAACATTGCAGGTGGGGCACGGTTCTTGTATGAAATACTAGTTATTTTGCCTTTGATAATACTCATTGGGGGAATTGTGCGTGAGTTATCTTTCAGGGTGAAAATAATCAAACAGCTCGACGTACATAATCTGTGTTTCCTTTTTAAGTGAAATTGTACTCGTTATGTTTAGTTTTATTATATAGTAGATTAGGTTAGGTATGTGAATTTTGGATGCGGTAGCAATTTTCTTTTATTTATACCACAGGACTCCGAGTGAAGTGACAGTTAGTGCCAAGTGTCCGCCGCCGGGAGATTCGGTGAGTACATGACTCCATAACATTAAAACTCGTTTCTTAATTTTAAGCCACTACTGCGTACAAATGGCCGGTAAATCCTCAATTTCCTCAGTATTAAATGTCACATAAATACTTAGGACACTGTACTAAAATAAATTGTAGATCTTTATTAGCGCATTTATGATGTAGAAAAATAACCCTAAGATTGATAGTAAGGTTGTTTCTCTCTCAAGGACAGGAAAGGATTTAGTAAATATATAGGGGGAACCCTAGAGTACGTCACATGTGGTGCCGGGAGACCAGGATTTCGTCATGAAATGTAATATTTATTATTACAACGAAATAAAATAACTTGGGTTACAACATACACAATGTAAAATATATATACAAAACACAACGTAGGGTACAAATTATAAATAAAAAATAAAAATATACGGTCTGACATAATATTTGTGATGTCATCATTATTAGAAAGACTCTTGTAAAACTATCTAAACGATTATACAAAACGTACGATAGATATTATTAAATAATATTACCATCCGGAAGGAAGTAAATAAAAAGCTTTAAGCATTTCTCACATCAAAATTGGTTCCGCCGTATAGGTTTTAGATAGAACATAGAAATATAGCGTACAAATATATAAATATATATAATTAGATATATTACAATCCCACACAAAAAGAGGGTTTACTTATTCGAGATACATTTACTCTTGTGCAGTCGGAAAGAAAGTGCAGATCTACGATTATCATATTATAATCTATGGAGAACGAGCAGTTAGTAAAGATCATTTTATAAATTACCAATAATAAATTACCTTTTGTACATTTTGTACACCTACATGAAGGTTAAAACATGGCGATTCTATGTAACTAAAAGTGTTAACACTGTAAACAACCCATGTTTTGCGAAATAAATAATTTGAATTTGAATTTGTTTTAGTGTCAATAATGCAAATAACCGGATAGGGGGCATAGATAAGAATACGCCGGTGTAGAACTTTTCCCGTCGGTGTAATTTGGTATAATTAACTCTGGAATAGATCCGTTTTTTTAGGTAGGTTCAATATATTATGGGATACGACGCCGCTTAACATCAGGTGGGCTGGCAATAATCAAAAACAGATACAAACTTTTTTTATCTCAAAACCAAAGAATAATGGTAAAACATCTGCAGATTATTTGTAAGAGATCCTAAGAAAACCCGATGGTATAATTAAAGGGAACTAAACTTTATGACGATAGAAACGGGAAACAAATGAACAAAAGGATTAGGACATTGTGTTTTTTCAAACAATATTTTGTGAATGTTCTGAGAAATTGAGGTTTGAGGTCACTGTTGGTAGTGGTTTGAAGTTCCCGACGAGGCGTTATGGAATCATGACTCATTTGAGTTTTATCACGTGCTTGTAAGAGATGTTGATCAATTACAAATTGTTCATTTAAGATACTTAATGATTAATCAACCTCAAAAGGAGGAAGGGGGTCCTTGTTACGGTATAAATCTCATAATATTTAACTGCTATAGCATTATCATTGGTGAACCAATTTATTTTTCTAGAATAAATTTTTAAAAGCATTATGGTTCCACATAAATTCTAATAAAATCAGTTTAATAGGGTTTTGATTCAATATTACTGAATGGAATATTTATATCAACCAAGTAGACTAGGCTGCATGTTTGTTTTCTTATGATTTATGATCGTGAATTAACTGATTGAATTTGACTTTTCAAATTTAAGCTATAGTTTTAATTAAGGCAATTAAATTACAAGAGATGTTGGGTTATTCATTCGTTATGATACAACCTTTTCACATTGATAGTATCGTAAAGTTATAATCATTATTGATGGTTCACGTGATTATCTATTAGGTTCATGTTATGGCTTATCAGTCATGCAATAAATTTAATGTTATTCAAGAGAAAAGAGGTTTGTTTGAGCCAGGTATCGTTGTTCGCGTTAGATACATGATGTGAAAAAAAGGGCGAAGTGGAAAACTTAACGAAATATCCACACGTTTCACCCTAAATAACTATAAGGGATAGGGATAATATGAAAGGGGAAGTTGCCGGCAATCAACAATACGCACATAACTTCAAAAAGACAGAGGTGCATTCCGTAGGATTCGAACCCAGAACCTGCGGATCGCAAGTCAGACGGTCTCCCGACTAGGCTGCCGGATCCTTCTCACAATGAGAGGATGGCCCGCGCCCGGCGGTGGGACGGTTTGTATAAACAGGACTGATAAAAAAAACACAAGGGACGGAAAAAAGCCAATCAAATAGAAAAAAAAAGTGTTTGACTACTTTAGAAATCGAAAGGGCGGCTCTAAATATACCATGTTTACTATTAAACCAACTGCCGAGGCATTTGAATTTGGGTATGGCTAGGTTAAAATTGTCGAAACAAACTGATTACTCTCAGAGGTTTATTATACCTAGGGAACACATTGTCAATAATAATAAATTAAGAAATCGAAGAGACGCACCCACCGTAAAATACTCAAAGATTTAATAAAGGTCAGAGAGGGGAGATACTTTCAAACCGGGTTGAAACCGGAGATAATGTTATTCAAATTCATACGTATGGGACGCATTGTTAGTAATAATAAATCAAGAAATCAAAGAGACGCAACCATCGTATAATACTCGAAGATTTAATAAAGGTCAGAGAGGGGAGCTACTTTCAAACGGGACTGAAACTGAAGATAATGTTAATTAAATTATTTTTGGCAAAAAACTAGCTGTTAGACTTCAGGCTCGCAGTTATCTCTGTACCCAAGTTCATAACAATCGGGAGGCTGTTTGGTCGAAAAAAGTAACAAAAAAGATAGGTGCAAAGTGTCACAAAGATGGTTGATTTAACGTTTCATCGACATCATAATTATTATCTCAGCTATAAGAAACCTATTGCTGGACACAAGCCTTTCCCATGGAATTTCAAAAGGACCGATCAGAGGCGGCTTGCATCTAGACCAGGCTTGAGTTTAATTTTAATTATTACAAATAGAAATCGGGAAAAGCAAATGTTAAAGTCTTTAGTAACGATATCGTAGGTATCACTTACTATTGGTCAAAAAAAGAAAAAAAACTAAACCAGTGATGTTCGGTAGAAATTTTCCTACACATGAGTCCATAGATACTAATATCATCATATCAATCTCAATATATAAATAAAATCTATTTAAAAATAAAACTAATTGTTGTTTAACGTGTCGTACGAGTTGGTGGTCAATAAAAATAAAACTTCAAATCTTACTATAATACGCGTTTTTTCCTCTTCAATACAAAAAAAAAACATTTTACAACCAGTAACTCCCATTCAGAACCATTCCTCACAGTTCTATAGAACTCTATAGAACTGTGACGTCATAGAACTGTTGAATTTTTTATCCCTTTTTACTAACCCGTGATGCACGTGTATTTTGGATAAACAATAGACAATAGAATCGGGTAGGTTGTCATTATATTTCTCTATTTTTATGCTTTGACCAGCCTTTGATCATTACCCTGCCAGGTGTGGGTGTTATCGATTTACGTTGTTCAAAAGTCCAGTCGGTCGTTTCGGCAGGTATAATTTTGCGAAGAAAATATTAAAAAGGGAAACAATGGTTCAAAGTCATTATGAAGAATTCTGCCGGGGCTTAAATAATGAAACTAATCAGTATAACAGTTATATATTTTAGATGGCTTAGACTATCGTATCAATTGTATTGTATCGTTCAATACATTTATAATAATAATAATGACATTAATGAGTAAAGGAAGGAGAGAGTTAGGTAAGATTAAATAAGTTTGATCAAGGTAATATAAAAATATTTAAGCCCGACCTAGAACCAGGTATTTAGACGTGTGTAGCTGTGTGTTTGTCTGTGGTATCGTAGCTCTCAAATGAATGGATTTAATTTGACCTAGTTTTACTTTGCGAGATCATTTCGTCAAGAGTTCTTAATTGAGTTTCATCAACAGGGGTTCAGCCGTATTTGTCAGGGCTTAAAAAATAATAATTATATATTTTAAATTAGATAATGGGACTGAATATTTTACTTACAAACATATCGGAAGATTAGTAGGTTTACAATTGTTTTCAATTTGCACGGATCATGCCTGGCTGCATTATTCCTTTTGGTGAATTGTTGTGATTAGACTAATGAAACTTATTATTGTAAATTCGTAAAATGTAGATCTTTCGAAACTTGCATTGATTACGTAATTGATTACAAAACTTTGTATGTACGCATTCTTCGTATGTCGATGCCAGTGTAATAGGTAGTTAGGCCGTAGCGTTTTATGGAGATTTGGCCGAGTGTCCGGAGTGTGACAAAGGTTAATGAATTTGCTCGTAAATATAATATATAGGTTGTCGGCATGACCGACTACTGCCCATTAAATAAACTAACGTTCACTAAAATATCATAATATCGAATCCATGTCGGCCATGTCCTGCGACTATATACAGGTATATATATTTTCGAGCATATTCAGAGAGGGGAATGTAACGGCCAATAGCTGTTCCCACGTGTGATAAGAAAAAAAAAAGGTTAAACTGCCTAACGCTTATAGCAATCAAGATGGGGACAGATTTATTTAAAACACATGTCGAAAGGAATGGTTATTGAGACGATTGTCGAATTTGAGGATAATTTATTAAAATCGCACTGTTTTTTTGTGCAGCAAAGCACGGGAGACTCCTATTAGGGGCAGGAATAAATGTTAGATGACCAATGGGATGGGACAGGGTCAGAGAGGGGTAGCTTGGCTGCGGGGAGGGAAAAACGCCCATTGCCCATACCATTTCCTGACAGAATTAACCGACGCGTGCGCCGAGTATAACGCCAGTTTATTACATAGATTTTAAGAAAACAAATAGTGCAGTCATAGTGATGTGTGTTTGTGTGTGTGGACATTACAATAGTGAAGGGTGATTGCTTAAAAGCTGCAGGAGGGTTCTAAAGCTAAGTATACTTAGTGCTTACCTCCTAAATTCTATGTACCTTATTGTTCAGTGAAAGGGAGACTAAATTTGGTTTTATGTATATTAATATATATTGGGGAACACTAGTTCGACTTCAGGCTGTTTGAATTTATACTCACTATTTATAAACACTACTTAACCAGAACGTGAGTTATATTTCCTGAATACAAAGGCGAAGTAGGTCTAACGAAAATTGTCTGTTGGAGGTTTAACTTACTTACCTATTTAATTACGAGAACGCGCATTGGGAAGGAGTAAGGTTGAGACGGAGTGGAATTTATTTTCTATTTTTTTTTGTTTTCCACCAACCACGATTATGGAGAGAAACGCAGTATTTTTGTTGATTTATTTTTCCTTACTGCTGAACGATGCTGAAGATGGAAAATTTATTTTTAATTATTTTTGTGTTTTCCACCAACCACGATTATGGAGAGAAACGCAGTATTTTTGTTGATTTATTTTTTCTTACTGCTGAACGATGCTGAAAATGGAAAATTTATTTTTAATTATTTTTGTGTTTTCCACCAACCACGATTATGGAGAGAAACGCAGTATTTTTGTTTATTTATTTTTCCTTACTGCTGAACGATGCTGAAAATGGAAAATTTATTTTTAATTATTTTTGTATTTTCCACCAACCACGATTATGGAGAGTAACGCAGTATTTTTGTTGATTTATTTTTTTCTTACTGCTGAACGACGCTGAAATGGAAATTTATTTATTATTATTTTTGTTTTCCACCAAGCCACAAATATCGAGTGAAACGCAGTATTTTTTTTTGTTTTTTTTTACTTACTGCTTATCCTGAGCGACGATGAAAGAGGACATCTTTTCCGGACCAGAAATCATTTTTGTTCCTGTTGAAATCTACGAATTGGAGATAGCGGTTTACAACTAACTTTAATAGTTAAACCTCCTAATATATTGTCATATACAAATTATTGAGACAATATTTATTAGGAACGTGAAAATCATACCTAAACTCACGTAAACATTGCAGGTGGGGCACGGTTCTTGTATGAAATACTAGTTATTTTGCCTTTGATAATACTCATTGGGGGAATTGTGCGTGAGTTATCTTTCAGGGTGAAAATAATCAAACAGCTCGACGTACATAATCTGTGTTTCCTTTTTAAGTGAAATTGTACTCGTTATGTTTAGTTTTATTATATAGTAGATTAGGTTAGGTATGTGAATTTTGGATGCGGTAGCAATTTTCTTTTATTTATACCACAGGACTCCGAGTGAAGTGACAGTTAGTGCCAAGTGTCCGCCGCCGGGAGATTCGGTGAGTACATGACTCCATAACATTAAAACTCGTTTCTTAATTTTAAGCCACTACTGCGTACAAATGGCCGGTAAATCCTCAATTTCCTCAGTATTAAATGTCACATAAATACTTAGGACACTGTACTAAAATAAATTGTAGATCTTTATTAGCGCATTTATGATGTAGAAAAATAACCCTAAGATTGATAGTAAGGTTGTTTCTCTCTCAAGGACAGGAAAGGATTTAGTAAATATATAGGGGGAACCCTAGAGTACGTCACAATTTCACACAACACCATCTAGCCCAAACTAAGAAAAGCTTGTACTATGGAACTAGATGGCTGATAGAATACATATATACTTTTTTTTGTTGTAAATATATACATATGATACATAGAAACACCCAGACACAGAACAAACATCCATACTCATCACACAAATGTTTGCCCTGGGTGGAGATCGAACCCACGACCTTTCAGTTCAGCAGGTAGACGTAGACACACTACCGACTGAGCCACAAGGCCAGTCAAGCTTTGATTTTTTGTATCGTTTTTTTAGCTTTTATTTTTTTGTATCGATAGTTGACAAAATACTTATAATAATATGCTTTTTGATGAACGTGACATAGAAACACTTAGACATATAACACATATAAAAAAAAACTAAATATTAATCTATACTAACTACTGTATTTAACTATACCTACCTTTCAATATTAAACTCATCGACAAACAAATCAATAGAATAAACAAATTTGTGCAATTACATTTCACTTAACTTCAAGTAGACTCATTTCTTCGAGTTTCTGGTTTCTTTGACTATATAACTACTAACTACGCCCCGTGGTGTTACCCGCGTAATGATAAAAAAAACAGACAAGTGCGAGTCAGACTCGCCCAGCGAGGGTTCCGTACAAACTATTAGGTAAAAGGGGGAAATTATATATTTTTTTATTTTTTCCTATTTAAATTTTCCTTCATAAAACGAAAAATATACATCGTAAAAATATTTAAAAACCTGTTTTAGCTTATGACAATAAAGTTCTTTCATATGATACCCCACATGATACGGTTAAAGAACTTTAAAATTTGGACCCTCATTCCTTTCATAAAGACACTATTTTTTTGTGATTAAATTAAAAATGTCCAGTTTTCGGATTTTTTCCTATATGTGTACACTAACACAATGCTTCTTGCCAAATTTCCCGTTGACCTAGGGAAGTACCTTGAAGCTACGATGCCACAGACAAACACACACACAGATACGTCAAACTTATAACACCCCGTCATTTTTGCGTCGGGAGTTAATATTAGGATTGAATCATCTTAACACATTCCTTGCTCACCACTCGGATCCGAGTGGACGTCCCGTTCATTTTGTAGTAGTCAGTAAACCGCCGGCGTTTGAGGCAGTCAACGTTGCTTTGCGCGGCCACTCTGTGCTTAATCAAAATTTGCCTAAAAAGTTTTGGTTCCCAGCTGAAGTGAAGGGTCTGCAGGGGGCGAAGAATGTGTTTAAGTGTGTACACTGTCTTCTGAAAATATAACCTTCGCTCCCTTTGACATGCCATATCATTATTATATGTGGTATAATGTACCCGATAAGCACCGAACTCATTAAGGAATTCGCTATTACTCCACCGTCATTGTCATTTGTCCGAACCTCGATAAATAAAAAAGCTTTGTTTGTTTCCGAGCGCACAACCAATTAGGGCGCCACAAAGGACCCGTTACAGGCTTGTTACAATAAAAAACCGCACAAAAATCCAATTATGTATTGTAAAGAGATCTATTTATCTTCCGTAATTATCTGTAGCGACAGTTGTCATTTGTTTATTCAGATAATTTTAAATGAAGATCTAAATCTCTTTGTATTAAGAATAGGAAGGCACCTTGATAAAGATATCTTTGTGCTTTGTTCTGATGATAGATTTTGAAGATGATATGACATTATAATCTAATTCTTTGTATTTAATCTTCATTTATATTTTAGAGGTTTGAACCGAAATTAATGGTTTTAATTGATTAAGAACGTTTTAGTCTAGACAGATACAACAAAAATCATGCAATGCAGATGTTACTTACTATTTTTAGGGTTCTTATAAGATCACTTTGTTCTCCGTCTGTCTGTCCGTCTGTCCGTCCGTCCGGGTGTCAAGACTTTTATCTCGGGAATGCGTGACGGTATCGTGTTGAAATTAAAACCATATACGCAAATCCATAGTGCCTTGCTGCAGAAAGAAAAATAAAATTTCTCAGTTTTGGTAAACAAAATTACAGCTGAATATGTCGTAAAAACGCACATTTCGACACTCACAAGGGAATCAAACCTACCTATGGGTATGTACCTATGGGTACTTCCCGTTAACCTAGAACTATGAAATTTGGCAAGAAGCATTGTGTTAGAGTATACATAAAGGAAAAAATCTGAAAACTGGATATTTTTAATTTAAAAACAAAAAAATTGTGTCTTCATGCAAGGAATGAGAGTCCAAATTTTAAAGTTCTTTGACCGTATCATGTGGGGTATCATATGAAAGAGCTTCATTAGCAGAAGCTAAAACAGGGTTTTAAATATTTTTACGATGTACATTTTTCGGTTTAAGAAGGAAAATATAAAAAAATATATGATTTTCCCCTCTTATCTACTAGTTTGTACGGAACCCTCGGTGGGCGAGTCTGACTCGCACTTGTCCGGTTTTTTTTCATGAAAACAAGATAATCTGCAAGGAAAGATTTTAAGAAAAACTTTTTAATAATGCAATGGAAAGTGCTTACGGAGATAAACGAAAAATACTACAAACTCGACTATTATGGCATTGTCGTCAGGAAATTTCGGTACGACGTCTTAACCCCATCTTCAGACCTTAGTTAAATACACTGGAATTTACTCATAAAGCAAACTAATCTTACTAAACTTGACTATCTCGGCACTTTCCATGTTCACTTCTTGACGGAAATTGCCGAGATAGTCAAGTTCAAATCAGTTTGCTTTACGAGTAAATTCCATTACACATGATAATAAACTAAGGTCTGAAGATAGAGTTGAGAGGTCGTACCGAAATGCCGAAATTTCCTGACGGAAAATGCCATAATAGTCAAGTTTGTAGTCTTTTTCTTTGATCTTTACATCTCTATTCCATCATCAGTACATCTCAATATTGCATTGTCATCTGATTTACATAATATATGCATGAACAATTTCAGCTCAACCAGAAACCGGTAAGTGAATCGAAATGCAAGATTTGATTTACAAACAAATAGACATTGGGACAGGTGAAATTAAACAAAAACTCGTAACTGTATAAATAATCTGGGTTTGAATCAGCAAATAGTGGCAAACCATTAACGTCATAAAGTAGATTCGTTATCCTAGGATAATGAATCCACGGATGTCGGTATGTTTTTCGCGAGCGACGCGAGCTCCGTGGGAGTTTGCAAGTCAATCACAATTACTAAGTCGCGAGTTTCACCATTAATACTGGTTAACAGTCCCACCATCCTTTGCACTCTACTTGAGTATGTGATGTTTATACAAGCAAACACAATAGGCTTGTGTCCACTAATAACAAATTGCTTGGTTTATAGTTTCTAATTATAAATGAAGAGACGTAGATAAGAAAAAAACAGTCTATTTCTCATAAAGTTAAAGATTATTAATATTTTTAGAAAATAAATTCGAAAAAATAGGCATTAAGTCACGTGACAGCGAACACCAATCAGAAAGTGTTACGTCACGACTTACGCCACTAAAACATCATTGTTGTTTTTGACGTTTTCTTATAACAGAGCAGGTTACTCCGTATTGTTTGACACTTGACACAGATGTAAGCAGTATTGTTTCGCTGACTGTGACGTCATTCAAGACGCCATGACACTATTCATCGTTTTCAAGGGAAATGTAAATTGTTTTTTTTTTTAATACAAAATACGTAATGTAAATATTGCTTTTTCTCTAAAATATAGTTTTTTTGGGATAAAATAGATATTAAAGTATATAACTAACCAAGTTTTCAAATTTAGTAGACTAGCCTATTGAAACGTATTATGGTAACGCCAAAAAGCCTATTATGAGGGCCATAACAAGGAAGCTCAAAAACACGCAACGAGATATGCTTGGTGTCTCTCTGTGAGATCGAATCAGAAATGAAGAGGTCCGTAAACCTACGAAAGTCAGAGAAAATAGGCGTAATTTTATGAATGTAAATAAAAACATATTATTAATATATCAAAAATGAATATTTCATTAAAATTAACATAAAGTTAACTCATATGTTCGTAGTATTAAACAAGAGACTCTGTTTTAAGGTCACATAAAATATGATGTGTAACTACGGAACCCTACATTGCGCGTGGCACGACACGCACTTGGCCATTTATTAATTATTTTTTACGATGTGTAATTCAGATAATGACAAAAAACATTAAAATGAAAATATAATTTCCCCCTTTTATCAATGACTAGCTATAGAATATGGTCTATGGGTCGTGGGTCGGATGACACGTTAAATTGTAGGTCCCGGTTGTTCAGCAATCGTCAAGCCAAGTCAGAGGACTTTCGGCGGCTTAATAACTCTGACAATAGGGCTGGCCACTCAGTTTATACGAACTTATTTTTTTTTTATAGAATATGTATTCTGATTCTTATTTACTGTTATAACAGTTCTCGCGTTAATGACATTCATAATCATCATCATCATCATCTCAGCCACAAGAAGTCCACGCTGGACATAGGCCTCCCCATGGATTTCCAAATAGCATTAGCGCGTGAAACTAACTTCCGCCGGATGAAACTCGTGCCGATTTTCCGAGCTGAGAAGTAAATATACTGTTTTCCAAGCGTGTGTAATTATTATTGGTTTCTGATAAAATATGACGCAGGTGAACAAGGTCAATAACTAGATGTTATTTAGGTTTGTTGGGAAAATAATGAAACTAAATATTTTTGGGATTCTAAGAGTTCTAATAGTTCTGTTTTTTCGAGCCGTCTATTTTTCCCGTTTTTGATCCTTTTTTCAAGAACAAGTGACATCAAGTGAAGATTAATATCAAAATCGTAGATCTGCAGTCTCTTAGAGCTCCAAAAGCATAGAGCTTATTTATATAAATATTTAATTTAAATAAGATAGTTTATAAAACTTTAAGCCCGCGACTTAAAAAAGGCTGAACTAAATAAAGTAAAAATCCAAAATGATTTTATAGATGACAATTTTTAATTATTTTTTTTCCACATTGTTTTTACCATTAGAAACTTATACTAAATTGGAACGTATTAATGTATAAATTAATATTGTTTTCAACTACAAATTTGAGTTTGTTTGTTGTTTTCAAGGTTTATATCTTCAAGTTGCATTATTATAATTTTATACTGATTCCTTCAGAAAGGATCACTATATCTACTTTGCCGGGGGTTTCTTACTTTTTGTTTAATTATATTAGTACAAATCACTATTAATTAAATACCTGGTCTTGTGGCTCAGTTGGTGGTGTGTCTACGTCTACCTGCTGAACTAAAAGGTCGTGGGTTCGATCCCCACCCAAGGCAGACATTTGTGTAATGAGCATGGATGTTTGTTCTGTGTCTGGGTGTTTCTATGTATCATATGTATATATTTACAATATATATATATATATATATGTATTCTATCAGCCATCTAGTTCCATAGTACAAGCTTTGCTTAGTTTGGGCTAGATGGTGTTGTGTGAAATGTCCACAAATATTTATATTTATTTATTTATTTAATTATCCCATGGTGCCTAACTCACGCATCTATTTATCCCGAAGCGATTGATAGCGGATAATCGCACCTAATCAAATGCGCATTAAGAATCGATTTAGCGTATATCTTCTGACCGTGAGTAGAAAGGTAACGTATCGACTAAAGTGTAGGTTAAACGACGACTGGAGGCAGATAAGTCGTAGCACCCAATGAGATTTTATCTATAGAGAGGTTGTACTCGTTGAATATGAAGTAAAAGCGTGGAAAATCTCAGTTCTCAGCACTTTCGAGGATAAGACCAAATCATTAAGGCCTTTTGGTATCTTGACCTTATATATCTTGGTGGTGCACTTTCTAAACACACAGGATGGCATTGTCACTGTTCACAAGTCACGACAGGCGTCTAACAGCGTTGGCCGACGCGCAACGTTTTGCGCCTGAAGACGAGTCAGGTGATTACCTTACTTGAGGCTTACGACGCAGAGCTAGGGAAAACCTATCTACGTATAATATCTAACAATACAATACAATACAAAAACACTTTATTAACACCATAATAAAATAACATTAGGTACATAATTAAGACGTTAGAAAGGTACAAAAGGCGGCCTTATCACCTACCTATAGCTACATGATAGCTATATTTTGGCTTAGAACTCATACTCTTAATTATAATCAAAACTATATTAACATACTATAATGAACTAACACTTTCCAAAACTGTAACATCTAAATAAATTATCTTTATCTTTATCTGACGCTCACATATGCCGCGCAGTTGACTCTATCTCTAAAATCAATCGAACTTTGAAAATATCTAAATATTTTCTAAGGTTTTTGCGATTATTACTACTAATGATACGCGAGGCTATTGATACTAAGAAATACCCGAACTTTAATGGATAAGATGGTTGGCAAGTACCACCTGCATGGGTGGTATGGTCATGGTCATCAAATAAATAAAATCTCAGCCTCAACGCAGATCTGCTGTACACGTTTACACCATGAGCGACTTCAGCGTGCTTAGGGAACGTTTTACATAAAAATAATTGGCGGCTATTTTCATAACAAAAAAGACAACTGTCATCCAGTCTCACCTGTGACCACGGACGCTGCAAAGTGTTCGGAACGTCAGGTCATAAAATATGTAAAATATGCGATAAATCCGTTAAAATTTCATTTCGGTAAATAGCATCTTGTTTAGAAGTTAAAATGTTAATGATGATGACATAATCGAAGTTGTACAAGCCAATAGCAGCCCCTGGGTCACGTAAACTGAAGTACTAACTCCAACGTGAGTTAAGCTCAAGATAATAGATAGAGTGTGGCCCCGCACTCGTCCCGGTGTCGGGAACTCCGACTAAATACGGAACAACTAATAGAGGTGGTGTCACCCCACCTACCTGCCTTAACTCGTAACTGAGCAAACACCTGAACGAGTAGCGCGACTTCATTTCCAACAACATGTTTGTGGTAACTGAGTGGCGGAAGCCGGTCTCACGGTGCTAGGGTTATAAGCTCGTTCATAGTAGCCACCAAGAACTTATTATTTTTTAGTAACCACACAATCCACAAGTTTCAATTAGGAATAAATATTAGTTACATTGTGGACCCCATCCAATGTAACAAATTTTCAAAAAGACCTGATGAAAGCGGCTTGCATCCAGCGTCTTCATACTACTTGTATAAGGTCATCTGTCAATCTTATAGCTGGTCTTTCTACGAATCTTCGTGAAGTGCTTTAAGTAATTTGTGTACGTTATTCTACAAAATGCTTAGCATTTTCTAGTTATAAGTTAATATAGCATTGATTTAGAATACATGTATGGATTTTGATATAGTAATTTATGCCTTAAAAAAAATGTTTCCTGCAAGTGGGATTAAAATCCGCCATCACTGTTTCCTGAGACCTACAATCTTGGAATTTTCAAGGCTAGAGTGAATAGATATCTTCTAGATCGACAAGCTCCATCCTCGGCCACACCGTCGCTTAACATCAGGCGAGTTGGTGGTCAATCGTAGATCTATAATGTATAAAAAAAATACAAAAATAAATAACTGTGTAACTAATAAGCGATAAATAACTTATATATTCATAACTATAAGATACAACTCTCATCTAGGTCTCTCCTGTGAAAATGGACACTTTAAAGTGTTAAAAATGTCATTTTATTATTTAAAAAATGCTTAGAACCAAACCTTTAATTATGCATATCGCTAGGCTATGGATAAGTTTTCAATGCTATAAGCAGTCTGGGTGTCTTTAAATTGCGATGAATCACTTTCTTCTGAACAGCGCGTTCCATCGTTGACTGTTATGGTCATGTACGAGTGAGCGATCAACCTCAAGAATTCATGAATAAATTAAAATTAAAGTGTAGGTAAATCGGGTAAAACTTGCTTCATTTCAATAACTAGGTACGTATTTACCTCAACCTACTTACGTACCTGGTTACGTACCTAGTTACTTACCTGGTTACGTACCTAGTTACTTACCTGGTTACGTACCTAGATAAATACCTAGTTAAGTGCCTAGTTATCGCATTGTGAGTGGATTGTACGCATGCCTACGAATAACGCGCAGTTAAACAAATCGCGCAGGTGTGATCGTTGCTTTATTGAAGCAGCCTGAGTATTAATCCTGGGATACGAAGGTCTATATTTATGATTTTATTACACACTAACTCTCGGCCAGAGTTTATAACGGTATACTGTGGCTCTATATCAAACTCTGCCTAAGTAGAGGTAGATTGGTAACTACGAGAGACCTAGTATTTGTTGCTGGAAACTCAACAATGTGCTTGGATTTTCGTCATAGAAAAGTCCATCGGACGTTTCCTCCTACAAAATTGTTAATATATATAAGCCACTTTATTTCCAATCCTTAATTGATAATTAAGAATTATATTAAATATTATGTAATAATATAATTATTACAAAATATTTTATATAATTCTTATTTATTACACGAATTTGGCGTATTTATTTACTTACAAGGTAAGTACAACTTTTAAAATTTCCAGTTTCTAACCTACATTTACATCTTCTAAAAATAACTAAGTTCGATTTTTTTTATTATTAATTAAGATTAAATAATAACAAATACTGTTACGATTAACAAGGAATTTTCGAGTATCTTGGTATACATTTAAAGTTGAAAATTGCTTGGTATTTATCAATATGCGCCTTTTCACCCGCAATCCCACAGGCAGCCTATATTTTCTGGAAACCAAAGTTGACATTGTTAATCTGTCTCCATACCAAATTTCATTCAAATCTCTTCAGCCTTAAACTAAAGCAGACAAACACACAAAATTTACATTTATAGTAAGAAAGCGAGACTTTGGCACTTACCTCTATTCGTATTCTACTTCCAATTAGGTTGTTCAGCAATCGTCAAGCCAAGTCAGAGGCCTTTCGGCGGCATAATAACTCTGACAATAGGGCTGGCCACTCAGTCTATACGAACTTACTTACTTTTTATTAGGTAACCTTAATAAGCTTGCTTTTTAGTTTCGATCATACCATCACTCACTTAATTTCAATCAAGAAAAGGCCAGCCTGATATCTGTTGTATTGGATTCAAAGAAAATTTTACCTGACTGCAATATAGCTTATTACACATATTTTGACGCAAAATACATTACCTTTCTTCATACGCATTTAGATAAAACAAGTGTATTAAAAGAATAACAAAATACCCGACTGCAGAAAAGCCGTTTTGCAGTCAGATTACGATTTCGTTATGCTTGATACGGTGTTGAGTGTATGTTTTTTTGAGAAAGTATGCGTAAAATCGCTGTAAATGATTGTAAATACGCATTCTTTAGAATAATTCTATTAAAATCACTTGTTTATTAAGAATTTGTTCGTTGAAGATTACAAAAAAAACGCATTTTTTATTTTTGCGAGATATATATTAATAATATTACAAAAAATATAGTCCATGAAACTCAGGAAGTGAAAATGAATCTAACGACATCTCGCACACCAAAAAAAAATCAAAAAAAATCGGCATAGCCGTGTGTGTGAACTTCATATTGATAAAATCCCATACCTGCAAAAGCTGTACTCGGCCTTTAAAGGTAGACAGGCATTCAATTGAGTTCCAAAAAGCGTCCATCAGACGTGGGACTGGTTCGAAGTGAACGCATAAAAGCCGATTCGTAGGTATGTACGTGCCACAGGACGGAGTTAGTATGGGGTTGAAAGGGGCTCTAACTTTTTTTCCTGTTTGAATTTGATTAAAGTTATATTTGGAGAACTCTTCATATATTTAAAAAAAAAAACAAGTATGTTTATTAAAAGAAAAAGAAAATACCCGACTGCAAAAAAGCCGTTTTTTCAGTCTAACTTATGATTTCGTTACACTTGATACACTGTTAAGTGTACGTTTTTTGTGTAAAAGTATGTGTAAAATCACTGTAAAATGTTATAAATGCGCATTCTTTAGAATAATTATAGTAAAGTCACTGGTTTGTTGCGTAGGTATTAGTTCGATGAAGGTTACAAAAAACGCATTTTTTTATTTTTACGAGATGTATTATTATTATTACAAAATTTTATAGCCTATGACACTCTGGAAATGAAGACGAATTTAATGACACCTCGCACATCAAAATAGGACAAACCGTTTAGGCTGTAGGCTGTCATATAGAAACATACATACATAGCCTCATACATACAAACATACATCTCTGTCTCTGTGATATGTTACTTATCTTCACTGACAGGACTTGGCTTCCCCCCCCCCCCCCCCCCTTCTCCCTTCTCACCTTAAAACACAATTATAATGGAACAGTTGTCGGTGATTTTTTTGAGGTATGAAATAGGTTTAATCCTGTTTTACCCGTTCCCGCGGGAATACCGGGATAAAAAGTACCTTATGTGTTAATCCAGATTATAAACTACCTGTGTGCCAAATTTCAGCCAAACCCGTCAAGCCGTTTTACCGTGAAGAAGTAACAAACTAACACAAACTTCGCATTTATATTTATTAAGTAGTGTGAATTGTGATGTGATTTATTAGCATTTCCTATTCCAAACTCCAATAAAATATATAAGTTATATATATATTCGTAATCACCGTTAAAAATTCTTTATTTTGATACCACACTCGATGTATTTTGAAAACATATTTTTTTTGAGATTACTTTTTGCCGCCAAAATTCTTAATTTTTTTTTATTTTTTATTTTGATGTACCCAGTGTCACTCTCCCGACTAAGACGAATCTATTGATACCACTCACATAAAATACGACAAGCCGTTTAGGCTCTAGGGCGTGCCAAAGAAATATACATACATACATACATACACTCGAAAAACATAACCCTCCTTCTTTCGCAGTCGGGTAATTACAGATTACTCATGTCTATTTTGATTCCAAATCTCTGACTATAGATTCAACCGTATTTGGTAGCCATTTTCAAAAGAAACAGCTCAAATGTCACTGTCACTTCACTGACACACAACAACAGCGTGCGTGCGTGACGTGCGCTGATTATATTATTCGTGTTAATTTATTCTTCTCATTTTTCTCTTGCTTAGTCCAGTAAAAATAATACTTGTAATTATATAAACAACTGAAAAAATTGTTATTTAAATGAAAGTGTGGTGTTTTGAAATACATTAGTGACTAAGGCAGCAACTAATTTAAATATAATAAAATACTAAAAATCACTAAATTCAAAATAGAACAAAAATTGTATGAGACATTCGTTCGTTTTTTGAATTAAGTTATTTAAATAAATGTAATTAGTGCTTTCCTAATCGCTAACTATGTGAGTATTGACCACGATTATCATCCTAAACATAACAAATATATAAAAGTAAACTTTTTAACATTTTAAAAATCGAATTGTTAAGCCGATCGTTATGAAATTTAATACATAGGTAGCTGTGGACCTGGAGACTGGAGACAAATTGAAATTAAGGCTTTAATATAAGGACGATTAAAGGACAAAAATTGTGATGGTCAATACTTAAATCCACGTCACTTCAAAAAGTATTTACTCGTAACATAAAATCCTTACTACGTCCTGTCGTCTGCAAATGAGGGCCAAATCAATGTCCCCTATTCGACTGCTCACGGCACCGCCTGCCTTTCACTGGCACTGGGAATGTGTGAATGAATGCTCCAAGCGCTGCATCCTAAATCAAAGGCCTAGCTGTATGTACGTATAAGTCTAGCTGACTGTCTATTTTTGTTGTTTGAACGGTAAATATTTGTTTGTTAACATGTGATTTTGACGGTAAATTGGTAATTTATGGCTTAAAGCTGCATTTATAGGTTGACTATGTGAGTGAAGCGAATAAAGATCTCTCAAAGATCAACTGGATTTTTCTTTTCTTTCGGAGTGAAAACTTCCTGAGCACTTTATTTTGTGTGTATTGAATTAACCTAAGCTATTACGCACGAATTTGTAACGCACTTCGGGTAAAATCGGCGCTAGTCGACTCAGGGAGCGAGAGAGTGATTTAGTCAACGCGTCACTGCTATACTTCTATTTCATATAATTTTTATAACCTATTATTTAGTTTCACTTATTTCAGTATTTGTGAAATCAAGTCTTTCAAGTTAAGTTTACCTACCTTCCGGTTTCAGATTAAGCTGATATGTTGCTAGTTTACTTTTTTTAAGCAACTTTCATTACACATCATGATCATCACTTTTCACTCTCCTAGAGTGAAAATTCTGATGACAGAGCTGACATATTGCCACAGGAGCTCCTTGAGGATAAGTGCTAACTAAGATAGTCGAAGTTGTACTAATATTTTAGATATCGTAAGCACTCTTCGTTGTATTCGTTTGCGTATATATTTTTATAGATTCTATTATTCAATTTTGAAATAATCCTTACCATTTCACTAAAATCTTCCACCATGTTCACAAACCGATATTCAAGTATTAAAATGAAATAAACCTAAAAGTAAAAAGCCCTTTTTGTCGGAATCAAGCTCGCAGTATATGTTCTGACACGTCTAGTTCAGAGCGCGTGCTGACGCTAGTTCAGGCGCTAACGCGTCGGGGGCGGGCTAATGTCGGATTAATCACAGGAGCTGACACTTCGGGCGAGGCTACGCTGACGATGCGGACGCACTAGGCTCCTAGTCACTCGTGCTCAGCTTGCTAGTGAAATAAATGGGTTAGTTTTTTAGTCTTTTTTTTTACCAGACGACCAATAAAGAGTTTATCTATCTAGCTGATCCTGTAGATAGATAAGTATATTTTAAATTGGCATTATTAGCTATAATTAAACATCATTATCACAATTTTCATGACATAGCTCCTACTTACATCAATATTAAACATATATTAAGGTAACGTTTTTTCCAATATACTTGTAAATAAAGTTAACTTAATTTTATACTCGAGTAAAAAGATTTTTTACGCGATATAGATCTACGATTGACCACACCAACTCGTCTGATGATAAGCGACGGTGTAGCCGAGGATGGAGCTCGTCTATTTAGAAGATATTTGTTCACTCTAGCCTTGAAAATTCCAAGATTGCTGTTCACTGGAAACAGAGATGGCGGCAAAGAGTTGCATTCCTAAAGATAAGATAAATATAAAGCCCTACGCGTCAGTGTTGCTTTACACGACTTTCAGTTTTATGAAATTTTCGGCAACTTGAGAGTTAACATTGGACCCTGTAGTATAGTAAAAATAAATCCGTTTGTATGGAGCAGAACGCAGTATTTGCAACTGGGGGGATTCTTTGAAATTATGATAGGAAAATAACTAAAAATCATAGATCAACAATAATCCCCGATTTATAGACCAGCTGCGTTCGGCGGTTTCACTCGCGTAGTTATGAAAAACGGTGATGTTTATGATGATGATAAGTAGCTTATGTCCGTCTCCAGCTCCAAAGCTGTCTCTATACTAATTTTCATAACGATCGGTTCAGCCGTTTGAGCGTGTAAAGGTAACAAAATTAGCTTTTATACTATCATTATGAAATTGTATCAAATGTATTTCAAAACACCAGTACATTCATTTAAATAACAATATACTTAGTTGTCTTTTATGTCGTCACAAATCTTATTTTTACTAGACTACCTGTGCGTAGTAAAATAGACAGTAGAAAGTGATCAGGCCGAGTAGCGACGGCGTAGACAGGCAGTGGTATGTTTGGACAGCCGCCAGCTTACCCACCGCCTGTTCAATAATAACCACTCCGGCTGATTCAACCTCCGTGATTTCACGATACTTGTCTGAATAGCCAGCCAGCTCGAGTTTTCTTAAACACTTTTTTGTACGTAACAGATCAACATTTTAATACCAACTTACCTCGTAGTAATCGACGTTGTGACCGAGGACGAGGACACTAAAAGAAAAACAAAAAACAAAAACAAAAAAAAAACTATTTAATCTTTCCTTTTTAGGGTTCCGTGGTAACTACGGGGAACCCTTAAATTACGCCATGCCCATCTCTCTGTCTGTCCGTATGTCGCAGTCATTTAACTCAGAGAGTAACAGCCCTACATAAACGAAATTTGGCTTGTAGATGTATTCTGTAAACCGCTAAAAATGCTGTAGTCAAGTCTAAAAAAATAGGGGTGACTCTCCATACATGTGATTTTATTCAACCCCACCCCACCGTGTGGGATATCGTTGAATAGGCCTTTTAAAATAAGACTGAGGTTCCATATACCTATAATTAGATATAATCTAAGTATCTTCAAATCGCGAGTGAATAGGTTTCTTCTAGGCAAGTGCGCTCCATCGTAGACCGTAACTGTCGCTTAACACCAGGTGAGTTGACGGTCAAGCGCAAGCCTATCGTAAAATAAAAATTAAAAAAAACACACGAGATATAGCTCGTCAAAGATGAAAAAAATTTGCCCCCACCCCCCTTCATTTCTAAACTATTGGACCTAGAAATTCATAACTAACTATAATAGTAGACTATATTCGATACTTTAAATGAAAATTGTTTTGAACACTCTATGATTACAAGTTTTCTAGTTATAGCGATAAATATATAAAACGATTAAATTAATATAAGTACCTACTGAGGTCATTGACCTTTTCGCAAAGTAGTCTACATAAAATTACTCGCCAAGTAGTTTTCTTTTAAATTACAGCTTCAATTACGGAACCCTACTACACGCGTGTCTCGACACGGTCTTGGCCACTTATTTCTTAAGATCAGATCTATTGATGGTATAGTTAGTTCTTCTAGTCAACGGTTCAATCTCTATCAAGAATACACATGTTTATGATTAGATACTAGATACATATATAAAGTTTTTATTGTATACTAAATAGGAACCAGAGGGCTGATAGAATACATATATATACTTTTTTTGTAAATACATACATGTGATACATATTATAAACACACAGACACAAAACAAACATCCGTGCTCAGCAGAAATGTTTACACTGGGTGGGAATCGAACCAACAACCTAAGACTCAGAAGACAGAAGCTCTGCCACTAAGCCATGAGGCCATTTGCACTAACACACATTTAGATCAGCACAACATCGTCGTTTCGATTATTTCACAATTTCGTGTGACATAGAATGTCTTTGTTATACCAAGTAGATATACTTATCTACGTAGTACTTTACCTTTTTTTTTGTGACGAGGGGGAAATCTTCTAAAGATACCCGGCTGCGTGTTATGGGGATGCAACCGGGTTATGTGGGATTGTACCCACTAAAACGCCCCCGGTGGCCAGCCTAAGTGCTAAAATGGAGGACTCCGGGTTCTCGTTTAACGAACTCTTACCAGAGCCCTCAGCACTGTGACGTATTGCCTTCTCTGCCTACGTAGTACTTTGCCTACTATATTTTATATCTTGGTCTCTTATGGCTCGCGTATCCTCCGGGTTGATTGATTACAGTGAGCAAGAAGGAATAGGAATCAGCTCTAGTAATTTATGTGCCCGTCTAGAGCCGAGTATTTTACCTAAGATGAAGGTAGGACTCGTTCGTGGTTCATTTGTTGGATATAATCATATTGAAACGCGTGTTTTAAATAAAGTAAAAAACTGAAATATAATGTAACGTTACATAAAAAATTATTCAAAATCACTTGTACGACTTGAAAATAAAATTTATTGCCTCTGAGTTATTGATCAAAGGTAAGTTGTTATATCATGGCAAGAATATATTTAAAATGTAATTTTTAGGGTTCCGTACCTCAAAAAGAAAAAAACGGAACCCTTATAGGATCACTTTGTTGTCCATCTGTCCGTCTGTCCGTCTGTCCGGGTGTCAAGACCTTTATCTCGGGAATGCGTGAAGGTATAGAGTTGAAATTAAAACCATATATGCAAATCCATAGTATCTTGCTGCAGAAAGAAAAATAAAATTACTCAGTCTTCGTAAAAAATGTTATAGCCGAATATGTCGTAAATAACGCACATTTCGACACTCACAAGGGAATCAAAACATATGGGGTACTTTCCGTTGACCTAGAACTATGAAATTTGGCAAGAAGCATTGTGTTACAGTACACATATAGGAAAAAATCCAAAAACTGGACATTTTTAATTTAATCACAAAAAATAGTGTCTCTATTCAAGGAATGAGAACCCAAATTTTAAAGTGAATTAACCGTATCATGTGGGGTATCATAGGAAAGAGCCTAATTAGCATAAGCTAAAACAGGTTTTTAAATATTTTTACGGTGTATATTTTTCGGTTTATGACGACAATATACAAAAAAAAATGATTTCCCCCTTTTATTTAGTTTGTACGAAACCCTCGGTGGGCGAGTCTGACTCGCACTTGTCCGGTTTTTTTTTAAAATGATATACCTACAACAAAACAATGCTATCCGACTATGTAACGAGGTACCTCCGTACATAACGGAATATACCTGAATACTACACATTACATCGAGATTCTAGGGATTATATTGGATATAAGCGAGATTATAATTGGATATAAGCGAGATTAATCAAGTAAAAATGGATACAACAAAATACATACGAAAACATTAAGGTCCAACGGGATGTAAATGGATGAAAATTAATATAAAGAAATGCAAAGTGTTTATATACAACGGAGAATCAACATGCAACGGCGGGATGCAATTCAATTTAACAGAATATAACGGATTGCAACGGAATGCAACAAGACAGCAAGGAATACCACAGGATTCAACAGAATATAATGAAATGCGACGAGATGAAGCAGAATGTAACAAAATGCACTAGGATGCAACAGAATATAACGAGATGCAATGGGATCCAAAATACAATAGTCAATTTATATCCCATTTCAGCCCATTGTAACCGACATACATAATGTTATGAATATTACATATTATTACGTATTGGAATGCAAAGTGAGGGAATGTTGGCATGTGGCCGTTCTCAAACAATAAACAAAACTTTGAAATGATAATAAAATTGAACAGCTGCATATGTATACTTTTTTTCTGGAACCTAAGAACCTTTTCAGTTTCTACAAAGTTATCATAGAATATAATTTCTTAGTAGAGTACGGATAACATATACTCGTGATAATAAATAATATTATTATAGTGTAGAAAGTCTAAAACACGCGCTCATATGTTATTCAAACAAAATATAAACATCTTGTTTTTTAGACAAATATTTCAACAGCACAGATTCGACACACTGTTTACTTATCTTCTATGTACATTACAGTGAGTTTTTTTCAATCAAGATTTTTTTAACTTTATTACTTTGAACACACAGTTTCTATGTGCACCAAATTATTAAGTAGATTCCCAATTTCGACAGAAACTTTCTTTCAAAAGGGTAAAATATTTATAAGTATAATAGTTTAAAAAACTGAAGCAACCGACTTCTCATGGATGCCATTGTCGGAACTGGACCAAATTGAAATGGGACCACACAGGAAGCGGGAAGCACAAGCTTTCAAATAAAAAAATAGTCATTAAAATCGGTTCACCCAGTCGAAAGTTATGAGGTATCAAACATAAAAAAAATACACTCGAATTGCGAACCTCCTCCTTTTTTTTAAAATCGGTTGAAAAACACGCGTAACCTTATCAAATTATTGTACCTATTATCATCAGTTCTTGATAAGTATGCCAAATTTCGAGTTAATCCGACGTTTTGAAGGGGGTCAAAATCATGTTCAAAGTTTCCGTTACATACTAACATACGTATGAAGCTAATAAAAGCGTGTTAAAAAAGAAATAGGTCTTGAAATATCGGTAATAAGTCCTCTTTGATATGTTACGACTTAACAAACATTTCTAGTAGCAATTAAAGAACTTAATTGGCCATAACTTAACTAAAGTTCTAACATAACTTAGAACGTGTTCAACACATTAATGGTGGGAACAAATATAGACTGGGTGTAAATATTAACTTTGAAAGTTTTATGAACATAAGTTCGCTGAAGTTTATATTTCTTATCACAACAAAGAAGAAAAACTTGTTGAAATGATAAAGCAGTTTGTGTCAGAATAAGTTATGGTTCTAGAGAAAAATATTTGTTTATGGTAATAGTTTTAAATCAAGCATTCTCAAGATACTTATAGTCGGTAATTTTGCGAGAAAGTTTAACTGAATGTTTTTCTTCTGACATTTTCTTGGTTTGTATTCGTAAATTGTTAACAAATGGATTCATTATATTAATGGCTCCCAAATACATTAGAAAATGATACACGCTTAGATTAAATACTTAAGAAAGCTATTAAATTATCTAAGAACAAATTTTCAAAATGTTCAAACCCAGATACTGAATTCGCTGAAGTTCACCATTGCTTATTGGCTGTCTGTGGTCTGCCAACGGTGATGGCTGATGAATGGTGATGGAACGGTGATGGTGTCGTGACTTGTAAACAGTTACAATACATTGAGAGAGATCAATACACACTTATTATTGAAATCAAAATATATATAGTTGAAAAAGACTTCAAAATACGCAATTCGTTTATTTTGATGACATATTTTTCCAGTTATATTGTTATAAAAACCAAATTACTGAACCGTTTTTAGATAAAATTTATACGGGACCACCTACCAAACGTGCATATAAAATATAAAAAAAACAATTACTATATTTCCTTCTAGTTGAACTCCAATTCATATTTGCAATGCTATCGTATGCTACCAACCTAACCACAGTTCCGTCGTGTAATCTCGCTAAAAGCGGTATCTCCCGCACGTTTCAGTCTCGATATAGACAGAAAATGGTATTAGACAATGTTTTAAATTCGATAAAAATGCAGTTTCAGTGGAAACGCTATTGCGGCAGACACGTTCCGAAACCGTGTTTGGTCGAAATGCCTTCTGTGAAGGACGGAAATAAATGCGTTTTCGAATAGTTTCAGAACGTGCATGTTTAGAATACATTTGAATGTGCAACTGTAAGCGAAAGTTTGAATAGACTCACGTTAGAGTTAGCTCATTGTATTACTTACTCGATACGCAAAGGTACGCTTTGACCAACTATGTACATTAATGTTAATAAATAAATAAATACACAGATATAGCACAGCGGATTAGCAAGTTGAAGTGGCAGTGGGCAGGGCACATAGCACGCAGAACTGATGGCCGATGGGGCCGAAAGGTTCTCGAGTGGAGACCACGTACCGGCAAGCGCAGCGTAGGAAGACCAGCCACGAGATGGACAGATGACCTCATACAAGTGGCGGGAAGACGCTGGATGCAAGCCGCTTCCAATCGGTCTTTTTGGAAATCCATGGGGGAGGCCTATGTCCAGCAGTGGACTTCTTATGGCTGAGATGATGATGATGATGAAATAAATAAATAAATATATCTTTATTGTACACCAAACCTAACAATTGAAGGACACACGTTTAAACAAGAGTGTTAATGTGTCTCCTAAAAAAAATACAGACCAGATTTTGACAAATGGGATGTCTGTCGCAAGTTTTTGCACTATTCGTGTCACTGGTTCAGGTTGTATAATACGACGTAGAGAGCAGAAAAAACATGGCTGTTTTTATAATCTAGTTTCTTAGCTTATGGCCAAATAGTACATATAAATCGTTGGTTATGGCATTAGCATTATTTAATCAATGTAACAGGGTCTGTAATAAAGACAGATATTAGGTAGAGTAGGGTAATTCTGTCTTTGAAAAAAAAAAACTAAATTTTCACGTAATATTCATTTTTTAACCGACTTCAAAAGTAGGAGGTTCTCAATTCGACTATTTTTTGTTTTTTGTTTTTAGGGTTCCGTACCTCAAAATAAACCCTTATAGGATCACTTTGTTGTCCGTCTGTCTGTCCGTCTGTCAGTCTGTCCGTCCGTCCGGGTGTCAAGACCTTTATCTCGGGAACGCGTGAAGGTATCGAGTTGAAATTAAAACGGTATACGCAGATCTATAGTATCTTGCTGCAGAAAGAAAAATAAAATTTCTCGGTTTTCGTAAAAAAAAGTTACAGCCGAATATGTCGTAAAAAACGCAGATTTCGACACTCACAGAGGAATCAAAACCTATGGGGTACTTTCCGTTGACCTAGAACTCTGAAATTTGGCAAGAAGCATTGTGTTAGAGTACACATATAGGAAGAAATCCTAAAACTGGACATTTTAAGCTATTGCATAGCTTCTATCGCGGGCCTTGAGCGTGGAGACCGAATCCAGAAATAACGAAAATAACCTAACACACCACGCGTAAAGCTATTATGCAATATCTTTACCGCGGCAGTCTCCGAGTGCCACACGTCTTTTTTTAATTTAATCACAAAATATAGGGTCTTTAAGCAAGGAAAGAGAGTCCAAATTTTTAAGTACTTTAACCGTATCATGTGGGGTATCATATGAAAGAGCTTCATTAGCACAAGCTAAAAGTGGTTTTTAAATATTTTTATGATGTATATTTTTCGATTTATGAAGGAAAATATTAAAAAAAAAAAAAAAACCTTTTATCTACTAGTTTATACGGAACCCTCGGTGGGCGAGTCTGACTCGCCTTGTCTGGTTTTATTTTTATGTATGTTACCTCATAACTTTCGACTGCTGAACCGATTTTCATGACTAAGTATTTTTTTATTTGAAAGCTAGTGCTTTCCGTGTGGTCCCATTTCAATTTGGTCCAGTTCTGACAATGAGAAGTCGGTTGCTTCAGTTTTTTAAACTATAATCATTTGATTCTATAAATGAGAAGTCTATGTAAAATAAATATATTTAATAAAAATCTAGTCAATTTTAAATTACACAAAATCATTCAACAAGGTATCTTTATTAAAATTAAAAGAATAACAAAATACCCGACTGCAGAAAAGCAGTTTTTGCTGTCTAACTTACGATTTCATTACACTTGATACGCTGTTAAGTGTACGTTTTTTGTGTGAAAGTATGCGTATAATCACTGTAAAATGTTATAAATGCGCATTCTTTAGAATAATTATAGTAAAGTCACTTGTTTGTTGCGTAATAGTTCGTTGAAGGTGAAAAAACTCATTTTTTTATTTTTGCGAGATGTATTATTATTATTACAAAATATTATAGCCTATGTCACTCTGGAAATGAAGACTTTAATGACACCTCGCACATCAAAATAGGACAAACCGTTTAGGCTGTAGGCTGTCATATAGAAACATGCCTACACACACACCTATATTACATACACTCGAAAAACAACCCTCCTTCTTACGCAGTCGGGTAAAAAGCGAACTCGGCTGATCTAAGTACCGCGATTTTCCCATCAATTTTTCTACCAAAATGCTGGAGAACGTCAAATATCCCAACAAAAGACTACTTTCACAGCGTAGAGCCATACAGAGCCCAGAAATTGATTGCACAGAGCTCTCGGGAGAGACGACTATTATGGACCTGTTACAGAGCTATTATAGACTTTATCGATGGCTGCTGGCGACTGCAGGGCATGGCACGTTGTGGTGGCGCCGGAAAAGTGCATTTTCGTTATAGTAATGTACATTTATTTAATACATCGTATACATCGTTACTTTTATAGTAAATCTGAATATGACTAAACTGACATCTGGCGAGTTGGTGGTCAATCGTGATCTATTTCATGTAAAAATAACCGACCAAGTGCGTGTTGGACCACGCGGAAATAATATAATTAAATTAAATTTATAATCCAATAATATAATATAATAATAAATATAATATTTAAGTCACTAACATTCCATCACAATAGCTAAAATCTGTCAAATTCCATATTGTACAATAATCCATTCATAGTCCATCCATATACCCAATCTGTATTTTGTATTATACATTGTAAAAGGGCCTCTCAGTGTTGGTTCCAGCCCCACTGATGCCTTTCAAAGGTCCGGGCTTAGACCCGTGTATACATTTGAATATAATAAACATTAAGTGTTATTTTCAAAAAAGAACACTTATTGTTTCATTATACATATTATGTATGCATTGTATGAGAGTTAGGTACATGTTACCGTTGACTCAATATAATAATTTAATAAACCTCCAATAAAAATCATAAAAATAAATATTTCCGTTAAAACTGCGAGGTAATTGCGTCTACACAAATATTTTATTTATTACGTAGTTAATTGATATTTATATAAAATTGAGGAGGAAAATTTCGCATTCAACTAGGGAGGGGACACCTCGCCATTTTACACGGCAATAATGGTTCTCCTTGAGGACTACTCTTGAAAGTAGCGACAAATAAAATATTTTTAAAGTGACTTTCGGTATTTTTGTTATAGACGTCTACTTAAAGCTTGACCGTTCTAGGTTATGAGTCAACTACATAAGTTTATTTTAAAGAAAGTTTGACGGATTTATTGCGTATATTTTACCCGGTTTTAAAATTTGTTCAATTTGAATAAGTAAGTAAAGTAAAGTAGTAAAGTAAATGGCGAAAATATAAATCATTTTGTTTATTTTATCTGAAAATGTTATACGAACTAAACATAAACTCATCTTATCTGTTTTTATATTATTTTATATTCGTCAATCAAAATTGTCTAATAGCTTTAAACGAGCAATTCTTGTATATATGTATATATATAATCTGAATTTTGGAAACGATTTTAATGTAATTTGGTTTGTAGGTAGATTAGGGGACGATAATGATCATGCTAGGTGCAAACTGGGTTTGCTCGTATTTTCAGTCATAAAAATCCGAGTGGAGCTTGGTCGCCCAGGCTGGCTGACACAATTTTTAACCGGCTTTTAAAAAAGGAGGAAGTTCAATTGTATTTTTTTTAATAGTTGTTACCTCATTCATATATCCTTCAATCATCAATGATTTGCATAATTGTCTTTTTTTTATTTGAAAGGATATACTTACTTTCACAATTAATCTCATAGAAAATTCGTCAAAATTGTAAAACAAAAACTGTAAAAATATTTCATCAAAGTATAAAATTTCGTATTTCAAAGTCGGTTGCTTCAGTTTTTAAATCATAATAATTGTCACTGTAGAAGAATAAATACTTCAATAGTGTAAATATTTTAATTTCACACAATTAACACTCTATATACTATGACATATTATATTTTCATTTTTTTTTGTCAGCCCTGTTTGTAGAATCTGTCCCACTGCTGGGAACGGGCCATCTTCTCATTGTGAGAAGGGTTAGGCCATAGTCTGCCACGCTGGCCAAGTGCGGATTGGCAGACTTCACACATCTTCAAGATCATTGAGAACTCTCAGACATGTAGGTTTCCTCACGATGTTTTCCTTCACCGTTTGAAGTTGGCGGCAATCAACAATACGCACATAACTTCGAAAAGACAGAGGTGCGTGCCGTGGGATTCGAACCCAGGACCTGCGGATCGCAAGTCAGACGGTCTCCCGACTAGGCTGCCGGAAACTTTATATTTACATTAAAATATAATAAAAATAATTAAAACTAGTAAATAACGAAAGTATTATTTACATATAAAACAACATCAAAAAAAAATAAAAATTTATATAACTTGTCATAAAACTAAGCATTTAATATAAAATAAGGCACAAGTAGCTCACATGTAAATAGCTTATAGGTCCATCAGGCTAGCACGTAGCAAACTTTCTATTTCTACAAACACTTGCGCTTTGAATTGCTAAGAAACGTACGTACCGTCACGTGACATTTCGTGAGGTAATGTCAATCCCATTTACTTTTCTAATTTACAAGCGTTTTCGAAATTAGAATGTCACTTGTCCAACCTCCAGATTTTTTCATTTTCCAAACAATTGTACGGTGCATCTGCTACGGTTTCTTGCCGTATTGGTGTAAAAGTGTCCAGTTATGTGCAGTTATCTACAATTTATCTAATACTTCTCAATACAACACAAAAAGCGGTCTGGAAGACCGCTTCTTGTATTGTATAAAAGATAATTTGTTTTTTGTCTATCCAGTTTAAAAACGGCTTAGTTTTACGCATGTCCTAGAAGATACTAGGACATACTCGAATTAGTTTCAGTAGTAGTACCCCGCAAGAGGCGAGGTATTAATTCCGTTTATCGGATGAAGTTTAACGGGCGAATAAAAGCCGTGGGCATTTCATGAATGCTTAATACCAAACTTCGATGTTTGTCCACCGTCTCTACTTTATTGTGTTCCAAGCACAGGAATCTGTGTTTTGCAGTTCTTAACGTCACAACATTACTCTATTAACTTGATTAGTTGGACGTTTGGATTCCCCTCCGCGGGCACATGGCAAAGGTCACGTATTTATTTGCCCCCCGCGTATGGCACGCCCCCCCGCGATTTTTTTGATTTTTTTGCCGCGCGCTATTAAAAAATTAATAAAAAATAAAATTTGTATGAAAACTATATATAAAATTAATATCACTGTAATCCTACTGAATAAAGCTAACTGATATCCAACGCATATGTATTTTAATTAAAAAAAGTATCCCCTATCTAGGCTTAAAGTTGAGCATGCGATTTTTTTTCACCATTTTTTACGAAAAAAATCATATTAAAAAATATTAAAAACATTTCATACATATTATTGTTTTTTTGGCTTTAAAAAACAACAATATACAGATATCCGAGAAAAAATAACATCATCCCATACATTGTTTAGATTAACAAGATCGTCATAAAGCACGTGCGGTTCAAGTGGCCAATTAGGACGGTCGTAAAAACGGGTCATGCTTACAAAATGTGAACTTGATATTCTTTAAGTTGGAATGGCTTGTAACTTTTGTTTATGAATAGTATAATTTATGAGCTTCTGGTTTTGTAATGGTTTAGTCGATAAAAATGTGTTTTATTTATCTATTAGAGACCATAAAAAACCTCGTTTCGGGCTGATGATAATGATGATAGATAATTGAAAAAAATACGCGAAGTCAATTAGGACGTTATTGAGCAAAATGGGTTGCTTTATTTAAAAATCTGTATATGCAGTCTTATTATTAATAACATAACAAATAAAAAACATGCAACATACATACCTGTTGTAATTGAAACTATGTTTCAAAATCGGCTATAAATACCGACGGCGGACATCTGGCACGGCTTTTCGGACACTATTGTTCGTTCGACATGTATGCGTTTAGATTCATATTTGTGATTAATATACACATCACATACTTAATTTAACACTTGTATCGTATCACTGGATATATATCGGTCACATATTACTATTAATTTTGAAGTATATAATGAAACCTTATTTTGAAAAAAAAATCACAACATAAAAGTCACAAAAAAAACACTCAAATTTCGGCACAAAAAAGGTCCGTCGGCGTTCGGTTCGAAACAAATATTTCGATTTTTTTGATCACACAGACATGTATTTGACACTGTCACTAACTTTATTACTGGTTTTGCCACGTGTAAAACATAACAAAATATGTATTTAATCGAAATAAATACATAAAATCGGTATTTATAAATAGATGGCAAGAGCGGCCGCCATTACGTGTTTATAACCTTGACCGCGCGCGTCATTCTGATGCAATTTACACAGAAATTTATTTCGGAAGTATCAATTCTAACGTATCTGATTGGTAGTTTGTCATTTTGCCTGTCTATGAACGAGTTAGAGCAGAAAAAAATATTATGTCATAGTTAACTGGCGGGGAGTACAACAAGGAGAGGAATAACGATACGCTAGCGTATGGCATGCCAGCCAGCGCACAATGGCGGGAAATACGCTGGCGTATTTAATGCCTCCTGAGGGGACTATAGATTACGCCTTCATCGGTCGTAGATTCACTGGAAATTTAAATGCTTTTATCTATAGTAGTATATGTGTTTGTAATGTTGTAGTCAATAAAGGCTCTTACCATTTTACAACAAGTATGAGTTAAAAACACTCAAAAATTCCCGAAAAAAAAACGACTGATGAAACATAGCTAAGCTAACACTCCCGATGAAATTCCTTTTTCAATCAAAAAAATAAAACAGTCTGTCCGCCCGTTTGAGAGCTACGATGCCGTAGACAGACACAGAGATATACAGATACATAGGCACACATATACACAGATCAAACTTAAAACACCCCTCTTTTTGGGTCGGGGGTGAAAAATAAACGTCTATCTACTTATTGTCATGGCAATAAAAAGTTAAAAAGTTTTAGGGACGGCACCGTTAAGCGGGTGTCCGGCGCGGACACCCGCGACGGATACTGTTTTTTGTAATTTCATAGATCAGCACAGCGTTAAGCGGGTGTCCGCGCCGGACACCCGCTTAACGGTGCCGTCCCTAAAACTTTTTAACTTTTTATTGCCATGACAATAAGTAGATAGACGTTTATTTTGACCGACGGGCAATCCGTTTGACGCAGCACCCTTGAGCCCTCTTCGCAAGGCACGGGGCACGCTCGCACGTCGTCTTTTTGCTACGTAGTAAATCATCAAATAATATAATTCATTACGTCTCGAATGTACACCTGAACAACTAAAATTTGTACTAGTAAAAGGCCGTTTCGGAGATCTCTGACGGACTATTTGTCCGCGACGGAGCACGGCACAGTTGACCGCGACGGGCGCCCGCGCCGGTTTCCCGCGCCGGAGGTGGTGGTTGAGTCGTCCGCGGTAATGTGAAGGAATGAATAATTAAGTTTTCTTACATACAGAAAAGTTTCAGCACTGTTTTATAATAATCAGTCTCGAGGCCTTGCATGGGTTTCATTTTCTGCAAAGTGTGACGATTTAGTCCACTACGCTGGCTCACATTTACGAGAACAATAAGAATTCTAAGATGTTTCCTCCTAGGTTTCCTTAGCATTCTGATATTGATTCTATAGACATTTATTGTCAAACATTTCGAATATTCTAGATAGCCTAGAACCAAAATTCCGGTGCGCATCAGGCAAGTGTCAACATGCTGGGTACGCTGCCAACTGGTCATAGTTTGAACGTTTACATTATTTTTCACCGGTCTAGGGCTATCTGCTTCACTTTGATCACAACCAGTCTTTTTGAGGAAAGACGTGCTTATCATCTTGGATCATAGCGTCTGAGCTCTGATACTGATTTCTATGTATAGGGTTTTCTTTTCTCCTTTGGACGTTGGATGTTTGCGTAGTTCTCACGCAGAGGGTCAAGTATTTTGATGATAGAAGGCGTAGTCTCGTCTAGGTACAGAGCAATAAACAAAAACATCCTCGGAATGTTCCCATTTTGACAAGTGTTGTCTTCTCTTATCTTTTATGAGCTTTCGTATAACACATGTTCTTACCCGACTGCACAAACGGGTTATGTTTTTCAGGACCTTCAGCGATTCGCCCCATAAAGGTGTTCTATCTATGAGGGGTTGTCGGGATGGTCTTGTCTGATTTTGATGTATACATATAAAGTTAATTAAACATACCTATAACTATAAAAAGTATGTATGTAGATTATATATTATTTTTCAATCCAGTTTAAACAGTAAAACTAAAATGAAAGACAGTTCTCAATGGGACTTTATTTTTGACAATAATATATTCTGCGGTACGACTAAAGAGATAAAAAAGTTTTAACAGTTCTATGACGTCACAGTTCTATAGAACTAATGGGAGTTACCAGTTTTTGCACCGCCGGTCGTTTGAAACTAATTCAATAATTTATATTGCATTTCAAAATTCAGAACCTATGCACTTCAAATTAAATATGTATAATTAATTTAACAAGTATATATATAAAAAGAAAAATAAAACACCCGACTGCAGAAAAGCAGATTTCTTTAATGAGAAAATATACGTCAAATCATTGTACTTCTTTAGAATAATATTAGTATTATTATTATAAAAAAATATAGCTGACACTCGGGGAGAGGAGGCGATCTTGACGACATCTCGCACATCAAAATCGGTTAAGTCGCTTTGGCTGTAAGCAGTCATATAGAAACATACATACACTTGAAAAACATAACCCTCCTTACGCAGTCGAGTAAAAAATCAGTAACATTGAGTATTTTATTTTGTTGTTACTAAAGTCGATTTATTTTCAGTGCTTAACTTTCTTTCCAAAGGTGTCAAAAAAAAAAATAACTTAGTTAAAAAGTAAAAAAAATATAAATGGAACAAGTTCCCTGAATGAGTCTTTTCTGATATATCTTATTATAATATTTCAGATAGATAAATCACGCGCAGTGTTGGGTTCCAAAGTTGCACATCACAATTTATGTGGACCACTGACATAGTAGATTAAGCATGCGACTTCATTTATATGAAAACCTTGCATGTCACATTTTTGGTAGCGACTGAGACGTCACACAAATGATTTTGTGATTGAATGTTCCATCCGCGCAAAATGTATTCAACCAAATACATCCGCGTGCTTATACGCTAAATAACAAGTTGACAAAATATCAAATCGGAAGTATATGTTTATTGTGTTGTAACACTAGGTAAAATAAGAAAACTAAGACAATTAAATACTTTATCTGTCTTATTAATAAATTTATTAATAAGACAGTATAAGTATAACTTTAAATAAATAATTATATACTTTATAAGATGCAGTATGTACGATATTTAACGATTATATAACTACTTTGTAAATGGCTTATTTGTGTTTATGTAATAATTATAACTCTGTTAGATAAGGCTGTTAATTTCTCCAAAATTGTTAAAATAAAATAAACAAATAAGTATATCACCTGAAATTAAATAAATCTTAGGTCGTCAACTGTGATTTTTTCCCTTACTGTTGACACGCGCATACGCTTGAAATATCTATAGAAGTCTATGATGGGGACTTAAAACAGTTTATAAAAACATACTCAAGTAAAAAAATGGTTTTCGCACCCCCACAGTGTTTTTAATAACCAACGCCGCCCCACATCATTGATGAGACAAAAATGGAGATGAGAAAAAAGTTTACATTATCCTAAAATATTATATTATGATTAAAAACATATATTTAGCTCGAGCTAGAAATAAAATCTGAGAGTTATCTAAAATGGCCACATAAAGGTAATAATATAAAATCATATACTTAGATATGTGGGAGAAAGACGTGGGTGTTCTTAATTTTCGATATAAAGTGAGTTTGTAGCAACCTTTGAAACTTTTTGGTTTTCAGTAAACTTAATCACAGGATATAGGTAGGGTTATTATTGGATTTCTTGTGAACATGTTACATTACAATATTAATACCATAAAAAAACCATAATACTATACAGAACAATTATTACCGTGTTACACTTGAGTTACACTTCATTTGATGCTGCGTGTACGTTATGACGAGAAAGTGTATACAAAGCCGCTCTGTAAAATGTATTTTTAGGATTTATCTTCTAAAATAAGTAATTTGTTGCGAAAAAGTTCGTTAAAGCTTACAAAAAATAAATTTTAAATTTTTGGAAGATTTGTATTATTATGATTACGAAAAAAAATTACCTATAACATTGCGCAAGTAAAGATGAATCTAACTATACGTCGTACATCAAATCGGTTAAACTATTTAGGTAGGTAATATAGAAACATATACACATACACGCACATTCATCCGAATTACATAACCCTCCTCCGAAATACACAGGTTAGTAAAAAATAAAACATTTATATAAATAATAATAAATAAATATTTGGGGATTTTTCACAAAACACCATCTAGCCCAAACTAAGTTTGTATTTGTATAACCCAATATAATCACTTTGTTGTCCGTCTGTCTGTCTGTCAAGACCCTCTTTCTTAGAGACGCGTGAAACGGCGTAAAAAAACTGGACAAGAGCGAGTCAGACTCGCCCACCGAGGGTTCCGTAGAAACTAGTAGATAAAAGGGGGAAATTATAAATAATTTTTATATTTTCCTTCGAAAAATATACATCGTAAAAATATTTAAAAACCTGTTTTAGCTTGTGTTAATTAAGCTCTTTCATATGATACCCCACATGATACGGTTAAAGCACTTTAAAATTTGGACCCTCCTTCCTTTCACACCCTATTATACATGATAAAATTAAAAATGTACAATTTTCGGAATTTTCCCTTAATGTGTACTATATGACAATGCTTCTTGCCAAATTTTTAAGTTGTAGGTCAACGGGAAGTACCCAATAGGTTTTGATTCCCTTGCGTCTTGACAGACAACAAAGTGATCCTATAAGGGTTCCGTTTTTTTCCTTTTGAGGTACGGAACCCTAAAAATGGCCATTATAGTTTATGTCCGAAACCGAATATACTGTCATGTAGTTTCATTTTTCCCACAAATAGTTTATATTATTACATACTAACACAATAATAACCTACATTTCTTCTATCACAATCTAATAACGTCTTCAACGTTAAAAAGGAAGCTAATAAAAATATTTTATAAGATTTTCTTCGGCGTTTAATCTCAGCCAGCTCTGCTACCATGAATTTTAATATAGGCAAGCGATAATAGTTAAATTGGCCGGCTAATCTCATGACGTGAACCGCATAAAAGAGAGGAGGAAGTGATTTCAAAGTCCGTGTACAATTTAGAATGATTACAGTCAATAGGCTTGTATCCATTTTTGCACTTTTCCACAAATTGCTTGCAAATGTTTTATACAAATAAATTATCTTATCTTATCTTATCTTGTGTTGGCTTATAGTTTCTAATTATAAATGAAGAGACGTAGATAAGAAAAAAGTAGTCTATTTCTAATAAAAGTAAAGATTATTAATATTATCAGAAAATAAATTCGAAAAAATAGGCATTAAGTCACATGACAGCGAACACCAATCAGAAAGTGCGATATCTGCTCGGAGTCTAGGTGTTAATTATCCTTGTCGTGTTAAGTGGCTTCAATGATACAAAAAATACTTAGGTGAATGTGTGAAACTTTAAGATCTCAGGAGTATTTTTTTATATAGTAATAGGTTTGCCGAATGCAGAAATAAATGCCACTCACGTCACGGTCACCCATCCGAAGACTAACTGGTCCGTTGCTTTAGTTGCGTGTATATAATATATTATTATTATTTAGAACCGGTTCCGTCTCACTGCTGAGCAAAGGCCTCCCTATCCTCTTTCCATTCTTCTCGGTCCAATTATTTATAAGTCCAATTCTTACAATAGGAGTCCATTGCATCCCGCCATCTCCTTCTGGGCCAACCAGGTGGTCTGACGACTTCTGGAATCCATTTTGTGGTGAGCTTAGGCCATATAATAAATATTCGGTATATATGTTACCAGATAATATATTAAGGGTAATATTACAAAAACAATTTTCAAAATCGATCCATAATTAACGAAGAAATCAAACACATAAAACCTCTTCCTTCTTTTAAGTCGCTTAATAAAGGACAACCAGGATTAAAATGCAAACGACAGCCAGGATTTCATACAAACGCATAACGCACAAGAGAAAAGACCTTCCTATTTATATCTAACCCATCAGTTTACCACTGGTTTTGATCCACATCAAGAAAAGGGAAATAAAATGGAGCACAATATACCTATGGGAAATATAAAAGGGTATGTGTATACAGTTTAATTGACAGGTTTTGTACATTTTTGGAGGTTTCCGCTTGACGGGTCATGACGGGCGATAAAATAAGTGGATTAAGTACGGTCCGGCGGCGTCGGTGGAATTATAGCTCGTTAATTGATTTTGGCAGTAAATTGGGTGTGCCCATCGGGGGCGGTGCGCGGGAATTATGATATTACAGGAATTTATGGGCTTAGTGGTCGAGTTGAGAGAATTTGCGCGTTTATTGCAAATAGGGAAAGAATTATCAGAATGCTGGACTAGCGGGATGTAGTCACATCATATATATCATAGCTTACCATCAGGTGAAATGGTGGTGTATAGTGTAATAATAATAAGCGTATATATAATTATATACGTTACCTAGGATTTCGCGCATAATATAATATTTTCTAAAACTCCAACTCTAACTTTGTTTCAATGCACCAATAATAGCGTGAATAAAGCATCAGTACAATGCTCTGTCTAAGGCAAGCAATATTAACATATTTTATTGACAGACATAGTTTCTGGAAGTCTCTGAGGTCTCTGATAATCTGAAATCAACACTAATTATGTTGGGCTGTCGTTGAGGATGCAAAAAAACCGAATTAATCTTAAAGATTATTTAATTAATATACATTTAATTTTATTTACAACTAATTTACATGTGACTGATGCCGATGTAAGAACAAAAGTGACATACTTAGTGACCTATAACTTAAAAGTAAATTTATGTTTCGCAATCCATGACACCTGGATTCTGGTTCGTTTCTCAGTATCTTGCGGCGATCGAACAGTATTGTGAAACAGCGGCGACTTCCCGATAGGTGTTGCTATGTGTCATCAAATCACACGATGTCTGCTTACTTAACACATTAGTAAATATTATGTATCAAGTATCAGTATTTTTCTTCTGACGTTAATTATTTATTGGTATCTATTATCTTAATTAATTAATTTAACATATATTTACCATTTATTTTCACATAATTGATGCACACATAATTCATTAACTATTTTTAAATTCATTTGTCATAATTTAATGGCATATTTTCAGTTTTAATTGACTTTTTTATTTTTCGCTCAATATTAATGCATGCTGACTTCATCTGTAATAGCTTTACTTTTTTTTTATGGCAAGTGCCTTTATTAACTACAACACAACAATATACAGACTCAACTAACTAAACTACTACACAAAAAGCACATCGACTACCCCAGACCGATAAAGGTCTAAAGATAATCCAAATGCTCAAACCCACTACCAGTTGGCAGCGTACCCAGCATGCTGCCCGCATTGCCATGTTGAATGGCAATGCTTATGCGTTGGGCCAGATACACGCCAGCATTTTGGTCACGCGTCGCAATTGGGTATGTAAAGTTTTTTTTTGGTATTTTTTTTATATTTTTATATGATAGAATGGATCATTTAGAAAAACTAATTTCAATATTTTTTTATTCTGTTCAGTACTTATTTTTTATTATTTTTTAAAAGATAAAATCGTCAGTAGGAAGGATGACGTCATCGTACCTACTGAATAAGATGTTGTGATAGCCAACATGAACTAAAAAATACATATACGTCAACTTGACAGTGACATGTACCTATATTCGTTTTTGTCTCTGACTGATACAAGAGATCATCGGTTTTTGTTGTGTTTTGAAAAAACAAATACGTTGTGTAAACATAGAATGAAAAAAAGAATAATTAATATTGAGCTCGTTGTAATTAATTAATGTTTTCTAAGGTCTTCGCGATTGTGTTTGCGCATTGAAATGAAACAAATTCACAATATTATTCAGAAACTACAACTGTGAAATGTTTCGACTTTCGTGCCAAAAATCCTAATAAACTGTTTTTTTCAAGTAAAGGAAACCTTTAAAAGACTGGTGTGAACAAGTTAACGTAGAATATGTTCCTGGGCGAAGCATTGATGCTGCAGTACAATGAACCAGAAAAATGAACCAGAATAAAATAAATAATGTATAAATGTAAATAAAATAATCCCTTATATAATTACAATGAAATTGGTATATAATTAAACACAATAAAATCATTTCAAAAAAGAAGTTATGTACTGTCAATCACTTTTATTTCATATCCTGGCATTGTTCATAAGTTTTAGCTCTAGCTCCTCGGATTTTTGCGATGTTGTTCTTGTCGCTAGTTGAGATGAACTCCAGAATGATAAGATTCTCAACCTTAGGTAAGTTAGCAGAGTCGGCACGTACAAAATTATCCATAATTTATCCAATCAGTAGGCAAACAGTTCCTTATAACAAAGCAGTGGTCAACGTAAATGCAGTATCAATCAAAACGGTAGGAAAGCAAAGTCGTCGTAAAGATAATGAACAGAATTAATTTAATACAAATGAATAGAGTAGCAGAGCACCAAACACACAAAATAATTATTTTCTTTGTTTATTTATTTTGGTATGACAGTTGTCATAGAGATATTGTCTCTCTTGTCAATGCCAATGCTGTCAGTTTCATCTTTTTTACTAACTAAACTACATTTCATTTTACATTTTAGAGGTCGACTGAAGGTCAAATATTTTTTATATTTTCGCAAAAATTTGCGCGATCTCATCATTTTATGTGCCCTAAATAAAAAAATATGGTTTATAGACATATAATCTCGAAATGGTTTTGGAATCAGCATATGTTACATTTTTCTTTACATGACCCAATTATTGTGACATTAAGATATATTTTATTTATAAGATTTTTATTGTCAATGTATGGATGTACACAGTGTACGTGAACTTAATAAATAAATTCAAAAAAAGGTGTCTGATAGCAGATTATAATATTCTGACAAATCACTAACAATATAATCTCAATACAAGTTATATTAATAATATAATCTCAATTGATTGTTATTTAAATGTGTGATACAATGTAGAATAACATTGGACCGGTAATTCGGGGTAATATTAAAAATATAGAACAAAACATATTACTTACATTACGTATTACATAGTTTTAATAAGATTTAAACATTTATTTGATTAGAAGTGAAAGCAGCTTTGGGATTGGGATTCATTTAAGTTAATAAAAATAACATCACGTGGTTTTTATAACTATATTCAATAATCTTGTATACTACTGAGGCATGGAGTGGTTTTGTTATAGACTTGTACAAAAATTTAACCAAAATTTATCGATTCTATTTCTTGCTCGTCTTAATCTCTGAGCATCCTTAAAACCTCACCTGCCAAATGGAACGATCAATCAACGGGGTACATTCAAAAGATTGTACAAACAGACAGACTTCAAAGCTGGCGGGATTTAATAAAATGTGGATAAACGGCACACAGGACCTCCTCCGCAGCTCGTAGCTCCATCCCGCTCCCTACCCATAAAATATTCTCATTGAATTACACTCGTTTCATATTCACTCTATTCCAAAGGCGAGTTGAATAACTGAGAACACGAACCCTGAGACACGGCACTCTTGAGCCGGTGACCTTTATAAAAATTTTATGATCTCGCGTCATCAGCGCCGAGTGCCCCAATTTCCATCTCTATTATGAACTTCGATAGGTTTTATTTTAATATTGGTGCGAATTTTCTTTTATATTTTCTATATAGAAGCTGATGTCATGTTTGTAGTACCGGTTTTATTTTATTCCGTTTCAAAGCAATATATTTTAATTTTTAATATGTAATAGTTTTTGTAACTCAATTTTTTTACATTATCTATGATTAACAAAACTAAAATCTGACTAAGGCTGGCCATACTCTGACAACTTGACGCAGATACTGACTGATGCAAATGCATAGTAAACTAGAATAATAATAAATAAATAAATCAAACCATTTCATTTCAATAGCCCCAATTTGTCAAATTCCATATTTTACAATAGTTCCATCATCCATCCACATACCAAAACACTGTATTTTATATTTTATTTTTTGTAAAGGGCCTCTCAGTGTTGGCTTCGGCTCCACTGATGCCCATCAAAGGACAGGGCTGCGACCCGAGATTTATATGGAATAATAATATTATTTATTACTTTAGTATTTTAGTATTGAGTCTAGAGTCATCTAAATACATACACACGAAACCGCTCAGGCAAACGCGACTGCTTCAGACAGTCGGCAACGCAGAGCAGTCACAGACACCAGACTAACTGCACGAACAGTACGTGTATGACCGCCTTAGTAACTTATTCTACGCTAAGTTAATTCGCCCAAAATTACAGTCAGTTCACAGTATAGGTATATTTACATTTCTCGTTATATTTTACATTACGCCTAACCTACCTCATCATCTCAGCCATAAGAAGTCCACTGTTGGACATAGGCCTCCCCCATGGATTTCCAAAAAGACCGATTGGAAGCGGCTTGCATCCAGCGTCTTCCCGCCACTTGTATGAGGTCGTCTGTCCATCTCGTGGCTGGTCTTCCTACGCTGCGCTTGCCGGTACGTGGTCTCCACTCGAGAACCTTTCGGCCCCATCGGCCATCAGTTCTGCGTGCTATGTGCCCTGCCCACTGCCACTTCAACTTGCTAATCCGCTGTGCTATATCGGTGACTTTTGTACGTCTACGTATCTCTTCATTTCTGATTCGATCTCGTAGAGAGACTCCGAGCATAGCCCTCTCCATAGCTCGTTGCGTGACCTTGAGCTTCCTTATAAGGCCCATAGTTAGGGACCACGTTTCAGTGCCGTATGTCATCACTGGTAACACACACTGGTTGTAAACTTTCGACTTGAGGGACTGGGGAATATTGGACGAGAAGACGCTTTTAAGTTTCCCGAACGCTGCCCAGCCGAGTTGGATACGACGATTGACCTCCCTCGTAAAGTTGGACCTGCCTAATCGGACCGTCTGTCCTAGGTAGACGTAATCGTCAACAACTTCAAGAGTGAAGTTCCCCACAGATATTGGGGTGGGCACTACATGGGCGTTCGACATAACCTTCGTTTTGTCCATGTTCATTTTGAGGCCCACCCGTTGGGAAACTCTATTGAGGTCTTCGAGCATCGTACTGAGCTCTTCCATCGACTTTGCCATGACTACTATATCGTCGGCAAACCGAAGGTGAGTGATGTACTCGCCATTAATATTAATGCCGAGCCCTTTCCATTCCAGAAGCTTATAGGCATCCTCCAAACCGGCGGTAAACAGTTTTGGAGAGACAACGTCTCCCTGCCTCACGCCTCTTTTCAATGAAATTGCCTCTGAGTTCTGGTCTTGTACTCGGACTGACATGGTGGTGTTGTTGTACAAGCACTTCAGCACTTCGACATACCGATAGTCAATACGGCATCGCTGGAGAGCCTCAAGCACCGCCCAGGTCTCGATCGAATCAAAGGCTTTCTCATAGTCCACAAACGCTAAGCAAAGGGGCAAGTTATACTCTTCGGTCTTCTGTATCACTTGCCGCAGCGTATGGATGTGGTCTATGGTACTATAGCCTTTTCGGAAACCGGCTTGTTCGGGAGGCTGGAAGTCATCAAACCTGCGTTCAAGACGATTCGTGATGACCCTTGAAAACAGCTTATAGACATGGCTCAGAAGCGAGATGGGTCTGTAGTTCTTCAGCAAAGTGTTGTCTCCTTTTTTGAAGAACAGAGCCACCACGCTTCTGTTCCATGCTTCTGGCGTTGTACCTTCAAGCACGACGGAATTGAAGAGCCTCTGAAGGACTTTCAGTACCGGTGTTCCACCCGCTTTCAGTAGCTCTGATGTAATTCCGTCGTCGCCCGGTGCCTTGTTGTTCTTGAGCTGTTTCAAGGCCATCCTAATCTCGTACAGGCTGATGTCCGGGATATCTTCGGTATAATGTCGAGTCAGTTTGGCTCTTGGATCTTTGCCTAAACTGCTAACAGGTTTTGCGACCGATGTGTATAACTGTCCATAGAACCTCTCGATTTCCCTCAAGACTTCTGCTTTGGTCGACGCTATACTGCCATCTTCCATCTTCAGCTTCGTCAACTGGCTCTGCCCAATAGACATGTCTCTTGCGAACACTTTGGAGCCTTTATTCCGCTCTATCGTCTCTTTAATACGATTAGTATTAAAGATACGGATGTCGTGTCGCATAGACTTTGATATGAGTCTATTGAGCCGCCTATATGACTCGGCGTCACCGGAAGACTGCAGTTGCAATGAGCGTCGTTCAGCCATGAGGTCGAGGGTATGGCTCGAAAGCTTTTGCGGTCTATTTGTACGGTGGGGTTTATAAAACTTCGCGCCCACCGTACGGACAGTTTCCACAAACCTGTTATTGATCTCATCCACCGATGCGCAGCTCTCCAGGCACTCAAAGCGATTTGATAGTTCGAGCTGAAAGCTCTCGGGGTTTTGGATATGGGCGCGAGTGGGTCGGAGTGTAGACTTCATCATACGGGACCTCTCCAGTTTAACATTAATATTCAAAGTGCCTCGTACCATTCGGTGATCACTTCCGGTTTTAACCATGTTGATCACAGAGACATCATTGAATATTTGTTTCTTGGTGGTCAGGATGAAGTCTATCTCATTTCTCGTAGAACCATCGGGACTCAACCAGGTCCATTTCCTATGAGGTGGCTTCTGGAAGAAAGAGTTCATCATGAAGAGTCCCTCTTTCTCCAGAAAGTCGGCCAACCTCTGTCCCCTGGGGTTCCGTTGTCCATATCCAAATTGCCCCACTCTCAACTCACTTTCGCATTTCCTGCCCAGCTTCGCATTGAAGTCCCCCATAACAACATTAAAATAGGTCTCAGAAGTGTGTATGGCCCTACTAATGTCCTCATACATCACCTCCACCTCATCATCCGAGTGTGCCGAAGTCGGTGCGTATACCTGGATGACCTTCAACGAATATCTCTTGGATACTCTGAGTATCAGGTACGCAACCCTGCTCGATACACTGTCGATGGCAAGAATGTTGCTAACAAGGGACTTGTGGACGAGAAACCCGACACCACCTTGGGACTGTTGGTCGCCCTCCCGGTAGTATAGTAGGTTACCGGATTTCAGGGTTATCGTGTCCTCACCCTCTCGTCGGACTTCCGATAACCCCAGGATATCCCAATGTAACCTACTCATTTCTTCTTCCAGCTCAGCTAGCTTCTCGTCTGTCCTCATCGTGCGAATATTGTGTGTTACCAGGGCCAGTCGTCGTTTATGCAGGGGGTGGTAGCCGGATCTCTTCCGGAGATTCTTAGCACCCCTTGCTCCGCCGTGACCGGGACCGCTACCGTAGTCCGGAATAGCGGAGCTGCCGGGGACTGGGGGCCTGGTATTTTTGTCGTCTGTCATAGGGGGGGTTTTGCCATTACTCGCCACGCTTGGCATGCGGGTTGGCGAGCGCAGTGGGTAGCGTTTTCCGCAGAGGATGCTGCTGCCCATCTCTGGTAGTATTTCCCTTAGCCGGTTCTTACGGCACCCACGGGAAGAGAGGGGGAGGTACTATTCTAAGCCGGTACCCCACGGCGTCTAACCTAACCTACCTAATCCATCTTAATTCCCACACCAAACTAAACCTCAGGCGAAAATCCTATCTTCGATAAAAGAGAAATATCAGAGGTAATTTTATTTGTATTTTCCAATATCCACGTTTACATTTCGCTGCGTAGCTTCTGTCCCATCCAATAGTTGTCATACTAAACATATATCAGAATCTTGACGACTCGCTGAAAACATCAGCATTTCCGAATTTCAGCGTCTGCAAGAGAATAGGTATCGATAAATCTGGACATTCACATTCAACGCTGGTCTTATATTTGAGTTCAGAGAAAATTTCAATTTACTAGAAAGTTCCGAATGGGAGTTGTTCCTCGCCCCATTTTTGAGACGACCGAAGGAATCCGCTTTAGACAATTGTTTGTTCCAAAAAGTGGTAATAACAGAATTCTGTAGGAACGAAAGCAAAATCCTTATCTAAAATTTGTGCTCGGAATAAAGCGATTTATTTTACGAATGTTTTGAATAATTCATTCTTTATCGAATGAGTGCGAACATGACGGCTGCGTGCCTTGCCGAGTACTTGTCGAACCTCGTAATCTGCCTTTAATTGAATCCTATTTTCGTAATTAATTGAGTTATGTCTATATTAGTGGCGTAACTATACCATCAGAGGCCCGTGGCAATTTTTTTGGATGGGGCCCTCCCCAAGGGCCCAAGGAATTCATTACGGGGAAGGAGGGGAAGGAGAGGGGGGGGGGGAGTGCGCCATGTTGTAATTTTAAAGTACTTAGGTACATTTAGTTAAAAAAATTAGGTTATTTCTGAGCTTGTGCTCTCGGATCGTGGCATTTTGCCAGCCCTGCCACCCTATAGTTATTGTTACCCTTATGTCTATACAGACATAAGGCTTACAAACAAAGTTTTGGAAGATTTGCTTAGTTTAGGCTAGATAGCGTTGTGTGAAATGTCCTCCAATATTTATTTCTTTCTTTAATTTCGTTAAAACGTATACGGTACGGTATAACAACTATGTCCTTTCAATATTTGAGATCGTATGGCTTTATGACATATACCTGACAATACTTTATAAAAATATTTTGTTATAACATATATCTTATGGAGTAGATCTTAAGTTCTATCTAAGTAAAAAATTAACACAATGAGGCACAAATCCAGGACAAGCCTCCAAAAGTCCGCTTATTTACACAAATTTACGCCGGTAAAAAAAATATTTCCATATAAACTTAGTACATAAGTTTACTTACTTTAAATATTTAAAATTTCAAACAACGAACATTTTTAATACAATGCTTTAAGAATTTTTTAGGAAACACATATTTTCTGAGGTTAATTTTATGGGATCATCATCATCTTGTAATTTCGTGACTCGAAAATTGGAGAAAGCAAACCGAATGGTTCTAGCGCTCCGCCATCTCTGTTTCCTGATAACTAAAATCGTGGAATTTTCACTCTAACCTTCACTCTAGTGAATAGATATCTTCTAGATCGACGAGCTCCACCCTCAGCCGTAGTGTCGCTTAACATCAGGCGAGTTGTTGGTCAATCGTAGATCTATCTTGCATAAAAATATAATTATATTTGATTGCTGCCGTTAGCAATATTAGTTCAAACAATATTAGTTAAGAGTTGCATTATGTTCGTTACTTGTGTCAAACCTCGCGCTTCTCTGGAATCCCGCGCGTTGGGTAACATGCACTTGGCCTACTAAGTGTCATAACGAAAACGGTTCGCTAAACTAAGTACACGTGCCTATGTTTAATTGCTAGATTTCCGATACACCCTAAGGTTGCCTAGAAGAAATCGCTCTATACGATAAGGCAACCGTTGCACTTTCAATTACGTTTATTATGTATCTTTATGTTACTATATATGGATTTACAACAAAGTTATTCTATTATTCTACGTATCTTGCATGTACTCGTAGGTAGCAAAAGAATCGGGACCTAAAGATAAGTTATTCTACTAACAAATACATTTTTATCCGAGGTTCCCAAGTATCTAGTAAATCGTGTCAGTGTTTGGCAATTTTCTGTATCACCTCATTGGTTTTCTCAGTCGTCTCGTAGAAAAATGAAATAAAAATGTAAATAAATATTTCAAGAGGGGCGGGCGCGACGTCCGCCGCCTATAGGATTATAAACTCGATTCCGTGGAAACTTTCAGCGGAATAATTGATTTGATTCCACAATCTGTGATTCTAAGAAAAATATTATCGAATTTCTTGGCAATTTCTCGTGGCTTTTGAACGTCACGTCGAGTTCGCGATCTAGATCTGGGGTTCTCGGCTTCTTGATCCAGTTTTCTGACGATTTCTAATATGGGACGTGAGACGCGCGCCGCCTTCGTGACGTTATTTCGCCAGATCATTATACAAATGAGACGAAATGTTCTTAGAAGTTTGTTTTTATTTATTTCTGCGATTTAAAAATGTTAAACATAATAGTTAATGAATGTACAAGCTTTTCACGTAAGATCGTTTCACGTAGACTATTGTAGAGCTATGATGTTAGATAATAATAAAAGTTTTCATTTCTTATACTCGGAAAGTACGCTTGAAGTCGCCTGTACACAGGGACGAAAACACTACTTTTCGTTTCTAAGCAGAACCGTTTTTCAGTTTCTTAAACTATAATAATTCATTTCTATTGAACCATTTAGTAACTTTTTTCTTCTTTTTTTTTCTTTCACGGAAATGTAGACTCCCGCGATTAGGACATTTGGCATTTTTAAGTTGTGTCTTTTGTCTTGGGTCCCGAGTCAATAGTCCCGAATCCTGTGTCTTGAGTACCAAGTCTTGAATCCCGAGTTTTGAGTCCCGAGTCTTGATTACCAAGTCTTGTGTCTCGAGTCTTGAGTCCCGAGTCTTGAGTCCCGAGTCTGGAGTCTTAAACTTTAGTTTTGTCTTGTCTACTTTCCTTATATTTGAAATGACGTACTTGGTGTATAACCAAATGTATATGGTCGAAGCATGCTGATAAATTCTCGCACGACAGTCAGCCACGCACTATAACCCAGATAGACTAAGAGCGGGCCGTATATTTGCTCACCTCATCGAGTAACAAGTAGTACATTCTAAAATGCCTATCGAGAAGTGCGAATATCAATATAGTTGCCTCGTCTAACCCTAGCTTTCATGACTCAGTCTAATTTTAGGGTGCCAAAAATAATACCAATTACGCCATCAAGTAACAAGATGAGACTTATCCGAGCATATTGATTTTGGCACTTCTAGATAGGCATTTTAAAATGTACAAGTAGCACGTTCTACTCGATAAGATGGTGGACACAAAAAATGGTCACATTTTTGCTAACTGTACAAAACGCTCCAGGTGTAGCCTAGGCAACCCTGCACATTTAGGGACAACTTACTAATGTGCGTCGTCCTAGATAGGTCACATCTTGTTACCCGATGAGGTAGGTAAACAACTAACTGCTCTTAGCCTAAGATATAGCGTTGGCATATAGACACGAGTGACGTGCAAATATGCCGTAATGGTCCGTGCGGGCACGCTTCTAGTTCCAGTGATTTACTGTCAGGAATACCCACTTGATAGAAGAATCGCATTGTTACATATAGCGTAAAAAGTACACAACCGGGTTATATGTATATAAATAATCCGAATTACGAAATGTCGAATTTCATTGTCCCGAAAACGATTTTTTTGAATTTTTTTTTTTTTCAAAAGGCAGTACAGATCCCGAAAGCTCATTTGGTAACACGTTGGATAATCGAATCTTTATATAACGAAAGTATATAATAAACATAACCTTAACTAAATAAACTAATAATTAATATTTCTGACAACCAAACCTTTGTAATTCTATAACTTGGAAATTTCGTTTACTTGGATGACGTATTTTTTCTAGTTATTTTAATTTGAATTGAAACCATAGAACCGATTTTGATGAAATTTCTATTGGAGTAATCAGAAAATACATGACTTTTCTCACATTTTTTATGATCCTTCTGAGCATGATGCTTATAACATCTACGAGTAATGAGAATAGTACATTTCCATATATAGTTAAAATGTTGATTTTCAAAGTTCTGTATATTCTAGTACTTACGGTCAGTCTACCAACTTATGCGTGTCATTATTTAGTTTCATAAAAAGGAACCTTTGTGAACATCTCATATTGTATCACAAAAATTAGATAAGATTTTTAAATAAAAACTACGAATTACTCCTATACGACTATACTTTCACCCGCATTCGGCAGTCTTTTTCAAAGGAACAGCACAAACGTCACTCCCGGTCGGTGACGTCGCAGACGTAGCCCGTGGTTTTTATTTAAAAAATGTGTAAAAACCATGATAGTTTCCGTAGTATTTGTTTTTTTTATTACTTTTCCATTTTTCCTCTCGTAGTCACGTTACCTACATCAAATTATGGACCATACCTCCCGTTATTGTCTCTTACGTATTCAAATTCAGTTTATACGCGTGTCCGGTCTCGCCGTCGAGCTGAAATGGGTCTACTTAAATATTTATTGTCGTCATCTCGAAATAAGACAGAAAATAATATCGTACAGGCTGACATAAACCGATATGGGGAGGATACTATCGACCTACAAGCGACGCGAGTGACCACGTCTCCCTCACAACCTTTCATTCGTGTTGTGAAACTGATCTTATTTATGGAATTGCTAGCAATATTACCCGATATTTGATAAATTAGACCATTTAGTTATATATTACAGATTGAGATATAAAGTAGAAAAAGCTAGACGTGTCTTTTTCTTGAAAACGTGAATAAATACGCTTTATTTACGCTGTCAAAGCATGCAAGTATTCAATATAGGTTTTACAAAATCAGTCTTTTGAAACTACAACAAAAAATATAATTACGCTACAAATTGTTAACCTCCACCTTTTTTAAGCCAGTTAAAAAGAATGAAGACAATGTAATTCGACAATTTTATTTATAACTCATAAACATGTTTATAATGTTGTACTAAGGGCGTCAATATTCATCAATATAGATTTATTATTATCGTGTCACTAAGCCCTTACTATGACACGAGCCATTTGAAATTGTTTGTTCCGGTCGATTCCAGAAATAGGTAATGACAGCAATAAACTGAATCTGACCAATGAGGTTATCGTTATTGTATCTGACATAATATTGAAACCCACTGTTAGTCTTTTGTTATTTTGATAGGTCTGAAATGAAACGTAGGAATTTCAAGCTTTTCTTACTTGAATAGCGGCAACACAGTAAAATTGGTTTTTCGATACTGCAAAATTTTTGCCGCCGAAGCGATCTAAAGCTAAACGTCTAGTCGATTAATTTGCATAAGCGAATCAAACGGCCGAGACTTCGGCCCAACTCGGAGCCTCATGGCGAAGCGAAATCAAGGGCTCTGTATGTACTTTCGTTAATCCAGTTTGCAGCTATCGACTGCCCCAAATAAGGGCCGGCTAACTCAGTTTCGGACCAAATTGTGTTGACAAAGTGTCGGTGCAATTTAACGAAGCGATGTCGGCGTGTAAATGTTGTACTGGACTGCCCTTCATTGGCAAGTGTATACTGGATATTATAACAGCAATATTCATTTTGTTAACAGTTTAAAGTCACTGTAACTGCATAAATGGTGTCTACAATAGTTATATATATGAACTTCGGCCAGGGTCAATATTTTTTTACAGAGCAAAAAATGAAACAACCGACTTCCAAATACGCAATTTCATTTACTTGAATTACATTTATTTTAGTTTTTTGTTTTAAAAACTAAAATACTTTTTTATTAATATTTATATGGGTCGCATATAAATTTTAAATATATTTTATCTACCAATAAAAAAAAAATATATCAAAATCAATTTATACATAATTGGCGATGTAATCACATAACAAACATACAAAAACACCGTCTGAAAACATATAGTCGAATTGAAACCCTCCTCCTTTTTGAAAATCGGTTAAAAATGAATATCCTCCCCTAAAAATTATTCTTTTTAAATTATTTTTATTATTATTCTTTTATATATATTTGTAATCGTAAATGGCCTGGCTTAAACTTTTTTTTTCTTCGAAATACGTAATGTGTGCCGCGGTGCATTTAATGTAATGTACTGGTAACTACATATAGCTAACAACAGACCAAGCTGTTACCGGTTCTTCTTTAGCTCATCATGGCTTTTAATATAACCAATTTTTATTTTATTTTTATAAAATAGGTGAAGAAAAAAGGCAGACGGCTCGACTGATGGTAAGCGATAACCGTCGTCTATGAACAACTGCAACATCACTTACGACATAAAACCATAAAAGAGATATAAAATATTTTCTATCTTTTCCATATAGAACACACTTCACATTCTTTGCACACATACTGATATATAATCGTACCCTGTCCCACGTATTTTCAAGTGTAAAGATAAGCCGATCACTCTGCTCCTCCAACAAGGGCCTGTCAGAAATAGCTTCTATTACATTTAAAGTAATAGCAGCCATTTCTGACAGCGTCGTAAATCAAAACGGTGGCACGATGGTGGGTCCTGCAAAGTGCGAGTCCTGCGGCTGACCCTTCGGTCCTGTGCACGCAGTACTCAGGCTTTACATTACTACACCTTTCAGAATACAGTTTTTGTTTAATTTTTAACCGACTTCCAAAAAGGAGGAGGTTTTCAATTCGACTGTAATATTTTAACCGACTTCCAAAAAGAAGTAGGTTATCAATGCGGTCTGTATGTTTTTTTTGTGTTTGTTCACCAATTACTAAGACAATTTTATTGTGCATTGATTTTGATGATATATTTATTGACATACAAAACATAAATAGTACAACAACTAATTAATAAAAAAAAGAGATTATTTAAAATATCCATAGGCAACAAAGCTTATTGATATTTCAAACAATCTCCAGTTTCAGGCAGAGTGCCCAAAATGCTGCCGGCATTTCCTCTCTGCATGGCAATGCTTATTTTTTGTCCAAAGTAAAGGCCAGCATTTTGGTCATGCAAAGAATTTTTTAGCCTCCCTGACAAATCTTTAAAAAATTCCATAGCAGGCCGGCCCCCACGGTCCCAGGGTTTCTACCCCAAAAGGCACAAATATGTAACCTTTATCAAGGTTACTGTATTTGCGCCGTTTGTGGCATTCTGCTAAAACAGCTGCGCCGCATGATGAGCCACCGCCGCCAATTTTGATGATTATTTTTGTATTTAGTAGGTCATACTTCAGAGGTGGTCCCATATACATTTTATCAAAATCGATGCAGTACTTTGGTTTTTATAATAAAATAAATGGTAAAATATCATACAAGTGCCTGTAAAAAAGTGAACAGCAAGTCGCGTAGATTGTATTGTATTGCGTATTTTGAAGTCGGTTTTTTCAGTTTTTTTTAATTTAATTATTGAGTTTTTGTTACTTTTTTTTTTTTCATTTCTATCTATCTAATCAGCCCGTGTCCACCCACTGCGGGGTATAGGCCTCCTCTTGTTTACGCCATTCTTTCTGGTCTTGTGCAAGCTTCTTCCATTGCCAACCGACGTGCTTAACAATTCGTCTTTTTTTCGTTTAGTAGGTAATATTTCAAATGGTCTTTTATACATTTTATCAAAATGGGTTCAGTACTTTAGTTTTAAAAACAAAATATCTGAAAGAAAAATGTCGTGCAAGTAAACGAAATCGTGTATTTTATAGACGGTTGTTTCAGTTTTTATCCGACAGCGCAAGAAACAAGGCCCCTACAACCTAAACTGCTTGACCGATTTTGATGTATGAGGTGTCGTTAGATAAGTTAGATTCATAAATTCCCATTTAAAAGAATTTCTACAAACTATGATCGAAAAGATTTTTATTTCTACCAATTTTATGTATATAGTTAGATTTCACAATGAAGTAGTTTTTTAGGAAAATCATATTTGTTGAAGAAAAAAGAACAAGAGACTATTAGCAAATTTTATTGAAATTAATGTTTATCGAAAATATTTAATTGATATTTTTACTATTAATTTTAACTTTTATCTTCAATAAATATGATTAGCCGCCAATAAAATCTGATTATAATCGAATTTTATTGGCGGCAATTATTTCATTATAAAACTATACTCACTTCGACTACTTAAAATGGTAAATTTTGATAATATTTTGATTTTGTAATAATTGAAATTGTATTGTACTAATTAATGTTAGTATGACATGTACTTAAGCAGGATCACTATCAAGAATGACTAATCTATCAAGACACGGGTGATTAAATTCACCTAGTTTGATGATTAGTGCCGTAAACTTTGCGATGTACTATGTAAATGAAATAAATGATTTGATTTGATATGACATTCGTGAAAAATACCTATGACATCGTAGATGCGGAGTTTAAGGATTATATCAGTTATTTCATGTAAAATATATTTCTTATACTCATATTTTAATCTCTGCAAAATTGTACATTCAATTTCTAGAAACATAGTGTTTTATTATTTTCTTAACAAAGTCTGGGTTAAGCTTTATGGCCGCTCTGACTGTACTCAACTACATATCCACATATCACTGTGGCAGTTTTGCTACGTTACTATATTTTTTCCATAAAAATATATAAAATAAAATACACCTTGTAGTACAACATGTTTTTATAACATAAATATAAGAGCTACCAGTGTGTTTTTTATTTGTATGCTTGCACGTGTGTTCTGTTAAGTCTAGTAAAAATAAGATTTGTGACAACATAAAAGACAACTAAGTATATTGTTATTTAAATGAATGTACTGGTGTTTTGAAATGCATTTGACACAATTTCATAATGATATTATAAAAGCTAATTTTGTTACCTTTACAAGCTCAAACGGCTGAACCGATCATTTTGAAAATTAGTATAGAGATAGTTTAGTATCTGGAGACGGATATAAGCTACTAATCATCATCATAATCATCACCGTTTTTCATAACTACGCGAGTGAAACCGCGAAACGCAGCTAGTCTATAAATCATGGATTATTGTTGATCTATGATTTTTAGTTATTTTCCTATCATAATTTCAAAGAATCCCCCCAGTTGCAAATATTGTGATCTGCTCCATACAAACGGATTTATTTTGACTAGACTAGTTTCTAATACTGTAGCACTAGTATACAGATATTGGACCATGCTCACAGCCGCGCTGCTACCCTACCATGCTAATCCATACACTGCTGGCGTGTGTGATAATCTTTAAAATTGTATTTTGTAGTCCGGGTTCAGTAACTTACTAAAATTTACGAAGAAGCCACCTATGTGTCCGGAAAGTCTTCAATGCATTCCTTCATACCATGACCGTGGTTTGCAATGGATTAATCCATCTCTATTATCATGAAAAGCTAAACTATGCATATGTGCCTAACATGCTAGTACGTTACAACAAAACCGAACCCTTATTTTTAACCGACTTCCAAAAAGGATATTCTCAATTCTACTACATGTTTTTTTTTCTTTTATTTGTACGTTTCAAGATTTCTCAATCTAAACTTTAGCGCGGTGACGTATAGTCTTTATATCAAAATCTTTAAGTACGTCATTGTTGGTATATACGTAAGTATCGGTCGACACGTCCTAGGTTGACTGATACTTATATATTCGTGAATTTTGTTTTAGACTTGACGTCCACGTGATGGAAAGTCATGGCTTGTATTAAAATAGATTGTGTAATAGTTTAGTTATTTAAGTATGTGTAGTTTGTATATTGTTTTATTGTAGTTAATAAAGGCCCTTTGTAAAACAAGTATCAATGTTAAAAGAAAAACAAAATACCCGACTGCAGAAAAGAGGTTTTTGCAGCCTAACTTATGATTTTTTTAATTTTGATGTATCCAGTGTCACTCTCACAACTAAGACGAATCTATTGACACCACTCACATCAAAATCGGTCAAGCCGTTTAACTCTAGGGCGTGTCAAAGAAATATACATACATACACTCGAAAAACATAACCCTCCTTCTAACGCAGTCGGGAAAAATAGATGTATTTGGAAAAAAAATATTATTCATTTATTAATTTGTACAAGGCCTCCATACTGCGCGCCACAAGCCCCTTTGGGTCATATTAAGGGCTGGAGCAGGCGATCTGCTTAAGTTCGTGATGACAGCTGTATTTAGAGAATCTGTTAATTTATAGCTAAAGGGCAGGATGCTGCGAGGGACAACAGGGTGAGAATGGTCACCCGAAATAACAGATGAAACGTTGTTATTGCAAATATGTTGGAGCTGCGTGATAAATCGCTTATTCAACTCATGTATTTATTTAGTAACCGACTTCCAAAAAAATAAGAAGGTTCTCAATTTGACTGTATGTTTTTTTAGTATGTTTATTTGTGTCCTTTTCAGGGTTCTTCGGAAAAGGTTGTAGTTATATATAGGTTTTTTATTTTTGTCTAAAACTAAATTATTATTATTGGAGAATTTTAACTTAAATGTTCACGTATAATAAAATATACTTTATTCTGATAATAAAATGAAACAAACAACATTATTCCTGTTGTTTATAAGTGTAATTCATACATGAAATAACGTATTAACGTAATATTCAACATAATATTTATTTTAATATTCGTTCTATTTCACCCAAAAAACAGATTATACGTCATTTTTGGAATCGGGTACAAAATATTGCCGATATAAGCCCTTCTAACCTTACTTAAATATAATTCATAATTCATAATATGTTTATTTGCGCATATGGGTGTACAAAAAAAAAACAGTTGAAATGTCGTATAAATAACAGAGCTCCATATCCGACCTTACGGCATGCAAAAATAGTAATAACATAAAATACCTAACATAAAGATCAAAGAGAATACAAACAAAGATGAAATTGTACTCTCATTCACTAATACAGTATTTAAAAATAGAAATCATTGAATCTCAGTGAAATAAACCAAAAGCACATACCTTCAGTCACAAACAAAATTCATAGTTGAAAGAAATCAGTTCATAGTACAATTTATAAATACCGCACGTTCATTTTCTTTTCATTAACAAAATTCAACAACAACAACAATACCTACCACAACACATCACAAGTTTTCAGATCCAAGTAATTTACAATATGTATAATATTCTCTATTTACGTCGACTGTTCCTAAGTTAACATCGAGTTTTAAGCACCCTTCAACCTCAATTTAAGTAAAGAGTACGACGTTATCACCCGGAAAGCCCACCTTTCAACAAAGTACGACCTTTGCCCAGCCGTGGGCCTGATAATATAAACTGCACCACGTCCCAGATAGCCGCCCTCGGCAGCGGCGTGGATTATAAAGGCGACAGCGCCCTCTGCCCTTCGCAACGTAAATTTCCCCTCAACCTGCCCCTTTCCCGACCAAGCAACCCTCCAAAGGTAAATTAGACTCGTGATAATTCACGCCGAGGTGTCGAAAAAGACTTACAAATAACAAAAAGTTTTTATTATTCCCCGCGATGGAGTCTAATGAATCCTCATTTTTTTATCAGTTAAATAGCCAAGTGGGAGCGCAAACAAGGAAAAAGTGGGCTCATTGACGCAATAATCTGTGAGCTTTGCTTAAAAAACACTCTTGTTAGGGAAGCCGGGCCGCTGGTGAGAAGACGAATCGTTTCTGTCCTTCTAATTAAAAAAGTAATTTAGTTTTTGTTGTTTTCGCGTCTGGTTGGACGTCGAGCTGCTGATTTCTTGCTACGAGCTGTAAATGCCGGGTTACAAAGTGAAAGATACTTTGGAGCTTGGAAAAAAATGTCAGCCATTTTTATTGTCGCTGTGACTACGTAGAATGCCCGCTAAGATGTAGTGCAATTGCTACGGAGCGCATAATTATACTTGTAGCAATTGCTACGATGTATACGTAGCAATTGCTTATATTCAAATTTATAATGTTTTTTTTTTTTTGCAAAGTTTGAACTGTACTAAAACTTCCGTGAGTATTCCTTTATAATTAAACGGAAACACTTACGATATTAATCCGACCAGTTTCTGGACTGTCAGAGTCCATTCTCATGGTATACATGCACCTTATGAGTCTTTTGATACCGTACTGCCACGCTGCCTTTTGACAGGTTTATTTCTTGAGTATTTTTTACCTAATTAGGCATACTTCTGTCTGGGAGCGTTAGAATGAGAAAACTGCACCTGCCAATTTTATCTCATTATCTAAAAATATTGAGGCAGGTGATGACTCGCCACCTACAAAATGGGCCCCCATAGAGGCGCTGCATATTGCCGCCGAAGATTACTATTCATTATTTTTTTTTTTTTTAATACTCATTTTTATTTTTAAATGTCAATTACTTAAAAAAGTGTTTTCACTCCCCTTGCTCAAAAAGTCCTTCATTGTAGCGTACTAGAGCGGAAAAAATAGCATATTTTGCTCTAGGGGAAAAGTTTTTTTTTTTATCTGTAACCAAAGAGCCTACATAAACGAAACAGCCTTTATTCAAAGTAGAATAATCTCTTTGGAGTATATTTACATTCTCTTTGCAAACATCTCGTTAAATATCCAGAATTGTACAAATTGTACATTCATTTTTAATAAAATAAACTTTAAATTATTGTATTGGGTTATTTTATTTTCTCGAAATCGTAGTGAAAAGTAGAGTGTAACACACGGCGCTAAAAACCTATTGTAACTCGGCTTCTATGTACTCCTTTGCTAAAGCTCAATCTACCTCGTTACAATGGGTCTTTTAGCCCCTTGTATAACAATCTACTATTAAATGGTATGTTAAACAATTAAACCTAATAAAATCTGATATATTTCCAAACTCAGAAATCCATATAATATTAGATAGTATGATTAGCATCTGTAAGCCCAATTGACGCTGATCCGCTTATCCAGGCACGCACCCATCACTGTCGGATATTGCCGTTTGTGGTACTGCATGCACAACCACCTACACTGATCTGTAAATGATAGACAACGCTTTGATATCACAACTGAACGAAAATAATATTTGTACTTGATAAATGAAAATGCAAAATATATTTACTAACATAATTATATTTTTCATTTTCATTCTGTGCGATTTGCCCCGTATTTAGAACTTATTTAGATTCGAAATCGATTTGGAATCTATATCTCCGTCTCTGTCATTTCGTTAGAGAATGACAGAGGCGGAGATATAAATTCCGAATCGATTCCAAATCCGAATGAGTTCTGAATACATCTACTGGGTGGCATACAATCTCGCTTGTCTATTGACTCAAATTAAAGATATCGAGGTTAAATCTACCGGAGACATGCCAATCAATCTATTTTCACCATGAAGAAATGTTGCTATAAAAATCCGCAATCGTAATTAAACTTTAGCTGAGAAGCCAGAGAGTAGAGACCATTGATTTCACCACTACGTGTGTGAAACGTGGCACAGCTAGTGTTATGTATCTTGTATGCTAAGTAATGTTATGATAATTCTTATACGTATATCTCACAAAAAAAATAGCATTTTTATTAGCAAACATGACAACCTACAAAAGTGATGAAAAGTTACATTGTCTACTCGAAGTCTGTGGATTTTCTGAACGATGGTTAAGCCAAATGACATGTGGTCGAACCTCAAAGGATTGTTGCAGTTGAGATAATACTGGATAAGCACTGATTATAATTCAAGATATATATTTCTGAGCCTGTAAACATTACTTTAGCATATATTTCTCACATGCTTTAACTGAGATTGTTAAAAATTGCAGTTTAATTATTTCCACATATTATGTATATTCTGACATTTTACTTATAAAATATTTATTACATAACTTAGTTAATATACAAACATTACACATATTTGGAAAATACTTTATCTAAGGTTAAATACTTACATTTATCTTTGATTTTATTAACACTATATTTATCTAAAATAAGTAGTTTTTACAATTTTGATGTGCAAGATGCCATTAGGATCATCTTTACTCCCTGAGTGTCAAAGCCTATATTTTTTGTAATAATAATATAACTCTCACAAAAATAAAAACATGGTTTTTAGTAACCTCTGACAATTTTTTTCATAATAAATAAGTAATTCTACTAGAATTATTGTAAAAAATATAATCTTTTACAACGATTTTACGTAAATTAATAAATATTATATAAAAAATATATATCTTCCCCTGATTGTATGTACTTATAGTAATATATATAATATATAACTACAACTACTTCAATTATATTAATCTTTCTCATTTATTTTTCTATAGATACCTAAGTAAAGATGGCCAATGGACATAATCCATCAGCTTCTATGGCGATGATTGTTCAAGCTCGAAATCAAACAGCTTTATCTTTCGCTCCGCCTTCACGTCAGAATCTCTGCTAACCCAGGCAGCTCTTTAAAATATTTATTGATATTGTTATTTGAATTTTCACGCACCAAAAACTTGAGCGTTCATTCCCTAAAGGCTATAACCAAAGTTAAATTACAAGTTTTGGGGCGAGTTGGGGACCAATAGTTATCGAATCCCCCGGTACATTGGCAACCGCCGACGGGCCGAGACGATCAAAGGGCCCATTAATTGGCCCAGTGGCGTCTAATGGCCCAGAAACAACTCGTTATTCTATTTGGCCAACTGTAATCCGACTGGCTAATTCTCAAACTGTGAGGCTGTCACGGCCATGTACATTTCAAAAGATACAGTCGTAAAGATAGACAACGTAAACGTTATAAGCTGTCCTTCCTTTGAGTACGAAAGCCTGACAAAACAATTTAATCTTCACACTGAGACAGAATACAAACATTTGACGATCAATGTCAGGATCAGATCTCATCAAAGGATGTCCCCCACAATACACGAAAGCATTTCACTCTTGGAATCGCAATAAAACATCTCAAGGGTCATTTGTCCGTCGATATCGCACAAAAAGCTGGTCCTTAAATCAGAGGTTACTTAGCGGTGTGAATGGTCCCTATCGGGGCCCGAGCGACGACGAAAGAGCGCTTTCTGGGGGCAAGAGAGGCAAGAGGATATACGGAGATGGAGCACGCACGGGGACGACTACTCTGCGATTGGCTGATCATACTAGTATGTTTCATGACTATGAACATTCGTCACTCTGGACTCAATAACCGTTTTGATTGGTTGATTCGATGAAGTGAAGGCATTGGTCGTGAAGACCATGTCCAGTAGCATACACGTTATCCAATAAGGCAGCTGGTCTAGGGCTGTTGGGAAATGACATACAGTAATAGCCAGGTTACACTTCAAGCCTTTTTTAATACAATATAGGTATGTATGTCGCAGATAACTGAATGGACTTCAAATCAAATCAGTTTAATACGAATCACAAACTTACAAATAATTCGAGACCTAAAGCCTAACATGACGAACTTTCGTCAAAACTATACTTTTTATCTAGCAAATATCAATCTGTAGACCAAATTTCGTAAAGATTAGTTTAAAATATGACCTGTACGCGAGTATCAACAAACATCCGGGCAGACGAAAGATTTTTTTTCCAGCTGATGCAAACCTCTGACCTCTGTTTGCTTTGCTCAATCGGTCGATTAAACCATTAGAACTTAATTTTTCAGTAATAAAAAATAATTACCGCAACATGTCTGGTCGCGTTGTACGCGCGTATGTTTGCATCTAATGCGCCCCTTTCCACGATCCGTACTTAGGTCACGCGCTTCGGTGGAAAGTATAGAAAATCCTTTTTATCCCAGCCCGAGATATGGCCGCGTACTATAACTGGTACATACATACATACACGTATAAGAACATGCTGCAATTCATGAGCGCGAGCGATTACTGTTTGTATGCAAGTGATTGACGGATTGTGACAAAAACATTATCGGCCTTGCTGAAAAACGTTACTTAACTTTAACCATCGTCTTAAAGTCTGTCAGCGAGTAGTTGACAAAATATGTTAAGCATTGCTTAAAGTTAAGTAACATTTTTCGGTAAGGCTGTATGTGGTTATCTGTTTTGTGTATGATTTTTATTCTATGTTGTATGTTCCTTGTTACAATACATTTATGTATATGTCTAAAATATGTCTTTTTGGTAAAATCCTTTATTACAAACTATCAATTAATTTGTTAATTGATAGCTTGTTATTGCTATTGCCATACAGCGTGGCAATGCTGCTTGCATTATGGGCACCTTTTCACCAGGGTCGATGTAGGATGGGTTTCAATTGGCTAAATTTTAATTTTAATTGAATTGAATTTATTACTGACTTATTTATTGTTATGGCTTGTTTGTAGGTATACTATTTGTTAATTTTTATTTTTAATTTAATGTGTTATTGTACTATCTATTGTATGTTTTTGTCACAATAAAATACATGTATAGGTCTATGTCAAGTTTTAATGTGATACATCTGATGCAGCGGATCAAAACAGTTGTTAGCGTAGCGACGAAAGCTGCAGAAGAGTGAAAAAGATGTACCTATGGCATTTTTCTATATAAAATAGTTTCGATATTTCACATCTGCCAATGGTTCAATATTTTTCCAACCGACTTCAAAAACGAAGACGTTCTCATGCGGTTTATTTACCTCGCAACTCCGTCATTTATAAACGGGTTTGAAAAAATCTTTTTGTACTTAAAACTCATATTGACCTCATAGAAATTTTATCGGTTCAATGGTTTAGTTTTGAAAACAAAATAACCGGAAAAATATGTCATCCACGCTTTAAAAGTATTGGAGAATGTCATTGCATCCAAGTAATGGATATTGTATATTTTGCTATGAAGATGGTTGTTTCAATTTTTTTAAACTATAATAATAATAAAAAATCTACTCTTTAAAAAAATCTTTTTTTATAATTAAAAAAATAATTAAACTTATGATTAAAAAAATCTTTTTTTAGATATAACTAAAAAAAACATTTACTTACTTGTAACATTTAATAGAACCAACCCTGAGAACAAGAAAATTTAATAATTTGCTTTATAATAGAAACATGGTCCAAATATTGAAATAAGACAAACTTTTAACGGATTTATCGACAATTTTACAAATTTAAATTATTTTTTTCTATGCGACTGATAGAAAGAACAACTGACCAAAGGGCTGGTGCTTACCTCGGTCAGCGGATTAGCATTGCTATCCAACGAGGCAATGTCGCCAGCCTTTTGAACGTTGCCTTTGGACTGTGACCTGAGTTCTGTTTTTATCTGTAATACGTATTTTATTTATATCGTTATTTAATCGCGATTTCAGACTAAAACTATATCATAAAATTTGTACATAATGTAGCGTAGTAGCGTACGTGTAGATTATATGTAATTTTATACTAAAAAATAATTTTATAATTAATTTCATTTAATTTTATAATAAAAAATACTACATATTTCTCCTGTTTCATTTTAACTGAAGATGATTTCACAAACGCTTATAAATTGGGACAAATATAGGCAGAGGTGCCGTTGGTACTCTAACCACGGGCACGTTAGAAAGGTTTTTATTACAAGCCATAATTACTTGATAATAAGGCTAGCGATTTATATGTAACGTTTAAATATATTACTATCATCATTTTGAAGAAAATATAAAATATAGACTTAATAATATAACACACTCTTAAATCTATCGCCTAACTGCATTTAAATGCTTAGTCACTCTCTTCAAATTTTATTACATTACTTTTAATAGCTTAAATAACCTCTAAAACTCAATCTTCAACTTTTTGCCAAGTAAACTTCTAGCCCTAAAAGTAATTAGTGAATAATGAATGCTATTAATAAAGCAATTAATCTAATTATACACAGATGTTGTTGATTTTGCGTGAACAAAGTTTTAAAGTAGGTGAACTGGTGCTGAATATGTCGAAAACAACTGCCACTGTTGTCGACGCCCTAAAGCCTTCTGCACACGGGAGTACTTGATCGAGACTCCTGTTTAACACGCATGTGATGTAATTCATACATTTTTGACGACTTCAAAAATGGAAGGGGTTCTCAATTCGGTTGTTTTTCTTTTATGTTTGTTACCGCTTAACTCTATCATATAAAACCGATTTGGAAACTTGTTTTTGAAGTGAAAACTTCTTTAGCGGCGTTGTGCATTTTTGAGATGGGTAAAACGCATCAGATCGTCAGATCGTAAGACGGACAGTCAGAAACCTATTCTAACGTTCTGCATTTAAAGTTCATTATTGTATGTACAAGTTTGTCCTTCTAGCATGACGTCATTTCGTTGAATACTTATTTTCTTCACATACACGTAAGACTGGTTAGCTTAATAGGTTAGAGTACCGATATAAATTTCAATTTGTCAATCGGAGGGCGGAGGTTCAAATTCTTCACGAGTCAGTCTTTTTGCTATTTTATTTTTTAGTTTTCACTTCTGCCGGCACTTCCGGATTGCAAACCGTTTTTTTTTTTTTTTTGTTTGAAAGGATATACTTTCATATTAGTTCCATAGTAATTTCATCAAATGAACGAAACCGCATATAAGGTTGTTTGTTTATTTTTTTTTAAGCGATAATAAGTAATTACATCATTACGACCTATCACACAGTGTACAAACAAAACTCAAGTCGCTTTCCGAGTAGCCCCGTGTGCGAAAGGCCTAACTTAACAACAAATGATGTTCCACATTGACGCAAACACAAACGCTTTTGATAAACAAATCTTGAGAAACAACTATTTTTAACCGCCTTCATAAAAGGGGGAAGTTCTTTTTTAAACTATTACGGTCATTTATTAGAATAACTGTTATTATTAACGGGATATTTACCGTGGTTCGCGTTAGTTTTGTATAGTAATCCTAACAAAAAAGTGATCAAGACCGTGTCGAGATACGCATTACTATATAGGTTCTCGACACGGTCTTGGCCACTTTTCTGTAAGGAATACTACCAGGCATGGTAGCCATGAATACAAGAGAGCTAAACCGAGAGAAATCAACGTACATAGATATTTCGGTTTACTCTAGTAATGATTTCGTACATACAAACCGTGCATCCTTTAAATGTATCTGGAAAGAAATTAGCTCATACGATTCGTGTGTCTGCTTACAAATAGCTTTATAATAGTTTCCTAAATATCTTATATAAGAACAAGTTGTCACTAAATAAGTAAATTTAACATTATTTTGCCTTACCGAAAAACGTTACTTAACTTTAAGCAATGCTTAACATATATTGTCAACTTTTGGCTGACACGTAATGACACTTGCGGAAAGAAGACAGAGAACTTAAGACGTTAGTTAAAGTTAAGTAACGATTTTCGGTAAGGCCCATTGCTTTCAACTTTGGAGGGTAATATCTCGAAATTGGCCCACGTTACAAGATTGCAGTAGAACAAACATTCATAGTCTATGAGTACTACTGAGTAAGACACATTTTATTCGTCAATAAATAAGTAACGTCTTGCGGCACTGGGCTCTTGAGCTAACAGCGTTGCCCGACTTGTCGCGGCTGAAGACGAGTTGTGCGATTACCTTACTTGAGGCTTGCCACGCAGAGCAGAAGAAAACCTATCTACGTATATACATCGTTGACTGGAACATCCCAAGTACCATTTCAGATTATAAAAAGGTTCATCTGTCAGTTAACCTGCTTTTTGAAAACCTCTTTATAACTTAAAATGCCATAATCTTTCCTACAGTCCGGTTTCAGCTTCAAATAGTGAGATCAAAGCAGATTCATAGAGACCGAATTGATAACCTCCTTCTTTTTGGAAGTCGGTTAAAACTTGCTTTAATAGCTAATTAACAAACATTTAATTTATTTCCCGAATCTCAGCTCAGAGTAATGAAAAACCCTAAAATATCGTTTAATATAAGTTCAATTTAGTAAAAGGCAGGGTTTTTTTCAATAGGTATTTAACTTTGTAAAGAACATTACTTTTCCAAGGAGGTTTTTTTATGAATTCTGGGTACGGAAACGAGCTGACTTTTACGTGGAACCGGAATTCGAGTCTTTTGAAAACAAATTTTGTGTTTACACGCGCCGGGAGACCTGGATAATACGATCAGACGTTACATGGACGTCGGCTTCATCGTTCGACCAATGATGTTTTGAAAGCTTTAAAAGTAACTACCCGCAAAATTATAAGAACAAGAAGTATCTTTTTACCTATCTTCGGAAGGAGGTTATGTTTTTCGAGTGTATGTGTATATGTATGTGGTATGTATGTATGTTTCTACATTACCTCGTACAACCTAAATGGCTTGACCGATATTCGTATGCGAGGTGTCGTTAGGTTTCTCTTTACTCACTAAGTGTTGGATATATTTATTGTGATAATAATAATAAAACTCCCGCACAAAAATTGCACTTTTTCGTAACCTCCAGCGTACTTTTTCGTAAAATATTATGTGATTTTACTAGAATTGTTCTAAAATTTGCATGCACCAAAAAACGTAAATCCATCAGTGTTTCGAAATCGTAAAATAGACTGCAAAAATTGCTCCTCTGCAGTCGGTTAAATTGTTTTTCTTTATAAATTGTTTTTCTTTCTTTCCAATATCCTTGTTGATATTGACTTTTGGCGGGATTGTCATAGAAACATGTCGTCGCTTTAATTAATTTTCCTAAACTTGTAAAAAAAAATGTATTAATTTTTAAATTTATCACCAATTAAATTTTAATTTTTAATATATTTAGGGTCATCGACACGACGAAGAAGAAGATTACCTATTAAATATGGTGTAAGTTTGGAATCGCAAAGAAATCATGTGATGTAACTACAATTAATAATTTTCCGACTTTCTTACAACAAAAAGACTGCAAACTTAAATTTTTGATACAAATTTCAACTTGGTACGTATTCCGGAGAAAAGGGGTATTGATTGATAGAGGGACACACTTACAACAAAATGATTTCCTTTTCAGAGACCCTAAAATCTGTCAAAAATCTTTTTTTTCATACATCCACAAAGATTTCCATCAGTTTCCTACATTTCCGTCTTTTCGAAGAAATACAGCGAGATATTAACGAGCAGAAAAATTGATTAGAGCGGCTAGCTTCGCTCCAGTCTTACAACATTCCATCAACTAAGTAATAATGTCTGTCAGACACAGAACTCTTGTATTCTTTTAGAAATCTCTAGATAGAGTAGAGGAATAGAAACTTTTGTGTTTGAATTGAACGTTTGAAGGTTAAAGTGTCTAACTTTGAAGAACACTTAAAATAAACTTTTAAGATGAGAGCTATGAAATTCTAAGCAAGTTTGCGCACTTTGAGAGCTCGCTTTGCTTTATAGCACCTATCGAATATTACAGAAAATATAATAATGTTAGTACACATAATATCTCTATAGAAGCTTTAGAAGCGCTTTAATATATGTACATGATTAAAACGTTGTTACGGTATATATAACTCTGTCATTTATAAACAGATTTGAAAAGTTCTTTTGTTCGAAAGGATATATTTTCAGATTATTTCCATGTAAATTTAATCAAAATCGGTTGAATGGTAGATATGGTTTTTAAAATAAAATTGTGCACACAGAATTCGCCCTACTAATTTACATTTTGATTGTGCATTTTGAAGTTGGTTTTTGTTTTTAACCGACTTCCAAAAAGGAGGCTATCAATTCGGTCTGTATGTTTTTTAGGGTTTCGTACCTCAAAAGATGAATTAAATTAAGAAATTTTGACCTAAACTCCATACATTTCGACTCAAATCAAAATTTTAAATATTTTCATTCATTTTCTTTCTATGGAAGATCCGCCTCTTAAGTACGTTATATTCTCTTTGGTTTGGTATATAAGTGTATTGTTGTCACAGATTCGTTTTAGCGCCATCTATTGACCTTGTGTTGAACTAAACAGTCAGGTGTGGCAGAACCTTCTGTCATCTTGTCTCTATAATTTGAGAAGCTTACAACAGGGAGGGAGTTTGAGTTTTGGCGGGAACGTCTTAGTAACGTGTTGTTGCTTTGTTTTATTTTCATTAACTTGTGTTATTTTGAATATGAATACCATAAAAATGGTGGTGTTTTATTCATTAAGTGTTTCATCAAGTGCGTGAGTGTGGGCAAGTGAAATAAAGCGGCAAAACGTGGTTTTTCACGTTGTCGGCAAAATTCCACAGAAGCTTCCAATAAAGTCGCCACTACTTTACTGAAACAGGACTCGAATTTGAAATTGACTGTATACGTAACTTTGATTATGACTAAAAAACTTTGACTTTGATTTTGATTATAAATAACTAGTTTTATTCAAGAAACTTGAAGAAATCTTAATACTTGACACCGGCAAATGCTTTAAGCGGGTCCAAATCCAATAAACAAAAAAAAGTTTACACATACGAATATATTTTTTAGCTATTCGATTGTCTAATAAAATAAAAGCATTGTTGTCGCAGTAGTGTTCGCCAGTAAATTACGCATTTTTTACCGAATTCAAAACAGGAGAAGGTAATTAATTCGTTTAATATGTAAATATAAACGTAGATTTTTTTCTCTACGTTGAAATATTACTTATAATTTTTGGAGTCTAGTATAATTATGTTAAAATATCTAAAACATCATTGCAATAAGTAATAGCACTGTCTGGCGCTCGGGCCAAACCAAAATCAAAACATCAGGCATTATTGACGACTATAATTGTTGAATTCTTCCTTCATCCTGTCCTGATGATGGAAGAATTCAAATCATAACGAATTTCGAGAAAAGGTGCTTATAATTATGTACTAAAACTGACAAACTGACAGTAGCACATCTCACCAAAATTTTATTTCCTTTTTAGGGCTTAATGTCCTCACAAAGATTTTTAAAAGATGATTTCTTAATCTTTACTAAGACTTTCGTGATTGTAACTCATTGAAATGCGGACTTATCGCGTATATATTTTATATACTTAATTTTATGACCTGCAATTTGATTTTATGATAATTTTATGTGCAGCGTAGGAAGACCAGCCACGAGATGGACAGATGACATCATACAAGTGGCGGGAAGACGCTGGATGCAAGCCGCATCCAATCGGTCTTTTTGGAAATCCATGGGGGAGGCCTATGTCCAGCAGTGGACTTCTTATGGCTGAGATGATGATGATGAATTTTATGACCTGACGTTTCGATTACTTTGCAGCGTCTGTGGTCACATGTGAGACCATAAGACTATGAAAATATTAATTACTACATACCGCCTATTATTTTTATGCAAAACGTTCCCTATTCACGGATAAGTCTAAGAATGTATTATTTTGATGACCAGGGTCCCATGCAGGTGGCACTTTCCAACCATCTTGTATCAGCCTAATTATTTACCAAGAATGTAACGCGACATTCTTGGTAAATAACGCGTCTCTCTAGCCAAGATTTGAGGATTATCAAAACGGATGTAGTGGTTAAGCTTGTCTAGTGCGTGGTCACACACTGCAGACTTGTTAGAGTCTATTTTTCATTTCCGCAATATGTTCCTTCATCCGAGTCCCGATGCTTCGCTTTGTCTACCCAATGCATGATAATCCACTCACAGCTTATAATATATACTCCAGGATCTTGCAAGTGAATATTTCACTCATACTTAGATGGTATGATCTTGTAAAGCGATTTATTTGGTTCTTTCTAAATACTAGTACTCTATTGTAGATTTCAATATCCGTTGGCCGTCAAATGCATTAATTAAAACATAGCTTTATGTATTGATTGACCTTGTGGCTCAATTTGTAGTATGTATGCCTGCTGAGCTGAAGGTCCTGGGTTCGATCCCTACCCAGAGCAAACATTTGTGTGATGAGCATGAATGTTTGTTCTGTGTCTGGGGGTTTTTATGTATCATAAGAATATTATATAAAAAAGTATAAAAGTTGCCGGCAGCCTAGTCGGGAGACCGTCCGACATGCGATCCGCAGGTCTTGGGTTCGAATCCCGCGGCACGCACCTCTGTCTTTTCGATGTTATGTACGTATTGTTGATTGCCGCCAACTTCAAACGGTGAAGGAAAACATCGTGAGGAAACCTACATGTCTGAGAGTTCTTCATGTTCTTGAAGATGTGTGAAGTCTGCCAACCCGCACTTGGCCAGCATGGTAGACTATGGCCTTATCCTTCTCACAAGGAGAAGATGGCCCGCGCCCAGCAGTGGGACAGTTTGTATAAACAAGGCTGATAAATAAAAATAAAAAAGTATACTATATGTATTTTATCAGTCATCTAGTTCCATAGCTTTGCTTAGTTAGGGCTAGATGGTGTTGTGTGAAATGGCCAGAAATATTTATTATTATTAATTTATTTAAGTATATGGGAAATCACAATTCATAAAAAAAATATTTTTCGACGTGCCGGAAACTGATAAAATGCTTAATTAGTAATAGCGTCTGTATTTTAATACTTATGTCAGACAGCATTCGCAGGAAATATGGATTATTATTCTGATTAGATGACAGAAACTTATACACTGGCTAAATGGTTCGTTTGATACGAGTTTGGTTACTGTAAACCGATAGAAAATTCATTACAAGACAGAGGCGGACTAGCAGTCTTAGCCGCCCTAGGGTGAGTAAAATCAAGCGCCCCCTTTTCATCACTCATGATCTTATTATGAACTTCCGTGATGTAGGATGCTACAATACCATATAATGTGCCTTTGGCCTTAGGGGTAATCCGTCTCTGCAAACATGTGCGCACTACAAGCCAGCGAGAGAGTATTTTTGTTTTTTATTATACTGTTCTTCGGACAATCAGTGTATTTTTTTCGCAATTGATCGCTAGGCACCCCTAAAATATGACGCCCTAGGCCCGGGCCTTTTCGGCCTTTAAAGTAATCCGACTCTGACAAGACACGCCATAGAACAATACAGAACTGACCGCTGGACGATTTTTTCCTAGACATTGTTAGTCCATAGTTCTGTATTGGTCCATGCTTTTTATTCATTATACCCCTCAAGTCCAATACTGTTTAGTATAGTTAATAAATAGCCTTGAGATCCTGAACGTTTTATTCTCATTATTTGAAATTAGGTAGCCTTCAAAATGCTGGCTACGTTGACGTTAATTTGTCGATAAAAATTATATGAGATCACTTCTAAAGTATTGCCTACCAAAAAAGAATCATCATAATCAATTCATAATGTGGCGAAGTGGTCGTGTAACAAACATACAAACGAACAACAAGTACCATTAGTAAAGACAATGTGCAGCAGGAAGACGTTTTCGAGTAGGGACAATCATGTAGTTTTAAATAAACTTATTAATATTTTAAGCACGTTCGGTCGTGCATAGAGTACTGTTCCCATCTTTGGGATTGTTCGGCTAAGTACCAACTTGAAGCCTTTTAATCAGTTGAGAAACGTGCTAGGAAACTCATTGGCAACGATTCTCTTGTTCGTGCAAAACTCCAAAGCTTGGAGCACCACCGCAAAGTTGCTAGCTTATCGGTTTTTTATCGGATTCATTTCGGTGAGTGTGCATCTGAGCATCATCTAATTTCCCCTTGCCCTTTTTACTATCGGACAGTCAGAAACACGAAAAAGCGTCACCGTTTCATGGTGGATATTCCAAAAACCCGAACGCTTTATGGTAGTGTATCAAAAGTGCGATTAAATTAAACCCACAAGCGCCAGTGTATATTCAGCGACCGAGGAAGTGACACCACCGCTCACTCACTCTACCTATTGATAGAAGTACTTAACACCAAGCCCAATAGTCCCGAGATTATAACGCATACTATAAAGGTAAATATAATATTCAACATTTTCATTTCACATATTTTTAGGATCATTTAACTTTTTTTTTGTCATACCTGTTTGTACAAACTGTCCCACTGCTGGGCGCGGGCATCACATTGTGAGAAGGGTAAGGCCATTTAACTTAAACTTTAAGATACCCTTATGTGTATCTTATCTGCAACTTATCTGTAATATATAATAATAATTATTAATTGATTAAATATTAATATAAATTATTTTCTACTGCAAATTTTATTCACTCGTTGACAGCGAGAAATTGAATGATATTTTCGTTAAATTGTCAATAATTATAAGTTTTAAGTAACAAACCAAGAGAATTAATAAACAATAATTGGCCAAGTGCTTGGCCGACCACGCGCTGAGTATGGTTCCGTAGTTGCACTTCATTATTATATTATGTAGACGTAGATAGGCTTACTCGTTTGAAACTATAAGTAGAACTGTATTTTTGGACTGAATTGTATTTATTAAAATTGAATTGACACATTGACTGAACTAAATTCTTCTTTCTTCTATCCAGATGTTTGTTAGTATTTGCGTAGATTGCATTTTTCAACCATTACAAAAATTGGTACATCGGTTTTTACAATTGTATACTTATATTTAGTCGTCGGGAATTTTTGACTAAGAAATGTGGAAAAGTTGGCTGTAGCATTTTTAGGAAAGATTTTCAAAATTTTACTATGGAAATTAACGTGGTTTTCACACATTTTTAAATAAAAACTACGGGTCACTCACGTCTGTTTTGAGCCGAAATATCCGACTATAGTTTCAACCGCATTCGGCGGTCTTTTCAAAGGAGCAGCACACATGTCACTCTCGGTCGGTGACGCTATTTCGGCTCAAAACAGACGTGAGTGACCCGTAGTTTTTATTTAAAAATTTACAAAATTGGTTAGTAAAGTATGTTTAGTGAGTACCAAACTATATTAATTTGTTCTAAAAGCGTGTTGTTCTCAATCCTCGACTCGTGTTTTTGTGGTGAATCATACTGATAGTATTATAATTATTTTGCGGTACTGAGTAGTGTGTAAAACCATTTGAGTCATTTGTTTTAACCCGATGATAAGGTTATCACTGGGTCCACCAAAATCTATTTAACTTGGTGGGAATGTATTAGTATTAACATTTGTCTCCATGATATTGTTAGAAGTAAGTAGATGTGCAGAATATTCCATTATCCATTTATTTTATAATCACCAAGGGAATAAAAAAAATCGCATCATATCAATCAACAATCATGTCTTGGAATTTTCAAGGCTAGAATGAATAGATATCTTCTAGATCGACGAGGTCCATATACGGCCACAACGTTGGTGTCAGTGTTTTGTTTATGTATTGTGTCATGCATATAAGTACGGAAGCCTTGGTATGCGAGTGAAACTCACACTTGCCGGATTTATTTAACTTTGTTTACAGAGTTATTTGATCGAGTTGTCAACCAGCTTTTGCCAAAATGTCGTCTCCGTTGTCCCAAAAACGAGCAGAAATGAGAACTGAGAGTATCGTGGGTAAATCTGTAAAGAAACTACCTGGAATCGCAGAAACTTTGGGAAACAACCTGGAGAGAGCTGGCTATAATCAGGTACGAGTATGTTCATCATCATCATCTCAGCCATAAGAAGTTAACAGCTGGTTATAGGATGTCTGGAAATGACCGTTCGGAAGCGGCTTGCATTCAGCGTCTTCCCGCCACTTGGTCATCTGTCCATCTCGTAGCTGGTCTTCCTACACTGCGCTTGCCGGTGTATGGTCTCCACTAATCAGCTGTGCTATGTACGATAATTACTTTATCATAAATCAACACCCACATTTTCATCATACACAATTTGAGCGATCGGATTATCCTAGTAAATTTCGCCAAAACATAATTATTGACGCCTCCCCCACATTAGGCGACGCCTAATGTGGGGCCTTAGCCAATAAATCACATCGCATCGCAATAAAAGTATTAATAGAAATTCAGGAACTGGAAATCCCATGCAGTCATCCAATTCCACCCAAATCTAAAGTAACTCTGTCTATCGTCTGTTGTCTCTATCTGTTCACGGCGAAACGGCTGAACCAATCGTTATGGTATAGAGATTCTTTAGTACCTAGAGAAAGACATAAGCTGTACTTTATTATCATCATCATCGTTTTCCATCACCACGTGGGTAAAACAGCACTTGCACGTTGCACGGGGCACTGCTAGTGCTTTATTAACTTGATATAACTAGCTTATTACCTGCGACTTCTTGCGCGTAAAAAATCTTCACTTCCACCCGTCTCGCGGCAAATAACCTGCTTCCGACTGCGTCGTGCCTCTGCCTCTTTTCTGCCCCGTCCCTGCCGCGTGCCTGTCCCATATCGTAAATTGAGGTATCAAGCCGTATTATTGTTAGATAAACATTTCGTTTTAGTTATTTTGATCTTCGGGTATTCTAATTTTGATAATAACTTCACTGTTTATTTGTATTCATTCTTGTTTTAGATTACTGATGTGTATAGTAAAGCGCAGTCCATGGATTTCAACGAGAAGAAGTTTAAAGGGTGGTTAATGAGTACATCTGGAGCTAACAAAAGACAAGCCTCGGAGTGCTATCAGGGCATTAGGGATTGGAATCAACAGTTCGACCCAGAAAGAACATTCTGCGGAGCCAAGTCGCCACAGTCTCAGTGCGCCTACCGACCACGAAACAAGTAGAAGCAGTGGTGGCGCCAGATCAGACATATTATTTAGATTATGAAAAATAAATAAAAACGTACATCTGATCAGTCCGGCTATAGTAATATTTTTTATCTTAAGCCTCAGCAGCGGCAATATTTTTAAAGAGTTATTCTATTGTGGCTTACCTATGTGCTCTGGAGACAAAATAAGAAAATCATAAGCCTTTATTTCCTCTATGCTATTTAACTTTAAAATATACTTAAATATATATATAATGTTTGTAGAAGACAGTATTGTTTTTTTTGTAATATGTCTGTATAGTTATTATTGTTATTGTTTGCTAATCACATATTTAATGATCTGGATAGCCTCCGGCCGTGCCGTCGTCCCGCGCCGTGTGCTGTCACTGTGCCTTTGCTTGACGTTTGGACACATGGCGCGCCGTACCTCCAAACGTCAGCAAAGACACAGCCGTATCATTCTTTTCTCGAATCCCTATGTCGAACATTTTGGGTTCATCTACCAAGATCCAGAGATGATGATGATGATGATGATGGCATGATTCGCCAGAGGAGTTCATGACTCATCAGTTCACCATGATCCTTTGATTCTCCAGAGGAGCCTCGTGAGCTTTTTATTTCACCAGGATCTCCAATGGTATTGTTGAAATATTAAGTCTCATCCCTGGGAATTATTTAAAAAAATCCAAAATTCTAATTTTAAAATTAAGCATCCCTGCACCCTTAGTACAAGTTTTTCGTACGCCTCCACACATATTTTGAAAGCGCCTTCTATGGATTACGAAGAGAAACGTAAAAAATGTATAAAGGCGTACGAAAACTTTCATCGCCGCGTTTCTTCATAAAAACTTGTAGTAAGGGTACTGTTTTATTTTGCGGCAAGCGCAGCGTAGGAATACCATCCACGAGATGGACAGTTGATCTCATACAAGTGACAGGAAGACGCTGGGTGCAGGCCGCTTCCAACCGGTCTTTTTTGAAAATCCATGGGGGAGGCCTATGTCCAGCAATAGCTGAAATCATGATGATAATGCATCCTTGTTTTGTTCCATGACAATTTAACAAAATGTCAGAAAAAACCTAACTTGGGCGATTACCTTACTTAATGCTTGCCGTAAGGCCGGGGAAATCCTATCTACTTATAATACATCATCACTCTTTACCAGCCAGTAACACAGACATAAAACTATTACATGGTTAAAGCTTATGAAAATAAAAATATATTTTTACTTATTTATTGACTGAGTGAGCAAAGCAAACGAAAGTCTGCATCAACTAGCAAGAGTTTCGGTCTTATGTCCAGATGTTTGTTGACACTAGCTTGCTGGTTCGTATTTTTCAACCAATCTTAACGAAACTTATAATTACAGTCAGGTTTCTCTATTTATTTTTTCTATTACAGACTTTTTTGCAACAAGTAATTAAGTACTTGCAAAATTTTGTACTCACAAAGTCTACTGTTCGTAGTAAGTTTATATCAATAAGCAGCCAAGTGCATGTCATGCCACGCGCAAAGTAGAGTTCCGTAGTTGCACTTTTTTTTTTTAACCTAGATCTCTCTGCTGGGCAAAGGTCTACCCCATTTCCATCCATTTCTCGCGCTCCATTGCTATTTCGGACCAGCCATGACAGAATGTGTTTAAGTCATCCCGCCATCACTTTCGCTTATAATTCACATCATAATTAAGCTTATAATCGGAATATAATGAACATAAGAGGTAACTTATGTTAGTTTAAATGAAATTTGCACGACATTTTCATTTTATACTTTTCTAAGTACCAAAATTTTTCAACTATTACTCGTTAACTTGTAAAGCCTACTTAGCCGTGATAGTTTTCCTTTTAATTGCCTCATATATGCTACAAGCATGATTTTTTTCTTATCTCTAAAGTCAACCGTTTAGCTAGTAGGGGGGAGACAAAAAATATCATTTCAAAGCTTAATATTTCGCAAACGGATCCCTAAATTGAAAAATGGTTTACGTGAGCCCCCATTTTTTTTATTACTTATCGAACAACACCCCACACGATGGAGTATATGAGGAAAAAAAACATCCCTACTTTACGTGTACGGGAGGTACCCCATTTTTTTTTTTTTATATTTTGTTCTACGACTTTATCGACATACTAATAATAATTTATGGATTAATTACAGCCAAATTACAGCTTTCTAGTAATAGGCTTTGAGCAAAGACGCGGACAGACAGGCGAAACTATAAGGGTTCCTTGTTTACAACGGAACCCTAAAAAGGCCACAAAAGATATCACGAGACGAGCTTTACTCCCACTGCAATAGCTGAACCAGTGCTTAGTGAGAAATGGAAAGATCCAAGAGAGACTTTCTCCCGCAGTGGGACAATCACGAGTGAAAATGAAATTTATTTGTAAATCAATAAATATTGGTGTATATTTCACACAACACAATCTAGCATATCATAACATTATCTCCGCTCTAAATGTAATTCGGTGCCTTCGACGTTGACGGCACGGGTTCATTCCGCCTCTCCTTCGATCTTTTCTCGAACTCTTGCACGACGCCTAATACGGCTCTCAGCATTTCAGTCTCGAAATCTTGGTGGATACATCTACATTTGTCAGAAATGAACGCCAAAATATGCGGGTTGGGGTTGAAGTTGTTTGCGAAAGTATTGTGTTCGCGCTCATTCGGAGATAAATCAGCCTGAATGGAATTTCCCGGCGTCGAAATCCTGACTCTTCTGGCGTCACGAGTGGCTGATGCTGACTGCACTCGAGGAGTTTCTGTTAGTGAGCTATCTTGTTCTGAAAACAAAAATATATTTATTACAAACCGCCCCGTTGTTTCATCTTTCACTACTTTTTTCATGTTGCTTATTTTAATTCATGCCGTAGGTATAACTTACCGTGCCATCGGCCAAATTCTTCAAAATAACTTTTTAATATTCTCTACTTTCAGTTTTCGCTGGTCCAAATACGCTAAGAATCCAATATTTCTAATACAATGTAGTTGTAATAATATATTACAAGTGTCTTTATTAACTAACAAAACAATATAAAAATTACACATGCTTGACTAACTAAACTACTACAATATACTACTATAAAATAATTTACCCCAGACTGATAAAGGTCTAAATATAATCCAATTGATCAAACTCACTACCAACGTGCAACGTCCCCAGCATGCTGCAAAGCTTTCATCAAAGTTTAATTAAGTAACTATGTAAAAATTGCACAACCTTACGATCGTCGGTCGTACATTATTGAATCAACTTAAAGCTCTTCTGATATGCAGTTCACAAGGACACGCACAGGTTAAATAAAAACCGGAGAAATGCGAGTCAGACTCGCCCACCGAGGGTTCCGTACTAACTAGTAGATAAAAGGGGGAAATTATAATATATTTTCCTTCATTATCCGAAAAATATACAGTGTAAAAATATTAAAAAACCTGTTTTAGCTTGTGCTAATGAAGCTCTTTCATATGATACCCCACATGATACTGTTAAAGCACTTTAAAATTTGGACCTTCCTTCCTTGCATAAAGACCCTATTTTTAACACGCTTTTATTAGGTCGACCTGTATGTAATGAAATCTAAGGTAACTAATTTAACCATCTTCCAAGGATCGTAGCGTCATGAAAATTGGCAGCTGTATGTAGTTCTGATGACAATACAATAATATGGTACTGTCGAACGGTTCTGATGATGGAGCCGGAAGATATGAACTAGAACTTCATGATGTATCATAGCTGTGTTTGGATTTGTTAGAAAAGTCTTGTAATGAACTTTGACCACAATAATTTGTAGCGTGTTTTTTAGATATAAAATTTAGAAATTATTTGTGATTAAATTAAAAATGTAGAGTTTTCGGTTTTTTCCCTCTATGTGGACTATATGACAATGCTTCTTGCTAAATTTCATAGTTACAGATCAACGGGAAGTACCCCATAGGTTTTGATTCCCTTGCGAGTGTCAAAATATGTGTTTTTGCGACATATTCGACTGTAACTTTTTTGTTATAAAAACTGAGAAGTTTGATTTTTCTCTCTGCAGCAAGAAACTATGGATCTGTGTTTAAGGTTTTAATTTCAACTCGATACCTTCACGCGTTTAAGGTCTTGATGGACAGACGTACAGACGGACGGACGGATAGACGGACAACAAAGTGATTCTATAAGGGTTCCGTTTTTTCCTTTTGAGGTACGGAACCCTAAAAATTCAAAAAGCCAACCTTACCACGAAATTTTTCTCTGTATTTCATCAACACTAAGTAGATTTTTTCGATATCGGACGCTTTGATAACCAAGCACTTTTTTCTCATCCAAGCTCTAAACTGCTTTTTATCGCTATTCAAACTTAGCAATATTTCGTACAGCTGACCAACCTAAAAAATTAGATAAATGATAATAATAAGGTGGCATACAACAAATTATCTACTTCCATGAAAACCATAAGCATAACTTTAAAAGTCATTCAGTTATTCATTAAAAGTCTCGAATCTCAAGTCTTGAGAAAGTTCATTACACCCTTCAAGGCATTAGTTGACGATATTTCTACCGAGCTACAGACAGGTGACGATTTTAGTTATTTATTTACAATAGCATAAACTCTCATCTGACAAATTACATGGTAACTATTTAGCCGGCAGTGAGCCACACTTAATTCTACATAAATGGCCAAGTGCGTGTCATGCCACGCGCAATGTAGGGTTCCGTAGTTACATATTATAATTTTTGTGAGTTTTATACAGGGTATCTTGCTTGATACTACGAACATATGAGTTAACTTATGTTAATTTAAATGAAATATTCGTTTTGGACGTGTCTAAGTAATTATTTTAAGTTGATTGAGTAAAACTCGATAATTTGTAAAGCCTGCTTAGCCGTGATAGTTTTTCTTTTAATTTCATCATATATGCTACTAGCCTGATTTTTTTAAATCTTTTTTATTTATTTTTTAATCTCCAAGGTCAACCGCTTAGCCGGTAGGGGGGGGGGGACACTTTACTCTTACACTTTACTCTAACAAAAAATATCACTTTAAAGTTAATATTTCGCAAATGGCTAAATAAGCCGCGGACGGACGGACGAACATGGCGAAACTATAAGGGTTCCTTGTTTACTACGGAACCCTAAAACATTATAATCTTAAAGCTTACATTTTGTAAACGGATGCCTGAATAAAAAAATTGTTTTCACGTTAGTTTAAAAAAAGCTATGCAATGATACCTCACACGATGGAGTAGACGATTTTTAAGCTATTGCATAGCTTCTATCGCGGGCCTTGAGCTTGGAGACCGAATCCAGAAATTCCGTAACGAAAATAACCTAACGCAGTAACGCTGATACAACCAATGCCACCTAGAGGCGATTTGCAGAACTAAAGAGACAAGCGAGATATTTCAAAAAGTCATTAAAAGTTCTGCTTCATCATTCATCGATAGATGGCAAAACTAAAAACTAAAAAGTATCACCGCTGTGCCGGTCGGAGTGGGGGGTGTTAGGAATACTGCATAAATAAAATAAATAAATAATTATAATTACATAAGTTGATAAAAAATGCTATGCAATAGCTTTACCGCGGCAGTCTCCGAGTGCCACACGTCTTTTTTTTCACATTTTCGTATGACCAGCTGACGTATAATCCACCAAGCTTCAGCCGGTTGATGTTTTTTTTATATTATGTTAGATATAATCTGATACAACTTTCGACCGGGAGGAAATTGCAGAAAAACAATATTTCTAGGAGTTTTGAGGTTGCTGCTGTCAAACTCACCCTCGGGGCCGCAGCTGACGTACACGAGAATTCATAATACAACACTCCTAATCTTTATACGAGTTATCGAGCAAGAGGAAATTGGTGATGGAAATCTATTGTTCGTTAACGGACCATTATTATCACTATCTTTTATTTACTTAAATTGATATCTCGGTTTTCGTTAAATATTGCGATAGATACCAATAACGTCGGAAATATCGGCATTGTCATTTTGGCTTATGAATTCTAAATGGCACATTGAAAAGACACCCAGCACTAAAATACAAAGTAGGTGTTATTACCTTCTCGATGTTGTGTCCTCTAAGTTTCTTAGCCACGTCGGGGTCCACTCCTGGAATCTCAGTGAGAGGTTTGTTTTCGATATCTCCCAGCGCGGGTACAAATTTTTTAAAAATAGACATCGTTCAATCAAACAGCTCCTTATACAAAATGGACAAAACGCCGTTCCTCTGAAAACAACCACAAAGTTCTGTTAAAAAACCGGCCAAGCACGAATTTATCTCGTACATTGAGGTTCTGATACACATCTACTCAAGTCACGACTCAAGTTTATAAAGCACTAGCTGAGCCCCGCGATTTCACCCGTGTAGTGATGACAAACAGTGATGATGATGATGATAAAATGAAGCCTATGTCCGTCTCCTAATCCTTGGCTATATCTGTACAAAATTTCAAAACAATATGTTCAGCCGTTTAGTTGTGAAAAAAGGTAACAAACATACGGACTTTCGCTTTTATAATATTTTATAAGTAACTATTATGGATACTAAGGATGAGACACCAATGAAATGAAATTAAATTAAATTAAATGAATTTGATCCACAAAAAATAAGGTACAAGCATGATCTCAATGATCTGAAGTTCCCGGCAGCTGAAGTTCCCGGCAGCTTAGTGGTGAGACCGTCTGACTTGCGATCCGCAGGTCCTGAGTTCGAATCCCACGGCACGCACCTCTGTCTTTTCCAAGTTATGTGCGTAATGTTGATTGCCGCCAACTTCAAACGGTGAAGGAAAACATCGTGAGGAAACCTACATGTTTGAGAGTTCTCAATGATCTTGAAGATGTGTGAAGTATGCCAACCTGCACTTGGCCAGCGTGGCAGACTATGGCCTAACCCTTCTCACAATGAGAAGATGGCCCGTTCCCAGCAGTGGGACAGTTTGTACAAACAGGGCTGATAAAAAAAAAAAAAATGATCTCAAAGCGAATTCAGGCCTATTTTGCCATTTGTTGGCATGTGGAATAAACTTTTTTCAAAATCAGTATGAGTCAAAAAAATACAATGAACACAAACTTAGCTATGTATAAAAAAATACCCATAAAAACAGAAACAATAACAATCAGGGCAAGCTAAATAAAACCGTATAACAATGTTCGCTCATTCTGTCTGTTTTAATCACTTAAAACTTAGAACATTATAATCAACATATTTATATAATAAATAAAAAATCGGATTTTTTACAGTAGGTTACCTAAATTATTATGTTCCTAGAGGGACTAGAATACGGCGTCGGTCTCCCTACGCTGCGCTTGCCGGTACGTGGTCTCCACTCGAGAACTTTTTGGACCCACCGGCCATCAATTCTACGTGCTATGTGCCCTGTGCCCACTGCCACTTCAACTTGCTAATCCGTGTGCTACGTTCATCATCATCATCATCTCAGCCATAAGAAGTCCACTGCTGGACATAGGCCTCCCTCATGGATACACATACATGGATCTGGATTATTTAAAATAAATTATTAATAATCTGTAAATCCTGCGATTTTGCATATTATTTTCCTAGTTGTACTAATATTAGGCACAACTAACGCTCAAAATATTGCATATAATAATTGTAAAGAGAGTTTTAAAATTGATTATCCTGTTATTGTGGTTGTTTCAAGGTCTTGATTATTGTGGCGGCGGGTTTATCAACTTGATACATACATATATGATATTATTATAGTTGTTAATACATCTATATACCTATTCAAAATCGAGATACCCACACTAATCACAAATTTTAATAAACTAGTTAAACTTCGAAGCTGAAATCTGGAATGTAATTATAGAGTACAGTTAAGAAAATATTTTAGGAAGGATCAAATTAAGGGAGCAGTAAATTGAGATCGTGGCAGAAGTAGGCCAGCTAGAGAATGATACTGTCTGAGAGAAAGCGAGACTAAGCAATATTATTAAAGAACTGAAAATCCGACGAGCCGTAGTTCGAACAAAATAATATAAACTTGAAAATAATTAGATAAGTGAAATCAGTTAAAAACACTTAGGTACCTGTAAAACCTAAATAAGTAAACCTATTTTCGACGTATGATAAGGTGGCTCATGCCGTCAAATTTGTATATGTATGCATATTTTATATACTCGTACATGTTCATTTTAGCTTGCGCTGTAGAAGTTACCAACTGTTTTGTTCCCACGGAATCCCGCATATTGCAAGCAAAATTCTGGTTTTTAGATCCCTAATTAGACGTACCTATTTGATTAAATACTGTCCCCAAAAATTCGTAAATATATATGAACATACATATAATATGTATGTTCACAGTAGTATATAGCCACATTGAACGACAAAATAATTTGTACCTTTGTATAAAAAAATAGGTACTGTAAACAGTGTAAACAGGCGTGAAATGAAAAAAGTTGTACCTGAAAAGTCAAAAGTAGATCTGTGATCCCAGGACTAATGGACTTGACGTTTATTTTCTTCTGTGTCTGTGGAGGAGCGAGAGGGTGTTACGGCTTCGGTCACTGAATGAAGAATAAACCGAATGCAGGACGCTAATCGCGCTGACAATGAGTCATTAATATTTGACGCATTATTTTTATTGAAGTTTCCGGCAGCCTAGTGAAGGTTCCGGCAGCCTAGTTGGGAGACCGTCTGACTTGCGATTCGCAGGTCCTGGGTTCGAATCCCGGTGCGCGCACCTCTATCTTTTCGAATTTATGTGCGTATTGTTGATTGCCGCCAACTTCAAACGGTGAAGGAAAACATCGTGAGAAAACCTACATGTCTGAGAGTTCTCAATGATCTTGAAGATGTGTGAAGTCTACCAACCCGCACTTGACCAGCGTGGTAGTTCGCGCCCAGCAGTGGGACAGTTTGTACAAACAGGGCTGATATATATATTATTACTATCATTAGTATTGTTTATAAGGTATTAATAATGTAGATTGCGCTTTGTTACACAAAGATGGATAAAGACGAGACTTTAATTTTAACTAAAACTGACTAAATTATTATTGGTTTTGGTGCTATAGAAAAAATCGTTAAATTTTTTGTCATAAATGTTATATGTCGATATGGACAAAGGATCTGTTTCTAATTTTGTCTTGTTTCAAAACTACAAATAATCAAGATCATATCGGACGTGAAAAAACTTTGAATGGTAATAAGAATCCATACCTTGTTGTTGTTTAGTTATTGGGCATATTTATTTGTGGCAAAACAAAAGTAAAGTAAGTAACAAAACATATATTATAGAAACCAGATTTTACTTACAAAGTGAATAAATTACAGTTTAAAAAACTAAAAAACACGCTACAAATTATTGTGGTCAAAGTTCATTACAAGACTTTTCTAACAAATCCAAACTCAGCTATGATACGATGTTCCATCATGAAGTTCTAGTTCATATCTTCCGGCTCCATCATCAGACCAGTTCGACAGTACCATATTATTGTATTGTCAACTGGTTTGAACTCCCAAGGCAGGGGGGGGGGGGGGGGGCTGCCTACGGCCTCGATTTAAGTTAACTTTAAAAGTTTTCTGACGATATTTTAAGTTTCATTGTGTAATTACTTTCTAGTTACCTCACGAGCTGAATCTGATCAAATCTAGGGTTACGTAGTGCTAAATCTAGGGTACTTAGAAAATAGTCTAACCTGATTATGTACATTATGTAACTTTGTAAAAATAGTATTTGTTTGGATTTAAGTAATAAGTTTATTATTACTATTGAAGGTTTATAACAGTGAATAAATTGTAACACATGGAATAGATAAAATTACAATAAAAAAATAGATTAATTACAATTTTAGTTGAGCTTGCTAACAAGTTCGATTAACATTGCCATAAGTTAAAAGGTAAACAAGTATCTGTGTTACAATAAAAACAAAATACCCGACTTCATAAGAACAACTTTAACACTATAAAAACTATAAATACAACCATTTAACCATTTGATTGCATTGATTGCCAATTTATTATTCATATATTAAATTTAAGCATATAGGACTTAGATATATATTTAAGTATATATGTATATATATATTTATAATTTCCTGATACCCTACTCGATAGGTTTGGTTAAAAAAAAATAACGACTTACATACAATTTAAAAAGAATGAGCTTATTAATTCGGTCCGTATGTTTTTTTTTGTATGGTTGGTCACCGTTTACTCAGCCAACTGTGCATTGATTTTGATGATTCTTTTATAAAAATCGAAGCAGTACCTACTTTGATTTTTATAACAAATGTAGAAAAGTGAATAGCGAGTCGCGTATGTACGCATATACGCGACTTGCTATTTACTTTTCTACAGGCGTTATACAAATTGCGTATTTTGAAGTCGTTTTTTTTTTAAAGTTTTTTAAACTATAATTATTCACGATTTCTTAGTTACCGTCCCTGACTGACTGGCGCGACTTTCGCAATAATTGCTCTAGGTACCGATGACTCAATTTATCGCCAAATATTCGTTGCGATCTATATGTTCGCGGTATATATTTGTGGACATTTCACGTATGTGGACAATATGCGTGCTTATACATTATGTAGCCACATAGTTTAGTGTTCATAGGTACCTAAGTTGATAATTAGGTGCGTGATTATATGTAGAATGATAAGTCATCTTTAGGATACATTAACATAATAGACATAATAACAAAGATAATAAGAGTATGACTGATATAGATAGGAGGCCTCAAGCACGTAGTACTTAGTAGATATGCTTAGTTATTTGTTACAATAAATAAGACCGATACCATCTTGTGTCTCATTAACACCAACACTCAGGACTCTGGCATACATTACAATCAGTGAGTGAACAATCAATCATCCCCTGTTTTCCTACCCTTAGGGTTGGTTTTTTTCCCAATTTCTTTTTTTTTTGTATCAGCTTTGTTTGTACAAACTGTCCCACTGCTGGGCGCGGGCCATCTTCTCATTGTGAGAAGGTTTAGGCCATAGTCTGCCACGCTGGCCAGGTGCGGGTTGGCAGACTTCAAACATCTTCAAGATCATTGAGAACTCTCAGACATGTAGGTTTCCTCACGATGTTTTCCTTCACCGTTTGAAGTTGGCGGCAATCAACACAATGGCTTTGATTTACTTTTTAGGAAAAGCTCAGTTATTTTATGTTCAGGTTAAAAATGAAAACTTATATCGCGACTGACATTACCAATATAAAATAAGTACCTACTGTACCTATTTTAATTATTCAACTTATGGAGTTTTATGAAAATCAGACAAGTTTCAGGATGGAAACGACTTCAACTCTGATAGCTTTAAAAGACAAGTTTTAACAATTACAATTTCATTACTATTAAATTATTAATAATCAATAATTTGGTGTTGCATTCTTGTAAAATGTTGACTCTCCAAAAATACCCTCAATTCCAATAAAGGAGTAATTTAAGCAATTGGTGAGAATTAATTATTATAGAGCAAGATTTTGTAAGCTTTTGAGATGTACCATCCCTTAAAATAAACTGAGGGTTACATTAATAGGTTATTATTGAAATAAATGTTATATGAGTATTCAAACTCCCTTCTGCTTCGGCGGTGATACATCTTCAGTTCCATTTTATGCTACACTTTGATGATACAGTTTCAGAAGTTCCATTGCATCCTGCGCTTGACGTTTCTCTAACAGTATTCTCCCAGAAGCCTCCTTGATGTGTTCCAAAATAATTCTGTTATCCCTGTCGGTGACAATATCAGCAAGACTGTTTGGATCCATGTCAGATAATAGGTCCAAATCCTGTTCTCCTAATAAAGAGATATGACAGAGGTTATGCTGTAAGCGGCCAACTAAATTCGCCACTTGTCCTTTGTCCCCCAATGCTACATCATCAGTCTGGTCTAAAGAAACTTGACACTTAGGCATATTCGGTGGCCACTTTTCATTTCCGTGTAAGATCATGAGTGAAGTGTTCGGATCCAAAGTCGAGAAATATTCTTCGTCATCAACCTCTGTACCGTCGGATTCCAGGACTACAGTCAAGTTTTTGGAAGGAAGCCCTAGCTTTTTCGGCACTTTTGTTAGCAAGTCCTTCAAAGATGCAGCCACAACTCCTTTCTTCTTGTCACGATTAACATCACATATTTTATAAAACTTGATATCGTTTTTCATTTTCCATTGTTTGTAATAGTCCGATCTGTAATTATCAAGAATTTACAAAAAAAAACTAAAAAAAACATTTCCAAATTTATATGGGACCAATTTCGATGCCTCTCCAATAAAAAAGAATTATCAAAATCTGACTACTCTGTAAACATTTATGCGTGTTACATAAAAAAAAAGAATAATTATACGCCTCGACTTGAGAACCTCCTCCTTTTTTCGTCGGTTAAAAACCTAATAAATAAATAAATATTTGTGGACATTTCACACATCACCATCTAGCCCAAACTAAGCAAAGCTTGTACTATGGAACTAGATGGCTGATAAAATACATATATACATATTTTTTTGTAAATATATACATAATATATGATACATAGAAACACCCAGACACAGAACAAACATCCATGCTCATCACACAAATGTTTGCCCTGGGTGGGGATCGAACCCACGACCTAACAGTTCAGCAGGTAGACATACTACCAACTGAGCCACAAGGCCAGTCAGCCTTTGAATAAAGCCACGAAGTGCAAAACTAATTAGTAAATGCTTGTGATTTGACTTTAAAATAGATAATAAGTTTTTTTTTCAACTTTAGCAAATAAGGATTATTTTGCTGATAAAAAGAATTTTCCCAGCTTATTATTTTAATGTTCCATTACCTACATAGAACATCATTCCAAGCGCGCGACGTCGATGGCGTGTTAGGAGAATAAACAACATTGGGCCTGGATTTCTTCTCCAATATTTTTGAGTGTTTCTTGTACTTGTCCATAATGCCCAATATTTCTAACTTTAAAGCAGTATGAAACTCGATAGAAATCTTTTTACTTGAATCCGAAAATTAAGCGAAGAACATCTCAATAGTGCCTGCTTTGTTTGGAGTATTGTTAGAATCGGCTGGCACGTTAGAACGAGGACTATCTGTATCGTCGTCCCCGCTTGAGGACAAATCAAACTGAACGTTTCTCGGTCTTCGATTGTTGTCTACGAGTATAAATTCAAATTCAAATTGTTTATTGGCCTTATAACAAAATCGCTATACTAGGCAAGTCGTTTTACAAAGTGTGTTCTCTAAAATTAAATAGTCAGAAAACAAAACAACTAAAAATATTGTCTAAGATTTGCCTTCTTAACTACTTGCAACAAAATTGTTAATACAATAATAATAAAAATGTCATTACCGTGTGTTTGTACCGCGTCTTTTACGGCCGGCTGGCTCCTCACGTATGTGAGGAGTATCCGTTTTGGGACTTTTTAAATCTGAAAATGAAGGAATATAATACCTGTCGACCTATCAAATAATAGATATTGAAGTAACAAAGCTCATTAAACTTCTGATTTTTTAAAATTGGGTTGTTAACTAAAATTTTAAGATTAAAAATATTAAGATAATTTTTTTTTCGGTTTTTTTCTTCTATGTGGACTATATTATGACAATGCTTCTTGCTAAATTTCATAGTTACAGATCAACGGGAAGTACTCCATAGGTTTTGATTCCCTTGCGAGTGTCGAAATATGTGTTTTTGCGACATATACGACTGTAACGTTTTTGTTATAAAAACTGAGAAGTTTGATTTTTCTCTCTGCAGCAAGAAACTATGGACCTGTGTATATGGTTTTAATTACAACTCGATACCTTCACGCGTTTAAGGTCTTGATGGACAGACGTACAGACGGATAGACGGACAACAAAGTGATTCTATAAGGGTTCCGTTTTTTCCTTTTGAGGAACGGAACCCTAAAAATTCAAAAAGCCAACCTTACCACGACATTTTCCTTTGTATTTCATCAACACTAAGTAGATTTTTTCGATATCGGACGCTTTGATAACCAAGCACTTTTTTCTCATCCAAGCTCTAAACTGCTTTTTATCGCTATTCAAACTTAGCAATATTTCGTACAGCTGACCAACCTAAAAAATTAGATAAATGATAATAATAAGGTGGCATACAACAAATTATCTACTTCCATGAAAACCATAAGCATAACTTTAAAAGTCATTCAGTTATTCATTAAAAGTCTCGAATCTCAAGTCTTGAGAAAGTTCATTACACCCTTCAAGGCATTAGCTGACGATATTTCTACCGAGCTACAGACAGGTGACGATTTTAGTTATTTATTTACAATAGCATAAATTCTCATTTGACAAATCACATGGTAACTATTTAGCCGGCAATGAGCCACACTTAATTTAATTCTAAATAAATGGCGTGTCATGCCAATGCTCAATGTAGGGTTCCGTAGTTACATAATAATATTATAACTTATGTGAGCTTTATACAGGGTATCTTGCTTGATACTACGAACATATGGGTTAATGTTAATTTAAATGAAATATTCGTTTTTGACGTGTCTAAGTTATTATTTTAAGTTTATTGAGTAAAACTTGATAATTTGTAAAGCCTGCTTAGCCGTGATAGTTTTTCTTTTAATTTCATCATATATGCCTGTTTTTTTTTTATCTCCAAGGTCAACGGTTTATCCGGTAGAGGGGGGGGGCACTTTACTCTAACAAAAAATATCACTTTAAAGTTAATATGTCGCAAATGGATCCCTAAATAAGCCGCGGACGGACGGACGGACATGGCGAAACTATAAGGGTTCCTTGTTTACTACGGAACCCTAAAAACATTATAATCTTAAAGCTTACATTTTGTAAACGGATGCCTGAATAAAAAAATTGTTTTCACGTTAGTTTTTAAAAAGCTATGCAATGATACCTCACACGATGGAGTAGACGATTTTTTTTTCACATTTTCGTATGTTCAGCTGTCGTATAATATAATCCACCAAGCTTCAGCCGGTTGATGTTTTTTTTACCCGACTGCGTAAGAAGTAGGGATATGATATATATGTTTTTCGAGTGTATGTATGTCTATTTCTTTGACACGCCCTAGAGCCTAAACGGCTTGGCCGATTGTGATGTGAGTGGTGTCAATAGATTCTTCTTAGTTGTGAGAGTGACACTGGGTACATCAAAATTTAAAAAAATCATAAGTTAGGCTGCAAAAACCTCTTTTCTGCATTCGGGTATTTTGTTTTTCTTTTAACATTGATACTTTTTTTAATATTATGTTAAATATAATCTGATACAACTTTCGACTGGGAGGAAATTGCAGAAAAACAATATTTCTAGGAGTTTTGAGGTTGCTGCTGTCAAGCTCCCTCGGGGCCGCAGCTGACGTACCTACACGAGAATTCATAAAACAACACTCCTAATCTTTATACGAGTTATCTAGTAAGAGGAAATTGGTCATGGAAATCTATTGCTCGTTCGCGGACCATTATTATCACTATCTTTTATTTACTTATATTTGTTGATCTCTCGGTTTTCGTTAAATATTGGGATAGATACCAATAACGTCGGAAATATCGACATTGTAATTTTCTTTTTAGTTTCTGGCTTATGAATTCTAAATGGCGCATCCTATTAAAAAGACACCCAGACACTAAAATACAAAGTAGGTGTTATTACCTTCTCGATGTTGTGTCCTCTAAGTTTCTTAGCCACGTCGGGGTCCACTCCTGGAATCTCAGTGAGAGGTTTGTTTTCGATATCTCCCAGCGCGGGTACAAATTTTTTAAAAATAGACATCGTTCAATCAAACAACTCCTTATACAAAATGGACAAAACGCCGTTCCTCTGAAAACAACCAAGTTCTGTTAAAAAACCGGCCAAGCACGAATTTATCTCGTACATTGAGGTTCTGATACACATCTACTCAAGTCACGACTCAAGTTTAGAAAGCACTAGCTGAGCCCCGCGATTTCACCCATGTAGTGATAATGATGATGATAAAATGAAGCCTATGTCCGTCTCCTAATCCTTGGCTATATCTGTACAAAATTTCAAAACAATATGTTCAGCCGTTTAGTTGTGAAAAAAGGTAACAAACATACGGACAGATAGTTACTTTCGCTTTTATTAACCGACTTCGAAAAAGGAGGAGGTTATCAATTCGTACCGTATATTTTTTTGACCGAGCGAGCGTAGCGAACGAAGCGTCTCTGCATCAACTGTCCAAATTTTCTTTCGTCTGTCAGTTTGTTTGTTTGTATGTTCGTACTCGCGTACAGGGCGTAATTTTGAACCAATTTTGATGAAACTTGGTGTATAGGTTCTATGGTTTTTTTTTTTTTTTTTTTGTCGTCAGCGATTTTTGATAAGAGGGGTGGTTCCCATAAAAAAGGGGGAAGTTTATTGCGGTGTCAATTACCAACCGATTTTAATGATATTTGGTAGGTAGGTAAAGTACACAATTATTACAACTTGTATTAAAAATGATCAGAATTGGTCAAGTGGTTGTCGAGATATGACAACCAACTTCAGATTGCATGTAACAGTGAGGGCGCGTGGATGTGCTTGATGCATTTAATATGCAATAATTTTCTTGATTTTACGTTTTCTCCATTTATAAAGTATTATTTGTTATAATAAGAATATACATTGTTTTTTAACTAAGGGCATCTACACATATCCTATTTTTGTATTAATTGTGTATTCAAACTAAATTGATCTTTCAAGGTGCTTAAACTTATGGAAAAAATGTTTTTTACCGTGAAAATCACCAATCGTGAGTATCTGTAAATTCACTTAAAATTGCGAAATCGGCCAAAATTTTACATACGGCATCCTAAGCCAAATTTATGTAGGTAGGTATTATGTACAGATGATTTAAGGTGAGCTACAAATAAGCTCTCTCGCGAGGTCTACTGTTCGGAGAACTACTAGTTTTTATGTATTTACACGAATTACTCCGCCATTCGAGATCAAATTTTTATGTTTCCTGAATTTGTGTATAGAGAAAACTCCCAAGTTGGTCCCATAATTATTTCATAAACATCGCTTAATTACTTTTTGAATAATCTCTAAAAATTAAAATATTTTTATTGTATTCCTGAGTATGTGCGTCAGATTATAGAACCGCAGAGCTCCACCTACTCGTTTTTCTTTGCAAGAGTGTCAAATATTAAGGATAATCGTATAAACATCTGCACATTTTCTAATCTTCGAAGACCAGCATTTGACATTCAATGACAAATCGCATTCTTGATAAAAGAAAAAAAAGCGAGTGAAAAAAAGAGGTCACTTTAAAAAGTTAACTATCGTGTAGTATTTAGTAAGTTGCGTTTGAAGTCGGTTTTTTAATAGAAAAATTATAATATTTAATAAGTAACTAATAAGGATACTAAGGATGAGACACCAATGAATACAAACTTAGCTATGTATAAAAAATTACCCAAAAAAACAGAAACAATAACAATCAGGGCAAGCTAAATAAAACCGTTTAACTATGTTCGCTCATTCTGTCTGTTTTAATCACTTAAAACTTAGAACATTCTAATCACCATATTTTTATAATAATAAATCGGAATTTTACAGTAGGTTACCTAAATTATTATGTTGCTCCTTGCCGGGGACTAGAATACGGCGTCGGTCTCCCTACGCTGTGCTTGCCGGTACGTGGTCTCCACTCGAGAGCTTTTTGAATCCATCGCCCATCAATTCTACGTGCTATGTGCCCTGTGCCCACTGCCACTTCAACTTGCTAATCCGCTGTGCTACGTTATTTCAAATAAATTATTAATAATCTGTAAATCCCGTAATTTTGCACATTGTTTTCCTAATTGTACTAAAATATTTTTTTTTTTTTTTTTTATCAGCCCTTTTTGTACAAACTGTCCCACTGCTGGGAACGGGCCATCTTCTCATTGTGAGAAGGGGTTTACTAAAATATTAGTAAAGCACAACTAACGCTCAAAATTTTGCATATAATTGCAAAGAGTATTTTACAATTGATTATCCTGTTATTGTGGTTGTTTCAAGGTCCTGATTATTGTGGCGGCGGGCTTATCAACTTGACACATACATATACTTATATATGTACATACATAAATTACGTATGTACTTACACAGTGTAGTAGCCACATTGAACGACAAAATAATTTGTACCTTTGAAAAAAATAGGTACTTTGGTACTGTAAACAGGCGTGAAATGAAAAAAGTTGTACCTGAAATGTCTAAAGTAGATCTGTGATCCCAGGACTAGTGGACTAGACGTTTATTTTCTTCTGTGTCTGTGGAGGAGCGAGAGAGGGTGTTACGGCTTCGGTCACTGTATGAAGAATAGACCGAATGTGGGACGCTGACCGCGCTGACAGATTTTTTACATACAATACAGTGAGTCATTTTAATGTTTGACGAATTATTTTTATTGAAGTTTCCGGCAGCCTAGTGATGTTTCCAGCAGCTTAGTCGGGAGACCGCCTCACTTGCGATTCGCAGGTCCTGGGTTCGAATCCCGCGGCACGCACCTCTGTCTTCAAACGGTGAAGGAAAACATCGTGAGAAAACCTTACATGTCTGAGAGTTCTCAATGATCTTGAAGATATGTGAAGTCTGCCAACCCGCACTTGACCAGCGTGGTAGACAATGGCTTTACCCTTCTCACAATGAGAAGATGGCCCGCGCCCAGCTGTGGGACAGTTTGTCCAAACAGGGCTGATAAAATATATATATATATATGTATATATTACTATTATTAGTATAGTTTATAGTATTATTAATGTAGATTGCGCTTTGCTACACAAACATGGATAAAGACAAGACTTTAATTTTAACTAAAACTGACTAAATTATTATTGGTTTTGGTGCTATAGAAAAAATCGTTAAAAGTTTAGGTGTAAATGTTATTCGTGGTAGGTACGTCGATATGGACAATTTGAAATGTTCGTTTCAGGTATCCCATAGTATTTCAAGTTCAAAACAATTTAAGTACCTTACTAATATAGGTATATTTAGCCAAAGGGTCTGTTTCTAAGTTTGTCTTGTTTCAAAACTACAAATAATCAAGATCATATCGGACGTGAGAAAACTTTGAATGGTAAAAAGAATCCATATAATTATACCTTGTTGCTGTTTAGTTATTGGGCATATTTAATTGCTAGTACAAGCTTTGCTTAGTTTGGGCTAGATGGCGTTGTGTTAAATGCCCTCCAATATTTATTTAATTGTAATGCTAATAATTTAAAAGTAACAAAACATATATTTTAGAAACAAGATTTTACTTACAAAGTAAAAAATAAATTTAACTCTCATATATTGTGGTCAATAACAGGCCTCATGGCTCAGTGGTAGTACGACTGCTTCCTGAGCTATAGGTCGTGGGTTCGATCCACACCCAGGGCAAACATTTGTGTGATGAGCATGGATGTGTGCTCTGTGTCTGGGTATTTCTATGTATCATATGTATGTATTTACGAAAAAAAAAAAGTATATATGTATTCTATCAACCATCTAGTTTCCATAGTACAAGCTTTGCTTAGTTTGGGCTAGATGGCGTTGTGTTAAATCCAATATTTATTTATTTTATTTTATTCTGAAGGCACCGCTAAATTAATGAAAAAAATTAAGTACACTAAATTCCATATGCTAAATTAAAAAAGGAACAAAAATTGTATGGGAATTTAGTTCTTTTTTTTTAATTTAGTTATTTTTAACATTTTAATTATGCTCTAAGTGGTGCCTTCAGAATAGCTCTTATTATACTTATTAGTCAACAGTTGTACTATAGGAATGTATATAGTATATGTATATAAGAATAATAATCATCTCATGTTAACTCATAATAGATAACTTATTTTTAATGTATAATTATAAATATAAATCTACCCAAAATAAGAAATAGGTATTCATTTTAAAAGTATGAAATGCAATCGCAGTGGATTGAACTATAAATCTCTCTGCATCTTCGTCGAAGTACACGTGTTTTTTTTTTTTGTTTAATCGCCTTTGTTCCCTCCGATTTGGGAATCAGAGACTTTGTATAACTTACAATTTTTTCCACTAAGGACATACCTATTATATTTTTATCATTTTGTCTTCAATTATTTATGTGTCTATTGTATTATAGTATATATGATAATTTTACTAACAGAAAGAAAATGTAAGAAAAAAACTATACGAAGAACTATGACTCTACCTCTACACTTTAAGGCTACATAAAAAAACAATTTATGTAGTTAATTTTAAAACATATATACAGAAAACAAATAAAAAAATAAATAAGTAAGTACATACTATAATTGTGTATGCATGTATTCAATTACACGTTTTGTTGTTATCATCTGTGTTATGTGTGGTTTGAAAGGTTATGCCAAAGTCAAAGTCATTTATTGGTAAAATCAATTTATACGTCAAACAAAATTCAGAATCTTGTACAGATTAATAGAAACTAGATTGGTAGTAAATAACATAAAATAAATTATTAGACATACAATTATAATTAAAATGATACAATAAATAAATAGATTAAATCTTAAAGCACTATTATTATTAACGGGATATTTACCGTCGTTCGCGTTAATTTTGAGCTCCCGATATAAAAAAATCAAAGATCAAATCAAGATTAGATTAAATCTTTTCTTTTTTCACTGATGCTACTTTTATACTTCCTCTAACATACTCATTCCTAATTTTATCTAATTCCTGTAAAAGTGTTTCTGTAAATAAAGATACTTTGAAATTGAAATATTTACAATTAGATCAAAGATATCAAATCAGATAATGCCCATGGTTAGATTGTTGCCTATAGTATAAAAATGCACTATGTGAATGCTAAATATACTGACGGTAATTGAATAGTTCACAAGGGATCGACGCAAATGAAGCAAAACAAACATTTATATACATCAAGGCCGTAGTCAGGAATTCATTTAGGGGGGGGAAGAAGGATTTTTTATAATGGCCGAACTGGTAATGGTTGAACTAAGCCCCTGCCTACGGCCTTGATTTAAGTTAACTCTGACTTTTCTGACGATATATTACTTTCTAGTTACCTCACGAGCTGAATCTGAACAAACCTAGGGTTATGTAGTGCTAAATCTAGGGTACTTAGAAAATAGTCTAACCTGATTATGTACATTATGTAACTTTGTAAAATTGTATTTGTTTGGATTTAAGTATAAATTTATTATTACTACTGAAAGTTTAGATCATAGATTAATTACAATTTTAGTTGAGCTGGCTAACAAGTTCGATTAACATTGCCAAAATTTATGAGGTAAAAAAGTATCTGTGTTAAAATAAAAACAAAATACCCGACTTCATAAGAACAACCTTTACACTATAAAAAATATAAATACAACAATTTAACCATTTGATTGCCAATTTATTATTCATAATTAAATTTAAGCATATGCCTTAGATATATAGGTATATTTAAGTCCTATGTAATATATTTATCATCTCCTTTTAATTTCCTGATACCCTACTCAATAGGTTTGGTAAAAAAAAATAACGACTTACAATTTAGCGCCAAAAATCCGCCATTTTGATTTTTTTAAACATCTTAGTACCTACGTAAAGGATTTTAAGATGAATTTAGATTTAAGATGATCAGATAAAAATACGGATACCTTACGGTCACAGAGTTATTAATATTCAATTAATTAATTAATTAAATATTAGAAATTTTATAGGTATAGGCATAGATAATACAGAATATAGGTACCGTTAACTAAACATTGTTTTTTTTTTTAAATTAATTGATTAATCATAATCTTCAGTTACAAGGAAACGTTGTTTCTTGTTTGCTTGTTGCTTGTAATAATTCGTATACTACTCGTTTGATCGTCTCTCGTACTTATTTATGGTACCTAATATTTCTACCTTGAAAGCAGTATGAAACTCAGGTGAGATTCTTCTGCCTAAATCCGAAAATGACGCAAAAAATAGCGATATGGGATCGGCGTTCCCGGACGAGTTATTGGAATTGGCTATTTGAGACGTAGAAGGAGTAGGATTATCGGAGATGATATCTTCATCGTCGCTCGATATGATATCTTGAACGCCTCTATTGTTGTTCCTTCCTTGGCCGAGTATACTCCGTTCTCCTAAGACTGAAAATTAAGAAATTGCATTACATGAGCACGCACGGCAAACCACACCAGCAGTGTTACAGGCTTTAGACAAATGGCAAGAGTTTATATTTCTACAAACGCTTACGATTCAAAATGCTAAGAAACTGTGACGTGCCGTCACGTGACATTTCGTTAGCTAATGTCAATCCCATACTTCTACTTGCGTTCACCAAATTAGAATGCCACTTGTATAACCCTCCACGATCCATCAAATAAGAGACACTGAATTCGTAATGTAGAGTTTCGATAACTATCTAATATATCATCAGCATCATCTCGTCCATAAGAAAGTGGACTTCTTAAGCTGGAAATAGGCCTTCCTCATGGACTTCCAAAAAGACCGATTGGAAGCGACTTACATCTAGCGTCTTGCATGAGGTCATCTGTCCAACTTGTGGCGGCTTCCTACGCTGCGCTTGCTAATGCGTGGTCTGAGTCTGTGGTCGAGTGGAGACCAGTGGAGGCCCCATCAAATAGGTCTAGACGCTGCGCATTGCACGACTCGATACAAAACGCGCGACATTTTTAACCGACTTCCAAAAAGAAGGAGGTTACCAATTCGGCCTGTACTTATGTTTTTTTTTTGTATGTTTGTTCACCGTTTACTCAGCCAATTGTGCATTGATTTTGATGATTCTTTTATAAAAATCGATGCAGTACTTTAGTATTTATAACAAAATAACAGGTAAAGTATCATCCAAACAACTGTAGAAAAGTGAATAGCGAGTCGCGTATGTACGCATATACGCGACTTGCTATTTACTTTTCTACAGGCATTATACATATTGCGTATTTTTAAGTCGGTTTTTTTCTGTTTTTTTAACTATAATTATTCATGCTCTCTTTGTAATGTCCCTGACTGACTGGTGCGACTGTCGCAATAATTTTTCTACCGATGGCTCAATTTATCGCTAAATATTCGTTGCGGTCTATATGTTCGACAAACCTGCGTGTTACAATTTATTTAAGAAACAGAAATACCCGAAAGAAGGAAATTTGGCCTGGCTAACAGGATGTCGAAAAGTACATAATTATTGTTATTCTGCATTTACTTGTCTTCGTTCAAAGATGAAAAAATATAATCTTACTATCAGAATACTGTAGGTGGTACTGCATCAGAGCTTCGTGGATGATTTTTGCTCTGCCAGCATCCGTGTAGTTGTTTGTGATCCATGTTTTAAATCTCTGCTCATCATAATTAAATTTGTCCAGTTTGTCGTAAAGATCAGACGCCTGAAAAATAACATAAGTACGTATAGTAAATGTAATGTGTACCTTCATTATATCACCTTGTATTCTGTAAATGAATTCATCCAGGTCATTGGCTAAGTAACTGATAGATATCGTACAAACTAAACCAAGAAAAGAAACGTACATTTGAGTGTTTTCCTTTAAAAAGTTGCAATCTACGATAGAGTACGTTTCTTTACGTTAGATCTACGATTGACCATAATCTTTCCTCTTGTTAAGCGATGGTGTGTCAGCCACATCATCGTTTAACAACAGGCGAGTTTATGGATGGAGGTCGCCGATCTAGAAAATATCTATTCCCTTTATTATATCCTATTAGCCTTGAAGATTTAGAAACAGAGATGGCGGCAAAGATTTCCATTTCTGTGCAGTACACATCAAGAACGAGGACCGATATCGATCGCTGAGTACGGCTTCCCTAGAAGGAACCTATTTACTGGCGATTTGAAGACTCCCAGATTATGATATATATTCGGAAAAACCTATTCAAGAGCGTATTAATAGCTAAGTACCAAACGTAACCGGTTCTTTCTAAATTTCCGCGCTGCAACTACGCCCACGCCTGGAACATCTTCGATTGGTTTGTTGACCATGGGCTCTGCACAAAAATTACGTAATTTTATCGTAGTCCTCATGATTATCTGATTGTTATATACCAACTCGTAACGCGATGCTTATCTGTAAACAAACAAAACATATTATCTAAACAGGTTTTATTCTTGCTTCATTGAGAATCTAAAATCGTGTAAAAATCAAAATAAAGTCACCCGTAATTTTTAAATATAAATAAATAAATATATAAATATTTGTGGACATTTCACACAACACCATCTAGTCCAAACTAAGCAAAGCTTGTACTATGGAACTAGATGGCTGATAGAATACATACATATGAACTTTATTTGTTGTAAATATATACATATGATTCATAGAAACACCCAGACACAGAACAAAATAATACCACTTTTTTGATTTGATAATCAAATGAATTTCGAATCAAAATCTCGGGCTGTAGTACCAATTGTGAGCGTAATTTTGAACTAATTTTGATGAAACTTGGCATATAGGTTGGATATTATGGATATTATGGATTATTTAATTATTATTTTTTTCGTTGGTAATTTTTGATAGAAGGGGTGGTTCATAAAAAGGGGAGAAGTTTATTGCGGCGCTAATTACCAACCTAATTTAATGTTATTTGGTAGGTAGATAAAGTACACAATTATTACAACTTGTGATAAAAACGAACAGAATTGGTCAAGTGGTTGTCGAGATATGACAACCAACTTTGCTTTTAACAGTGAGGGCGCGTGGATATGCTTGATGCATTTTAGCGCTGAATAATTTTCTTGATTTTACGTTTTCTCTATTTTAACCGTTTAATCTGTCTAGCTAGATTAATTAGAATAGTAAACATAAGTTGTTGCTTTTGCGGGTAGAAGAAGAAAATAGACTGAATCGATTAGCGAACAAAGATAAATAAATAATAGCGTAATTAAACAGAATGTATGCAACGAATATATTATTTATGTAATCCAACTAGATATATATATATATCACTTCCAGAAACGTCCAGCATTATTATGTATTAAAATTAAATTGATCTTTCAAAGTGCTTAAACATATGGAAAAATAAATTGACCGTGAAATAACGTTTATAAAATCATTTAAAATTGCGGAATCGGCCAGAATTTATATACGGCCTCCTAAGCCAACTTTATGTAGGTATTATGTAGAGATGACCCAAGGTGAGCTGCAAATAAGCTCTCTCACGTGGTCTACTGTTCGTAGAGCTACTAGTATAAATATAATATTATGGTAGTTTTATTTAGAACTTGTTCACTATGGGTATGTAAAGAAAAATGTAACATATGCTGATTCCAAAACCATTTCGAGATTATATGTCTATAAACCATATTTTTTTATTTAGGGCACATAAAATGATGAGATCGCGCATATTTTTGCGAAAATATAAAAAATATTTGACCTTCAGTCGACCTCTAAAATGTAGTAAAATAAAATGTAGTTTAGTTAGTAAAAAAAGATGAAACTGACAGCATTGGCATTGACAAGAGAGACAATATCTCTATGACAACTGTCATATCGAAATAAATAAACAAAGAAAAGAATTATTTTGTGTGTTTGGTGCTCTGCTACTCTATTCATTTGTATTAAATTAATTCTGTTCATTATCTTTACGACGACCTTGCTTTCCTACCGTTTTGATTGATACTGCATTTACGTTGACCACTGCTTTGTTGTAAGAAACTGTTTGCCTACTGATTGGATAAATTATGGATGATTTTGTACGTGCCGACTTACCTAAGGTTGAGAATCTTATCATTCTGGAGTTCATCTCAACTAGCGGCAAGAACAACATCGCAAAAATCCGAAGAGCTAAAGAGATACAACTTACGAACAATGCCAGGATATGAAATAAAAGTGATTGACAGTACATAACTTCTTTTTTGAAATGATTTTATTGTGTTTAATTATATACCAATTTCATTGTAATTATATAAGAGATTATTTTATTTACATTTATACATTATTTATTTTATTCTGGTTCCTTTTTCTGGTTCATTGTACTGCAGCATCAATGCTTCGCCCAGGAACTTAGTCTACGTTAACTTGTTCACACCAGTCTTTTAAAGGTTTCCTTTACTTGAAAAAAACAGTTTATTAGGATTTTTGGCACGAAAGTCGAAACATTTCACAGTTGTAGTTTCTGAATAATATTGTGAATTTGTTTCATTTCAATGCGCAAACACAATCGCGAAGACCTTAGAAAACATTAATTAATTACAACGAGCTCAATATTAATGATTAGTTATTCTTTTTTTCATTCTTTATGTTTACACAACGTATTTGTTTTTTCAAAACACAACAAAAACCGATGATCTCTTGTATCAGTCAGAGACAAAAACGAATATAGGTACATGTCACTGTCAAGTTGACTTATATGTATTTTTTAGTTCATGTTGGCTATCACAACATCTTATTCAGTAGGTACGATGACGTCATCTTTCCTACGGACGATTTTATCTTTAAAAAAATATTAAAAAATAAGTACTGAACAGAATAAAAAAATAATGAAATTAGTTTTTCTAAATGATCCATTCTATCATATAAAAATATAAAAAAAATACCAAAAAAAAACTTTACATACCCAAACAATCGAATCGTTAGTTCTTCTTTTTGCCGAGATAGTTTTTTTTTTAACACGAATAAGTCCGCGTTTGTCCACAAACTCTCCTGTAGAAAAGCAACGATGTGGTCGGAGATGAAGCACGTAGACTTAGAAGATACCTATTCACTCTTACCTTGAAAAGACCAACGTTGTAACTCTCAAGGAACAAAGAAGCTGGCAATTTGTTCCATTCTCTCGCTTTTCCGATAAGAAACGTAAAACTGAACCGTTTAGTACAAATATTGGGCAAATCCATAATGGTAGACTGCTGATTTTCTACTTGTTCTGTGGTAGAAAGGAGATGGTAAAATAAGGTCATGCAGCTCAGATGCACACTCTCCGAAATGTATCCTGTAAAAAAATTACAGACTTGCTACCATGCGGCGGTGTTCCAGACTGAGTAACTTTTTAGCAACTAGCTTATCTGTACTAAAACTTCCGTGAGTATTCATTTATACTATTGGATTACCCGGAAAAAACTCACGATATTAATCGGTCAAAAGAGCGATGTCTTCCAAGCAGTTTCGGGACTGTCAGAGTCCCATCCTCAGGGTACACATGCACCTCAGGAGTAAGGCTTTCATGCCAGACCCTATCGAAGGCTTTTTAGATTACGAGCAATACAGCAAAGGCTTCACCGTGCCTTTCGATTGCCTCACCCAGTATATATGTGAGTAACATACACAAGAAGATTCCCAGTCGACCGATTTCGGCGAAAACCATATTGGCGATCGCTAAGGAGGTTCCTAGCTAGCTAGCTTCCTATTGAGGATGCACTCCATAACTTTACATACGATGGAAGTGACCGAAATAGGTTTGTAGTTGTTAGAGTCTGCACAACTTGCAACTTGCGACTAGCCCTCAGATGTGGTATATAACATGCGGTGTACTCAATCGGAACTACGCCATAATACAACTGCTCAGACCCGCTTCCCATTACGGTTTCACCAGGCCACATCCCGAAACACGATCAGGTCGTTTCACGGCATGACTCGACCCGGTGGGTGACCACAAATCACGGCCGAAGCCATCCACCTGGGTGCTGCCCGTTTTGCACTACCCAGGTGCTACGTGTAGGTATTCCAAATATGGTACTCTCCTACGGACGCGGGTAACTCAGCCCTCAAATTGAAAAAAAAAAACGTTGAATGAGTTTGCGTTTGACTTTGTCTCAATAGAGTGAAGAATAAGTCTAGGAGTAAGCTTACTCAAAATTATTGCTTACCTGTAACTGAATTTTTAGCAATGAGTTCTGTCAGAATCAGACGACAAAATGTCCTCGCATCAAAGTTCTTTTTTTAACCGAGATTTGACAGTCTTCACATAATCCGTCTAACTTATAAACGCAATCTTATTCACTGAATAAGGGATTGTCACTTTCTGTCAGACGGGAACTGTCACGAGCAAAAACGGAACAAAACACTGTTTAACTAAACTAAAATGCGCTTAGTCATCGTTTATTTTAAGTAAGACGGAATATTATTAATCTACCAAAATTATTATCAAAATCAGTCAATAAATGACGCAACAGCAAACATTCCCACAGAGAAATACCCACTTAATAAAAATCCCCGACTAAATTTTTGTTAACTATATATAATTGTAAAACGTGTTTACCAAGTTTCATAAAGATTGAAAAATGCGACCTTTACGCGAAGTACCAAATTATAACACTGAAAGAGATCGTGAAATGAAAAAGTAGATCTTATGCCTGAAAGGTAACTGGTAGATGTGCGTATGATCACAGGACTTTCAGCTTGGTTTTTACCCGACTGCCGAAGAAGGGTTATGTTTTTATTCTTTTATCAATACCAAGCAGCGTGAGTGAACGTACTATGTTTTCAATTACCGTGTTAAGACTGGAAGCCATGAAGTTTTACGCTGATTTAAAACTAAACCGCTTTAGTCTGTTTGTTAAGATAACAGCTATCGTGGCTAAAATGGGGACTGTCATGGTAGTCGACCAAAATAATTAAATAAGGACAGCAGCGCCCTCTATTCCACATTCCATCTTGTCAAATAGATTGGCAGAATGCACTTTTTTACCGACCTAAAAAAAGGAGTTTTGTTTTTCTTTGTTACCGCGTAACTGCGTCATTTGTAAACCGATAAAAAAAATATACTTTCAGATTGGTCCCATAGAAGTTTCATCAATATCATCTCATTAGTTTAGTTTTTATAACAAAATTGCGCATTTTGAAGTTAGCTTCTCAGTTTTTTAATCTATAATTATTTCGGCGTCGTCGATTGGTCAGAGCAATGTAAATAGGGCCACGAATTCTGTGGGTCAGAATTTTGTGGTGATAAGAGTATTTTTATCGCATTATCGCTTTGAAATTTTGATAAATTGAAAACAAAGCATGACCTAATGTATATTTTTATGTTCCTCGTAAGATCTGAGGGCACGGCAGTGGCCCTGTCAAGTTAAGCAAAGACAACCGTACGATATAAAGTATTTCTCGAAGCCATCCAAAATATTTTCGACAAAGTAACTTAATTATGTAAATTATGGCATCGCTCTCCTCAACCATATTAAATTTGGTAGGTTTGGTTTGGTGTGGTGGCTGGCACATGCGTCAATTCGTGAATTGCTGCTTGCGGGAGCTGGACTGCTCGGCGTACACACTTTTTTTTTATCAGCCCTGTTTGTACAAACTGTCCCACTGCTGGGCGCAGGCCATCTTCTCATTGTGAGAAGGGTAAAGCCATAGTCTGCCACGCTGGCCAAGTGCGGGTTAGCAGACTTCACACATCTTCAAGATCATTGAGAACTCTCAGACATGTAGGTTTCCTCACGATGTTTTCCTTCACCGTTTAAAGTTGGCGGCAATCAACAATACGCACATAACTTCGAAATGACAGAGGTGCGTGCCGCGGGATTCGAACCCAGGACCTGCGGATCGCAAGTCAGACGGTATCCCGACTAGGCTGCCGGAAACTTCACACACTGTACACACGCATGCTTGTTAGTTTAGTGTTAACATAACAGTTTTACATTATATCCGTCTTTCTCTAGTATGCTAGAATAAAACAAAATGTAAAGTTAGTTAAAAAACTAAAATGTATTAGTTTATAAAAGGCACGGACCCAGGAGTCTGTGGTGCTTAATTTTTTTCAAATAAAAAAAAACTACTGAACCGATTATGGTAAAATATATATGAATCATCAAAATCAATTCATAATTGGCGAAGTAATCGCTTATCAAACACACAATGATTGAACAAACTGGATTGTGGCTCAGTTGGTAGTATGTCTGCCTGCCGAGCTGTAAAGGTCATGGGTTCGATCCCCACCCAGAGCAAACATTTGAGTGATGAGCATGGATGTTTGTTCTGTGTCTGGGTGTTTCTATGTATCATATGCATATATTTACAAAAAAAAAGTATATTTTATTTTATTTTATTTTTATTCAAATGCTTACTGTGCTTACAGCAGAACCAAAGCGCACAGCAGCCAATAAATTAATAATAAATATATGTATTCTATCAGCCACCTAGATCCATAGTACAAGCTTTGCTTAGTTTGGGCTAGATGGTGTTGTGTGAAATGTCCACCAATATTTATTATTTATTATTAAAAAAAGTAAAATAAATAAAAAAACCTAATTTTTGCGCATTGGGGTAAAAAACAGAGTCGAATTTCTCCTTTTTGAAGTCTGTTAAAAAGTAAAGTGAAGTGCTGAGTATAATTAATAAGCACCTTAGTGTAGTTTATTTTTCTAAATTTCACGGCTGCGACGGGGCCTACGCCTGCCACGTCTTCGATAGGCCTGTTGTCCATCGGCTGAGAACAGAAATTAAGGAATATCACCGCCGTTTTCGACATTAAAATATACCCCCTTAAACATTTATTTTATTCTGTTATTTAGTATTTTTGTTATAGCGGCAACAGAAATACGTCTGTGAAAATTTCAACAGTCTAACTATCACGGTTCATAAGATACAGCCTGGTGACAGACAGACATACAGCGGAATCTTAGTGATAGGGTCCCGTTTTACCCTTTGGGCATGGAACCCTAAAAAATAATTATAGTTAAAAAACCGAAAAAACGACTTCAAATTATGCAATACAATACATACGCGACTTGCTGTTCACTATTCTACAGGCACTTGGATGATATTTTACCAGTTATTTTGTACTTCATCGATTTTGATAAAATTTATATGGGACCACCTTTGAAGTATGATCTACCAAATACAAAAAAGGTCATCAAAATCAATGCACAATTGGCTAAGTAATCGGTGTATAAACATACAAAAAAAAAAAGCATACCTACAGACCGAATTGATAACCTCCTTCTTTATGGAAGTCTTTTTTTTTATAGAAGTCTGTTAAAAATATCGGATGTATACACTTGTAGTTGAAAAACATTGCTCAAGAAATTCGCCGTTTATTATACTTGCTATGATTTATATGTACTAATTACTGTACCTGAAGATTTTGGGCCCACGCATAATTTTCATGTGATCTTCCTTTCGGCACAGATTTTGATCCTTTTGTGAACGCCTGTAAGGCACTAGCGGCGTAAATATCAACGTGTGACTTCACCGAATACGAAATAGTGACTAATCTATAACACAGGAAGTTATTCCCAGATAAACTATTTATATTAATAATAAAAGCCAATACGTATATAATTATATCTATTAATAATTATAAAGTAAGTAAAATTTTATCACAAACTTAAACAAGTTCAGGTTATCGAGTTTTTGATCCGAAACCCGATATCATAATAAATCTGCGACATAATATTATTATCGTGGAAGCTCTCAATCATTCAAATACACATGTACAGCTTGCAGTTTGCAATGCGCAATGATTCCGCGCTTTATACTCTTGCCAATTTATTGCTGATTTTGATAAAATAAATAAATCCACGTCTACGGAACTTTATTCATCTGGATAATGAAACAAAAATACAAATACGTAAAACTCTTTATTATACATACCACTAATTTACAATCAAAGGAAATTGATTTACATCTACAAATTATTGGAACAACTATACTCCTTAGCTTACTTTTATTATTATGTAGCTGATATTAGCCAGTTCGGCCTTCCTCGCTAAAAACTGTGATCTCAAGTTCATACAAAACTCCCATATATAAAGTTTTTTCGGTTTTCTTTGTTTATAATAAACTTATATGACTAACTTTATTCGGTTTATGCACATTTTAAAATATTTAAATTGGTTAAGCCGTTGCCAAAAAACGCGCTTACCAAAAACCGTATTTTTTTTACTACAATACTTAATAATTGGTTTGCGTTTGACCGTCAATGTTCACCTGATGTTAAGGACCGTTGTGGTCCACGATGGAACGCGCTAAGAAACTAATTCACTCTCGATTTAAAGGGCAGCCCTCACGATGAAAGTCTTATTTTATTATGGAAACTAACGCAAACGCCACTCCCGAAAGACGTAACTCATTCGAGAGTAACGTCTGCGCTGCTCCTTTAGAAAAAGACCGCCGTATGTGGTGGAAACTATAGTCGGAGATTTCGACTGAAAAATAAACGTGAGTGGTTACTCAAGTAAGATATTTTAAATTCTTATTTTTAAATTACTTTCAAATAAGGATATAATAATTATGTTACCTATAATATACCTACTTAACTCTGCGTAACCAATATAACATTTTAAATTGTTTGTAAGATTTTCTTTACATAAATGTATTTTTCGTTACATTGTTATTTTTATGACGCAGTAGACGTCGAGAGCTGCGGTTCCATTTCCTTTTCATTAGTTATGAATAATTTTTCAAACTTTTCTGCAAGGTCTAGAACATCCCTTCGAAATTCCCCGTGATGATTTTCTGGAATATTCTTGAAAACAGTTGAGAATGATGCGAGGTATTGTATCAACGGGTGGACGGACCGCGATGTAGCATTGTCCAAGAATCTTTCGTCACACGTTACGTAAACTGAATAATTTTGAACGATTGTTTTTGATGTTTCTAGAGGAGTTTGCTGGGATTCATCAAATCGGACCGGACTTTTTGCTCTTTCAGTCGGCGACGGTATGGACGCTCTTCTTATGCGGCCATGGCTTGCCGCCGGGGGACTTTGTCGGGGCGGGGGTGATTCTGTTCCAGAAGTTTCCGATCCTATAAAGATACATTGAAAACTTATTGCACTCCTTATAAAAATATAATTATGTGATTAGACGAATTTTAAATATAAGAAACGGATTGATTTCAAAATGCGTCTGTTTTGCATTTCCTAGCTAAAAAATGAAAGTTTGGAAGTTCGTTTGGACGCATTTTGAGAGCGGCTGATGGAAACCTGTTCTGAATGCCTAGTTGAAATCCAGACCTACCTAAGTTTTTACTCTTAAAAGATATCGTCTATTTAGAAAATATCTCGTAGGACCAGTTGTACCATTGACCAGTAACAGTGAGGGTACAATTGACACCGATTTATCCCACTAGTACCATTATTCTTTATTGACATGAATTCTGAATAAAAATACTTAAAACTTGTGTCTGATTAATAAAAAGGTAGGATACAAAATGCATTATTCGCAAAAGAACCGAAAGAACCGAAAAAAACAGGTACCCGGTTCCAAGTCGGTATCAGAACCGAGAAATCAGTTCTAACGCAAGAGATTCGATACTGCATGCCCTAATATATGTATATATATGATATGTTTGTTGATCGATGTATGTACATATGCATGCACTTATGTTTATTTATGAAAAACCTCAAAATACTTTAAACAAAACATAAGTTCAAAATGGTACCAATTCAGTTTGTTCATCCTCCATAATATTAACTTGCCCCCCCCCCCCCCCCTGGGCCATAGGGTGGCGATGACCTTGTGTGTAACTAACGGTATTTTCATGCCTACAGGTTAAGAAGGACATAGAAACAAAAGACTGAAAGAAGGACATCGACGTCGTTGACATTTTAGGGAAAACTTTTTTTTGTTTTTTATTTATACATAAATTATTACACGTTTTATAAAATCATCTAAACACCTAGATAAGGTGTATCTAGATGACCTGTTCTCGTAATATTACATTTACTTACAATATTGTTTACAAACAACACAACTTTACTAAATGTTGTGCGCGATCACGCAGACAGCTGATGTAGACATGTTAGGTAGGTACTAACTCACTCTTTCTACGAGAAATAAAACAACTGCCACAATACATAACAGTACATAAATACTTATACCTATAGTATATTATTTTCATTTTCTTGGTTACGAAACTATAGTTTTATTTTATTTTATTTATATAGTTAGGTACTCTACGTGGCCGACGTGCATTTAAAGACCGACTGACAGGCCTTATGGCACAGTGGTCGTACGGCCGCCTCCTGAACGATCCCTAACCCAGGGCAAACATTTGTGTGATGAGCATTGATGTTTGTTCTGTGTCTGGGTGTTTCTATGTATCATAACATCATAAGTATATATTTACAAAAAAAGTATATGTATTATATTATAAACTAACTGACAAATCTCCGATTCGCCGATGATATTGTCTTATTCTCTTCATCCGCTTCCGAGCTACGTTCTATGCTCGAAGACCTGAGCAAAGCAAGCCTCGAGGTTGGACTTCGAATGAACATGTCAAAGACCAAACTAATGACCAACAGCACCAAACGAAGAACCTGTGTCGAGGGTGTGGAGATTGCATATGTCGATGAGTATATATATTTGGGTCAAACTGTCTCTTTCCAGGCGAGACAAGAAACTGAGGTTGCTAGACGCACAGAAAACGCCTGGAGGAGCTTTTGGTCCATGAAAGATCTACTCAAAGGGAGTCTCCCTCTTTCCTTGAAAAGAAAACTCATGGATATGTGCATTCTCCCCATCCTCACATATGGTTCACAAACTTGGTCTTTGACGCGTAAACAGAAGTTCAAACTCGGGGTTTGTCAACGAGCTATGGAGCGCAGTATACTCGGTGTGAAATTATCCGATCGTATCCGTCACACAATATTGCGCTCCAAAACCAAAATCATGGACGTATCTCGGAAAGCTGGTATGCTAAAGTGGGACTGGGCCGGACATGTTCACCGCATGCCAGATGAACTTTGGGCAAAAATAACTACCAACTGGGTCCCACACCACACACGACCTCCCGGACGGCCTAGGAAAAGATGGCGGACAGAACTGGACACCCACGATTTAGAATGGAGGACTGCAGCCCAGGATCGGATAAAGTGGAAGGAGGGTAGGGAGGCCTTTGCCCTGCAGTGGGACAGCATGTAGGCTTATAATAAATAATAAATAATATAAACTATCTAGTTTCCATAGTACAAGCTTTGCTTAGTTTGGGCTAGCTAGATGGTGTTGTGTGAAATGTCCACCAATATTTGTATTTGATTTTCGAAATTGATATTTCAAGTGTAATATCGGCGTCATTTTTACTATATTTAGGAATCAATTAAACATAAGCCTTAACTTATTTAGTAATCTGACTACTACTTTTGGAAACAAAAATGAAATAAAACCGGACAAGTGCGAGTTAGACTCGCCCACCGTACAAACTAGTAGATACTCGTAAAAGGAGGAAATCACATATGTTTTTATATTTTCCTTCATAAACCGAAAAATATACATCGTAAAAATATTTAAAAATCTGTTTTAACTTATGCTAATCAAGCTCTTTCATATGATACCCCACATGATACGGTTAATTGTTTACTTTAAAATTTGGACCCTCATTCCTTGCATAAAGACACTATTTTTTTGTGATTAAATTTAAAATGTCCAGTTTTCGGATTTTTTCCTATATGTATAAAATATATATGTATTTGTGGACATTTCACACAGCACCATCTAGCCCAAACTAAGCAAAGCTTGTACTATGGGATTAGATAGCTGACAGAATACATACTTATATACTTTATTTTTGTATATATACTTATATATACATATGATACATAGAAACACCCAGACACAGAACAAACATCCATGTTCATCACACAAAATATGATGTGCACTCAGTTATGTGTACTAACACGTTAGACAGGAGGTTCTAGACATAACTTTCGCTACTTAAAACCTTGCCAAGCATATATTTGATTGGTAGGTAAGCAGCGAAAGCGCTATGTCAGACCACATGCTTAGTAGATTTGACATAGGAGCAAATATACCGAGTGAAACAGTAACTTTTAGGGACCCTAGGGCGACTGACTCCTGACGGACTGGACTTAGCCGTGGAGACTGTCACTATAGGAATTCATAAAGCCTATGAGAGTAGTTGTCCTTTAAAGAGCAAAACTTCTACAACCCATGACCCATGGTGGAACACTAAGCTCTAAAAACTTAGGAAATAAACCAGAAGATTATTTAATAAGGCTAAACAATTTAACAAATGGGACACCGCTCTTTCCATCCCCTCGCAGATCGCAGAGGTCCAGACCCGCAAACAATTGGGCCCAATGTAGACCTCCCTACGTCGGTGAACTAGCTACTCTTCGGTGACCTCTTTGGGGAAACCCTGGGGTTTGCCTGTTGCGTTTGCGGAAAAAGTTATATAATATATACATAACATTGGCATGATGATTTTTTTCTTAATATTTTTTTATTTCTTTTTCATAGACTTAATTGAATCGTTTTACAAAAGATCCGTTGACGACCATATTTTTAGAGAAAGAAGAAAGGGAGGAGCTACCCATAGATATTATATTTTTTTAGAGATGTGATACAAACGATTACCTTATTTACTAGAGATGTGCATTGTCTTTCAACACTTTCCCTTAATACACATCTTCATACCTATTTCTTTAGCTAATTTTATAAATCGGTTTCCAGGCAAAGACTTGGTTAGCATATCTGCTAACTGATATTTTGTATTAATGTATTCAATATAAATCAAGCCTTCCTCTACTTTCTGTTTTAAAAAATATATTTTATATCTATATGCTTTTTTTTTCATGGCAAGCGCCTTTATTAACTACAACACAACAATATACAGACTCAACTAACTAAACTACTACACAAAAAGCACATCGATCACCCCAGACCGATAAAGGTCTAAAGATAATATACTTATATGCTTATCTATATATTTTATATCTACGTTGATCTAGGTTTTTAATACATTGTGCTTGTGGTATCTTCATAGATAACTGTATTTTGAAATTTAATGTTCATCCAACAAGCACAAACTGCAGATTCACACAAATAAATCAATTCTGCTTCTGTGGTACTAAGCGCTACAGTTGTTTGTTTTTGAAATTTCCATATAATTGTGTTATTATACGATTTAAACATACATCCACTTGTGGATTTTCTATCATGATCTCGAGCCCAATCCGCATCAGCATAACCTACTAGAGGTGTTAAAGTATTACAATAATTTTTATTAAAATACATGAAAGAATAGTAAAAGCTTTCCATAAAATTTCACATAACAAACTGCAGTAGCCAGGTCAGGGTTCGAGCCTACTGCTGAGCCTTATGAAATCACGGGCCAAGTGTGTGTCATGGTCTGATTCGGGTTAGATATTCAATGTATTTAAGATGGCGGTTTTCTTCATAGTCATATATATATGTATAAATGTATGTGTTTTCGGATATTTCTATTGTTTTGAAGGCTTAAATCAGTTGTTTTGGGACAACTCATGTACTGGACAACACTAGTGGTTCATTATATACCTTATAAATTTTCCAGATTCTTATTATTTCTTCTTTAAGTTGTGTGTATTTATGCAAAAAATCTTTCTATATTGAATAAAGTACCTCTCAACTTCGGAGTCACCGTAAGTTTGATTAAAATCGGTTCAGTAGTTTTCAAGATATGGACTTTTTTGGTCCCATAATGATTTTAGAAACATTGCTTTATTACTTTTTGAATAATCTCTAAAAAAAAAATATTATTGGATTCCTGAGTGAGTGCATCAGCAATATGGCGCCCTTACTTAGTGGTAAATTTATATCTGGACTGCAATGCCCTGAAATAGTGTATGAAAAAACCCAGTGGGTAAATCCTTAATTTTTAAATCAGCACCTAGACTCCATATTTCCTGTCCGAGGATTTTATCGCATTTACCGTTATAATAAATAATTATACACTATCATCTGGAATGTTATCAGTATTCTCATGATACCTTGAGTGATGGTTTTAGTTTTATTCTTTAGATAATATTGTAAACTTTCAATAACATGAACAAAAACTTGGCCAAGTGCGTATCGAGTCAAGCGCACGTTTGAATTCCGTAATTGCACTTGTTTCACTATATCGACGGTAAAACGCGAAACTGCTGTAACCGATACTCAAGATAGCCGCGTAATAAATGTTAATTTTGAAAGTAAAATTATGCATATTTTTGTACACATGAGCGGATTACGTGACCTTCTGAACGACTTATCAACAATTTGGTGACATTATTCCTCTTAGTCTACTTAACAACTTCAAATATTTGATCCTTCGCTGGAGCCCGTTTTCGTGAAACAGATTCAGACTTGCATCTGGCACCTACGAACCTCTTTTCTCTACAACTTGCAAACTGGTACAGTTTGTTGGTGCACTAGAGAACACCAGCTTTGACAACATTATGTCATTGTCGACCAGATCGAAGGCTTTTTTAAAGTCAAAGTCAAAGTAATCGTCGACCTACACCACATGAGGAACAACGTAAACCATAGTCGAGCAAGGTACTTCGTGTAAATCTGGATTCGTGCTGGGCGTCTGAGAACTGAGGTGATAGCGCTTGATACTATTCTGCCTAGACGACTCTTACACCTTCGCCAGCGTTGATGGAATCGCTCAAAACTGCTCACCTCAATCCGGATTCATCTTTTGAAATCGGTAACCCTCGTGAAAAATATGACTACCAAACACAAGTTATATTATATGATGAATGCAGTGGCTTCTCTAAAATTATGCGTCAACGAATCTACATTTTTGTCATGCAGGACAGTAGTTCTTCATGATAAATACGTAGTATTTAGTGTACCTACCAATGACATTCCTTATCAAAGGTACCTACTTAAATTTTTCATCATCAGGCATAAGAAGTTAACTGCTTTACATAGGCCTTCCCCATGGATTTTCAAAAAGACCGATTGGAATCTTCTTGCATCCAGAGTTTTCCTGCCATTTGCATGAGGTCATCTGTCCATCTCGTGGCCGAAATAAAACAGGTTTTTAAATGTTTTTACGATGTATATTTTTCCGTTATGAAGGAAAATATTAAAAAAAAATATGATTGATGAAGGGGGACCTTTTATATATACTAGTTTGTACGGGACCCTCGGTGGGCGAGTCTGACTCGCACTTGTCCGGTTTTTGTATGTTAGAATCTTGAAATTTAGTATTTGGATTAAAAAATAAATACACATTACAACTATAATAAAAAAATTGTGACAGGAATAAATTAGGGAGGTCAACTTAGGATTGAAATGTTCCATGAAAGTACCACGATTTTAATGCCAGGGGCGTAAAATTTTGTAGTTGAATTAATAATCACAAACATTTTATAATATTTTTACGGCAGGGCTGAATTAAAGTTGTCAAATTAGATTCGAATTATTCTATAAAATACCCATAATCTTCATGTTAGATAATTAACCTAAATATAACATTTAGGTTAATTAATAGACAGGAGCTAATACTGTTATTATATTTTAGAGATGTATTACAATTAGCGCCAAAAAAGCGCATTTTTTTAAACATCTAAGTACGTACAGGATTTTAAGACGAATCTAACGATACTTCACTGTCGAAATCCATTTAGCCGTTTGAACGATACGTGGTAATCAAGAAATTTACAAACAAACATACATATTTATGTAGCCCGAAAAACATGACCTTTCCTTGGAAGTCGGATAAAAATACGGATACCTTACTTACGGTAGTGACCGTAAATAATAAGAATAAGATAAGAAGTATAAATACTCAGTGGAGTATTTATATTCAATTGATTAATTAATTATAATCTTCTGTTTAATAAATAAGACGTAGTATTAATATAAATTAATAACATTGTAAATAACTAAATCAATTAAAAAAGAAAAAAAACAATTTGACGTTAAAACCTACGATGAGGTCTCCCCGGCCAAATGTGCCAAACGTGCAAATCTTATGGAAACGTGGTTTCTTGTTTGATTTTTGCTCGTAATAATTCGCATACTTCTTCGTTTGATTGTTTCTCGTACTTATTTATTATATCTAGTATTTCTACCTTCAAAGCAGTATGAAACTTGGGTGAAATTTTTCTGCCTAAATTCGAAAATGATGCAAAAAAAAGCGCCAGGGGATCGGCGTTTTTGGACGAATTTTTGGAATTGGCTGATAGTTTAGATGTAGAAGGAGTCGGATTATCTGAGATGATATCTTCATCGTCGCTCGAAATGATATCTTGAACGCCTCTATTATTGTTTATTCCTTTTCCGAGTATACTCCGTTCTCCTAAGACTGAAAATTAAGAAATTGCATTACACGAGCACGAATGGCAAACATTATATTGTCTTTGTGGCAAACTACACCAGCAGTGTTACAGGCTTTAGACAAATACGATGGTTTATACTTCAACAAACGCTTACGCATCAAAATACTAAGAAACTGTGACGTGTTGTCACGTGACATTTCGTTACTAATGTCATTCCCATACTTTTACTTTTCTATTCTACTTGCGTTCAGGAAATTAGAATGCCACTTGTCTAACCCTCCACGAAATCCATCAAAAATCGGATGCTCAACTTTGAGCCTAGACAGGGGATACTTTGATTCAAATAAAAGACATATGCGTTTGATATTCAGTTAGCTTTATTCAGTACGATTACAGTGATATAAATTTTATATATAGTTTTTATACAAATTTTATTTTTTATTTATTTTTTAATAGCGCGCGCCAAAAATAAAAAATAAAACGCGGGGGGCAGCGCGGTTGTTGCGGGGGGCGATGACATCATGCGCATCTCAAGGGATAATAGACACTGAATTCGTTAAGTTAGACACTTTCGGTATCTATTTAATGTATCATCAGCATCATCTCGGCCATAAGAAGTCCACTGCTGGACATAGGCTTCCCCCATGGACTTCCAAAAAAGACCGATTGGCAGCGACTTGCATCCGGCGTCTTCCCGCAACTTGTATGAGGTCATCTGTCCATCTCGTGGCTGGTCTTCCTACGCTGCGCTTGCTGGTTCGTGGTCTCCACTTGAGAACTTTTCGGCACCATCAAATACATAGGTCTAGACGCATTGCACGACTCGATCCGAAACGCGATCTCTTCCTTATCGTCACTGACTGACTGGCGCGACTGTCGCAATTATTTACCGATAGAGTTAGGGTTTTACCGATAACTCAATTTATCGCCAAATATGCAAGCAAGACAAGCCTGCGTGTTAAAATTTATTTAAAAACAGAAAAAAACGAAAGAAGGAAATTTACCGCGGGTAACAGGATGTCGAAAGTACATAATTATGTAATGCTGCATTTAGGTACTTGTCTTCATTCAAAAATGAAAAAAATAAAATCTTACTATCAGAATACTGTAGGTGGTACTGCACCAGAGCTTCGTGGATGATTTTTGCTCTGCCAGCATCCGTGTAGTTGTTTGTGATCCATGTTCTAAACCTCTGCTCATCAAAATTCAAAATCTTCAGTTTGTCGTAAAGATCAGACGCCTGAAAAATAACATGTAGTAAATGTATATAAAATGTATTAAATCACCTTCTATTCTGTAAATGGTTTTATCCAGATCATTGACTAAGTAACCAAGAAAACCAACCTAAATCAAGAAAAGAAAAATACAATTCGGCTGTTATTTTTAATAGGAAATAAGCTTGCGCTTGATCGCTAGCTTGTCTTATGTTAAGCAACTGCTACGATCTACAGCACGTTTTCTTAGGGTTCCGTACCTCAATAGGAAAAAACGGAACCCTTATAGGATCACTTTGTTGTCCGTCTGTCCGTTCGTCCGGGTGTCAAGACCTTTATCTCGGGAACGCGTGAAGGTATCGAGTTGAAATTAAAACCATATACGCAGATCCATAGAATCTTGCTGCAGAAAGAAAAATAAAATTTCTCAGTTTTCGTAAAAAAAGTTACAGCCGAATATGTCGTAAAAATGCACATTTCGACATTCACAGAGGAATCAAAACCTATGGGGTACTTCCCATTGACCTAGATCTATGAAATTTGGCAAGAAGCATTGTGTTAGAGTACACATATAGGGAAAAATCCGAAAACTGGACATTTTTAATTTAATCACAAAAAAATAGTGTCGTTATGCAAGGAATAGGGTCGAAATTTTAAAGTGAATTGACCGTAACATATGAAAGAGCTTAATTAACATTAATTAAAACAGGTTTTTTAATAATTTTACGATGTATATTTTTCGGTATAAGAAGGAAAATTTAAAAAAAATATTTCCCCCTTTTATTTACTAGTTTGTACGGAACCCTCGGTGGGGAGTCTGACTCGCACTTGTCCGTTTTTTTATTTAATGTTAGATGTACGATTGACCATAAACTCGCCTGTTGTTAAGCGATGGTGTGGCCGAGGATGGAGATCGTCGATCTAGAAAATATCTATTCTCTCTAGCCTTGAAGATTCCAAAATTGTAGCTCTCAGGAAACTTAGATGTCGGCAAAGAACTCCATTCCTGTGCAGTACACATCAAGAACGAGGACCGATATCGATCGCCGAGTACGGCTTCCTTAGAAGGAACCTATTTAGGTACTGGCGATTTGAATACTCCCAGATTATGATATATGATACTTATAGATATGTTGGGAAATACCTATTCAGGAGCGTATTACGATATGCACAATAAAAGTGGAGCTAAGGCGTTTCGATCTAGTTGTTGGAATAATAAAACGAATTAAATTAAAGATATTTGTGAACAGGCATAAATGCAGTCCAAAAACCTCCAAGCTCCGTATCAGTAACCGTAATCCGAAAGATTGTGGTAGTATAAAAATAAATGCACTGAAGAAAGACACTGAAAACACAAATAAATTAAAACGTTTGAGTTATTTTATTATCGTAGAAAGTGTAATAATATACTATCGGCTCCAGCGGGAATAAGGCACGAATTTAATATATCCGTGTATGTAATAAATACTGGCTATAATAGGTATAACTAAGTACCAAACGTAACCGGTTCTTTCTAAATTTCCGCGCTGCAACTACTCCCACGCCTGGAACATCTTCGATTGGTTTGTTGACCATGGGCTCTGCACAAAAATTGCGTAATCTTATCGTAGTCCTCATGATTTTCTGATTATTATATAGTATATACCAACTCGTAACGAGATGCTTATCTGTAAACAAACAAAAAAACATATTATGTAAGCACGTTTTATTCTTGCTTCATTGAGAATCAAAATCGTAATTTTTAAATAAAATCCCTATATTGATTTGTTATTCAAATGTATTTCGAATCAAAATCTCCGGCTATAGTATCAATTGAGGAGCGTCAGAACAAAAACCGATACATCCCAATTTGAATATTTTTTTTCTTAATGATGGCAATTGGTAATTTTTGTACAAACCAATAATCCATCGTAAACCAAATCTGTCCAAAATTACTAAATCTGCTTCAAAAACGTGTTCGAAATACTCAAATTTACTTATGTGCCAATTTAACAGTCTGGCAACTTTATTGATAGAGCCGAGGAAAAAAAACTTTTTTTACATTGACCAATTAACATTAGCGTCGGTTATGTTAATGTTTGATCTAGAAGTCAAGTCGAGACTCCAAAATCCGATCTATTATAACCGATAAATCCAATTTGTTTTTTTTAATCTCATCATATACCGCAGATATAAAATCGGTATTTGGATATCCCAACAGTGTTGCCAACGCCAATAAACTGGTATACTCCGTTCATCTCTATATTAGAAATTCATAGACATTAATAGTTTTTCTCAATTTCCCAAAAAAATATCTTATGTCATTTGTCGGTTTTTGTTCCAACGCTCCTCAATTGTGAGCGTAGAGGGCGTAATTGACCGAGCCAGCGAAGCGTCTCTGCATCAACTGGCCTTTTCTTTCGTCTGTCAGTTTGTATGTTCGTAATCGCGTACAGGGCGTAATTTTAAACCATATCAATCAAATATGAAAGAGCTTCATTAGCATAAGCTAAAATAGGTTTTTAAATATTTTTCGGTTTATGAAGGAGAAAACATAAAAAAATATGATTTCCCCGTTTTATCTACTAGTTTGTACGGAACCCTCGGTGGGCGAGTCTGACTTGCACTTGTCCGGTATTTTTACGCTGAATGAGTTTGCATTTGACTTTGTCTCACTAGAGAACTAACTAACTAGAGAAGAGAACTAGAGAAGACTAGGTCTAGGAGCACGCTTACTCAGAATTATTGCTTACCTGTATTAACTGATTAACTGACTTTTTAGCAAGGAGTTATGTCAGAATCAGACGACAAAATGTCCTCGCATCAAAATTCTTTTTTTTACCGAGATTTGGCAATCTTTTCATAATCCGTCTTACTTATAAACGCATGTTAAAATCTTATTCACTGAATAAGGGCATGTCACTTGCTGTCAGACGGGAACTGTCACGAGCGAAAACGGAACAAAACACTGTTTAACTAAACAGCTAAAATGCGCTTATTCATCGTTTATATGTAAGACGAATATGATTAATCTAGCAAAATTATTATCAAAATCAGTCAATAAATGACGCTACAGCAAACTTTCCCACAGAGAAATACCCACTTAATAAAAATCCCCGATGACATTTTTGTTAGAAAATTATTGTAAGTAAAACGTGTTCACCAAGTTTCATAAAGATTGAAAAATGCGACCTACTCGAGGTACCAAAATATAACACTGAAAGAGTTCGTGAAATGAAAAAGTAGATCTTATATATCGAGATAGATCTTCATGGGCGTACCCAGGGGGGGGCAGGGGGGGGCAGCTGCCCCCCCCTGGAAGTCTCGCAGAAAATGTATGAACTCGCCTAATTACTAATCAAAGTGTAAATGGGGCCTTATATGCTAACTATTAAATAAACCGCGCAGTAGACACTGGCAAAATGCACGGTGCAATTATTATAGCCATAAAAAACCGCGCTGTGAGCAAGTGCTATACTTTAGTCGCCAGCCACCGCCGCGGCGACGAAGGTTACCGAATCTAGCTGAGCGTTCGTAATCTTGGCGGTAGGGAGTTGCGAGCGACTAGCATTTATTTTATTTGACATGTTATGCTAAGGCTTTGAATCTTGAGAGCTGCGTCTTCCAAGGACAGCAAGCCGCCAACAATATAGGGCAAATCAACCAGCTGGTTCACTAAGCGAAAATTTTCGCCGATCGTTCAAAGTTATTTAATATCCTTTGTATTTTGAGCCATGTCAGTACTGTGACAACAATAACAGCAAATCAGCATATGAATATCTATAATTTGATATAAAGTTTCGAGAAAATTCGCGCTCGCTTCGCTCGCGCCTGATAATTTCCTATTATTTTTAACCGGCTGAGTAAGAAGGAGGGTTATGATTTTCATATGTATGTATATGGGTATGTTTCTATATGATCGCCTACAAGCCTAAACGGCTTGACCGATTCTGATGTGCGAGGTGTCGTTAGAACTCCAACGAGCTTCTTCGTAATAAATAAGTGATTACACTAGAATTATTCTAAATAATGCGCATTTATAGTCATTTACAGCGGTACTTTGTCATAAAAACGTATGTTTGTAATTTTCTATGAAGTCATGTTTTTTAATTAGGAATAATAAATTTGCAATCAATAAATTCAAATGGTTATATTTTTTTTTATAGCGTAAAAGTCGTTCTTATCCAGTCGGGTATTTCATTTTTCTTTTAACACAGATACTTGTATGGTTTATCTGGGCCACAAAAACCTAGGACACGCCAACAAGATCAATGAATTAAATTACTGCCAAGATTTAATTTAAATAACCTTTTCAATTTTCACTTTTAACATATTTCCAATTTAATATAGAAGTACTGTGGGCTCACTAATACGAGAAATAAAGCTTATTACTATAAAAACATTACGAAAAATTTCGCGCTCGCTTCGCTCGCGCTATTTATTACCTATGCTTTTATTTACTTGGCCATGTAAACTCTGAGCGCTCTTTCAAAAATCATATTACTAACCAAATAATTGTTACACCCCCCCCGCTATGTTTCATAAAAAACTGACTTGCCCCCCCCCTAGACCAGAAGCTGGGTACGCCCATGTAGATCTTATACCTGAAAGATAACTGGTAGACGTTCGTATGATCACAGGACTTCAGCTTGGTTTGACCCGACTGCCGAAGGAGGGTTATGTTTTTATTCTTCTATCAATACCAAGCGTGAGTGAACGTACTGTGTCCTCGACTATCTTGTTAAGACTGAAAGCCAGGAAGTTTTTCGCTTATTTAAAACAGTGTATCATCAGCGTAAAAGGAAAAATCGCTTTAGTCAATTTGTTAGGATAACTATCGTTGCTAAAATGGGAACTGACGTGGTAGTCGAACAAAATAATTAAATAAGGACAGCAGCGCCCTCTATTCCACATTCCATCTTGTCAAACAGACTCTAAAGTGCTAATTTGGTTAAAATGAAACGCCTGTAATAGTATATTGGCAGAATGCACATTTTTACCGACTTCAAAAAAGGCGTTTTGTTTTTCTTTGTTGCCACGTAACTGCGTCATTTATAAAAATTATATACTTTCAGATTTGTTTTTAAACGGTTTTATTTAGCTTGATCTGTTTATTTGGGTCAAATTTAGTAATTTAAATTTTACCCCCTTGCAGTTGATGGGTCGATCTGAAATTTTGTACACACCTTTAGTCCTGATGACAATACAATTTAGTATATTCTGTATTATTGTAAATCCAAGATGGCCGCCGCCACAAAATTGCGGATTTTATATTTTAACACGATCCCCACAATATGGGTATCAAATGAAAGAGCTTTTCTAGTAAAATACATTACCTACATTATTATCTTTCTTTTCAATAAAACCGTTTAACTTAAAAAGTGTTTTTAAGTAAGTACTTCTTAAAACAAAATTGCGCATTTTGAAGTTAGCTTCTAGGTTTTTTAAACTAAGTACCTACCTATAATTATTTCAGCGTCGTCGATTGGTCAGAGCAATGTAAATAGAGCCACGAATTCTGTGGGTCAGAGTTTTATGGTGATAAGAGTATTTTTATCGCATTAGCGCTTAGAAAATTTGATAAATTGAAAACAAAGCATGACCTAATGTATATTTTTATGTTCCTCGTAAGATCTGAAGGCACGGCAGTGGCCTTGTCAAGTTGAGCAAAGACAGCCGTACGATATAAATATTTCTCGAAGCCAATTCTAAATTATCACTATAAAATGTAGTTATCTAATGGGCAAAAAAATTATGTGACAGTTGTGGAATAATTTTATTGCTCTTATAGATAGGTAAGTTCTTTCACATTAAGTAGATCTTAGAACTTTTTTCGTTGTTTCGTTGTTTTTTTGATGAGATCCATATTTTCTGCACATGCACTCCAAGATATTAAAATATATAATTAATGTACATATATTTATATATAGACGTTATCACGTAACGTTTTATCAGTTTCCTGGATGTCAGTGTTTTTTTTATGACAATGTAACAATGTAAAATTCCAAATATAAACGAAATCCTTAGTTATGAATGCTTTTGAATGCCAGCTTGGTTGATATCAAGGATATTGCGGTCTAAGGTAGAGCTCGCGTAATGTGTAGGGATCGATTTACAAATACGTAGACTGTTTAAATTTCAACATCCGACAGGACTTGAACCCGCAACAACCCAGTCTGTAACTGGGAGCTTCTATCAATTCGGCAACTCAGTGGCCGGGTCACGTGGGATGTTGAAAGTCTCTGAACTAAACAGTATTTACTTAAACCAAACCGAGCTTCGGTGGCGCCACCTGTAACACACGCTTGAAGCAATTAATTACTCAACCGGACCCTTTACACGTAGTGTTGTTGTACTGTTTATGTTTTCTTCTGTTGTATGTTATTTGTCACTATAAAATACATGTCCATCTCTATCATCCTCATCATAATCTCAGCCATAAGAAGTCCACTGCTGGACATAGGCCTTCAGTGGATTTCCAAACAGACCGATTGCAAGCGGCTTGCATCCAGCGTCTTCCCGCCACTTGTATAAGGTCATCTATATGTCTATACCATAATATGACAACTCCGTAACCAAACAGATTTTCAGATACAAATCGGGATGCTATTGGTTCATGTCCCGTCGGATTTTAAGCCATTTTTGAATATTCCGCATACCTATTTGTTACATCTTATTTTGTCTGAATGAAAATGAAAATGAAAAATATTTTATTTCGATAACTACAACTATTTACTTAACTTAAGGTTGGGGCCTTCTATTAAGTATTTAGATACTTGTGTCAGAAGACCCCACTCTTTCATATCCATATCTTACTTATTTAATGGTTGCAGTTCAGATACATTATAAATTATTGCTAGTATCGGTATACAAAATTTTTGAAAAAACTATTTTATTTTATTAATATGGTAAGAGTGTTCGTGTGCATGTAGGGGTGTGTTGGTGCGTGTGTGTGTGTTTGTGTGTGTGTGTGTGCGTGTGTGTGTGTGCGTATGCGCGTGTGTATGTTTGTGTAGGAGAGGGGGGTGTGATGTGCTTTGGAGTAGGTGTCACAGTGTAAATCTGTATGTGAGGTTATGTAAAATTTTGAGGGAATACCCATTCCAGCATGTTAGGAATGAAAATTATGAAAATTAATTAATTAATTCCAGTTTACAATACTAAGTGTTAATTTTATGAAAGTTAGGTATATGACTTTAGTAGTGCTTCTGTATCATCGTAGTTCTTAGTAAGTATCCAGTTTAATATAAGGTTTTTACATTCATAGTACTTCTTAGTGTAAATATCCAAGGTCATTCAAGGGTATTCATAACATTATATAATTGTGCTGACTTATATACAAATTGATTTTTAGCATAGATAGTTTTTGTTGCTTGTGCCTTAATTACCTTGTTTATCTTTACTTTAATTACCTTAATTGTCTTTTCTTCGTCTGTTAAGAATATTACTGTCGTCTTGTGAACTTTTAAAATAGTTTGTAGTATGTATAATTTTCTAACAGTTAGTAATTTAGTTATGGAATACAGTTCATTAGTAGGGTATCTATAAGGTTTAAAATACATAACCTTTAACAAAATCCGTTGTGCTCTTTCAACTTCAATAAATTTGGTTTTTGCTACTCCACTACTGAAATAGGCACTAATTTTAAATCGTTTATGTAGTTTATATGTATAATTATTATATAGCGAGAATAAATTATCGAAATAGTGACTGTGACAAATATCCCTTTAAAATTTTATCATAATAATATAATATAAACATACATGCCTATTTGATGCAGTTACCCTGAAAAGGTCATTAGGTCATACATACCTACAGCATAATCATGAAACATGAAAATAGCATTTGGTTTTCCTGTTGAATTATTTTTCCTCTGTGAAACATGAAGACAATTTTAATTAAACGGATAATACCAAGAATAAATGTCTATGGTGCTTACTTTGAGGAGTCCATACTTACCTATGCTTATCTTTTGTAGCGATGCAAAGTTGGCTCGTGTTCGTTTTTTTCTGCAATTAAGAGTGTGAGACAAAAGTTCATATGAGCCTACTTTGAACTGTAATATTTTTAACAGCCGCTTCAACTTTTATGTCACTCTCTTAAGAGAGGTGATTAATTGAGAGCTTGTCGTTGCCGGTCTTCCTGCGCTGCGCTTTCCGGTGCGTGGTCTCCACTCCACTCAACTTTTCGGCCCCATCCGCCGTCAATTCTACGTGCTAGGTACTTTGCCCATCTCATACAAGTGGCGGGAAGACGCTGGATGCAAACCACTTCCAATCGGTATTTTTGGAAGCCTATATTCAATAGTGGACTTCTTATAGCTGAGATGATGATCAAGAACGTTGCATCGCTTGAAGAGATGAGCGTAGCCCACTAAAAGGAACCTACGGATAAAACAATGTTAAAGACACATTATAATGACATTACAATGTTCAAAATTTATTACATAAGTATATCTTTACTCCTCTTATTTTAATATTTATACAATACCTAATTGAAAAACAAACAAATACCACAGAATGTAGAAACGTAACGTAATATCTCGTAGTTACTACGTAACCCTAATTATGAAAGTGCATGATTAAATTTAGCTGAAATTTTGTAAAATATGTGTGTATCCGTAAAAACCTAATAAAGCCACGAATTGCAAAACTAATTGGTAAATGCTTGTGATTTGTCTTTAAAATACATACTTTCCTTAAGCTGAATAAATAATAATCATCATCATCATCTCAGCCATAAGAAGTCCACTGCTGGACATAGGCCTCCCCCATGGATTTCCAAAAAGACCGATTGAAAGTAGCTTGCATCCAGCGTCTTCCCGCCACTTGTACGAGGTCATCTGTCCATCTCGTGGCTGGTCTTCCTCAAAAATAAACACAAAACCAAAAATAAATATAAATAATACCTTTCAATTAAAGTATGTTAAACAAAGCTTATTTGAGTTTACAATCAATAAAAAATCTGATTTTTCATTAGTTGTTAACTGATATTGTAAGAACTTGAATATACCTACTAGTACTTTTATATCGTAGCAACAACTTGTATCGAAAAGTGAACATTATAATTTATGGCTTATAAATACATAAGAAATAGATTTGTGAAGCATATTCACGAACCTGTGTTCTGTATAATACTCGTAATTATCTATCTCAGTACCAATTTGATAAATCATAGTTCTACACATCTTTACTTAAGAGTCCGTAGTCCGACCATCGTCCGTCACGCTCGCAGATACCCATTGAAGATATTAAATTACCGAATGAGCTTACAAAAAAATTATCGTGTGTAAAACTAGAAAACATCATTAATATTCGATAAAAATTTCAATTTGATCCAAGTTAATTTTCATATTTTTGTGTTAATGATAACAAAAAAAAAATTTATGAAAATAAGCTTGGATCAAATTGAAATTTTTGTCGAATATTTGTGATGTTGTTTTCTAGTTTTATAAACGCATTTTAAAGCAAAAGCGATTTTTTTTGCGCGTAAACGAAATGAATTCCTGGCTACGGCCTTGCGGCCTTTAGAAGCACTGGGGTTCTGAATACTATATGGGTTCGCCGCGGGGCCGAACGAGTCTCACTTGATGGTTCAAATTCAAAAAATCCCGGTTGACGCAACTAAATGCTATAAAAACTTTGAGCTAATGTCATAGATATATATATATATATATAGATATTAGCCAAAATGCAGTGGCTTGTTACAGCATGCGGCTAATATGACTGGCCACATATAATTTAAAAAAATCTTACCATTAGACTCTGTATCATCAAACTGAAAGCGATATGCCTCCAGCGTTTTGTGTATAGTTTGCCCTCTGGCACCTTCGCAGTTTTGTCCAACCCAATAAAGGAAACTGTTCAAAACCGAATTTCTTTAGTTTGTTGTAAAGATCAGATGCCTAAAAACTAACGGTCATTAAAATATCTTGGAATATTATGTACATAATGTATGTATAAAAATTTATAAAATTTATTTCTTAAAATATGATTTACTGTAAACTAATTAAATTGCTTGACTATACCTAGTCAAATTTTAAATTTATACGAGTCTACCTTTGAAATATTACCTACCAAATAAAAAAAACAATTCATTATTGGTCGAGTAATCATAGTAACTGAACAAACATTTAAAAAAAAATTCGAATTGAGAACCTTTTTAGAAGTCGGTTAAAAATAGGTAGGAATATAAAAAAAACTTAATTAGAATTATAAAATAAGAAAATGTACATATTTTAAAGTATAACTTCAATAGATATTTTCTAAATTGACGTGTTCATTGCTTATCATCATACGAGTTAGTTACTTAGTAGACAATTTCTTATAAAAAAAGAAGGATCAAGTTTAACTAGCCCTTCTTATTATTAGATTATTTTGCATACTTCATTGCAATGTTAAAAATGTCCCGTCTAAAATCATCGTGGTGGTGTTCTGGAATATTCTTAAATAAAGTTGGTAATGCTGTGAGAAGATCCTTAAACTGCTCTCTAGAACGGGATGTGGCACTGTTCGTGAGTCTCTCGCCGTTAGTGGAGTTACCCACTGAGCCACCTGGAGTGGACGGTCTTGGTCTGGTCTGACTTAAATTAGGAGTTCTTGATCGACTTTTGCGAGGAGTGCGACTGTTTCGGCGCTGCACTGGGCTGGCTAGAATTCTCAACGGAGGCGTCACTCTTGCTTTCACTGATCCTGAAATCGAACATAGACATAGACATAATTTTATTGTAACAAAATACACAGAAAATAAAAAAACATACACACAAAATAGGTCACAAAATTATGTTTTTGTAACAATCCAGCCCCAGCTCAGCATATTTTTTTTTTTAACATTATAAGTGTTATTTTTAAGTTTTTTCTCGTGTGTGGCGTCGCCTACCGGTTCCAGAGGAAAACCAGCGCTGGTTTTCCGCTGGAACCGGTAGGCGAAGCCACACACGAGAAAACACTTAAAAATAACACTTATATTGTTATTTTTTTTTACAATAACACTTATAATGGAAACAACATGATACATTATTTATTTTACACACATTAAAATTAACAACAAAGTACACAAATATAAGTTTAGAAAATTCAAAAACCCTCGACAAAAAAGCGGCTGCACCGATTTTAATAAGACATAGCTAAGCGCTTAATGAAATCCTCTTTCAAAGAAAAAAAACTAGGTTAAAATAGGTCTATCCATTTGAGAGCTACGATGACACACAGATAACGCACAACAAACTTATAACACCCGTTTCTTGGGTCGGATGTTTGTTCTGTGTAGTGTTTCTATAATTTAATAATATCATATCATAGCGTCCTGCCACCTCCCCGCCACACAGCAATCCGCTGGTGCTGCCGCCGAGGTGGCCGCCAAGGGGAAACACGCGAAGTACGCTTGCCTGGAATCGGCCTACGACTTCGTCCCTTTTGCCGTGGAGACGGGGGGACCTTGGGGGTCGGAGGCCAGAAAATTCGATCGTGATCTGGGTCAACGTCTGCGAAAGTAGGCCCGTGATCCGCTTTCTGGGTAGTATTTAACGCAGCAGATGTCCATCGCAATTCAGCGCGGCAACGCTGCTAGCCTATTAGGCACTTTCCCGTCAGGTTCGATGCGCGAGGGATTTATAAGCCTATGACAGCCTATCTATGTGTCTATCTGTGGCATCATAGCTGTCAAACGAATTATTTAATTTTGTTCATATTTTTTTTTTTATAAAGGATTTTGTCGAGAATGTTCATAGCTTTGTTTCGTCAAAATCTGTACAGTCGTTTTTTTTTGTCAGTTTTTTTTTTAGTTTTCTAAACTTATACTCGTTTTTCTTTACAAGGCCTTCATTTGCTACTAGGTCAGTTGATGTTTTTACAGACAGATGGACGGACAGACGGACAAGAATGAAGTTTTAAGTTTTTAGAAAACAAAAAAGTTGACCGGAAAAATTTCGTACCATTTATCGGTGAGTCTCCGAATTGAACATGCCACTTGATGAGCGCCTTGTATATAACTTCCACGCGGGGTCTGTTCGAAAACTCCCTTAAAACCTCTCCAAATCTTACTTGGTCAAATTCAACATTCTTTAGTAGGTTATATAGATCGAGGGCCTGAAACAAATTGATTAATTTATACACATTTTTTTCGTTGATATCGTTGAAGCTATAGCCCACCAAAGGTGGATAAAATGTGTACCCCTGAATTTTTAAACTATTGGACCTAGAAATTCAGGATTAACCATAATATTATACCATAGTAAATATTTACAATGAAAATAATTTTGAACACTCTGTGATTACAACTTTTCGAGATATAGCAATGAATAATTATATAAAACACTTAAATCATTATAGTAGGTACTGAGGTCATTGGTTTTTTGCAAAGAAGTCTAAAAATAAAAAAAATATATGATATACTCGCCAAGTACTCGTAGTTTTCTTTTAAATTACAGCTTTAGCTACGGAACCCTACACATGTCTCGACACGGTTTCGGCCACTTATTTTGTTTTCTTAAACATGGTGCATGCAATTGCTCCGAAATATCGGGAACTCAAAACAAATACAAACCACGATAAATATCCTATTAGTACCTAATGATTCTAATGTACAAAGTTAGTCACGAAGATAATAAACATAATGTTATCTTATTAGGAAACAAATAATGAAGAAAATGTTTGGTATTTACCGTCATAATGTTATGTTCTCCAAGTTGATCCTGCACTCCTTTTCCTATACCAGATATCTGAGAAAGCGGCACTTGATCTAAGGGCTGGGAGCTTAATCTAAAAGCCACCCATGTCGCTTGTCCCACTGGCATGTCGGTCGTTGGTCTTCTTTGCCTCAACTTCATTTTAAAGTTCTTATTAAGTATGTGGATAAAATATGATTACAATCTGGAAAAAAATATATGTTAAATTTTCTCTAGAGTGTAAAAGCGTAGCTATACCAGAAAATACTTAATATAGGTTTCACATTCACATAGGTACTATTTTTAAATGTTTTTTTTAGCTTATTGGTAAGGTACGGCAACTGCTTTTTTGTGTATTGTGTATGTAGATTTGACATCTAAGTAGTAATCGAAATTGCTTTGCATATTTTGAGCCAAAGGGTGTTGTGTAAAATGTCCACCAATATATTTTTGAATGGGGAATATTTAAATAAATATTGGTGGACATTTTACACAACACCCTTTGGCTCAAATTATGCAAGGCAATTTCAATTTCCTGATTACCGATTGATCTGAAATGTGGAAAATGTGGTATACATACGCCTTTAGTTCTTAAGACAATACAATCATAACTTAGGTAATAAAGAGAGTTTTTATTCACTCAGGCCTCATGGCTCAGTAATAGTAGTACAGGTAGTATGACTGCTTTCCCTTAGTAAATATGTAAATGATTGTGTAATCATTAAAATAAAAACTTTTAACTTTTTTTTTTTTTTTTAGGGTGCCGTGTACATCAAAAGGTATCGTAGTATGGTATCGTGTTGAAATTAAAACCATATACGCAGATCCACTCTCTTGCTGCAGAAAGAAAAATAAAATTTCTTATTTTTCGTAAAAAAAAAGTTACAGCCGAATATGTCGTAAAAAACGCACATTTCGACACTCACAAGGGAATCAAAACCTATGGGGTACTTCCCGTTGACCTAGAACAATGAAATTTGGCAAGAAGCATTGTGTTATAGTACACATAAATCCGAAAGATGGACATTTTTAACATAATCACAAAAAATTGTGTCTTTATGCAAGGAATGAAATTCCAAATTTAAAGTGAATTAACCGTATCATGTGGGGTATCAAATGAAAGAGCTTCATTAGCATAAGCTAAAACAGGTTTTTAAATATTTTTACGATGTAAGTATATTTTTCGGTTTATGAAGGAAAATATGATTTCCCCTATCTACTATATAGTGTGTACGGAACCCTCGGTGGGCGAGTGTGACTCGCACTTGTCCGGTTTATCCATATCTATGGCTTGCATTTGACCACCCACTAAGAAAACAACTGTTCACTCAAGATTTAAAGGCACACAGATTATCTGTTCGGAAAACCCCATTCGGGATGCGTATTCCACATTATGCGCTAAGGTAAACGTCCCAATAATCGAACGATTTTGAACTTTGCTGACTTTGTTGCTCTACCACACTGAAACTAGTTAAAATACGAAAATGAAATTTTAATTGCTAGATAGGGTATACATCCTAGTTTATCTCAAAATAAGTTGTTTAGGATACATTTGAGGTTTAATAGTAATTAATAAACAAATAGTAAAAAAGGACCCTAAAGTACTAATGCTCGAACGATTTGCCCTAGAAATCGGAATGTTGTCCCAAAAGTCGAACGCTTTACAAATATGAACTGTATCTGCTTGAATTTAGAGTTTAAAATCCCGTCATTACTCAAAAAATTTTTAGGCATAGCTGAAAAAATCATGCGTAAACTACGAATAAAATAGTATTTCAGTTCAAAGTGCGTAAAGAACTTCACGTGAAAGAAAATTACATTTTAATAATTATCGAAATAATATAAATCACATACAACTTAAAAACGAACAGCATATACTAATTTTGACCAGCAACGGGCAGATTTAGGGCCATAATTATTTATTTAATATTTGGTTACCTATCCTACCTACAGACCTAATTGGAACATGTTTTGAAAAAATATAGACGAAACTACCTAGTTTCAAAATCAGTTCAATAATAAATTTAGTTTAGTAAATTCTAGTGAAATTAGGATTTTTTGTGATTGTTTTACAGATAATCAACCAATAAAAACAAACTTTACTTTGTTCTTCAAATGATACATTACAATTTATAGATACATCAAAACGTTATTTCACTAGGCAAAACTTCTGCGCAAACAGTATGATAACAAGTCTTACAAAGTACGCACTGTATCACCACCTTTTTGATGGATCAGCCAAGTATCAGCTGGAAGTTTTGGAATCAGTGGACCGGCGAGCTGTGAGGTTAATCGGTGACGATAAACTAGCTGCCAATAAGCTACTTAGTCTCGAGCACCGCCGTAAAGTAGCATGTCTGTCTATTTTCTACAGGATTCATTTTGGGGAATGTGCGCAAAAGCTTCACGACCTAATTCCACCCTCCCCATTTCACTACAGACTAGCAGAAAGTTTTTAAATTTAATTAATGAAAGGCGAATTACCACCCATTTCTCGTTAAAATGCCAAAAATCCGTACTCAGCGATATCTATCCACATTCCTGTTGCGTACTGCACAAGAATGGAATTCTTTGCCGCCATCTGTTTCCTAAGACCTACAATCTTGGAATTTTCAAGGCTAGAGTGAATAGATATCTTCTGGATCGACGAGCTCCATCCTCGGCCACACCGCCGCTTAACATCAGGCGAGTTGGTGGTCAATCGTGGATCTATCTTGTAAAATAAAAAAATATAGTCTAATAAAATTAAATCCATTTGTATGGACCAAATCACATTAAATGAACCTTGAGGGATTCTTTGAAATTATGAAAGAAAAATACCTAAAAAACATAGATTAACAATAATTTGATACTACTAACTTTGAACTACCTGCACCTGCGGTTTCACCCGCGTAATTATGAAAATCGGTTATAATGATAAGTAGTAGCCTATGTCCGTCTTCAGTTTCACAGTTATTTTCACACTAAATTTCATAACTATCAGTTCAGCCATTTCATCTTGTAAAGGTAAAAAATTTCGCTGGTAGTATTATTATGAAATTGTGTTAAATGTATTTGAAATTGGTTTCTTGGGCAATTTCCGATTGATTCAAGCATGTTCTAGATGTGCTAGACTATACAACTCTCACCAGACAGTGATCGAATCCACCAAGTGGTGCTGACGATATGGAATATCTGTCGGGATCATTCGTCAGTAAAAGGTCCAAGCAGTTGGCACTGTGGCTGTCAACTTTGGGTACTCTCATAGCTTCCTTGACCAGTTGGGTGAGATTTAATGACATTGGTAGGTTATACGCCTCTCTCCCTGCGTGTCTGTCTTCTGGTTTGGGAATAGCCACTCCGGTGGTAACCATTAAAAACCCCCAGAAGAACAAGCTGAGTTGTGGGATATCGCCGTTTAACCAGATCTGCCTTCTTACTGAGCTGCTGAAACAGCAGAGTTGTCTCTTCGTTCCCGGTGTGCGAGGGATACACGCCGGCGTAGGGTCTTTTCTAAGCCGGTGTCGACCAAAATCCACAGAATAGAGAATCTGGAACTTTCAAGGTCACGTAGACGCCTATAGAAGATGTCATCACGTGCATAGACGCAGATACCAGCGCGTGATTTACCAGACCACCTGTGCTTCAGTACATAGCCTGGGAAAGAGAGATAGGCTGTGTCAGCAGGACATAGCCTATCCGTGACGCGTTTCCGTGACGGATAGCAAGTGCGGGTTCTCAGTCTCAAGATGGTATCGTACTGGTTCGATATTTGCGTGCAGATCTCGCACGCCAATATCGAATAAATTGCAGAAGTGCACGCAGCGAGAGGGCGTGCTTCTGCTGATTGCACAGCTTACTATTGTAGAAAGAATAGATGTGTGGAGAACGGGAGTTGGGTGAGGCACCAGTCACATAGTCCAGGGTACAAACACGAGATGACATCGCACTATAAGAGTCTAGTTTAGAGACTGCGGGGACGCCCATAATCCCCCAAAAATCCTTGAGGTCTTCTCGTCCGGTCACCAACCGGCATCAAGGCACAGTCCCAGGATTTTTCGCTAGATGGTGAGGCAGCCTTTCATATGTGACTAGCGTACTTGGCCCCCCCAACTCTCTGTGGTCGGCCAGTGGAAAGCCGTGCTACGAATCCCGCACAAAACTGTCGGCGGTCCCATGGAGCTTACGACAGAAGAGAGTCCGCGTTGTTTGTCGTGTAATAGACTTTGGTACATTGTACTGTCTTGCAGTAGCTGAAACCGTGGCTCCTTTATTGACTGCCTCTAAGACTTCAATCAAACATTGCCTCGCACTTCTTGTTTATGATGGACTATAATAGAAATAAAGTAAAATAATATAGATCAAAAAATTGTTTAGGTTAAACTACTATAACATTTCATAAACTGAACATAGATAATTATCATTAAAAAAAAAACACGTACATCAAAAATCATATCATAAAATGTACCAAATATATTTTTTAAATCGATCGATAAGTACCTAAACTCTTAGCAAACTTTTCTTCTTTGTCACTGAGATCTAGTTTTGAGTAAAAACTACAAGCCACAAAAATAAAGAAAAAATACAGAGTAAATTTATACGAAATTAATATAATTGCACTTTTATTTTATAAATTTTGCTCGACTTTGAAGGTATCAAATCAAAATTAATTTGTTTTAGACTCAGAGATATCTATATATTTTATAGTATAAATTGTATTAAATTCTTATAATATGTCCATTAAATCGAATAAACTATATATTATCTCATCTACTCGTACTAAGCCAAACAAAAATGTAACTAAACTCAACGTAATAAGACACATAAATGCACCCATCGATGTACGTTCTAACATTCGGAAGATATTTACCACAGGTTTAAGGGAAATTGAAACTAATTTCAAGGCAATAAAGATGTATTACGGACTTAGGTACAAGGAATACCAAAAGCTAAAGTGTGTCCTAGTCTTCGGACGAAAAATATGTATTTTGTTCGAGTATTGGGTCAACTAGAGGTTAAGTGTGTACTAGTAGGCGAACGCACAAATATAACCACCAATCAATTAAAATCTTCTCAATTTATAGGTTATATCGCTAGATAGTTTTCTTAAGTATCTTAGTAAACTAACACACTTACCGTATCATTACGCAGAACTGAGAAACAAAATAAACTAAATGACGTGGTGGCAACGAAGTGTAGCAACTAAACTTGTCAACTTTTTAATAGTTTCGGATACCGCACTTTTGTTGTAATGTAGACTGGTCGCCAATAGACCAATTTTTCAGTGTTGCTACTATATTGGTTTAGAATATAACCATATTTTTTTTGCCATTCACAAAATCTTATTAAGTATTAGTAGAAAAGCTTAAAAAACAAAAAACCGCAAAGCGTTCGAGCTCTAGGACATGTTCGAACTTGTGTACATTTACCTTAAAACTAGAATTAAACCATTGCGTCGCCTGGAATTCCCATGAAACGAAGTTGCTGTTTCGGGATTTTTAGATTGAAGATAATTCTTTCGTCCGTCATTGTGGGGAACTTGGACTTCCAGTTAAACATTGTTTATGAGTTCTTTATTTTGTTACATAAACAGTTCCCTTTATCTCTCTTTCTCTAAATGTGTGCTATTGTAGGTGTGGTTGTGTGTACTATGTAGGTATGTATTGCACGTCCCGTCTCGTCTATATTATTATTGACGTTTCTAGTGTGCGTCATTCAACTTTATAAACGTGTGTGCGATATTTTTTGTTAGATAAGATGCGTGCGAATGTCTGAGTGTGTGAATATTTGTGTACATAAATGTAATTATCATAATATTTTGGTAGCACTCCAAATTTTAAGTAAAGCAACATTTTTGCGGCAATGTAATCGTTGCAATATTGTCAATTACCGCCGATCCGTCATTTAGATAAACATTAATAGTACTTATAGGTACCTACGTATAGTACTATTAAAGTTTTCTGTGATAGGTACTAGTCACGCTATATGGGTAGCCATGGTATCTAATCTATGTACATATATGTGGCTCGTCTAGCACCATTAGACATGTACATAGGTAGGTACTTAATTGAATTACACGGCCACAGGAGTCAGAACAATATAGGTATATCATAAATACCTAATACCTATTAGATAATAAGGTAGGTGCCTAAGTAATGATAGAAGTTTATTATGTCGGTCTTATTGCAAATAAACAAATATAAAAAATTATTTTAAACAATCAATCTGAATAATCAAGTTAATTCTTTCAAAAATGGTATAACATTATGATGAAAACATACACTTTAGGGTAGGGTGTATAGTGTGATTAGTGCGTTGAGATCGACAATCCTAAAACTAAACGCGCGATGAAAATAATGTAATACGCGCACATGAAAATTTTACATTTTTTATACAGACACAATACATACACATCCCGCCAATCTTAATTATCTCATTGCCGGCATCTTAATTATAAGTTGCCGGCTAGACTGGAGTAGGAAAGAATAGGAATAAATATTTCCTCTCACACATTAAAATAATTTCTTTTGATGGACGGGCGTTCAGTTTTAGAATTAGTGAAAATATTTACCACCTAAGTAGAGTATATAACTACTCTACTTAAGTAGGAACGTAGGTAGTAGAGAGTAGAGTTTAACAACGGACGGTCAGTCCGCATTTTGGCTCCTATCTTATTATTTGAAAAAAAAATGTAGGTATCATGTATGTGTATTATTTGTACCTGCCGTACCTGGATAGTTTCTGGTCCAAGCTACATACGATGGATGTATGGGCTCTGTTCCCTTTGCGAATTCCATAAAAGGAAAAAAAAAAACAACCAAAAAAGATCTCTTGTCCTCGGTATAGATTTCACTGTTATCTTATTATGTGTAGAAACGCTATTATTATGTGCACAACAAACAAACGTACACGCCTTCTTTTGCCGGGTCTAAAACTAGAAAACTACACAACACACGAATTCGACAAACAATCTTAGCTTTTATTCCTGGAATTTTATCTACCAATATAATGATACCAAATATAACAGTTACTATGGGATATCAAAAAGCTGGAACAGCGTCCGTATTTAATTTAGACGAATTATAATTAATGTATCTATATTATCATACACCGTTTCAAATCGCTGCTAACAGATGTCGCTACTTGGTAACTAAAATACCTAAAATAAGATTGACATAAAGTATTATTATTAGCTTATCGGCGTCTGATAATTTTGAATTGTTGATCAAGACTAAAGTACTGTCGTCTGTCGCATTGCAAACTAAGCTTTAGACTATACATAAGTTACCTATGTTATTACTACCTAAAGATAAGTGTGTCTAAAGGTGGCCTATAATAATGTATGGTGCTCAAATACAAGATAAGATAAGATAAGATATCGTTTATTGCAGAAACTGTGTACATAATATGGAAATTATATTAAATTTAGACCCAACAGCTTATCCTAACGGACATGCAATATTTCTTTTTTTTTTTCTTAAATTTAATCTACCTACTACAGGTTTTTAGTTTATGACACCGTCTTACATCTTTTTTGTTCCGTGTTTATTTACCTACTGAGCCGTATATAAAAGGTACTCTTTGCTACTGAGTTTCATCGCTGGTAGGTACATGATACAAAAATTGCAGTTTAGGGGACGGATGCATTGCTACCCATAATTATGTACTTCGCTTTGCATCATAGTTACGATATAAACGGCATAAAAATATAATTCAATTGTTAACCTTTGGGTAGGATGTGCAATACGTATTACGTTATCTATCTATCTATTACGTAATACGTACAAGGACGTATTACCTACTTACTTATATCTATCACTACGCGCGTATGTAGGTATATGTATTATGTATGTCGCAGATTTTTTATAAAGTCTGGTTCTATATAATCTAAGGTCTGTTTCTTACAAAGAACCAGAAGAAGACAAAAATTCCATTTGATTGCGACGACGCGATTAAGTAGTAGGTATACATTTTATCACAAACGTAAACAAGTTCAGATTTTCGATGAAAACCTTAAGTTTTGATCCGAAACCCGATATTATAATATATCTGCGACATAATATTATTATCGTGGAAGCTCTCCATCATTCAAATACACTTGTACAGCTTGCAGTTACAATGCGCGATGGTTCCGCACAAGAGTATAACTCTTTCCAATTTATTGCTGATACTGATAAAATAAATAATAAATCCACGTCTACTACGGGAACGGTTGATCTAGATAATGAAACAATAAATAAATAGGTAAAACTCTTTAATATACATACCACTAATTTACAATCAAAGGAAATTGATTTACAATAATTACAAACTATTGGAACAACAGCTATACTCCTTTGTTTTATTAAATACCCTATGAAGTTAGCCAGTTCGGCCTTCTTCGGTAAAAACTGTGATCTTAGTTCATACAAAACTCTCATACCTATGTAAAGTTTTTTCGGTTTTCTTGGTTTATAATAAACTTCTAAACCTACCTAACTTTTTCGATTTATGCACATTTGTATAAAGTAATAGGTTTGCGCTTGACCGTCAATGTGCAGGACGTTGTGGCCCACGATGGAACGTGCTAAGAATCTAATTCACTCGCGATTTAAAGACACCTAGATTATATCCATCGGAGATCTCATTCAGGAAACCTATTCTACAATTAAGCAGTTAATTATGAAAGTCTTATTTTATTATGGAAACTAACGCAGACGTCACTCCCGAAAGACGTCTCGTTTGCAAAGGAGACGTCCTTCGAGAATGACATCTGCGCTGCTCCTTTAGAAAAAGACCTCCGTATGTGGTTGAAACTATAGTCGGAGATTTCGACTGAAAAATAAACGTAAGTGGGTTACTCAAGTAACATATTTTAAATTTTTATTTTTAAATTACTTTTAAATTAGGTTATATTACCTATAATACGAGTATACATCTAAAACTCTGCGTAACCAATTTAATAATTCAAATTGTTCATAAGTTTTCTTATATTGTTATTTCTTATAGTGTCTATTTCCATATATACCTATTGTTATTTCTATGACGCAGTCGATGTAGAAGGCTGGGGTTCCATTTCCTTTTCATTTGTTCTGGATAATTTTTCATACTTTTCTGCAAGATCTAAAACATCCCTCCGAAATCCCCTGTGATGTTTTTCTGGAATATTCTTGAAAACAGTTGAGAATGATGCGAGGTATTGTATCAAAGGGTGGACGGACCGCGATGTAGCATTGTCCAAGAATCTTTCGTCGCTCGTGGTGTAAGATGAATCTTTTTGACCAATAATTTTTGATATTTCTAGAGGAGATTGCTGGGATTCATCAAATTGGACAGGACCTTTTGCTCTTTTAGTCGGCAACGGTGTGGACGCTCTTCTTTTGCGGCCAAGGCTTGATGCCGCCTGCGCGGGAGATTCTTTCTTAGAAGTTTCCGATCCTATAAAGATACATTGGAAACTTATTGCACTCCTTACAAAAAATATAATTATGCGATTAGACGAATTTTAAACATAAGAAACGGATTGATTTCAAAATGCGTCTGTTATGCATTTCCTAACTCAAAAATAAAGGTTGCGTTTGGACGCATTTGAATGCTTAGTTGAAATCCATACCTAAGTTTTAACACTTGAGAGATTTGTCTAGAAAAAATGTCCCGTCGGGCCAGTCGTACCATTGACCAGTACCAGTGAGGGTACAATTGACACCGATTTATCCCACTAGTACCATTATTCTTCATTGTTTCCTTAGAAGCCGGACGAAAGTACAAAAGAAGTGCTTCCGAAGATCGGACCCCTAATAAGATAATTTAGAAGCCGGGCAGTTTTAACAGTTCTAACACCTGGCCTTTTTAACACCTAAAAGGCCGTTGCTTACCATCAGGCGAGACGGTGGTCAAAATATGTCATCTATTTCGAATTAATTCGAATATGGGGAAATCATATATATTTTATTTTTATTTTCCTTCATAAACCGAAAAATATACATCGTAAAAATATTTAAAAGCCTGTTTTAGCTTATGCTAATGAGGCTCTTTCATATGATACCCCGCATGATATGGTTAATTCACTTTAAAATTTCGACAGTTCGACTGTATATTTGTTTCGCGTTTACTTCGCCAATTTATGAATAAATTTTGATAATTATTTTTTGTTTGGTAGGTCATATTCAGAGATGGTCCCATATAAATTTTATCAAAATCAGTTCAGTATATTATAATTGATAATATTGGACAGAAATATTACTATCTACAGAGACGCACCTTTCTTACCTTTCCTCAGACGGGAGTCTCGGGAGCTACTACCGAACTGCTTGTGCCATTCCATTAGAGCATTATAAATAGTAGACACCCTAGCTCTCTTACTAATGTTTTCACGCATCCAACGGTCGAACTCGTTTTCGTCAAAATCGAGGTCCTTCAATTCACGGTAGAGATCTGATGGCTGAAACACAATTTATAAAAAAGTTTTATTTCAAACTTATTGCATTAATTATTGTTAGTCCCATTTCTCATCGAAATGACAAAAATCTGTACTCAGCGATATCGGTCCACGCATGCACTGCTTCTGCGTACTGCAGAAGAGTGGAATTCTTTGCCGCCATCTCTGTTTACTGATAACTACATTGTCGCAGTTCAAACCTAAACCTAATCTAAACCAAGACTAAACTTAGGCTTTAGCCAACATGATTTTGCAACACCATTAGAGAAGTAAAAAAAAAAGTGCAAGTGCAGTTTAAATTTCGTTTAAACTAACATAAGGTAACGCGTATATTCATCATCATCATCTCAGCCATAAGAAGTCCACTGCTGGACATAGGCCTCCCCATGGATTTCCAAAAAGACCGAATATATCCCCAATTCCCCATTTTAAATTCACACAAATTATTATGTGCAACTACGAAACCCTGGCACGACATGTACTTGGCCACTTATTTATTGCTATTATAGTTAGGTGATCATAATTATACTAAATTTGGGATTTCGATACAATTTTTGGGGCGAGTGTACATGGGTTCACAAAGTTTTAAAAGTTCAAAAGTATTTGTTCTCGTCAGATTACTTAATAAATTAATTAAGCAATCGTTATCACTTCTAAGTAATTTTTTGGGAAGAATCGCGAATTTTCGAAAAATCTATATACAATCTTTGACACAGAATCAAAGTTACCCACGTTAGCAATAATATGGTCTGATGGGCAAGTGCCTTTATTAACTACAACAAAACAAAATACAAACTACTTACATAATTATACTTAACTAAACTACTACACAAAAGGCAAATCGATTACCCCAGACCGATAAAGGTCTAAAGGCAATCCAAATACTCAGACCCACTACCAGTTGTCAGCGTACCCAGCATGCTGACCGCATCGCCATGTTGAATGGCAATGCTTATTGCCTGTAATTTTAATGTCTTAACAATATTTACAGCGATATTTCACCTTTGAAACGAGATTCTTCATGAGTTGTATCTGCAACTCAGGGCCAACCCCCGGCACTTCGAGCAGTGTGTCGTCGCGCATGGGCTTACTGGCGAACTTTGCAATCTGACGCGTCATGCTCTCGTTAGGTTTCATTTTCAAATTTGCACAAATATCTGAAATTAAAATAATGTTTTGAACATACTCTCCAGCAAGACGATCCTATACAATCTGTTTGGTCACTGGTGTCGGAGCCGTAAATAATAAATAATAATAATAAATAATAAATATTTGTGGACATTTCACACAACACCATCTAGCCCAAATTAAGCAAAGCTTGTACTATGGAACTAGATGGCTGATAGAATACATATATACTTTTTTTTTTGTAAATATATACATATGATACATAGAAACACCCAGACACAGAACAAACATCCATGCTCATCACACAAATGTTTGCCCTGGGTGGGGATCGAACCCACGACCTTTCAGTTCAGCAGGTAGACGTAGACACACTACCAACTGAGCCACATAGCCAGTCTTGGTAATGGTAAACAAGTATCTATTTTAAAAGAAAAATAAAATAGCCGACTTCATAAAAGCAGTTTTTAGTCAACTTACGAATTCGTTACGCTTGATACGCTGTTGAGTGAGTGTTTTTTGTGAGAAAGTATGCGTACAATCGATATAAATGATTATAAAGGCGCATTATTTATAATAATTATAGTAAAATAACTTGTTTATTACGAAAACATTCGTTGGAGGTTACGAAGAAACGCATTTTTTTAATTTTTGCGACAGATTGCGACAAATAAGTATATCTTTTTATTATTATAACAAAAAAAATATAGCCTGAAATATAGATAAATAAATAAATTAATATAAATATTTGTGGACATTTCACACAACGCCATCTAGCCCAAACTAAGCAAAGCTTGAAAAACAAAAATGAGAAAAAAAAATTGAAATGTAACACTCAAGAAGTGAAGACGAATCTAACGACACCTCGCACATCAAAATCGGTCAAGCCGTTTAGGCTGTAGGCTGTCATATAGAAACATAGACACATACAAACATACATACACTCAAAAAACATAACCCTCCATCTTACGCAGTCGGGTAAATATACTCCATTACACTATTGAGTTCACAATTATAATTGAGCTCCACCTATTATTTTTGTGTTGTGATCCAAACACCGCGCGTCGCCGATATGACGTCATTACGAGAGACGCAAGAATACCACCAAATAATTGTATTATATTCCTACTTATCACGCATACAAGCGAAACTAGACAAATCTTTTGAACTGTGATTTTTACATTTATTTTTCAAAATATTATTTTGAAAACCCAAACAAACTCGTGTAAAATTCACGCAGGCGCAATCAAATAAATATTTTAAAAACTTTGTCAATATCGAGATGAAAATAAAAAAAAATTCAAAAGATAATCAAGAAAATAGAACTTACGAACCTGGATGGACGCGGACTTGAGTTTTCTAGACTTCTTGTTGTTTTAATTCGATCGTAAACAATAGAATAGGTAAGCAGACTACTAGACGTCCTTCTCTTTCAAACTAAAGACAGTGACTAGCTAGCTAGAGTGAGACTGAGTATTCAATGAGTGTTTGAGTGAGTGAATACAAACATAGAGGCATAATAATGAAGCGTCGGGATAATCCAGACGTCATGGCCAGCCAGTGTTACTGAAGTTGAAGTCGTATTTCATTTAAAATGGCGCATGCTGCACAGTCATCTTGTTTTATGAAAATCCGCAAGATAGCGCTTTTATTAATATTTTCCCTAAATATATCTACCATTACAGAATATTTCTATTGTATAGAAAATATGTGAAATTACAAATATTCATATATTTATAGCACATTTTGCTAATTAGTCCGGTTTTCTGTGTTCATTTGTGTTGCATGGGAGTACGGAAGCCCCGCTGTACGTGTGAAACTCTTACTTTGTCGAATTTATTTGGAGACAAGAAAATTCAAGTTACAACCGTAACTTGAATGTTTTCGCTTTTAAAAACAGCAAATAAACAAATTGAGTGTTAAGTTTATTTCATTTGTCTAATAATAACAGTAATTTTTCACTAATTTCCCTGTTTTGTTGGAAAAAAGTGGCAACTCGTGCGTGTCCAAGATTTTAATTACCTATGGACTAGACTATCAGAGAAAGTTTGTTATTACCGCTCACTATGGGTAGGTTTATAGCAACACTCAGAGGCTGGCTTGTTGAACAGACGTTCTACAGCTTCCATAAATTTATGACATAATATTAATGTAATACGAGTACTTACTTATATTTGGATTGACATTCATTCACTATTCCATTTGATTTATTTTTAGGGTTCCGTACCTAAATAGGAAAAAACGGAACCCTTAAAGGATCACTTTGTTGTCCGTCTGTCGTCTGTCCGTCCGTCGGGTGTCAAGAACGGGAACGCGTGAAGGTATTGAGTTGAAATTAAACCATATACCCAGATCCATAGTATCTTGCTGCAGAAAGAAAATTAAAATTTCTGTTATCGTAAAAAAAAGTTACAGCCGAATATATCGTAAAAAACGCACATTTCGACACTCACAAGGGAATCAAAACCTATGGGGTACTTCCCGTTGACCTAGAACAATGAAATTTGGCAAGAAGCATTGTGTTAGAGTACACATATAGGAAAAAATCCGAAAACCGGACATTTTTAATTTAATCACAAAAAAAATAGTGTCTTTAGGCAAGGAATGAATCGTATTAACCGTAAGGAATTAACCGTATCATGTGATCATATGAAAGAGTTTCAGTAGCATAAGCTAAAACCGGTTTTTAAATATTTTTACGATGTATATTTCTGGGTTTATGAAGGAAAATATAAAATAATAAGTATATGATTTCCCCCTTTTATCTACTAGTTTGTACGGAACCCTCGGGCGAGTCTGACTCGCACTTGTCCGTTTTTTTTTTTACATTTTGACATGTCTATTTATTTTGATAGACTATAATTTATTGAGTAATGGATTATGGATATGGAATCAATGCAAACAGAATGCCCGAGTGCAATGCCAAGGAAAGAAAAAAAATACTGATTAGTACAATACTGTACGAGTTTTGGCGGGAACGACATAGTAACATGGTGTTGCTTTGTTTTATTTTCCTAAACTTGTGTTATTTTGAACATTAATACTATAAAAATGGTGGTGTTTTATTCATTAAGTGTTCGATAAAGTGCGTGAGTGTGGGCAAGTGAAATAAAGCAGTGAAACGTGTGATTTTACGTTGTCGGCAAAACTCCATAGAAGCTTCTAGTAAAGTCGCCACCACTTTACCGAAGCAGGACGCGACTTATAAATTGACTGTATACGTGACTTAAATTGTGACTAGAACATTTACAACTTGTGTTATTCAAGAAACTTGAAAAAATCCTAATACTTGACACTGGCAAATGCTTTAATGCGGGTCCAATACAAAAAAAAAAAAAAAAAAAAAAAAAAAAAAACAATACTGTACACATACTATGTATTGTAATATTATTCTCATATAATGTAACTCGTAACATATTAGATATGATTTCACGCAGATGCTCGTGAACACCGAACCACGGGCAAAAAGCGAACTTATTCTATATACCTGTTTATTACCAATCGGTTTAAACTATCGGTTCATTCAACAAAATAAAGAGAAAGTCACGTAAACCTAACCTTGAAACAAGGATATATGTATATTGACTGGCCTTGTGGCTCATTTGGTAGTACCTATGTCTACCTGCTAAACTGTATGTCGTGGGTTCGATACTCACCCAGGGCAAGCATTTGTGTGATGAGCATGGATGTTTGTTCTGTGTCTGGGTGTTTCTATGTATCATATGTATATATTTACAAAAAAATAGTATAGGTATGTATTCTATCAGCCATCTAGTTCCATATTACAAGCTTTACTTAGTTTGGGCTAGATGGTGTTGTGTAAAATGTCCCTAAATATTTATTTATTTATACATATACAATAAGTGATATTATGGTGAAGCTCAACGCGCGCAGCTATCTCTCTCAGGCACCAAACTTTTCAATAAAATAAATAAATTTAAACATTTAAAATCATTGGTTAGGCTAAATATAAAAATAAGAAACAAGTTTCATATTCTAATTAAAATTCAAATCATTTATTTGCAGAGACATGAGTAAAAATGCAGATGTAAATATATGTACATAATAGTAACCACCATGCTCTAGCATTAAAGCATGCAAAATATACTTATATAGTTAATTTATGAACACTACAATATTTTAATTACTAATTTCATTTCGCAATGTAATAATTATTTAACAATTTGTCATTTAGGAATTCCTGAATAGAATAATATGTCATATCAATTAATAATTTCTTAAACCTAAATTTAAATATATCTAGATTATCAATGTCTTTTAAATATTGCGGTAATTTATTATAAATAGTCCGACTCATCATAAACGTGCTGTTACTGTACAAGGCTGTCCTGCGGTTTGTTTATTAAACATGATAAATATTTTAAAAAAAAGTTTAAGTCAGCACTTAGCTATACTGGCGACGGAATAGTGAAAAAATACTTTTGTACTCCTCAGCCTATACTTTTGTACTCCTCAGCTAATTTAAGATATCATAGAAAAACCGTCAATCTTTAATATTTCTCTTATAAAACAAATCCATTTCTTACTTTTCTTATACCCCTAACCAATGATTTTAAACGGACTTCAAAAAAGGAGGGTTATCAATTCGTAACGTATATTTTTAGGGTTCCGTACCTCAATAGGAAAAAACGGAACCCTTATAGGATCACTTTGTTGTCCGTCTGTCCGTCTGTCCGTCTGTCCGTCCGTCCGGATGTCAAGAGCTTTATCTCGGGAACGCGTGAAGATATCGAGTTGGAATTAAAACCATATACGCAGATCCATAGTATCTTGTTGCAGAAAGAAAAATAAAATTTCTCAGTTTTCGTAAAAAAAAGTTACAACCGAATATGTCGTAAAAAACTCACATTTCGACACTCACAGAGGGATCAAAACCTATGGGGTACTTCCCGTTGACCTAGAACTATGAAATTTGGCAAGAAGCATTGTGTTAGAGTACACATATAGGAAAAAATCCGAAAACTGGTAATTTTTTATTTAATCACAAAAAAATAGTGTCTCTATGCAAGGATTGAGGGCCCAAATTTTATAGTGAATTAACTGTATCATGTGGGGTATCATATGAAAGAGCCTCATTAGCATAAGCTAAAACAGGTTTTTAACACATTCTTCGCCCCCCTGCAGACCCTTTACTTTAGCTGGGAACCAAAACTTTTTAGGCGAATTTTGATTAAGTACAGAGTGGCCGCGCAGAGCAACGTTGACTGCCTCAAACGCTGACTAGCTTACTGACTACTACAAAATGAACGGGACGCTCGCTCGGATCCGAGTGGTGAGCAAGGAATGTGTTAAGTATTCTTACGATGTATATTTTTCTGTTTATGAAGGAAAATATAAAAACAAATATTATTTCCCCCTTTTATTTAGTTTGTACGGAACCCTCGGTGGGCGAGTCTGACTCGCACTTGTCCGGTTTTATTTATTTATGTACAGTATATGTTATTGACTAAAGAATAAAATACTTTTAAGGTTCTATAATTTTTTTTTTTTCTTTCCTTCATACCAAATTAGTCCAGTCAAATTAGGGATTTAACCTCGAAATGAAACATAATGATTTCATCATTTCATCATGTATTGTGCGAGCTGATTCATCAAGAAGAATTTCAAATATAAGCAGTAAACCTCGCGAGCACAGCCTGTTTTGAAACAAGTATTGTTGCAAAAAGTTTTCGCTCGGGAAGTATACTGGTTATAAGATTTAATAAATACCTAAATAAATATTTGTGGACATTTCACACAACACCATCTAGCCCAAACTAAGCAAAGCTTGTACAATGGAACTAGATGGCTGATAGAATACATATATACTTTTTTTTATTTATACTTATGATACATAGAAACACCCAGACACAGAACAAACATCCATGCTCATCACATAAATGTTTGATGGGTGGGGATCGAACCCACGACCTACAGCTTAGCAGGCAGACATACTATCAACTGAGCCACAAGGCCAGTCAAAATACTAGTATCATCAAAAAATCTAGACGTAAAAACCTTGACTCGCTTAAAAATTTAGTCAGTAAGAAGATAACAAGGCGAGAGTTTATTTAAGCGCCGCGTCCTTGTATTTAGAATGACATAAAAGCATTAAAAACCGAATGACGTTTCAAGAAATTTATCAAGAAATAAAAAATATATATAAGAACGTTCTTATTGTATCTTATAGAAAAGAAAACTGATAGATCAGCAAATTTGTGTCAAGTTATCAAACTTTGGAGCTTAGCCTGAACAGAGATGTAATTTCCCGACTAGGTTCTATGCACGTTTTTGATAAACTCCAGCAACGCGAGCTGCTACTTTGCTAAAACATCCCAAAAATACTAACAATATTCCATGAACGACCGAACTTGTATGTGATATGGTATGAGCAAATATCATCACCAGCCACAAGAAGTCCTCTGTTAGACATAAGCCAAAATGTGATTACGGTCAAAGTCCAACTTGGACCGTAAGAGCTCCAGTCGTAAGTACTAAGGGTAAAAACATGCCACAATTTATTGATGACACTGTTCTGAATTTAGATTTTAGAACTCACTGTGGGTAGCAGAGCACTTGGGTTAATAACAGCCACCTGAACTGAATCGGTTAGCAATAGCATCGTATATTGAGCAACTTAGATGCAGACCACCTTCGTATGATAATAAGACCTCATGATTGGGATTTCTGAATTGCCAGCCACTATATAATTCAAAGAAACATAAAGCGCATGTTATATAGAATTATGTACCAGCGTAATAAATGGGAAATCCGAGATATACTTTTCATGCAATTAAAATCTTAATGATTCCGAAAACTATTGAATCGAAGTGAATTTTACATTTTACAATAATATAAGTGTCGTGTCTTACTAGTGTCGTCATGTGTATAAACCTAGTAGATAACTCATGGTCGTAGCAATGTAGGTTTTTCTGATAGGTCACAAACTCTTGGCTCCCGGTTCAACAGACTTTATACAAAAATGAAGATGCTTGCGCAAATCAAAACAGTATCGCAACCGGCTTCTTCTGGTACACAGCTATTCCCAAATTGTTTACCTCGTACACGCTCATGCTTGATAAAAACATGGTGAGTGGTCATATTCAATATTTTTTAAAATATTATCCATCTGTCTTGTTTTGATATATATTTTTTAAATATATTAAACACAAAAATATAATAGCTGGTCTGTTTTAAGGGGCTTGTGGGTCGTTCTTAGCTGGTAAGGTTGATGTTTGTAAATTGAAACGTAGATTACAGTACAATCAACGTGGGTAACTTTGACTCTGCGTCAAACATTGACCACGGCCTTTTAAGAAGGTTCTAGATGATTTTTTCAAGAGATTAGTAGTTAAAACGACTGTAAATTAATTAATCAAGTAATTTGACTACTAATCTGTTGAAAAAATAATCGAGAACCTTCTTAAAAAGCCGTGGTCAATGTTTGACGCGGAGTCAAAGTTACCCACGTTGACAGTAAGTTAATTTAATTTAACTAATATATTTTACACGCCAAAAAGAGAAATTTTAATCATAATTTTGAACAATAGCAAACGATAGATTTAGCAATTCATATAAAAAGATCAAGTACAAGATAAAAGTAAAAGTCACTACGCGAAGTTGCGGCGCTGCGCACTCATAGACACCACTCACGGACACGATATCTTGGACCGACTGGGGCCAGTGCGAGCGCGAGTGCCATCGACTAGCTTACTGAAAACAACTTTAAAATATAATTAATAAGCGTGTATTTCGCCAATGTCGAAATCGTCTTATGATGTTTTCTCTGAAAAATTTGTAATATCATAAAATTAAAATTGAAATATTTTAGTTATTATTGGTTTATGTTTCCGTTCTTCCTATATAGTTATTTAATTTATTGTTGTTAATGTTTCATTCTCAGCAATAAATCAAATAACTAGATACGAGTGCCACTGCCACTGTCCACTGATAAGTGAATACATGTGTCTTAATACGCATTATGCATGATTGTAGCTATGTAAAAAAAAAACAACAAATTTCAGAAGACTCTGACGCTTCTAACGGTGATTCTGGTGTTAGTGACCATCTGTGTCTCGGCTGCCATTAAAAGCTCGAACGGTAACTTCGAGCTTCTGATCCTCCACAACAATGACATGCACTCAAGATTCGACGAGTCCTCTCAGAATTCCGGCGAATGCACGAAGGAAGCAAGACAGGCGAGGAAGTGCTACGGAGGCTTTGCTAGAGTAGCTCATGTGTGAGTTTCACCTTATATATTTTTATCTCAGATCACATTTTAAACTGCGTCGTAATGCAGCAATAAAATAGATAGATAGCTGGCTCTAAAATATTTGTTCTGTTGGATATAGGCCTCCCCATGGATTTTTAAAAAGATCGGCTGTCCCTGCCATTTGTATGAGGTCGTCTGTTCACCTTGTAGCTCGTATTCCTTCACTGCACTGACATAGAACAGCGGATTATGAAGTTGAATTGGCATTGGCCAGCTCGCAATGCACGCAGACCTGATGACTAATGACGACGAAAAGTTTTCCAATGGAGGTCACGCAATAGAAGATGGTTATAATAATGTATTAATACATTACACATTCATTATACATTCTCTTTGTTAATCACCCCTCCATCTATTTATTATTATCATTTCTCCATCCCAAGGTTGCCTGGAAGAGATCGCTATTACCGATAAGGCCGCCTGTTGTTTCACTAGCATTTAAGCCCTTTTCACTATGTAATTTGTGTTTTAGTTATGGTGTAAACAATAAAGAGTTTATCTATCTATCTATCTATTACTCTGAAGTTATACTATGATGTAGTGCCTTTTATAAAGTCTGACCAGTTTTTCCACTAATTAATTCCAGAGTGAAAGAGAAGAGAAAGTTAGCTCAGTCAGAACTAGAACCTCCTGTCTTATTCCTTAACGCCGGAGATACTTACACAGGCACAGCCTGGTTCGCTCCTAACAAATGGAAAATAGCTACCGAATTCGTCAACGCTCTTCAACCGGATGCCATTGTACGTATCGCCGCTGCTTTATTTTATTCCTGTATTGCACGCCCCGTATATAACTTCTATTGCAAATTTCCCATGGTTGCCCGGAAAAGATCAATTTTACTGATAAGGCCGCCCGTTGTCGCACTAGTATTTTAAAGTTTTTTTTTATTAGTTTTAAAGTGTGTACAAGAGTTTCGATCTACATTATATGAGTCTCAACTAACCGCTATCTTATGCTGATCGTAATACATTTGAATGGCGAATAAAGTTTAATGCGGTCTAATGTTGGTTTATTAAAATGTATATATAATATCGATTGTTCCAGTCCCTTGGGAATCACGAGTTCGATTATGGAATTGAAGGATTGACACCTTTCATTGAAAACCTTACGTGTCCAGTTCTCGCCGCCAACCTGGTCCTTGCTAAGGAACCTAAACTAGAAGCCCAAACAAACCTGATGAAATCATACGTGTTTGATGTGAATGGCACTAAAATAGGAGTCATCGGATATCTCACACCACTAACAAAATCAATATCACAGAAAACTAAAGTCGAATACATTGACGAAATTGATGCCATAAAAGCGGAAGCAGCGAAACTTAAAAGTCAAGGAATAAATATCCTTATAGCTCTCGGACATTCAGGTTTTGAAAAAGACATGGACATTGCTGAAAAGGTTGAAGATATAGATTTGGTAATAGGAGGACATTCGAATACATTCTTGTGGAACGGGACAGTCCCTGACGTGGAAAAGTCAAAAGGCTTCTATCCAACACGGGGTAAACAATCGAAGCGATTAGTTCCAGTGGTGCAAGCTTACGCTTACACCAAATATCTCGGAGAGTTGCGCCTCATTTTCAACGCTGAGGGTGAAATAGTGCATTATGATAGGAAACCTATTCTTTTAGATAATACAATCCCACAAGATCCTGAAGTTTTGAGCATTGTAAATCGATATAGAATTATCGTTAAGAATTACACAGAAACTGTAGTTGGAAATACGTCTGTTATTTTAGAGGGACCTGACGCTTGTCGTTTACGGGAATGTAACACAGGTAATCTGATTACAGACGCAATGGTATATAAATATTTAACGAGATATAAAGAACAAATTGGTTGGACAGATGCTCCTATAGCTATTATGCAAGGCGGTGGAATTAGAAATAGTATCAAACATTTGAATCTGCCAACTAACTTGACATTGGGTGACCTTTACTCTGTCATACCTTTTAATACAGATATGGTAAAAGTTAGTGTAAACGGTTCAACTATTTTGAAGATGCTTGAACACGCAGTGGAGAATTACAAGCCTAAGGAATTACAACCACAATTTTTACAAATGTCAGGCATGAAGGTATATTATGATTTTAGTAATGATCCTGGTAATAGAGTTATGAAGGTCGAAGTTCGTTGTGGCACTTGTGAAATCCCGAAGTATTCATCATTGAATAAAAGCGAAAATTATAACATACTAATGACAAGGTTTTTGTATGATGGTGGTGATAAGTATACCATGTTTAAAAAAAAAACTGAAGAAGAAGGACCCTCGTTCCTCGGCTATGACGTGTTACAATCGTGTCAAGAATACATACAGCTCCACAGTCCTGTGTATACAGCTATTGAAGGTCGCATTATCATACACAACGCAGATGCATTGCGTATGCATTCTTAAGCTGCTTCGAGACTCCCTACTGATAATCTCAATACCTTTAAACGAGCAATTCTTGTATATATGTATATATTTATATAATCTGAATCTTGAAAACGGCTCCAACGATTTTAATGAAATTTGGTTTGTAGGTAGATTAGGGGACGATAAATCGATCTTGCTAGGCTTAATTTTTAGTGAACCCTGGTTTGCTCGTATTTTCAGCTTTAAAAAATCCGTGTGGAGCTCGGTCGCTCAGGTACTAAATATTAAAAGTGCTGAATTGTAAGTAATATATGGTGAAATATATTGCACTAATTTTCACGTATTTTATGCTATACTATTAGTACTCTAAATATAAGTAAAAAATAAAAACAAAATATAAATAAAAAAAATAAGAAGAAGTATAAATGTGAACGCTTTGTTTTTATTTTTGTGGATACATCCTAAACTAGACATCCACCGTACTCAAACCTCTCTGCCCCTCTCCTGCCACCACACCCTCACACCCTCGTTCAAATCACTCCTACATCATACCCAGGACACATGTACTCAGGAAAGGGTGGTCATGAGCATAGACTGAATAAATAGATGATAAAAAAGCCACAAAACATTTATTTAATATCAATGTCTGAGTACTAAACGCCATTTCCAGCCTGTGACGTCGACGGTACGGGTTCATTCGACTTCTCCTGTGTTTTTAGCTCGTACTCATCTAAGATGTTTATTATGTCCATGAACAATTCAGCGTGAAATTTTTTATGAATAGATTTGCGTTTAGCTAAAAAATACCCCAAAATGTGAGTCATGGGATCATCGGCGTTGAAATGAGGATAGGCTGAAATGTTGTGATCAGGAACTTCCATAGATATGTCAGCTTGATTGGAATTATTCGGTTGCGGACTCTCCACGAGGCTGTTACTTCCGGCATCGTGGGCTGCTGGTTGCTCTGGAGTCTCTGAAGTCTGTGGAGTCTCAGGTTCCGATTTTACTGAACCGAAAACAAATAAATATTATATCACAAGCTAGACCTCACGACGATTCCCTTGTTCGGACTAAACTCCAAAGTCTGGAGTATCGTCGCAAAGTTGCCAGTTTATCGGTTTTTTATCGCATACATTTCGGTGAGTGTGCGTCTGCTTTGCATGATCTCATTCCCCCATGCCCTTTTTTCTATCGGACAGTAAGAAGCACGAAAAAGCGACATCCATCGTTACATGGTTGATATTCCGAAAACACGTACGAAACGCTTTGACTCCACTTTCATTGTGCGTACCGCCAAAATGTAGAATGCGCTTCCTGAATTGGTCTTTCCAAATAGATATAAAGTGTCTTCAAATCGCGAGTGAATAGGTTTCTTCTAGGCAAGCGCGATCCATCGTAGACCGTAACTGTCGCTTAACACCAGGTGAGTTGACGGTCAAGCGCAAGCCTATCGACGAATAAAAAAATAAAAAATATGAGCCCAAACTTATGATATCATGTTTGGTTATGAAAATCGATCATGTTTGCAAAACGTTTTGCCCATGCTACCACCCATTGAGGTTTTTTTTCGAGAGGATATAACAACTAACTGCAGCAACAATTCATGGTAAAGATTATTCTTTAGCTTATTGGGAAAATTTCACGCCCTTGCCACAGATACAAAACAAACACTCTCCGCCCCTAACAAATTTTGGATTACTCACCCGCACCCCGCGATCGCCTTTTCGTATGCCGTTATAGACTATAACGGCATACTGACAACTGCATCACTATAACGTATAGTGATGCAGTTGTCAGTCGACCTTCAAGTAGTCAAATTTCAAATGTCAGCACAAGTACCTTCATACATGTTTGCGTGTTATATACAGACGTTTACTTGCGTATGTGCACAGATTAGTGTGCCGTTGTATGGACTGTCCGACGTGTACCCAAGCCAATGCTACTAACTGTTGAAGAGTCGAAGCACGTTCCTCGTGAGGAGACAATTCGGGCTGCAGCATCAGAATATTTCTATTATGTTATGTATTGTCATCAGAACTGAACAATATTGAAAAGTTTCAGGTTCAAATTCTGCTTGCAAGATTTGCACTAAGCTTTATAGAGCATGTATAACTATATAGTATGAAATAATAATTGCGTGGAAAAACAACCCGATCTTACGTTTCGTCCGCTCAAAATGCATAAAACACAATCTTACCAACGGTGTCCGGACAAAACTGTTGCTTATGTTCCATCAGAGCACCGTAGATTTCGTTGAAATGCTCCATATGGATACCCCTCCATTTCGTACATATCCAATTGTGAAATTTCGTTTTATTATAATTGAAGTTGTGTAGTGTTTGATACAGCTGATCCGCCTGGAATGTAAGGTTTACATTTACATTAACATGTACGAAAGTCACCGACCTATTTACAGACTTCAAAAAAAGGAGATTATTAATTCGACCTGTATGTTTGTAATATTTTGAGAATTGCAAAATTTTTGTATATGTTAATCTATACCAGCTTCTAAACATGTGTGCCAAATTTTATAAGTGTATGTATGTTTGTTCACGCATTACGGAGAAACTAGAAGTCGTATTTCAAAAGTTATTTTTTTTTTTTTTTTATTGAATAAAGTATCTTTCAACTTAGAAGTCACTGTAAGTTTTATCAAAATCGGTTCAGTAGTTTTCAAGATATGGGCTTTTGAACACCCACTTCTTTCATCGCAACTGCAGAGCAATGTCTACACCTTATATTTCAATTTGTTTGATAGACATGAGCGGTGATGAGCTTTGACGACCGTTTTTAACCGACTTCAAAAAAAGGAGGTTATCAATTCGACCTGTTTAACCAACTTCAAAAAAGGAGGTACTATTAAAAATAATTACGAGTAAATACTATTAAAAATAAATAAATAAAAGTAATTTAAAAAAAATTAACCGACTTCAAACTGAAAAGAGAGAAATAACACGAAGAAAATCAATACTAGGCGTCTACCTAAGTAGGTACGTAAACCAACTATTTTTGAGGTCGGTTTCTGTATAAGACTTACTTCATGACAGTTTAGATCCTGGCACTGACCTCAAAACATAGTTGGTTTACGTACCTACTTAGGTAGTCGCCTAGTATTGATTTTCTTCGATTTTTTTCTCTCTTTTCAGTTTGAAGTCGGTTTAATTTTTTTTAATTATTTTTATGTGCACATCGTGTGCACAAAATTTCGAATGATTTGTAAGCCCAGTGGGATCGAGAAAATAATTGATAATTGATAATGTAATTAATTGATAATTGATTTGTGGTGGATAGAAGTAGATTGGGAGTGGAATGTTCCTAGATGAAAGATAAACGCGACATTTTACAGTAGGATAGAACCATAAAAATTGTGTTGATGCACTTTATAGCAATATCAAAAATTATAATGTAATCATCGTTATTACCTTAAGGATCTTACATCTTTTAAGTTTTGTGGCCCCGACGGGGCCTATGCCTGGGACTTGAGAGATTTTCTTAGTCTTTATATCCCCCATCGAGAACTGTATATATTTTAGTGTATTACTCATCTCCCAATCAAACGGTTCCTTGTACGATACGACTGAAGACGTTGCTCTACTGAAAACCACCAAACAGAACGTTATAATAAAATAAAGAGTTTTATTTTTTCTACTCCTAAACATTAACCGATTTCGATGATTCTTCTTTTACAAGCTTTCTATTAAGTTGCAATATTTGTATGTATATGCATCTGTGTTCGGCACGAATCTTGGAAACTACATTAGAACCACTTCCCGATGTCCGATTGGGCTTAACTTTGGTTTATTTCATAATATGTAACTTTGGTGACAATAAAATAATATAGTACCATGGACCTGTTCTGATGATAGAGCTGGAAGATGGCCATAGGAACTTAACTAAACAAGATAAACTCGTTAGTAGTTAGTAGTTTGGGCTCGATTGATTCGTCTTGAGGATTGCTTTTTTTATAAAAGCTTGTTTTAAAATTGATTTTAATTATTTTTTTCTGATTGAAATCATTTAAGTCCTCTACCAGTTTGTTTTTAAACAACTTAATTTATTTTCTGGCAAAGATCACGCGGCAACTTCTCTTTAAATAAAATTAATTTTAAAGAATTAAACCGACTTCAAAACAATTTAATTAACTGGAAAGCGTGAAATGACATGAAAAATTAAATCAAAACTGCCCAGTCTACCTAAGTAGGTACGTACACTAACAAATTTTTGAGGTCGGTTCTAACACCGACCTCAAAGACCTGGTGTCGGTGGTTTGTGGTCGGTGATGGTGATAGTTTAGGGCTCAGGCCCTATACGGACTAACTAACTAAGTCACTATACGGACACCGAGTAGGTCTTTAAGTACCCCAACTATTTTTTAACCGACTTCAAAAATAAAAGAGATTATCAATTCGACCTGTATGTTTGTAATATTGTCAGAACTGCACAGTTTTTGAATATGTTAGTCTATACCAGCTTCTAAACATGTGTGCCAAATTTCATAAGTGTATATTCCGTACCTCAATAGGAAAAAACGGAACCCTTATAGGATCACTTTGTTGTCCGTCTGTCCGTCCGTCCGGGTGTCAAGACCTTTATCTCGGGAACGCGTGAAGGTATCGAGTTGAAATTAAAACCATATACGCAAATCCATAGTATCTTGCTACAGAAAACAAAAGAAAATTTCTCAGTTTTTGTAAAAAAAAGTTACAGCCAAATATGTCGTAAAAAACGCACATTTCGACACTCACAGAGGAATCAAAACCTATGGGGTACTTCCCGTTGACCTAGAACTCTGAAATTTGGCAAGAAGCATTGTTTTAGAGTACACACACATATAGGAAAAATCAGAAAACTGGAAATTTTTAATTTAATCACAATAAAATATGCAAGGAATGAGGGCCCAAATTTTAAAGTGAATTAACCGTATCATGTGGGGTATCATATGCCTCATTAGCATAAGCTAAAACAGGTTTTTAACACATTCTTTGCCCCCTACAGACCCTTCACTTCAGCTGGGAACCAAAACTTTTTAGGCGAATTTTGATTAAGTACAGAGTGGCCGTGCAAAGCAACGTTGACTGCCTCAAACGCCGGCGGTTTACTGACTACTACAAAATGAACGGGACGCTCGCTCGGATCCGAGTGGAAGGCGCCGCTACTATAGCCCCGCTCTACTCGGATCCGAGTGGTGAGCAAGGAATGTGTTAAATATTTTTACGATGTATATTTTTCGGTTTATGAAGCAAAATATATAAAAAATATATGATTTCCCCCTTTTATTTAGTTTGTACGGAACCCTCGGTGGGCGAGTCTGACTCGCACTTGTCCGGTTTTTTTTCCTCCCTTTTCAATTCGTTGAACAGTTATGAAGTCGATTTCCAAAATGGAGGAGTTTATCAATTCGACTGTACTTTTTTTTGTTTATTTTTTTTATGTTTGTTACCTCATAACTTTCGACTAGGTGAACCGATTTTGATGATTCTTTTTTTTATTTGAAAGCTGGTGCTTCCCGTGTGGTCTCATTTCAATTTGGTCCAGTTCTGAAAATTGCATCCATGAGAAGTCGGTTGCTTCAGTTTTTAAAACTATAATTATTATTATAAATTACTTTTATTTATTAATATTATTGCTATTTACTTCTTGACTTGAAACTAAAAATTTGATTCACTAAACTTGACTGGGTAAGTTCATTGAATTTTCAAACATACTTCACTCTATAGTTATTATCCCTAACCCTAATTTTTTGAATAAAAAGTATACTAGATTCTTTCACATAGTATTACTAAGAAACCCACCAGCCCCCGTATTCTGAACCCATTCGGTTTCGGAATCGATTCGATTTGTATATCTCCGTCTCTGTCATTCTCTATGGAAATGACAGATACGGAGATATACAAATCGAATCGATTCCGAAACCGAATGGGTTCAGAATACGGGGGCAGATCTCGTTCAAATAATTTAGTAATTTGAATTGCGCCATTGAAATGTTTAAATGTTTATATGTTTTTATGTTTACCAATTAAATCTAACACTGGCAATAAAATATGAATATGTTAAAATTTAAAAAGTCCATATCTTGATAAGTACTGAACCGATTTTGATAAGTTGGACTGTACGTAATCCAACTAATAATAAACAAAATATTTTCAATCCAATATTGGCACACATGCTTAGAAGCTAGTATAGACTAACATATGAGGAAATTGTACTATTCTAACAATATTACATACATATTATCGAATTGATAAAGTCGATTATAATAAAATAAACCGACTAAGTGTGTGTCTTGCTACGGTACAGTGTTGGGTTCCGCAATTGCACATCACAATATTTGTAATTAAAACAAAACTTCTTGTTTGGTACTATGAACACAAATAAAGCGAAACAAACATACGAATCAACGGTTCGAATGAAATCTGCAGAAAATATTAATTTTTACCAGACTGTGCTAGATGTAGAATTTTCGAGTGTATGTATGTATGTGGGTATGAATGTGTGTACACATGTTTCTATAATTATTACCTCTTACAGCCTAAACGGCTTGACCGATTTTTCTTCGTTAGATTCGTCTTTGTTTACGTTTACTTCCTGAAGTTCCTGAATGACATAGGCTACATTCTTTTGTTATTCTAAAAAAATTGCACTTTCTCGTAACCTTCAACAAAGTTTTTGTAAAAAATAATTGATTTTATTAAATTTATTCTATTCTCTACTTATTAAACCGTAACAAAGTCGCACATTGAAGTTGTTGTACATTGAAGATAAATAAAAAAAAATGTAATATATATGAAATCAGCAGAATCCAAAACTAGTGTTTTTGAAATATTTGTCTGTCTGTCTGTCTATCTGTCCGCTATAGGCTCTTAAAGTACTGAGTATTTTGACATGCTGTTATTTCAAATACGTTTTGTAAAATTCTGCTGAGGTAATAGTTTTTTCATCCCGCCATCTCGGAAAGAGTAATTTTGCTCTTCGATATCTGAGTGCAAAAGCCGTTTTTATCCTAAATGATAAAGTAAATTGAAATTTAGAACATCGTGTGCACTGAGTTTGTGAATTCAAAACATCATTAAACCTATTTACTTCTACCTCCTTGGTGCCGAATTTATCATACATCCTTTTTTAATTTTTTAAAAACTCAGACTCGGAACTTTCTTGGTGTACTTTTTTTTTATTTGCTTTGCACGCGCCATTTTCTTTTTACGACATATTGTTAAAACCTTTTAAAAACAAGAAATTTGAAAACAAGTGAAAACCCTGAAATGAGTGATTCTAGCGACGAAGAAGTTTATTTGACGCCAATAGAATTGACTGAAACTGTTAATAATGCGGAAATGAGCTTTCTCCCTCAACAATCAGGCGAGAAGTATTTGAAACAGTACGATATGTTTAACACGTGGCGACTAGTTAAAGGAGCCAAAACTTTCTCCGAAAACATTTTGCTGGCATATTTTATTGAATTATCCGAGATCAAGAAATCAAGCACTCTATGTAGTACGTATTCAATACTAAAAACAACAATAAAGATCAAAAAAGACATACTTATCGACACCTATCCTAAATTAGTGGCATTTTTAAAAAGAGTCTCATCTGGTCATCAACCATTATACCTAAGTATAAAGAAAACTCCTTGTCTGAACTTTATGACGCTTTATTATTACTTATAACACTGCACTTATTTCACTGCACTGAGCGGTCTGACGCTAAGACCGCCTTTTTGCTACCGAGTTACGCCGCGACTCCTTTTTCGAAGGGCCGCTCGCGCTCGTCCGCCCGCGATATATCCCCTCCCCGGAATTACAACATCACGCCATCATCCGGGGTAGCGTTCATTCTGTTCGATCACCGTTCTCCAGAGTATATAAATTAAGAAAATAGCAGTGCTGCCACTCCGCAACACTGAAAACACCGCACACCACATACAACAAATATTCAAATCATGACACTCGGCCATCCGCTTTTGTGCAACGTCCCGATGCACAACAACTCTCTAAAAGCAAGTCTGATTAATCATATCGAACCCTTTGGACTCCTTAAAGATTTGCTGCAAAATAAAATAGTTAAACAGTAATTATTATGTTAATTTTATAAAACTACTTATGGCACACTAAACTTTGTAGTATACGTTGTCGTAACTAGTTATTATTGTAGATACAAGTAATCATGACACTCGGATTCGTTTTTAAATATGACAATTATTTTATGTTTATTCTAGCTGGTCTGGGAACCGGAGGCTTCCTATTCGTGTGTAAATGTACACTATGCAGATAAATCATTGTTGTACAAATATGTTATACGGATCGAGTATATATTCTGGTATTTCCAGAGGTTTGGTATATAATTAAAAAAAGTACATAAAAACTTATTCAATTCGCATTATTAATTTACTGTCGGTTACTCAATTACTTCCTCCTCTGGCTTAGTGATTGCGAACGGCAGCATCATTATATAAATGTCCCAATGTTGTTGTGGCCACTGAAGTATCATTCAAACCTTGTAGACTTGGACTTGTAGACTTTTTTTTATGAAAAACTCTATAAATACTCCTTTTTGTTCTTCGTCCAAACATTAAAATGACCAACGACAAAGCTTGAATAAAATGAAAGCAAATTTCGTCCAAAAATAATTACACATAAATTCAAATATTTAGATCCAACTCAAACCAGCTCCAGTAATAATTTGGTGACACGAGTACGTTAATTTTGTAAGTGCTCTCATAGGAATCAACATTTTAAACTGTATTTCTGTCATTGTCCTGCCATTACCAAATAGCATTTTAAAATTGTGTAACGTATACTCCCCAAATCCGAGTAATAGAGAGAATAAGAGAACGGAAATAATTTTCCAAACCCCTTTTTTTTTTCTTAGCAAGTCGCTACAACCGCATTAATTTCTGTCAAGCTTGTGGATGATCGGCAAAGCACATGAGCAAAATTTTGTCAGTTTAGAATGTCAGAAGTATTATTATTTTCTAATCACTAAATTTCATTATCATAGGGACAAATTAGTCACGATAAACTACAGGTAGCTGATCCATTGTCAGTCCTTCACCAACCGTTATTTGACTGGCGTATACCTGTTGCTGTTTACCATTAAATTGATGTACTATCAAGTTGAATCACTTCACATCACAGATGCCCTGAGTTGACATCTGTCGGATTTTAATCTGTTGTTTGCCAAATTCTTCTTCTTAATCGTACACTCTAGTCAGAGTGGTCGTGGTTGCAATGGCGGTGGCTCCTCGCCGTGTCACCGTTACTCTCCAGGCCAGCTGCTCTTCTCGCGATGCTTCTCCATTTCTGCCGGTCGGTTGCATTGCGAGTACACTCTACTTCGGTGGACTGCGTAGCTTTTCTAATGAGGTCGGTCCAACGTGTTGGTGATCGTCCAGGACTTCGCTTGCCTTCTACACGGCCATGCATATGCTGCGATAGGCTCTCCGTCGAGTGCTCTTTTCTTGAGATCTGCGCAAAGAACTTCAGTATTTGCAATTGCCCAGTCGACGATAATCTATCTCGTATATGAATCTCTTTGAGGATAGAGTTGTTGGTTGTTTGTCAAATACGTCATCACTATTTTGATGACACGTTAGCTAGAAAAAATACTGTACACATTACATACTAACAGTACTCAAACCGAGAATGTGGACATATTTATTTTCCCATCCAATATTTATAGTACTGATGTAACAGTAGAGCAGAAATTACTTGACTAGGTTTTAATAAACTTAATTGTAGGTAAAGACTGAGAATGTTTATACACAGAAGCATACTTAATTCCTTTTAGTGCACACCTGAACTAATACTAAAGCATCAAAAGAGAAGAAGCAGGTAATCACTTCCATAAATAAAATTAGTCTCAATATTTGTCTTACTAATTTCTGTTGTTTTTTTTTAAAGGTCTATATGATGTCGACTAGTCATATCATAACTGCTCTTGCACTGAGTACAAGCCAGTGGTGATTTTGATAGTTGCCGTTTTATTTCAACTAACAATCATATTTCGGAAACGTTACCAGTCCTATCAAATATTGCTTATTTTTAATGAAGATATTTTTTTATTTATCGATTAATTTTCGTATGCTGGATCCAATACTGTTATATGCTTACCAAAATTATACTAGATTTATCAAAATGTTCATATGCACGAACGATATTTAACGATATTGATCTAGAACCTAGAAATACTTGAACGCTTTGACAGCAAAAATAGAGGGCCAAATGTTATTACTATCATAAGACCACATGTTTGTATACCTATTTTGCAAGAAATAAATTAATTATAAATATTCGGTTTTTATATTTGACTAATTTTTGAACTCATAAACTGTACTTTTACAATAAAACCGCCACCGGTGCAATCTATTTTTGAGGCTACTTTGTTTGAAATATGAAACTGATCAATCAGTTCTCTCTTTGAATTATCTTTAGTTCGTGATAAGAAACTTCGGTCATCGCTTAAATTCAAAGTCAAATTATTTCTTGGGCTTGTAACAAAAGTGTTATATTAGAAAAGCCCTTTTCAAATAAGTATTTATTGTTATGTTTGTACTCCAAGCTTTTTCTGTTATAAAATACGATTTAACGTAGTTTTTATTAATTTAGATATAATATATTCTATTTATTTATGTCATTTTTATATCCAATAACATAATAAATAATAAAAGGATGTCGTCAAACTTATGTCAATATTCATAATAATGTTCAAAAGGCCAAAATAGAATAATAAAAAAATATGCTAATCCACTTATGGAAGAAAGTAGAAAATATGATCCGCTGTTCCATTAGAACGAGAATTCAGCAAGATCTATTCTCATCAACTCATTCAAGGCATAAAATGGGTTTCTCTCAAAGAAACGTTTACTACGTACGTTTACTTTCGACTAATAGTTTTGTAATATTATCGAGTGGTTCATTTAACATACAGATTTGTTTATATATATTTTACGATAATTGTCAACGCTCATCACTGCTTACGTCACTGTCCAGCGGACAATTCAACAAAGTGTAGACACTGCTCTGCAGTTGCGAAAAATAACGTGGGTGTTCAAACATGACATCTAATTACGTTGGCACATACAGATCGCTGACATCTATATATATTTTTATAATAATCCTTAACCGAATAGTATTTTTCGGAAAATGTCTTAGGCTTACTCATTTATCAATTCATGAATCTTATTGATGGAGTAATTTCCATTCTCTCTATAATCTAATAATAATAACCATAATAATTGAGAATCTAATAATTGCAAACAGATTACTCATAAATTTATTCGCTCTAACGCACTATACGCGTTTTATCAAAAGTAAGTGACTTAGTCGATTCTAATTAGTACGTTTCGGAAATATCAAGCATAATGGCATTTGTCAAAACTCCTCGACACTTCGAGTTGCTATGCTCGTCAAGGTTACTTGCTGCGTGTCCGATCGGTTGATCTCTCATATATGATTTAAATTTTCTCTATGAAACTCGAAACTACATCAAAACTGGAATTATAACGTTATATCATCATTAAAAGTCAGGTGCTCAGGTTCTGGGAAAGTCCGATCAATGATTCTGCTATTCAACGCTTAACATAATCACATTAAAATGATCATTAATCGACTGGATTAATCAAATCCACTAAAATACAAGATCTGTGCACACTCTTGCACACCATATACATATTATACAAAATTTAGTTAATCAAGTTATTTTGGATTAAATACAGTTTGGAGCTTCTACTTTCCTTTGAATAGGCTTGACCTGCTGCAGTTTAAAACGTTCATGGCTGGAAGCTAAGTGTTCCGTGACCGGTTAAAATTATCATCCTGAAACCAAACCTTCATGGTTACAGCTAAAACATCATTGAATAATTGAACTTCAATCTTACAGCTCACTTACATGGTTGCAGCGAGAACATCATCAAATCTTCAAACTTCGACATCGTCAAATCTTCAAACTTCAAACATCATCAAAACTTCAAACTTCAAATATCGTCAAATCTTCACACTTCAAACATCGTCAAATCTTCAAACTTCAACCTTACAACGCGCCTATATGGCTGCGGCGAAATCATCATCAAATCTTCGAACTTTCCTTACGGCACACCTACATGGCCATACTTCTTTAGAATATTACCCTGCAGCTCACCTACACGGTTGCAGCGATAACATCATCAAATCTACGAACTTCAACTTTACGGCACACATACATGGCACTCTTTGGAACATTTTCCCTGCAGTTCACCTACATGACTGCAGCTAACAAACTCGTAAACACTAAAAATCCTTGAATTTCAAACTTGCAGTAACACTAAGTGTAGTTGTTAACACTAAGAAATGCACTTTAATTTTCAGCACTGTCGATACTCTGATATCTTAGCGCGGCTTTAAATTCCGCCTCCATGATTACAAGGCGTCAACGGATAAATATTCGCGACAAGTTACCGGTACACAATGGTACTATTTCTGAGGTTATTACATTACATGCCTTCGAAATTCAATTAAGATTTTAAGTCAATCGAACTATGTTATCTCTGTATAATTCAACTTCATAAACAGACTTCTGTATTAAATATTTACGCAGTGATACTCTGGTAAATCCATCAATATTGTAGCTCTACTCATATAAAATTTCGTTTGACACACTTATGTGGTTCAAGATCTTACAATAGTTACGTCACAAAGTAGTTATAGTGTTGCAGGTGGAGATACAATACCAAAATTTCGCTTCATGGTATAGCATACTTACACGACTAAAGACAGTGCTACTAGTTGTAGTAGACTAGTTGTCGTACTAGAATATTTTACTTGCGGTACTTTATTAACCTTACAGAAAAACGAACACAGTACAACTCGCCCTAAATGGCCGTAACCGTAAATACAGGATTCCACCAGTGTGCGGCTCTGTACCGCACAGAGTGCAGCATAAATGTATTTCTTGGTGAACTCTTACGGGCAGCACCAGCAAACTGTGCGTGCACTCTATTGGACAAACCGTGAACTTTTGTCGCGCACTCCTTGGTCTCGCGGTGTACCCGCGACGACGCACTCGCACACATGTTTACGCACTAAACTGAAAGTAAAGCACATTTCCGAGGTATAAATGTTCGTGTACAAATGTACCGTACAGCACGCATACTAAAGTTACGCACAACTGAGGTGGTGGACACAGGCAATCTACTATTGTGATCAAGTTCGCGCACTGCAAAAGGTCTGCACCAAATTTTTATCAACAAGTGTTCTGAATCTGAACACAATTTTAGTGGAGCCCAACCTTAACAGCTAGATAATAAGCTGTTAAGTTTACCATAATATTTTATTTGCATTACTGTTAGCAATATTCTAGAAAAACTACATTTAGAAGCTCGCTTAAGTCTGCACCAAATTTTTATCAACAAGTGTTCTGAATCTGAACACAATTTTAGTGGAGCCCAACCTTAACAGCTAGATAATAAGCTGTTAAGTTTACCATAATATTTTATTTGCATTACTGTTAGCAATATTCTAGCAAAACTACATTTAGAAGCTCGCTTAATTGGCTGTATTGATGTAGCCCAGTTACCGAATTAAAATATTTTATTCGCAGCACTTTACTAGTCTTCTAGAAAAATAACACACTGCTGATCGCTGACACGGCCACAGACCGATATGCCATAGCCATTGTACTATTAAAAACACTACTCTCACCATCACACCAAAAAAATATTACCTCGCTATGGTTCCTCTGAATGGCTGCAGCATAATCAAATACAAAAAGTAAAAATGGTTCTCAAACAAGAAAAACATATTTTCGTATACTTGTCTCTCGGGATGTTAACGAAATAATTTACTAGTGACTTACTTACAACAGACTTCATTTCGTTTAAATTACGATAAAATTATCGGGGAGTAGCCCCAACCACACTATCAAAATTTCATTAGGTTATAATAAAATCGTCGGATTATAATCTTTAATCGCTGTGCTACAATAAAATAATCTGGGAGTAACCCAGATCACATCTCATTGCAGTATCTTAACAGATTCTGTCTACCCGTATTAAGAATATCCCGTTATAATTATTTTAACAACCTGTTTCAACACTTTTAAGAACCATTTTCTCCAATTCGATATGCGTGACAAATTTTTAACATCAATATTCAATAATCGGAGGGTAAAATATAATCTCGTAGGTGACTCACGATTTTACCGGGCTCGGCTCGCAGGTTGATTGCCACTTCTGATATATAAAGAAAACTCCTTGTCTGAACTTTATGACGCTTTATTATTACTTATAACACTGCACTTATTTCACTGCACTGAGCGGTCTGACGCTAAGACCGCCTTTTTGCTACCGAGTTACGCCGCGACTCCTTTTTCGAAGGGCCGCTCGCGCTCGTCCGCCCGCGATATATCCCCTCCCCGGAATTACAACATCACGCCATCATCCGGGGTAGCGTTCATTCTGTTCGATCACCGTTCTCCAGAGTATATAAATTAAGAAAATAGCAGTGCTGCCACTCCGCAACACTGAAAACACCGCACACCACATACAACAAATATTCAAATCATGACATAAGTGTTATTTGTTATAATTTAAAGATTATTCTGTAATACTTACCTAAGACTTACCTATTATAATGTAGTAGTTAATACCTACCTAATCTGAAATAAAAGTAGCTTGTGATTGTAAATGTATTTTTTGGGTGAGGTGAGATGAAAAGTTACGTGTTGCACTCGAGTGCAAAGATTTTTCACCTTGTGATCTTTTGGTTCCCTCGCTAACGCTCAGGATTCTAATTTATCTTATCTCACAATATTCAAAAATTATTCTTAAACAATTCATGTCTTAACATTAAGTAATATTCATTATATAAATACAATCATTTAAAATGTCATTATAAAAATGTCAAATGGGCCTAGCATGTCAATACAAAAAAAAAATATATCAAACAAAGTAAAATATACCGTTCGGGTAAGTACTCAGAGTACCAAGTCAATAAACTCAGAGGTTACCGTCAAAATCCAATGAATCGTCAGGCTTTTTACACCTGTCCCATTGATCCATTAAATGTTCATAGTAAGTCAAGGAGGTACTTAAAATAGTCTTCCAGTTATCATAAAAAATGTCACAATCAGGGTTGGCAGCAAGGAGTGCGTTTAAGTGGCGACGGGCACGATTCAGAGGCGACATAGAACGTGCGACCGCGATCTACGTGGAACAGGTTATGTGGGCGACCAAGTCTGTTTGCTGGAACCCCGGGCTCATCCGGTACGAACAGTACGCATAGCAAGTCGTGCAGACGTATAGAATCGACGGACCCCCTAAGCGCCTTATAGCAGATAGTTAGCTGGTCTAACATTCTTCTAACTTCCGTTGTCCGTTCCGTTCTAAAGAGTTGTAACCAAGCTGACCGAGCAGGAATTTAGTTGGGTACAGAAACGGATAGTAACCATACATTTTCTTATACAGCGACCTTAAAAAGGCCTTTTGGACTTTTTCAAGCATTCGCGCGTAGGTGACATGATAGGGGTTCCAGACACAAGCACTCGATTCAAGTTTGCTTCTAACTAAGGAGTTATATAATGTTTTAATTACTTCAGGATTTTTAAAGTCTCTAGCATTCCGTAGGACGAAGCCAAGGCGCCGGTAAGACTCCTTTGCGAGTTCTGATATATGATCATGAAAAGTTAGACTGCGATCGAAATTTACCCCCAAATCTTTGATACAGTTAACCCTATTTATAGGTACGTTGTTTAAGTGATAATGAGGCTTTTGATAGGGTTTGGCATGACAGTCTCCTTAACAAGCTTCCATCTTATGGACTACCTGCCTCCTTCTGCTCTTGGATTAAAGACTTCTTGAGAGAACGATCGATTCGAGTGGTTGTTCACGGGTGCTCGTCTGATCAAATGGCAATAAACGCTGGCGTACCTCTGTACTCTCCGCTACTCTCTTCCTGCTGCATATTAATGACCTGCTGAAACCTGGTATCTTAGGGTATGCAGATGACAGCACAGTTGTGGAAAGATACACTTCTGGTCCAAGAGCCAAAAAAGCGGAAATCGAGGCGTTGAGAGAAGATATGGTTGTGCGTATGAATAAAGCTCTAGAAGCTGTGTCCGACTGGGGTGACGAAAATCTCTTCAAATTCAACGCCAATTCGATATCTTGGAGGAGCACTGTGGTTAAACTAACGTAACCGCCTTGATAGCCTAATGCAGAACACTCGTCAACATTTAAACGTGGTGTGTTATTTAAAAATACGCTGGCAAAATAGTTTGCAAACGCGTCTGCAGATTCAACCCCAGTAAAAGAAACACCCTGATACGAGACACAGGGTTCGAAACCACCCTTGGATCTGAGCCTAAATGTTGTTATAGCGGCAACAGATTTCTGTTGCCGTTTCAGTTCTGTTGTTCTGTTGGGATTATTTATTTTTAAAGTGTTTTTTTTTTTATCAGCCCTGTTTGTACAAACTGTCCCACTGCTGGAAACGGGCCATCTTCTTATTGTGAGAAGGGTTAGCCCATAGTCTGCCACGCTGGCCAATGCGGGTTTGCAGACTTCACACATCTTCAAGATCATTGAGAACTCTCAGACATGTAGGTTTCCTCACGATGTTTTCCTTCACCGTTTGAAGTTGGTGGCAATGAACAATACGCACATAACTTCGAAAAGACAGAGGTGCGTGCCGTGGGATTCGAACCCAGGACCTGCGGATCTTACCACTAGGCTGCCGGACACTTCACATTTAAAGTGATTAATACAACTCAATATTCTGTGAATATTTCAAGCGTTTACCTGTTGCCATTATCAATATCGAGCAAAAACGAGCAAAAAAATCACGTTTGTTGTATGGGAGCCCTCCTGTTTCATAGTATTTGTTGTTACTGTATAGAACAAATACTAAAACTTTTGGCAACAGGTAAACGCTTGAAATATTCACAGAATATTGAGTTGTATAAATCACTTTAAAAATAAATAATCTCACCAAAAACATTTCATGTAAAATTGGTTGCCATGTCTCGCATTGTCATGCCACGTCTTTCACTGAAAAAAAGAAATCAGATGAGATCTGACTGAATCTGAAGAGCCAAGCCGCTTACTCTATAAAGTCTAACGCTACAATACTTATCTCCTTCGCCTTCAAACTTGATCAAAAAGCTTGCTTTGGTCGTTTCATGGAAATATTACATTACTATTACAATTATACAACATTCAAGAGCAATGATTTTAATTTCTCTTTCTTTTTCTTCCTTATAAGTCTATGTGCGACATGTTATACGGCATATGTTTGTAACTGACAGCCGGAATACAGCCAAGCCATGCTTTTTGATCAAGATTGAAGGCTTATAGAGATAAGTATTATAGCATTAGACTTTATAGAGTTAGCGGCTTGGCTCTTCAGATTCAGTCAGATCTGATCTGATATATTTTTGTCAGTGAAAGTGCCATGACAATGTGAGACATGGCAACCAATTTTACATGTAATGTTTTTGGTGGGATATATTATTACCTAAACCTAAAACACTGAATAATTATTATAAACTACCCACATACCTACGGCTCGAAACAATGCACATAAATGTAATGCATGAGTTATAAAATTAGATATCCTGTTTCAAGGTCATAATTATTGTGGCGGTCGGCTTATCAACTTTAAATACATATAACTGTATTTATTAATCTACCATGTACTTATATTTATAAGCGAAATACCAACTCACTGACTAATCGCGATATTTGAAAACGTCTAAAGCTATAAAGCTAAAATTTGGCATGTAGGTTCCATAGAAAAGTCAGCTAAAAAAGGATTTTGGAAAGGATCAAGTAAGGAAGCCCCACGATTTACATAGTAGGGGAGCACGAAATCTCCGGCCTGGTAATAGAATACAGCATCGGTATCCCATGCCTGTAGTCTAATAAAATGGGACTTCTGGGCCCGAAGTTAATTGGGAGTGGGACCCTGACCTACTACTGACACGGGCCCGAGGTGGACGCGTAGAGCTTAACACTACGGCTGGCCACTGGGGGAATTTGGTACAATCCCACATAATCTGTTTGCAACCCCAATGTACAGCGCTGCGCTGCTGTAAAAAGTACCTATATAATATGTATTCTACCCATCTAGTTTCCATATTACAAGCTTTGCTTATAGTTTAGGCTAGATGATGTTCTGTAAAATAAATAAATTAATATTGGTGGACATTTCACACAACACCATCTAGCCCAACATAAGCAAAGCTTGTACTATGGAAACTAGATGGCTGATAGAATACAGATACTTACTTACTTACTTATAGATACTTTTTTTTAATAAATTAATAATTTTATAAAATTATAATAAATAAGTTGGTACTTATGGTACATAGAAAAACTGGCTATTTTACACAGAAGAAACATCCATGTTCATCTCACAAATGTTTGTTTGCAAATGTCCGCCAATATTAATTTTATTTATATTTTAGTAAAATATAGTACATTTGTACTATTTTAGAAAGGTGTGAAATGAATAAAAATGTTATACCTGAGCAAGGTGGACCCGTGAGGACTTTCGGCTTGAAGTTTATTTTTTCTGTCACTGTGGAGGAGCGAGTGGGTGTGCTAGAAGCTCGGTCACTAAATTATGATTAGACCGACAACAGGACGTTATGTCGAGCTGAAAAAAGATATTACAATATAATGAGTCATTATTGATTGACGTATACGACTGGTGCAGACTGCGCATTGCTATTCAAACATGAGCGATACGAAATTATATGACTACTTAAAAGTTTTGGGCTGTTTTTAATCGACTTCAAAAAAAGGAGGTTATCAATTGGATATGTATATATGTAATATTATTAGAATTGCACAATTTTCACATATGTTAGTCTATGTGGGCTTAGAAGCACGTGTGCCAAATTTCATAAATGTATGTGTGTATATATTTATGTATGTATATATATTATACATGTATGAATGGTTTTCCGCGTATTACGTGAAAACTATAAGTATTATAGCAAAAATGTTTTTTTATAGAATAAAGTATCTCCCATATTAGAGCACTTTGTAAGTTTTATATTTTATTTTATTATTGACCGAGCAAGCGAAGCGTCTCTGCATCAACTGGCCAAATTTTCTTTCGTCTGTCAGTTTGTTTGTGATTTGTTTGTACTTATGTTCGTACTCGTGCACAGGGCGTAATTTTAAATCAATTTTGATGAAACTTGGCGTATAGGTTCTATGGATTATTTAAAAAAAAAATCGTCGGTGATTTTTAATGGTGGTTCCTATAAAAAAGGGGGAAGTTTATTGCGGCGTTAATTAGCAACCGATTTTAATGATATTTGGTAGGTAGATAAAGTACACAATTATAACAACTTGTGGTATGAACGAACAGAAATGAAAACGAAATGAATAAACAGAATTGGTCAAGTGGTTGTCGAGATATAACAAACAACACAGAATTCGCCCTATTAGTAAGTCTTTGACAAACAAATTGAGACTGTGTGTAAACAGTAAGGGCGCGTGGATGTGCTTGATGCATTTTGGCGGCGAATATGGAATTTTCTTGATTTTTAACCGACTTCGAAAAAGGAGGAGGTTATCAATTCGTACCGTATTTTTTATATATTTTTATGTATGAACACGAATTTCTCTCTCATTCTTGAACTAATTTTTGTGTTTCGTGAATTGGCATATAGAGAAAGCTCCCAAGTTGGTCCCATAATTATATTAGAAACATTGCTTTATTACTTTTTGAATAATCTCTAAAAGTAAAAATATTTTCATTGGATTCCTGAGTGAGTGCGTCAGATTATAGAATCGCAGAGTTTCATTGACACGTTTTTCTTTACAAAAGTGTCAAACGCTTAGGTTTTTCGTATAAACATCTGCACATTTTCTAATCTGCGATGAAGAAGCATATGACATTCAATGACAAATGTCATTCTTGAAAAAGAAACGAGTGGGTGAAGAGAGGTCTCTTTAAAAAGTTTACAATCGTGAGGGATTTATTGCGGTTGAAAAGTAAAACCTACTTACTACTCATCCATTGTGTATAAGGAGAAAATAGAGTTACTTCAACGCTTGAGCGCCTTGTTTATTTATTATCCTTATCTACTAATATTACAAGTAAACGAAATAGCGTACTTCGAAGGCGGTTGTTTCAGTTTTTTTAACCATAAAATTATTCGTTTTTCCATTTATAAAATTATTATTTGTTTTTATAAGAATATAGATTGTTTTTTAAGTAAGGGCATCTACGCATATCCTATTTTTTGTATTAGTTATGTATTAACATTATATTGATCTTTTAAGGTGCTTAATCTTAAGAAAAAAATGTTTAAGAAAGAAATGTTTTTGACTGTGAAATAACGTCTGCAAAATCATTTAGAATTGCAAAATCTGCGAAAATTTTATAAGCGGCTTCCTAAGACAACCTTATACACAGATCGGTATTATGTACAGATGACCCAAGGTGAGCTGCAAATAAGTTTTCTCGCGAGGTCTACTGTTCGTAGAACTACTAGTACCTACATATTTATTTATTCATTAAATTACATTTAATAATGTAAAAACAGAACTAAATAAAATATATATTTTGGTTATAAAACAGAACACAGAAGTCACAGTCCACGGACAAAGTTCCAAAAAGGCTGGCAAAAAATTCATTTAAATTTTTAAGAGTGATCAAGTTAAACCTAGTTTGGGTAGCAATGTCATCCTATAACAGGGCTATAAGAAGAGGATTATAAGTACTAATTATCAAAGTGATTTATAGATTTTTGTTAAAGTTTAATAAAGTTTTTTTTATCTGGTTTTCTAGGACTAATACATATCGACAAATATTTTAGGTGCGCTTCACACGTTCTCCGAACCACAAGGCCGTGGCCTCTGTGTTCCTACAGGTGAATACGCTAGCCCAGTGTGGCACCGATCAGCTCACGCCAACCAAGTTGACGTCCCTCTGAACGTATAGAGCCCGCGCTCAATATGCTTTACCTACTAGTAGGAATAGCTCCATCTTTCACAAGGCGAAACATTGTCTGCTCACTGGAGAAACGAATCCAACAAAGAACAGGCTACAGGAATTACCGCTCTATCTCAACATCATAACGAAGCCCGCCTAACGAACTCCTGCCGAAGAACTTCCGGTCGGCGGTGATCTCCCGTGACCCACCTGGAAGTCAATATGGTCAAGTGGGGGCTACTCTGAGAGAGCACATGGAGCCCCACGTGTTCTAGCAAAATAACCACTACAATGCTCTCAGATTTAAAAAAAACAACGGGTTGCACTCCGGGAGTGCCGGCAGAAGTGAAAACTATAGAGCAAGAAAGCAAAATTATTCAAGCGCTATTTTCCCCTTTGGAGGAACCCTAAAGAATTAAAACAACACTTCATATAATAAAGTTAGTTCTAGAACAACGTACTAGATGGCGCTGTATAGTCTTAAAACACGCTAACGCTTCGTGGACGGCGATGAGTAGGGTTTGTTTGTAAAATTCAACATCTTCGGAGCAGGACAAACTTGTACATACAATAATGAACTTTAAATGAAGAACGTTAGAATAGGTTTCTGACTAAAATAATCCATCCGTCTTACGAATCAGGTCACGTGACACCTGACGCGAGTTTAACATTTTTTACCCATCCCAAAAATGCACAACGGCGCTAAAGAAGTTTTCACTTCAATAACTGTTGTCGTCAATTGTCGTCAGTCTGTCTGTCTGACTCTAAACGATCAATGTACGCAAAATGTATTAAGTTGTTCGACTATTACTCATTAAGTTGTAAAGCCTACTTAGCCGTGATAGTTTACCTTTTTCAACCAACTTCGAAAAAGAAGGAGGTTATAAATTCGACTGTATTTTTTTATGTTTGTTACCTCATAACTTTCGACTGGGTAAACCGATTTTGATGATTCTTTTTTAATTTGAAAGCTGGTGCTTCCCATTGTGGTCCCATTTCAATGGCATTAATGAGAAGTCGGTTGCTTCAGTTTTTAAACCATAATTATATTTCATATTATACCGCTACTACCATGATTTTTTCATATCTCCAAAGTCAACTGTATAGCCGCTAGAGCGGGGGAGACACTTGGCCCTAACACAAATTATCACTTCAAAGCTTAAAATTTTACAAAGGGATTCCTCAATTGATTTCGCACACCTCCAATGTTTTTTTTACCTATCCACACGATGGGGTAGATTTGATAAAAATAATTCATCCCCACTTTACATGTACGAGAGATACCCCAATTTATTTTTAAAGATTTTATTCTTTCTCGGCATAACTATCTAATATTCAATTTCAAAATACAATTAAAACAAAAAAAAAATTAAAAATACAAATTAATTATTAAAATGTCATATTCTTAACAAGATCTTACAAAAACTAAACTAAGTAAACTACTACTAAAAGTTAGATTATTATGATATACTATCTATGTTTTTATTTTTCTGTAGTTAGATCTGGGGGCACGGCCGTGCCCCCGCCATGTGAGCGAGCGGGTGTGTACGGCCGGGACTATCTTTACACGAAGAGATTCGTCGGACTCGAAGCGATTTTTCGGATTTTTAGACCGTCATAGCTTCGGCCCCGATAACACTAGATAGTTCAAATTTTCAGGATCAAGTGTGGTCAGTGGACTGATACAATATAAAAAAAAAGTATGTATCTAGTTTTTATAGTTTCTATTTTATTGATACCTAAAATACGCCGATTTGCCGTTGATTAACCAAAAAAATAAGCGACTTGCTGAAGACCAAGAAAGCTGAAATTTGGTATGTAGGCTACAATTTTCACACAAATAATGCTAAAGCTAAAACATTTGTAACTTTCACCCTCCAACCCCTATTTGAGGGCTATCCCGTTATTTTCATCAATAATATATCAATAATTTATGGTACTTCCTGAAGTCTTAGAAAGCTGAAATTTGGTGTGTAAGCCAATATTTACACATGAATAACGAAGAAATTAAAACATTTTTACTTTTCACCCTCCAACCCCTATTTGTCGGTACACCCTCTGAGTGTAAACAAAAAGATAGGGCACTTCCTGAAGTCTCAGAAAGCTGAAATTTGGTATGCAAACTACAATTGGTACACAAACAACAGAAAAATTAAGATACTTGTAACTTTCACCCTCTAACCGCTATTTGAGGGATATCCCGTTATTTTCATCAATAATATATCAATAATTTATAGTACTTCCTGAAGTCTTAGAAAGCTGAAATTTGGTGTGTAAGTTAATCTTTACACATGAATAACGAAGAAATTAAAACATTTTTACTTTTCACCCTCCAACCCCTATTTGTCGGTACACCCTCTGAGTGTAAACAAAAAGATAGGGCACTTCCTGAAGTCTCAGAAAGCTGAAATTTGGTATGCAAACTACAATTGGTACATTAACAACAGAAAAATTAAGATATTAGTAACTTTCACCCTCCAACCCTTTTAAAGGGAGAATTTGACTATATTTTTTTAACATAACATAACTTCGTTATGGATAATTCTAGAGAGTCCAAATTTTCAGGATAAAAAGTAGTTAGTACATGTATAAAACATACAAAGTTTCATTTATGTAGCTTTTATACTATAGATTTAATTCACATGTAAAATACGTCAACTTTTGGCACTCACCACTAATGATAGTTAGTTTCTAACGGCGACGCTAGATGGCGTGTGCGATCGACTTTAGCACACTCTATCGTTTTGCGCGCTTTGCTTATACATACATCCTTTTACTTATGGATGGATAGTGCGTTTTCGTTCGTTTTATGTTTAGTAAATATGGGTTTGTATTATACATATTCAACTTTCGTTGAAAATTTGGTTTGTTTTAGGTAGTACTTAGGGACTTATTTACACAGAAAAATATAATACTCTCAACCGAGAGCTTATTTAGAAGCTTGGATTCGGGACGGGTATCTTGTTAGAGAAGGGGTACTAATTAGGTTAAGAATTTAAGTTATTGAATAATAGTCCGGATACAAGAATAATCTAAAGTTGGTTTAAAGCACGTATTCCTATAAAAAGGAAATAAGACGAACAATATGAGTAACGAAATAATTTCTTTGGGAGACGGGTTAGGACGCTATCGTACATTTCATAGTATGTCTGGAAATGGTTCATGTCTTTTCCATTCATTGAATCAATCTATAGAAGACCGTATTTGGTGTGGCGTTGCAAATTAAGGTGTGCTATTGTTTATTATGTTGTATAACATTGGGACGAACTGCAACTTTATACTTGTGCTGAAGACTGAGAAGTGTTTCTGGATACCGACTCTTATTCACGCGCTATAGTATGGCGCCTTAACAGAATTGAAGGTTACAGCAACTACGAGTATCACCTATTTTAAGTAATAAACCAACAAAAACAGAGGCTATGACAGAGAGTGTGCTGCAAAAAAAAAATAACAGATGCACAGGAAAATACATTCCGTTAAAATAATACGTTGCAGAAATTACAGGGTATCTTACAAAAAAGAAATGAAATCCCACCAAAAACATTTCATGTAAAATTGGTTGCCATGTTTCGCATTGTCATGCCACTTTCACTGACAAAAAGAAATCAGATGAGATCTGACTGAATTTGAAAAGCCAAGCTGCTAACTCTACAAAGTCTAACGCTACAATACTTATCTCTGTAAGCCTTAAATCTTGGTCAAAAAGCATGGCTTGGTCGTTTCATGGAACTATTACATTACTATTACAATTATACATCATTCAAGAGCAGATATTTTAGTTTGTCTTTCTTTTTCTTCCTTAGAAGTCCATGTACGACATGTTATGCGACATATGTTTGTAACTGACAGCCGGAAAACGACCAAGCCATGCTTTTTGATAAAGATTGAAGGCTTACAGAGGTAAGTATTGTAGCGTTAGACTTTGTAGAGTTAGCAGCTTGGCTTTTCAAATTCAGTCAGATCTCATCTGATTTCTTTTTGTCAGTGAAAGTGGCATGACAATGCGAAACATGGCAACCAATTTTACATGAAATGTTTTTGGTGGGATTAGTATTGACTCTACGAGTTAGAGAGATGCCACACAGGCGCTGCCGCTGCGCTGCGACGTAGCAACGCAGTGAATTCAACGCAATGAGTGCCACACGGGCGTTACGACGACGCAACACTACGCAGCTTTCTCCGACGTCGCAGCTTCGACGTAGATGTAGGGTGTATATATATTGTGTGTAGTTTTGATTCTAAGCAATACTACGCTGTCCTGCGTCGTCGCATTGCAGCACCCCTTCCCGCCTCGTCTTCCTCACTCCTTGTGCGCTGCGCGTGCGTTGTTTCGACGCACGTTGTTGATGTTATCTCTTTAAAATTTGATTCCTACGAAGAGCCCTAGTCATCGCAATACAAGGTATCCTACCGCGGTGACTAGTGACTTATATGAGAACAGAACTTATCCTTATGTATAACTTCACGACATACGATTTAAGTTCAAAATGTTAACTTTATTTGGCTCAAATAAATAAATCATTATTATTATGATTTGTTAATTTAATGGATATGGATTTACATCTGGAATAAATAATTTTCATTTCATTTCATCCATTATCTTACGATTTCGTTACGGTTGAGTGTATTTTTGGGAGAAAGTATGCGTAAAATCGCTGTAAAAGATTATAATTGCGCATTCTTTAGAATAATTCTAGTAAAATCACTATTTTATTATAAAAAAGTTCGTCGGAGGTTACGAAAAAATGCATTTTAAAATTTTTGCGAGCGATGTGTTATTATTATTACAAAAAAATATACCCTAAGATACTCGGGGAATAAAAACGAATCTAACGACACCTTGCCTCAAAATTAATCAAGTCATTTAGGCTGTTGACGATCACATAGAAACATACATACATATATACCCACATACATACCGTATATACATACATGCTTACAAACACTCGGAAAAATATACCTTCTTACGCAGTCTGGTAAAAATAAAATGTTCATCTCTAATATAATTATCGTATCAGTAAGGAGCTGTATAAAATCTACACATTAGATGCATTTACTGTCTTGTCTCGAATCGGTATGACAAGCATTAGTTTTGAAATTGTTACTTTTTTTTTACGCAAGATAGATCTACGATTGATCGCCAACTCGACTGCTGTATTCACATTGCTAGTAAAACTACAGCTTTTCAATGATTACAACTTTCAACAATAACTTTTCGATCAGTTTTATTCAAGGAATGTAAACGTGTATATTTCTGTGTCTGTTAACTTAGTTGATTTGTCGCTTTCGGGTAATTCTATTTTTGTTTCAGAGCTGTTTTTTGTAATTTTATACATGTCATTAGTCGAGTTATGATTATCCTGTTCCATTTGTTTTATTTTAGGATTGGATGACTCGTGATTGGATATCTTATCTTGTTTTTGTTCATTTTGTCCCTTGATCAACTCATCAAATTTCTGAACGAGTATATTAATGGAGCTAGATAATTCCTTCTGTCCATCAATTTGCGTATTGTTAGCATTAACCTTCTTCATAAGGTTTGCACATTTATCGTCTTGCTGCTTCTGAAGCTCAGTCATGTTTGTTTCTATTTGATTTATTTTTCTTTCGAGAGCTTTAATATAGCTAAGAACCAGACTTGTTTTCTTTACTTTATTTAATTCTGTGAGTAGATCATCGAATTTTTCGTTGAGTAAGTAAATAGAACTTGAAATGTTGCTATACATCTCTGTGCGATCCATAGCCCGCAACTTATTAGTGAGTTCTATAACTTTGGCATCCTGTTGCTTTTGAAGCTCAGCTGCTTTCTTATTCATAGTCTCTATTTTGGTCTCTAGAGTTTTAATATAATTGTCAGTTCTTGATTTTTCTTGTTCTAAATCACTTATTCGGACTGCCATGGCATCTTGTTTCTGTCTGAATTCAGCCAGCATCTGCATAACTTCCGTTCTGTTAAAATCTGGCTCATCGTGACTAGCAATTGATCGGTGAACGCCCATATTCAGAATTCTCTCAGGAGACTGCAGGAGCAGTGTGTCGTTTCTGTTCAGTTGTTGCTTGTGCTGCCTCGGTGAATTGGATCTCTCGCCGAATTGGTCATGCCATTGTTTTAGGGCATCATAACACATACCGGAATACCTCGAGTTCGCGTTACAAACAGAGTTCAGCCACATCTGACAACGGCTAGAGTCAAAATTCATTGACTTGAATTTGTTGTAGATATCTTGTGCCTGAAACGAATATTTTCAACGTTATTTTAAAAGAATAAATTGATTAAGTGCTTATTAAATGATCACAACAAATCGGTGATGAACTCTGATCGCGACTGATCAGTTGTCATTCTAGTTGCGTGAATAAATTTAACTACCCTAATCCCACTGTCGTAGTTAATATAAGAATTTCGAAGAAGAAATATTAAATAAAATAAAATTTTTTTTTTTTTTTTTTTTTTTTTTTTTAATATTTTATGCGCGCTGCGCTCATTAACTTTTTTAATTAAACATTTTTTCCATGCTACGTAAGCATGTGACACTAGATGGTCTCCAAGTCTTTTGCTCAACTGTAGAGAGTCAAATTTGAATATATATAATATGTAATACTTAAATAATAACTGCAATAATTATAATAGTGTACCGTGTGATATCCAGCCATATTAAGTCTACCCCCATAAGTTGGCCCGATGCCCGGAAGATCAGTCACTGATTTATAATTCATGGGGCCACTGCAAAAAGACTGGTGTTTCAAAGTTGACATTTGACAGCAACTTGAGGCTCTGAAACAAAAGAAAGTTAATGTAAGTTATGAAGAAGAAAAAAGGACAATCGTAAATTATCTCTACTAAAGGAAAATCTCTCTTGTGTAGTCGGGTATTTTATTTTTGCTTAACATACTTAGATAGGTACTAGTTGAAAATTTTATATCCCATCAAAATCGCCGACTACAAAAAAATCTATAAAATGCAACACGTTTAAAAGATTTCATCAAGTTTGGTTGAAATACGATCAATACGCGAATATCAACATCCAAACAAACAAAACATCCGGAGAGATGAAAAAAAATCAGTTGATAACTTTACTCGCTTCGCTCGCTCGGTTAATAAACTAATTATTTAGAATGCTAACGGCTAAGACAATATAGCCTGAATACCCTCATCTATGCAGGGCTTGGACCTACCTGCACCATGCGTGGCTTGGAGTTCGAATCCAGACCTTGAAGTTGGACTCAACTCAACTGCTTGATTTCATCTTAAAATTGATCTGAGATTTTTTTTTAATCCTTACTTCTTACGTTGCTCACTAGGTGGCGCTTCGATCGATTGTCAAGTCGAACAATTATTATTTGTGTTGAAGGCGTTAAGAAACGTATATACATATTCCGATACGTTGTCAAATGAATAAATCGACCGGAATAGGATAATATAAATGATATAAACTTCTGAATATTTATTGAAGATAGAATCTTGCAGTAACATACTTTTTAATCATGTATGAAAAAACGGACGACGACATCGGGGCAGACCACCGCGACCGGCCCGATGGTCAGATGACCTCGCAAGACAAAACACATTGGATGTCAGTGGATGAGACTCGCACGGGACCGGAAAGGATGGCGTGAACGGAAGGAGGCCTATTCCCAGCAGTGGGTGGATACATGCTGAATAGATAGATAGTTAGATGAAAAATGCATTTAAAAAATAAAAGGTTTGGAACGCACCTTTCATTGAAAGTTTTATCTGTGTCAAGATAGTGTCGTGTTACGAGTGGCATCTATCGGCAATTTTCAATATGTTTTAAAGCCTTCATCGGAAATCAATCAGTTGATTGAAGTCAAAGCAACCTACAGGGAGCAACTTTAACTACAAAAGTAAACCATGTGCGTAAAATATATATATCCCCCTATCATAACTTTAATATGAAATAATTAAGAAACGATTCGACGACATTCAGTTTTCTCTTCGTAAGTGAAATATGAAACCTATATTTTGTATATGCTAGGCTAAAATGTTTCAATCCTGATGTAAGGTGACTAGATAATTAAAGTAGGTTTTATCTAGATGATTTTATTTGTATCCTTTTATATTCGTATATTTATTACAATCTTCATTGCTTTTGTTGGGAGTATTTTAGGGGTTTAAGAGACTAAAATGGAAATGAAACGATAAAAATATTAAAGTTATATTATTTAATATAAACGTGTACAAAAAATATATACTATATTATAATTAAATATTATGTATCGCTTATTTATGTAACTAAGTACTATTAGCCAGTTGTTACACTAGTTTTTAAATAATTTCTCTTGATTGTAAGTTCTAAGGTGTGTAGGTACTATAAAAAGTTTATCTAAGTGCCAAAATGTGCAACATACACCCCTATTACAAATAGCCCCTAATTAAATCATGCCAAAGTATTATGCCACGTAAAAATATAGTAGTACAAAACCAAACATTTCAGTGCATTTCAGTCAGTGTGCGCACGAGTATATGAACTCAGGAATGGAATTCCTTTCCACCGTCCTTATTTTTCTAAAAACTTTACCCAGATCTTCAAGCTAAGAGTAAATAAGTACCTTCTAGGTCTAAACTTCATTTTCAGCCTCAGCTTCGCTTTCCATCAGGCGAACTGATGGTCAAACGTAGATTTTTTTTTATGAAAAAAAAAAACATCGACAGTATAAAACCAACGTTGTTAGACAATTTTATTTGAACAATGTTACTCACGTCTATTATTTAGCCAAAATCTCCAGTACCAGACGTGACGTCTGGCTTAAATTGCTGGCTGGCTTAATTTCTGGCTTAAAGCTACTTACAAACTATTGTAAATTTAAATTATTTTTGCCAGAAATCGTCCACCAGTCCCTCAGATCTGCGAGACACGCGTTGATGCTAACCAGCGCTGGTCTTCCGATGTGGCCAGCAAGTCAAGTCACACCCAACACGATAAGTATACGATAAAATTAAACACTAAAATATAATAATACTAAATTCGATAAGCAATGAAATACCTATAATTTAAAACATGAAAAGCAAAGTATTTCTTTCATACTTTGACGTCCACCCTTAACTTGGGCTCCTATATTGAGTCAAAAGCTCAATTAGCTGCCAAAAAGCTGGGTATCCTTTCGAAGGTGCGTCGGTACTTCACGCCGGAACAGTTGTTTACACTATACCAAGCACAAGTTCGGTCGTGCATGGAGTACTGTTCGCACCTCTGGGACGGAACTGCTAAGTACCAGCTCGAGGCGTTAGAGACCATTGAGAGGCGTGCAATGAGCCTTCTATCATTTGTGACGATTCCCTTGTTCGGACTAAATTCCAAAGTCTGGAGCATCGTCGCAAAGTTGCCAGTTTATCGGTTTTTTATCGCATACATTTCGGTGAGTGTGCGTCTGCTTTGCATGATCTCATTCCCGCATGCCCTTTTTTCTATCGGACAGGAAGAAGCACGAAAAAGCGACATCGTTACATGGTTGATATTCCGAAAACACGTACGAAACGCTTTGACTCCACTTTTATTGTGCGTACCGCCAAAATATGGAATGCGCTGCCTGAATGGGTCTTTCCGAATAGATATAATCTAAGTGTCTTCAAATCGCGAGTGAATAGGTTTCTTCTAGGCAAGCGCACTCCATCGTAGACCGTAACTGTCGCTTAACACCAGGTGAGTTGACGGTCAAGCGCAAGCCTATCGTCGAATAAAAAAAAAGTGCTTTAAGCTAGTATCGTTTCTGAGAGTTCCTTTGTGTTTTTCTAAAAACTTTGACGGCCTTACCGAAACACGTTACTTAACTTTAAGCAATGCTTAACATATTTTGTCAACTTCTCGCTGACACGTATTGACACTTGCGGAAAGAAGACAGAGAATTAAAGACGTTGGTTAAAGTTTAGTAACCTGGCCCTGAATGTACAAGTATAAGGTTAGAAAACTGGCATCTTAAATCGGATGTGCTCGCCTTCATGATAACTTGTCATGCGAGGTTTTGGCGGGAACGTCTTAGTAATATGTTGTTGCTTTGTTTTATTTTCCTAAACTTGTGTTATTTTGAACATTAGTGCTATAAAAATGGTAGTGTTTTATTAATTAAGTGTTCAATCAAGTGCGTGAGTGTGGGCAAGTGAAATAAAGCAGTAAAACGTGTGATTTTACGTTGTCGGCAAAACTCCATAGAAGCTTCTAGTAAAGTCGCCACCACTTTACTGAAGCAGGATTCGACTTATAAATTGACTGTATACGTGACTTAGATTGTGACTAGAACATTTACAACTTGTTTTATTCAAGAAACTTGTAAAAAAATCTAATACTTGACACTGGCAAATGCTTTAATGGGTCCAATACAAAAAAGAAGAAGAACTTGTCATGCGAATAATATAAATAATTATAAAGATAACAAAAATCCACTTTAAAATACGCAATTCGTTTACTTTGATGATACTTATAATGTTTTCAAAAGTATGGTTTCAATGGATTGTTTTTTTTAAAGTTAATAAGTTACAATTCTGTACGTTCATTTGTAAGCTCAAAATCTTATTTTATTATAATAATCTATGTACGAAACCGATTTTGTTAAAATGTATATGGGACTACCTTTGAGGTATTACCTACCAAACAAAAAAGAATCATCAGAAACGATTCATAATTGGCGAAGGAACACGTAACAAACATAACCTCGTACTTTTTGGAAGTCGGTTAAAAATGCAAGCCAAATGTAAGCGTGGTGCATCACTTTTTAGATTATGCTCACTAATAAACTGAGTGACGGTAACCTCAAAGGATGATTATTTACATTTGCTTTTCTAAATTAATGGGGTATTCAATTCATTCAATTATTGCCCATTTTATTTTGTTCATTCATAGCCCTGTTGTACTACAATTTTCGTAGAACTTAGCTAACTTAGCTTAGCACCGCTGGCCAAGGAACTACGAGGTCGCAGTATTCATGCGACTGTCACAGTACTAAACGCCGTTCGACACACTCGATGTCGACGGCGTGGGCGCATTCTTCTTCTCCCTCGTTTTCCTCTCGTACTGTCCCACAATTCTTAATATATCCATCTTCAAATCAGTGTGAAACTCGGGCGAAATATTTTTGCATGAGTCTGAAAATGACGCGAAGAATAGCGTCAATGGGTTAGCGTCGTTGAAATGGTTGTTAGAACGAGGAGTATCATCGACAGGAGTGCTGTTTTCTCGCTCGCTCGCAGGCAAATCAAACTGAACAGAATTTCTGGGTCTCGGTCTTCTAGCGGAGAATGTAGCTCTACCGACCCGTGCTGCCAACGGCGAACGAACTTGAGGAGTTTCACTGCTAGGGCTTTCTAAATCTGAAAAAGCAAAGATATTACTTTACCGAAGCGCACTATAAGGCTACATACCTAATACATGAAAGTGCATAATAGGTATTTAATCTGCTTTTTACCAAGTAACATGATAGGAACATTAGGAACGACTAGTACAAAAGTCACAAACACACATAAAAACACAAAAAGTCACAAAAATGCTCATCTTAACGTTCATTTAGATATTCGATATTTGTCAGTACTTATACAATATACATATTCCGTTGTCGTAGTCAGACTAGTGTGCAAAAGGCTCATGTGTAAAGTTATAGTCTACAAGGGTCTAGAGTGACACAAAATGAATGAAAAATGATGTACTATGTATGTGACCAATAACAGCTCGTAATATTGCGATTCAGAGCTCTCATTGGCCATATAGATACATACTTGTAATATTTATTCATCCCGAACTGAGAGTTCAACCTTGCACGTTTTGATTTTGGCTGATTGTGCTCATATAAGAATTAAATCAAGGTTTTTTTCAATATTATCAAAATCGGCCAATAAAATGGCTCAAGATTGGTTGAATGAAGCTTACCATCAGACTCCTCGTCACCAATCTGATTGTGGTACCCCACCAGAGCCTTGTAAATGGTTGCTACTTTGGCTCCCTTGCAGTTGATAGTGACCCAAACTCGAAATTTCTTCTCGTCAAAATCCAGTTTCTTCAGTCTGTTGTAGAGATCTCTAGCCTGAAATAATTTAGCCGTTATTGGTAATATTCATATCTTAGGAATACATTCGTATAAGGATCATCATATTTATTTACTGAGGACCTGAGCCCTTACCACAAGCGTTCAAACAGTCTTATTTCAATATTACTTTGACTTTTGTCTCGCTTTTTCTACAGTTGAGAGAGCAAGACAGAGGTCAAATTAATATTGAAATAAGATTGCTATTAGGATTGTGGTAACCCCCTGATCCACTGGATACAGAGATACCTAACTGAGAACCTGGAAACGGACATAGGCTATATTTCATCATCATCGCCATCACCGCTTGTCATCAGAGCGCAGGTAAAGAATACATTAAAAAACTATTACAGAAGTCCAGAAAGTACCTTAGTATAGTACATCGTTTTGAATTTCCTCGCTGCAATAGGTCCCACGCCTGGGACTTCGCCGATCAACTTGTTGCCCATAGGTTCGGACGTGAAACCACGAAGCTTCGCCGTTTCACTCATTCTTCAATGTTCACCTACTCACAGTTCAATGTAATCTGAAAAGAACCGAACAATACCTAAACATTAATCTAATTTATTATTAATACTTGTAAGTAGGTTAATTTTTATTTCGGCATATTGTCTATATCTAAACTAAATAAAAGTAATTGATCTAGTTAATCCTAAATAGATGAAACTTTATTATAAACCGCATAGTCTTAAGAGAATAGAACAATATAATATAACTAATAATTACAGCTTAATATGTAGATGACTATGGCCTAACCCTTCTCACAATGAGAAGATGGCCCGTTCCCAGCAGTGGGACAGTTTGTACAAACAGGGCTGATAAAAAAAAAAAAAAAAAAAATGTTGATGACTCGCAGTCGTAGGGGAAATCCCGCAAAAAATTGCGCGATAATATTTCTCCAATTTTCCTCCACAACGGCATTAAATTGTAACTATTACAATATCTTCAATTCCAAATATAAACGAAATAACAAAATTTGTAACAAAACTTCGATTGAGAAGTTAGTTTGATCACTTACAAGTATTAACTAAATGATAATAACTTAACCTAACTTTTAATTTAAACTAAAATAATGATAAACGCTGAAAGCATAACTTAGATACTTACCTACCTACTTATTTATCTAGTTTAAGTTTAAATTACATTAATTATAAATTACATTAGTAAGTAGGTATGCAGGTAAGCACTTACCTAAAATCGTATTTTACTACACACTCTTAAATATAATCTTGCAACTTCACAATGGTAATTGAAATATTTACACTTGTAGGTAAATCACTTATTGCACACATACCAAACTGAACGATAAAAAAAATTAGAGGTTGGCCATGAACTAACTGACATTTAAAGTTGATAAGAATTTGGATACAAAAATTCACATTTCCCGCTTTCAATCGGTAATCGGCTCTACTTTGGTCGATTGATAAAACGCAAGATATGTACCTTATTTAAATATAAAACGTTAATAACTAAATAAACGTAGTAAACTAGTAAATAGTCAGACTACAACATTTATATTTTGTCTATAAATAAAAGCGTACAATCGCTTTACAAACAAATGGTGTCCAGACAGCTGATGACGTCATGACGGGCGCCCCGCGTCGCGGCGACTGTTCATCTAGTTTCCTGTTCACACACCATTAGTTAGAGCGAGAGGTCGCTACGATTTCCACGAAATAAACATAAGTACATATTTATGATATCTACGTGATATCTAATATCACAAATTGCAAATAAGCGGTGAACTATGTAGTTCAGTAATTATTTGATATTTAGTAAAGAAGAAAGTCGCTTTCAAATTATGACTAAATTAATCTTAAAAACAACGGTCGAGCGTTCTTCAAAATTGCGAAAGTAAAAACAAATAGCCACTACAAACTTGAATTAAAAATAATAAACACAATAAAAAATAATAATAATAAATTTGAGCGTTGTACCTGGACTATTATTGATGATTTGTGATCCCTGGACTTTCAAGATTGATGTTTGGTTCTTCTTCTTTGGTAAATATATGCGCGACAGTAAAATAACGTGTTGCTTCCTCGACCACTGAATAAAGACTGGACTAACTGGTTGGTTGATTAGTTGGATGGTTGGTAACTGGTCACAGAACACTGATACAAGAACGTACCTATTCGTCATTCGCTGATTGCTAAATATTCCAGGCTGAACCCAAACGAGTTCGATAATGACATTTATCTATGAGTCACAAATTTTAGCAAAACATGTTTATACCATTGTTTTGTATCGGTAAATATTATTATCTCCCTATTTGGTAATTACCTACTTCATTGTGTTCCTAAAATGTATATTCACTATCACTAGAATCAGTAGGTTCCTTGCACTAAGAAAATTGACCAAGAAGCTTTAATTAGCATAATGATTTTTTATAATTATCTACTGACCTATATCTACTTAGTTGTAATTAGGTGAGTACCTACTTAAAATACTTAATTAATTACTATCGGTAGTAGAAAAGTTAATCATTACGTACCTATCTTAATTGCCTACCCATCTCTAATTGTGTGTAATAAAGATGTAATACCTTGTAATACCCACTTCAACCAATACTCGTACCTATTATTTAAAAAAAAATACTTAATTAATTAAGTATTACCAATTTGACTACTAATTTTGAAATAAAATTTTTAATAGGTAGCTACATTTCGAATTAGTATAACATTTGTATTGATACTAAATTAATGTTATGGTCAAACTTTTATAGACATACCTTTGACTATTTCATAACAATTTGGGCACGTTAAAAAAACTCTCTCTCTCTCATACACACACACACACACACACACACAAGCACGCTCGTCTAAGAGTAGCCGGAAGTAAATCATAACTACCCTCAAAAATATCTCCTATAATTTACGACTCTCATCTTCGTTATGAGTTTTTATTCGAAAAAGTTCGTCTATCGCAGCAAAAGTACAGAAAACTTTAATCTAAGTAAAGTCGTAAAGCTTCCTGACTACTCCTCTGTCAATGAGTATTATTATTTTTTTCAACTATTTAACGGCTCTGGATTCCGAGTCCTTTGAGCCAATGAGTACCTATTTATGGTCTTGCTGAGTTGCCACTTCTTGATGAATTAACCTTTATTTGTGTTGTAATGAGGCGTTTTCAGAAAGAAATAAAAAAGTACATAAATTGAACGTTATATGGCGTCTATCAATTACAAATAATTCTGTCACTTTGTTCTTCTTCTTTTTTGTATTGGACCCCGCGATTAGCGATTTGCCAGTGTCAAGTATTAGTTATAGGTTAACCCAGTTTTGGCGGGAACGTCTTAGTAACGTGTTGTTGTTTTGTTTTATTTTCCTAAACTTGTGTTATTTTGAACATTAATGCTATAAAAATGGTGGTGTTTTATTCATTAAGTTTTCGATAAAGTGCGTGAGTGTAGGCAAGTAAAATAAAGCAGTAAAACGTGTGATTTTACGTTGTCGGCAAAACTCTATAGAAGTTTCTAGTAAAGTTGCCACCACTTTACTGAAGCAGGACTCGACTTAAATTAACTTGACTGTATACATGACTTAGATTGTGACTAGGACATTTACAACTTTTTTTATTAAAGAAACTTGAAAATATCTTAATACTTGACACTGGCAAATGCTTAAATGCGGGTCCAATACAAAAAAGAAGAAGAAGAAGAAGTATAGGTTAACCTACTAATATTTTATTTATCTCTATACATACATAAATAGTACGCCGGGTCATCTAGTCACTGATAATTATAGTGTGACATTTCCCTGGAAATGGGTATTCTTTAAAGAGCGATTACACTTGAAATTTGACAGATATTTTTCTGCGACCACTATGTCATCTAGTACGTTATTTGGGACTATTTTTTTCTCCTGAAAACGCCTCATTAACCTTAAAAAAGGATTTTTTAGGTTTTTGATAGGCTTCTGCAGCGCCTGACTACCAATTACAGAAGAGTGAATTCTTTATTCTGTGCCGCCAACTCACCTGATGTCAAGTACGAACTTCGTTCCACTATATAATCTGCATCATTAGCATCAAAAACACACAAAATTCAATTATATTATCTATCGGGAAAGCCCACTCAGGCAGGAAGCCTTTACCACACTAGAGTAGTCCGCACGATAGAGGTGATTCGTTAAGATTTTTGGATTATCCACTATGGATTTATGACACTAGATATTTTTAACCACGCTTTTATTAGCTTCACCTGTATGCATGTTTGTTTGTTTGTAACCGACTCCTGTGGACTTGATTCAAATTTCAAATTTCGGGCACTTCCACTTCCATTCACACTTTCCACGAGTAGAAACATTTTATAAGGCTAAAAATATAATTGGCTTTTAAATAAAAATATATGCATATATAGCTCACAGAGCAATTAAGAATAGTTTGTTGTAGAGATGTAGCTTTGTAAGTTTCTTGATAAGCATTTTGTAACACATACACGTATGATTGACAATAGACACTTAACTGCAGGTACGTTATAATAGGTAAGGTGACATTGGAAACCGCAACACGATGTATTTGATAACATGATATCTATATTATAGCTTGCTATGCAGTTTTTTATTAACACGGCAGACTGCCGGGGGTGGTCCCATTACTTCTTGTTCATATACACGATGACGAGTCAATAATTTTCGATCTTTTTATTTTCAGTCTTATGAAAATAACATAATTTATGTCATATTATTAATTAAAGGCTCAAGAATGCAACTACGAAAGGGAGTTACGGTATTTGCATCAACTGGCCAAATTTAACTTCATCTGTCCGGTTGTTTGTATTTTTTTTACGTAAGATAGATCTGCCATTGACCACCAACTCGCCTGATGTTAAGCGATAGTGTGACCGAGGATGGAGTTCTCGTTGTATCTTTGGATGTTGATACTTACGTGCAGGTCGTATTTTTAAACAGAGACGTAGGTACAATAGAACTTACAATTTTATAGATTTTTTTATCATTTTGTAGTCGCTCTTCGGGCCGCACGTCGGGCGTCAGTTTGTGGTCGCGGTGAGGAGAAAGGCGACGCGGGGTGGATGACGGCGAGCGAGTAAAAGTCCAAGGGTTAGAACTTGACTCTTATAATTAACGTACTACTATACTATAAGTACACGTCTAACAATCGACACGGCTAGCCACCAGATGACTAGTAACGTCACACGAGGTGGAAGCGATCCCACAAGGTGGAAGTCACTTCATGCAGCTACGATACAGCCGTGAATTGAATTCAATACAAATCATACACACTAAGGATTGTATCTGGATTGCGTGTGTTAAGCTTGACCTATCGCCATCTAATGGGTTGGTTGGTGAACTAAGTTACAATTTGTAATTTTTATTAGGGATGGAATTCATGGTAAAGTTTGCTGCGGCGCCAAAAATGTACATGCAAATTCAAAACAAGAACTTCAAATATGAACAAAATCAGTCAAGAGGTTGTGAAGAGCTGAAGACACAATAACAGCGAAGATGTTTTAGTCGACTCTTTTAATATTGGGTAGAAATTGGTTGAGTATGTATATACTCAATTCTAAATAATAATAGGCTAGTTGCCTAAATTTGAAAACTTTATCCCAAAAAAACCTATATTTTAAAGTAAAAGTAATATTTACATTACGTATTTTGTATTAAAAAACGATGAATAGTGTTATGGCGTCTTGAATGACGTCACAGTTTGCGAAATCCAAGCAAAATCAAACTGCTTACATCTGTGTCAAGTGTCAAAAAATACGGAGTATCCATAGTAACCTGCTCTGTTGTAGAAAAACGTCAACAACAAATTGCGGCCCGTGACGTAACACTTTCTGATTGGTGTTCGCTGCCATGTGACTTAATGCCTATTTTTTCGAATTTATTTTCTAAACATTTTAATAATCTTTAACTTTTATGAGAAATAGACTGTTTTTTTTCTTATCTACGTCTCTTCATTTATAGTTAGAAACTATAAACCATGCAATTTGTTATTAGTAGAAACAAGCCTATTTCGATTAAGTATGAGCAAAATCACGGCTTCAAATATATTAAGACCGTGACGTCTCAGTTTTTTTATTATTTTATTCAACAATAGGCTTGCGCTTGACCGTCAACTCACCTGGTGTTAAGCGACAGTTACGGCCTACGATGGAGCGCGCTGGCCTACGAGAAACCTATTCACTCGCGATTTGAAGACACCTAGATTATATCTAATCGGAAAGACCCATTTAGGAAGCGCCTTCCACAGTTTGGGTCGAATTATTATAATTATAAATATGTAGGTATATATGCGGCTTAATAAGCTAGTATCAGTTTCCATATATTCCAATAGGAATCTTTGCCACCTTCCGTTTCCTGAGATGTCGGTATGCAATTAGAATAATAACCTACCGTCAGCAGCAGGAAGTCAATCTAAAGCCGCCTCAATCAAACGCCGCCAGTCCATCTAATCATGACCGCACCAGCGAGCTCTATTTCCGGAGACCTGGGCAGTGTGCGGCCGACGTTTACCCTGATTGCATCCACTCTGGGAGGATAGTTTACATTTCATTGCTTATCCATGTGCATTCCAATGAATTCACCACAATACCCGACCTGGGAAGGCGTGATGAAAAGCTTCACAAAGGACCAAAGACAAATAGTCAACTAGTATTATCCATGTCATGGGCGTATCTACGGGGAGATTGGGGTTAAATAAAAACTGATCAAGTGCGGGACAAGCTTACGTAAATAATTGTTGAAATATTGGGGAATTCCTGTGCGAGAACTTAAAAATAAAACCTCTTTGTCGATCACACACAAAATTAACTAAAAATCATAAGCGATTAGCGAACGTCCCGTTGACACTTGGTGTCATGCTAAGAAAATTTGAATGATTTTTCATATGAAAAAGTACTCTTTGGTGTCATGTGATGTGACATAAACTTTATCATGACATAGAGCAGATCTGATGCTGGACCTGAAAGCAGGCCTTGGAAGCTCTGCATTATACCTATTAATATAGTTGCCATGTATTTTAAAATTAATTTCACGTGAAGAGGAAGCCTCTACTCGTAAGGAATTTAGCACTACAACTCTCCAACCCATAGTTCTAAAGGACAAGAGCAAATACAAGAAGAAATACACAAGAAATACAAGAATTTACAGGAAGGAATATAGATATGTGACCTGACCGACGACGACCGAGGGTCTTTGTACAAGGAATGAGGGTCCAAATTTTAAAGTAATAATAAATAATAATAATAAACATTAATAAACATTAATAGGCATTAACCATGTAGGGTATATTATGAAAGAGCACAACCTAAACCTTTTTTTTCGTTGTTAAATATTTTTACGATGTTTAATTTTCAGATTATGACCAAAAATTAAAAAAATATAAATATTCCTTTTATCAATGACTAGCTTCGCCCGGTAGTTCTTTTATTTAGTTTGTACAGAACCCTCGGTGGGTGAGTCTTACTCCCACTTGTCCGCTTTTATTTTTTAGTCACTGTAAGCGTAAGCAGTTTTCATTCAATTAAAATGCTTGTACCTAAAAAGTATCTTTTTAGATTATCTTGTTTTGTTATTATTCCAACTATTGATATTATATTTTTGCAACAGAGATGAATTAAGATGATCAAGAGGTTCTAAATAAAACACTATAAATTCTATGTGATTTCGTAGCATTTCAGACTATTTCTACTCGATAGAAAATATTGACGTGAAGTTACAAACATACATAAATACAAACAAATTTTGCTAATTAGTCCTGCTCTCTATATTCACTTTGTACGGGAATACGTACGCCTCGTTGTACGAGTAAAGCTTATACTTTGCCAGATTTATAATTATTTAAACCTACCTTCCTACATACTCATATAACTAAGTACGTGTCATCTAACTACGTGTCAGGCAAATCAAATTGTAAGCGGCTGGAGAGTAGGTAAGTACATCCTCGTGATTTGAGCATTGATTAGTGTCAATGAAATGTCATGATGTTTTACCTGCGATGCACTGAGTTACACTTGAGATAATGTTAGCAATGCTGATTTGGTGGGGTTGTTCCGGGACTCGGGATGTCAGACTGCGAGTGGAGTCTGCGCTAAGACATGGTAGACAGGTAAACATGGGGACTCGGAGACTCTATGGTCACAGTTTAAAGAACTCTACTACTTTTTTCTGACCGGTCGTTGTGAAATTTAGTACAGAGTTAACTGTTAACCTGGAGACGGCAATAAGAAACATTTCTTCATGCCTCTCCCATGGATTTTCAAAAAGACCGGTGGGAAGCGGCTTGCATCCAACGTATTTCTGCCACTTGTATGAAGTCTTCTGTTCACCTTGTAGCTGGTCTTCCTACGTTGCGCTTGCCGTTGCGTGGTCTCCTCTCAAGAACTTTTTGACCTTGCCTTTACGTTAGTGGTATTGAAATGTTCTGTATAGTCATCACATTTTGTTACATAGATGCAGGAAACCAAAGTCGATAGTCTAAGCCATTACCATGGCCAAGTGAATATAGAACAACCTCAATCATTACTTAAAGTTTCGTGCGTGTTTGTAAGAATACGGGCTCCACAATATAGAGCACGTCCGAAGGGCGATAGGGTCCGTATCGGCGCGCGGCCGCGAGGGCCGTGCAATTTATAGCTATCTGGAGAACAAAGTTACCAACAAACATAGTTGCAGATGAATTTGTATGCCGGCGGCGAGTCGCGGTCGCGCGTGGATCAAGTCAAGCGCTCCAGCGTATTGCTCGCTTTAGATTTTATTCAAAAAAAACCGGACAAATGCGAGTCAGACTCGCTCACTGAGGGTTCTGTACAAACTAGTAGATAAAAGGTGGAAATTATATTTTCCTTCATAAACCGAAAAATATTCATATATCGTAAAAATATGTAAAACCCTGTTTTAACTTGCACTAATGAAACTTTTCAACCTTTTTAGACCCTCATTTTTAACACACACAAACACCCTATTTTTAACACGCTTTTATTAGCTTCACCTGTATGCATGTTTGTTTGTTTGTAACCGACTCCTTTGGACTTGAATTTGACTCACTTCAAACGGTCAGATTTCATTCAAACTTTGTAGACTTGTCGAGGACCGATAATACAATAATTTGAAACGTGGTTTATAGTTTTTTAAACAGTAATTATTTATTTGTGATTAAATTAAAAATGTACAGTTTTCTGATCCTTTATGTGTACTATATGACAATGCTTCTTGCCAAATTTCACAGTTAAAGGTCAACGGGAATTACCCCATAGGTTTTGATTCCCTTGCGAGTGTCGAAATATGCGTTTTTTGCGACATATTCGGCTTTAACTTTTTTTATGAATACTGAGAAGTTTGATTTTTCTCTTTGCACCAAGAGACTATGTATCTGCGTATATGGTTTTAATTTCAACTCAATACCTTCACGCGTTCCCGAGATTTATTTTAGAAACACCAACAGTATACTTAGTACATGAGGCTTAGTAGGTAATCTCTAATATTATTATATGTTCTGATATACATACATTCTGAGATACAGGTCTTGACAGACGGACAAACGGACAGCCAGACAAACGGACAGACGGACAACAAAGTGATTCTATAAGGTTTCCATTTTTCCTTTTGAGGTACGGAACGCTAAAAATGGATTGATATGATTATGAAAAAACTTTGGCCAATATTTTAAACGAGTACGAGTTTTGAAACAGTTTTTAGGTTTGTACAATTTTACAAAATCGTTTCTAGATCCAGTCACAAACAGGTTTTACTAACTGCACATATAAAGACTAAAAAATTCATATTTTATTGTAAGGAGTATGCTAGGAGTAAACAGATAGCGTTAGACTTGTCATCGTCATCATCTCAGCCATAAGAAGTCCACTGCTGGACATAGGCCTCCCCCATGGATTTCCAAAAAGATCGATTGGAAACAGCTTGCATCCAGCGTCTTCCCGCCACTTGTATGATATCATCTGTCCATCTCGTGGCTGGTCTTCCTACGTTGCGCATGCCGGTACGTGGTCTCCACTCGAGAACCTTTCGGCCCCATTGGCCATCAGTTCTACGTGCTATGTGCCCTGCCCACTGCCACTTCAACTTGCTAATCCGCTGTGCTATATCGGTTATACTTGTTAGACTTGTAGCTTCATGATTTTATACATGGTTATGAAAGGATATAGTGCCTAAAACGCCAAACGATCTTATTATTATACCTTTACATTACATTGCCGATATTATTTGTTCAGGGCTCGCTAACGTTCTGAAAATTCCAAATACACTAAGCGCAGCAATAAAAACTATTCATTCTTATTACAAAAATAACGAATGGATAAGGAATTAATATTTCACTGAATGAATTTTCATTCAGTCTGAAAACTACAAATCGACATCCGTAGGAACGCCTTTCAGGCACGTGGGGACGAGCTTTTAGAAGTTATAAAATTTCAAAACATCTTCCATAATAGTTTATCTGCCATGATAAAGAAAAAGATAAGAAGATGATCTTGGATAAAGCTAATTGCGGCTAACAGCAGATAAATGTTTATATTCCTAGACATGAAAGTTATTGTTCATGGATCAGCTGCAGCTACTAGTTTTAAAAGTAGGTACTATTTGTACGTAGTATTTGTTGATTCGCTGTAGATATATCTTTTAAATCGACGTGCTCCATTCTCGGCCACACTGTTGCTTACTGGACCCTCTGTCCCTGCAAGCCAACATTTTATACATCTTTATCTTCTAGTACCCTCACCCTTCAATGTAACTCTCTAACCAGGGTCAAATGTGTCCTCAAACGGGCTCACAGTCTTTGATTCTCTGCATACCCCATAAGGGAAAATAGGCGTGTTTTTAGTATTTTTTTTAAGCAAATTGAGTATAATAGAAATACGATTGACCGAGTAGTCAATCGTAGATCTATTTGGCACAAAAAATGTAACAGACTAAATGATGAATGTAAATGACCTAAAAGTAGAGGATAGCAATATCAAGGGCTAACATCGACCGACATAGGCGTGTAGGCGTTGCTTAAATATTCTTTATACTCAGACCCGTGTGAGCTCGAAATCACCACACAAAAACTGGCATGAAATACATAAGAAAAATACATACATACCCATATACATACATTCGAAACACATAACCCTACTTCTTACGCAGTCGGGTACAAAACTAGAAGTAGGTTTATCGAGTTAGCGCCTGCATGTAGCCGCTAAGCGCCGTGCAGTCGCCGCTTGCTCATGTTTCGCGGCAGGCGCCATCGAGACGTGCCCGGCCAATAAATGCGGGCACTCTGTTAAATGGCGCACCCCGGGGACTGACCCCGCAGATAAAACCGGCTAATCAAACTTTTTTCCCCGTGTTAAACTTTAAAGAGACGCTCCACGTGAATGAACGTACGAGAGGACGTACTAAGGAACGGGCTGGGATGGCGGTGGCTTCTAACTTCTTTTAACTAACGCACTCTACAGCGTTATCTGTCACTTTTACTAATCAAACAGTTTCACATAGCTGCTATCTGTGGTTTAGATACCCTCCTGATAAAGTTGTAATAATTAAGTGGGCTGTGTGTCACTAACATTACACTACATAATTACATATTACCTGATGTTAAGCAACGGTGTGGCCGAGAATGGAGCTCGTGGATCTAACAGATGTCTATTAACTCTACCCTTGAAGATTCCAAGATTGTAGCTCTCAGGAAACAGAGACGGCGGCAAAGAATTCCATTCCTGTGCAGTGCGCATCAAGAACGTGGACCGATATCGCTGTGTACGGAATTTTGGCATTACCATGAGAAATGGGTGGTAATGTCCTTTTCTAGTCCTGTTGTGAAATCGGGAGGGTGGAATTAGGTCGTGAAGCTCTTGCCCCCACTCCCCGAAACGCATCCTATAGAATATAGACAAACAAGCTACTTACGACGGTGTTCGACACTAAATAGCTTCTGGCAACCAGTTTATCCTCGACGGTCAACATATTCTAACGTTTCAAGCTTCAGCTGATACTTGACTCATCCATCAAAAAGGTGGCAGCAGTACTCCTTGATCCTTCCTTGATTCTTAATCAGTACAGTACAGTAATCATTTGAAAATATGTTTTTTTAAGTACCTAGATATCTATATTAAAATACTTATGTAGGTTTTTTTTACCGCGAATTACTCCGCTTTTGAACACCAACGGACATGCTGGAAAGCAAGCAATGATATGGTTGAAGATGAAGCTGAAGATCCACTTTGACCTTGAAAAGGTCCATATTGTATTTCTCGAAAAACATGGAAGTCGTCAGAATTTGTTCCATTCCTTGCCTGTATGTAGAAACGTAGAATTATGCCGCTTAGTACGAAACTTAGGAAAAGGTACAAATAGGTGGTATTGGACCGACTTTCTACTTGTCCTGTGGTAGAAAGGGCATGTATCGATTTAAGATGCTACCTGGTAATTAAACAAAAATGTTATGTTAATTTTATTTTAAGAATACTTGCTTGAATAATTAATTTTTTATATGTGTTTGTTGACTATATTACCTCCATTAATCCGAAGATAGAAACATAAAACAAGTAACTTTCCTTGATAGAAAAAAAAATCAGAACTTACCTCTAAAAATAACATTTTATGAATTTTATGTCATAGTCATGTACTTTCTGTCACATTAAAATAATGAAGAATGTAGATAATATTTTTTTAAACATTAGTTAGAAATCAGTTTTTAAAGAAACATAATATTGAATTTTTAATTATTTTTTTATTTAGTATGGCGCTTACGTAATTTTTTTCGAGCAGGTTGCATGTTTTCTCTCTCTCTATCTATTTACGTTGGTATCGCATAGTTCTATCACTCTCAACCATTTACCCAGTTCGCCCGTGAACATCGTGCGAGGTATCGTCTTAAGAAAATGACATATATTGCGATCAAACCAATGTGAGGTCGTGTAGGTCTAATTCACATTCTCTTATGAATCCTATAGATAATTGACAGACAAATTACCTTACGGGGTGTCCGGCTAAGCTAATCAGTTTCTTGGCCACTCTGTTATCATCACCTATAATTCTAAAAGCACGCCGCGCCGGTCTATCCATTCTAGTCGAGAGCTATGAGCTGGTACTTGCCAGAGCCATCCCAAATAAAGTATTACAAGATGGGTGAAACAACATGGCCCCTAGTCTACCCTGCATCTGTCCCAGCGAAGTTCTGTACAACTTGTACAATAGAGTTCAAGCAAAGCCTTCGGATGATACTTTTAGAATACTTGGGGAATTTTAAGCGCATTTTATCTTTCGTTAAACGTCTGTGCTGATCCTTCTAGTGCCCATAATTCCAGCGTTTAGCAAATAGCTCCACAATACACTAGACACATTGTCATAGCTTTGAATAATCTCTATAATAATTGTGCCCCTCGTTCATAAAAGCCTGATAAAAGTAGTGTAAACTTTAAATAAATAAGTATGACTAAAATTTGCTAAAATATTGCATGTAGTTATCAAAGCATGTAAATCTGGTTTACATTGTTTATACCAGGCCAGGTATAAACAATAATTTAGTCATAAGTCGCAAATGTGAATTTAGTGTGCACGGGGGTGCTTACAAAAACGATAGGTACAAAGATATGTATATTACTACATATTGTACTTACCATTTATTTACTTAAGTTTTAATTAAAATAATTATAGATTAAAATACTGACAAAACCAAATTCAAAATTCGCAATTTGTTTATTTGGATGATATTTTTTCAGTTAATTTGTTATAAAAACAATAGTACTAAACCAATTTTGATAAAATTTATTTGAGACTAACTCTGAGGTATTACCAACCAAAGATTCATCAAAAACAGTTCATGATTGGCGGAGTAATCAATGAACAAACAGTCTATTTTAGAACCTCCTCCTTTTTGGAAGTCAGTTTTATCAGTATTGAAATAAAAGATTATCAATCGGTTTATTTAAATGACGAGGGTTTGAGGTAACAAATGTTCTTAACCGATTTCAAAAAGGAGGATGTTCTCAATTCGGTTGTATTTTTCTTTTATATTATTTTGTTTCCGCATAACTCCGTAATTAATAAACCGATTTAAAAAATTACTTATTTATTTACCCACAAGCTTAAGCCACATTTTGCATAACTGGAAATCCCATACAGTCAGGTTCTCGCGCTCCTTCCTCCCGCGAACTAGTAAAATGTAGAATGTCCTTCCTCGGAAGGTTTTCCAGCCGAACTTCAACAAAGAGCGTTTTCTCGAAAGAGTGTCTACAAGCACCTTTCCGGGCTAGCAAAGCAACAGTAATGTCACTGATATTGCAGTTGTCCATAGGCGACGGCTATCGCTTACCATCAGGCGAGCCGTCTGCCTTTTTGCTGCACCTTTATATTAAAAAAAATACAGTAGGTTAGCTCATAAATATTGTAAAAAAAACTTTAGAAACTAGAGACACCCTGACAATACGTGCCGTATCCATTATGACTACCTTCAGATCATAAAGCAATAAATAGAATAATCTTTTTATTTTGTGGCCAACGATATTTATTAACCGACTTCCAAAAAGAAGGAGGTTATAAATTCGGTCTGTACGTTTTTTTTTATCGACAAGGATTTTATGTCAGCGCTCAAAAACGTCCGAGCTCAATGAGGTCTAAATCGTCAACCTATGAACCAACTTACACAATTAAAATAAATTCAAAGCGGAATAATAAATAATTGATGTCTCTGAACTTCTCAATTTAAATTAGGCTTTAGCGCGGAAATATAGAGTTCGTCATTGTTGGTCAAATCAGGACACTTATTTCGTGAATTTAGTTTTAGACTTTGCATCCATCCTTAGGATAATATTGGCATCATTGTTTGTGACAAAAAAAACATTAACCTTTATGTCACAAGCCGATTCCCACTCGGCATAATGCGTAATAAACTTTGATAAAGTATATCAGCGGGTTGTAGCGTCAGTCCTCAAAAGCGTCGGAGCTCAATGACGGTCTAATTAGACCCCTTAGACGATTAAAATAATTTCGATTTTCAAAATAATTCGGAACATCAAAATAGAGGTCTTTAGACTTCTCAATCTAAATTATACTTAGCGGCGACATAGTCTTATATCAAAATCTTAAAGTTCGTCATTGTTGGTATACGCGTATCGGTCAACCCAGGACACTATATTCGTGAATTTTGTTTTACACTAATTTAGGTCCATGTGATGGAAAGTATTACACATTTACTAATCGTGTTGTTTACTGCTCGCAGTCTACTCATAGCGTATATTTACAACTGCCCCGTTTCGACCTGAAATATTAACAAATACAAATGAGACGTATTTACCCGGCACGTGGTGTCCTACTCACCATTATGTTTACAGTATATCCACAGATGTGCGCCACATCAACACGTATTTCCCGCACTATTAATTTAGATGTACATACTTAAATAGTAATAGAAACTAGCTAACGGGAATCCCAGAATATCAAGGTTTTAGTTCCACTATTATCTGGGGCAGGGACAGGGCTGCGTAACTATCGGCCCTCGAGCCGTAAAGTGACCGCTCTGAAATATTTGAATAGAATTCATCATAGATCTTTTTTTCTAAATAAAAACAAGAATCATGAATCCTTATTTCAATATTACTTTCTTGCCTTGTCTTGCTCTCTCAACTGTAGAAGGAGTGATACAAAAATGAAAGTAATATTGAAATAGGACTGCTTGAATGCTTGTGGTACGGCCCCTGTACCAAATTCCCGCTTACTGGTTCTAATAATGTTTGAGTAAAGCCGCTGATAGACAGACAAACAGATTGGCGGACATGGCAAAACTATAAGTTCTTTATCGACCACGGAATCCAAATAATTGCATTTAAAAAACTTAAACAGCTTACCGACGTCAAATCCGCAATCCTGTTTGTTTATTTATTTGTTTGTTTGGGTCAAATTTAGTAATTGAAATTTTACCCCCTTACAGTTGACGGATCGATCTGAAATTTGGTGTATACCTTTAGGCCTGATGACAATACAATTTAGTATATTCTGTATTATTGTAAATCAAAGATGGCCGCCGCCACAAAATGGCGGATTTCATATTTAGCATAACCCCCACATATGGGTATCAAATGAGAGGGCTTTTCTAGTAAAATACAGTAAATAGATTACCTACATCATTATCTTTCTTTTAAATAAAACCGTTTAACTTAGAAAAGATTTTTAAGTAAGTACTTGCTAGTGATGACATATATTTTCAGATATCTTGTTGTACAAATCAATCCACTAACCGATTTTGAGGAAATTTCTGTGGGGCAAATCAGAAAATCAATTTGTGAAATCGAGTATATAATAAAATAAAATAAACTAAAACAGAAAAATATTTTTTGAAATAGATTTATTTATAAATGACGGAGTAACAAATATAAAAAAATACAACCGCATTGATAACCTTTTTTGAAGTCAGTCAAAAATGGCTTGCACTTATAATGCACGCCTTCACAATCTACGCTGGTGAAATAAATTGGTGCTCCCGAATTGAGCAGCTCTGCTCACACACAGCGTCATATGTTACATAAATATCCTAATATACCTACCCGCGGGAAACAGTAGAATAAACAAACTAATTACTCTATGCCTACTCCACGCGAAAATAATTACATAAACTAGCCTAACTTTTATTCTATACTAGCCGCGACCCGCTGTGTCACGGGCGTAGTATTGAGAGCGATGATGATGATGGCAATATGTCCTATGTCCTTCTCCAGGTCCTGAAAAATCTTTGTACCAATTTTCGTAACGTTGGTTCAGCTTTTTAGCTTCCGGGCGGAAAGAGTCGTGCGACTCGTACTTCGCCAATTTCGGGAGTCCGTGACCACAGCCTTTTTTTAACACGCTTTTATTAGGTCGACCTGTTACGTATGTAACTAACTATGTAATGATATCTAAGGTAACTAATTTAACCATCTTCCAAGGATCGTAGCGTCATGAAAATTGGCAGCTGTATGTAGTTCTGATGACAATACAATAATATGGTACTGTCGAACTGATCTGATGATGGAGCCGGAAGATATGAACTAGAACTTCATGATGGAACATCGTATCATAGCTGTGTTTGGATTTGTTAGAAAAGTCTTGTAAAGAATTTTGACCACAATAATTTGTAACGTGTTTTTTTAGTTTTTTAAGCTATAATATTATTGAGAGCTATATCCGCGCCTGACTCTGCTGTACTTTTAGCAATGAGAGTTCAATATCTATTCATTTGTACATAATACATATCTCCGCGCCGAAAGGGCTAGTCCAAACTGAATATCTGAAATGTATGGAAATCTTTATTGAAACTTGTATTGGGTCGATATGAATAAATACAGTTAAATTCTCTTTAGCTATGAATACTGCGGTTTTTTTTAAACTCTACGTGCGTTATAATTTAATAACATTGTGCAATTTGAGAATCCAATATCATTAGGTTTAGGTAAAGTAAGTTCGTATAGAATGATCGCCCTTGTTTAGGTAGGATAATATTCTGTTTTCTTATAATACATACAATACTCGTATAATCATATTGTATGCACGTACGACTGACCTCGCAGCTTAGTTTGATAGTATGTCTGTCTGCTGAGCTTAGGCTGTGGATTCGATCACCATCCAGGACAAACATTTGTGTGATGAGCATGGATGTTTGTTCTGTGTCTGGTTGTTTCTATGTACCGTAAATATTTCCAAAAAAAAAGTATGTATGTATTCTATCAGCTATCTAGTTTCCATAGTGTAAGATTTGCTTAGTATGGGCGAGATGGTGTTGTCTGAAATGTCCACCAATGAAGAATACAATATCCAGCATTTATACGAGTACATAAACAAATCTGAGAAGATGATGATGCACAAACTTTTATTTAAAAAATACTTATTTCAGCAATTATTTACCCTACAAGAGAGTGCGGTTGAAAACAAAACTTTCATCGCCTCTGTAGTGTGCATGGAATCACATTTTTTTTAAAGATCTGTTACTACATAAAAGACAGAAAGAAGAAGAAAAAGAGTTGAAAAAACTGAAACCACCGACTTCAAAATGCACAATTTTATTTTAACAAGTATATGTTTAGAAAACTCAAAAACCCCCGACCAAAAAAACCGCTGAACCGATTTTGATGAAACATAACTAAGAACACTCTCGATGAAATCGTATTTCAAACAAAAAAAACAACTAGATCAAAATCGGAACATCCAACCATATTGTGTGTATTTGTGGCGTTGTACCTCTCAAAAGCTATAACGCCAAAGACAGTCACACAGATACACAGATACACACGTAAAATTTATAACACCCCTCTTTTTCGGTCGGGGGTTAAAACAAGCTACTGAAACGATTTTGATGAAATTTCTTGGGACTAATCTGAAAGTATATCATTTTTTATCAAAACAATATTTATTTTTTCAAATCGATTTATAAACTATTAGTAGTTCTACGAACAGTAGACCTCGCGAGAGAGCTTATTTGCAGATCACCTTGGGTCATTTGTACATAATACCTACATAAAGTTGGCTAAGGAGGCCGTATATAAAATTTTGGTCGATTTCGCAATTCTAAGTGATTTTACAGACGTTATTTCACGATCAAAAACATTTGATATATTAAATATAAAAATTTAAGCACCTTGAAAGATCAATTTAATTTTAATACATAATAATGCTGGACGTTTCTGGGAGTGATATATTATACATAAATTACATAAATTCGTTGTACCTATACGTGCTGTATAATTGTTTAATTATTATTCAGCGCTACAATGCATCAAGCATATCCAGGCGCCCTCACTGTTACAATTGGTTGTTATATCTTAACAACCACTTGACCAATTCTGTTGATTTTTACCACTAGTTGTACCTAATAATTATGTACTTTATCTACCTACCAAATATCATTAAAATCGGTTGATAATTAGCGCCGCAAACGGACATTATCACTACCGTTTTTTCATAAAAACGCGGATGTAACCGCGACGCACAGCTAGTTTATAAATTGCTAGATTATTTTGAATCTATGTTTTACGTACTATGCTATCACAATTCCAACATGCGGATTTATTTTTACTAGACTAACATTCCAATTCTTTTTGTCATCAAATAACGTCCGTTTTTATAAGTTTGTTTCCAAAACGTCCGTCGCACGGCGCCGCAGCGAGTGGTGGGTATAACCAGCTGAAATATGGAGCCAGCCTGTGACAGATCATAACGGACGATTGAGTGTTCTTCGCGGGGTCAGGGACGGATTCAGGACGCACAGTTTCAGCTTCTTATATGATATTAACGGGATAAAAAATAAGTGGTCATTTAAAAGTCGTATTAAATAATAAGAAAACTGTTTTCTATCCCTATTTCGATCATTCTTTTTTGTTTAGTTGACACGAAGAACACGCCAATTTTTGAATGTTCAAAAGGGTAAGTATTAGACTACAGATCAATTCATACTATAATGGTAGTTCTACATAGACTTCGCAAGCACAAGCTTTTACAAAATTACTGGTCGCAAAAAGTGTGTGCTCGCGATGTCTACCGCTCAAATTCGAAAAACTGGTTTAGAATTATCTAATATTTTTTATTTATTAATAATTATATTTATAATAATATTTAAGTTTCCGGCAGCCTAGTCGGGAGACCGTCTGACTTGCGATCCGCAGGTCCTGGGTTCGAATCCCGCGGCACGCACCTCTGTCTTTTCGAAGATATGTGCGTATTGTTTGATTGCCGCCAACTTCAAACGGTGAAGGAAAACATCGTGAGGAAACCTACATGTCTGAGAGTTCTCAATAATCTTGAAGATGTGTGAAGTCTGCCAACCCGCACTTGGCCAGCGTGGCAGACTATGGCCTAACCCTTCTCACAATGAGAAGATGGCCCGCGCCCAACAGTTTGTACAAACAGGGCTGATAAAAAAAAAAAAAAAAAAAAAAAAAAAAAAAAAAGTTATTTATTGAATAGTATCGAATATTTTTTCGTCGACAAATTTCCTTAACCACGTAACAAACTTCTTCTCTTTTCAACCTACATAACCTTTTATTTCGAAAACCACTGAACCGATCTTGCTTATATTTCAAACTCTTGTAGATAAAGCAGCCTGTAACAAAAATATTTACAGATACATACAACTACAACTAGCTACAGTTTCAGTTCTATCCTGTAAAACTACTGAATTTGACGTGCCTCTGAAAAAATGTACCGGCGACGCGCCTGATTGCGCTATATTTCTCATAGTCTAAGATCCCGCTATAGGGCTATTAACCAAACAAGTGAAATGTAAAAAAAAATAATATGTTAATCATATTCTGGACTGAAATTTTTTAGACAACCCATTTGCAATATACTCGTATTTATTGACATATTTAATTTAATATAAAATACTTTTCATCCATTAACCAGCTCGCTGAAGGTCGTCATATAGCGGGAGCTTAGACCATCAGCTGTATTACGACTATTAAAATTCTGTGGTCCTGTCATAAGCATTGTGACACAATTTTTCACCGACAACTGTAATTTCTAGCCCTCGACCCCGAAAAGAGGGGTTATAAGTTTGACGTGTGTATCTGTGTATCTGTCTGTGACATCGTAGCTGTCAAACGGATGGACCCGTTTTGCTCTAGTTTTGTTTTTGTTTGAAAAAGGATTTCATCCAAAGCTTTCTTAGCTATGTTTCATCAAAATCGGTTCAGCTTTTTTTGTGGGTTTTGAGTTTTCTACACTTATGCTTGTCTTATATATAGTTATTGTTTCGTTATCAATCACAATATTTTAGAGATATATGGACATTTTATTATACAAACTGGCCCTCAGTTGGTAGTATGTCTGTCTACTAAGCCGTAGGTCGTAGGTCGATCTCCACCCAGGGCAAACATTTGTGTGATGAGTATGGATGTTTGTTCTGTGTCTGCGTGTTTCTATGTATCACAAGTATGTATTTACAAAAATTACAGTTTAAAAAACTAAAAAACACGCTTCAAATTATTGTATTGTCATCGTATCTTGATAAGTCTACAAAGTTTGAATGAAATCTGACCGTTTGAAGTGAGTCAAACTCAAGTCCAAAGAAGTCGGTTACAAACAAACAAACATGCATACAGCTGAAGAAAAAAAAACGTGTTAAAAAAAGTAATTAAATGTATTCTATCCGCCATCTAGTTCTCATAGTGGTACAAGCTTGGCTTAGTTTGGGCTAGATGGTGTTGTGTGAAATGTCCACCAATATTTATTTATTTATAACTACCAATTATTTTGCACTTCTAATAACTATCAGTAGTCGTAGCCGAAATTCTACTCAACTCTGTTTAATTTTACCCTACTACGAAAGAAGGAGGGTTATGTTTTTCGAGTGTATGTATGTATATTTATGTATATTTCTTTGGCACGCCCTATAGCCTAAACGGCTCGTCTTATTCTATGTGAGTCGTGTCAATAGATTCGTCTTAGTCGTGAGAGTGACACTGGGTACATCAAAATAAAAATAAATCAAAATTAAGGATTTTTGGCGGCAAAAAGTAATCTAAAAAAATTAATGTTTTCAAAATGCTTTTCTGCAGTCGGGTATTTTGTTTTTCTTTTAATATAGATACTTGTTTATGTTTCTTTCAGTAGATATTCGTATGACGAGTAAGTAATTACGTAGTTATAAATTGACACTTATTATTTCACATATTATTTCATTGTCAAATGTAAAAATTGAAGAGATTTTCTATAAATTTAATAAGTATTTGTTTGTAGTCAACGTGGGTAACTTTCACTCCGTGTTAAGACAGTGTACATAGCCATATTGGAAGGTTCTTGATTTTCCCCCCCAAAGTAATAGTAGTCAAAACGACTACTAATTAACTAATTAATTATTAGTTTTAATTAATTTGACTTTTTGGGAAACCTTTTGGGTTTTTTTTTATTAAAAAACCCTGAAAAAACAAGAACCTTCGAATAAGACCTTTATCTCGGGAACATGTAATGGTATCGTGTTGAAATTAAAACTATTTATTTATTTATTAAGGCTTCACAATGGTAACTACATCACATAAACACCATAATTAACACTTCTCAATATTAACTAAATGTGTTACCTTTCAAAGGAAGGTAACACATTTACTTAAAAAAACAAAGAATAAGCTAACCGTTAAAGATAATTAATTTGATTATTAATAGTATTATATTATGTTTAGAAAAAATAGTACATACATATATTGTTTTCTAAGATTTTCGCTAGTGATACCTACTCATGGAAATAAAACTATACACGCAGATCCAAAGTCTCTTGCTGCAGAAAGAAACATAAATTTTCTCAGTTTTCGTAAAAAAAAGTTACAGCCGAATATGTCGTAAAAAATGCACATTTCGACACTCACAAGGGAATCAAAACCTATTGGGTAATTACCGTTGACCTAGAACTATGAAATTTAGAAATAAGCATTGTCTTATAATAAGTACACATATAGGAAAAAATCCGAAAATTTTACATTTTTAATTTGATCACAAAAAATTGTGTCTTTATGCAAGGAATGAGGGGCCCAAATTTTAAAGTGAATTAACCGTAGTATCACTTAATTAGCATAAGTTAAAACAGGTTTTGAAATTTTTTTACGATGTATATTTTTCGGTTTATAAAGGAAAATATAAAAAATATATGATTTCCCCCTTTTATCTACTAGTTTGTACGAAACCCTCGGTGGGCGAGTCTGACTCGCACTTGTCCGGTTTTATCACTAATTCAAGCAACTTCTCGGGATGTGTAAGCAAAGAGGCGCATTATTGATTTTTTTTTATTTTATTAAATTGACGTTATAATGTAAAGAGTAATCTTATATTGTCGCAAACATTGTGATCACTACAATACACAATACAATATACAATAATAAATTACCCGAGCTAGGTAAGGTATAAGGTCTGTAAGGACAAAAAACTGTTTGAAATTTAAATATCCCGCCGCATATCTGCCGTTTACCCTTAATACGTCATGTCTACTGTCTTTTGCAATTTATTGTCTATGGCAGAAATGCTAGGATTTGGACAAGGCTTTCTAAGGTGTAGATTATCACGTCTGGTGACATAACGCCTCTAGCCGCTGCGCATGACGCATGGCGAGGTGATCTATCATCCAATAGATTTACCGGCAAAGTACTCGACTCGATTATTCGATACTCGCACTGAATCGAATGATCGAGAGCATCACTCAAGCCCGCCAGTCGGATACGTATTTTCGATCATCCATCACTTTAAAAGGTGCACTTGGAATATCGCCGTGTCACACTTCTCTAATTTTAACCGACTTTAAAAAAGTTCCTCATACAACAGTTTTTAATTTTAAACATTTAAACACAGTGCTTAGAGTCGGAAGGATTGCTAAAACATATAAAATGCTCTATAAAAATGATAAAGATGTATGCTTGTACGTGTATGAACGGCTTGTATCAATTATCATGAATCTAATATTTTAGTAAGTACATTCCTGAACAAATCACATAATTACTCCGGAAACAAGATTGATGCAAATTTGATTGTCTGCTTCTCTTCCCGGGCATACTGTAAAAGTAGCGTAGCGCTCGTAGCGTAGCTTGAAAATATAGGTGTTCTCGAACGATCATTAATGTCAAGCAACGGACGGACCGGTCAGCCTTCGGATGGGTGACCGTGAGTGGCAATTTATTCTTTCTGAGTGCTACCGTGGGTAGGATGACACGTTTAATTGTAGGTCCCGGTTGTTTGTCAATCGTCAAGCCAGGTCAGAAGATTTCGGCGGTTTAATAACTCTCTATACGAACTTACTTACTTACCCCTCGCATGTCTCATGGACATCTTACCCTCTCATACCCCCTAACTCTTTACTACCCTCTACGGCCTCTACCTTCCATCTAAACCTCTAACCACAGTCAAATGTGGCGTCAGTAGGCCTCATGGCCTACCGTGTAAGGGAAAATAGCATTGATTTTATGATGTATCATTATTCTTACTTGAAACAAAGAAAGTAACTGTAGTTAAGGAAAATGTTACCCATAATATATGTCTCGATATAAAAATCCCCACTTTCTCTCAAGAACCACAGATAGGTTGTTGAACTGTGCCGTATGAAAATAACACGATCTGGGGTTTTCCTTTAGGAAATCCCAGACAGTCACGTTTTGATGCCACATTGGTGTTTCCACCACAATTACACCTACTCTATATCTTTACGTTAACCTACATTATTTTACTGTTCAAGGTTTTTTGATATCCCTCCTGTCATAGAGAAGTTATAAGATTGTTTCAGGTTTGAAAATAAGTACGCATTAAACAAAAAAATATATATACTAAAAGAAAACAAAATACCTGACGGTAGAACGGCCATTTTTGCAGTCTAACTTACGATTTCGTTTCGTTTGATAAGCTTATGAGTTATGTACTTATTTGTCAGAAATTATGCGCAAATTTTGTTGCAAAAAGTTATAAAATGCACAATATTTTCAATAATTCTAGTAAAATTGCTAATTTATTACGAAAAAAATCGTTAAACCTTGCGAAAAAGTGCTTTTTCATTTTGTAAGAAGTTTATTATCATTATTCCAAAAAAAATGTAGCCTATGACACTCAGGGAGTGAAAATGAATCTAACGGCACCTAGCACATCACAATCGGTTAAGCCATTTAGGCTGTAGGAGACAATGTAGAAACATACTTATATATATACATACATACCCACATACATATACATACACATGAAAAACATAACCCTGCTTCACGCGCAGTCGAGTTTTATTTATTATTATTTATTTATCATCAATCTTTATACATTAGTTTAAATCTAAATTGTACCAAAAAACCATTCGGTTTGTCGTGGTACAGATTCACCATCTATGCTTATAAATAATATAAAAAAGAAACTATCAAGGTACGTACCCCATGACTCAATTCTATAACATAAATATTTGAAATTTTAATAGGCAAGTTAACTAAAAACAAACTATACATAATAAATACCTACGGCAAGATAAAAATACAGTACAAACAGGAGCAAACTAAACAATAAACTACCTGTAGTTTAAATATTGTAAATAAATTAGTTTTTACGATTGATAATTATTTACTTCAAAATGAAGCGGCACGTATCTACTTAGAAAGCGCTGCTGCTCACTAGTTACATAATTCTATAATCATTTACTTATACGAAGCACGCTAATTCACACTACTGTACCTTGTCTACTAAATTATGTTTAACTAAATAATCATATTATCAAGCAGCACACTGGGAGCAGATATGCCACAGACGTAGCTACTCTAAATTTTTACGTCATTCCCAGTCTGATTTCATTTTAACTTAATAATTCAGAACTAAAATTTTACTCTAGTAAATTTTACTCTACTAAATTTTAATCTAGTAGCCAAGAAAAAATAACATTTGTTACTACACAAAAGATTACTAAGAAAATTGATTATAACTAAAAATCGATTTACTTTTTGTGTAGTAGTTTAGTTAGTTAAGTATATCAGAATCAGAACCAGAATATGTATTTGTCTAAAATGTCAGTGCATTAAAGGTGATAGGATACAATAATTAGCTCCCGTACCAACCTTTGGCCCAGGGAAGGGGGGGGGGGGGGGGGGGAGGCAAATTATAAGTTTGACATGTATATATGACTGTATGAGGCATCGTAGCTCGCAAACGGATGGACCGATTTTAATGTAGTGTTTTCTTTGAAAGCAGATTTGATCGAAATATTCTTAGCTATGTTTTATCTCAAGTGTAATCAAATCAAATCAGTATCAAATATAAGTTTAGAAAACTCAAAAACCCCGACAAAAAAACGGCTAAGCTTAAACTTAACCGATTTTGATGAAGCTCGAAAGCTGAACATTCTCGATGAAATCCTCTTTCAAACAAACATAATCAGATCAAAATTGGTTAATACAGACACACATATACCTAGATACACACGTCAAACTTATAAAACAACCCTGTTTTTGAGTCGGGAGTTAAAAATCGGTTCAACTGTTTTATGTAGGGGATTTTTAAGTTTTCTTAACTTACTTGTGATTTTATTGCCTGCATATTTAACTCGGCGATCGTTGCGGTCTACGATGGAGCGCGCTTGCCTAGAATAAAACTATTTACTCACGATTAGAATACTCCCACGTTATATCTACCTATTTGAAAAGATCTATTCAAGAAGCATATTGACAGATGAGTTTTCCACATTTGCTTTTTTTTAAATGTCTGTTGCATAACAACGAAACAACAAAGAAACGATTTATATAACAATTTACAAAATTATTTTTTATTTGAAAGGATATACTTTCAAAATGGTCTCATTGAAATTTCATCAAAGTCGGTTTAATATTTGGTTGTTTCAGTTTTTTTACTATAATTATTCTATTAATATAAAAAGGTGGTTGTATCATGTGAAAGTCCGTAAATTTGTTCACTGGGTAAAACCGCAAGCGCAACCATCTGAGTAAGCGCCCGTTACTCAGTTATATAAAAAAACCAACGAGATCATCATAACAATGTATTTCTAAATTTCATATATTATATCATTATTAAAAGGTTAATTCTTTAAGATTATTTTTTTGTACAAGATAGATTTACGATTGACCACCAACTCCGTGTGGCCGAGGATGGAGCTCGTCGATCTAGAAGATATCTATTCACTCTAACCTTGAAAATTCCAAGATTGTATGTCTCAGGAAACAGAGATGGTGCCAAAGAATTCCATTCTTGTGCAGTACGCAACATGAATGTGGATCGATATCGCTGAGTATGGATTTTTGGCATTTCAACGAGAAATGGGTGGTAATTCGCCGACTTTCTGCTAGTCCTGTAGTGAAATGGGGAGGGTAGAATTAGGTCATGAAGCTCTTGCGCACATTCCCAGAAATGAATCCTGTAGAAAATAGACAGACATGCTAATTTACGGCGGATTTGGTGCATTTCCAATGCGTCATAGCAACTTTGCTTCCCACCACAAACGTAAACTCCATATGTTTTCCCACGTTTAGTTTATTAGCGTTTACTTTGGAAATGAGTATGTAAAATCCGTAGGTACTCAGCGATATCGGTACACGTTCTTGATGCGTACACACGGGAATGGAATTCTTTGGCGCCATCTGTTTCCTGAGTAATACAATCTTGGAATTTTCAAGGCTAGAGTGAATAGATATCTTTCAGATTGATGAGCTCCATTCTCGGCCACATCGTCGCTGGTCAATCGTAGATCTACTAACATAAAACATTAAAGTAAAAAAAATATTAATTAAACCGACTTCAAAACAATCTAATTAACTGAAAAGGGAGAAATAACACAAAAACAATCAAACTGGGCATCTACCTAAGTAGGTACGTAAACCAACTATTTTTGAGGTCGGTGTCAGGACCTAAACTGTCATCAACTAAGTCCTATACAGACACCGACCTCAAAAATAGTTGGTGTACGTACCTACTTTGGTAGAAGCTCAGTTTTGATTGTTTTCGTGTTACGAGTATTTCTTCCTTTTCAGTTAATTAGATTGTTTTGAAGTCGGTTTAATTTTTTTTATATATTCATTTTTAACCGACTTCAAAAAATAACACAAAGAAAATCAATACTAGGCATCTACCTAAGTAGGTACGTAAACCAACTATTTTTGAGGTCGGTGTCAGGACCTAAACTGTCATCAACTAAGTCCTATACAGACACCGACCTCAAAAATAGTTGGTGTACGTACCTACTTTGGTAGAAGCTCAGTTTTGATTGTTTTCGTGTTACGAGTATTTCTTCCTTTTCAGTTAATTAGATTGTTTTGAAGTCGGTTTAATTTTTTTTAACTACCGTTATATATTCATTTTTAACCGACTTCAAAAAATAACACAAAGAAAATCAATACGTGTTATTTCTCTCTTTTCAGTTTAAAGTCAGTTTTTTTTTTATTACTTTTATAAATAGTATTTACTCGTTTTGTGTGATACTAAAAATTGTATTCACAAAACTTCATTGGGTAAGTTCGTTTAGTTTTCAAACACACTTCACTACGTCTAGCTCTACGAAAAACATAACCCTCCTTTTTACGCAGTCGGGTAAAAAGAGACTGAGTTAGAGTCGGGCTTGGAAATTGCTTTGGAATTTTGCTCTGTATTATTTCATATGAATTAATCTGCCTAATGATAGTACTATTCATTTGATAAGTGAAAACCAAACGAGCGGGAAGTTGGACGCGTTACTTAACTAATAATAAACCTATTCGTATTTTCCAATTTTGGATAATAACTGTAATACCTCCTGGTAATGGGTTTCATAATTAACGTGGAAAAGATTATATTCAGGGAAAACCTATCCACTAATAGGTTCATACATCACCGAAAACATGAACAGATAAAGGGTAGATGAACATAAATTATATGCAACTATTGTGAGGTGATAGAAAACTGAATCTATGTGTTACGGAAAATTATAAAACTAACTATTGAACAGGTTTGAATGAATCTTATATGAGACCAATCTGAAAGTACTTGTTTTCAAACAAATAAAACCATTTTTTTTAATTGGTTCATAAATAACGAAATTACGCGGTAACAAATATAAAAGAAAAGAAAATTCAGCCGAATGTAAGCCTCCTTCTTTTTAGCCGACTGCGTTAGAAGGAGGGTTATGTTTTTCGAGTGTAGGTATGTAGGTCTACTTAATATTGTATGTGGGTATATTTCTATTTGACCACCTACTGCCTAAACGGCTTGACTGATTTTTATGTACAAGATATGGTTAGATTCATCTTCACTTCCTGAGTGTCATTGGCTATATTTTTTATTATCATAATAATAATAAGTACATCTCTTGCAAAAATTTAAAAATGCGTTTTTTCGTCACCTCCAAAGAACTTTTTCGTAATAAACAAGTGATTTTACTAGAATTACTCTAAAGAATGCACATTTATAATCTTACAATGATGACGTATATTTTCTCACAAAAAACTTACACTCTACAGCGTATCAAGCATAACGAAATCATAAGTTAAACTGCAAACTCCGCTTTGAAGTCGGGCATTTTGATTTTCTTTTAATATACATAGATACTTGTTGAAGTATGTAAAAAAGTGTACTGTCTTATATTAACCTAGACACATACAGAGTACACACTCTATACGGATCGTATTTACTTGCCTTAGTGCCTACCTAAACTGCAGAGACCTAATGCAGCTTTGAATAGGGTTGCCATAATAGAGTCATTCGGCCGTACTTGATCGCGGTATATGTTTCATATCAGCGGAGCAGACACAGCCTATTCAGCTGTGGCGAATACTCACATATTATACCTACCTCTCTATTGTCAACGCCACGAAGCGCCCCACAGCCCACTTAAGAAGAGATTGTAGCCTTACCTAAAATATTCAACAAAATTATAGCTTAAAAAACTGAAACACCGACTTGAAAATTCGCCATTTTGTTTTAAAAACCAAACTTCTGAACCTATTTTAATGCTAAGGGACCAATCTGATAGATTGATTTATTCACATCGGCAAACTTCTGAACCGATTTTAATGCTAAGGGACCAATCTGATAGATTTGATTTATTAAGATTTATTCAAATCGGTTCATAAATGACGGCGTTATGCGGTAACAAACATTAAAAAAACCGGACATGTGCGAGTCAGACTCGCCCACCGAGGGTTCCGGAAATCCCACGAAACCGGAAACTAAGTTGTTAAAACTAGTCATTGATCAAAGGGAGTTTTTTTTTTACAATTTTCGTCATAAACCGAAAATTACACATCGTAATAATTATAGTTTAAAAAACGGAAAAAAATTACTTCAAATTACGCAATTCGTTTACTTGGATGATATTTTTTCAGCTATTTTGTTATGCAAACCAAAGTACTGAACCGATTTTGATAAAATCTATGTGATATATGATGATATATCTTCCTATAAATGTCTAAGCTTACATGCTTCATTCGTAAAAAATCGAAAGAGTAGCAATGAACAAGTCTATATTAAAACAAAAACAAAATAGCCGACTGCAGAAAAGCTGTTTTCGCAGTTTAACTTTCGATTTCATTACGCTGTTAAATACGTTTTTTTGTGAGAAAGTATGCGTATAATCGCAGTAAAAGATTACAAATGGGTATTCTGTAGAATAATCCTACTAAAATTAAATATTACGAAAAAGTTTGTTAGAGGTTACAAAAAATCGAGGTTTATCCTTGTGGTTGTTGTTTTTGTCTAAGAGTTGTCTGGAAGAGATCGTATCTATGTTATGTTTTTATGGAGTCAAAAATTTTGATTTGTATTGTATTTTTTCTGAGGGAGACACAAAACAAGTATTTAATGATAAGATTATTAATAACGAATAAAGTTTGACTAGTCCATATTAAAAATGTACCTCATATCAATTTATTATAATTATTACAAATGTGACTTTATGACAATAAATAATATTATATTCTATTCCATTCATACAAACATACCTACACTCAAAAAACATAACTCTCCTTGTTAAGCAGTCGGGTAAAAGGTAGTTTACATGTAATATGTGTAAAATTTAACTTACTATGTATGTAATATAAAACCTCTATGCTCTAAACGGACCTACGGAAATAGCGTTATATATATAAAATTTCATCAGGCGTCAGTTTGCGGTATACAAGACAAGGGCCCATCCATAAACTACGTCACACGAATTTCTTGGTTTTTTAACCCCTCCCTCCCCCTTGTCACTGGCTTAGGACCTTTCCCACCCCTTGTCTCACAATGTCACACTTCGTCGATCCTTTCCCTTAATGTGTGACGTAATTTATGGATGGCCCCCTAGAGTATCATCTTACTGGATTTATAATTAATTAAATACACAATTTGCTTTCTAGTGAGTATATTAACATTAGCACCTAGAATAAAAACATACCTAAAATTGTGGGAAAGTTGAGTAACCACAGAAAACCGTGGAAAAAATATTTCCAATATGTAATACCTATCGGTATTACATATTGGAAAACCAACAATAAACCTTGGTACCTAAAATGCCGGGGTTTATTTATATAAACACAATCGTTTGCAGATGAACACAGGTTTTTCCAAACTCGATAATAAATACAACAAAAAATTCCAACAAACTAAAAGGCCATCGCAGGCTATCGGGGAATATCAGTGATCGTGCATTTTTTAATTACCTAAATGACGTGTAAGAAATGTGTAAGAAATGATAATAAAAATTAAATTAATTTCTCTTAAAAAAAAAACGAGAATTATTATTTTTAGAACCTAAAGCAGTATCCAGTCCAGGCCGAGGCTACTTTGAGTACTGGTATCCCCTGCCTGTAGTAAGAGCTTACTAACTATAAATTCTGAGATAAAAAGGTCCCTGGGATCCTGGCTTCATCTAAACAAGACCAAGGTGAACGAGCAAGACAAGTGGCTGACGCGGGAAGAGGAAACTGAGAACAACATGCCAGCTGTCCCGAAAAGAGCTATGTTGCAGATCAAAGAGCTCCGACATCTTCTGGAGTGCCCAGAATCATCCATTTATCGCTAGAGATGTTCTAGCGGGTAATTTCCCACATAAATTGGCCCGCACCCCTATCACAGCCGGGTGTCTTTTAGAGTTATCCATCGTACAAAAAAGTATTATTTATTTTACTATGTTATCAAAATTATAACACTCGGGTAGAGCATATACCTGGATGGTACGATTTTAACCTGCACTAATTTTGTGCGTTACCGAAATAACATTTAGACGAGCCAACCCAGAATTCCTGACAACTGCTCTGAGCACCGCGTTATACCCACCAATTCCAAAGTAATTTTACTATTGATAAGCTTCATTATATGCATTATTTCTTTATAAATATATATATACATATATGTATAGAAGAAATTAGTGCGAAAATTTTAGCATTGTGTTTAGGACTACTTTAACAAAACAAAAGAAACGGCAAGAGTGCTTCGTATACTGTAAATTTTTCCACCAATGAACCAATTTATTTGATGCGTCTTTTACTGCGCCATAACACAAGGGCAATATCGGTTCCTATAGCATAACAATAACTATGAAATGAAGCCGCCAAAAGGCATCTCAACGTATTATAATTTATAGGGTATAAGTATTTTGTGTAAGAGTGGTTCGTAAAGTGAAGCACCGACCGCCAGCGCCGTCGCAGCTCCATGGCCCATGGTAACGCTAAACGATTTACGAGCGATACGCCGATAAATTTTATAGCCACCATTGTTCGAACGAAGCTTACGTTGCAGCTCTTTTCTTTTCTATTCTACTGGTGTTGAGTTTACGCCTCCGGCTCTAATTTTTTACCCGACTGCGTCAGGAGAGTTATGTTTGTATGTATGTATATGTATATATGTATGTATGTTTCTATATGATCGCCTACAACCTAAACGGCTTGACCGATTTTGATGTGCGAGGTGTCGTTAGATTCGTCATCACTTCCTGAGTGTCTAGGCAAAGTGTGTCATAGTGTCATTTTGTTGTAATAACTATTTACTAGAATTATTCTAAATGCGCATTTATAATCTTTTACTGCGATTTCATGCATACTTTCTCACAAAAAATACACTCAACAGCGTATCAAGCGTAACGAAATCGTAAGTTAGACTGCAAATACTACTTTTCTGCAGTCGGGTATTTTGTTTTTTTAATATCATACATACATATATAAATAATACTGTAAATAATGTATATCTAAATACTGTGTTTTTATATACGAAAATAGGCTAAAATCGAAAAATATAATAACAAAGTACATACCGTGCGTATCTAAGTGCATACCGTACATATGTCCAGCCAGTGTTACCTGAACCACTGTTTGCTAAAAGCACGCAGTACGCACTCCCCGCACAGTCTACGCATGAAGCTCGTAGACCTTGTAGAACAACTTCTACGAAGTCTACGAATTCACTTCATGCGTAAGTTTCGATAAGTTAGAAAGCCTTTTGAAAGCAGTTTGTATATACATTTTTGTATTATTTTGTAATTTTTTTTTTTATTATTCTGGTTTGAAAATACACCACATGGGGAACGATAAATAAATAAATATGACCATAAACAAGTATAAGTTTAAAATATTCAAAAATTCCGAGAAATAAAAACGGCTGAACCGATTTTGATGCAACATAACTAAGAACACTCTCGATAAACTCCTCTTTCAAACAAAAAAAAACAAATCGTTCCATCCGTTTGCAAGCAACGATGCCATATTATGCCACAGACATTCACATTCACATAGATACACACATCAAATTTATAATACCTTTCTTTTGGGTAGGGGGTAAAGGAAGCATCACTCGCATCTCCTTTCGCGCTTATTTTATTTAAAATACTGTGTCGTACTAAGAGGAGGCTAAGTTAATATTATTATAACTCAGTGTACCTAAATATTACACGAAATATGTGTATTATTATAAATCCGTACTCAGCGATATCGATCCATATTCCTGTTGCGTACTGCACAAGAATGGAATTCGTTGCCGTCATCTCTGTTTCCTGAGACCTACAATCTTGGAATTTTCAAGGCTAGAGTGAATAGATATCTTCTGGATCGACAAGCTCCATCCTCGGCCACACCGTCGCTTAACATCAGGCGAGTTGGTGGTCAATCGTAGATCTATCTTCTATAAAAAAAAACCTAGGTTTTATTTCTATATTTTGTTGTATTAAACATATTAAACCTCACTAATTAGTTCGGTTTTTATTGTAGAAAGATTTTTTTTCATGATTAATGTGAGTAAGTACCTATTTATAGTGTGCTAGATGCTGTCAAAAATATCCTTACTTTCAAACAGTTACACGCACGTTGGTGGTCATCATCATCATTATCTCAGCGACATGAAGTCCACTGCTGGACATAGGCCTCCCTATGGATTTCCAAAAAGACCAGCTGGAAACGGCTTGCAACCAGCGTCTTCCTGGAACTTGTATGAGGTCTTCTGTCCACCTTATGGCTGGTCTTCCTAGCAACGCCTCCATCCGATAAAAGCTAAAAACTTCAACTTATTAATCCGCTGTGCTATGTCGATGGGTTTCGTAAATCTACAGATCTCTTTATTTCTGTTTTGATCTCGCAGAGACCCCGAGCACAGCCCTCTCCATAGCTCGTTTGCGCGACTTCGAGCTTCCTTATAAGGCCCATACTATAGTGAGTGAATAAGTGTCGTGCCATGTAAAGTAGGTATTTACTTAGTTATCGTATAGGTTCCGGTGTAGATATTTAAATTATGGTCACAAAAATCCCAATTCTAGATAGAGGTGGGCCTTCGAGATATTTGTCACTCAGTATTATTTAGAAGGATCGTCCATGAATCACGTGACGTTCGGAAAATGTTCAGAAAAAAAATGTGATTCTGTGGAGAGAATTTGAAAATCGTGGGAGGAATTAAAAAATGTGTTAAAAACATCGCGACATATGGACTATCCTACTACTAGTATACATATAATACTTTATCTTATGTGACATTTAGCTAAATTTATAGGTATTACCTACCTTAGATACCTAAAACAAATGTCCTAATATTTTTACCCGACACACAGCGAAGCAAAAGGGAGGGTTATGTGTTTGACCGGTATGTGGATATGTATGTATGTTCATCTGTTCCCTCATAACTTCTAAACTACTTATCATAATTTGACAATTTGGAAGCGTCTTGGTTGTCTACAGAGGGCACGAAGTCAAAAACAAAAAAATTTTTTAGACTTTGCAGAATGTATTATTTTGTTACGGTAGGTGACATACGACCACAGTTATCCTATATACATAATTTCATATATAATATTTTCAGATGATAATAATTATAAATTATTACAATAATTTCAGATGAGAATATTTTCTTGTTTCATACTTTTTAGAGAGTGATTTTTCAGTAGTCGGGTTTTAGTTTTTGTACTTATTTTTTATTTCACATTCTAATTTAAAATGTTTTGTGCCAGCAGAGTTATACTTAGTAGTAGGATAGTAGCTACCGTACCTAGTATCTACCGCAAATTATATTGTTACGGCAATATTTGTACATATATAGCTAGTTATTTTCGTAAAAATATTGCTCGCTCAGTAGAATTATTGAGTTGATGAAAATAAACTAAAAATTGTAAATTAGAATTCCTTTATTATGCATAATAAAACGCAACGAATAACAATATAAGCATTACACATGATATAATTGTAACTCTATATACATTTTAAACAAAAACTACGGGTCACTCACGTATGTTTTAAGCTGAAAAATCCAACTATAGCTTCAACTGCATTCAGCGGTATTTTTCAAAGGAGCAGCGCAAACGTCACTCTCAGTCGGTGACGCATCTCGCACTGCAACAGAACGGACGTGAGTGACCCGTAGTTTTTATTTAAAATGTGTGAAAACCACGTTAGTTTCCATAGTAAAACTCTATATAAATGTTAGCAAAAATGTCTATATTATATTAGAAGACCATACGGTAACTTATCTAGTTATCTGTGACATGAAATACATTTATTCGAATCATACCAGCCCTAATTATTTTCATAAAACTATCTGATTCTAATTGTTTTACTTCATATTTGTTTTTGATTTCATGTTTGTTAGCCAAACACGTGCAGGCATAACTTTCATTTGCCTGAAGAATTTATTAGATTAGTAACTAACCAGTTCGGTTTCTATTTTATTAGTATACATTAAATATCTTAGCGAAAGATGGAGTTAGCGTCGTCGGCTTAGTGATAGACAATGGAATGGCATCTGCAAAATAAAAAAGTCATAATTGTACATTTTATTTGTAAAACCACGTTTCCATGTGTGTGTGTGTGTGTGTTTTCACTTATTCTAATGTCAACAATTAATTTATTTTGACCAACTTTCACAAAAAAATTGCATTTCAAGTAAATTTTTCTGTCTAAAACAATTTAGAATATTTTCTTTTTCAGGTTCTTGTAGAGCGCAATGAATTTGGTCGTAAAAATGGAGTGCCAATGTGCATTCAATGCCATCACTAGCGTCTATTATGCCTTTCATTATGTATGGTGCCAATCGAAGTCTTTCAATGCAAAGGCTCTGGAAGAAATCTTTCAAACCAATTCGATACAACATGACAATAGAATCAAAGTAATTGTGAGTCAGCACATGTGCTTCTCGGCTGACGTATCTGCCAAATGTTTCGCCAACTATTTTATATCCTTCATCACGCTTTTGCTTATCGTTTAATAGTCCAGGTATTTGCACACCTGCTTCTCGAATAGATTTGTAATAAAGCATGTTAAGATGCAAAAGCACAAAAACTTTAAAGTGCTCATCGATAGGAATAATGGTACGCATCCAATCTACGACCTTTTGCATCACTGGCAAGCAAGTTATGTATTCATTATTTAGAAACACTTCAGTATTTCTCATGGAACGTAAAATTACAGATAGATATTTCATGAATCTTTTATTACTTCCTTTGTATTCCCAAAATGTTTGTAATCGACCAAAGAACAATCTACCAACACCTTCAAACTTCCTATTTTGGGTTTCTTCATTTTTACATAGCAACAAATATTTCCCAAAAATTTCCAAATACAATTTAGCAACCACATCGTACTCAATATCAAAATCATTCTTAGGAGATTTATCATAGGTAAATCTATTCAAAACAAAATCTTTAAGTATATCTTCAATGAAATTGTCATCGACTTTTAGAACATTAATTTTAATACGAAATAACAATCCCAAAGACTTATTGAAGTTAATTTCACTTATCACCTTGAATGTTTCTGTAAGATATTCAGGTAAAATGACTGCAGGTATCGAATCCACATTTCTAATATTCTGCATAAGATGGACACTTCCTTCCTTAACCTTCACAATCAGTGGTTTGACAATATCCCAAATCAGAAGATTAGAATGATTTCCTTGTCTTCTAAAATATGATAGTGCCGTTTTCAAGACTACAACGGGTCTAATTTTTGCAACAATTGCGAAAATGTCAGCCTCGTAGCTTGTTCTTTGAGCCAAAATTACGGCTAATCTTACTGTTCTATTCCAGGTTAATAGTTTCTTTATAACTTCATCAATATCTACGGCTTTACATATGATAACCCGGTTCGCAATTAATTTTGCACCGGCACATTGCCAATCCATCGAGTTTAAATTTAAAGCGGGTCTGGCCACGTGTGCATTAGCTCTCACTAATGCCGAAAATCGTTTACATTCTTCATTCTTACTATCTAGCTCCAACATATACGATTTTAAGCCTTCGCCAATAAGATACGTTAATGGTCTAGCTAATTTTTTATGTAGTTTTACTTGTTTGATAGCATTTAGAAAATTACCTGCTAAGTCATCATTTCCGCTATTAAAATAAACGCTCATTTTTCTTATAAATAGTTCTGCATTTAATTTGTCAGATACCACTCTATCGATAAATTTATCAACTGTTAAAATTGTAATATCGTGTTTGAGTGCATTTAAGTATGATGCATTTGTTTGTACAAAGTCAAAATTCTCCTTGTAAAATTCTTTTCGTCCTAACTTCAAACGAAATAAACGTTCAAGCAGGCATTTGACTGCAGCCGGATCATTTGTTAAAACTTTTTTGATAGCAGCAATAAGCTCAGTGCATATCTTTGAAGTCTTATAGGCTACCAGAGTATCAACTGCATATTCTAGAAACTGGACACACTTTTTCACACTTTGCTCTTTATTTGCACTTTCAATTAGCATTTCAAGTAATCTTTCTTTAATTTGCTCTTTTTCCGGTTTTGTTAACGAATAATCATTTAATGTAGAAAAATTATTTAAGAACGCTACTTTTACGGCAGGTTCATAAATGCGATTAGATAGCAGAGCACGTATCATAACCGCGTGTAATCCTTCAGTGCAGGTGCTCTCAGAAATATTTCCATCTAAGCCGAGCCCGTGGCCGTACATCAAAAGATTTTTCCAGGTGTCATCAGATACACGCCAAACAGAAACTCTCTTGACGAGGCTGCGAATGACAGCAGCCCGTACCTGAGAGGGCTCGTTTTTGTGCTTCGTTAATAAATCAAATAACGTAACCATGTTCTCTGGTCTTCCTCCACTTTTGCTTACTAGAACTAAACACATATTCATACGCATCTGTGATGAACTCTCACTCTTTAGTTTTTTACGCAATTCAAATAACGTTTTGTTATAGTTTGAGAATCTATATTCTTCAAATAAAGAATCAAGAGGTGTATTCCTTTTCAAAAGATCAGCACGATGGCCACTTATAGCGCTGCATAGCATCTGCGGTACACAATTGCGCGGTTCTCCAAAATGATCATAAATATAAAATTCATATTGATGCTGCTTCTCTTCAAGAAAAACGCCATTATCGTTATCAACGTGGTCTTCAAAGCTATTAAATACGTTTTTGGGAACAGCATATGGCCATTCTGTCACATAATCTCCAATATCTTTATCAACGAAGACTTTTTTTCTAAAACTCACTCTATTAGTGAAATCTAACCTTTTCAAAAACGGTTCCACATTTTTATAACAAAACCAATGTTCGTCGGTTAGGTAACGCGCACGAGCAAACTTAATGACAAGATCTTCACATTCATTAGGTGTCAGACATTGGGCTACTGCGTTTACGTTGAGAACCCGAGCAGTGTAAAATTCTGATTTTTGCAAGAAGCGGTCTTTTCGGTGACTCATTATAAATTTCGTTGAATTTGTACTCAGTCTTTTAGAATGAAGTTGAAAGTAATTCTCTAATATATCCAAAAAAGTGTCAACGTCAGTTTTTGTTACACATTTCACAATATTTAAGTAATCTTGAGCCTTTCGCCGATATTTCTTAAGTGACGGAGTAGGTGTACTCAACATATCGAAGAACAGCTTTGCGACAGCAGGTGTCTTCTCACACAGCATTTTCAATCGATGTGGTGTTATTTTCTCCAGAGTTAACATTTTTGGGAACTCATTCAAAATAATTTCATTTGAACATTTAACCAAAAACTTGAAAGCGTAATTAAAATCCTTTTCAGAGTAATGCTTGTAGAATTTTTGGCATCGTGGAGAATCGCGTAAGTTCAAGTGAATCCAATGTTTCATTTTATTGACTGCAGTGGTTGTCATATACGGGTACAAGCCATCTTCTAGATGATCAGGATTTATGATATGACTGTAGGGGTCCTCCAACAACCATGTCGACTTCAAAGCTCGACTAACGTACAACATGTCCTCATCTTGTAAATTCTTTAAGATATATTCTAGCTGTCTATGTTTTGACGCGAGGTCGATCTTGAACAAGCGATCCACAGTCGATGATTCCGACGATTCTAGTACAGTCTCGATAGGTTCACCGCGTTTATATGCCTCATTGACTAAAGAGTTGAGATAGCGATGACGTTCTCCTAAGTTGAGTCCTTTTAAAGTTATTGTCATTTTGGCTCCGTGCGACGTGCAGTAATACTCGTAGTAGCAAATGTCGGATTTTCTGTAAAGAAAACATAGATCATAAACAGAATTTCAATAAATTATGAAGGTGTGCATGTGCATTTACACATACGTATGTGTATATGTAATTGAACTCGTCATTTTTATCACCACCAATCATACCACATATATCTTCCCTCGCATGACTAACTGTCCTATCTAATTTTTTCATATAATAACGACAGGTATTTAGAATACAAATACATTAAAAGAATCAATGTGAAATTAAAATGCAAGTAAACCTCTATGAAAGCTAATATCATACGGTAAGCAAAACATCAGATTTTTAATATTTTTGACAAATACAGTCTAATGTCAGAAGCGAAAATAAAAGAAAAATAAAATACCCGACTGCAGAAAAGCGAATTTTGCAATCTAATTTAGAATTTCGTTATCCTTGTACTGTGTTGTACAGAGTACAACTTAGAGAGAGAGAGACTTAGAGAGTATAACTTGTACAGAGACTGAGCATACTTTCTCACAAAAAACATGTGTACGTTTTTGTGAAAAAGTATGCTCAGTCTCTGTAAAATTTTACGAATGCGCATTCTTTAAAATAATTCAAGTTGTATGAAATTTGGTTTGTAGGTAGATTAGGGGACGATAAATCGATCTTGCTAGGTTTAATTTTTTTAATTTTTAGCGAACACGGGTTTGCTCGTATTTTCAGTAATAAAAAATCCGAGTGGAGCTCGGTCGCCATGGTACTAACATTATTACTACAAAAAATAGCCTATGACAATCAGGGAGTGAAGACGAATCTAACGACACCTCGCACATCAAAATCAGTCAAGCCGTTTTGGCTGTGGGATGTAATATAGAAATATACATACATATCCACACAGATATATATATATGTCACCGGAAGATAACAAGATCCGCAAGTATATAAATAACCTAAAATTTTCTAGGAAATTTATAAACCTTCGTATGATTATAAACGAGAGATAAATTGTATTATTTTACGCCCACATTTTCGTAAATTTATCAATTTGCGACATCTCGTGGTAAATTTATATGGTTAGGTTAGGTTAGATTAGGTTGGGGTGTGGTGTCGGTCGCCTCCTAATGGTGCACCCCGGGCAACGCTGCTGTATGGGGGTAACGGCAGCGGCGAAACGACCGACGAGGGGGGCCGCTTCTCGGGCTTTTCGCCTCCAAAGGGTCCCGTTGGGTCCAGGGCGGGAACCCAGGAAGCAGCCCCCCTACGAAGGCCACTTCCCGTTGGGCTTTGGAAGCGAAAAGCCCGGGGAAGCGGCCCCCCCTCGTCGGTCTTTTAGCCGCTGCAGCCAGCTCAGCAAGCGTTGCCCGGGGTGAACCACTAGGAGGCGACCGACACCACACCCAAAAAAAAACACCTAACCTAACCTAACTTAACCGTAAAATAATACAATTTATCTCTCGTTTAGAATCCTACGAAAGTTTATAAATTTCCTACGAAATTTTAGGAAATTTATAAAATTACGGATCTTGTTATTTTCCGGTGACATATACAAACATGTATCCAAAAATACATATACTCGAAAAACATAACCCTCTTTCTTGGGCAGACGGATAAAACACATTGCTACTGTCGGTACTTACCCAATCAATTAAAGGACGATAATAATTATCACACAACCTTACGATTTACAGACTCTTGCTTCTGTATGGAACTTTTCAATAATATTTAAAACAAACAAAATCCACAATTGATTGAACAGATAATGACGAACAAGCAAATAAGAAATAACAACAAAAATATTCACATTTGTTGTTTATTTGATACACAGTAGAAACTAGAAAGAAAGAGCGATGATTTCACTATTCACTACCATAGATCCACAGTCTAAAATAGTAAGAGATTTCATAGACTAGACCTCTAAACTCAGTCTACGCTACGACGTAGGTTCAATACTTTAGTAACTTGTCATTGTCAAACGGTCTATGACATGGCCTCTAGGTACACGGTCTTCTTGATGTTTCTCGCTTGAATCTAACTTCAATTTGGTCAAAATGTCAAATATCATGCAAAATATACGATTGTGGCGCTGCATATTACAACAACATTTAAACCAACTTCAACAAGTACAAGAATGAACCAAGAACGAGTTATTATTGAATGACGTCTTGCCGTCATGTCATGCCACAGACCAGCCAGGAAATACTTACGTAGTATTTACATCCTCATTTCACAAGGGAATAAAACCGGCCAAGTGCGAGTCGGACTCGCGCACGAAGGGTTCCGTACCATTATCTATAAAACGTCAAAAAAATCACGTTTGTTCTATGGGATATTAATTTTATTTTAATTATTTATTTTTAACGTAAATATTCAGTATTCTCATATAACTCAATATTCAGTGAATATTTCAAGCGTCTACCTGTTGCCGTTATCAATATCGAGCAAAAAAATCACGTTTGTTGTATGGGAGCCCCCTTAAATATTTATTTTATTATTTGTTGTTATAGCGGCAACAGAAATACATCATCTGTGAAAATTTCAACTGTCTAACTATCACGGTTCATGAGATACAGCCTGGTGACAGACGGACGGACAGACAGCAGAATTTCAGTAATAGGGTCCCTAAAAATTGACACAAGTACCGTGTAACAGATATGAAACAAACTTCATAGGTAATTCTCAGATTAGACCATACAATACTCTTTGGATTAGACTTTGAGGAGCTTGCGATACTGAAACGACTTTATAATATTGCCGTAGAAAGCAGGCAAAATAGATTGGATAAATATATTTTAAAACGGGTTACGGTTACGAGTTATTCTAAAACACGGAACATCGAATATCATTTTCCCGAAAACAAAATGTTATATTTACCTGACTGCGAAAGGAGGGTTATGTTTTTCGAGTGTATGGTTGTATATATGTTTCTATAAAATCGCTTACAGCCTAAATGGCTTGACCGATTTTGATGTGCGAGGTGTCGTTAGATTACTCTTCACTCCCTGAGTGCCATAATAGGCTTTACTTTTTTTATAATAATAATGTGTGACGAAATTGTAAATTCAATTTACAATTTCGTTTTTGTGCAGTTTTTGCAGTCTACTGCAAAAACTGATTTTCTGCAGTCGGGTATATTTATTTTTTCTTTTTTTTATCAAAATCCCGAAAGCTCATTTGACAACCGAATTTCATATCACCATTTTTTCAAAATACATTCATCATCATCATCATCTCAACTCAGCCATAAGAAGTCCACTGCTGGACATAGGCCTCCCCCATGGATTTCCAAAAAGACCGATTGTAAGCGGCTTGCATCCAGCGTCTTCCCGCCACTTGTATGAGTTCGTATGTCAAAATACATTAGGAAGAGGAAAAGTTTAAAATCCAACAATCAATGAGAAGAGACAATAATTATGATATAGGTACCTACTCTAGGGTTTTTATTAAACTAACAAACATGTACCTAATAAATTAAAAACAACAATTTTCAAAGGATTTATTACTTCATTGTTTTCTTTTTTACTAATAACTAGGTATATAATAAAACTAAACAATTATAATAATAAATCTGGTAAAGTAGTAGTACTTTTAACTCTATCATTTAATCTATTTTAAGTTTATATCCCATGACACCAACTATCAACAAACAGTCACTTTTCATTTTTCGTTTCTTTTTTACCCGACTGCGTAAGAAGGGTTATGTTTTTCGAGTTTATGTACACCTACTAACTTTTTCATAATAAACATGTGATTTTTACTATAATTATTCTTAAGAATGTGCATAATTTTTACAGCAATTTTACGCATACTCTCTCACAAACACGAACACTCAACAAAATATCAAGCGTAACGAAGTCGTAAGTTAGACTGCAAAAACATCTTTTCTGCAGACAGGCATTTTGTTTTTCTTTTAACATAGACACTTGTTACTTGAATCAATAAGGTTTCATCTTGCTCAATAATTTCCCATTTTTTTCAAACATTATTTATGCAAGCTTGTCTGACTCCTGCCCAGTTTTTAGTATTTGTAGATTTACATCAAAGCCCTACAATCTTGCCAATTTTGAGAGTTGCATCTATTACTGTTCAAAAGTTTAAGTATAGGAGAGACAAGACACCATAGCCTCACAAATAAGCACCCTTAGTACGGAAGCCTAAAATCTACATATCTATCAATAAAAAGGTGACAATCTTCATCGGTTTCTCAAGTAAGTTCATAATAATATTTCTATCTAATCCAGTGGCAGTGCAAGACCAAGACAGCGGCACGGTATTACAGAACGGACACTCAGCTTCCCTTCAATCTCGGATTCTTCACCTGCTCCCCGCTCTCGCCCTGTCGTTTGCCAGAGTTTGCGGAGCTGAGCAGCACACATGTCAGTTGAGACAAGTAATGCGAGCTTGAAGTGTTTGAATTCCGATTGACATCACGAGCAAGCAGCAATCAGACGACAACCATAACTTCATACATGTGTGTGTGTGTGTGTTTTAAACAGATGTCAACTTGCGTATATGTCACTGATTAGCACGCCATTGTATGAAGTGTCCGACGTGTGGGCTATGGGAGAGTACATGTTAAATTCTACTCCTCCTGCACCCTACACCAAAAAATCAAAGAACCACAAGAACTACGCTTTACTCAGCCTTGGTTTTCTAACATCAACATCTTTACATGGATATTAAACAATCTGCTTCAGTATACCTTGCCTTATAAGTGTCTGACACTCTGATGTTGGTAAAAAATGTCTGCTATTTTTCTTCAACATTATCACATCACCATCTTCCAACTCTAATTTACCATAATCCATTATACAAAGGACTTCTATGTAGAGAGATTTGGGTGGTTTTAAGTTTTCCGTTAAGTCAATACCACTGTATCCTATGTCTTGTCCAAGTGATCTCATGTATGATGCCAAATTGGTGGAGTATTTAGAGAACCAGTCATATTCCTCATCTGACAGCAGTTCCCTGACATCTGGAGGCAACACAGAACCAAACTCCCAGCGCAGAGTCTTGATCTTACTCATTCGACTGTAGAGATAAGCTAGCAGGCAGCGCTTATTTCTCTCTAAAGCTGAATGCCGCACTTGTACTGTAGTCCACAAAGACTTATTTTCAGTAGTAGCATTTCTGAAAGCATGATATTAAAAGTTTATGAACTAATATGTTATTTTACTAATAAATTAAACAAGTTTATATAGCTCAATGAGTCTCATAATTTAGTCTATTCTCACACCCATGAGCAACTAGTCAAGATAGTAGTCTATCAATGCTATGAAAGATTGGCGTTTAGAATATGAATTGAAGAAATATACATACATGTTTAATAAACACTGTTCATTAGACGCTGTGTAGCTTACTACATTATAACTTATTTGCTAATATATTTCCATTTATCTTATGAGATACTTACGCATCGTTCATGTTCAACTTGAATAGAAGATGCATTTCTTCTAGAATCTGTCGAATTTTTTCATCCTGAAACAATTTGTACCATGCCATAAATCCGGACTTTTACAAAAACAAGACGTTCTCAGTAACTTACCTACATTGAACTGATCTATTGTATCTGGATTTCTTTCAGTTTCTTTCAATAGTTCTATTACTTTTTCGGCAAACATTACGAAGAAATAAGTATACCTATTTTATAGTTACAAATTACTTATTTTACTTCATAGCTTCAACTTCATTCAACTTTTGCTAAGGCTTTCGTCGTAGTTTAAAGTAGAACAGCTGATGTAAACAACTTTCTTTTTTTAAATGGCTACAGATCATAACGTCACGTCAAGTCTTCTTCTTTTTTTTGTATAGGACCCGCATTAAAGCATTTGCCAGTGTCAAGTATTAGGATTTTTTTTAGTTTCTTGAATAAAACAAGTTGTAAATGTTCTAGTCACAATCTAAGTCACGTACACAGTCAATTTATGAGTCTAGTCCTACTTCAGTAAAGTGCGGGCGATTTTACTAGAAGCTTCTATGGAGTTTTGCCGACAACGTAAAATCACACGTTTTACTGCTTTATTTCACTTGCCCACACTCACGCACTAAAGTGCGTGAGTGTGGGCAAGTGTGGGGTGTGGGTGTGGTGTTGGATAATCGAGCACTTAATGAATAAAACACCACCATTTTTATAACATTAATGTTCAAAATAACACAAGTTTAGGAAAATAAAACAAATCAACAACACGTTACTAAGACGTTCCCGCCAAAACTCCCACGTCAAGTCAACGTCTTCTCCTTTTTTGTATTGGATCCCGCGATTAGTGATATGCCATCGTCAAGTATTAACATATATTAAAGTTTCTTAAATAACACAAGTTATATAGTGTTCTAGTCACAGTCTCAGTCACGTAAATAGTCATTTTCAACTTTGATTCTTGTCTCAGTAAAGTGATGGCATCTTTACTAAAAAGCTTCTATGGAAATTTGCCGACCACGTAAAATGACACATTTCACTGCTTTATTTCATTTTCCTATACTCACGCACTTGATCGTACACTTAATGAATAAAAATACAACATTTATATCGCATTAATATTCAAAATAACAGAAGTTTAGGAAAATAAAACAGAGCAACAACATGTAACGTTCCCGCCACAACTCTGCGTCAACGTCATGTTTGTACGAACATCGTTCGATGATACTACGCCACTATTCGACAAGGGTCCTATTATTCGATGTTTTCATGATTCGGAACGTGTGTGTCACATCCAAACAAAATGTCAATGTCAAATCAAAATAACATGCGTACCTGGATCAGGGCTGCCAGATGTACGATTTAAGTATTAGATATACGACTTTTTGGCGTATTTATCGAGGTACGTACTGAAAACATACGACTTTTTAATACCTGGCAACATTTCATAACGAAATCATACACGAAATGTAGTTTTGAGGCCAAAGCTATTAAAAAAAAGAAAAGGTAGCGTTGCTTCGGGAAATCCGCTTTATTTATACCTAACGTGCATTTTTAGATCTTCTAATTGAAAAAAATTATTTATTCCTTAAGTAATTAAGTTACACAACCTTAAGATTATCTCCTATCTTATGGGCTTAAATTACCGTAATTCAGTACAATAATACACCAGCTTCATTTTTACATAAATATAATTAGAATAAGCTGACTTTAATTTCAATTTTCTAATTATAATTAAAGATGGAGCGACGTTGGTCAATTTAAATCAAAACTAACCTCTCTTATAAAACAACAAGACAACTGACAAAGTTTTGACGGTCTCGTACAAGCCGCGGCAATCACTTCGGCCGCGTACGTAACTAGTTTCGTACGAAGAATTTTTCGTACGATACTAGTATCTTTCCTTATACGTAACCACAGTTACGTAGCAGGAAAAAATACATTTTTAAAAGTACACTGTTCTGGAAGCGGAAATTATATTCCTTGTACGTAACTTTACAAGAAAGTTATATCACGTCGTTTCTTTAAGCGCAGCAAAAAAATCTTAAGACACGTGTGGTCACGTTTTTAGGGTTCCGTGGCAAACAAGGAACCTTTATAGTTTCGCCATTTTTGTCAATCTGTCTGTCAGTTTGTCTGCCCGTTTGTTTGTCCGTCTGCCTGTCTGCCTGTCCGTGGCTTTACTCAAAAACTATTAGTAAGTACTATAATGCTGCAATTAAGCATGGATAATAAATTATGCATAAAAAGTCGTAGAATAAAACCTTGGAAAAAAAAACTTATATTAAATTATTTTTCTCATCTACCCCATCGTGTGGGCTATCGTTGGACACTTAATCAAGTTGACGTTGAAGATCTAGCACTTTTGTGAAGAGAGTACTAGACTAGAATCAATAGTTTCTGAGATATAGCCGTGTCAAGTTTGACAGCTGTCATTTGAAATGAAGTTCTCAATGAGATCTATCACTTTAGTGAAGGAACTAATAGTCTAGAGTCAGAAGTTTCCGAGATATAGCCGTGTCAAGTTTGACAGCTGTCATTTGAAATGAAGTTCTCAATGAGATCTATTCCTTTAGTGAAGAAACTAATAGTCTAGAGTCAATAGTTTCAGAGATATAGCCGTGTTAAGTTTGACAGCTGTCATTAAAAATAAAGTTCTTAACGAGATCTATCGCTTTTGTGAAGAAACCATTAGTCTAGGATCAATAGTTTCCGAGATATAGCCACGTTAAGTTTGACAGCTGTCATTAAAAATGAAGTTCTCAACGTGATCTATCACTTTTGTGAAGAAACTACTAGCCTAAGATCCAAGATATGACCCGTCAAGTTTGACAACTGTCAAACTGACAGCTTGACAGATGTCAATCTGTCAAACCTTCAGTCAATTAGTTAATGAGAAGTTAATCTGGTGACAGTTGTCACTTTGACATCTTTGACAAACTTTATTATATGAAGTATTCATACAATAAAGTTATTTCTAAAACAACGTACTAGATGGCGCTGTATACTCTTAAAACACGCTAACGCTTCGTGTACGGTGCTTGTACATATATGATGAACTTTAAATGCAGAACGTTAGAATAGGTTTCTGACTGTCCGTCTGACGATCTGACGATCTGACACGAGTTTAAAAAAATTTACCCACCCCAATAATGCCCAACGCCGCTAAAGAAGTTTTCACATCAAAAATTAAAACGAAAAATTTCTGGTTTGGGCTAATGTTTTATTGAAGGTTTAACCCTTTACCGCATATCGTGACAAATTTGGAACACACAGCTTTTGGTGTAATTTAGTACTGCAAGCGGCATTTACGATCTTTTCTTGGAACTAATTCGTATGTAGGAAGTGTAACTCACCTAAATATGTGCCAGTGGCGCCAGTGGCGCAAAGACGGTTAGGAACTTAAAATCGACAATTTGTCAGTTGGTTGCCAAAATTTAACAAATTGAAAATTAGCAGGTTTTCAATTCGATTTTTATTGGTTTTTTCATAATATCTGAGGAAAACTAGTGATTTACCTGATAGAACAATGGACTCAAAGATGTTTTATGGCAAAAGAAATAAGTTCGAACCATAACCATGTATTAAATATTATCATTTTTTAAGTGTTCCCAATTTGGAACGTTATGTTTTTTGTAGTTCCAAATATGGAACTTTATGCACTTCAGTCATTAGTTTAACAGTACCAAATGCGGAACATTATGCAGCTTTAGATAAAGATACTCTTATACTTTTAGGTTATTTTTTAATAAACTTTAGTACTAAATATGGAACTTTAAGCGCTTCAACTATATGATCGGGAGATCAGATAAACGATCTGAGTATATTATATAATTATGTTTATACGTGATTATTTTTAGACGTTCTGAGTATATTATATAATTATGTTTATATGTGATTATTTTTAGACGCTCTGAGTTTAGTATATAATTACGTTTATACGTGATTATTTTTAGTGAATTTCCTTAAGTTTCAGCAAGGATCGCAACTGTTTTAAAAACTTTCACACATATTTTTTTTATTAAATACTTATGCATAGCTACACTTAAAAGGCCTTACCGAAAAACGTTACTTAACTTTAAGCAATGCTTAACATATTTTGTCAACTTCTCGCTGACACGTAATGACACTTGCGGAGAGAAGACAGATAATTTAAGACGATGGTTAAAGTTAAGTAACGTTTTCCGGTAAGGCCGTAATTCTTTTTTTTTAAATTCCTGTATTTCAATTATGCATAATTAGATCACACCGCATGTTGTACCAAATATGGAACGTCTGAGTTAAAGAACTGGAACGTATGGCGTTCCATATTTGGAACAATTACTTATACCTATATATCTTTTTTAAATGGTCTTCTATATTTTTTTGAATTTTTTTTTTTTTTTTTGGTGCCCTATACAATATTTAATGACATATATGTTTCCCAAAGGCTTTAAAAAATCCATGCGGTAAAGGGTTAAGTTACCCCGATTGACTGTACGACTTTTTCGTTTAATTTTTCCCTCATTTAAACGACCTTTTTGTAGCAGATGTACGATCACCCCTTTTTATAACTGGGCCTGGCAGCCCTGGCCTGGATTTTGATATTTTTCATTTCTGAGTTTTGTTTTCTGTTTGATATGTTTGATTAATTATTATCCACCATTTGTTTCTTGGAACGACAATCCTAAAGTTTTCTATCAAATCAATTGTGGAAGTTGCCTGCTTACTAGTACATACCTACGTAAGTCTCTGATGATAACAGTCTGCTCGGACCGAGTTTAAAATAAAACTACTTCACCTCATTTTGCGAGATCATTGTGCACGCGATTCCGCTGAGCGACGGTTGTGTATTACGCGAAGGAATTAATTTATCAAAACATGCTATCGTGTCCTCAGTACTAACTGGATTACTTGCAGTGTATTTATCTTTGATTTTTTAAATTTAGTGTTAACTATAACTAATAATCAACAACAATGAGTGCTAGAAAAATGACCGACACCAAGATCCCCGAAGATAATGAGCTGGATTCTGGCGTCATATCTGGGAACATCGATGATTGGAACGAATCTGGTGTTATTAGTAGTGAAATACCAAGTGGTGAAATTAGTAGTGAAGTTAAAAGTGATGACAAAAAGGTGCCAGATGTTCGAGTTGAAAATGACGACGCATTGGATAGTGGAGTGATAGTCTGCGACGATTTCCAAAATCTGAGCTTGGACCCAAAAACTGTGGTACCTTCCTCTCCTGGCACAAGGGTAGCCACACTCCCACCTTTACGTGTACTATTTACACAGGATCAGGATGGAGATACGTAAGTTATTTTACTACTATATTTTTGTAGTAAGTACCTACAGTCATTAAAATTTAAATACATCAACAATCTCAAGGTCAAGCCTTTTTAAAATACAAAAACTGAGTAACTATGTTGGGATTAGGTCCAGTAGGTGCTTATTAACAATAAATATTAAAATAAAAAATTTATACTTGTGAGGAGGCCAATACAGGAAGTGTTTAAAGTTCATGGTTGCTTGTAGAATTCATATATTAATACTTTGAAATATTTCTGTTTGGTAAGGATAAAATATTATTTATGAAGAAAACTATTCAAAATATTTTTTAATTAAGAAGCAGTTAATTTTAATATTATGCTAAATCAAATGTATGCCTAACATTACATTAACTATTGCTTGCATGAAATGAATATTTTAATTGTGCAAAAGTATGTATCATTTTATGTAAGGTAAAACAAACCAGTACTTATTAACAGTTCAGCATAGAACATAGCATAGTTTTAGTTATTGGCATAGAATTTTTACAATACATCAACATTAACCGAGTATACTTTATCTAATAAGGTATACTGCTTCAAAAAGTCTAAAGAGTTCCTAAATATTCATTGATGACAGAGTAGAACTCTTTCTGTATTAGCCAGGATTTCATTTCAATTTTAAAGATTAGTGTGATGTTTAAAACGTTTTATTGTGTTTGTATTTATATTTTGGACTTACGATGATGAACTGTATAAATTTAATCATTAATTATGTTCTCATGGAAGTGAAGAAGAATCTTTATATGAGAATAAATAATCTTTAAACCTGATTAGGCAAACTTTTATTGTACATATGTGGGTAGTTTACTGAAGATGGTAATAGTCATTGTCATGCATAAATTTTCAAAATGTTTTGTATTATGATGCCAGTATTATTACAAGCTGCAGTTAGTGATATGGTAAGTGTATACTGGATTTCACAGTGTATTACCCTTTTAAACCCAGGAGTGATTTCTAGCTTTAATGTATTTAAAAAAAAAAACAAGCTACATTATATAAATAATAATAGTTTTAAGTAAATGTACTGCCAATTAGTTAAACATATGGGGCAGTTTGGACAACTTGCAAAACAAATTTAATCAATGTACTTGTGCTTTCATGAATTTTGCAAATTCGCACATTATATGAGAGATGCATAAGATCTACCTATAACACCAAAAGTCTACAAAAAAAATATCTCTCAGATAATTCACAATTGTGTTTTAGTCCTAATATACTCCTTGGCTTGGTAGTTATGCAATTGTCCAGTTGGTTATTTATTTATTTATTGCACATTGTACAGTTCTTATAATTAGTGATTTAGTAGTAAAATAGGTGTGAAAATCTTCTTTTTAATGTCTTGTTTTAACGTTCAATGTACATATAAAAATAGTTATTTTTATTTTTAATGTATACATGTAGTCTACATTATTTTTACATACTATAAATTACAAAATATGAACAAATAAACTTAGAATATCATTTGATGCAACAGAATCTGTTGCCTGAACCCTAATTAATATTATAAAAGCAAAAGTAACTTTGTCTGTCTGTTTGTTATCTTTTCATGGCCAGACGGCTGAACTATTCATCATGAAATTTAGTACAGAAATAGCTGTAGACCTGGAGATAGACATAAGCCACTTTTCATTATCATCACCGTTCATCGTTTTCTACATGAGTGATACCATGCCATGCAGGTAGTCTAATTATAATACCAATTATTACAATGGGGGCTAATTCAGTATACTCACAAAAAATTAAATTAATGAAACTGTAACTTTTAACATTTTCTTACTATCGCAGTAAAAAAATAATTGCATATTACCTATTTCATTCCTGTTAGTTTAGTTTGTTTAGGTTTATCAAAATTGGCCTCATTGTGTTTGTTAAGGTCAAAAACTAAATTACATCCAATAATCTAGCTCTAGTATAATTATATAGATTACCTATTTCACGGGGCACGCTCAGTTGTCTTATATGTTTTAAACTTACTAGTGTTATAAAATTTAAATTTTGTATTTATTTAATAAAGTGTTTTCAAATTCACAAATAATTAAACCAACCAAGCAGAATATTAAAATGAGTAAAAATACAGTGAATTAGTTGGCATTCATTAAGGGCTTAACTAAATGTCCCATCAAATTAAAAATGTAGGGAAAACAGATAAAGAAGGACTGACTAGGTTGCCTTGAGATATCTGTACAAATATTTATAGATTGCCTGTAACATGAGTGTTACATTTGTGTATGCATGAATGCACAATACACCCCAAGCGGGATGTCAGTGCAGGACCTATTGCCCCCACCTAGAATAAGAATGAGTGTTACGTTTTGGTCTCAATTAGAACAAATCTAATATATTAATTTAATTAAATGTATTTAAACAAGTAATTCATATTGTATTATATAATTATATTATAAGGATCTCTGAAATGGCTCCAATGATTTTGATTAAATTTGGGATATAGGTAGAGTCGAAAACAATAAATTGATCAGTGATTTGCCTGTATTTTAAGTGATAGAAATACAAGCTGAGCTCAGCTGTTGCCCAGGTGCTAATTCATAATGAGCTATTAAAATTTAGTAACTAAAGATTTTATAGTTTTATTTATTTCCTTACAGACAATTACACATCGCAGCTATACACGGGTGTGTAAAGTCAATCAGTACACTCCTCAAAGTATGTCCTGACAAGAAATATTTGGACGTACCAAATGACGATGGCCACACCGCACTACACTTAGCTGTGATGAATGGGAATGCAGTAGTCACCAGAATGCTAGTGATAGCGGGGTGTTCTATAGAGGAACGAGACAATAGAGGGGAGACACCCCTGCACAAGGCTACTGCTCTCAAAAATGTGGAATGCATCAAAGCTCTCCTCAACCCTGTACAAGAGCGTCCCCAAAGAAAATACTCATCAGTCCTCAATCAAAAAAATTACAATGGTAAGTTCTATCTATATATATAAAATTTGCCTACTAAAATTTAAATACCTACTCAACTAGTAAAACTGTAGTAAAAGGTATTCTATCTCTGTTACAAACAGTGTTAGGATACCTTCTGGACGCCAAAAATATCAATTCAATTATGATAATTATAGTTTAAAAAAAAACTGAAACAATCAACTTAAAAATACAGAAATTAGTTATACTAGGATATTTTTTCAGTTATTTTGACTGAACCGATTTTGATAAAATGTATATACTTAGGACCATCTCTAAAGTATGTCCTATTAAACAAAAAGAGATCAAAATCAACTCGTAATTGGCGAAATAATCGCGTAATAAACATACAGTCGAATTAAAGAACCTCCTCCTTTTTGGAAGTCGGATACAATTAAAGATACCTAATTACTGCAAAATTATATAACTCCACATACATATTGTACTATTTATAAAATTTTCATCACATAAGAATTTGTTAACATTTCCTTCCTTGTTTAGGTTTATATTGAGTTCATTTGTCAGGCAATTTTAACATTAACTAAGAAATATTAATCATTAGATAAATTTGATTTAATTTAAACCTGCTTTGTCACCTGCCACCTACAAGAATGAGACAGAGCACATGGCTTTGCTTATCCAACTTTCAGAATAAAGTTAGTCATATGGTGTCCATGGTGTCTATGGTGACTCATATTACTCTTATAGATGCAAAATAAATACATTTACGGAAATTATTATTGTAAGTAATATCTGACATCATCCATAGTATGACCTCACATTTTGATTTTCCAGATGACATGAGCTTAATCTTTAGATTAATCTTAATCTCTTAGCTAAATCAGATAAGTTTCTCTCCCAAAAATCTTGAAACTTATAGGTATTCTCAATTTGAAATTTCAAAAATAATTTTGGTAAAAATAGTTTATACAATTGGGGCCTATTCGGAGAACTCTAAGGCAACCCTGGCTGTTACATAAGTACTTGCCTATTCATATCTTATCTAAGTTATTGAAAGCTTAATATTTCATTATATCCAACTATAGCATATTCATGGCTATACTCAGTTCAACTGAATCATCTAATTGCATTATTGTACTTTACTAAAGTAAAAACCCACCAGAGGTTTTTCCAGCATAAGGTACAAAGTCAATACCGCTGTGGAACTTAGATTTTTATAAAACCATATACAAGATGTTTTGTTGCCACCTAAAATAATAATATTTCGGTATTAACAAAGTAGGTATACTTTGTTAATACCGAAATTAAGTATTACTGTATGATAAGAATGATTTGACCTCTGTATGTGTTAAATGATAAAAGTTTATCGTTCAATCCCAATGTTGTATATGAGTAGGTAGGTAGGTATAAAACGCTACTAACGCCATCGCTAAATTGAATTATTCGTCAAGCGCTTGTCGAACCATGCGTTTATTGTTCCGTAGCCACTTGTTTCCTAAACATTATATCATCACATTTTACCTACTCTGCAAAATAGAAAGGCATCAGGAAATTATTACTAAAATGTTATTGTTTTTAAGGTCAAGGACTTCTAAATTTAGCATATACCCTACATAATATATGGTTTTTTTTTTGTAGTTTGCTTCCTATAATTCAGAGTTTTCCTCAGTGTACTAGAATAATTAATTTCATAATTTCAATAAGTAGAACCTTTATCCTTCGTGTCATCGTTAGTTCTACTGTTTATCCACATCGGAGGTCTGTGTGTATGAATAGTGAATGTTGCTATCTCCCACGGCGTCACGCGTCCATTGACATTCGCGTGTGGTGCGCGGCGTGGCGTGCCGGATCACGGAGACTAGGATGTCTTCGTTCAGGACCAGAACCTGTTTACTGCAAAATTAGATATTGTTTATGTGCGAACGCACCGTGGCAGCCGCTGACGTCGTCGTCGCGCCCTCAAGGTCTATAGAACGCTCGATGCCGTCAGTTTAATTATTTCACTGTCTTATTCGCTCTAGAGTTGTGTTTTTAAGTTTATCTCGGAGGCGAGCCTCCCATTATCGCTCAAAAATTGGGTTTTCCCAACGTCGGTTAACTGCATCGGAAAGATATTAGCTCTTTTATCGTGTCTGGTTTTCCCCAGAGCTCGCTAGGTAGGTGCCATGTAAAAGATTTCGGTACGAAATGTTCGCCGTATTTACATACGGGTTTACCGGATGGATCGACCTTCTCTCGATACTCGGATTGCTTATTATTAATGATTTGAATGTGACGCCTGGTTCTTGTATTTTGAACGGTGTGAGGCCACCTACGGTAGCGGTCGTGGGGCCTTTTAAAGGCTGTTGTACCCTGTACTACTGGGAAATCCCAAAATGTGAGAATGGTTAACGGACCGCTGACTCTAGTGAAAGCTCAAATTAAGCCACGGCCCATAAATTATAGCGATCTAGATTGTATCTATCACACTCACTCTCATAAACTACAAGTAGTTTAGAGAGAATACTTATGAAGTATTTAAAAGTTTTCAGGTATGCTGCAACAAGCAACTACTAAAATTTATTCATTGAATCTTGGCTCAATGCCTGTGGAAGTGAACTATGATCTATTCTGTTCTGAGTCAACATCCCATGATATCTTTTCCCGTCATCAGGCCCTCGCCGTGAATACCCCAAATATTTATTCTGCAAAGAGTGTTTATATAAAACAAAAACGGCTTTCCCTGAATATAATTTTGCATCAGTCTTCACACGCGTGAAATCGCTCTCAATATGTTGCACTGATTTATTATAGTTACATAACTAGAATAAAGTAACCGCATTAGCGACAATGTAAATTACGTATTCAATCACATTTCGAGAATCAATTATAAAATCGCTCTAATGGGTTATTTTGCTGTTAAAGTGGAATTAATTTTCCCGCGGTGATTTATTGGCAAAGGCGAGGAAAACCGCAGAAGATTGAATTCGTGCCTCGTATAATTATTATGAGTTGTATAAAGGAACCGCGTCAACGCGTGGTTCTCTGGGTTATACCCGCTCGTGAAAGTACGCCTCTGTGGGCCGTCAGTTACATACCGGAATTCCCAAACATTCAAGTATGTTACGTGCTCTTTATACTTTCTAATTCTGTGTGTACCCGATCGGGTCGCGGTTAAATCCGATCTGCTGACGGAGCGCCCGCTGCGGGGCGTACACTGACTCAGTTCTAATTCTAAACACACATTCATATTATGTACTCACCAGAATCGTTTTAAAGCGAAAACGAATGAGAATTTTTGGAAATTCTCTCGGATCCGGCTTTGTTTTCTTGTCCGTGCGCCGGCGTCGATATTAGTCGAAAACTCGAAACGTGTCGCGACTGCTAAATGTTAATCAAAATCAGCGCCGGTGTCAATCCAAGGATTTCTTGTTTTTATGGAATTTCCACGTCTCTCGCTGTCGTTTTATATAATTTTTCGATTTTTGTTTACCTTGTTTAATTAGCATTCGATCGAATTTGTATTTAAAATATGTAGTATTAAATATCTGTGTCGAACATAGGCTTAGTTTGCATTACGGAATTTGCGCCTTTTCAATTGTCTGGTAATTAACGAAAACGTCTCTGATCCTGTTCTTGCAGAATTGCAGGCAGGCCAGCACTTCCTATTGTTTCAACGCTTGTTTTAATGATAGTTTGAAGCAAGCTCTCGGTTAGTTAACTACCTACCTGTGAAGTGGTAAAGTTATCGCTGTACACTTGAACCGTTTTTATGGGGCGTGGGGTTTTCCACCGCACCGACCGACCCGCTTCTTTGGATGACCCTCGCGGCGACGCGGCTCTCGTTTCAACATGTGCAACGTACCTACTCCGCTGGGAATGTACGTCTAATAGTTATGTAAAACATGTTATGATGTACGGACACGTTTAACTGTAGATGAGTATGCGCTTGTGATGCCAATGATCAACAAATCAATTGTTTCAATTTAACATACTTATAAACGTGAATTACACATGTTTAGTTCAATTGAAGAATTCCGATGGCCTAAATATTCCTTGTTTAGAATCTAGCTATGGAATAATAAATGAGGTCTCATCGAAATCGTGGTTGTAAATAGCCTACGAGCCGGCTGTGCAGTGGCTACCGTAGTTATAGGTCCCGTCACGTAAAAATAACGCTGGTTTGTTCGTAAGCGCGTTCTTTTTACGTGACGGGAACTATATAATGTTTCTCTTCTGCAAACCGCCAACGTTGCGGTTTGGCCGCGACGTTTGTTTCTCGGTAGGCATCCATTTGGTGCCAGTATTTTGTAAAACGTTATTTCCCAAGGTTCGCTTATTCACTGAGTTTTCCCTAATGGATGGAAAGAACGCAGTGTTCAGGAACTTAAAATATGTACAACGAATCCTTAATGAATGCGAAGGCTATTAAGAAAATGACTCCATAAAATATTCGTAAAAGTAGAGTAACAATTATTTTGCAACATATTTTTAACATAATAAGTTATTGGTTATCTAATTTCAATACCTCTCCAATAACAACGAAACTCTTGGCAGTGCAAGGGAAACGTTTGCCAAAAAAACATATTTAATCGTGTGCTAATAAGTTACTACCTCAACGGCCACACCCGAAGGTCAGAACTTGCCAGGCAGGTAACGATTTCATGGAAACTTCCTATAGATAAATGATTAGTGCTCACTCCTCGTGCATACGGAAATGGTGAAAATGCCACGGCAATGTGCTGTCGCCTTATTTGGCTCTGCGCGGCTAGCATGCGCCTGCGCCGTCGCCGTCACATTATTGGGAAAACCCCACCTGCCCCTCCCCGCGTGCCCCGCACCGCACTCTCCTCGCTCTCTGACGTTACTACGTTCACGTGCTCACTATGATACCTAACATGAAAGCGACCGTTCAACCCGTCGTGGTGTACATCGACGATTGTATGTATAATCTTGAGTGCGTGCGACCCTCGGAGCGAGAAGTGTAATGCAAATACGGACAGAATGCTTACGTTCTCGTCGTCACAGTACAATCGCCTCGGTCGGTTGAAAGAGCGTCAGCTGTAACTGGCTACTGGCTAGACGGATGCTTTGTATCACAGCTGATGAATAATGCCTTAGAATTACCGTAAACAACTATGCTTTTTGTTTAAATTATTCACTAGTACGCTCGCTCGCACTATCGGTCCTGGCTTGCTAGCTACAACTTGGAAATCTACTGTGACGGCGTATTCAGAATTTTGACAGCATGTTTGGTCTGAACAGTTTCTAATCCAGCTTAGATGAGTTGTTTACTATCTTCGACCAAAGTGATTATAATCACCATCAGAACAATTAGAATGACCGCTAGAGTTCTCGGATAGTTGCATCGCGTAGGCCAAGTCATGTGATCATGTTTGTTTTCTAATGTTTATTGTTTTTTTATTAAGTCGCAATTACGATGCGCTGTTTTCGATATTTTGCCCCGCCCTGAACCTGCTCGATCAGTTTCTGTCTTGTTTCATAATAAGTTTCCTTCGGTATTTCCAATGTTTTTGTCAAGTTATTTTTGAGCTTGTTATCATATAATTTTGTTGTGGAGTTTCATCATCTCACCTCACGATTTACGAACTCTAGTTCTCTAACATGAACGTGCGAATTTCAAAGTAAATAGTTTATAACCCGCCGCTAGTTATTTGGCAAACAAACCCGTCGGCGGATGACGTCTTTGTATTTGTTCCTATTCGCGTTTGAGTCGAACCAGTACTCGAGAGCTTTCTATCACTATTTGCATGGCAACATTGAGGCCTCTGGGTGTATTACGAGCATACTGCTATCATAAAATATAAAATCACCATACTGCAAGACGACAGTTGTAAACAGATTAGAAGGCTTAGACAAGTGGCAAACGTTTCTATTTCTACAAACTTCCACTTCTTTGCTTGCTCTTCCAAATGCTTAGAAACTGTGACGTGCCGTCACGTGACATTTCGTTAGCGATTGTCAATTTTACATTTACACACACATTTACTTTTCTATGCATTCGCGAAATTAAAATTTGTCTAACCCCCAGAAGTTATTCAGCTAAATATGTTAACTTACTAATGCTGTTGACAAATCAGAATTTTCAAGTAGATCTAAATTGATATAATAAAACCACAAAATGTTTAAAATTGATTATCTTTGATTACAATAGAGTGAGGTGACGTAGCAAATCTTACTACCTCCGGCCGGTTTGACGTATCAAAAAAATCAATCAAAATTTCTTTATTAGTGTTTAAGTAAGGTACAAATTATATGATCAACTACAAAAAAGGTCAAAATGTGATTAGCCGCCCAGTTTGCCATTTACTAAATAAACTGAATGTATTACAAATCTCTAAATTTATCCTGGGGTTTCATTACGGTTCCTTCGGGCGCTATCAGTAGGAAAATGGTAAATAATATTTGTATTTGACACATGTAATTTACTCTCAAGTTTACACTTACCTCTTCTCAAAGAGTATATATATCAGAGAACTCCAATAAAGACATTTTAGTTTAGGGCACTCTATGTAGCCTGGGATAGAGCTCGTAGCCCAAATGGCCGATGGTCTAAAAACAGTCAGCTGTAGACTATAGGTCTGATAGAAACAAGTAGGTATATAAATCAATTAAAATGAATGAACGTTCCTTAACGTAAATAGAAAAAATACTTACGATTGCTTCTCTTAGCATTTTATTATGTGGTTATGAATGAAGTAGTTTTATTTAGTAGATCCAAATGTTGGGAATATTCCGACATCGGACGAGCGAGAGGTGATAACGGCCGGACCGTCTCCCGTCTGGCTCATAAACAATGCGCCCTCTAAAATCACTGGTCTCTTTGGCCCCGATGACAATTATCATGTTTATTCGGGCCTCTGCTATCATTACAACATTAAACTTACAAACTCATGTTTATGTATATTTCTGTCATCGTTTATATCTACCTAACGCCAATAATTCGAGTTGAACTCATAAAGGTCACTTGTATTTCAGGTGTCACATGTGGTCTTTCCCGTTTAAAGTTTATATCTTGCCCTCCTCTGAGAGGCGGCACTAATTCTTTCGCGAGTTCAAATCGGCGTCTTCACTGCTTCGACTCCCCCTCTCCCTTTTACAATCGGCTCTGTTGGTCAATTAATTGAGTATAAGCAGGGAAGTGGGCAGAATGGGCAGCGGATGTGTGTAAACAGGCCAGAGTGACCTGTATATATACTTGCCCTGCTCACTTCCCTGTCCTAGTGTAAATGGGGGATGCATTGTAGGAATCACAAAAGGTAGAGCACCTTTCGGATGTAATACCTGCGCGTGTAGCATTGTATTAATAATTATATAACTTCGCGGTTACTTCTCTTAATATTATATCGTATGATTATTTATGTCATCTTAAAAATGAATTCTACAGTTGTTCTGTTGGTCGAAACTTAGGTTTGACGTCATAGAAGAACCGGTTCAATATAATTGTTTTAAAATTTTGGCTGACATGTGTGGGTGGTCCTTATTTTTCAATGTGAAAAATATCAACGGGGCACCCTCTATTACTCATTACGTAGTCTGTGCTTTAATATGAATACAGATTTTTTATTTGATTTTTTAAATGACGTTTAGGGGTCGCGACCGACATTTTAAAATTAAAAAAGAACTTAAAATAAGACAAACGATCAAGAAAAAAAATCATGAAGGAGTTTACAGCAAGGTATGAGTCTTGTTTGTTAACCGACTTCCAAAAAGAAGGAGGTTATCAATTCGGTCCGTATGTTTTTTTTTTGTTTGTGTGTTCACCGATTACTCCGTCTTTCGTGAACCAATTTTTGTGTTTCTTGAATTGACATATAGAGAAAGCTCCCAAGTTGGTCCCATAATTATTTGATAGACATTGCTTATTACTTATTGAATAATATCTAAAAATGAAAATTTTCATTGTATTCCTGAGTGAAGTGCATCAGATTATAGAATCGCAGAGTTCCACACGTTTTTCTTTGCAAAAGTGTCAAATGTTAAGGATTATCTTTTATACATCTGCACATTTTCTTATCTTCGAAGACAAATCATTTGACATTCAATGACAAATCTCATTCTTGACAAAAAAATAAACGAGCGGCTGAAGAGAGGTTTCTTTAAAAAGTTTACAACCGTGAAGGATTTAGTAAAAGTAAAACCTTCTTACTCCTCATCCAATGTGTATAAGATGAAAATAGAGTTACTTCGACGATTAAGCGTTTTGTTTAATTATTACCCGAATGAGCATGATGATATGAACTTTATGTATCAATCCTGTTTAATATTACAAGTAACCAAGTAGCGTACTTTGAAGTCGGTTGTTTAAGTTTTTTAAACTATAATTATTTATATGACACGTTAACGAGCACTTGTTCTCAATTTGACTCCCTTCACCCCCCTCTTGCCTGACATTCTCAATTGTTGCATTAATGGAAGAATTTAATAAGTTGATCACCATTAATAATCAAAAGCAATATCTACTTTTGATTGTCAAAGAATTTAGAAAAAAAATATCTCGACTCTAAAAAATCAACCCTTGTTAAGTAATTTTTTAATTGATTTATGGTTTAACTTGACTATTTAAATAATTTGACATTTAATTTCTTTTTTTTTCCACTGCTATCAATAAAATATGTGGTAATTTATAAAAAAAAGTTTTAATTTTTTTACTTTCCCATTTTAAAAGTAAACATTAAATTAACCCTAAACATTAAATAATAAATTCTAAAAAAAATATCATGTTTCTTTCTAAGCCTATATATCACTTTACGAGGGTGCCCCAACAACATTTAAAAAAAAAGTTTTTTGTGAACAAATATGGACCACCCTAATGAATATACATATTTATCAGTTTGTTACCGTATAAATAGTTATTTTAGTTCAAGAGTTTATCGATGCTTTTGTCTGTAGCAATTGATAACACTCGTTTACGAAGTTTAATTTATTTTAAAAACATTATTCTTTGTTTCTCTCTGGTTGAATTCAATGTTTACGTGGGAAAAAGAGACGCAATAACTTTATCCGTATGTTTAATGACATCATCGTGAACATTCGTAGTTCCACTAACGTTGCAGCTTGAAAAATAACCTGAATGTATTAATATCAAAATTAAATAGTTAGTTATAATTGTATGGATAGTTACAAAGTTATTAATGTACCATTAGTATAAGGTTACGATGGGGCTGGCATAGACTTGTAGTCTAAAAGTACCTAAAAATATTTGAATAAAAAAAAAAAAAAAAAAAAAAACTTTCAAATCTGTGTTGAGCATCGCCACATGCTGCACTTAGTTTAGTTTTTTCTATAAGCTTAGTACGTCATAGCAATCGTCATCAAGATGATTCATGATTTCTGTTACTGCAATTATTAATTCTACAAACTCCACTTTTTGTAACGATCGGATCGTAACGATTAATAAATATGAAATAGTGACATCAACTCAATTATGTAAGAAATTAACTTGACTGGACATCATCGGAATATACTTGTACATGATTTACCTGCACGTTAATTGCCCTAGCCGCAAAATACCGCTACGTTTGTATACTGTATTATATTTATTAATATACTATGACTTACTACATCTGTATATGATGTAATTTTGTAGTATTGACATGCTACATTTAACATATCAGAATTAAAGTACGTAATAAGAATTATGTCATTCGCATGTAAGATTTCTTCATGGGTTCCTTTAATGACCTCATGTCTTGCTTCATTTATTCGTAAAATGTATAGAATTAGCTGTACTCCGTGATTTCACTGGCATATTGAAGAGAAATGGTGATGATTCCATCTTCATCACCGTCTATAGGCTACGTCCGTTCAACTGTTTGGTTGCGAAAAGGTAACAAACATCCATCTCTGTTTCCTAAAACCTACAATCTTGGAATTTTCAAGGCTAGAGTGAATAGATATATTCTAGATCAACGAGCTCCATCCTCGGCCACACCGTCGCTTAACATCAGGCTAGTTGGTGGTCAATCGTCTATAATGTAGAGAGCGAGCGAGATCTATAATGTATAAAAAAAGAAAAATAATCGGCCAAGTGCGAGTCGGACTCGCGCACGAAGGGTTCCGTACTATCATCTATAATACTACAAAGTTTAGTTCTGTTTATAAAATAACGAGAAATCAACGAAATTCCAAGTAGTAAATTGCAAACTTATAGGTAGGTTTTCGATACACATCCGGGCAGCATGACGACGCTCGCGCGAATACGCGCGGCTATGGCTCGCTCCGTGATGTTACCTCCCCCGCTACCCGCGCGTTCGCGCCACCACCACACCGCGGCGCGGCGCTCGCACCGCGTTTAGATGCACGGATTATTTTCATTTTGTGAGTTTTTATGTATTAGATTAGGTATTAATTTTTATAGTTAATATATTTCTAAATATTTACTTACAAATATTCAAGTTTCTACCTGTTAATTAAGATCGAGTAAAATTTGCTTAAAAATTACGTTTGTTGTATGGGAGCCCCCCTTTAATATTTACTTTATAGTTATTTAATTATTTATTTTGAAAGGTAATATACAAGTAAGTATTCTGTGAAAATTTGAAGCGTCTACCTGTTACCGTTTTTAATATTGAGCAAAAAAATACGAAAAAAACACGTTTATTGTATGGGGACCCCCCTTAATATTTTTTTTTTTTTTAATTTTTAGTATTTGTTGTTATAGCGGCAACGGAAATACATCATTTGTGAAAATTTCAGCTTTCTAGCTATCACGGTTTATGAGATACAGCCTGGAGACAGACAGACAGACAGACAGCGAAGTCTTAGTAATAGGGTCCCGTTTTTACCCTTTGGGTACGGAACCCTAAAAAACAGCCACAGAGACAGGCAGTTACTTTCGCATGATGTAAAGCGGTGATGATGATGAAAAGTAAACCTATGTCCGTCTCCAGGTTCACAGCTGTCCCTGTACCAAATTTCGATAACGATCTGAAAAACTGACAAAAAGAAATACATACAGACTACATACATACATACATACGTACTTTCGGTTTTATAATAAAATTAGTTAAGAGGGAAGAGAGGCATTTGCCCAGCAGTGACAGTAATGGATGAGAAAAAAAAATAGGATTACTTAGAATAATGGGAATACTAAAAAGTCATCGGATCGCTTGTGACACCGGTGATTTCATAAATGAAATTTTGTAAACAATTTTCATTATTATTGATGAGTCAAGTCGAACTGTCATAGGGAATTTGCGAGCTAATCATAGCTTTATCCAGTGTGATTCAAAGGATTATTATAATTATTTTTGCAGTATTAGTCATACTTAGGTCCTTATTTTGTATGCTTACGTTTTCGCTACAAACATAGGGCATTTGAACAATATGTTATACGTCATCTTACCTGGATGACGCACATTATGTTATACGTCAACTTACCTGTGTTAAGTTTTTAGGTTTGTCAATTCGCTTATCATACGAAAAACCCATGTTTACTTATCAAATCGCAATCAATCTAATAAAGGTATTTTTACAATCGAAATCGACGCACTGTTAAGAGTGTAGTTCGACCATCGGCCGTCTCGCTCACATATACAAGTATTTTGTACATATAATTTTATAAAAAATAATTAATAATAATTTAATATAATTTCAATTTTTTTTTTTTTTTTTCAGTCATTTGACTGAATGAACTTTTCAAAAAATAGTCCCACAGAACACTAGAAAGTAACATCACAAGTTTTCGACAAAAAAATCAATTTGATCTAAGTTAATACTGATAAAATCCAAGTACTGGTAACTTGGGCGACCGAGCTCCACTCGGATTTTTTATGACTGAAAATACGTGAAAACCCGGGTTCATTAGTAATGAAACCTAGAGAGCAAGATCGATACAACGTTCCCTAATCTACCTACAAATAAAATTTCATTAAAATCGTTGGAGCCGTTTCAGATTATATATTCAAGAATTGCTCGTTTAAAGGTATTAGATATATACATAAAATTCATTTTTACGTAAAAAATTTGTAAAAATCAAAATTAAAATAAATTATAAATAAAATTATATTAAAATTAATTTGGATCAAAAGGTAATGTTTGTCGAAAACTTATGATGTTGCTTTCTAGTGTTCCGTGGGATTATTTTTTATAAATTAATTTAATCATATTACATCTTAAAAAATGCGTGAGCGAGTTGGACGATCATCGAACTACAGACTCAGATACCTATAAGTACCTGTACTAACGTCAAAATGTTGGGAAACACTGATCTGATAGCGATAACTTGGTCTCTTATATCTTGATGTTTCATGCAGGGTTAGGTATCTGATGTTGCTATCTTTTGGCCAATTTAAGTCTTTTTTTTATTAGACCATAGGTACTCGTAGGCTTGCGCTTGACCGTCAACTCACCTGGTGTTAAGCGACAGTTACGGTCTACGATGGAGTAATTAAGTATTAAGTTAATTATTAAGTCTCAACCTAGATTTTCTATCATTATCATCATCATCATCGTCACTAACCATTGTCCACACACTGCTGAGTATAGGTCTCCTCTTCATTCTTTCCGGTCTTGTGCCAGTCTCATCCACTGTCTTTCCACTGCCTTGTCGATGTCATCTGACCATCGAGTTGGATGTATGCCAGGTGTTCGCTTTCCGTCTCGCGGCCACCATTCCGATTCTGTGACTGCCACCTGTCACTGTCCACCGTCCACTTTTTGTATACCTAACCATAATTATTTTAGTCTAAAACTAAAACAACCGACTTCAAAATACTCGATTTCGTTTACATAAATGGCGGAACCAAAGTACGATTTTGATGAATATAAAGGGGACCATTCTGGAAGTCCTTTTAAATATACGAAGAATTTTACTATCTGTTTATACACGACGGAGTTGTGAGGTAACAAATATAAAAAAATACAACCGAATTAAGAATCTCCTTTTTTGAAGTCGATTGAAAAGAAAAAGCTATATAATATAAACACACAATGAAACATTATCATAAATTTTAACGGACTTGAGGGAAATTCTTTTTTACTGACCCCCTCTCACTGCAGGCTAACGTTACATCTTACCCTCTAAAACCGTCTTAACCTCCTAATACCCTTTCCTTCCCATCTAACTAACCACGATCGAACGTGGCGTCAAACGGTCTTTTTACTGCTGATTTACTATCGCTAGCCTTTATTCAGCTACATTTTATGTTAAAACTGTAGATGTATTATTTCAAATATTGCACGCATTTAATTTTATATTTTGTTTGTTTGTGTATTACATTGATAAATGTATTTTTTTCAGGCTGGCTTCTATTGTAATCAGAAACAAAGATATAATATTAGTTAAGCTTTATGGAATTTTACTATGGAACCTAACGTGGCTTTCACACGTTTTTAAATAAAAAGTACGGGTCACTCACGTCTGTTTTGAGCCGAAATATGCGGCTATAGTTTCAACCGCAAGGCGCGTTACCGACCGAGAGTGGCGTGTGCGCTGCTCCTTCGAAAAAGACCGCCGAATGCGGTTGGAACTATAGTCGGATATTTCGGCTCAAAATAGACGTGAGTGACCCGTACTTTTTATTTAAAAAAGCTTTATGGAAATAAATTATATCAATATTGAAAAAAGCTATTCTGTTCATGATGGTTGTCTAGCTAGTTTCTCAATTGTTGTATTCCCTTGTTGCAGGTCAGGCGTGTGTGCATGTGGCGGCAACCGCGGGACACCTTCCCACGCTACAAGCTCTCCTCTACTACGGGGCTGACGCCAACTGCAAGGTAAGCATCGTCACTAACCTACACGATTAGACAAGTGGCAAGCGTTTCTATTTATATAAATCCTGACGCTTTGAAATGCTAAGAAAATGTGGCGTGCTGTCACGTGACATTTCGTTACCTAATACGTGCCGTCACGTGACAGCTAATGTCAATTTAGTACATTTATTTTTCTATTCTACTGGCGTTCACGAAAAGAATGCCACTTGTCTAGGCCCCCTGAATTTTCTGATACATAAAAATAGTACTTACATATAATATGTATATAATATAGTAAGAAACATAATTTAGAACAAAACGCAGATATCGTAACGCAAAAAGAGGTTGAATGTTAGAAACTGGGCAAGGTCAATGACTGAAAGCTGATGAGCGGTGTTCCCATTTCTGTTCTAAATTAAATATAATATAATATAAATATGTTCGATAGGTCTGAAGTAAATGTATAGAAAATGGTACAATCATAGAAACAAAGGTGTATTGGGGTAAGTGATGGCAAAAATAAAGGTTATGCCTCTACCAATATCTTACTTTTACGAGATCAGACGTTCAACTAAAATATTTTTTTTGTTACCATACGCAATTTTATAGTGTCGTCGATAGTTTTGTGTACACATCGCAAACAAATCGTGCTTCGTGTGGCTTTCTCAAGGAAGTAGAGTAGCGTTTGCCCAATATATTACAGTATTTAGTAAGCAATGGGTTGTTTTCGTGTTAACAAGATGTGACCCTCATAAAGCGTGTTGTGGAGAAATAAGAAAAATATGGCTAAGATAGATTGATCGATACATCATCAATTTTAACCCCTGATCCAAACCGAAGGGTGTTATAAGTTTGACGTGTGTATCTGTATTTCTGTGTCTGTCTGTGGCATTGTTGATCTCGAACGGATGGCCCGATTTCGATCTAGTTTTCTTGTTCGAAAGAGGATTTCATCGAGAGTTTTCTTAGCCACATTTCATCAAAATCGGTTCAGCTATTTTTATTTCCGGAGGTTTTTAAGTTTTCTAAACTTATACTTATCTGTTATTAGTTGTAAATGACGCTATCCTAAGTAATATAACACTTACCGGAGAGTATCAAAATATTTTTAAAACTAAATTAAGATCACTGCTACAAAACAAGGCTTATTAAAATATCAATGAATACACAGAACAAATTATAAGTACTCAGTGTACCGCTGTATATCTGCACATTTTATTGCGATTGACTTTTTACCCGAATGCGTAAGAACGAGGGTTGTTTTTCGAGTGAATGTATGTGAACCTAAACGGCTTGACTGATTTTGATATGCGAGATGTCGTTAGATTCGTATTCGCTTCCAGAGTGTTATAGGCTATATTTTATTTTAATAATAATAATAATAAAAGCCCATACCACCGGCAGTTTGAGCCCCGCCCCGCTGCCGGCGGCACCCTAGTTTTAAGTTTTTTACAATATTTATGTTTTTTTGTTTTATAAGTTTATATTTGTATTGTAAAAAAATTATAATTAAGAACCTAAATAAATAAATGAGATAATAATGATAATAGTAGTAAGTAGTTTAGATAATAATAATAGAAAACGCGTTATAGTAACCACCAACGAACTATTTCGTAATAAACAAGTGATTTTACTAGAATTATTGTAAATAATGCGAATTTATAATCTTTTACAGCGATTTTACGCATACTTTCTCAGAAAAAAACGTACATTCAATAGCGTATCGAAATCGTAACTTACTAAATTAACTAGGTTATAAAAACGTAAATTCACAAGAGCTTACTTATCGTTGTTATCGAATTTTTGAGTGTCGGTATTCCCGCCACATTATCCGTTGTTAGTAAATAAATGCAAATTCACTGTTTTTACAACAAACACATACTTTTTATCCTTCGTATAGTCACGTGCGTGCTATTGTAGTTGTAAATGTGCCGAAAATAATCCCGGCCTTCCGAGAATAGCTTGTGGACGGCAATTCCTGATCCGTCGCCATATTTACAAGTTTACTGGAATGTCATTCGTTTCTCTGTGTGTTGGGAAAATACGCAGCTGTTTGTCGAGCTCACGCTCTTGTGTAAACTACAAAAAAACCCTCACAAACTCCGATAAATGTTTGCACAGAATGTTCGTATCAAAATTCCATGCTATAATTACCTCCGCTCGTTTTATAATATAGATGTCTTATGCCTACAAAACATGGTTTCCGTCGGTCTCGGTTCATTCCACGCCCCGGTTTCCCATGATTCAATGGTTTTACGGAAACATCGGGATATACTCATTATATTGTTTCGGGAAGCCCGCTGTAACAGCTATTCCCTGCTTCGTATTATTTCTTACTAACCGGGTGACGATTCTTTTTCCTTTTGGGTTTGTTCGTGGGTGTCCTCCATCTATGATGGTTTCACTGATTCACTTATTATGACCTTCGTTATTTGGGTCAGATTCTGTTTGTAAATAAATATAATTTCCATGAACATCAATGTCATGTACACTTAAATAGTTGTTCTTGGTAATTTTCACTATTCCAATGTCTCTGTTAATGTTTTCTGTTTTTCCTTTTATTAATTACTTTAAAAAATATAATTGTATGTGGACTGAGGAGACATTATTGCATCTCGGTTTAAGTATACGGCGGATATCTTGCCATTTTTCGATAAGTAGGGTTAATTCGTAGTTTTAATAACAGATTATAAAAGATAGCTTCGATCTCCATTATCTATATTATCATTACTTTTCAACACACTTGCTCGTAAAGTGGCCCTCATTCAACCGTTTTTATGGCCGAAAAGCCTATAAAACACGCGTGCTTTTGACTTTTCTATTACGCACTAGTGTCTTTACTTTACAGTTTTTTTTATTTTATTTCAACAAAGAATTTTTACTTAAATTAAATATTTCAGTTATAAACGGGTGTTTTTTTCCTCGCAAGTGTGTTGAAAAACGTCGTATGAAACGCACACTACTACAATGCACACGGCATTAAGGTCATTACACTCTCGGCTCTATTACGCCTCGATTGTAATGACCAACTTAGCACACTTGTATCATAATGTACTATTATCGTACATTTTCGAAATGGTCCGACTCCGACACAATTATTTGCGGTGATATAGTTCATTTTACAGTTTCATATATAGATGTATATCGGCGATGTTATCGCGTCTTCAGTAAGAAGGCAGGGGTTTTCCGCGTAGTATTATTTTATGTTTCGTGTCGCAGGGCCGCGCGCCGCTAATCCTTGATACCAGTTATCTCTTACGTCTCGGGTTTTTTTGCTATTTTCTGCGTCCATTGTTTTCGTATCATAGAAGCGATGCAAATGTTTGAGGTAAACGTCGGGAAATCTTTCTTGTAGGCACTCGGATTTATAGATAAAATATTTTATATAACTATATCAGATAAAAACACTAAATAATACGCGTATTTCTTCTCGATTTCAATTCAAAACATTCTTAAATTAGTGGTAGAAGATCGGATTTACTATCTGAGTTGAGTGAATACAATATCTTGTAAGTTTGCGTGTTTCACCTTCTACCAAATCGTAGCTTTCCAACAGAAAAGTTGGTGCCTCAAAAACAATATATCATCAGGCTTGAACAAATGGCAAACGTTTCTTTTTCTACAAACGCTTACGCTTCGAAATGCTAAGAAACTGTAACGCGCTGTCACGTGACATTTCGTTAGCTAATGTCAACGCCACTTGCTCGCCACCCCCAGGAATGAGCTGCTGATGAGTTGAGCACCTTAGCTGTTGGAACCAGCGAATGTTTGTTGAAGTACCTAACTAATCTGTTCAGATAGAGAACTCATTGGGGGCGCCGCTGTCCTTGTTTCATTACTTTGTTCAGTCGAGAGACCAGAACAAAATAATGAACTATACTATCATAGTAGGTAGTGTACACTTCAAGACTTTAGTTCCTATTCTTTGCGACGATATAACTATTGCACAGAGTGTAAATGTGTGTTGTTTTGTGTGCTGTACAGGAGAACCTCGCCGGGTGGAGTCCGCTGCACATCGCGGCGTCGCACGGGCACGGCGCGCTGGTGGAGCACCTGTGCCGCGCGCCGGGCGTGTCCGTGCGCGCGCGCGACCACGCGGGCCGCACGCCGCGCCGCCTCGCGCGGAGACACGCGCGCCTGCTCAACATGTTCGACGCCGTGCACTCGGACACTGAATCGGACTCTGACGACGATGTGAGTATAATAACATTAATAATACCCTCTGGGGCCGTAAACAAAACAGACAGTTCAAACAGATAGATTTTTAGAATTACATATGACATTAAACCTTCTAATGCATGTGTCATACTAATAAATACCTCGGAATAAATTATCTGAAGTTTTTACATCCGAATTTCAATTCTTTTATTAGCTGTGGAGCCCGCGGTTTCACCCGCGTAGTGATGAAAAACGGGAATGATGATGTTGGCTATATTTTCTTATATATAGCCTATAATCCTTCTCCAGGTCCTAAATAATCTATGTGCCAAATTTCATATCGATTAGTTTAGCCGTTGTAAGGTAACAAACAGACAGATTTATTTATGTTATTATAATAACAATTAGGATTTTAAACTTTGACTTGAACACTCGATTCGACGCATTCGAAGAAATCTGATGACAGTTTGTTGTTGTTTTCATACGGAAATTCACACACTAAAAAAATTAGTGTTTTGTTTTGTTTGTTTCTGCAATCTCCAGGAAAGAGCCTCTACAACTCGATAACATTGTAATTATATTGTAAACTCGTAGAAAAAACAACGTTTTGCGTACTCTATATAAAACTATCCGATTTTCCTGTTTACCTCGCGGCTCGTAGCTAGTGGTTTGAATCCGGGTGACATATTGACGGTGGTTTTCTATTTCTAGGAGTACGACTACGATAGCGACAACGAGAGCCTTTTCGAGAAGCTCCGGGAGCAGTTCAACCCGCCTCTCGTGGCCTGAGCCCCGGAGCGCTCCCCCCTCACGCAAGCAGCTTCCGCCCCCCCGCGCCCCGCCGGCGGCGCGACCCCGCCCCGCGCGCGGCTCCGTACCACGGATGACATACGGAACACTGTACTTACTCCACCCCCGGCCGAACTGGGACAAGGGTTTGAGCAGAATCCACCTCTGTCGCGCTTCGGTCGGGGGTACCTACTTGTAAATAAAATATAGACAATATTAAATAGTCCATTGTTAACATCACGTCTCGTCTATGAAGAATTTACGCTAATAGCTGTTATAATTTAGTAGTGGGAAATGTTAGCTAGTGAATTCATGATCTGAAATAAATTCAGTTCTACCTTTTATGTATATCGTGTGATAGATAGGAAAGATAATTGTGAAGTTTTGCTACTCTAATAGTCTGCGCAGACGAGACGTTCTATTTTTTATGGTTTGTAATAACTCTTAGTTTCGTCTGCGCAGTTTATTAAGGATGTTATTTTGTAAAATAGTCAAAATTGTAACACATATATTATTCGCTTTTTGATAACAATGTAACTATTTTAGTTCGATAGAATTATTTAAACCTTGTTAGATAGCCGCCTTGTACAAAACAAAGAAATATTTAGTTGTATTGTTAAGAAAGTTGAGTTGTTAATATAAAATTGTAGAATGATGCTGGTTTTTGTTTATTTTGCGACTAACAATGTTTCAATGATTCCATTCAGCTGATATAACATAATCGTTATTAAATAATAGAAGTCGAAGGGTCTTTTTAAAATTTTAATTTTTATGTTCAAAATATTTGAATGTAATAATTTTGCCGGTAGACGGAAATCTTGCCCTTACTTTCCGAGGAAAGCAGCGGCTAAGATGGAAATTATATATAACTAGACGAAATACGGCGCCCAACTCTGGACAGAAACAGGCACAGGGCTGGTGTACGCTGCCCTACTGCGAAACACAACGACAAATTAGTAGATATACCTTACTATTAAAATTTGATGCAAACATACTGCCAGTAGTTCGTAGTAGGGCGCCTGAGAAGAATACCACGCTTTAGTCTTCTGTACACTGAAATAATACTTGGTAATAGCATTTACTTGCGTGAGGTCTGGTGGTTACGATGTGCCAAATACGGGAGATATTACTTTTGGATGAAATAACTTTATCATAATAAATATTTTACTCTGTACTATAACTTGTTTGTAGCGAGTCGTTTTCACGTCTCCCTCGCCTCCGCTGACGTGTTAGCGGTTGAGTGAGAGGAAAGGCGGAATATTGTTTTTTTTTTGTACTGATTAGAGAGCCTAGAGCTAGTTTTTATATTGTTTTACCTGATCGCGTTCACGTAAACTACGATTTGCGTGGAATGAAAACCATGCAACGTGATTGCCGCTAGATGGCGTGGTTCTGATTCCGTACATTTTACAGTTTACGATTATCGAGTAGCTATAAAACAATACAAAAACATGGCGCTAGAGTCCGCGCCACCACTCAAGTCTTATAGATGCAGCGCTTCAATCGCATTCCAGCCATACATACTATCAAAGTATTCTGTGTTCAAGCTGACAATGGCGAGCCTGTCCAATTTAGTTTCAAAATTTCACCATCGGACTTCAGCGATGGCACGTACTCTAGACCCACCCTCAAATAGGTTTTTGGTTTATGTAGTTTCTTTATGATATAATAGTCTAAAACCTGACCTACATTTCTGCTATATTTATGATTTGGTCTGGAAATAAATACTTTTGATTTGGGTTTATAATTTATTGTTAAATAGTAGATAAACGAATTAAACAATGCATAATAATGTATTTTTTTATGTATAACGTAGATATTTTATTGAACATTATAATATATATGTATATTATTGTGAAACTATAGCTAAGTCTGTTTACTGTGTTTTATTGTATAATTATGTATGTTACTGATCAAATATATTGGAATATAATATTATGCTAATGAATTTTATATTAATCCACAAATCCAACCTTTAGCGTAGATATATGCATTAAGCTGTATACTCTGTAATTATCCTTAAAAATAGCTATGTAGGTATTGATCTTCCTATTATATTTTATAAAAGCCGACGGTTTCTGGATGTAGGGAGAAACTATACGCGAAAACCGCCATAAAATTCATTCAAATGAGCATTCATTAGGATACCTAATTCTTGTAAAATCAATTATTATTTAATACGAAAAAGTTCATTAGAGATTACGAAATGGAAGTTCATTTTTATGTGTTCCAAGAGAACGATACAAAAAGTGGAATAGGAAAAAAGATTGTAGGTAGTACCCAAAGAGAATATAACGTAGGTACCTACATAATGTAATTTATTAGTACGGCGTCAATGATCTCATTTGCTTTGTCAATACCTATATGTCGCAGCTGCAACGAAATGCCTAACCGGAGCGGCGCAGGCTCTGGCATGACCCCTATCCAGACCAGTTTCCGAGTACCCACTATTAAAGAAATAAAAACGAGGGAAACAAATACTTCATTAGCGAACCGCAGACTAGATGGATTACATATTTGTATGCTATAGGTACCTACTTACCCACATTTTTCATAGGTAGGTACTTACTAAGTACCTTGGAGTGGTACGCCTACCGGAGCGTTGAAACTACCTACTCACACATAGAAAACTTTGTTCTATGTACCTACTCACACTAAGACAGGTCGTATTGGGAAATTTATTTAGGTATCTATTTACTCTATTTTGTCAGTTTGATGATCTAAGCAAATTGATAAACAAGTATTCTGTATTATAAGAAAAACAAAATACCTAAATATATACCATACCCAAACTAAATATGAAAAAAGCGGTTTTTAGTCTAACTTACGATTTCGTTACGCTTGAGTGCACGTTTTTTGTGGGAAAGTATGCGTAAAATCACTGTTAAAGGTAATGAATACTGTGAATACACATTCTTTAGAATATTTATAGTAAAATCATTTATTACGGAAACGTTCGTTGGAGTTTACGAAAAAGAGCATTTATTTTTGTGAGAATCATATTATTATTATTACAAAAAATATTGCATATGACTCAGAGAGTGAAGACGAATCAAACTGCACCTTACACATCAAATTCACGGAACACGCTGTAGGAACTTACATAGAAACATATATACATACACTCGAAAAACATGACCCTTCTTCTGACGCAGTCGGATAAAAACAACGTAGTTGTACGCCCAAAGAAAGCCTATAAAAGATGCAATTTCTCCCTGTTTTGTTCCGTCCATGTGTTGTAAAAGGAGGGATCCTGCCAAAACGCGCCTAAAGTTTGATTCAGGGACTTTTCAGCTACTTAGTAAGTATATCTCAAATTTAAAATACATAGCATTTACCTATGACGAGATTTATTCGAATCCAAAAGCTTGCGAGAATCAGACCCCGAGATAAGAATTAGTTGACAAGATATAAATGATACAACAAATCTGTGCAAATATTTTATTATGGCAGTAAATGAACCATGTTCGATGTTTACTTATTATAGCGACTATTAACAAACAACAGGGAACACAATAGTGAATATAGTTACAATTAATATAACAACAATATATACCAGAAATATAATCATCATAAACACCCATGTTACCTACCTGTATAACGAACAACCTTATTATGGATGTCAGTGACTTCGATTATGATAGTCACGGCATCGCTCACAGTATTACAAATGTTTCATCAACAAAACAGAATTTTAAACAGCTAAAATTTTATTCGTTTTGTTAATAACCACATAATGCGCCAGGCAAAAAAAAAATACGTGAAAATTTCATTTAAACTAACATAGGTTAGGTTAGCTCGTATGTTTATATTTTAAGTTCACATAAATTATGATGTGCAACTACGGAACACTACTTTGCGCGTGTCACGATACGAACTTGGCGGCTTATTTTTAATGATTACAATGCTATCACAAACCGACCCGATACATAAGACTGACTTTTTGTTTAACATAAAGTACGTGCCAACAAGCAAGTAGTCGCGTACAGCGGAAAGGCACGGGCGGCGGTCGGATGCTGTAGGCAAGGCCGTAGTAGAGGGGGGAGGGCCAAACACCCTCCGAAATATCCCGGCCATTATCAAAAATCCTTCCGCCCACGCACCCCCTCTATGACCCTATCTATGACTATCACCCTATGAGAGCTAAGCCCCCTCCGAAATGAATTCCTGGCTACGGCCTTGGCTGTAGGTAGGTACTACCCGCATATTGCAGCATGGAACGTATCTCGAACAAAACTATTGATCACTTCCTTTCTTTACCTCAAAAGCACTTTTCACACGCTCCATACCATTCCACATCATGTGATGTTAAAAAACGCAACGATATTCTCTCGGCCGTACTCAGTTGCGTAGCTAAGGTGAAATCGTTGATTTTTATTATTTTATTTCAGATTATGTTTTTGAGTACATTTTTTTTTCCAACTATACCTTGTCAATTTGGCAAAACCGACCTTACGAAGATTTTCATGAAGTGTAAACCTAGATCCAATCGTATTTTTTCATTAATCACATTCTAGATAAGAAAAACTGGAAAATAGTATTGTTTTTAGATTTTTACATTTAAGTCACAGTTTGATAGAAAAATATCTAAATCATTAGACTGAAAAATAACGAAAATAAAACCTCGAAATTAGATAACGATGTACAAATACGAAAGGTAGGTACTCAAACCTCTGGTTAAAAAAATTAAAAAAAAAAACATCGATTCGTAGACAATGTAATTCCTTAAAAAGTTCTAATTTGATCTTTGCCATGTTTTCCAGCAAATAACGTTTTAATAACATTATTTTCTAATACTAATTCTTATTCATAAACCTCGAATAAGCTTATCCAACAATCCATAGTTAAAATATTTTTTCATGGGCAAGTGAAATACTGGGTGACATGGTCATGTCTGACAAAACCCTCTATAATAAATAAAGTTTTTTTTTTTTTAACCGATACTTAAAGAGCGTCTATGAATAAGAGAATACATGTATTGTGCATACATAAACAATAAGGCACTTGAAACTATTAATATTACATATTGATTTACTATACTATATTACTTATATCTTATATATGGTGGAATAACAACGGAATAACACAGCACACATGTACAACATATTGTGGCCTTATGTTACTCGCTCACTAAAACATTAACATAAATATACTATATATTTAAGTTTTGAAGTTAAGTTTAGTAACGTCCGATATTTTTTTTAAATAAAATAATAATCCACACATTTTCCACATAGTAGGAAAATGTGGGCACTACTTTTAGTCTTGTCAATTTAGTTCATGCTTTAGTGAGTGTCTAACAGAATTGGCCTGTTTAAAATACTAGTGATATTTGGGATGTACTCGTATCACAAGAACAACTCGAGCCTTCACCTGTAGGGCTCTTGTCGGTTTCGGAATCGGGTCGGAAACGATATCTCCATCTTTATCATTTTGATATAGAATGACAAAGGTGGAGATAAAATTTCCGACCCGATTTCGAATCCGACAAGTTGGGAATAGGGGGTACTGGCTCATTTACAGCCCTTTTCCTTTTTTTCTAAAATTGACGCCGTAAGTTTTATAGACATACCACAATGAAGAGGTATCGAATCTCTTGTTGCATGGATAAATCCATGGATTATACATCCATTAAAATTTGACGAACTATATTTAAAGCCTCGAATGTTTGACTTCAATGAGGACTATTACTGTTTTTTTTTACAATTATGTTCAAAGTCGTGTCAGCAGGAGTGAACCATGGACTTTAATAGCGATTGAAGTTGATTTGTTTTGGATTTTTTCTATCTAACTCAACTGTAGAAAGAGCGAGATAAAAGTCCAATCCAACCAACTTTTAATTTCAGCTTCTTATTTTTTGTGAGTTTTTTTTTTGTTGGTACGCCTGAGCTTGCAACTCTGGCTCAAGTGGTGTTTTCTTGTGATACGACTCGCTGCGGGCTCGACGGGAAACATTTTATTTTGTTCTACAAATTCGATATTCATGTTAAACATCTTTATTAGGCGGCCTAACAGGTACATACTTCCACAACATATTCACAAAATACATAAATTATAAATATAAAAATATCGTTATGTACAAAGTTACAAACTAAACCTTAGTAACCCCGCGTGTCTCACTCCACAAAGAAATGAAGTTACTTACAAAAATGACGTAAAAATAAATTAATAATACTTTCTAAAAAGGAATGCAAAATAATACCCAACAAACTTAATAAAAATTGATAATTCTTACAAAAATATACATTAGACAGGACATGTACATAGGGCGCTGAAAAACTTATACATATATAAGGTTTTGTTTTCGAATCAAAATCATCCATCATTTAAAATATATTAATTATTACAATAATGTCAAACAATATTATTTTCCTTCGGCAGACAAGAATATATCGTGGGAAACATAAAGTATTTTTATAAATATAAAGGTCACAGCACACTGCAGCGAATCTACATTGGCGCCGACGCATACCTATCGTAACATCCCTGAATCAGCACGAAAAAGTACGAATCGAAATCTACCTAAATAGAAAATACCCAAATGGATGTAATTTAAATTTAATAATATTCAAATAATTTATTATAGATATATGATAAATGATAAATTTATAATAATTATATTTATTTTATTTAATAATATTATTTATTATTGTTCAAGATATTATTTGGCCATCGATCAGATTGCACAATAAACGTCTCTATATATATCTTATCCAAGAATTTTTAGCTGAATTAAATTGTTCTAATTTAATATTTTATATGTTTAGTATATATAGTTGAGTATATGTTTTTTTTTGGATAATTCGAGACTTTTTTTCCATGCATCATGAACAAGATGTACATATATTAATATGTACCTATATTGTGCAAGTCACTCTAAACAGACGCGACAATTGACTTCTACGTATTCAAGGTCAGTAATTTTTAATCGTGACGAAATCTATGAGTATTATATTAAATTAATAACATGATAGGGAATGTAGGAAAAATATAATTTTCATTTACACTCGCTAGTGTCACAGGATTTTTCTTACGTAATTCTGCAATCGAATACGCGACAATCGTCCAATTCGTCCATATTCGATGATTTTGTAAATCTCTATCGAGTGTCGACTCGGTGCAGTGTGGTATACCCATTAATCGGCCAGCCCGTTACGGGCAGCTGTCCCGGGCTTATCGCTACAAAGATCAACGCGTCGACAATGCAATAAAACAACCCTGGCGCTGACAACATACAGGGAATCCCAGACTACAACCTTCACAGGAAAGAGGCGGGCATGAGGAATACTCTACTTAGCAAACATTTCAACTACAGTACAGAGCGAAATTCAACTCTATTCGGGGTGGTTACGGTTTATAATTAGGCTTGGAGGGGCGTTTATATAACCACGCCTTGTATTGTCATGTCGGTGACCAATGGGGATAAAATAACTTTCCTAAACCAATGTGATGATTTATACGACTACAATAAGAACATAGAATAGTTGTAGTTGTGTAGCCACTACCATATTTTCTGAGTGACTCTCATCCAGTTTTAATTCTATTATTATTTTATAAAATTTTATACATGAAATTGATCTTGACGTTTGATCATTATTTTGCCTGATGGTAAACGACGGTGTGGTCGGAGATGTAGTACGTGGATCTGTAAGATATCTATTCACACTAGTTTTAAAAATCCCAAAATTGTAGTTTAAATACATTGAATATTTATAATATAATAGGCTATCACGGAGCACGGTCTCATAATAAACTAATTAACTAATGAATTAAAGATACCTACTCAGATTACATATGTCGCAAATAACCACTAACATGGCATAATCCATATTCCAACGATTGTACATAAAACTGGAATAAAAGCGTTTCATTCGTGTAGCTTTTATGTCGTTCCAGACGTTAGTAGACTGAGCAAACATGTTAAGGTGGAAATCAACGCGCGCAGCTATCTCTCTCGCACATCACAACCTTTTTAAACATAATATAAAATCATTGGTTAGGGATATTAGAAAAGTGAGAAATGAATTTGTTTATTTAGACAGGAGAAATATTAAAAAAAAAACAGATATTTCTTAGGTACATTGATGACGGACTAGTGAAAAACACATTTATTTTCTTACTCCTCAGCCAATTTAAAAGATATCAAAGAAAAACTATTTCTCCTATCATAATAAACAAATTCACACCAAAGATTATATGTTTAAATTTTGTGATGCGCGAGAGAGATATCTGCGCGTGTTGAGCGAATCTTGAACGATCGTTGCACTCTACGATTGAATGTGCACCATGCTTTTCTAGTAGGTATCATCATCATCATCTCAGCCATAAGAAGTCCACTGCTGGACATAGGCCTCGGTCGGTCATTGATCGGTCGTCATCCATTATCTACCCATTATAATTGAGTATAGATCAAATAAAATCAATCATCCTTTGAGGCCGCTTGTACAGAAACATTACTCTACTTCCTGTGCAGGTGAGTAAAAACCGTTACACTGTTTATAACCGCACATTTTGAGCCAATTTTATGATCAATCCACATACACGTACATTTAAAAAGATCTATAGATAATATTAAAATTATTATTTTCAAAACTTTTTTATACCATACAGATCTAAACGTTTGACCGCCAACTCGCCTGATGGTAAGCGACGGTGTGACCAAGGATGGGGCACGTAATCAGTCTTTCTACGATACGTGACACAGAAAATATAATAAGACTTGTGACTGGTCTTCCCACCTATTATTACTAACTACTAGGTCACTTTAATATGTATAATAATTATAGTTTAAAAAACTGAAGCAACCGACTTCTCGTGGATGCCATTGTCAGAACTGGACCAAATTGAAATGGGACCTGATGACCTGATGGGATGATAATGGGTAGATAATGGATGGTACTACTACCTACTGGAATCGGTCTTTTTAGAAATCCATGGGGGAGGCCTATGTCTAGCTGTGCACTTCTTATGGCTGAGATAATGATGATGATGATACCTACTAGAAAAGTATGGCGCAAGTTGAATCGTAGAGTGCAACGATCGTTCAAGTTTCGCTCAACACGCGCAGCTATCTCTTTTGCGCATCACAAAAATTCTTTATTTTGATACCACACTCGATGTATTTTGAAAACAATATTTTTTTTAGATTACTTTTTGCCGCCAAAAATCCTTAATTTTGTGTAACTCTCACGACTAAGACGAATCTATTGACACCACTCACATCAAAATCGGTCAAGCCGTTTAGGCTCTAGGGCGTGCCAAAGAAATATACATACATACAAACAAACATACATACCTACACTCGAAAAACATAACCCTCCTTCTTACGCAGTCGGGTAAAAATCGAAGTTAGTAACTAAACCCAAAACAAAAGAATATTTTTATAACCGAGTCCAACAGAAAAATCCCCATTTTTTATAGATAAAATTTCCCTGTTAGCTAATACCAGTGTGGGAATTACAGAATTCGGGATATCAAATAGGAAATTTGAAAAGGTATTCAAAACAAATATAGATTGATTTATACCTGTACCTATTAGGTTTTTACCCACTGCACCTAATGTATAAATAGAGGGTTTACCCAAAAATATTATGATATATGGTAACCTTCCTTAATTGACTGGCCTTGTGGCTCAGTTGGTAGTGTGTCTACTTGCTGAGCTGTAGGTCGTGGGTTCGATCCCCACCCAGGGCAAACATTTGTGTGATGAGCATGGATATTTGTTCTGTGTCTGGGTGTTTCTATGTATCATATGTATATAATTACAAAAAAAATGTATATATGTATTCTATCAGCCATCTAGTTCCATAGTACAAGCTTTGCTTAATTTGGGCTAGATGGTGTTGTGTGAAATGTCCTCAAATATTTATTTATTTATTTAAATATGTTGCATACATGTTACTTTTCCCGGGATTTTTACCGATATAATACATAGCAAGAGTACTTTTAAAATTACCTAAGTATCATACAGTAATTGTTGGTAAGCCGTTTGTGGGTTTTTCCTAACCCCAAACTAACCTAATTGGGTTTTAATCACTTGCCGAATAAATTTTAAACAGTGACTGATCAAGGGCAGGGGGGGGGGGGGCGGGGGGTTCAGTACACACATCAATACACACTGCGTCAATTGCTATCATTAATTATTTTTATCATTTACCGAATGATCCTGAAATACAATCGCTTCTTAAACGATCATTTCGCCCATCAATCCTAACTAATATGTTAAATTCGAAAGTAACTCTGTCGTCTCTCTCTCTCTCTCTCTGTCTATTTGTTACGTAATAAACACCGATATATGTTTACCAGTATTTGTAACGAAGTCATAACGAAGTCATCGATGAATTCGCTATGCGTTATAAATTAACATTTGTGTGCTTTGTTTGCTTTGATAAAACCTACCCAAAGCGGGGTGAAGACCCTTCCAAACCAAATTTCTGAATCCACGATTGATTCTAGGTAAGTATACGAATTTATTGGTTAAGAGCTTATTTACAGTTTATTTAGTTTAGGTTTTCCCTAACAACAATGAGGTATGTAAAGTTAACTTTTAGGTGTGTATTTTATTAGAAGTTTCGAATCATTTTGAAGAACTAATTTAAATATCTTTGTGATTGGTGTTGTCTTTATATTTTTAATCATATTTTAGAGAGTTTTGTAATGGGGAGCGCTGTAACGCGTAAAATTGGCCTAGTGCTATTGACCATCTTTCCATTAAGGTTATAAAATAACAAGACCTCGTTTATGTGGGTACACAGTCATCATCATCTCAGCCATAAGACGTCCACTGCTGGACATAGGCCATGGATTTCCAAAAAGACCGATTGGAAGCGGCTTGCATCCAGCGTCTTCCCGCCACTTGTATAAGGTCATCTGTTGCTTGTGGCTTGTATAAGGTACACAGTATTGTTTTTTATTATATAGTTTATATAGAATGTGACATAAAAAACAGTCTAAGTAAATTTTTTCGGGACAATAGAATCTGAAATAAAAGGGTATCAATTAAATGTGAAGATTAGTCAAAAGTACTAGGCTAACTTCTCCACGTCCATATTATGTACATAGTTTAAGGTGGAATAATAATATTTGAGTATTACATAATCACCTTCCCTAATTGGATGTTGCAATTTTGTACAAGCGCCATCATTTATTATATAAGCAGAAATATAGATGATTAAATTTAATGATGTTACAAGAAGCTCGGGTGGATTAAATATATGGTAAATGATTTATCTTCCAAGTATTCATTTGTGTTGAAATAGGATTTAAAAAGAAGTTTGTTTTTTAAATTGATTGTTATCGATATAGGTAATATATCAATAAAAACATGTTGGCGACAAATTCACAGAATCAATTTATGGTATTTTCCCCTACTTCTAGGGGAATTTTCTAGGGGGATTTTCCTATTTTCCCTTCGGAAAATACAAAAATTCTAAAACATGGAAACCAATTAGTATTTCCCCCGTCCCCTGCCACCGAGCACGAGGTTAAATCTACCTTTTTCTTTGGATTTTCTCCTACAAAACCACAATGACGAAAATTTTATGACCACAAAAACCCCCTGAACAAAAAAAAAACCATAGTCTATTCTTATAACATTTAAAAAAAAACAGTATATCAAGTTTGTGATATTGACGTTTTTTTCTGATCACATTTATTCACTGCAATAATATTACGATATATTTACCGTGATTTATATGAATATAATATGTAGTACTCCCGTATTCTTAAAAATCACGGTAAATATGCCGTAAATAGTAAATTTATTGTTATTTTGTGATACTATTCTACGTTAACGCATTTGTAATTTGAAGATTTAATTATAGATTACAAAAATATGTGACTTAGTTATATTTTCTTTTGAGCTACGTGATATGACGAAGAGCATTTTGAAGCCATCATGCAGGAGTGAAAAAATGGAACACCGTTCTATAACCCTATTCAGGATTTGTCGAAATCTACATTTTCATCTCTTGTCATTTACATGCAGAAAGACAGAGATGAAGTTTTCGTAATATAGTTTCCGAACAGACTCTAAATCCGGCGGATTGCGAATAGGGCTACTGAAGCGGAAACGTTCAGGGGCCATATCATAAACGTTCAAGCAGTTTATTTCTACTTTACTTTGAATTTTATCTCGCTCTTTCTACAGTTGAGAGAGCAAGACAACGGTGAAAGTAATATTGAAATAAGATTGTGGTAGCCCCCGAGATAACGTTGGTAACATTCTTTCTGCAAAAGCTTCAATGCCGAATAGGACCTGTGCTGTGAATTGTCTCCTTGTAAAATTTTAATTCATTACACACATAACACTCGCATATCATAACCGAACCTTTAAAACAAGAAATAACATGAAATGACATGACTAGAGTTTAAATTTCAGTATAGTACGTCGGCCTGTTAATCTTCAGCAGTTCGAAAACGTTAGGGAACACATATGTTGTGTTAAAGCCGATCATACCGTACGTGAAGTACTTGTAGCAGAGCTCTACTATGATTTTATTCTTATTGTCGAGACTATTCTCCGAGTTGAGGAGTTTGTTCTTGTCTTTGCCCAGAAGAGCGCATATAAATGCGTATGACATGGACTTGCCGATGGCTCGCGTGGCCAGCACGCCGCAGAAGCCGAGCGTGGTCCGCAGCAGAGTGCAGCCCAGCATCTCTATGGAGGGCCAGATGATGGGGTAGGGAGGGGAAGCGAGACTCGCGTGCAGGTTCCCCAGCTGGTAGTTCGTCCAGGATCCAATGAGGATGCCTGCGCACACGCTCACTATCATCGTCGTGTCTCCCCTGCAACCATAATAAATATATGTTACAACTCGCGTCAATAGAAAAGCGAATCTAATCGCAGCAGCGCTGAACTTATGCTCTCACTCTCTCTCTCTATTGACAGGAATCAATGGAAGAAATCAGGAAGGAAAGAGGGTCTAAATTTTAAAGTGAATTAACCGTATCATGTGGGGTATCATATGAAAGAGCTTAATTAGCATAAGTTAAAACAGGTTTTTAAATATTTTTACGATGTATATTTTTCGATATAAGAAGGAAAATATTAAGAAATATATGATTTCCCCATTTTATCTACTAGTTTGTACGGAACCCTCGTTGGGTGAGTCTGACTCGCACTTGTCCAGTTTTTCTACTTCAAAATTAGAAATCAGTTTTCTACTTTTAGTATGGACAAGAGCACGGTAAGCGTATTTCTCTTAACATCAGGTGAGTTGACGGTCGCTTGACCGCCAACTCACCTGATGTAAGCCTAATCCTGAATATAAAAACATGACGTTAGGACAGTACTATTCTTATACTTTACTAGGCATTATAATATATTCCCTACGGACCGATTATTCTAGGTGTAAACATTAAGATAACATTTGACACCTCACTACAGAGTAGATAAAACCTGTGATAAAACCAATGTTATTATGCAAGGGTAACTGTTTTTTTTCCTTGTTCATACGCAAAATGGAACAGTTTCAATTCAAAGAATGCGATATAAATACCGATTACACGTTCACTTTGTCATTTATTTATAGGAAATGTTTGTGTCACAACTGCGTAGTCACCAGTCACTATGATTATGTTTAGTCGTAATCCATGACGTGACCGGTACAGAAGCACTCGCATGTACCGCCGCGCCTGGATACTTTTTAGGGTTACGTACCCAAAGGGTAAAAACGGGACCCTATTACTAAGACTCCGCTGTCTGTCTGTCCGTCCGTCCGTCCGTCTGTCACCAGGCTGTATTTCATGAACAGTGATAGTTAGACAGTTGAAATTTTCACTAATGATGTATTTCTGTTGCCGCTATAACAACAAATAGTAAAAAACAGGATAAAATAAATATTTAAGGAGCCTCCCGTACAACAAACGTGATTTTCTGCTCGTTTTTGCTCGATATTGATAACGGCAACAAGTAGACGCGTGTATATTCACAGAATATTGAGTTATATTATTCACTTTAAAATAAAAAAATAAAATAAAACTAATATTTAAGGGGGCTCCCATACAACAAACGTGATTTTTGCCGTTTTTATAGATAATGGTACGTAACCCTTCGTGCGCGAGTCCGATTCGCACTTGGCCGGTTTTTTTACACGAATAAATCCGCATTTGAACAGCAACTCGCCTGTTGGAAAGCGACCATGTGGTCGGAGACGAAGCACGCAGACTTAGAAGATACTTTTACATATATTTTTATATTATATATATATATTTATATTATATTATATTTATATATTTTTATATTATTGATATATTTTTACTAAACTATACCGCCAATCTCGGGTTCTCGGGCTGGTGCACTGTGATATTACTTGTATTTTATTTTCGCTAAAGGATTGATTTTAAGCCGAAAAGCGCCGCGTGAACTTGGCCGTTGCAAATATTGTTGCCATGCAACAATATTTGCGCCCACCGCGATGAAACTTTTTTTTTGTGATTTAAGTAGGGTAGGAAGGGAGCAGATAATCTGAAACCGCACCACGTATCACCAGGGGGAGGGAGGGGGTTGAAAAGTTAGTAAAAAAGATCACGTGATTAATGGATGACCCCTGAAAACACTTTGTACTCAAGATCATCATCATCTAAGCCACAAGAAGTCCACTGACAGCCATAGGCCTGCCCGAGAGATTTTGAAAAAGGCCTGATGGAAACGGTTTGCATCCAACATCATCAGATTACTTGTATGAAGTCGTCTTTCCACATTGTGGCTGGTCTTCCTACGCTGCGCTTGCCGGTGCGTGACAACTGTACAATATTAGCTGTGACTCGAAAGACAAAAACAAAATTTAAAAAAGATTAACTTAAAAAGTCATTAAACACAATTAATATATAATTAATGATATCTTTCATAGGTTTTTCCGATTGTTCAAATTGAACAAATTAAATAATGTTAACGGATTTTACGTATATTAAAAGTATCTATATTAAAAGAAAAACAAAAAACCCGATTGCGTAAGAGCGACTTTGGTAGCGTTACGCTTGATAAGATGTTGTGTGTACGTTTACACGAAAAAGTATGCGCAAAGTCGCTGTAAAATGTATTTAAATGAGATTTATTTAGAATGATTATTTTAAAACTTGTTGTTTAAAAAAAATAATTTAAAAATTGTTACGAAAAAGTGCAATTTTTAATTTTTGCGACAGTTATATTATAATTATTTCCATATAAATGTAGCTTATGGCCATCAAACCGGTCCAGCCGTTTAGGCTGTAGGAAGCAAATAAATATACCTAGAAACTATAATTATGTACATGAAAAACATGACCCTCCTTCTTGCGCAGTCGGGTAAAAACCGTACCTAACGTTTCCCAACAATGCAGACACTGCAGTGTTCGGGATACACCTATCTTACTATTAATACTATCATTTTATGAAAATATTAATTTCAAAAAACAAATCAAATTCAATACTGATTTCATTTCAACCACCGATTTTTAGGGTTCCGTACCCAAAGGGTAAGACGGGACCCTATTACTAAGACTCCGCTGTCTGTCTGTCCGTCCGTCCGTCTGTCACCAGGCTGTATATCATGAACCGTGATAGTTAGACAGTTGAAATTTTCACAGATGATGTATTTCTGTTGCCGCTATAACAACAAATGCTAAAAAAAATAAGGGGGCTCCCATACAACAAACGTGTTTTTTTCGCGATGACGTGATCAGTTTAAAAATAAATAATTGAATTAAAATAAAATTAATAATTTTTTTTTTGCCGTTTTTATAGATAATGGTACAGAACCTCCGTGCGCGAGTCCGACTCGCACTTGGCCGGTTGTTATTTTTGATGACAGCGCGAGCCAATGGAGGCAAATAGTATATCAACCTATTTAATTTACATACATAGGACGAAATATATATACATATATAATTACATAATATATATTATGTATATTTGTTCCTTAGTACCAAACAAAATGAAACCCATAATTAATTTATTTCGAGTTAATCAAACAAACGCCAACGTCTGTTGATAAAGAATAATTACAAGTATTATGTCGTTAGATTCGTCTTTACTGCACGAGTGTCACCGGGTTACAATTATAAACAACTATAAGTTTAGAAAACTCAAAAACTACCGGAAAAAAAACCGCTGAACTGATTTTGATGAAACATAGATAAGAACACTCCCGACCTGCACCTTTCAAACAAAATCAAAATCGGTTCATCCGTTTGGGAGCTACGATGCCACAGACAGACACGTCAAACTTATAACACCCCGTCGTTTTTGCGTCGGGGGTAAAAAAATTACAGACGATTTTATGTATATATATATGTACGAAAATGTACTTTTTTTTTTTTCTTCCAAACCTTTGCAATAATTGCTATCACCAATCAACAATTTCAATAATTATTATCACAATGTAAATTATTATAGTTTAAAAAACTGAAGCAACCGACTTCATATTATACGAAATTGCGGTTAATTGGATGAAATTTTTCCAGTTATTGTGTTATAAAAACCAAAGTACTGAATCAAACCGATTTTAAACAAAAAAAGAATCATCAAAAACAATTCATGATTGGCGGAATAATCGCTGAACAAACATACACAAAAAAACAACAACATACAGTCGAATTAAGAACCTCGTTCTTTTTGGAAGTCGGTTAAAAAATAAAAGAAATTATGTGGTAACAAGCAATAAGCATACAAAATACAACTGAATTGAAAACATCCTCTTTTTTTAGGTCTACTGCAAATATATCTATTATACATAAAATTATATGTTTCAATAATAAATAGAATTTGGATGGAATGAATGAGTGAGTAGCCTATGTCCATCTTCAGGTTTTAAGCTGTTGATGAGTGCCAAATTTCAAAACAATCGGTTCAGCCATTCGATCGTGAAAAGGATACAAACATACATTACTATCGCTTTTATAATTAAATATTCGTTAGGATTTATCAATAAAGTGCATGCCTTGAAAAATTTAAACTGTTCAGAATTTAAGGTTGGTCGGAACATGTAGCGCCATCTATTGTACCAGGCTCGAACTAATAACTAAATAAAATCCGATTCCTAATTATGCCGCTTGAATGTTCCCGAGTAGCGTAGAAAAAACTCGGTAAAGTATTTATATAGAAAAATGTAAAAACGAATCATCATACCTAAATGTCGAGTTTATTAGAAAATTAATTAACTAAAGTAAAAATTTATGATATTCTTCAGATATTGCATTGAGGTGTGACTGGGTTATGTAGGATTAAAACTCTCTAAAATCCCCTCGGTGGCCAGCCTCTGTACACCAATGTTAATTACTTGCCCTAACAATAATACCAATCATTCAAATAACCAGTATGAAAAGAATGAGATCCAATAGTGACCGACATTTGAGCCTATTTATATCCGACTGCGCAAGAAGGAGGGCAATTTTTTTTTACTTGGCTTGCAAAATTATTTTGGAGACACAGCACACAGTAATATAACGACCCTACTTCAACAATATGGGGAACGATGTCACCATCGTATCTCAACATCGTGTGACGATGTTGATGCCGTTTTCCGGCAGAGAAATGAGAAGTTCTATTTTTTTTTTCAGTCAGTAATAGGCTTGCGCTCGACCTCTAACTCGCCTGATTTTATACAACCATTGCGGGCTACGATTGAGCACATTTGTATAGAAGAAATTTATTCAGTTGCGATTTGAGACACCTACTAGATTTCGTCTTCGGAGAAATGATATTCGTTATTTCACAATTCGGATTTATAAATTGATACTTGTCGTCATTCTATACATGTTATACTTATTAATTGGAAACCTAAGAAGTTCAAATACTGATAATTGACCGAGCGAGCGAAGCGTCAACTGGCCAAATTCGCCAACAGGGCGTAATTTAGAACCAATTTTTTTTACCATTCTTGTTGCGTGCCGCTCAGGAATGGAATTCTTTGCCACCATCTCTGTTTCCTGAGACCTACAATCATGGAATTTTCAAGGCTAGAGTGAATAGATATCTTCTAGATCAACGAGCTCCATCCTCGGCCACACCGTCGCTTAACATTAGGCGAGTTGGTGGTCAATCGTAGATCTATCTTGTACAAAAAAAAACCGGACAAGTGCGAGTCAGACTCGCCCACCGAGGGTTCCGTACAAACTAGTAGATAAAAGGGGGAAATCATATTTTTTTTTATATTTTCCTTCATAAACCGAAAAATATACATCACAAAAATATTTAAAAACCTGTTTTAGCTTATGCTAATGAAGCTCTTTCATATGATACCCCTCATTCCTCGCATAAAGACACAATTTTTTTGTGATTAAATTAAAATGTCGAGTTGTCGGATTTTTTCCTATATGTGTACTCTAACACAATGCTTCTTGCCAAATTTCATAGTTCTAGGCCAACGGGAAGTAAGTACCCAATAGGTTTTGATTCCTTTGTGAGTGTCGAAATGTGCGTTTTTTACGACATATTCGGCTGTAACTTTTTTTTATGAAAACTGAGAAATTTTATTTTTCTTTCTGCAGCAAGATACTATGGATCTGCGTATATGGTTTTAATTTCAACATGATACCTTTAAGCGTTCCCGAGATAAAGGTCTTGACACCCTGACAGACGGACAGTTGGACAGACGGACAACAAAGTGATCCTATAAGGGTTCCGTTTTTTCCTATTGAGGTACGGAGCCCTAAAAAAAGAGGTCGGCGATTTTTGATAGGAGGGATGGAGGGATGGATAACAGTAACAGCCTGGATATGCTTGATGCATAGTAGCGCTGAATAATAGCGTAATTAAACAGAACGTCTTGGTACAACGAATATATTGTTTATGTATCCAACTATACATAATATATCACTCCCAGAAACGTAGCAACATAGTATTATTATGTATTAAAATTAAAATTGATCTTCCAAGGTGCTTAAACTAAAAAAATATTTGTTCGTGAAATAACGTCTGTAAAATCACTTAAAATTACGAAATCGGCCAAAATTTTAGCTTTCCATAAAAAAATTGTTATTAGTTAAATTTTAGCTTTTTTTATAAAAAAATATTTTTCTTATCCAACTTTATGTAGATATTATGTACAGATGACCCAAGGTGAACTCCAAATAAGCTCTCTCGCGAGGTCTACTGTTCGTAGAACTACTAGTGTTTTATAAGGTGTTCGCGATTATAACTCATTGAAATGAAACAAATTTAACAAAAGGTGATAAAAATATGTAAAAAATATGCAATAAATCTGTTAAATTTGTTTCATTTCAATTCAATATAGTGATAGTTGTATACTCAGTGCTCACCTAGTAGGCGTCCACTTGTCAGCATTAGGGTAGAACACTATAACCAGCACCGAGATGGGGAACACCAGGAACGGTGCATACATCTCCTTGAGGAGGATGCCATCCAGCCAGTCCACGGAGGGGATGAGGGCGACGAGGAGCGCTGAAGACAAGAGCAGGCCCGCTGCTATGTCCTGGAATGACAATCATATCCAATCAATCTTAAAGTTCATGATTTAAAATAAATAGCAAGTTTATATTTGACCATATGTCACATTGTGAGACACGCAACAAACAGAGAATGTAACTTCCAGGTATAGGATTTTGTATTTAACTCTGAATTTAAAATGTCAATAATTAAAATCTTGTATCAACAAAATAACATAAAATGAAAGGATTATTGAAATCAGATATTTAAATAGTTTTCTCCTGTCGGCTGAAATTTTAAGCTACTAACTACATAATCTTAATATCACACTTATACAGATAAGAAGAATTACGATTTTATGACATAATCTCTCTATCACAAATATATTATATGTAAGTATGTAATTATATTCCTTGCAAGAACATAAATAAAATTATGCGGTGGATAAAATTCTTGAAAATGTAAATTTTTATTTCATTTTCTTATTAATGTTGCAAATATATTACAATTGAAATTTTTTATTTCAGTTTTTATTAATCTCACAGATGTATTACAACTGCATATTTTTATTTCAGTTTTTATTAATCTTACACATGTATTACAACTGTAAATTTTTATTTTTGTTTTTATTAATCTTGCAGATGTATTACAACTGCATTTTTTAAAATTAATTTTGCATATATTGATGCTGTCACCGTGGTTAACTTTGATTCCATGTCAAAGATTGTACATAGGATTTTTTCAAATACAAAGTCATGATTTTTTTGCCAAAAAAATAGTCGTCAAAACAACTGCTAATTGATTAACTAAGTAATTTGACTAATAACTTTTTGGATAAAATGTCAAGTACCTTCGAAAAATGCTATGTATAATGTTTATCACAAGTTCAAAGTTACTCACTCTGACTGTATTGCAACTGCAAATTTTTATTCGTATATTGTTATCATAATTTTTATACAAGCACACTAGACTGATAATAACATACAAACTGATTTATCCACATCCAACAAAATACCTTTTCTTCTGTTTAGTTGGGTAAGAATATGAATGGTTTATAGGTTATAGGTCTTTTAGGGTTCCGTAATAAAACAAGGAACCCTTATAGTTTCGCCATGTCCGTCTGTCTGTCTGTTTGTCTATCTGCCCGCGGCTCTGCTGCTCAAAGACTATTAGTACTAGAAACCTGTAATTTGGCATGGATATGCATATTAGTTATGCCAAAAAGTCATAGAATAAAATCATGAAAAAATTTTTTTTGGGTACCTCCTGTACACATAAAGGAGTTTAGTTGCATAGGTAAACTCCTAATGTCAAAAGACATTAGGAGTAAGTGCTTGGGAGTATAAGCTTTGAAGTAATAATTTTTGTTAGAGTCCCTCCCTCTCCACTATCGGCTAAACGATTGACTAAACGGTTGACTTTGGAGATATTTAAATATTCATGTTAAGAAGCATAATATTGAAAGTAAAAGGAAAACTGTCATGCCTCAGTAGACTTTACAAGTTTTTAACGAGTAATAGTTGATCACAACTAAAAAATGTAAGGAAAATGAAAATTTCATGCAAATTAAAGCAACAATTAAGTTAACTTGTATGTTCATAGTATCAAATAGAAGACGCATGATTTAAGTTCATATAAATTATGACGAGCAACTACAGAACCCTACTTTCCGCATGGCACGACACGCACTTGACACCTTATTTTTATAACAGTATTTTTAAAAACACTTTTAGACAAGCTAAGCATCACTTGTATTCTGCGCTTTATATTAAAGAAAAGTAGCTATAGCTGTTCGGATTCATCCGATTCATTCAATTCCATAATAAAAAAACTTGAAATTAGCCTTGCAATATATATCTAAATTTATAGATTTTTGAAATATTTTGGCTCTATATTTTACTAAAAATATAAAATATACAAATGGTGCAGAATAAGGATTCATTACATAAAATGTATGACTAGTAACTTACCAGCACACTGTGCATTCCAAGATACACTCGACTAGTACAGATCAATGTGCACCACAGCACAGCTATCAGCATGCCCCAGTGCATCGGGTACACATATCTATCCATGGTATAGAGTAACACAGAGAATGGGATGGACACTCCCACCATGGCATGTGTGGATGGCATGCCATACTCTATCGCCCACTTCTGTTGAAGCTTTTGAACGGGGTAGCCAGGCCGAGGCCAGCGTATTATATCTTTGAATCCTTGCCCTGGAAAGTAAAATATCACATTTATTTAGCTGATAATATTCATATGAAAATACTGAGTCGAAATTGTTGATTAATTTAATTTTATTTACTGGTTCGAGTAACATGTGAATGTAAATGTAACTCATGTTTACTGAAAGGCAAATTGTATAATGTACAAAAATAAACTGATTTGTATAGGATGACAGATAAAATAAACATTGTAACTGGATAAAATCACACTAACTATTAATATCACCAAGACTTTAGATTAGTATCAATGGATTTAAGGCGGGGTAAGTCAGTCAGGCAGGGCAGTGAAGAAGGGGCTTCTGAAACCTCCAGCCTGTAGAGAAATGACTTTACAATGATTTTTTCATTTTCAACCTAACTTACTCTAGTCGAGGTATTTGGAGAATCTCTACTAGATTGTCATAAAGGAACCTAACTTATTAATTTATCAGTCCACATTGTTTAAAAAAAAAGTAAATAATCTAAATTATTAATTGATCCATCTTTGGATGGCATTTTTGCATTGTCATAAATAAACCCTAACAAACTAACATATTGTTTCATTCATCTTGGATGAATAACAAAGTAAAAAAAAAAGGTGACTATGAAAATAAAACAAAATATGTTTCTTTAACAGAATAAATAGTGCTAAAAATAGTCTGTTGGTGAAAATGTTGCTTCTTTTTATTACTGAATGAAATTTATTTACACTTGTAAAAATAGTGTGATGATTTTGTATTGGACTATTCTGATCTATATATATATTTTTTTTTCTATACAAGTACTAGAAGTAAAAAGTAGGATTCAATGAATAACCTAGGGTAAGACCTGTCTATGAAAAAATATGAAGTATATAATATAAACTAATCTCAAGCCCAGTTGGGTAAACACTATAAATTAATAGTAGCTAGAAGAACTTTCAAAGACTTAATTTCTGGACTTACCAATTAAATTTATATCTCTAGTAAATAACTACACTACAAATTAAGTTCAAAACTCTACTTACCAATGTACATACAAACTGTCCAAACAAGAACGACCCTCCGGCCGACCGCTCCGTCGATATTCCAAAACCAAAAGGGTATGAAAGTAGCGTAGAAAAGTTCATCTCCCAGCTCGGTGCCCAGAACGAAAAGGTAGTACCAGAACTTATTATTTATGTGGCATTTCACTTCTTCCCTTGCACCGCACTCTCCTGAAGTATCCGTATCATACGAAGACCCAGAACTGCTGGATATATTACTCGGTATCCGTTTGTGCTGTTTTATATCACTATCTTCATTTTCACGGCCGTTTCTATCAGGATATATCACCTCCGATGAATCATTTACTCTTTGGTTACTTTTGTAACTTACACCGAAAAAGTTTTGCACTTTTACGACTAGTAGGGGATCTTTTAGATATTCAACCATGTTATCCCACATTATTAATTATTATCTAAACTTATAAGAAAAAATAAATCATGTGAAAAAAAGAAAATAAAACTCTAAATTCGCGGAACAACCTCGTAATGTTACCAGTAAAGTAATTTCCGTATATTACAAAGTACTCTTTGAAAGTAACTAAATAATATGATGTGATGATTGTGATGTGCGTGAAATGTGTATCACTAACTTATAGCATCTATCAACATCACTATAACACTATGCTGGCTGCAGGGCTGCCAGAATTGCCAGATATAAAAAAGGGGTGATCGTACAACTGCTACGAAAAAGTCGTAGGTATATCAGGGAAAAATGAAACGAAAAAGTCGTACAGTCAATCGGGGTAACTTAAACCTTCAATAAAAACTTTTTTTTGACGTGACAACGTCTAATAAATTGTCCCGTTACGTTACGCTCATTGTCCCGTTACATCATCATCATTTAATAAATGTTTTGTTAAGATGTTGTCACGTTAAACTATCGTCTGTAAACCGACTTTACAGACAACAATTTTTTTTAAGGGATTTCCCGAAGAAATGCTGCCATTTTTTTTTTAATAGCTTTGGCCTCAAATCAACATTCCGTGTATGGTTTCGTTACGAAATGTTGCAAGGTATTAAAAAGTCGTACGATTTCGATCTAGCGATCGTACCTCGGCAAATAAGCTAAAAAGTCGTATGTTTACAACTTCGTACATCTAGCAGCCCTGATGTAAACAGTGAAAATATAGGCTCGATGACACTGGGGTAGTTTACGAGCTGCTAGTCGGCGAGCTTAAAAGCTAGCGAGTGAGCGAGTAAGCGAGTGTCGATAATACAACACTCGCTCAGTAGCAAACTAGCTAGCGTGTTGGAACCACCGACCACGTGTTCTCTTGCGTGGCGTGCTGTCTGCGTCCTCGCCTGCGAAATGCCACGTTCTCCTGGCGTGGAACTCGCTCTCTTTGTGGATGACACCACTCTCTATACCAGGGGATGGAGTAAGACCATACAGCTGGCCCATATTCAAAAAGAGCAACGAGCCCTCAATCTCCTAGGAGATTGGTTCAAGAAGTGGGTCATCCAGGTCAATCCCGATAAAACAGCAGCCATGTACTTTTACCCCAATCTCAAACGACCCTCCCCCCCCCCCCCCTGCCTTCACGGTCAACCTATTCCATGGGTCTCCTAGACGAAATATCTCGGCATGACTCTCGACCGCTGACTCACCTTCTCCAAACACATTCAGACCATCCGCAATCGAGCGGCATTCTTCCTAGGCCGCCTCTCCCCCCTCTTGAACGAGCGGAGTAAATTGTCGCTTCGCAACAAGATGACAATTTACAAAACTTGAGTTCGCCCCGTCATGACTTATGAGTCCGTGGCTTTCGCCTACACTTCCCACCTGAACCTCGAAAAGCTCCAGGTTTTCCAAAATAGGTTCCAGCGCAAAGAGGTCGGAGCTCCCTGTTTCGTTCGGAACTCCGATCTGCTATGCAACCTCGAGCTCCCCTCGATTCTTCAATTCATGAAGCACGAGTACGAACACGAAGCACCAATTGACGTGAGGTTGACGTGAGATTAACGTAAGGTAAACATGAGATTGACGTATGGTTGACGTGGGGTTGACGTGAGATTGACGTGAGATTGACGTGAGCTTAACGTGAGATTGACTTGAGGTTGACGTGAGATTGACGTGAGGTCGACGTGAGGTTGATGTGAGCTTGACGTGAGGTTGACGTGAGATTGACGTGAGCTTGACGTGAGGTTGACGCGAGATTGACCAAACAAAAAAAAAAAAAGAGGTATTGTCAACTCATGTTGTAAATTTTTTCCGATTTATTATTTTCAGCTTTCTGCTTCAAATTTTTGAGATTGTAGCCCTACAAGGGCTTGCCAAAGCTATAAATCTTACGAGGTAATGTTTGTAGAGTTGGGGTTAGGCTCTAAGCTACTTTTTTCATGCCTTGTTTTTTCCCTTAGTGTTAGACAGATTACGGCTAAAATATTTTTATTTGTTTCCATAACAACGCCGTCCGGCGAGTCGGCGCAGTAAGAGCGACGTCACGCCACCCCCTGACGTCTCGCTGCTGTCTTCTGCTTAAAGAGATTTTAAGATAAGCTAATACTTTCATTTGTAACCTAACTCATGAGTACTGTTAGGCGCAATGTAGTTACTAAATTCAATTTTGTGTCGCAGGAGAGCATGATTCAGTGCCCTGTGTGTACCCAGGTCCGGTATTTTAAGGGCCAAAAAGGCCTCAAAATTCACCAATCAAGGTGCCACCCCAAATCCTCCCAAATTCCTCTTTCGGCACCGTCTCCTACCGTAATTTCACCGAGTAGCAGCTTTCTGAGCGCTGCTACGCCTTCCAAACCGTTTTGGGAGATTTTAAGCTCTGTCAAAAATTCTTTTCCGATTTTAAAACGCATCCCGCGTGGCTCGCGTGTTTCGGTAGCCTATTCTTTAGCATCTGCTATTCGGAACGCTATTTAAGAAAAATTCTACATTTACTCACTTTTCCATACAGTGTGCTTTACGTCCAATTCGATCCGTCTAACAAAAAATCCCTTACTACTAGAGTAAAGGAAAACTGCGTAAAGTATTTAGTATTGGAAGAGAACCTTTTAGGCCTTAGTAATATTATTCCGCCTAAAAGACGGAATAATCAAAATTCGAAAACATCGAGCGATTCGGCAACGATCAAAGTAGTTGAAAATAAAATTAGCGATGGCGATATCAAAGGTGCCGCACGCATCTTGTTCTCCAGCGATACTATTGCTCCATTTACACCAGACACGGTCCAGTTACTTCGTGACAAACATCCACCTGCTGCGGCAAATCTCCTTCTTCCTGATCCACCACAATCAGATGATGTTGCTTTTTGTGTAGTAGTTTCGTTAGTTGAGTCTGTATATTGTTGTGTTGTAGTTAATAAAGGAAAAAAAAAACGGAGATTGGCGTGAAGTTGACGTGAGGTTGAGGTGAGGTTGAGGTGAGGTTGAGGTGAGGTTGAGGTGAGGTTGAGGTGAGGTTGAGGTGAGGTTGAGGTGAGGTTGAGGTGAGGTTGAGGTGAGGTTGAGGTGAGGTTGAGGTGAGGTTGAGGTGAGGTTGAGGTGAGGTTGAGGTGAGGTTGAGGTGAGGTTGAGGTGAGGTTGAGGTGAGGTTGAGGTGAGGTTGAGGTGAGGTTGAGGTGAGGTTGAGGTGAGGTTGAGGTGAGGTTGAGGTGAGGTTGAGGTGAGGTTGAGGTGAGGTTGAGGTGAGGTTGAGGTGAGGTTGAGGTGAGGTTGAGGTGAGGTTGAGGTGAGGTTGAGGTGTGGTTGAGTTGAGGTTGAGTTGAGGTTGAGGTGAGGTTGAGGTGAGGTTGAGGTGAGGTTGAGGTGAGGTTGAGATGAGGTTGAGGTAAGGTTGAGGTGAGGTTGAGGTGAGGTTGAGGTGAGGTTGAGGTGAGGTTGAGGTGAGGTTGAGATGTGGTTGAGGTGAGGTTGAGGTGAGGTTGAGGTGAGGTTGAGGTGAATTTGAGATGGGATTGAAGTGAGGTTGACGTGAGATTGACTTGAGGTTGACGTGAGGTTGACGTGAGGTTGACGTGAGGTTGACGTGAGATTTACGTGAGGTGGACGTGAGATTAACTTGAGGTTGACGTGAGATTGACGTGAGGTTAACGTAAGGTTGAGATAAGGTTGACGTAAGATTGACGTGAGTTGACGTGAGGTTGACGTGAGATTGACGTGAGCTTGACGTGAGATTGACGTGAGGTTGACGTGAGATGGACGTAAGGTTGACGTGAGATTAACGTGAGATTGACGTGAGAAAGACGTGAGGTTGACGTGAAGTTGACGTGAGGTTGACGTGAGGTTCAGGTGAGGTTGAAGATCGAATCAGAAATAAAGAATACGTAGACGTACAATAGTCACCGATATAGCACAACGGATTAGCAAGTTGAAATGGCAGTGGGCAGGGCACATAGCACATAGAACTGATGGCCGATGGGGCCGAAAGGTTCTCGAGTGGAGACCACATACCGGCAAGCGCAGCGTAGGAAGACCAGCCACGAGATGGACAGATGACCTCATACAAGTGGCGGAAAGACGCTGGATGCAAGCCGCTTCCAATCGGTCTTTTTGGAAATCCATGGGGGAGGCCTATGTCCAGCAGTGGACTTCTTATGGCTGAGATGATGTTGATGATATAGAGATCTAATGTCAAAATGAAGTCTCACGTTTAGAATTTAAGGCGTATTTTCAAATGAGCTGTGACTATTGTGCTTAGTAAACTGAACTATAAAATGCCAATGTGATAATAATTACATTTGTAGTACAAAATACGATAGATATCTTACTTATGTGAGTTTGCTGACAGTGGTTCTGCGTAATACTGTGTTTAAGCCATTTCTATTTACTTCTGTCTTCTGTGGCTAAAATAGCATAAAATTAAAAACTGGCACCACTGATACATCTGTCAGTAGTTAACGGCTAATGGGACGATTATCTACGGCTATGAATAAATTACAAAAAAATGTCTGCAGTTGACATTTGGTTGACATAGGTTGCCATTTTGACACTGCTTTAATTATATCTTGTGCGTTCCGAATAGTTCCGAATATCCGATACTTCATTGAAATCTTTACTATCCTAATTTTTTTGTTTATATTCACATTACAAATATCAATGAAGTATTCCGAGTAGATTTCAATCATGAGAAAACGCATTTTTTTTACAAATATCTCTATGTGTTGTCTACTTGTGCTCTGTTTTGTTTATAATAGTGTAGTTAAGACCAAAGAGGTATTGATGCAATAATACGGAACGTAACATTTATCCTAATTTGTTAGACTGAAAACTGTGACTGAAAATAAAAACAACGGCGACCCGCAGTTTCCTTTTATTTTGTATTTACGCACCGTTGTTCGTTTATTTGAATGATTGCAAATACATTTTATTTATAATCAAAGTACGAAATAACGCTACTATTGATTTCGTTCTCCGTACATTTCATGTAAGTTACAATCTATTACTTCATAGCTTAGATCTTCCTAGGTTACGAAAACTTTTCCAATTTTGTTGGAATTTGTAAGTGATTTATTTGTGTTTGTAGTATCTTAATAAAATAGAATTGTAAATATTTACTGCACTAAGCACTGGAAGCTGTAGTTAAACTACCAATTCCATCATACTCATCATAATTATTTACTTACTATAATTTTACACTGAAGTTGAATTAAAAAGTACACAATTACTATTGCACACTTGTTCTATGACTGGTTTAATATTTTAGCTTTATGGAAGTTTATAATAGATACTGTCTTTTATTGCTTAAACTATTACTTATTCATTACTGATGTGGATCTTCGTTACACCTGTTCACCTATGTCTTTTGTGTGAGCGAGTTAAATTTTAGCTAGAATAATGATTTTTCCAATAGAAAGAAAGGTTATTAATATTTTATATTTAAATGTGTTGGCAACATCTTTGCCATTGAAATTAAACAACTTTATAAACCTACTAGCTGTGCTCCACAGTTTCACCTGCATAGTGGTAACATAAAACCGGACAAGTGCGAGTCAGACTCGCCCACCGAGGGTTCCATACAAACTAGTAGATAAGAGGGGGAAATCATATATTTTTTTATATTTTCCTTTGTAAACCGAAAAATATACATCGTAAAAATATTTAAAAACCTGTTTTAGTTTATGCTAATGAAGCTCTTTCATATGATACCCCACATTATACATTCACTTTAAAATTTGGACCCTCATTCCTTGCATAAAGACACTATTTTTTTGTGATTAAATTAAAAATGTCCAGTTATCAGATATTTTCCTATATGTGTACTATAATATAACACAATGCTTCTTGCCAAATTTCGTAGTTGTTGGTCAACGGGAAGTACCCCATAATTTTTGATTCCCTTGTGAGTGTCGAAATGTACGTTTTTACGACATATTCGGCTGTAACTTTTTTTTACGAAAACTGAGATATTTTATTTTTCTTTCTGCAGCAAAGAAACTATGGATCTGCGTATATGGTTTTAATTTCAACTCTATACCTTCATGCGTTCCCGAGATAAAGGTCTTGACACCCGGACAGACAGACGGACAGACAGACAACATAGTGATCCTATAAGGGTTCCATTTTTTTCTTTTGAGGCACAGAACTCTAAAAATTGATTATGATAAAATGTATGCCTGTCAGTCTCCAAATTTTAAGCTGTCCGTACCAAACTTCATAATCAAATCAGCCTTTTCACCATGAAAAGGTAAGAAACAGTCAGAGAGACAAGAGTAATTTTCGCTTTTATAACATTAGTTACTTATGTAGGTATTTTATACTTTTGAAAAAAAACATATTATGTATATACATTTCCTGTAGTATTTGGCCCAGGTAAGACTCAGAAAGAATGAGAAAATTTAAGAAATCATAATCTTGTCTCTTAGTCTTGTTTGGCTTTATAGTTCAGTTGGTGGTATGATTGCCTATTAAACTGTAAATTAAAGGTTCAATCCCCATCCAGCATATTATACTTAGTCTGGCCATAAATACTGTTACAGTTAAAAATAAGAAAGATATTACATTTGAATTTGGAATCTGTCATTTTTATACGATTGTTCATTGAGTTTTCTAATTTTGGCGCCAATACATTGTACAATATTTTGCGATATTAAAATGGAGTGGGGTGATAAAGAGAACCGAATCGCTGTGATTGCATTACACAAAGTTGGTATGGAGCCAAATGCAATTTTTAAAACTCTCCATACGCTTGGTATTAGTCAAATGTTTATGTACCGGGCTATTAATAGGTACAATGAGACCTCCTCTGTTTGTGACAGAAAAAGATCTGGCCGTCCACGTAGTGTTCGTACGAAAAAGGTGGTCAAAGCAGTAAGGGAAAGAATTCGAAGAAATCCTGTCCGAAAGCAAAAGATTTTATCTTGGGAGATGAAGATAGCACCCAGAACCACGTCGCGTATTTTAAAAGATGACTTAGGACTTGCAGCCTATAAGAGACGCACTGGTCATTCTTATTCTTATTCGAGGTGGGGGCGATGGGTCCTGCACTGACGTCCCGCTAGGGGTGTATTGTGCATTTCCCCCTACCAGCATCACCCGAGCCAGCCCAGCTCCTTGAAATATCGGAGCACGGCTCTGGGCTGCTGGCACAACTGCTCCAGTGGTGAGGATGTTTGAGCAGATAATGATAACGAAGATGATGAAGTAGCATGCCGTTGTGGTGGTGACAAAAGCGATGATAAGGCTAAGGCTGAGGCCGAGTTCAAAGCTGAAGCCGAAGCTTTCACATGCAATCCTGTGGATCTCCTGGTGGTTTCCGTGGCTTCACAGTGCCAAAGCACATGTTCCACGGTTTCATCCTCTTTTAGACAGCCCCTACACAGAGCACTGTCCGTATCTCCCAATTTGTATAAGTGGCTATTCAAATTGCAATGACCAGTAATAAGGCCCACAAGTATTCGGAGGTCCTGTCGTTGCAATTTCAATAGGTTATTCGTAACGTTTCTGTCAAGGATTGGAAAAGCTGCCTTAGCGTGTTTGCAGTCATCTCTCTTTTCCCACAGTTTTTGTTGCTCTTTTTCCGTGTGCCGTCGTAGTTGTTCTCGCACTTCTGTCGCAGTTGGTTTGCAGAAACTAACCAAGTTTCTGTTTGTTTGTTTCTTAATGCCTTCTTTTGCAAGGGTGTCTGCTATGTTGTTGCCTATACATGACCCGTGGCTCTTTGTCCACCTCACTATCGTCCTGTGCCTTTTTGCTAGTGATTGTAGCACCGAATGACACTCCGCAATGACTCGTGACCTCGTTGTAGGTCTCTTGAGTGCGTATATAGTGGCCGCGCTGTCCACGGTGAACATGATGATTCCTTTGCTGTCTGAATCTTCAGAAGTTATGAGAATGTCACTAAGTGGCTCGACTGCTTTGGCAGCTAATAGTACGCCAACTGCCTCCGCTTGCAGAGCTGTTGTAGTTTTATTTAGAGCTACCGATTCCTTGAGTTCCAGCTCCGGCGAGTAAAAGCCGCAGCCTGCTCCTTCTATGTTTTTCGCACCATCAGTGAATATGTTCCAGGACGGCAGTGCCCCTTCCAGGGCATTATCCTCTGTGACCAGCTCATACTTTTTACTGTCAAGATGTACACTTGCTATTTTATCTGTACCCTTTGACGCTTCGGGTATTATTTTTGTCGCCCTGTCAAGTATTCTACAATGATTTGTAGTTGGACCCGAGATTCTCCATTGTTTGGTAGATGTGATCCTCAATGCTGACGCCATTGCTTCCTGTTGTATATGTAGGTGCAGTGGTGTCAGTCCAAGTATAATTTCAAGAGCAGCCGAAGGTGTTTTCTTCGTACATCCGCTTATAAGTGAGCACGCGAGTCTTTGCGTTTGTTGCAGTTTCCTAATCACTGTTGTCAATACCGTGCGAGTCCACCATACCACGCATCCATAGGTGAGAACTGGTCGCACTATAACTGTGTACAGCCAGTGGCATAGCTTTGGTCTAAGACCCCAGTCATTTCCGACTGCTCTAGTGCATTGCCATAAGATGTTTGTTGCCTTTGTGGTGATATATTCGAGATGTTTTCCCCACAATAGTTTGCTGTCAAGCCAGATTCCCAGGTATTTTACCTCTTTACTAAGCATCAATTGGGTCCCAAAGAGTGTTGGAGTTTTAAGATTTGCAATCTTATTCTTGCGCGTGAACAAAACCAACTCCGTTTTTTGTGGATTCACGGACAGGCTGTGTCGTTCGCACCATTTCTCTACAACTTTTAGTGCTTTTTGCATCTTTTCACATAGAGTCGTCTCAGAGATTCCGGAAACCATGATAACTAGATCATCTGCATATGCTACAGTGACAATGCCTTCTTTATTTAGGAGCTCTACAAGTTCGTTGACCACCACTACCCAGAGTAGGGGGGACATAACTCCTCCTTGCGGACATCCTTTTTTGACTTTGCAGCGTGTTGTGCCCGCAGTCTCTATACTCGCTGCTCTGTTTGAGAGCATTGCCGTGACCCAGGCAGTCATTCTATCGTCCACTCCCCTATTTTCTAGTCCATCCCTTATACTGGGGAAGGTAGTTTTATCGAAAGCTCCTTCGATGTCTATAAAGGTTGCCAAACAACTGGCACTGGTCATTTTTTAACTGATAATTTAAAAAAGAATAGGGTGGTAAAATCGAAACAACTACTGAAGCGGTACGCAAAGGGAGGTCACAGAAAAAATTTGTTTACGGATGAGAAAATCTTTACAATTGAGCAACATTTTAGCAAACAAAATGACCGTATTTATGCTCAAAGCTCTAAGGAAGCTTCCCAATTAGTCGACAGAGTGCAACGTGGGCATTACCCGACTTCAGTGATGGTTTGGTGGGGTGTTAGCTATGAAGGAGTGACTGAGCCATATTTTTGTGAAAAAGGTATCAAAACATCGGCACAAGTGTATCAAAATACCATTCTTGAGAAGGTAGTTAAGCCCCTTAACAACACCATGTTCAATAACCAAGTATGGTCCTTCCAACAAGACTCGGCGCCAGGTCATGAAGTCCGGTCCACGCAGTCTTGGTTGGAAGTGAACGTTTCGGACTTCATCAGAGCTGAAGACTGGCCGTCGTCTAGTCCTGATCTTAATCCGCTGGATTATGATTTATGATCAGTTTTAGAGAGTATGGCTTGCTTTAAACGCCATGATAATTTGGAGTCCCTAAAACAATCCATACGATTGGCAGTGAAGAATTTTCCCATGGAAAGAGTGCGTGCTTCTATTGATAACTGGCCTCAACGTTTAAAGGACTGTATTGCAGCCAATGGAGACCACTTCGAATAAGCTTTTATATTTTAAATTGTTTTATATTTATGTATTAAACTAACACACTGTAAAAGTAATAAATATTATTTGCAATAAAAAAATATTTTTTTTCTTCGTGACAATATTTATGGCAAGACTAAGTATATTTGATGGACATTTTTTTTTATAGGATAGAATGACTGATCAAGTATATACGATTGCTGTTGCTGTACTAGGCTCACGGCCTGTGTTACGGCGTACAGTGCTCTCCCCGAACTATTCACAATTATTCCAGCCCAAATGTTATTACAACAATCTAAGTGAATATATTGCATGTGTTTTATATACATATATATAGTAGATATTTAATATATTATACATAAAAACATATTATTACACAAAATGTATATAATAATAATAATAAATATGTATACTTATACAAGATTTGATGTGTAACATAATGTAAGTATTTATTTAAAAAAAATGTATATAACATTTTTACAGCTATCAAGTTCCCATAGTACAAGCTAAGCCTATTTTGGAGTTACATACTCCTGTGTGAAGATTTCCACCAATATTTATTTATAGAATAAGTCATGAAAAGAGGGTGTTTTTTGTGAAACTTATATTCTCATTAAATATAGTAGATCTTATCAATAAACAATAAATATCAATAACTTGTTCTAACAAATAACAGAATCTGCCAAACCCACAACTTTGTAAATAGGTCTACTAATTTCTTTGCTGTTTCACAAATTCCTAGATCATGTCTACAGCTTCTGTTTTTTTTCCTCAGTATTATCTTTTTCGTATATATATTTGCATTCATTCATATTGTCACTATCCTGCTCTATTTTGCCCATGGGAAATGTTTGTTTGTGTTCTAATGTTTATCTGCAATCATTAGTAGTAAATGTTGGCATTAATGTTTTTCCCGCATAAAACTTCTATATAAAAAATAATCAAGCTACAAAACTAATCAGTGATATAAAAATAAACTGTCCATCTGTTTAATAACCAAATATGAATGTTTAGTGGGGCCGGCACACGCAGATAAACTCTTTACATAGTTACAAAGTGTTTGTCTTTTCACCATTCACTGTGTAATAATTGACAGATAAGGCTTCACACTCAGTTGCTGTCTGACTGCTGTACCGGGAACATTTGTACTAAGCAATTTATTTGCATGGTGGAAATGTGGAAAGTTTCAAATAATATGTGAAGTGTTGTAGTGTTTTGCAATTTTGATGATAATGATCTTATTCATATGGGGTATTTTATAGGTAGTATTAAGCACTTTTTTACTTAGCATACAATATAATACCAATGTATTCCCAAATATTTATTTATATTTGTCTTCCCAATGGAAGAAAAATGTGCCTCTTGGAAATGTATAAATTTTTAGTTTGGTTGTTTCGTAAAAATAAATTTAAATTAATAATTTATATTGTAAATAGTAGTCCCTGAAGAACTTTAATTGTTCAGTTTGTCCAATTTCAAATAATTAATAAGTTATTAATTGACATGCTCCAGGATCTACCTATGCAAAAACGTATTTATATAGTAGTTAGTATAGTAGGTGCCACCATGCCTTCTGGATCCGCCTATGGAATACTATGCATTCGATTCATCCGTCTTCTTATTCAAAATGAAAGTTTCGGGGCTTAGGGGTCCGGAACCCTAAACCCCCTCTCTTATGTACACCCATGACTGTGACGCCACACAAAAAAAAAAATATGGGTAATTCCGTAAAATGCAGCTAGTTTTGGTGATGGTACAAAATTCTTGTCAAATATTAGTGGCACGATTAAGCAACGCTCCTATTGCGCGGTTAAACAGCTAATGTGAAAGCACTCTTATTTCTGCAGAACGAAATGTGCAACGCAACTGCACTGTTTGCAAACAGCGCGCTTACTCATTCAGTAGAGAGATGTGGTTGAGTGGTAGCACTCGTGTGACAACACTGTATGTATTATTTTATGTGCTTATCTATTGTGTTGTTGTGGTAGGTCAGCGCTAGAGGGACATGGCGACGGACGAGGGAGTGGACTCGCTCAAACTATACTGGGACCATTTCTTCAAAGCGGAGACTGGTACTTATGAGGTAACACTTCACACCATAATCAAGTAACTTGTAGAAGTTATACTCTTAAAGAATCTAGGAAGAGAAGTATACAATATTTCGTTTCCTTTTTTTTTTTTTTGTTTCATATCATATTGTAATTTTTGGTACCTAGAGGAAAACTTAATATTGAAGCAATTTGAGGCGTTTTCTGCCAGTCATAGTGGTTGAATTGATGAGAAGAATCAGTTTATGTGCGTCAAAGTCATGTTCAATATGCACATTTTGATGGTTTCCTTAACTTTTGTTTATATTCACATTAGACAATTTAATTCAATACATTTACAGTACGAGTATCTTGCTATAAAATATATATTACCTAGTTCCTAACTAAACTTTCGACGATTTAGATTAGTTTGTTCTTAGTTCCAGTCCACTGCACAACTTTCCCTCTATTGTAGATTGTAGTGCAACAGATATTTTGAGGAAGTTTTGTGCAGTAAAGTAATATTATGATAAAAGTATAAGTAACAATTTACGTCGCAGTTACGAGTACTACGACGTAAATTGTTACTTAATAATATTTCGCGCGCTTTGTGTCATTGCCCTATAACCAAACTTATCAGACGAAGAGTAAAGAGTTAATGTTCTTTCATCGAAAGTAGTATTTTTATTCGTAGATTAAAAGTCAATTGTGAAGGTCGTAGACTAGGATCAGAATTTCAGATGCAGATTGCCTAGCTGGCAAAATGCAAGCAATGCATCGGCGAGACTACGCGTATCTTATTCTTTGTATGAGAAAAAGTTTAATAAATTAGTTAAAACCGCACGGTAGTCGCGATTTCATAATTAAGGCGGTTCAGTCGAGATCGATGGCTGTGCTGATTTAATCAAACGTCCATTCAATTACTTAATATATTTACCAACGTGTGATAAGATAACGGGAATATAGTTATCGCCCTATTGTAAATAACTCATTGAGTGGTGATGCTTACAATGTTTATAGTGGACGGGTGGAAGGATGGAGGCAGGATGTCTTTAACGAGACGCAATCGAAGGTCCGACCTAGTTGGCTATTGTTCAATTAACGTTCAATAAATTGCCATAAAGCTTGTCAATCATTGGAAAACTGTATAGATCACATAAATACACATGAACAGCTACCGATCAGGGGCCGTTCCGCAAGCGTTTAAGCAGTTTTAATTCAGTATTACATTGGTCTTGCTCTTTCTACAGTGGACTGAGAAGAGAGAGCAAGACACAGACCAAAGCAATATTGAAATAAGACTGCTGTTAAGATTGTGTTAACTCCAGTTAGCGCATGGCTCGTGGCGTGGCGATTCTCGTAAATTGTAATTGAAAACGGGTATTACCATGAGGCAACGCGTCTTCCTGCGGAACGCCATCTATACCATCCATATGGCGTAGCTGGTGAGGTGCAGTTTAACTCCTCTTTTTAACCGACTTCAAAAAGGAGGAGGTTATTAATTCGGTTGAGTTTTTATGTGTGTTTTTTTCATAACTCCGTCATTAATAAACCGATTTGGAAAAATATTATCTTTTATTTGAAAGCATACATTCAGATTGGTCGCATAAAAATCTCACCGAAATAAGTAGGTAAGTTCCTTAGTTTAAATTTTTAATACAAAATGACTGGGATAAATATGTCATCTAAGTAGAAGAAATCTCGTATTTTGGAGTTGGTTGTTTCAGTTTTTTTCATCATCATCATTATCATTTCAGCCTTTCCTTTATCGATCCACTGCTGGACATAGGCCTCTTCTTGTCACATGATTCTTTCCGTTCTTGCGCTAATCTCATCCAGCTCTTGCCCTCTGACTTGACGATATCGTCTCACCATCTGCGCTTTACTTTTAAACAAAAAAATATTATTTGCACGAATTCTCATTCGCCCTCTCGGGCCCGCTCGGACTGCCTGACTGGCAGGCTGGCATGGTCCAAAGACGTTCCTATGAGTGACGCTCAGACTTGTATGAGTCTGGTTTTCTGCTGTTTTTTATTTATTTATTTTTTATGGAAGATAGATCTACGATTGACCACCAACTCGCCTGATGTTAAGCGACAGTGTGGCCGAGGATGGAGCTCGTCGATCTAGAAGATATCTATTCACTCTAGCCTTGAAAATTCCAAGATTGTAGTTCTCAGGAAACAGAGGTGGCGGCAAAGAATTCCATTCTTGTGCAGTACGCAATAAGAATGTGGGTCGATATCGCTGAGTACGGATTTTCGGCATTTCAACGAGAAATGGGTGGTAATTCGCCGACTTTCTACTAGTCCTGTAGTGAATCCTGTAGTGATTCCATGCATATGTCTATGTATGTACGAGCGACAGAAAATCGTTTATTGCACACTATAACATCTATTCCAAACTCGGTCCGACCTTAATAAGTTGAATATCGCAGCTTGCCTATTATCAGAGGTTATTGAAAGAAACGAGACATCTTTTTCCTCAATCACCAAATCGAAAGGAAAAATGATATTCTTATCTCTTTCTACATACCTGTATTTCTCGTAAACATAGAACTAATAACTAAGAAGCAAGTGTTGGAATTATTAGGTTGGTAAAATGTGATTATAGTTTGTACATCTCTGGTTCGGATAGAGAACTGATGTGGCATTGAGGGCGCTGCTGTCCTTATTTCATTATTTAGTTCAATCATAACGTTAGTTCCCATTTTTGTCACGATAGTTCTTTATTTAAACAGACTGTAGTTGCAGGTTAACGTGATCTTTGTGTCTGTACAGAAATCGACCTGGCTGGACTTGTTTCTGGCCGAATTCTTGATACGCATCAACGATGGCGCCAACCCCAAAGAGTTGATCAACTTTTGGTAAGCGAATCAATATAGCATCATCATTTTTACATTCGATAAAATAAAAGTAATTAAAAAAAATTTAACCGATTTCAAACTGAAAAAAGAGAAATAACACGAAGAAAATTAATACTGGAAGTCTACCTAAATAGGTACGTACACCAACTAGTTTTTGGGGTCGGTGTCAGGATCTAAACTGTCATCAACTAAGTCCTATACAGACACCGATCTCAAAAATAGTCGGTTTACGTACCTACTTAGGTAGACGGCCAGTATTGATTTTCTTCGTGTGCGTTGTTCCAGCCCGGTGAGCGGCGTGGTGACCCTGGTGGGGTGCGAACTGCTGTGTGGGATCCATCGAGTCACCTCATCCATTAACACGCACCACTCGGCGCCGCTTGCTCTCCCCCTAAATGCGAACACAGACGCAATAGGTACAACCCATCCGTACAGGGCATCCGTTACAACTACCGATACTTTTACTACGCAAGATAAATCTACGTTTGACCACCAATTCGTCTCATGTTAAGCGACGGTGTGGCCGAGGATGGAGTTCGTCGGTCTAGAAGATACCTATTCACTCTAGCCTTTAAAATTCCAAGATTGTAGGTCTCAGGAAACAGAGACGGCGGCAAAAATTCCATTAACTAATTATTCATTAATTTAAATAAAAAATTCTAAGATTTTTTCGATTTTGATTTTTGGAAGTTACGTGTTGTTTTGTTACACCCTTTAATTTAACTCGCCTCAATATTTGTACGATCTTAAACCTCAACACGTAACTCCACAGATTAGGGACGGGTTAAAAGTTGCTAAAAAAATGGTTGTCTGTAAAGTCGGTTTACAGTTTACAGACGATAATTTTACGTGATAACGATGCGTCACAAGCCGAACGCTTGGGCCGATCGTGCCTCTCTATCGCTTGTTCCGCGCTCTCGCTTGCACGCTCGGCTCAGGCGGAACGTGACAATGAGTAATGCTTTTTCGTGCGTGCAGCCGGCGTTCATCGATTTATAAGACATTATCACGTCAAAAACATCACGTGATTAACGTACGGCCCCTAAGACCGTTAAGCGGAAACAGTACGTCTAAATGGTAATTTCAGCGTTAGAAGAAAGATCTTAGAAATTATGTTAATGCAACGTCTACTCACCAGATGACACTGAGATTTCGTGTAGGTACGTATATAACTTCAATGGTAATATGGTATCAAGGAGGTATTTTCTAGTGTTCGTAAATTCTAGAACGCGTGGTAAATGATGTAATTAATGAGCTTTTTTTTTTTTTTTTAGTTTAACGTACCTATTTTTTGCGCGATTGCGTAGGGAGGGTTTTGTTTTTCGAGTGTATGTATGTACATTTATGTATGTATGTTTCTATATGATCGTCTACAGCCTCAACGGCTTGACCGATTTTAATGTGCGAGGTGTCTTTTGATTCGTATTCACTCCCTGAGTGTCATTAGTTAAGTTTGTTCCTGCATGTGGTGCAGATGCTGACCCCAAGCCTGTGTCACAGTCTGCGAGTGTGTTCGCGCGCGCCAACGCGCAGTCCTCTGAGGAGATCCTGAAGAAGTACCTCCTCGGGGGCGTCGCGTGGCGCTGCCTCGTGCTGCTGCAAGCGCTCGGAGTTGAGGTATTCACGTATTTACACATCTTTAACTTTTAGCTGCTGGGTTACTGATATAAAGTTGTGCAGCTTAGGCGTAGCTAAGCGGAGCGTAGGGAGACCAACCACGAGATGGACAGATGACAGACCTCATGCAAGTGACGGGAAGACGCTGGACGCAAACAGTTACAATCAAGTCTTTGGGAATCCATGCCTATATCCTGCCGCAGAATTCTTGTGGCTGAGATGAAGATGATGTGAAGGTTAAACGAAACGTTGCCGAGAACTTGTCCACACATAAAAGTAAAAAAAAACTGAACCGACTTCAAACTACGCAAATTCGTTTACTTGGATGACATATTTTTATATATAAATTTATATAATTATTATATATAATAAATGACGGAGTTATTAACAAACACAAAAAAAAACCGAATTGTGAACCTCCTCCTTTTTTGAAGTCGGTTAAAAAGGGAGCATCCTGGAATATTCGTCAAGAATTGATTCAAATCAATATCCATAATTTAAACAGATTATAGGTTATGCGTATAGTTAGTAATTGCAGTTTATCAGCGGGGTTCGACCTGCGCCGGCGCACGACGGAAGCTATCAGTATTACTATAAGTTGGAATGTTTGTCTGTGTAAAGATTTATACCTCGGAACAAGTTTACGAAAATTAAAACTTCTGACTCAAAAATGAGCTGAACGGATTCTGTTGAAGAAACATAACTAAGAATACTCGATCAAATCTCTTTAATACATAAAAGTAGATTGTATCATAAGGGAGCAAAATAATATTTTTACGGCGAGGGCGCTTTGTTGAATCCAGAGCAAAGTGAGGGATTCTAGAGTAGAATCCCTCGCTACGTTCAGGATTCTTTAGTAGAATCCTGAACGTAGCGAGGGATTCAAAGTACGTCACCCGAGGCAAAAATATATATTGCGCCCGAGTGATACACTCTACTTTTCATCACCCTCTATGAGAAAATAAAAGGCGCCTCATATTTTATTGTAATATTATTATTTAACAAAACATAGAGAAACAACTAAATTGAAATTAAATACTATCTAATAATAAAACAACTAAAAACTTATATTTACATTTGAGACATTTGCGCAATTACGAAAATTTATTGTTACAGTTTCATTAGGAATAGAAAACAATATTTGCGTTCGATTTCTTTGGCGCTGAACACTAAGATGTTTCAAATTCAAAAAGTGCGCGGCAATGATAATTGCGGCGCACTTATAAAGAGGATTAAAAACTCATTACTGCCCGCTAAAAGTTTCTTATAGCAAACACCATCTTTGGGTGCACTTAAAGGCGAACCAAGTTGTCCTTTTCGAATAGATGGGATGAAAAATAGATTACAATCTATTCATTCGCTTGAGAGCTAGTCCGCGCCGCCACTGAAGTCCGATGGCGAAATTTTGGATCTAAATTTGGCTGGCCCGCCATTGTCCCCTGAAAAAAAATAGAGCAAAAACTCTTCTGTAAAATTGTACCAATGGTAGATAGCTCAAACGAGCACTGAGGTGACGATATGGTACAGCATACGAATAAAACCGCAGTATGGTAGTACTGTAGATAACGGGATCACATCGGTCCATCAGTAGGCTATCGGACGCTCGAACTCGCCGGGGTATTTGCACTTGTGTAGGTGTATTCCAGGAGCTAGTTACAAAGGTTATAAATTCACGCTATTCTCGCGGTTGTGCCTGCGATCTAGATACCATATTAAGTATTTATATTATAAAGAATATATACACTTCATATGGTTACCATTGGTTATATTTTTATTCACATATTTATTTATATATCTTAAATCTAAGTTTTTACAATATTTCTACAAAAAAAAAACATTTAAAAAACTTAAATCTAGGGTCCCGCCGGCAGCGGGGCGGGGCTCAAGTTGCCGGTGGTAGGGGCTACAGAGATAGGAACCTCCTGACATATTTTTATTATTATTGTTTTATATTATTTTTCATATGGTTTTCTTATCCTATCCTAATAATCCTTATATCCGAATCCTACTAATAATATTATAAAAGCGAAAGTAAGGGTCCCTCGGAGGTTATTTTATTTTATCATCATCACTGCTTTAAACTTCCCCCCTTTTTATGGGAACCACCCCTCCTATCAGAAATCGCCGACGACATTTTTTTTTGTACAAGATTGATCTACGATTGACCACCAACTCGCCTGATGTTAAGCGACGGTGTGGCCTAGGATGGAGCTTGTCGATCTAGAAGATATCCATTCACTAGCTAGAGTTGACAATTCCAAGATTGTAGTTAATTAAATTAATACAGATTAGCTGAAGATCTGGAGACGGACATAAGCTACATTTTTTTCATCATCATCGCCGTTCACCTTTCATCACCTTTTTTTTTTCAACACTACGCTGGTTAAATCGTGGTGCACATAGTACTTGATAAGTTAGTCACTGACTCGTATATGTTTGAGTCAACGACGCAAACATATACGTTCTTCAAACGTTTTTTTAAACGGTACAAGCGCGCATATTATAACGCGTAGCAAATATTATATCAAGTAAAATTTGTTTATTGTGATTAATTTAATTTGATTGCATTTTAGTCGTGATTGTTATTAATTTAAAACCGAACGGGCCAATTTTTATCTTTCACGTAGCATTTTAAATTTAAAAACAAATTACTGACAATGATTGTTATTTAAAAACATTATCATTAACAAAAACAAAAAAAGCTAATTACAACAAATTGGTAATCAACTTTTTATAAAGACGATAAAAAAAAGTTTTTTTTTATCAGCCCTGTTTGTACAAACTGTCCCACTGCTGGGAACGAGCCATCTTCTCATCGTGAGAAGGGTTAGGCCATAGTCTGCCACGCTGGCCAAGTGCGGGTTGGCAGACTTCACACATCTTCAAGATCATTGAGAGCTCTCAGACATGTAGGTTTCCTCACGATGTTTTCCTTCACCGTTTGAAGTTGGCGGTAATCAACAATACGCACATAACTTCCAAAAGACAGAGGTGCGTGCCGTGGGATTCGAACCCAGGACCTGCGGATCGCAAGTCAGATGGTCTCACCACTAGGCTGCCGGAAACTTAAAAAAGATATGTTAACAGATAATTATAATTATTATAGTTTAAAAAACTGAAACAACCCACTTTAAAAAATGCAATTATGTTTACTTGGATGACATATTTCTTCTAGTTATTTTGATTAAAAAACCAAACTACTTAACTCATTTTGATGAAATTTTTGTGACCAATTTGGAAGTTTATCATTTCAAATAATTTTCCGAATTGGTTAATAAATGATAGAGTTATGAGGTAACCAAACATTAAAAAAATATACCACCAAATTGAGAACCTCCTCCTTTTTTAAGTCTGTTGACAACGCATTATGTACTAAAAAGGTAGATTTAGACTTCAATCAAACGATACAAAATATAAGCTAATGAAAGATACAAGTTTTTAGTAGTAGATACATTTACCCCGTGATTTTATTATAAAATATAGGCTCGAGAAAGCTGACAATAGCTCATAATCAGCTACGTAAAATAATTCACTGAAATTAACACTTTTGAGCAAATTAAGATCAAGTTTAAAAAGTTCGAATAGTCTTTAAGCTAAGCTACAGGCAGACGGCCGGACGGACAGATTGACGAACATGGTGAAACAATAAGGGTTCGTAGTGACTACGGAACCCTAAAAAGTATTACTGCAATGAATGAATTGCGTAAAATTGTGTTGTGGGGTTAGAAATAAGTGGCGAGAGGCCGTTGACCCGCGACTGCGATGTATCAAGCTAGCGGATCTCGGCGCCCGCGCCGACCGCAGCATCCGTTCAAGGTTCTATGTGAAATCTTATTTATCTAGCACAACTTTGCAATATGTATTTAATGTTTGTTACTTAATTTGTTACCTCATAACTCCGTCATTTATGAACCGATTTGAAAAAATATTTTTTTCTTTGAAAGGATATAGTATATACTTTCAGATTGATCTTTATAAAACAAAATAACCGGAAAAATGGCATGCAAGCAAACGAAATTGGTTGTTTCAGTTTTTAAATATAATAATTATTTAGTTATAGGTGTTTTACTTTGTATATAGCCTGGGGCATTCTGCATATATGGGCACGTAACGCCTAAAAACTTCGAATATTGTAATTTTCTGTGAAAAAGTTCGCTTCGGCCGCGTACGTAACTATTGTTTCCTAACTAGTTACGTACGAAACATAATTATAAGTTTTTTTCCTTATACGTAACTCCAGTTTCGTAGCAGGTTTCATTCTTTGTCATAGCAGAAAATGATTGCAAGATGAACGATAATAATAAATAAGTTTTTTTTAATTCGAAATAGATCTACCTACATTTGATTGACCACCGTCTCGTCTGAGATGGTAAGCGAAGAATGGAACATGTTTCTTGAGAATATTTAAAAAAATAAAATTATTCACTCTAGCCTTGAAAATTCCAAGATTATAGTTCTCAGGATTCAAAAAAGGTTGTAGGGAATTCTACTCCTTTGTAGTACGCATCAAACAGCTCGACCTTCTTAACTGACTTGAGAACCTGGACCACAAACGTCAAGTTCAAAAAGACAATAGTATACTTACATTGTCTTTTTGAACTTGGCGTTTGTGCGTACAATTCTGCGGGTCAACAGTATTGCAGTATTTGTGATAGTCTTTAAGACAAAGTGGCCGATCGACATAACTAACATCGAAATCGATGAGGAGAACTATATGCATAGCTAGATGGGGCTGTGTGAAATTGTCCATCACTATTTACTTATATACGCTGTGTATGCAGGGCTTATCCTGTTGCCGGCAGCTGAGCTCGGTCCTCATCTGGTTGTTCGGCGAGCTAGGCGGTGCGACCGCGGCCGCCCCCGCTCCCACGCCGGCGTTCGTCGCCTGCGCGCCCGCCGCCGCTCCTGCTTGCGCCGGCGTGAGCGTACCAGCACGCACTCCTATACACCAGCTGTTCTCGCACAGGTTTGTGTCTAACCCCACGTCGGACACTCCATACATCTGAGTACTAGTTCGTGACACATACGCAAGTTGACGTCTGTATGTAACGCACACACATGAAGTTAGGGTCGTTGTCTGACAGCCGCTCGCTTGTGATGTCGTTTGGTATTCGTGCATTCATACTCATACTCTATCAGTACCATGTCACTACCCGCGTCACAGAATCTCAAATATTCTCCATGTTAAATACTCTAAAACTAACTTATCATATAATTCTCCTCTGCCAAGACTATGTCGTACATACAATGAAATTAATGTTTTGCTAAACGATCTCGATATATTTCACGACAAATTTAACGCATTCAAGTTTAAGTTATTACTTTTTTTTTTTTTACTGAACGCAATAGATTATAATATCACTGTTATATTATCTTAAAGGTTTTCGTTTTAAATTTATATAGTTTTAGTTAAAAAATGATGTAGACGCCTGTTAAAGGTATGCATATCAGAACCTATAATAATATTAGAGATTACCTACTAAGTCTCATGTAATATGTACACTGTTGGTGTTTCGAAAATAAATACTCATTTATTTATTGCGTCCTGTATATTACAAATTACTTCTAGTAAAATCACTTTTTCCTTTTTCGTAATAAAACAAAAAAGTTACGAAAAATGGCGTTTTTTTTTTTACCGGGAGACGTATTATTATTATTATTAACGACATCTCTCACATCAAAATCGGTCAAGCCGCTTAGGCTGTAGGCGCTCATATAGAAACATCCAAACATATTACCCACAATCTACATACATACAAACATACGTACACTCGAAAAACAACCCTCCTTCTTGCGCAGTCGGTTAAAAATACACTCTTCCATTCGTCCTTATTTGCAGATAAATTTTACCGATATGCGTAAACATTGTAACGATTGTAAACAGCTCTCGTCCGAAGCCACGACTTAGACAACAGTTAGTATGAATGGTGAAGGTGAAACCCAAACAACGATGCGAATGACATCACAGAAGTAACATTACTTTGATAACAGCACAGACAAACCACAGACATAGTAGATGGAGCATTATATATAGGATTTATATATATAGTTTCATTTAAATGAAGACCTTGCGTGCCTCTTTTTTTGTACTGACTGTGACGCCACATAAACGATTTTGTGATGGAATGTTCCATCCGCGCGAAATCTATTCAACCCTTGCATCTGCGCGCTGGTACTCTAGTAACTAGTTGACAAAATATCGAATCGGAAGTATATATCACCTGGAATTAAATAAATCTTGGTCGTCAACTGCGATTTTTTATCGTACTTGACACGCTCGTTTTGACACGCTAGGTACATACACTTGGGGTATCTATATAAGTCTATGAGACAAATAAACGTATTGATGAAGTTGTTTAAATGGCCCAACCAAAAATGTGTCTGAAAACATCTAATCCAGATTTTTTTCAAATATAAATGCGTACTCCGCCACCTCTGCGAGTGGGTGTCTCTTTTTCTGTTATTTTTTCGGCTTTGTGGATGGGCGTGTTTTATATTGGTGAATTTCATTGACTCTAGCTCGGAAATTCAAAAATGCAAAGTTAGGATAATCTTGGCGAATGATCGAAAATCCATTTGTTGGTAGATGGTAGAATCCCAGGTATAGATATAAAATGGGAGTCAAAAAACTGGAACCGTCCTGTCTATTTTCTACAGGATTCATTTCGGGGAATGTGCTCAAGAGCTTCACGACCTAATTCCACCCTCCCCATTTCACTGCAGGACTAGCAGAAAATCGGCGAATTACCACCCATTTCTCGTTGAAATGCCAAAAATCCGTACTCAGCGATATCGATCCACATTCCTGTTGCGTACTGCACAAGAATGGAATTCGTTGCCGCCATCTCTGTTTCCTGAGACCTACAATCTTGGAATTTTCAAGGCTAGAGTGAATAGATATCTTCTAGATCGACGAGCTCCATCCTCGGCCACACCGTCGCTTAACATCAGGCGAGTTGGTGGTCAATCGTAGATCTATAGTGTATAAAAAAAACCGGATAAAAGCGGTCACTTTTACAGCGGCCTATAGGCGCCATTAAATTGTTTATTACGTAAGACTATTTTTGCTAGTTTTTGACTTAGTTTAGTTTGAGGCTGAGATGATTCTGAAACAATATTTCGTAGAATATGAAGAGAAGCAGTGAGTTCTTTGTAATAATTTAGTGGGCCAAGATACATTTTAGGTCAATGCGTCGCCAAAGTTAATTTGTTACTTATTAGTTTTGGCTTTTCAAAAAAGCGATAGTGGCTCCATCACTCAAATAGACGTATTTTATTTATTTATGTATGCATATACACACATGTACATTGGTGCTTATTTCTAAACCATAATTAAATTACACGGTTGTACCCCGTTAATTGGGGCGTAGCATATATTATGGTTATATAATTGGCTAAGTAGGTAAATATTCATACAGTCTTATAGTAGTATTATGTTTTATACATTATGTATCCCAAATATCGTAGGTTGAGAGACACATTTGAGATGAGTTGAATTAGTTTATAATATAAAACAAAAATACCCGTTTCGTGGCAGTGTATTGTTATTCAAAAGTGAGTGAAGGGCGACCAGTGGGCACTGTGGGTACGGGGCGGATGACTGATACCGCTGCGTTTATCACCAATATTTATTGTTTACACTTTTTGGACAGTTTTTATCGCGCTAATTGAGCCATAGAACGCCGATAACCGCCAAATACTATAATTATGATATAAATAGTATGTAGTAGTTGTTATTTGTAACACTCTCGAGATAACTTGTTCTGAGCCGGTCTGGCTCCCAACTGATAAGATTAGGTTTTTTTAAAGAGACAGAGATCTAAGACTTAGTATGAACGAAGTGAACCCTCGAACTTAAACATGTCTAAGTTAAAGATTGTCTTGAGAGATTAATGTTAAACAATTGTTTGAATAACTTTTATAAAGACTTGTTTAAACTGTGCCAGCAGTTTAGTAATAATTTAAATCACAGACTATATGACCTAGAGATCGAAGCTATCGAATTACGTATTAAACCTTTAAAGCGGTACGATACGCATGCGGTGGGAATTTCAAAGATACGATTTTTGTCATTGTAGCCAAGTCAGGTATCTGTTGTTGATCATGTTTGCGACAATCTAAAATTACTCTTTATACCTAGCCATTTTGTTTACCAATAATACATCTTGTTACTTATATTAGCCTAGAAATCAATTTTTACTAATTCAAGCAACCTCTCGGCATAGGTCGAGGCGCTTTACTATTTGTTAAATTGACGTGATAACATAAAAAACGATCTTAGATTGTCGCAAACGTACAATAATTGTCCGAGCTAGCTACAAGGACAAAAAAACTGTTTGATATTAAAAATTCCCGCCGCATGTCTACCTTAAAGGTCTACCTTACACTACCCGATTTATCGGGCCCTGTCTATCGGGTCCCTGTCTCGAAAGTACGGAGATCTGGACCAAATCGGGACCCTGTCTCTTATTACACCGCCCCTGCCGACAGGGCACGATAAATAAGGTGATGTATGTGGCCTTTTACTTGAAGGAAATGGCAATTCATCTGGAGCGTCTTTCGCCTGTAGTATTTTAAAGTAATGAGGCATTTCCCAAACTGCAATGAATTTCTTAATATCAGCATGATTTGCGGAAAGTATAACCTTTAACCTGTCGCGGCAATTTTCACCAATTATATTACGCATTTTTTACACGACAAGAGAAAATTACTTTCTTGTTTTAATTTAGAAAAAAGTTTACGTTTGACCGCCAGCATTTTAAAATTATTCGCTGTAATAAAATCTTTAGGGTTAGAAAACAGTTTTCTCCTTTTTGTATGAAAGAGCGCGCGACAAAGTTTCTCTCAAGTAAACTATTAGCAAACGCAGTGTACTATTCGCAGAGCCACTAGTAATTTGCTATACTCGATATGTCTGTCTGCATAATAGTTGATTGGAGCACGCAACGCAGTCATTCAGCCACAAACCGCATCATAGATCATATTACTCAACTCATCGACTTTACAACGTCCTACTTGCCCATGTCGTGGTAAAATCTACGTTATTGATTACAGACAAATAACTTTGAGCTCAGTCTATCCATTTAACCATGATGTCGTCTAATGATGCCATATAGACAGCAATAGAACCGTACGATTGGTTAGGTACAGGTAAGGCGCTGCCCTTTTCGAGAAACTGTGTACAATAAAATACAACCTCTTTTTTCAAATTATCACCTCCGTCAAACGTTCAATACCGTACCTGCCAGCGATGTGACTGTAGTTGCGGCTCCCGTATTGGTCTATTAAGCCACCAACGCAAGTGTTCCAATCCGTGACGCTGTTTATATCAGCTGACGAGGTGTGATCTGTCATTATGTGTGTCATCTAAATTGTTACCGTTGTTATAGAATATGGGCCAAACAGAAGCCGTCCCCGGGCTCGAAGCTCAACTCAACCGCAACAGAAAAAATCTCCACCGTCGGAAGGTAAGTCTAAACAAAATTAATGTATAAATTCTACTTTATTTTGTTAAAAGCAGCAACATTTGAGTTTTTTTGTCATCAGTTTGAAATCTTAATTAAGCGGTATTTTGTACCTAAAATGTTTGTCAACAAACTAACCGGTTTCAATAGTTATTTAAATCTGAAGCTATAATAACGAATTTATGATTTTCCCAACTGAGCAAATTTTTATGATTGCTCATTCTAGTGTTGAAGATTCAAATAATGCAGTTACTAGTGCCTCAAAGCGAAAGTAAAACTAAAGGAGAAAGCTTCGACCTGAACACGACACGTCCATATCTAGTAGTGAACCGAGTTGTATAGAATTGCCCCAGCATATTTTTTTACCCCTTGAACTTCTACTATACATATTATATGGGTATTATATATATATATATATATATTATTGTATTAGTATAGTAAAGTAGTATTCCGTCCTGTAGGTCGCGTCATACATACCAGCACGACTCGCCTGACAGTCGAAGCAAGCGGAAACCAACTCCTCGCGAGCCCTCCGCCTCCTCAGAGTCAGCAGACTCGACGGACGACCTCCAAGTCCTCAACCGCTCCCTTGCTATCGTGAAAGTCGCCTCGAACGATGACTTTGAGTACTTCAACTCTTCGCTGCGTTCCTCCAATGAGTACCCCAGCTCGTACACCGGCTCCTACCACTCCCCGCGCAAGCACAAACCCAAACCCGACGACTACATGAAGGAGAAACACAAACAGATCATCAACTCCGAAATTGGAGCGTTTGAATTCACCCTCATCATAACAGACTTGCTTCGGGAGCTATGTAAAGCGGAGAGCAGCCTTTCCGGCTCGGAAGGCTCGCAGATATCGATGCAGTGCATCAACTTTTCTTTACGCAACTTGTGCTCACTTCAGTTCGGCTCGACGGCCGCACGGGACCGAGCTCTACACGTCTCCAAAATAAAAGTCGCCCTCACGGAGCTGCTCATAGTGTCTCTAGACAAAGTGCTCGTTCACTCCGACCTCTGCGCAAAACTAATCAACAACGGTATCCTTCCCATGCTGTTGAGAATATTAGAAGACGTCATAACTAAAAATAATAAGCTAGACAGTAATCGTGTCAAAGAAACGGATAAGACTGAATCTGAGAATTCCTTGAAGTTCGTATTCGGCGTGGCGTACTCCGTGACCGCGTTCTTCCACTGTCTGCTGATGCAGTGCCGGACCGTCGATAAACTGCGAGAGTTCACCGACCAGTTCAAACTGTACGGGGAGTGTCTCAAAGGAGGTCTGTTGAAAGACTGCATAGAGCTCATGGCTCGAATACCCAATATAGAAGAAGATGAAATCGTCATCCTGATCAAGAAGTTAATAGAGAGCGTGGGAAAATTAATAAACGGAATGAAGAGGGTCAGAAGTGAAGTGATCCACTCGGCCGCGTGTCCGCGCTCGAGACACAAAGCTTGCCGACAGCGCGTGGCCGCGGGCATGCATCACCATCACGACATACTCGGGGAGGCCAGCGCCGGGCTGCCAGTCGCCACGGCGTGCTGCATATCGCTCCTATACGGGACCCTGACATCACTCCTCACTGACGAAGAAGTTTCGAATCGAAGCGTGCTAAGGAACAAGATTTTACGGGTGATGCTAAACTGCGGTGTCTGTTGCTGCTTCGCGCCGGGAGTTCTCATGGAGAGCATAGTGCGGTTAATGCTGACTCATAATAACACTGCCTCGCTGTGTCTCCAAGTACTAGAACACGCGGTGTATGGCGAGCTCGGGGCCAGTATACTAGTCGCGAACGTCACCGATCGGCTCCCGTGTTCTGTTTGCGAGCCTTGCGATGAGAAGAAAGACTCCACTGGGAAGTACTGCCAGCATCCAGTCGGACCCGTTGAAAGGAAAAGCGTCTGGTCCTTCCTGATACACTACAACTCGCTGCTACAGTTGGATAACCATAGTGACGTCCTACACGCGACTGTCGCGCATCTGTTGCGCGTCACGCCGCGATGCCGCCCTGACATGAAATACGAACTACTCTTCAGCGTCATTTACCCGACGTTCATTGTCGCGAAACACCGATACATCATCCGGCTCGAAGACTCCGCCTACTTTATCACAGTGTCGTGTCTCAACATCTTCGCGAGTCTGCTCAACACCGTGCCGTTCGCGGAACAGTTCATCCAGAAAGGAGGACTCAGTTACGTGTTAGAGTTGGTCTCTCTCCCCGAGTTTTCCAACCAGTGCTGCTCCATCTTAGAAATAGCGATCGTGGTGGAAATCTTCAAGCTGATGCAGGAGAACTCCGAAATGGCGTATTATAGGGATATGAGTTCGTTGTCCTCCGTTCAAATGCTGTTCAAATCTCTCGCCGAGGTTACGGACAAGTGCTACAAGATATACGAGCTGAAGTTACCTTCGGACAAGTACGAGGAACTGACCGATTCGAGTGAAGACGTAGAAGCGTTAGGTTTCGATCAGCCCGCGGTGGCTTCCGTCGAAAGGAAAGTGTCCGCGCCTTTAGCGATAAAGACTACTTTCGCGTATGCAGAGAACACGACCGAGCAAACGATAGAAGATCACATACAGACGTTGAAGAGCGTTTGGACGTTTTGGAAGACGTGCGCAGGTCTGTGCCTGTATAGTCCGATGTTCCGCGCGCACATGGGCGGCTCGCGCGCGCTGCTCGACAGCTACTCGCTGCTACGGCTGATGTTACACGCCCTGTGCGCGCCCCTCGCGCCCCCCGCACCACACCTCGCGCCACCGCCATACGAGGCGCGGCTACTCATCAAGATCATGGAAGCGCTGCTGACCGTGCAACTTGCAGTCGCAGGTGAGGAGCATATAGTTGTTTTTTGTTGCATGTTATATACTATGTAGTAAAGTCGCGCTTTAAGTCCGCGCGGATATTGCTCGTGCTACCGAAAAACAAGATTCAGTCGGCTTCATGATGTGTTTCGAAAGTCATTCTAAAAGCTAGTTCGTAATACAGGCTATATATGTATGCTTATAAGAAATCTTTCACCTTACTGTCAGCGCTGTGGACGAAACTAGTCGCTGGACAACAGCTAAGATTAATATCACTAAGTTGGGCATACATATTCTTAAATTACACTACACAGCGGCAAAAATATGCCTGAAATCCACGAAAGGAAGATATAATGTAAAATTCTAAAAGAAATAAAAGCACCAGACTAACTGTATCTTACTGTTTATCTGAACGATATTTTGCGGTGTTCGAAACGGAACATTACAGCTTATAATTAATATAGGCAAATATTCAACGAAGACAGCTTGCTTATGGATTTCTCTTTAATTTTGTTTAGGTAAAAGTAATTAGGGGTAAGTTCAAACCTAAAAGATTTTAAATACATGTAGCATCACTATTTTCTCCCACGCGAGCTCTTGAAAACAAACTCGTGCATAGTTGCTACAATGACATCTTAAAATTTAATCATCATTTTACATTATCAATTTTCATATCAAATTGAATTCAGACAAGTCTCAATTCATTTTGATCATGCTAGTTTGATATCCTCGAAATTCTTATTTCCATCGATTTTTAATGTTAATGTTGACTACATTCGGTATTTATACTAATTATACAGTTTTTTTAACGATTGCATCGCCTGATTTTTCTGATTTAATTTTAAGATATTCTTTTTTGAAAATATAAATTGATTTCGATGCAATAGCAATTTAATTTACTGCTTCCGGAGTTCAAAGCTCTGTATGCTTTTCTCTAGCTTGATCACATTATACTAAGCACTCTACGATAAGTATGCATGCTTAGAAAGAAATATTTAAACACATACACTATATCTATTATAATCGTACCAGCTAAAAGATATCGTCCGCAGGATGATGAGGTAGGTGGGGGCTCGAGACGAACAGAGGTAGTCTGGCGCGGGGGAGGTGGAAGGGGCATGTGACCGCCGTCACGTTCGGTTCAAGGCTAGTCAAGCCCAGACAGCTAGTATTTCACTTGCATTCAGATAGTATTTCACTAGCCCTTTTAGCAATAAATTCATGAACTCGTGACTCTACTGTGTTTAAAATAGAGTCTACTATTGCTCATCCTTTCTGAGCAAGTCTTCAGAGTAGATAGCTGCCAGTTTTATGGTAGATTTGATTACAAATGTTTAGTTTACCTGATAACAACCGCAACACGCGGTCGGTGTCGTCTTACAATGTACTAGATAATATTACTGGCCGACTCCCTTGGTTTCTAAAGTTATTGCGCTACAACTGGAACCACAGAAAAGGTGATAGTATTCTGGCAGTGTTCATTTATATTACGGGATTAAATATAAGTATTTAATATTGATAATACATTATTAATTATTATTCGTACATATCATTTTCATTCTGGAAAGAAGAAAGAAGAAGAAAAAGAAAAACAGAATGTACCAGCTCCATCAGCCATGGTCTTTGATCTGTCTACCCCGTAAAGGAAAACAGACGTGATTGCATGTACGTACATTATTGTACGTATTGTTTTATTAATGATCATCTGTCAGCATGACATGAGAAGTGATTTTATTTCACTATTTACTATATTTTTTTATCTATTCTATATATGTATGGCTATATACCTATAATATATACATTACATATAATAATACTGTAGCTGTTCGAAATATGTAATGTCAGTTGGAAGTATCATTACTATTGATAGATACAGAAGCCAAAACAGGTTTTTATCTTTTTGTCTCTGTGTTTTTCTATACAGTGTCCTCGATGTAAGCTCAATCTACTAGGTAATAAAACGAAATTATAATATCTGAAAATACAAAATTTAGGTGACGTACGCGTCGCTTACATTCCTAGGATCTTTAAATACTGTGGTGTTTATTTTTTTTATTTTAGAGAAGAGAGTTTTATCGAGAGTGTTCTAAATCGGTTCAGTCGTTTTTTAATTGACTTCCAAAAAAGAGGTTATCAATTCGGCCCGTATGTTTTTTTTTTGTATGTTTGTTCACCGATTTCTCAGCCAATTGTTCATTGATTTTGATGATTCTTTTTGTATTTAGTAGATCATATTTCAGAGGTGGTCCCATATAAATTTTATCAAAATCGATGCAGTACTTTGGTTATTACAACAAAATAATTGTTAAAATATCATCCAAGTGCCTGTAGACAAGTGAACAGTAAGTCGCGTATGTATTGAGTGTGTTGCGTATTTTGAAGTCAGTTTTTTTTTTAGTTTTTTAAACTATAATTATTATATAGAGATTTTTAATTTATTTCCTGTCGAGGGCTAGCTTTTAATCATATTTTTAGGTTCGTGCGCATTATGCGAAGTCGCGAGTACACCTAGTGTAAACCTATTTTCATTTAACTGTTTGAGGTAAGGATGGGCATGAAATCAGATAGCTGTCAGATTCAGCTCAGAAAACTGATTTCCAAAATCACGAGTCGCGGACCGTTGCAGAACCAGCAACAAGAAAAAAACCTCTCTAGTCCTTAAAATCTAGATAGCCATGCGCAATGGGATAACTGCAAATACATGAGATGCCTAATTAGGGTTGCCATTTGTATCGATACGTCGGGACATGTCACCGCTATTATATCAATTGTGTCCCGGCGGGGTCCCGGAAAAATATGACAACCCTATGCCTAGTTGTGTCACACCGCAGAAGCCTTTAATAGTACATAGTACATATTTACACTCCTAATCTACACATTGAGCACGTATATATAAAAGCTAAACTGTAACTTACTTGTACTGTATTTGTGCTGTTGCAGTTTGTTGCGCCTGATAAGATAACGCCATTGAAATGGTACTTCTCGGAATCTTATTGCTGTATATATTTGCTTGGACGTAGAAGTCGCAACATTGGTCATTCATGATCTAATTTCCGATCAGTAATATATTTAGCTAGCATATTGGATTGGAAAGCTAGGCTGAATAAATTTCTTCCAGGTCGACGTATGCCACCCTCAGCCACGCAGTCGCTTACCATTAGGCGAGTTCATTAGGCGAGTTGGTAACTTGGTACACACGTTGATATATGTTTTCTGTCCGATAAGTTACATATTTGTATTTATTACATCATTATTGTTATTTCCATTCCTACTCCACTAAGTGGCTTGAGCATACCACATCATCATCATCATCATCATCTCAGCCATAAGAAGTCCACTGTTGGACATAGGCCTCCCCCATAGATTTCCAAAAAGACCGATTGGAAGCGGCTTGCATCCAGCGTCTTCCAATTTTCAACAATACAAAGAAAACGTGGTATGCGTGGTGTGGAAGACGCTGGATGCAAGCCGCTTCCAATCGGTCTTATAAATCGGTTCTAGAAAAAAATATGTATGAAAAAAAAAACAAAATATTTCCCCTTCGGTAAACAACAAACTGCACCCAGACAAGACATATCATTTAAATAAGGTCTAAGGATGTCGAAATTCCGTGTTGCGAACCGGTATTTGATAGCTGTTAGAACAACATGATAATAACAAAAACTTAATGCAAAAATAATACAAAAACGAATGCACCATGTCTGTCTGTTGCATTCTATTTAGTATCTGAGTGCGGCTTACGCCTGACGTGGAAGGTCTAGAGTTCGTGGATTTATAAATATTAATAAATAATTATCTTGCCGATAATTATGCATACGGTCAGGAGTTTGGGTGAGTGACTTTTATTATAAAAACAAGACATGAAAGTAATTAGCGTTTACATTAAATAAAAAATAAAAAAACTTGTCTACAAAGTGTGGTACTGTATTGCTGTGCAAAATATAATATTAATATATTGGTGGTGGTGGACATTTTCACACAGCACTATCTAGCTCCACACTAAGGAAACCTTGTAATATGGAAACCAGATAGCTCATAAAATACACATATATATAATACATAGAAACACCCAGCCGCAAATTAACCATCCATGCTCAATATGCTCGTGCACAAATGTTTATCCCTGGGTGGGGATCGAACCCACAACCAACAGCTTAAAAGACAGGTACTATCAACTGAGCTGTTAGGCCAGTCTAAACGAACGTCTGCCAAGCGAATTTCAACCTGATCTTATATTTCGAAATTTGTCAAGCCATTTAGGCTGCAGGAGCTTAAGATCGTAGATAGGAGAGATTAAAAATGTCCAGTTTTCGGTTTTTTTCCTATATGTGTACTCTAACACAATGTTTCTTGCCGAATTTCTTAGTTCTAGGTCAACGGGAAGTACCCCATAGATTTTGATTCCCTTGTGAGTGTCGAAATGTGTATTTTTACGACATATTCGACTGCAACTTTTTTTACGAAAACTGAGACATTTGATTTTTTTTCTGCAGCAAGAGACTATGGATCTGCGTATATGGTTTTAATTTCAACACGATACCTTCACGCGTTCCTGAGATACATACAGATCTTGACACCCGGACGGACGGACGGACAGACAGACAGACAGACAGACGGACAGATGGACAACAAAGAGATCCTATAAGGGTTCCGTTTTTTCTTTTTGAGGTACGGAACCCTAAAAATCACCAAGGGACAGGAAGAAAAATATAATTACGTCGTACTGTTGCTAATGTTAGGGAAATGGAAAGTTTAAATTCATTTCTATCCCCCGATATCAAATTAGGGAGTAGAAAAAGAGAAACTGTTGAAATTATTGTATTGGTTGTTTGATAGCTTTGACTTGGCAAAAAACTTTGTCCTCTATTAGGTCACAGACGTTCCTGAACGTATATGATTATAGATTTACATAGATACTATCTAAACATGAATAATGAATATGCATAAAGCTCGTTAAATAAATCGTGAATAACATTTTGCGCGCAATGAACCGTTTCGATATCTTAGTTTATTTTGTTATGACTTGTTATTTTACAACTTGTATAAGAGATAAATCATTTATTTTTAACACTGGTTGCATAAGTCTATTCTCAGCAAAAGCCAACCTCCGAATGGGTATTTTTTTGTCTCTTTTAACAGCATTTTCTTATCGATATGATTTTAACGGCCGCATGCATAAAGAAATCTTTTATTTGTAATTTTTTTTATCAAGATGTAATTTTATTCAGCTTAAATTAAAATAAACATTATAGATAAATCTCAAATTAAATGTATTTTAGGCATACGAATTTGTACATACGATTGCAAACTTTGTTGAATTCTTGTTTGGTCATCGTCTGCCTAAATCTCTAAATGCCTGATTGACGGTCATAACGGGTGTTCAGTTGCAGCTCTTAGACTGACTTTATCATTTCCTCGCACTACTCTACTCAATACTACTCATCAATGATTACACTTGTCATATTTTTTTAAAGGTTTTATAAGGTTGGTAAAAAAAAAATAAGGTAAGGTAAAAAAAAAAAAAAAAAGGTTGCAGGATGAGGCTTGAAGCCTACAACCTTATTTTTTTTTTTTTAAAGCCGCCAGTTTGGACTTTTCTTAGGCTCTACAGAAGCCACGTAGTTTCAACATCGTTAATTTTTTTTTATTATATCGCACCCATAGATTATTTCTTGGTGTGATTAACCCTTAGTCCAACCTTATAATTATAGACCCTGACAAAACGCCTTGAAAAGCATTGTTTTGACCTGATTTGCATAACGGACGAATCTATGAACTAGCATATTACCTCGAAACACTAGAATTCTACGCCCTCTCTCGATGGCTGCATCGTCTTAGATATATTTCTAAAATACTGAACTTGGAACACCCAGCAAACATTCATGACATTTAAAGTCATGTGGAGAACAGACTGAGGACACTGTACATACTCAATTTTTCCACATTATATGCAAGCCCGTGTAATGCAGCATATGCTTCATAAACCCTTAGCATCTCTCCAATGGCTCTCACAGTCGGACTTAGCAGCATCTGTCATCCGCGTAGCTAATGCTCTTCACATTAACAGATTAAAAACCTACCCCGCATGCCGGGGAAGGGAAGCACTATTGATAATGAGGTCATTAACATAATCATTTAAAAGCTTCGGAGAGGTCAAATTAATTTTGTCACAGTGTTTGTTGTTTAGAGCATGGTGGTCACTATTATGTACATATTTTTACATCTGCATTTTTACCCGTGTCTCTGCAAATAAATGATTTTGAATTTGAATTTGAATTTTGTTCACCTAAATATGTTTAATGGATCGTTAAACACTAACGTCCTTACCGAAAAACATTACTTTGATCAACGTCATCGACCTAATGGCTTTAAGATACGTATGAGGGCTTCTTTAGCACAGTACTTGTAGGAACACATCGTTGGGGTTTCGTTTTCCTTCTAGAGTTTTTTGTATCAGGGTATAGACGAAATATATAAACTGTTATTCCTATGAAATAAAATTCGTGCATATGCCCTATTTGAAGTGGATTCTAATGTTATATCGTGTTACAGACGTGACGGGCGGACAATCGAAGGAGCGCAGTTGTGCACTAGTGCGAGGCGCACTAGTGTCTCCTCCCGCCGCGGTGTTGGAAGGCGGGGGGCTGCGTGCGCTGTGCGAGGCACTAGTACGCGTCGCTACCGCCGAGCCCAGCCGCCGGCACGCCATGCCCAGACCTAGCACGCCCAAGGTCAGTAGTAACACTGAGAGCCTTCTAGCTCTGCATGTATTGTCTCCGGTCAAAGTGGCTGTTTCCACTCGGTAAAATGTAGAAAAAAACATTTATCATCATAAAGTACTTGTATCAAGCACACTAGTCTCGCCTGCTGCCGCGGTGTTAGAAAGCAACTGCCTTTGCGAGCTCTGCAGCACACACGGTTGGCGCGTGTCGCCACCGAAAAGCCCAGCGGCTTTAGTGTGGAGTACACTAGTGCTTACTACACTAGCCTTTCGGTACCTAGTGCAATTGAACTGTCAATTGTACTACTGGGAATAAACGTTTATTAGCTGCTACTGTCCTATATGTTATTGTTATTGTTCAAGCGAAAATTAGTTAGGAATTACATAAGTACTAGACGGTTAAAATCGTTAAATACACGTGCCACAATAAGTTGAAAAATTTCCTTGTAAAACTTACCTTGTTTTTAGCTCTATTATATGTATACAATACATAATATATAGAAACAACTTATAAAAAAATCATTTAAGCCGCAAATAGTATATTACAATTTCAAAGAAGCCATCGAGAAGCCCTAGCACAAGCTTGCCCTATAATCGGTTAGAGGCGGTCGCTCGCTCGGAACTAACCGCAACGGATTACTGCTCCTAGGACAACGCAAAAGCTGCATTCCCGAGTTACACGTTTTCGTACACGTGCCTCCATGAAATAGCATTACAGCTAAACATGTATATATAGGTAGCAACACTAGCAACCAATGTGGAAATAGATCTGTTTATGCAAAACAACACCTACTCGTATTATTACTAATTGGGTATACCTATCGAGTGTGGAAAAGTATCACGAAATATTGTACGAAAAAAAGTAGAGTAATTTTTTTTTTATACACTATAGATCTACGATTGACCACCAACTCGCCTGATGTTAAGCGACGGTGTGGCCGAGGATGGAGCTCGTCGATCTAGAAGATCTATTCACTCTAGCCTTGAAAATTCCAAGATTGTACGTCTCAGGAAAAAGAGATGGCGGCAACGAATTCCATTCTTGTGCAGTACGCAACAGGAATGTGGATCGATATAGCTGAGTACGGATTTTTGGCATTTCAACGAGAAATGGGTGGTAATTCGCCGACTCACTACGGCACTCACTCACTCACTTCGGTACTCACTACTACTCTTACTTTCATTACGGTTTATTCTTCTTCCATGGTGGACGGGGAGGAAAATAAAATCAGAATGTACCAGTTTGTATTGTACCACTCTTTATTGGTTTTGCCCGCATCGCATATATTGTGCAATTTTTTGGGTAACTACTTGTTTATTGCTGAATCAAATTTTATGTCGTCAACTCAAGTTATTATGATTTTAAAGTAAAGAAAAACTGAGATAATAAGTAAATATTGTAAATAATTAATTCTGCGATTTCTTTTATGGGATGTTAAAAGATAATTATTATATTTAAATAACGATGTTATGCGGTAACAAACAGACGGACGACAAAGTGATCCTATAAGGGTTCCGTTTTTTCCTATTGAGGTACGGAACCCTAAAAAAACTTAAAACTTACAGCCGAATTGAAAATCTCATCCTTTTTGAAGTTGGTTATAAACGGTGATAAATGATAATGAAAATTAACCTTCCTTTATCACCAAGATCACAGCACTATACCATTGCGCATTTTGAAAACAGTTGATTCGATTTTCCAATATAATATTTTTTTTTAAATAAGATTGAATAATTGATAATTTGTTACATATTTATAAGTAAGATGACTTGCACTATTTTATTAGATAACCCTGTAAAGATAGCTGTAAATTTAATTAAATAAATAAATAAAAAAATTACCCGACTGCGTAAGAAGGAGGGTTATGTTTTTCGTGTGTATGTATGTATGTTTCAATTGGGTCTCTAAATGGCTTGACCGATTTTAATGTGCGAGGTGTCTTTAGATTTGTCTTCACTTACCGGGTGTCATAGGCTATATTTTTTTTTGTAATAATTATTATACGAGTACATCTCTTCGTAAAAAAATTACAAATTGTTTTTTCGTAATTTCTATCAAACTTTTTCGTAAAAGTGATTTTATTAGAATTATTCTAAATAATGCGCATTCATAATCTTTTACAGCGATTTTACGTATATTTTCTAACAGAAAACGTACACTCAAAAGCATATCACGCGTAACGAAATCGTAAGTTAGATTGGAAAACTGTTTTTATGCAGTCAGGTATTTTGTTTATCTTTTAATATATATACTTGTTTACTAGATAGCGCTAGAGGTACAATTTGATCAGTTGTCAGTGCAATAGGTGTATCAAGAATGTCTGGAGTGTTTTAAATTTTTTACGGTTTCGCAACCTCTTTCAAATTGCCATAATATACTGCTTAACTACTTGATTGATCAATTATAACGGACCTTGAATAAAAACATAATAAGCATCTTAAAGCATTTTTGGGTTCCGTAGGATTGTCGTATTGAATTTCCGTAGTTCCCTTTATGCGTCTTATGTATCGATTTATTCGCCCTAATCTTTCAATACTTTCTAACTTATGTATTTATGAATATACTAGCTGCTGCCCGCGGTTTCACCCGCGTATTAATGTAGAATATCTTTATTATAAGTTTATTCAAATTCATTTATTTCATTATTTTTTTCAAACTCATTATATCACACGATCAACTGTTAACAAATGTCACATGTAATTTTTGGAGTGGGATCTACAAGATGTTATATCAAACAATAATTTCGCATTAAAAAAAAATATGCAAGCTTGCCTCGCTCTTGACCAGTTTTTAGTATTTGCATATTTACATGAAACTAAACTCTTACCAATTTTGAGACTTGTTTCTGTTACCGTTCAGAAGATACAGCCGTTTAAGTGCTAGACGTACAGACAGACAGACACACATTTCACGAATGGGCTCCCAGATACGGATGCTTAAAAATATAAAAGCTACATCTTTCATAAAAATATTGAATTAGTTTCATAAAATTGTTAAAAGTGTTGAATAAAAGTATAGAACAAATACCTAAAAATTGCTTTAAATACACCTCAGGCTTCATAGTTATTAATTTTAAAAGAAAATATGTCCTAAAACCTAGCTTGTTTTTTTATCTTTAATTTTAATCTAATTTAAAAATCTCTAATTTATTCATGAATAAACTCATCAAGATATTAGTCGCTAATTAATGCACTTAAATAAATCGCATAAAACTTACACTGACATTGAATCAGGCTGACATTGACATTTTTTATCGTAATTAATAGGTTAGCAATATTAAAACCTTGTACCTAACATAGTTAATTTATTATTAGTAATAATGTTGTATAAAACATACACGCGAGGCCGGCAACATCAACATTATGTACCTACTTACATGAGAACTTTGCGAATTTGTTCATTTATTTCGCTATAAGAAGGCTTGAACCTTTTTTTAAACACTTTTTTTTTTGTGAAAAACTGTGATATTATCATACACTATGATGTACGTAACACTACTATGTCAACAGAAGTTTAAATGGAATTCAAGGTAGAGCGTTTGAAGAGAGTTTTTTTAACTAGAGCGTTTAATATAGTTTTTTTTTAATGTTTGAAAGTTAAGGTGGAGAAGTTAACATATAAAATCATTGAGGGATATCAGAAAAGTGAGAGTCGAATTTGTTTATTTAGATAGGAGAAACTTAAAAAATAAGTCAAACATTACACATTATTTATTTTATTCGAAAATATGCCTGCGTTTGATCGTCAACTCGGCTGGTGTTAAGCGACATACATGAGATTACAATATTAAAAAAAAACATACACGCAACATTGCCTTGTGGCTCAGTTGGTAGTGTGTTTATGTCTACCTGCTGAACTGAAAGGTCGTGGGTTCAATCCCCACCCAGGGCAAACATTTGTGTGATGAGCATGGATGTTTGTTCTGTGTCTGGGTGTTTCTATGTATCATATGTATATATTTACAAAAAAAAATGTATATATGTATTCTATCAGCCATCTAGTTCCATAGTACAAGCTTTGCTTAGTTTGGGCTAGATGGTGTTGTGTGAAATGTCCACAAATATTTATATTTATTTATTTACATAGCAAACGTAAGGGAAATTCGTTAAACTATAAAAATCGCTCTTCTGCAGTCGGATATTTTGTTTTTCTTATAAAATATGTATATACTTGTAAGATCCCTCTATCCGTGTAGTACATGAATGAACATCCCAGGGTGTGTGATTAGTGTATGACGGAGCGCTGGGCGCACGCACACATGCACAGCCGCGATGCTGATCTCGCGGTACCGGTTTCGTTTCGGCCCCTCGCGCCACGTTTATTAGCTGCCTTAATCGGTTCCGTTTTAGGGTACCGCATACGCTCGTGTTGTGGTTTCTAACTATATAGTTCATAGTTCATAGTTCATTTATTAGTATCAAAATAAAGATACATGTCATGGTAGGTATGTAGATTCGAGTTTAACATACGAATACGTAATGTTACTAACAAAAATAATTAATCATAATATTAATGTCAAATTTACAATGTCAAAATACTTATTGAATTTCTAATAATAATATAACATAAATATAAATAGTATTTAAAACTAATAACAAATGTCATAACATATTTAAGTTTGATCCAATTTCATTACATCATATAGAAATGTCTGTGTAGATTTTAGATCATCAATGTTGTGCCATTGAAATTAAACAAATTTTAATGGATTTATCCTTCCTACTGATCTAATACAGTATAATAAAAGGGCTATATTTTTTTGTAGTAATAATAATACATCTCTCGCAAAAAATCGTTTTTCGTAACCTCCAACGAACTTTTTCGTTATAAACAAGTGATTTTACTAGGATAATTCTACAGAATGCGCATTTATAATATTTTACAGCGATTTCACGCATACTTTCTCACAAAAAACGTACACTCAACAGCGTATCGAGCGTAACGAAGTCGTAAGTTAGACTGCAAAAACTAGTTTTCTGCAGTCGGGTATTTTTATTATCTTTTAATACTTGTTGCCAATTTTTTTGCAGATTTAATTAAAATCGGTTAGTAAATGGCGCCGCAGAAAACGTTCCCCTTTTTCGACGGAAATACACCACTTATCGGAAATTCCCATCAGTTAAAAAAATCTATAAAATTGAAGAACCTGTATATCTACCAAGTTCCATCATGATTGGTTAAGAAATACGACGGCCTCATGGCTGCTATTTGAACAACACTCGCTCGTCACTCGCTGATACGATTCTACGACTATTTTGACGAATTGCTAGTCTACTACTACATATATAAATACACTAATAATTTGTCAAAATAGTCGTTGAATCTTATCAGCTAGCGGCGAACGAGCGATGTTCACTTAGCAGCCGTCAAGCCCCGTACCCACGAGTACCAACAAACATTCGGACAGAAGAACGAAAGTGTACCTAGGTAGACTTTCGTAGAGACTAGTCTCTACGACTAGTCTCTACTCAGTCAATAATTTTAAGAGCTGACATTAAAACTGAGTAACAATAGCGAAAACTTAAATCATCATCAATCACGAAACGACAGTTTATATTAAATTTGTACGACGCACGCGATACTATGATCTCTGTCTAATATAAATAAATAAAATAAAATAAATATTTGTGGAACTTTCACACAACACCATCTAGCCCAAACTAAGCAAAGCTTCAAAGTTTTATTATGAAATTAAAATGCTTGTAACTTCCTTATTCTTAAAGATATTTTAATTTTGTTTTATGGAGTGAATCTATTTGTGGTTTGCTATTTATAAGCAATAAAATAAAAATCATGCATATTCTTTATTGTACGGAACCTATTGTTATATTTGCCTCCCACGCTCGCTATTGAACATTTCAAACGATGGAAATCTTGGGTCTTGGTATCTAGTCGAGCACGCGGCTTTGACTAGCGATAGTCAAATTTTAAGAAAAAAAAATTTTACGGGGAAAAAAACTTTGTCTAAACAAATGCTTTACATTTGTAGAAAACTTTATACTGGACTTTATATTTTCTACCCAGTTGAAGTTAACTAAGTTTTTATATTTTAGTGATATTGTGAAATAATGAGTGCAGAGAAAGTGAGTTGTTTTTTTTTTATGTTTGTGTGCATTTGGTTTTGTAAGCGGCGACTTTAACGAAATATGGAATGGATATACATATAAGTATGTTTAGAACTGTACACACATACACTGAAAAGGTACATTGAATTGGTAGGGTAATATTAAATTTATATTATTATATTATATATATTATTTATATTATTATATTATATTATTAAATAAAAAAATAGGGTTTAATATTAAATTGGGTATTTCGTACGTAATGTTTAGTAGTAAAAATAAATTAACTCATTCTATTAAAACTTTATTTATCTCAGATAGAGACAACACTTACAAAATTATTGTTTTGAAATGTTAGATTTTTTAATTGCACTTTCTTAAAAAATTATCAAATTTGAAATCCATTTTTCACCTGTTTTAGATAGATTCTAATTTTAACTTGACTTGGAGGCGTTCAGGCCTGCACTGACGTCCCGCTTGGGGTGTATTGTGCAATTTGTGCATTCCCTCCAACTAGCCTACCCAAACCATCAGAGCTCCTTGATGTAACGGAGCACATCCTTAGGTCTCTGGCACAACTGTTCCATCTCTATTGCGTCAGGTGTCATAGTGCAGAGTAGATAGTTATTTCACTAACCAATTTTCACAATAACCATTTTATTGAGCGGCATTGTGTTGGCTTACGACACCGTAAGGCGCTACTCTATAATTTGTACCAAATACATTGAATAAGATTATATTTGCCCGACTGTTCAGAAGGAGAGTAGCTTGTTATTTTCTTCAATTTATATAACCTAATCGGCTTGACATATTTTGAAGTGTTTAATTTACATCTTGTGTACACTGGAGAGGCTAGGTCAAATTTCAGCCCATTATGTCGTAAATAAAAAAATACTATTTATTAATATTGGTTTTAGAGGGGAAAAAGTTGGAGTAGTTACCCAGAAAACACTGAAACCCCGAACGAAACGCTTCAGTTCCATTTATATCGTTCATACACTACGCTTCGTGAGTAATACATTCACGAGTTGAATAGGTTTCTTCTAGGTAAGCGAGCTCAATAGTGATCCTTAACGTCGCTAACTTCAAGTGACTTGGAGGTCAAGAGCAAACCTATCTCAGATTAAAAAAATATGATAATTCAGGAAAAACTGAAAGTGATTTTGTGTATGGGGCTTCTGTATCGACTTAAAGCTCAGTCTATACGGCTAAAACGGAGACCGCGAGTAGTCAACCCGGCATGTAAACTTCTGTTCAGGTTTAGTTACTTAAATAAAACCTTCGCAGTGTCACAGTTTTCATTTCGCAGTCGGGATGTTCTGTATTTGATCCAATATGCTAGTAGTGAGAAATGACTTCCTACGGCTTCTAAGTATATCGATTAGTTAAGTAAGAACCAGCGCGGCGACCTTTGAAGGCTTACCATCACATATAACAAACAGGAGGTATGCGACATCGGAATTACGTCACGCCCGAGTTGCCAAAACATAACCTATTATTCATAATCATATACACGAGGCCGTGAACATTGGCCATGAAATTTGTTCAAAACAACATATCTGTAGTATAATAAGGTAGCAAGTTTTTTATGCTTGCGTCTGACCGCCAGCAAATATGACAAACGATGTTGCAGTCTATGAAGTTCCCAATACTGGAAGAAAGCTATTCCTCGCAATTTAAAAACACCTAGAAAGTTCAATCAGTGCGGAATATCGTCTATGAAACGACACTGCTTTATCTTGCTCTTAATTGTCCGGAAAGTAGAATTATACATACCTTCATAAACTAACGCCTTTATGGGATACCTTTATGGGATAGACAGCATGAAAGACCATGGGGTAGTTTAATGATTGTTTGTACGCCTATTAAAACAACAAATTAAGCAAATAGAGTGAATAGATATCTTCTCCATCGACGAGCTCCATACTCGGCCAAACCGTCGCTTAACATCAGGCGAGTTGATGGTCAATTGTAGATATATCTTGCATAAAAAACTATTTATTAACTTAACATTGTGAGAGAAAAGGTCTACCTGCCACATTCTACGTTTTTCTGGACAGGGAAGTCCAACATGAAAGTAGGATAATATGAGTCGTTCTAATGGATCTATACTTTTATGGTTATTTTATTTTATGGCTACTACTATGGTCAAGTTATCTAACAGTATAGCAGATATGATTATTACAGTTTTCGCCTGCAGGTGCCCCCACTGCTGTGTGCGTCCAATGGCAGCTCGGCCGAAGGTTCGTCGAGCGAAGAGAGCGCTGCAGCCGTGTACGCGTCTGAGCATAGTGACGCCCCACAAGCCAGGCCCGACGAGGGATATGAGGTCAGTTCATGATATACGTTGTTATACTGAAACTAGTAGAAATGGATGATAAAATACATAGTAGTTATTTGTCACATAAAAAGTAAAGAAGGAAAATACATACACAATAATTTCGCGTAACAGGTTCAGTCCACGGATACCTCGCATTCACCCTTCTCACTTTCGAAAGTGCCGATGGGGCTGGATGGATTCCCTCGTTAAATGGCCAAAAAATATTTTGGACCAGAATATGACCCGACCACGGCTTGCGCCCCACGCACCCGATGTCCCAAAAACCTGACAAAAGTGACTACTAGTGAGTTACTAGCAGTGAAATTTGTATGATTATTAGACTGCTTTAACTTCATGTTCGATCATTGAAGTGTCGTTCTTCATAACAGTATTTTACTAGATATACTCAACTGTAAGCAGGCCTACGTTATCTTACTTCCTTAGAGTTACGCGACTGTAAACATTCGCTCAACTTTACCTACACGTTGAATAATTCATTATTTGTTTTATTGTTGAGTGGATTTAGATAAAAATTATAATCATCTCTATTTTCCTTGCATTTAATGTATGCTGGTTTGTTTTTGTTTTTAATGTATTTTCTTTCTTTCATTTCAGGCGGACGTAGAAATAGGCAAGTTCGACCTCCTGCCTCCATTCAAAAATAGAAAGATATCCTCCACAATGTCGTCCATTACGGCTACCAGTAAGTTCAACTACTTGCAATATGTTCGATTCCATATTTAGATTGGAGTAAAAATCTTAGGACCATTTTATTTGCAGTGATAACATCGCATTGTTGATTTTGATCCAAAGTAGATGATGACTGTGAAATTATGCACGTGGTTCTTACCTAGTAGAGAAATAACTATAAACAGTCCGTACGCATGCGCACTGTTTTTTTTATACTTAAGATAAATGTACGAATTCTACGATTGCCCACCAACTCGCCTGATGTTAACCGACGATGTGGCCGAGGTTTTAGCTCAGCGATATAGAAGATATCTATTCACTCTAGCCTTGAAAATTCCAAGGTTTGTTTAAAACAAACGCGCCGCGCACTTAATAAATAGCCATGAATCGTTATAAAGTGTAAAGTTTAATGTATTGTCTAGTGGGAAGCCCGCAGCCCCAGAATGGAGAGACAGTGAATGTGGAGTGCGGCGAGTACAGCCGGCGCGGGGAGCTCGCGCATCCCGAGCTCTGCATCATCGTGGTCGATATACTCACACATCTCATAGACAAGTTAGTATCCTATTATAGAAAAAATCACTTACTGTCTGTCGCTTCAAGTTACGTACTTACAAGAAATATAACAACTTAGAATATTTACACGTTTACTTTAATATACATATAAGCATGTGATTTATTTTAATAAACTAGACTTAAACCATCTATTGTCTCATCATTTATCAAACCTCCGGGCTTCAGTAAATACTTAATTTACATTTTCTAAATCTTACCGTACTAGAAAGGTTAGATATCGCGAAGTTTTGGCCAAATATTTTTTTTAGTAAATTGGTCCTTCGTGATAGTGGTCGGAACCGTAAATCATAAATTGTGTTTGAGAGAAGACAATCCTGTGTTACTTCGATTGACAATTTCTATGTCACAGCACAGCGTAATATTATCATGCGCAGCAACGTAGCACTTAAGCTATTAGAGTTTCAATTAAACATGTTATATAACTTCAGTATGTTCTCCTTGTGCAGGTTGCTGACATCTAAACGTGAGTCCGGGAGTAACGCCAACGGCAACATTCAGCGCGTGGGCGCGACACTTGCGCGGGCGTGCTGCGCGAGGCTGGCGGGCGCTCTAGCGGCCGGACGACCGCCGCCTCGCCTGCTGCACCGCCTGCTGGCCGCAACGCCTGCCGTGTCGCCCGCTGCACCTGTACCGGCACCCGCCGCCAGACTCCTCACCTACAAAGATGATCAGCTAGAAGGTAACTGCTCAACCATATTTTCACTCCTTTTTTTTAGCACTAGTGTAGTCAAAAAAAATCAAAATCTGTTTGTATAAACTGTCCCACTGTTGGACGCGGACCATCTTTTCATTGTGAGAAGGGTAAGGCCTTACCTTAGTACTAAGGCCTAGTACTTCTACGTTGGCCAAGTGCGGGTTGGTAGACTTCACACATCATCAAGAACATTAAGAACTCAGACATGTAGGTTTCCTCATGATGTTTTCCTTCATCGTTTAAAGTTGGAGGCAATCAACAGTACGCACTTGCTTTGAAAAGACAGAGGTGCGTGCCCCGGGATTCCAACCCAGGACCTGCGGATCCCAAGTCAGATGATCTCCCGAGTACGCTGCCGAAAACTTCATACGTGTGTAAAAGTCAAAACACGTAAAATCTACCATTTGAAAGTGTTTTAGGTGTAAATTGGAATGTGTAAAGTGTATACGTGTACCAATACGCCGCAGACCTGCAGCGCAGTATCCTCGAGCTTGTTCACGTGCTCGCGTCGCAGAGTGTCGAGCCGTGCGAGCTAGCCGCCTTCCTGAAGTTGTTCACTGCAGAGGCGCCGCCACTGGCGCTGCTGCTCACAGCGCTGCAGCGGCTGCTTGCCGGCGCACACCATCACACGCCAGACTGCATACTCACCTTCCCCGTAGACATCGAGCATGCAGGTAAACACAATAAAATATAATTATAGTTTGAAAAACTGAAAAACCCACTTCAAAATACGCAATTTGTTATAAAAAAACCAAAGTACTAAACCGATTATGATAAAATTTATATGGGACCACCTCTGAGGAATACCTCAGATAAAAAAGAATCATCAAAAACAATTCATATTTGGCGAAGTAATCGTTGAACAAACATACAAAAAAACCTCCTTCTTTTGAAAGTCGCTTAAAAACAATGACGTTATTATCACATGGACACAAAGTCTAATACACAATATATATGTACATTCACGAACAAAGTATCAACAATGATAAACTTAAAGATTTTGATTTGAACTCTATGTCGCCGATTATTTAGATTGAGAAGTTCAGAGACATCTATTTTGCCGCTTCGAATTATTTTAATCGTGTAAGTGGACTAAAGGTTGCCTTTTAGATCTCATTACGTTCGGACGTTTTTGAGCGCTGACGCGAGATCCTTGTTGATAATAATGTGTTGAAATAAAAATAAAAAAAACCTTATATTTTTTACTAAAACATAAATTAATTACAAAACATGCTTTGAAGTTATTAAATGTAGATACTAACTAGAAAATTAATTAATCTCGCTAGTAGTAAGAAGTAAGGTGTAAGAGGAGGCCCTCGACCAATGAAGGAACATTTTTCGAGGGACTTCTACAAAACTATGTGCCCTGCTTACTGGCGGTTCAACTGGCTAATCCGCTGTGCATATGATGTAGCTTTTTTTTTCGGGTATCTTTAAGCTTTTTAAACTTGTTAAATATATTGTCTGTGGATAGAGAGCTCGCCGCCGCTGTCGGATGACTTCGTCCACCTAACGCTGAACGGCGTGTCGTCTCAGAGCCAGGCCGCTGAGAACAGCGCACTCAAACTGCACCAGGCGCATCTCATGGCCGGTTAGTATTCAGACACATATCTATTGGGTTGTATTACACGATCAGTATTATCACGCGATCCGCGAATATCACGATAATATCAAGGCCGTATCGAGGCGTATCACGGCAATATCTGGTACCGTACTGGGTATCATGATACTTTTTTTTTCTTTTTTTTATTCGTCGATAGTCTTGCGCTTGACCGTCAACTCACCTGGTGTTAAGCGACAGTTACGGTCTACGATGGAGCGCGCTTGCCTAGAAGAAACCTATTCACTCGCGATTTGAAGACACTTAGATTAGATACTGACACGATAATAGGATCGTGATAATATTGACCGTGTAATGTAACCCATTTATCGGATAATCAGTTTCTTTCGGAAAGCGCACTCCATCGTAGATTGTAACGGCCGCTTAACATTAAGCGAGTTGTCAGCAATAATTATACGATCTACGAATAAAAATCTCTGATTTTTCTTCGAGAGAGAGATGAAAATTCATCGATATTTTGATTTAAAATTTTAAATGACTATTTTTATTTTTCGCTCAATATTAATGCATGCTGACTTGTAATTATTATTACATTAAGGTCTAATTTCTTTATAAGATTTTTATGGTCAATGTATGGATGTACACAATGTAGGTTATGTAGGTGAACTTAAGAAATAAATAGTTCTATAATAAAAATTGGATTTAGCTATTTTCGTACTAAAAATCAGATTTAGTTTATTTTTGTTCAGCGATTTTAGCTAGATTTAATTTTGATCGTTTAGGGTGGGTGCCTTAAAGAGTGTCAATATTTACTTACTTCTGCACCCGTATTCAGAACTCATTCGGAATCTATATCTCCGTCTCTGTCGTTTGCATAGATAATGTCAGAGACGGAGATATAGTTTCCGAATCGATTTCGAATCCGAATGAGTTCTAAATACCTCTACTGTATTAGTAAGGTAAGATGTAAGGATACGCGAGTTTCTTATTTACTTAATTTTTTTTTTTTATTTTTTTTTTATTTTATCAGCCCTGTTTGTACAAACTGTCCCACTGCTGGGAACGGGCCATCTTCTCATTGTGAGAAGGGTTAGGCCATAGTCTGCCACGCTGGCCAAGTGCGGGTTGGCAGACTTCACACATCTTCAAGATCATTGAGAACTCTCAGACATGTAGGTTTCCTCACGATGTTTTCCTTCACCGTTTGAAGTTGGCGGTAATCAACAATACGCACATAACTTCGAAAAGACAGAGGTGCGTGCCGTGGGATTCGAACCCAGGACCTGCAGATCGCAAGTCAGACGGTCTCACCACTAGGCTGCCGGAACTTTATTTACTTAAAGCATAGTCGAAAATATAGTAAATTTTACTAAGACAATTTAACGAAACAATTAACACAGATAATGAAAACATTCATAAGCATTCAAGTCATTTGACTGAACGGGATTGGTATTATTATTTATGAATAGGCTTGCACTTAACCGTCAACTCGCCTGATGAAGCGACCGTTTCGGTCAACGATGGAGCGCGCTTGCCTAGAAGACACCTATTCATTAGCGATTTGAAGACACTTAGACTATATCTATGCGAAAATACTCATTCAGGAATCGTATTCCACATTTTGGCGGTACGCACTATAGAAGTGGAACAAAAGCTTTTCGTTCGAGTTTTTAAATGCTCACCATGAAACAATGTCGCTCTATTTTGTTGTTTATAGACTGGAAGAAACATTGTGAGAAAGAGCGCTAAGAAAAATTTGTTGTAGAGTGCATTTATTGTATATTTCAATTGATGTTATTTTGTATCCAGTTTTGTTTAGCATAATATAAAAGATATCCGAAGGACATGCTTAGTTTAGTTTGGAAATCCGAAGTTCATCAATGAAATTGTAGCAACATATGGCTAATTGGAAGATCCGTAAATACCGAGACTTCACTTACTTCAAAAGCGTGCTGTTCGAGCCATAGCACGGGTTAAATTCGACGTCTCCGCAAAACCTTATTTTATCAAATATGGTATATTAACGGTACCGGCAATGGTAATCTATCAGATTAGTCTGTTCGTAAGACTTAACCCGGAAAGCTTTGAACAACTCGGGGCTACGCATAATTATAATACGAGACATAGGGACAGATTAAAAACACCTGCGCACACACTTACCAAATCCGACAAGTCTGTTTACGTGTGTGGCGCACGTTTTTACAATCACTTACCGGAGTGTATCAGGAGTGCATCTTCCACTAACATATTTAAAATGAAATTAAAATCCTTGCTCCAAAGCAAGGCTTACTATAGCACTGAAGAGTTCTATATGGACAAATTCGAAGTACCTTGTGTACACAATTTTAACTAATAATTTTTTTTTTTTTTTTTTTATAGTTAACCAATGATTAAAAGCATCTGACTTGTAAATGACATATATTTATCAATAAATTATTTGTATTTGTATTTTACTTGTAATTGAAATGCTACTTTGTACATGTTTTGTTTTGAGTAATGAATTTGTTGTTTGTTGGTTAGTTAGAATGTGTGTCCGTGTGTGCAGGTATACCGAGCGTGTGGTCCGCGGGCGCGGCGCGGTGCGGGGTGGAGGGGGCCGGGTGGGCGCCGTGGCTGGCCGGGTTCGCGCTCGTACTGTGGCTGCACGCGCCGCAACACACCAAAGCACCAGGCACTGTTCAACACCACCACTTTTTATTTTTATTGAATTTGGACCCGCTTAGAGCATTTGCCAGTGTCAAGTATTAAGATTTCTTCAAGTTTCTTGAATAAAACAAGTCATAAATGTTCTTCTCGCACTCTAAGTCACGTATACAGCCATTTTCAAATTCGAGTCGTGCTTCAGTAGAGTAGTGGCGAATTCACCAAAAGCTTCTATGGAGATTTGCTTCGCCGGTTTACTTCACTTACCCACACTCATGCACTCGATCAAACACTTAATGAATAAAACACCACCATTTTTATAGCATTAATATTCAAAATAACACAAGTTTAGAATAATTAAACAAAATAGCAACATGTTTCCATGACGTTCCCGCCAAAACTCAACACCACCACTTTAACACACAACACATACACACATTCATTTCCGTTTCATTCAATTAGAAGACGGGAAATTATACACATGTCATTAAAACAAACGTTAATTAAGCGTTGTTTATTGTTACATATATGTTGTTATTCAAGACAATATAGTTTTGTAGTGTTTGATAATCTAATAATTTCTGAACATTAAAGTAGGACGAAAAATTATGAAGATACAGTGATTTCAATGTACCATACGCAAAAACGCTGCCTGAATGAGGGGAAAAAAGAATCAATCGTAAAGTGTGACGTCGTCATCGTCTCGCTCGTTCTCGTGTACATACTATTAATGTATACTGTGCTCACACACGCATGCCTACTAACGTCTGATAGTCTAGTAAAAATAAGATTTGTGACAACATAAAAGACAACTAAAAATATATTGTTATTTAAATGAATGTATTGGTGTTTTGAAATACATTTAACATAATTTCATAATGATATTATTAAAGCTAATTTTGTTACCTTTACACGCTCAAACGGCTGAACCGATCTTTATGAAAATTAGTATAGAAATAGCTTTGGACCTGGACACGGACATAAGCTACTTATCATCATCATAATCATCACCGTTTTTCATAACTACGCTAGTGAAACCGCGGAACGCAGCTAGTCTATAAATCGGGGATTATTGTTGATCTATGATTTTTAGTTATTTTCCTATCGTAATTTCAAAGAATCCCCCCAGTTGCAAATACTGTGATATGCTCCATACAAATGGATTTATTTTTACTAGACTATGAGTGAGTATGCTGTCACATGCTGACGTCACTGAACGTAACTGAAAAACGGTCGTATTTAAACTTCTTAACGGAATATAGCTAAAACGTCACTTTCTAGCACCAAAATCAAAGACTTTCCACAAAGCCAGTCTCAAAGGCCTACTATGAGGCCAACTCTCTCCGAAACCTCTAAAAATTCTAAGGTAGTACTCCAACATAAGCAACTAGCGAAACCAGCACTAACTGTGGTTTCAATAAACATCGACGGATTTTCGGAAAACAAATCTCAACTATTACAAGAACTTCACACGGTAACAAACTGCGATGTTTTATGTGTCCAAGAAACACACCGTGCCGATAACAACCAAAGGCCGAAAATTGAAGGATTGACACTCGTGGCTGAGACCCCGCATGCACAATATGGCAGTGCTATTTTTGTTAAGCCTTCCCTCACGATTGTATCCGCATGTACCAACACTCATAAAATGATAGAGACTCTCACTATAGATACGGGAACATGCACAATAACCTCAATATATAAGCCACCTAACCAAAAATTCATATTTTCCAAAACTCCTAATTTCGACAACCATAAAATAAAAATTGTCGTGGGTGATTTTATAGCCACAATACAGCCTGGGGATATAAAGAAACCAACGACGATGGCCTCGCTGTTGAGCAATGGGCAGATGCTTTCGAGCTAACCTTAATACACAATGCTAAACTCCCAGCATCCTTCAATAGTGGACGCTGGAAACGAGGCTATAACCCAGATTTGATCTTCACCTCTTCGAGTGTGAGCTCACTCTGTCAAAAATCAGTTTGCTCTCCAATACCAAACACACAACATAGACCTATCATGTGCCAAGTACATGCCACAATAAAACCAATACAAGTACCTTTCAAGCGCCGTTTTAATTTTGCTAAAGCCAACTGGGAAGAATTTTCAAAAGCCGTAGACGACCAACTCCAGACTATCGATCCAATACCAGACAACTATGTTAAATTCGTAAAAGCCGTCTGGACCGCATCGCGTAAGCATATTCCTAGAGGTTGCCGAACGTCTTATATACCAGCACTCAACAAAAAATCTGCAAAATTATTAGCTGTATATGAACAGCTATATTCCGATGATCCATTCTCAGAAGACACATTATGTGCGGGTGAAGAATTGATGGAAACGATTTCCCATGATCGCCAACAAAAGTGGATAAAAGTTGTTACTAATATAGATTTGACTCATAACAGCAAAAAAGCGTGGTCTACAATCAATAAACTTACAGGTGACCCTCCTGCTGCAACCAATCCTGGACAAGTCACCGCCAATCAAGTGGCACATCAACTCTTACTAAATGGAAAATCACCCCATAAAATTCATAAAGAACATATTAAAGAATCAGTAAACGGAATTGACAGTACCGACACCAGCAAGCCTTTCTCACTTACCGAAGTTATTCTGTGCATAAAGTCATAAAAAAATGGAAAAGCAGCTGGTGTCGATGACATTACAGTTGACCAAATCAAACATCTCAACCCCCTCTCAGTGTCCTGGCTTCTTGCTCTTTTTAACACTTGCCTCGAAACTGCCAAAATACCAAAGCTATGGAGGCGATCTAAAATAATAGCTCTTCTCAAACCTGGAAAATCCTCTGATGACCCAAAAAGTTATAGGCCAATATCGCTACTATGCCACTCCTATAAACTGTTTGAAAGACTACTTTTAAATCGTCTTACAGAAACTATTGAACCCAATCTAATACCAGAACAGGCTGGGTTTCGACCTGGAAAGTCATGCTCCAACCAGACTCACTCAACATATAGAAGATGGATTCGAAGCAAATCTTGTAACAGGGGCAGTCTTTGTTGATCTATCCGCGGCTTACGATACGGTTAATATACAAATACTTCTTGCAAAAGTTAGCAAACTAACTAATGATAAAGGATTTATCCGCATTTTAAGAGAGCTACTAAGCAATCGAAGTTTTCAAGTTCACCTCCATTCTGAAAAGAGCAGGTGGCGCCGACAGAAGAATGGCCTACCGCAAGGTAGTGTGCTGGCTCCTATATTGTTTAATATCTATACCAACGACCAATCCTACCACCCAGGTACACACCGCTTCCTGTACGCAGACGACCTTGCTTTAACATCCCAAGCCAGCACTTTCGAGGAAGTGGAAACCACACTCACGGAAGCTCTTAGTGACTTGGGACAATATTACAAATCAAACGCTCTTAGACCAAACCCTACTAAAACCCAATGTTGCGCTTCCCACCTCCGTAACCGCCAAGCAAACCGATCCCTCAATATCAGTTGGCAACAAGTCCAAATCGAACATTGTCCTCACCCGAAATACTTAGGTATAACCCTAGATAGGTCCTTAACTTTTAAACCACACTGCCAAAAAACTAAACAGAAAGTATACACACGAAATAATCTGCTCCGACGTCTCACAGCTACTAAATGGGATTCCGCTCCACAGGTACTCCGTACAACAGGCATTGCCTTATGCTACTCTGCTGGTGAGTTTGCGTGTCCAGTGTGGCACCGCTCTTACCACGCAAAAGAGGTCGACATAGCCTTAAACGACACCTGCCGCATCATAACTGGGTGTTTGAAACCTACCCCACTCAACATGCTCTACCCGCTAGCCGGCATTGCTCCTCCTGACGTCAGGAGGGATATTGCTTGTGCTATAGAAAAGCGAAAGCAAGAATCTGATCCCCGGCACCCTCTATTTGGTTACAACGCACCTCCAGCCCGGTTAAAGAGCCGTAAAAGTTTCATCCGCAGCACTACTGCTGTAAAAGAAAATCCGGTTAAGGCCAAAGAAAAGCTGTGGTCAGAAAAGTACCAACTACTACCTAATTTTGCCGTCCCGAAGGAGGAGCTACCACCAGGACATGATCTGCAATGGTCAATTTGGAAGTCTATAAATCGCCTCCGAACACAAGTTGGACGTTGCAGACAAAATATGTGTAAATGGGGTCTGGCTATTCCTCCAGTAGAGCAGTGTGATTGTGGCGCCACCCCTCAGACAATGACACACCTGCTCGTATGTCCACTGTGCCCTAATACCTGCACAATGAATGACCTGTGGGAGGCCAATACTGCTGCCATCTCTATGGCTTCCTACTGGTCAAATACAGTATAATAATAGATAAAAAAAAAAAAACGAACTGTTGACACGAAAAAAAGAAGAAGAACGGAATATACTCCTCCAAAACAGTATATAGTAATACAGTATTATAGTTTAAAAGTCCTAGTGTACACGTATATACAACACTTATAAATTACCTAACAGATTTTAAATTTGGGGGTATTTGCAGAGAGCATTTTTATTCTGATATTATTGAATAGATGGCAATATTTAGCTCTATATAAGTAACCCGTTACTTACAGAGACGCCACAGAGTCAGAACGGTGATACATCCGAGACGGAGTTGGAGGACAAGTCTGCGAGCAAGTCCGCGAGCAAGTCGCCGAGCCGCGAGCCTCGGCTCGAGCTCTCGCACGTGATCTCACTCGGACACGACTCACTCATGTTCGAGATGTGGCTTGACACACAAACAGGTAACAAACAAGAGCTGCAAGGGCTGTAAGTGACGGGATATATTACATATTGACGCTCCCTTGGAGACTTTCACTCATTGGGGTATGTAAAGTAACTTTTAGCCGATTTCTAGAAAGGTTATCAATTCGGTTGTATTTTTATTTTAAGTTTATTGTCTCATAACTCCGTCATTTATATACCGATTTATTATTATTTTATTTGAAAGGACTAACTATACTGGTCTATACTAGCACTACAATACTAGTGATATCTGAAAGGCATGTACAACAATGGATATCATAAAAAATTACCTCCATATTAGCGTTCCCTAACATGCCTTCTTTTGGAATGGCCGCATTTCCGCAATTTTGGGTAAATCATTTTGACATTCCATTCCACGCCTAGCAATATGGAGGTAATTTTACCTTTCAAATATCGCTGCATATCAACAATCCCGTGCCGCTCCCATACCTCAGGAACAGACTCAGTTATGCGCTAGATCTGGAGGATTGTCTCAAACATACTGAGTTATAATCTTGTAGCATATTATATGTGTTTCAATGTTGTTGTAGGAGTGTTTACATTCCGACTGACGCGGCCGGAGATGGGGTGCAACCGCGTACTGAGCTCGGCGCGGTGCGCGGGGGCCGGGGGCGTGACGTCGCGGCGCTGGGCGTGCGTCGCGCTCAACGTGCGCGAGCGCGTGCACAAGCGGCACATGTACATACAGGTAGACATCACTAATATATTTATATTAATAATTGTGTGAATTCAAACCGTTTGGTAGGTACACAGACACACCCCCATCTCAACGTTGCTTAGAAGAGATTGCTTTTAATAATAAAGACGTCTGTTATTCAACTAGTACGTACTTAAGCCTTTTTTATTATTATTATTTTTGTCAAGGTGTAAACAAACAATAAAGTATTAAGTATAGCCAGTAAACTGTAAAAACATATCTAAATACGGACTTTCAATAGCGATATCGTATGATCTGACATATTTAACCCCAGACCTACAAAGATGGGTGTTATAATTTTGACGTGTGTATCTGTCTGTCTGTGATATTGCAGCTTTTGATCTAGTTTATTTTTTGTTTAAAAGAGAATTTCATCGAGAACGTTCTTAGCTATGTTTTATCAAAATCGGTTCAGCCATATTTTTTTTTTTGGTTCGGGGTGTTTTCTAAACTTATATTTTTAATTCTATCATATTGTTGCAGGTGACACCGTTTGTAGACGGATACGAGTGTGAGACTCTGTCGCTGCCCATACAAGGTATCGTTATCCGTTTTTAGGGTTCCGTACCCAAAGGGTAAAACGAGACCCTATTACTGAGACTTCGCTGTCTGTCCGTCCGCCTGTCACCAAGCTGTATCTTATGAACCGTGATAGTTAGACAGTTAAAATTTTCACAGATGATGTATTTCCGTTGCCGCTATAGCAACAAATACTAAAAACAGAATAAAATAAATATTTAAGGGGGCTCCCATACAACAGACATGATTTTTTTGCCGTTTTTATAGATGGTACGGAACCCTTTGTGCGCAAGTCCGACTCGCACTTGGCCGGTTTTATTCAGTCTTAGCGATTTGTTTAACGCGAATAAGTTTGAACACTGACTCGCTTTTTGAAAATATATAATTTTTAATAACCTCTGGCCATAATCGTCTCATATAATTTAAATAAATAAATAAATATTTGTGGACATTTCACACAACACCATCTAGCCCAAACTAAGCAAAGCTTGTACTATGGAACTAGATGGCTGATAGAATACATATATACTTTTTTTTTGTTGTAAATATATACATATGATACATAGAAACACCCAGACACAGAACAAATATCCATGCTCATCACACAAATGTTTGCCCTGGGTGGGGATTGAACCCACGACCTTTCAGTTCAGCAGGTAGACGTAAACACACTACCAACTGAGCCACAAGGCCAGTCATAATTAAACATAATAACACAACTTATTTTGCCTGCTTAGCAATTTATTTTATTTTATTTTTATTTATTTTTTTATTTTGCTTTTTTTTTTTTTTTGTGGTATCTATTGCTCTATGTTGTATTTCAGGACGTAATAATACATTAGTGTTTTTTGTAACAGGTATCCTGGTCCGCAAGGTGATCCCGACGCACTTGGTGTTGGGGCACGCGCGGGGGGCGGGGAGCGCCGCCGTCGGGTGCTACCACCTGGCGGCGGCGAGCGTGTACCGTGCGCCGCTGCTCACGCCCTACCTCGCCATGCACATCGCAGCGCACGGACCGGATTCATCCTGTATGGTGAGAACATAAATACACAATCACACCCATTTTTCTTGTACGGGGTACAGGGTACAGAGCATCTAAGACTATGAGGCCACATTTAATCGTGATCAGAGGGTTCGATGGAAGGTAGACGGTTAGAGGGGATTCGAAAGTAAGGCCTAATATTGCCTTGTATTGACAAGGGGTCAGCCCATCGCATAGCTAAACTCCAATTTCCCTCAAGTCCTTTAACTGATTTTTAAGGTTCGAGCACATTATGCCGGGCCGCAGCGTGTCGGGGCGGAGCGCAAAAATCCGCTCAAATCGCTTGAATACAATTTGTATGAAATATCGCACACTGTGTCGGGCCGCAGCGGCTCGCATTATTGCGACGCGGATTTGCGTCCGTGCGATGCGGCCCGCCCCGCCCCGCTGCGCCCCGTCCATATTTTACGTTTTATTTTTTGACGAACTTCTTGTCTATGCTGTTCATTAACTTATTCTTCTAACAGCAGGCAAAAAATGAAAGTTTTTCGTCAGAGCTATCCATAACGTACAGTTGCACGCAAATTCTGGCAGTACACTGTACTCAAAATCCGTCAATGCGCTGCGACCCGGCCCGTCACTAATGTGCTAGGTAAGCATTTTGCGCTGCGCTGCGGCCCGCTCCGCCCCGCTGCGGCCCGTCCTAATGTGCTCGATCCTTAACAGTATGCCCGGGAAATGTAGCAGCTGGTGCTTTATTTATTTTTTTCTTTTTCTTCCAGACGGAGAGCTTACTACATAATGCTATTTATCTATACACTTACTTTATGTCACAGATAATTTTACTTAATCACAACTTGCTATACACTCGGACACATAAATCGCACTGGTTACTAGATCACTTCGTTGTCTCAATGAATCGCAAAAGTAAAATGGCAGAGGCGAGACCCGACCGTATTTATTATATAAGGGCTAAGTTGCTAGAAAAGTAAAACTTGCACAAGTTCTAAGCTAATTAGAAGAAAAAAAAAATGTTCGTACGAAAAGTACGATATTTCCTTCAATCTGTTTTTTACCGACTTCAAAAAAATTTGGTTAACGATTCGGTTTTTTTTTTTACCGCATAGCTCCGTCATTTATAAAAATAGAATACAACTATAGAATATACACTAGTTACTTAGGTCGCGGTATTTTACATAGCAATAGAACAAACGAAGGCGTCACTCAATGTTGCTTGCTTATTCTTTTATGTGTATATTTATTTAATGTTGAAGCATTTCAACTTGTACTACGATCGTTTGTCGACAGGTACGATGCGAGGCGCCTAACTACCCGTCGCTACTTACGTCCAACATTTTAGACTTGAACATAGACTGGGATCAGGTATGGTAAAGATAAGATATAGACCATTTTGTTTGCAATAAAATTATGAGTGATGTCAGATATTGTGTAATTGTAATGGTGAAACATAGATTATAACGATAAATTAATGAAATGAAGCCGTGATAATCTATAAGTGGCCAAAAAGAGTAAAATTTTCACATTTCATTACATGAGAGAAGAAAGATATGATGTAGAGATAAAGAGAACTATCTATTTGGACGCCACGGAAGTGGTGCAAAACAGACTGACGTATCAAAATGTGATATAAAGAGATAGGATAAGGTAATGTCATCAAATGTTACATATGAACAGCTGAGGAACCATGCATAATTTTTTTTATGTTAGATCTACGATTGGCCACCAACTCGCCTGATGTTAAGCGACGGTGTGGCCGAGGATGGAGCTCGTCTATCTAGAAGATATCTATTTCATTGTGTTATTAACCCTTTAACCGCCAGGTCGGATATTTCCGTCAATTTTTTAAGCTTTTAGACGCAAGGCGAAGGCAAAGGCGTCTTACCGCAAATGACGGATATTTCAATTTTTTTTTTAATAACAAAGGTAGTTAAAGGGTTAATGTGTTTCATTGTTTTGTGATTATTTACATTTGTGTCCTGTAAATGCTGGATTATATTTGAGCAGAGTAATTTGAGAAGTTTCACGCACATTTTTTTTAATTTTAAAATGATTTCAGTAGTTGTTGTCTTGCCGATGTTCTAATAGATTAATTGAACTTTGTCGTGTGTTGCAGGTGTACGAGATATCGAGTGCGTCCCTGCGCGAGCTGCATGAGAACCTCCTCCTCGCTTTCTCGGCGAGCGCGCCTACCCTCCTCAACCTGTACCACCACACCGCTCCTCTACCGCCAAGTAAAAATACACTTTCAGTTTTTGTTATATTTTTTCTCTCAGTATACTAGTTGCGCCCCGCGTTTTCACCCGTTTAGTGATGAAAAGCGATGATGATGTTGATGAAAAGTAGCTATGTCCGTTTTTAGGTTCACAGTTATCTTAGTACTAAATTTCATAACGATCGGTTCAGATATTTGACCGTGAAAAGGTAACCAACAGATAAAAATTACTTTCACTTTTTAACCGACTTCAAAACAAGGAGGTTCTCAATTCGGCTGTATGTTTTTTTTTGTATGTTCACCGATTACTTTGCCAATTATGAAATGATTTTGATGATTATTTTTTATTTGGTAGGTAATAGTTCAGAGGTTCATCATCATCATCTCAGACTGAAGAAGTCCACTGCTGGACATAGGAAGTCCCTCATGGATTTCCAATAAGACCGATTGGAAGCGGCTTGCATCCAGCGTCTTCCCGCCACTTGTATGAGGTCATCTGTCCATTGCGTGGCTGCCATAGACTTCTATAGATACCCCAATGTACCTGGCGTGTCAAGTACGATAAAAAATCGCAGTTGACCACCAAGATTTATTTAATTTCAGGTGATATAAACTTCCGATCCGATATTTTGTTAACTAGTTACTAGCGTACAAGCGCGCGGATGCATTGGGTTGAATAGATTTCGCACGGATGGAACATTCCATCACAAAATCGTTTATGTGACGTCACAGTCGGTACCAAAAATGTGGCACGCAAGGTTTTCATATAAATTAAGTCGCATGCTCCATCTATTATGTCTGTGGTGGCTGGTCTTCCTACGCTGCGCTTGCCCGTGATATACAGATACACACGACAAACTTATAACACCCCTAGTTTGGGTTGGGAGTTAAAAATAAAATAAGAATCGAAGTGTGCACTCTATTTAAAAACATGTCGAGCTGATTATATTGTTACGCGCGCAGTGTTCGCAAGCCGCGTGTCGCCGACGGGCATGATGTCCGGCGGGGGAGCGCTAGGCGGAGGCATCGGGGGCGGGGGCGGGGCGCCCATCCCCGAGACGCTGTGGGTGCGGTGGTCGGGCGCGCCGCTGCCCTCGCGCCACCGCGGCGTCGCGCCCGCGCTCTACATGCTGCAGGGCGTCGAGGTGCTGCTCTATCTCTACGCCAGGGTGAGTGTTCAATACAATACAAAAATACTTTATTGACATCATAATCAGATAACAGTAAGTACATGATTAGGGCGTAAGAAATGCACATAAGGCGGCCTTATCGCTAATAGCGATCTCTTCCAGACATTCATGGCCATACAAGGAGGCGACCTGGAGGGATGTATTTAAATGACCATAGCTCAAGTAGAACTATCTGTATTAGGATGAACATAGGCTTTATATACTAGTACTTAGTCTTATATTTCGGGAATTTCCTTGTTATGCTGATCAAATTGGCTCCCACTTAGCCTCACTGACATGGTGGCCACCCCTCAACACTTGTGGATCAATAATACTTAACGTTTGATGATTTGTTTCCAATTTGTTCCTGCAGTCTCAGTTCAGTGAGCTTTCCTGATGATAATATAGAAACACCAGATTTTTTCAATTGTTGAAATATATAAATTACTTATCGTAGTTTCTACTTTTAGGACAATAGCAAAAAATAAAAATAAAGATAATTGGAGCTTTGTCGGGGCTGTAATCTTAGTTAGGACTCTATGAACTTAAATTTAAATCTGGAAGAGAAAGATATTTGTCTAATAATTATTAATTAATTACCTGGATCGCGATTGACACAAGTAGTTAATAATTTTAGATAACTAATAATCGGCCAAGTGCGAGTCGGACTCGCGCACGAAGGGTTCCATACTATCATCTATAATACTACAAAGTTTAGTTCTGTTTATAAAATAACAAGAAATCAACGAAATTCCAAGTAGTAAATTGCAAACTTATAGGTAGGTTTTCGATGCACATCCGGGCAGCATGACAACGCTCGCGCGAATACGCGCGGCTATGGCTCGCTCCGTGATGTTACCTCCCCCGCTACCCCGCTAAACCGGCGCTCGCACCGCGTTTAGATGCACGGATTATTTTCATTTTGTGAGTTTTTATGTATTAGATTAGGTATTTATTTTTATAGTTGATATATTTCTAAATATTTACTTACAAATATTCAAGTTTCTACCTTTTAATTGAGATCGAGTAAAAATTGCTTAAAAATTACGATTGTTGTATGGGAGCCCCCCTTTAATATTTACTTTATTGTTATTTAATTATTTATTTTGAAAGGTAATATACAAGTAAATATTCTGTGAAAATTTGAAGCGTCTACCTGTTACCATTTTTAATATTGAGCAAAAAAATACGAAAAAACACGTTTATTGTATGGGGACCCCCCTTAATATTTTTTTTTTTTAATTTTTTGTATTTGTTGTTATAGCGGCAACGGAAATACATCATTTGTGAAAATTTCAGCTTTCTAGCTATCACGGTTTATGAGATACAGCCTGGAGACAGACAGACAGACAGACAGACAGACAGACAGCGAAGTCTTAGTAATAGGGTCCCGTTTTTACCCTTTGGGTACGGAACCCTAAAAAACCCCCGACATAAAAACCGACTAATCCGATATTGATGAAACTTAGCTAAGGACACTCGATCAAATCCTCTTCCAAACAAAAAAAAAACTAGATCAAAATCGGTCCATCTGTTTCATAGCTACGACAGATAGATACAGATAGATACAGATACACACGTTAAACTTATAACACCCTTCTTTTGGGTCGAGAGTTGAAATGATTAGTTTTTAGGGTTCCGTACCTCAAAAGAAAAAACGGAACACTTATAAGATCACTTTGTTGTCCGTCTGTCCGGGTGTCAAGACCTTTATCTCGGGAACGCGTTAAGGTATCACGTTGAAATTAAAACCATATACGCAAATGGTATCTTGCTGCAGAAAGAAAAATAAAATTTCTGAGTTTTCATTAAAAAAGTTACAGCCGAATATGTCGTAAAAAAAGCACATTTCGTCACGCACAAGGGAATCAAAACCTATGGGGTACTTCCCGTTGACCTAGAACTATAAAATTTGGCAAGAAGCATTGTGTTAGAGTACACATATAAGAAAAAATCCGAATACTGGTCATTTTTTATTTAATCACAAAAAAATAATTTCTTTACGCATGGAACGAGGGTCCAAATTTTGAAGTTCTTTAACCGTATCATGTGGGGTATCATATGAAAGAGCTTTATTAGCATAAGTTATAACAGGTTTTTAAATATTTTTACGATGTATATTTTTCGGTATAAGAAAGAAAATATGAAAAAAAAATACGATGTCCCCCTTTTATCTACTAGTTTGTACGGAACCCTCGGTGGGCGAGTCTGACTTGCACTTGTCCGGTTTTTTTTTCATTGATTCGTAGAAGCTGATTGTGTTTTCCGTCACAGGTAGTGGAGTTGGAAGGCAGCGCGGTAGAGCAGGCCACGGCGCTGGCCATCTTGCTCCGCGCGGCTCGAGTGGACAACCGGCTCTACGCCAGCTTCCACACGGAAGAATTTCTCGACATGTTGCTCACGGTGTTCGCCGCGCCAAAGTGTCAGCTCACGCCGCATCTGCTCAAAGTAAGCGATAGGTGACACTTACTCTTTATTCACACACATACTTTAGCATAATGTATTTCGGAGATAGGCAGTTATTATTATTATTTTATCTGGTTTTACAGTGGCGTAACACGGATAATTTTGGTTTGCATTACTTCACACATAACAAGTATAAGCTTAGAAGATTAGTTTAGAAGAGAAGTTCAGTTCCTTTCAAACAACAAAAAACTAGATCGAAATCGATTCATCCGTTTGAGAGCTACGATACCTCACGACATGTATAATATAACAGAAGTTTGATGATAGGGAGGTACCCGTGGACTAACTAGATCGCACAATTAGGTGTGCGATCATTTTATAATTCGGTAATGATGGACCTGTGGCACAACCAGTTGTGTTATGAAAAATAATGTTAAGAAACAGTAGATTAGGTTCATTAGGTTTCTTTTTATTATACACATAAACTTTCGTGTTACTAAGATTCTGTTATCAGACGAATTGTCAAATGAGCGTTTGGGATTGAGAAAAATCTATATACCCATTAACCAACTACTCAGACGTGTCACGGGGCTAAATCTATCGAAGCACGTCCCGATAGCACAACCGATTGTGCTATCAAGTTGGTCCACGGGTACCTCTCTTCTTGATGATGCTGTATATACGCAGGTGATACTGGACGAGGCGTGCAGTAGTCCGATAGTGCGGTGCTGCGGCGGCGGCGTGCAGGTGGCGGGCCGCAGCGACGCCGTGCTGCTGGAACCGGCGCTGCTGGTGATGCTGGCGCGAGCGGCGCAGCGCTTCGACAACACTACGGCAAGTGATAATTATATTGACTGTTATTATCGCGGCTGACTCTTCTAGACGATCATGCACCGATATTTTTTTACCCGACTGCGTAAGAACTAAGTACTGTTTTTCGATTGTATGTATGTTTGTATCTATATATATATAGGTATGTATGTATGTGGGCATGTATGTGTTTCTATATGATCACTTATAGCCTAAACGGCTTGACCAATTTTGATGTACGAGGTGTAGTTAGATCAGTCTTCACTCTCAGAGGGTTATAGGGCTATATTTTTTTTATAATAAACAAAATAATAATACATCTTTCGCAAAAGTAAAAAAAAACCTCGTTTTTGTAACCTCCAACGAACTTTTTTGTAATAAACAAATGATTTTACAATTAATCTGAAAATACGTATTTATAATCTTTTACAGCGATTTTATGCTTACTTTCTAACAAAAAACGCACACTCAACAGCATACCGAGCGTAACGAAATCATAAGCTAGACTGCAAAACTGCTTTTCTGCAGTCGGGTATTTTGTCTATCTTTTAAATATAGATATAATTCCACTCACGCATAAAAAACGCTGGTTCGTTCGTGAACGCGAACAAACCAGCTTTCTTGTTACGTGATGGGAACTATAAAGTTATTCTATTCTAACTATACTGGTTACCTGCAGGAGTTCTCGTGGGAGGTGGAGGGTCCCGGCAGCAGCCGGTGCCGGCAGCGCGGCTCGCTGTGGGCGCTGGCGCTGTGCTGCATGCGCGTGCTGCTGCGCGCGGACCACCCGCGGCGCGCCTTCAACCACTACCAGATGTCGCGGCCGGACCTCATGCACCACCTGTTGCTGGCTTGCAAGGTAACACTCATCTTTTTAACACGCTTTTATTAGCTACAGGTGATGCATGCATGTTTATTTGTAACCGACTCCTTTGGACTTGATTTTGACCCATTACAAACTTTATAGAGTTATCGAGACAATACAATAATTTGAAGCGTGTTTTTTTATTTTGGTTTTTTAACCTATCATTATTATTTCTCATTCTCAAAAACTATGCTTGAAATTACCGGGACACAGGGATGAAAACAGTAGCTTTCGGAATTGGGAAACGATTTTCCCTTTTCTTTAAAATTCAATGCGGTTTACTCACGTTTATTTTTTACCTGACTGCATAAGAATGAGGGTTATGTTTTCAAGTGTATGTATGTATATATGTGGGTAAATATGTATGTATGTTTCTATATGACCGCCTACAGCCTAAACGGCTTGACCTATTTTGATGTGCGAGGTGTCGTTAGATTCGTCTTCACTTCCAGAGTGTCATAGGATTTTTTTTTTGTAATAATGATAATACATCTCTCGCAAAAATAAAAAAATGCGTTGTTTCGTAACCTCTAACGAGCTATTTCGTAATAAATAAATAATTTTTCTTGACTCATTTCAAAGAATATGCATTTTTTGTATATAGATAGCGCATACAGCGTCAAGCTTTATTTCATATTTTTCTAAACTATAGGCGAAAACTTGTAATTAGCCTCGTAATTTATACAAATGTATAGTTTATTTTAGTATTTAGGCTGTAAGTTTTCCTAAAATGTAAAATAAAATAAATTTTTTTTTTTATCTTTTACAGTTAGTCTCATGTGACATAAACTTAAAAGTAATCGGTAATGTTAAAATCTCTTTGAATAAAGAAAATAGGTATGTAACACTTATGACAAACTCGTGACGATGGTAACGCTTCGTCTTCGTCTCAAGCTTACATTCGTCAACTAATTTCTAAAGATCAACTTACAACCCTTGTATCATAGTAACTGTTATGCAATCAACTCGATCCTTGGCAAAAGAGTTTCTCTCTCTTCCACTCTCTGTATTTCTGGCTAGTCATCTCTGTGTTGCGTTCAGTTGCAAAGATCGTCTGGTATATGAATGTGTCTGAAGGAGCGGTTCCTGAACTCTGAAAGCGGTCCGATGGAGGCGTGCGCGAGCGAGAGCCTGGTAGAGCTGGTGCGAGGACTGACGGGCTCCCCTCCCGCGCCCCACCGCCTCGCGCTGCTCGCTGACTTCCTGCTGCTCATGCACCAGGTATTGTACACGCGCCTACGGGAACTACACTGTGTTAGCTATCGCTTTTGAGGTGAATAAGTTGACTTCCATGGTAGGAGGCAGTTCACGGAATTGATAATATTATTATAATTAAAAAAAACTTACAATAGATTGCGCAATTTCATTTATTTGTATGTTTTTTTTTCCGTTGTATTAAAAAAAAAAATTGTAGTAATAGGTTTGCGCTTGATGTTAAAGCGCGTTTACCTAGAATCTACTAAGAAGTTTTCGCATTACTTGTGATAAATGTGAACTTAAAGTTAATATTTTTTTTTTGGGACTTGTTGGATGCAAGAACCACGCGACGAATTTGTCAAAAAAGGAGGATGCTATTGTAATAAATATTTAGTGCAGTTTTTTAATAGCTTGTATAACTTACAGCACGATAGATTACAAGTTATATTTATCTATTAGCATTTATATTAGTACCGATCGTCTAATCAAAATGTTGCTTTAGGTAGTCAAGATAACTTTCTTTACGAATTCGAAATAAGCACCTATACTTAGAAATGTTTGAAGCGAAAAGCGAACCCTTACCTTCAGGCTTAGACGAGGGAAAAACGTTTTCATTTCTACAAACGCTTACGCTTCAAAATACTAAGACTCTGTGACGTTCCGTCAAGTGATATTTCGTTAGCTAATATCAATCCCATCATTTACTTATCCTACTGGGCTGGCGTTCACGAAATTAGAATGCCAATTGTTATTACACAATATATAAAGTGCAAAATAAAGAAAGTATGTGTTTTAATGCAGGCAAGCGACACGTTCGTGACGCACTCCCGCGCCAACTTCTACTTCCTTCTGACGTCAGAGACGCAAGAGACGAGCGAATTCTCTGCCGCTAAACGACGCTCCACGAAACGCATCAAGCGCCGCGACCGACCTGCCGCTACGTCTATGGAAGACGTGACGACCGATAACAGCCTCTACACTCCTATCAATACGGCCCCTAATCGCGAGGACAGCGACAAGATGGAGAGCAGCATGGAGTCGACCAAGCAGCTGAAAGGACTCATCAATCTGCAGATAAAGGAAGGCAGGTAACGTCTTTATACCCGTGGTCAATGGTCTCGACGTTCGAACAGAAGTTTGCTACAATCCCCGTTTGTTTTTCAGAAAACACACCGTGTCGTCTACGTCTGACAACTCTGACACGACAGTTGGTAAGTTTTCGTCTGATTTTTTTTTCAAATTTTATTATTAGGAAGATTATTATTTACATAGTACAAGCATTACATACGTTGGGGATAGCTGGCGATGTGTGAAAATATCCATCAATATGTATTTATTTATATTTATATATTTCCCATAATATGTAAGAATAGGTTCGGTTGTTGGCGGTACACCTTAATCTTAGTCCATTCTGACGGCAGCTGCTTGCTTTTTATTGTATGATGTACAATAAAAATATAAACCTTTATTCTATGGTAACGTGAAATTCACACAAGTTCTTTTGACTTTCTTACTCGTATCTCCAATTTAAAACCATGTTTATAACATTCATAAAATCGCGCCTATTAATCCTGTATGTAGCCAGAGCACAGCACCGTTTGACGCCACATTTGACCGTGGTTAGAAGGTTAAGTGGGAAGGAGAGTATATTAGGTCGTTAGAAAGTATTAGAGGGTGAGATGTAATGTTAGCCTACAGTTACAGGGAGTCAGCCCATCGTCTACATAAGTAACAATTTCCCTCAAGTCCCTTAGCTGACTTTTACAGTATGCCCGGGAAGAGAAGCAGCTGGTAAATTCTATGTTTTTTTCCCAGTCCAGCATGGAAGGGCCATGTATGTCGCGACATGTGAAATGTTTTTATATTAATGTGTGTATTGTTATTTAGAGCCGGAGCCGGCGGAGGGCAGCGAGGGGTCAGAGCACGCGGGGGAGGCGGGGGCGGAGGGCGAGAGGGGGGCTAGCGGCGGCGCCCTGCACGAGTACATCGTGGTGGAGGCGGACGACGTCAACCACGCCACGGTTGAGATGTTCTCCTCGGGGATATACCATCAGGTAACACACACACGACTACACTATGTAAAACGATCAGCACCCCTATTCGGAATCGATCGGATACTATATATCCATCTCTGTCATTCTGTATCAAAACGACAGAGATGGAGATTTATACCGGATAACTCCGTCATTTATTAACCGATTTGAGAAAATATTTTTATTGAAGGGATTTTTTAAACTTTGCGCACTTTACAGTATGTTTTTTCAGTTTTTAAACTATAATTGTGTAATATTACTTAGGATGAATTCAGTGCTGTATGATTTTATATGTTCATGTTTCATATTAACTGTAACGTATTGTGAATAATTAGCAGGGGCGCGTCCGCGCAGGCGCATCCCCGGACTGGGCCGCATGCGAGGGCCTGCTGCTGCTCCTTCGAGACTGCATTGCCGTGCTGCCTGACCACACGCTGCATCAGGTATCTACACTCCGCATACTAAATAATGTTTTCTGTCTATAAACTTGCCCTAGTCAACCTTTTTTTTTGTAAGGGACAAACACTTTCTATACTTTCTATAGTCTGTCCAACGAAACGAGCTAATAAGAAAATCAAGCGCTAAACGTCATTGGTTGGAGATAAGGGACTTATCATCGTCATCATCATCTCAGCCACAAGAAGTCCATTGCTGGACATAGGCCTCCCCCATGGGTTTCCAGAAAGACCGGTTGGAAGCGGCCTGCATCCAGCATCTTCTTGCCATTTGTATGATATCTTCCGTCCACCTCGTGGCTGGTCTTCCTACATTGCGCTTGCCGGTTCGTGGTCTCCATTCGAGAACTTTTCGGCCCCATCGGCCAAGGCCGTTAGGGTGCGTACACATAAGCAAATATCGGTCCTATTCTGTCTCTTGAGCGGTGCAGACGTGTGGTTTGGTGCTTAGTTCAGTGTGCTCGCAGTGTTTCATTTTATATTGACCCGGCTTTTTTACTGGACTGATCCTTGCTTACTTCGTGATTTGGTTTGCCTATCGAATTGATTCCTGCTTACTTCTTGACTTGGCGTGTTATTTTAGACTGATTATTTCCTTCAATTACCTCTTCAGCTACTGTTAAAAAGCGGCGACGGTTTTTATAAGGTAAGTTGCTGCGGGCCGCAAGCTTTAGGTAATACAGTTTTAAGCACTATTTATTAGTAACAAACGTTGTTTATGAATAAAGTGATTAAGACCGGTATTATGTATAATGCCCGCGCCCGGACAGTATGAATCTCGAATTCAGGCCAAGTAATAAATAGTTTCTTTTTGATAATCACAATGTGTAATCATTATGAATATTTCCCGGTTATTGTGGGGCAATGTGATAATTTTACATCAAGAATGATGAGACGGACGATGGTTGAACTACAGATTTGCCGGAGCCCGGAGAATTGGTGATATTGAGACACATGATGATATTGGCCTAATTTATTATATACTAAGTATTACGTGTATCCTAGAGGTGTCTTATCTCTATATCTATCTATCAGTCATGCTCTTGTTATTTATAACGTACACTCAAATATGTGGTTACACAGATCTTAATTGTTATTGTACGGTCCAGGTGGTCGGCGGCGCGGTGCAGGCGGAGAGCGTGGTGGTGCTGGCTAATCACCGGTCGGGCGGCGTGCGCGCCGCCGCCGTGCGCGTGCTCGGCGCGCTGCAGCGCCGCGCGCCGCCCGACCTCGCGCGCAAGCTCGCGCACCAACACTACTACATACACCTCGCCAACCAGGTACGTTACACTGTCCCAATGAACCTACTAGTAATTCTGTATATTTCATTATGTACTACTAAATTCATTATAAGTATTTAAATACGTTTACACGTAAAGTATTTAAATACCAGATGTCTACTGGTCTGTAAACTTAATATCAATGGTGAAAACTGTAAGGCTTATTATGTACTATTGATTTACGTTGTATATGTTCAAAGCTGTTTGTTTTCCAATAAATAAATAATTCTACAATTATATTCTGACTGGCTTCGCCATTATAAGTATGTATTTACAATATATATACATATATATATATATAAGTATTCTATCAGCTATCTAGTTTCCATAGTACAAGCTTTACTTAGTTTGATGTTAGAATGGTGCTGTGTGAAATCTCCACCAATATTTATTTATTCATTTAAACGGTAGACTGGGCGAGCACAAAATCTGTACTCGTGAGGTTTATCGATAATTCAAAAATATTGTTCAGATTTAGTATTCTTTCATTTCTTTTATTCTTTCAAATATCATTGAGATCAACCGAGAAATGGCCTTGTAGCAAACTTCTTTTTTCTATCAAGATTTCACAACCTTTTATCCGACAACCTCTGGACCGATTTTGTATGACATATATAAAAAAAAAAGTTTAAAATTAAGTACCAAGGATTTTCAAATTAATTTATTTAGCCTGTGGACTTACTGTGGTGATTTAACAATAGACAATATAAATTGTATATTGAAAATGTATATTGTATTATTTGATTAACCGGATTAAACTCACGATATTAATCGGTCAAAAGAGCGATGTCTTAATCGGTTAATCAAATAATATAAATGAATACTCACGGAAGTTTTAGTACAGTCAATGTATATTTTGACAAAAACTTTCTGGCGAATTTTATTAAAATCGGTAAGTAATAGCGCTACAGCAAACTTCCCTCTTATTGGGGGAAATACCTTGCTTATCAAAAATTCCCGACGACAAAAAACCCTATAAAATAAAAAATCTGTACACACATCCGAACAGAAGAACGTTTCGTTCATTCGGGCAATTATAATCGGCAGATATCTCTGTACGAGGGTACGTGGGAGCTAGCGACGGCGTGTGCGGCGCTCGTCACTAAATGCGACGTGCCGCTCGAAGATCAACTGGACGTGAGTTCATCACTGCTACCTTCTCTTCTATCTCTAAACTGATGCTAAAGAAATATATATATTTTTTTTCGTTTCAATTTCTTCTCTTGTAAAGATTCATCATCATCTCAGCCATAAGAAGTCCACTGCTGGACATAGACCTCCCCCATAGACTTCCAAAATGACCGAATGGAAGCGGCTTGCATCCAGCATCTTCACGCCACTTGTATGAGATCATCTGTCCATCTCGTGGCTGGTCTTACTACGTTACGCTTGCCAGTGCGCGGTCTCCACTCGAGAACTTTTCGGCCCCATCGGCCATCAGTCTACGTGCTATGTGTTCTGCACACTGCCACTTCAACTTGCTAATCCGTTGTGCTATGTCGGTGACTTTCGTATATTAACGGATCTCTTAATTTCTGATTCGATCTCGCAAAGAGAATCCGAGAATAGCCCTCTTCATAGCTCGTTGCGTGACCTTGAGCTTCCTTATGTAAATATCCAAATATAATAAACCTTATTATGTGTGCGTTTAGGATGATATTTGGGTGGACGTGTCTGAGGAGTCGCTGCAGCGCTGCCCGCCGCTGCTGGCGCTGCTGCCGTGCTGTCTGCACTCGGTGCCTCTGGCGCATAATATCACGCGCATCATGAACAGGATTATTGACAAGGTACCAACAATACTAACACTCTTTTTTTAACAGACTGCAAAATAATTAGTTTAAAAACTGAAAAAACTGATGACTCAATGTGCGCAATTTTGTTTTAAAAATCCAAACTACTTAACTGATTTTAATTAAATTTCTATGGGACCAATCTATATCCTTCTATTATATCCTTTTTAACGAAAAAATATTTTCTGAAATCGGTTTAGAAATGATGGAGTTATGCGATAGTTTGTTGCCGCATAAAAGAAAAAAAATGTGGCGGAATTGTTAAACCTCCTTCCTTTTGAAGTCGGTAAAAAGGAGTAGATTCTCAATCAGGTTGTATGTTTCTTACCGCATAACTCCGCTATTTATAAACCGATTTGAAAAAAAATGTTTGAAAGGTAATTACGCAAAAAAAGAGTGCATTTTGAAGTCGGTAGTTTCAGTTTTTTTTTGTTTTATAATAATTATTTATTCAATTCAATATTCAATTATTCAATATTTATATAAGCTTGCACTTGACCGCTTAATCGCCTGCTGTTAAGCAACTGCGATGGAGCGCGGAAACTCGCGATTTGAAGTCACCCTGATTATAACTATTCGGAAAGCCCTTTCATTCTTGAAGGAGCATTCCGAAGAAGTGTATTCCACATTTTGGCGATACGCTTAATAAAAGTGGAGCTGAATCGTTTTGTTCGAGTTTTTGTAATATCCATCATGAAAGGATGTCGCTTTATGGTCTTATTCAGAAACCACCGGAGATTCTTACAGGAACCTTCTCTTATTGTAGAAATTTTGTAGGACCCTGAATATTTGGCTCGTATTTTATCAATTTTCCTTTCAACCGTACACAAAGACTTTCTATTCTAAAATGTAACAAATATTTCTAAAAATATGAATACAAAAAACATGACTTAAATCATTGGGTGAACCTTGAAACAATCCTAAGAAACATTATTAATTTTTTCAAACAAAAAGTAATAAAATAAAACTCCGTTCATTCATTTGAGAGCTACGCGCCGCAGACAAACAGATGCAAACATCAAACTTATTATAACGACTCTCTTTTGACATCGTTAAATAAATTGCTATAGTTAACTCTATTCCCCTTCCAATCCGGACTGGGAGAAAAAGTCATTCCATGCTGGATTATGAGAAAAAGAAAAATATAGAATGTACTAATTGCTTCTCTCCCTGGGCATACTGGAAAAGTCAGTTACGGGACTGGGGGAAATTGCCATTTATGTAGGCGATGGGCTGACTGCGTGTCACTGCAAGTCAACATTACATACTACCCTCTTGTCCCCTCTCTCCTCCATCTAACCCTCTAATCACGGTCAAATGTGGCGTCAAACAGCCTTGTTGATCTTTGATGCTCTGCCTACCCTGTAAGAGAAAATGCGTGATTTTATGTATGTATGTAAACTCTATTACCAGGCACCGATGAAACTGCTAGGCGAAGTGTCGCTAGTGGAAGTGGTGGTGCGCGCGATTCGCGCAGTAGGCCTGCGCGGCGACGCCGACTGGGAGGGGCGTACACTACTACTCGATGACTTGTACGAGCTGCTTGCAAGGGTCGCTGTCAAGGCGCTGGCGGGACAACACACCATGCAGGTAACGAAGGGCAGGGACTTGTAACTGTTTGAATTATAATTTTATAATATGATCAATTTTGACTGAAATTAACATTATAAAACATTATGGTCAATTTTCCTGTGAAGTTATTATTACAAATCATGATAGAGACAATTACAAATTAATTAATCATATATAAATTTTGCAAATTTTGTAAATATTTATATTGGCTGCCCTCACATATTCATTATTACAGTTTTTCAACATCCATTTATAGGATTAATTTCGGCGAGTGTGCGCAAGAACTTCACGACCTAATTACGTTCTCCCTATGTCACTACAGAACTAGCAGAAAGTTGGCGCATTACCACCAATTTCTCATTGATATGCCAAAAATCCATACTCAGCGATACAGGTCCACGTTCCTGATACGTACTGCATGGGAATGGAATTCTTTGCCACTATCTCCTGAAAGCTACAATCTTGGATTTTTAACATATGTTAGTGGAGTCTGTCTAGGACTTAGATGGTGATAGTTTAGGGCCTGGCACCGACCTCAAAAAAATAGCTGGGTACCGTACCTACTTAGGCAGACGCCCAGTTTTGATTTAATTTGTCGGTACTATGTAACAGTTGTTATTTCTTCCTTGTCTGTTTTGTAGTAAGTAGTATTTAATTTTTTTAATTACTTTTATTTTTTTACTAAATGTTTTGTGTAATAATTTGTTTGTATTTACGTACAGACAATAGTAGAGATGCACCACATGCTCTCGTACATCGAGCAGACGTCGGGCGCAGAAGAGGCGGGTGTGGTTGGCGTGGCGCGTGGTGCGCAGGCGCACCTCTACACGGCGCAGCTAGACTACCTGGAGGAACGGCTGCACGCCTCCTACACAGAACACGTCAAGCACGGGAATTACTTCGCTAACGGTGAGTACAACTTATTTGACATTCTTTTCACAAATACCGATAACACAGGTAAATAAGATAAACACTAATAAGACAGAAGTTTGCAGTAACATATTTTTTGCTTATTTAGATCATGTATTAATAGAAAAAGTGTATTTGTAATGTAAACGTTAATAAATACATTTATTAACGTTGGAACGCACCTTTCATAGAGAGTTTTATACTAGTGCCATCTATAAAAAATTCATTATCATCTTTTCAAAATTGTTTTTTTTAAGCCCACATTATAATGATATTGAATTACATTTTCTTTTGATTTTATCATTTATGTTGTGTATTACAGAGCGGTTGGGAATTTTATATTTGAATTAAACAACTTATTGCAAATTAAAAAAAAAACTGATTTATCGCTTATGTTTTTTATGACCACGTGCAAGGTGTTCGAAACGTCAGGTCATAAAAATATAGAAAATATTCGCGATACATCCGTTAAAAACAGTTTAGTTTCAATGAGTATATAACAATAGGGAAAACCTTAGAAAACATTAACTCTACTCATGATGCGTTATAAACTGGTCAATAGTAGCGCTTGTGTATGCGTAGTTCTGACATCGGCGGTATCGCTGGGTGGCAGCGGCGGCGGCGCAGGCGTGTCGCGCGGAGAGCTAGGCGCGCGGCTTGCGGCTACCGTGTCGCGCGCGACGGCGTACATCCTGACGCGACATCCGCATGCGCACACGCAGACTGACGCGCCACTCACGCACCGGCTGCTGCACACGCTGCCTGCCGGTGAGTCTCGCTACACACACATACACACACACACACTTAAACTAGGTACTGACGTCACATGTTCACGCCCTATCAGATGATCTTCAGTGAAATACCCAACCATCCGCCAAAAGAAAGTTAAACTGTCGAGTTTTGCCGGAATAAACTGTCATAAAGCTATATATTTCTCAATGTGCACCATTAAATACATAAATATTGGTTGACATTTGCACTATCTAGCGCCAAACTAAGCAAAGCTTGTACTATGGAAACTAAATAGCTAGCATACTTATGATACTACCTAGACACGCAACGGCAGACTTATTCTTGCTGGATGCATGGACGACAAATGTCGCCAAACATATGAACATGGCTCATCGATGACATTCCTACCATGTTTCCTTTTAAATGGCATTGACATAGCAATGCTCGGGGCCTCTCTTCTAAGAACTACCTCTATGAAAAAAACTTTCTAAACTAACACCAATTCGAAATGAGACCAATAGTACTTTTAGGCTAACCGTAGTCCCTAAATTCCTGTAGTTTGTTCGTTGTTTCGTGTAGCTAACAACTTTATGTTTTGATACGTGTAGCGGCGAGCGGGTCGCAGCAGCGTCCCAAGTGGTGGGTGGGGGGTAGTGCGGAGTGGGTGATGCCGCTGCAGGAGCTGGCGGAGTGGGCGCTGGCGGGGGGCGGCCGAGGCGCGGGTGCGGCGGCGCTGCGCGCGCTCTACCATGCGCCGGAGCAGGCGCTGCAGCTGCTCGCGTCGGACCCCCAGCACATGCGGAAGGTGATCTACGTCACACTATAGTGTTTACTTCGTGTTCTGTCTTGGCTAAAAAGTACCGTCTCGAAGTATATACTACTATGATATTCTGTGGTCTCGACTTAACTAAATACTGAAATAAGGACAGCAGCGCCCTCAATACCACATTAGTTCTCTAAATAAACAGACTACATTTTCACACGTATAAAGGGCCTCATCATCATCTTAGCTGCAAGAAGTCCACTGCTGCACATAGGTTCCTGCTTTCCCAAAAACATTTTTGGACTTCGCTTTCGGACTTGTAATGGTTTGTCATAGCCAAGTCTAGCTAAAATAACATTTGAGTGATAGAATGAGTGAACGATATTTAAGCTGTTGGTTTTCCAATAAATAAATAAACAGACTATCGAGAGGTGTATACGTCTGTGAAAATTCACATTTGCAATCATTATGATCAAACTAATAATCGTAACCTTTTGTCAGTTGATTCAATTTAAGATAACTATGTATCCAGCTAGCCGTGTACCTGCTGATAATCCTGAAGTCGATTCATGCGGCGGGCGAGGAGGGCCCGCCGCCCGTCGAGTACGCCATCACGGACTGGGCGCGCGGCTGGGCGCTGGCGCTGCAGGCCGGCCTGCCGGACCGGCTGCAGGGCGGCGCGCTTGCGCTCGAGGCGGACGACTACCTGAGGAAGGACGAGGAGCGCTGGGCGCGGGCCGCCGCCAGGGCCAGGCCCGCTATCGGCAAGTCAGTCGACGAACAACTATCTATTGTGCATGTACATGTTTAGCTAATCATCTAACCTTTGACCATGGAGGCAGGAAAGGGCTTAAAATATTGAACACTAATAAATAATCAATCTTTTCGAGTCGGAGAATTCATCGTTTTTTGTTATTTAATACTTCCGATAATTTTTGTTTGTTATTTAATACTTCCGAACTTCGGAAAACAAACAGGTGATGGTACACATAGTAGGTAAATGGATCTAGGACACAAAAAAGCCATAACTTGTTTTCTCTTAGAGAACATTAAAAGAAATTTTACATTCCTAACCAATGTGATAAATATATATTGGTACATAAAAACAGAATAGGTAATGAGCAGTTTCCGTGGCAGGGTGGTGTTCGGCAAAGAGGGCCTGGCCGGGCGCGTGTCGGAGAGCGCGATGTGCGTGACGCGCGCGGCCGTGGAGGCGCAGAATGCGGAGCGCAAGCGATTCATGGAGCACCTGCGCGTAACGCACGCGCGCGCTGCCGCCGCCGCTCTCGCCGCTGACCGCCTTTTGCTCACGCATACGCACGAACAGGGTAACATACAGATGCCGATACTATACAGTATACAGTGTATATTATACTATACAGTATAATACTATACAGTGTACACTATATACAACGTCTTACGATATAACGTACAATAGTACTTATACAATAGAATCTGTCATGATTTCGATAAATTTAATCCATCTGTATACTCTTTTGAAAGACATATCTATATTGTGTTTACAACTAGAACGGCGGATGCAGTTTTAGTATGTTTCCATTTAATAATGTTATTTAAGTTTCTATTGTATATGTCCAGTTTTGAAAACGAACGAATAAAACAATAAAAGTAATTTAAAAAAAATAAACCGACTTCAAAACAAACTGAAAATGGAGAATCAAACGAAAAAAAACAATACTGGGCGTCTACCTAAGTAGGCACCAACTATTTTTTGAAGTCCCTAAAGTATCACCAATTAAGTCCTATACAGACTCCGAACTCAAAAATAGTTGGTTTATGTACCTACTTAGGTAGACGCCCAGTTTTGGTATTTTTCGATTGTAACGCCTAATTTTTGCTTTATAAAGTATGCCAGATCCTTCTACATAGTATGAGTGATAAAACTACCGAATTTCGTTAAAATCCGCCCAGTAGTTTGTATAGTGTCGTTGAAACGCTCATATTTTAAAATTATAAAGTCTATATCTTGAAATCTACTGAACCGATTTTGATAAAACTTACAGTGACTCCTAAGCTGAAAGATACTTTATTCAATAAAAAAAAATTTTTTGCAATACTACTTCTAGTTTCTGCGTAATACGTGGATAAACATACATATATACAAACATACATACACTTATGAAATTTGGCACACATGTTTAGAAGCTGGTATAGACTAACATATACAAAATCTGTGCAGTTCTGACAATAATTACATACATTTTTTTGAATTACATTTTTTTGCAGTCTGTTAAAAAGTATTGATTAGAAGGTATTTGGGTTGTCTTTTCTTCTTCACATAATGAAAACTCTTTATAACATATAAATATGCGCGGTCCCTTGAATTTCGTTATAAAGAGTTTACACTGTACTTGTTTCTTGTGCGTCGAGCGAGTTACTGACTCACGTTTTAATGTTTTCACGCGCAGGCGTGTGGCACGACTCTCGCTCGTACCCCGCCGCGTGGGCGCTCGACCCGACGGAAGGGCCGGGCCGCGTGCGCGTGCGCCTGCGCCGCGCACATCTCAACATACACCCCAAGTTCCTCAAGCCACAGTACCGGTACAAGACTGGTAAGCTTACCACACATTCTTTTTCAACAACTAGCCTTCTTTTAGCATCATCTTTATCATCTCTTCCTCAAGAAATCCACTTCTTCCAAGAAATTCATAAGCCTTCCCCCATAAATTTCAAAAAAACCTGTTGGAAACAGCCTGCATCCAACGTTTTCCTGCCACTTGTACGAGGTCATCTGTCCATCTCGTGGCTGGTCTTCCGACGTTGCGCTTACTGGTTCGTAGTCTCCACTCGATAACTTTTCATCCCCAATGGCCATCGGTTTTATGTGCTATGTGCCCTGCCCACTACAACTTAAGTTACTAATCCGCTGTGCTATGTTGGTGACTTTCGTACGTTTACATGTTTACATTGCGTTTTTTAGCAGTGGATCGATAAATAATATGTTTTTTAAAAGATGAATGTATGTGACCTCATACAAGTGGCGGGAAGACGTTGGATACAACCCACTTCCAATCGGTCTTTTTGGAAATCTATGGGGCCTATGTCCAGCAGTGGACTTCTTATGGCTGAAATGATAATGATGATGAATGTATGTGCAGAGAGGTCGGACCGCGGCGGCGGGGGCGGCGTGCGAGCGGTGCTGGGCGGGGGCGGCGCGCGCGGCGGGCTCGTGGCGCGGCTGCAGCTCAACGAGACCGTGGCGTATATGGCGCGCGCCGTCTGCGTCAACGTTGCTGCGGAGACACCCGGCGAACTGCTCCTCAGCGACAGGTCACACACTACACTATATTATACTACACCTTATACAATACATGGATATCAAACGCAAATAAAAAGATCTTAAAATTTAATTAAATAAATAAAATAAATAAATAAATAAATATTTGTGGACATTTCACACAACACCATCTAGCCCAAACTAAGCAAAGCTTGTACTATGGAACTAGATGGCTGATAGAATACATATATATATTTTTTTTGTAAATATATACATATGATACATAGAAACACCCAGACACAGAACAAACATCCATGCTCATCACACAAATGTTTGCCCTAGGTGGGGATCGAACCCACGACCTTTCAGTTCAGCAGGTAGACGTAAACACACTACCAACTGAGCCACAAGGCCGACAAACATAATTTGTAGCTCTCCCATTAATTAATATTTCATAGGGTTTGTTTATTGTATTTTGTCAACAATATTAGTTTGCTTACCTTATCTAGCTAAGCATACATAACTTTGTACGTGTATAGATCCGTCCACTTCGTGCCGGACGACGCGGAGGAGGAGAAGCCCCCGAGGGTCGGCTCCCGGCGGCGCGACAAGCACTACAACCCGGAGGTGTGCGCGCCGGCGCAGAGCTGGCCGCTTGACACTGTCGTCCAGGTACTCGCATCTTACAAAAATAACAATATTATCATTTATATAGCGAACGGATTCATAGATGGTTGCCATAGTGCAATCTTTGCTTAGTTTGGGGCTAGATAGTGTTGTGTGAAAATGTATATATATTTATTTATTATTTATAAATTGAAAAATGGTTTTTGTGCGCCCACAATATTTTTAAATTACTTACCTATTCTCATACTAAATTACACCTTTCTATTAAGAGTAATTGTTGAGCTAAACCTCAGACGGGCAGACGGATGAACATGGCGAAATTATAAAGATTTCTTGTCGACTACGGTACCAAGGTTTTTCATAGTACTTTCATATCTCTTATAAGCGCCTGTCCTCGTGGCGTCCACCCGCGCCTTACTACATTTAACACTAAACTCGAAGGGATCGAAATGTATTTTTCTCCAGAATTAAGAGAATAGGGTACGTATCGTGGACCGCGTGCTTGTAGCTAGCCCAGTCGACGTTGGGTGGACTGCGTGTGTACTGCGCGCGGTCCATTTTTTTACTTACGAGTCTAAAATTGACTTTATGCCGCACTGTCTAAGGTTTTTTATTCACACTCTTGTCTGGTACGGAGCTGGTTAATGAAGATTTTTGTAATGTAATGTAAATGTAATGTAGTAATAGGTTTGCGCTTGGCCGCAAACTCGCCTGATGTTAAGCGCCGTTGCGGTCTACGATGGAGCGCGCTTACCTAGAAGAAACCAATTCACTCGCGAATAAAAGGCACCCAGATTATATCTAACGGGAAAGACCCACTCAGGAAGCGTATTCCACAATTGGGCAGTCCGCACGATGGAACGCAATTAAAGCGTTTCGTTCGGGTTTTTGGAATATGAAGTACATCGTTTAATGTGATCACTAGAAGTCATATTACACTTGCAGGTGGTGACTCGGCGCTGGTGCCTGCGCGAGGTGGCGGTGGAGGTGTTCCTGAGCTCGGGTCACGCGCACCTGCTCGCGTTCGCAGACGTCGCCGAGCGCGCCGCCTTCCTCAAGGCGCTGCAAGCCTCGCACCTGCCCGCCAAGTAAGTAGTGTCGGTCAGCCTTGCGCAGCTTCATATAAATATCTATGAAGATATTTCAAATCAAAAATTGAAATAGTATCAAGATATATAATATATTCATAGTTAGTTTTTCTCTATGAAAGATCTCGCTCTTATTATACAGCGTAGTATGAAAGAAAGTACTTCACTGAACATAAAGGCACTTATTTATTACTTATACACTGAACTTATTTCACTGCACTGAGCGGTCTGACGATAAGACCGCCTTTCTACTCCCGAGTTGCATCGCGACTACTTTCAGAGGGACCGCTCGTCCGTCCGCCATATGCCCCCTCCCAGGAATTACAACATAACGCTATCATCCGGGGTAGCGCTCATTCTGTTCGATCGCCGTTCTCCTGAGTATATAAATTAATAAAATAGCAGTGTTTCCATTCCGCAACACTGAAAACACCGCACACCACAGACAACAAATATTCAAATCATGACAGTAGAGTTCTATTCTCTCTGGTATCGGTCACAAGTGGTAGGTTGGTGACGCGCCATTACTGTCTGGGGGGGTTACCACAATCCTAAAAGTAATCTCATTTCAATATTACTTTGACCTTTGTCTTGCTCTTAATACTGTAGAAAAACAAAAGAAAAAAAGTCAAAGTAATATAGATAAAGATAGATACTCTATACTTAGTCTGGCCATAAATACTGTTACAGTTAAAAATAAGAAAGATATTACATTTGAATTTGGAATCTGTCATTTTTATACGATTGTTCATTGAGTTTTCTAATTTTGGCGCCAATACATTGTACAATATTTTGCGATATTAAAATGGAGTGGGGTGATAAAGAGAACCGAATCGCTGTGATTGCATTACACAAAGTTGGTATGGAGCCAAATGCAATTTTTAAAACTCTCCATACGCTTGGTATTAGTCAAATGTTTGTGTACCGGGCTATTTATTAATAGGTACAATGAGACCTTCTCTGTTTGTGACAGAAAAAGATCTGGCCGTCCACGTAGTGTTCGTACGAAAAAGGTGGTCAAAGCAGTAAGGGAAAGAATTCGAAGAAATCCTGTCCGAAAGCAAAAGATTTTATCTCGGGAGATGAAGATAGCACCCAGAACCATGTCGCGTATTTTAAAAGATGACTTAGGACTTGCAGCCTATAAGAGACGCACTGGTCATTTTTTAACTGATAATTTAAAAAAGAATAGGGTGGTAAAATCGAAACAACTACTGAAGCGGTACGCAAAGGGAGGTCACAGAAAAATTTTGTTTACGGATGAGAAAATCTTTACAATTGAGCAACATTTTAACAAACAAAATGACCGTATTTATGCTCAAAGCTCTAAGGAAGCTTCCCAATTAGTCGACAGAGTGCAACGTGGGCATTATCCGACTTCAGTGATGGTTTGGTGGGGTGTTAGCTATGAAGGAGTGACTGAGCCATATTTTTGTGAAAAAGGTATCAAAACATCGGCACAAGTGTATCAAAATACCATTCTTGAGAAGGTAGTTAAGCCCCTTATCAACACCATGTTCAATAACCAAGTATGGTCCTTCCAACAAGACTCGGCGCCAGGTCATAAAGCTCGGTCCACGCAGTCTTGGTTGGAAGTGAACGTTTCGGACTTCATCAGAGCTGAAGACTGGCCGTCGTCTAGTCCTGATCTTAATCCGCTGGATTATGATTTATGGTCAGTTTTAGAGAGTATGGCTTGCTCTAAACGCCATGATAATTTGGAGTCCCTAAAACAATCCATACGATTGGCAGTGAAGAATTTTCCCATGGAAAGAGTGCGTGCTTCTATTGATAACTGGCCTCAACGTTTAAAGGACTGTATTGCAGCCAATGGAGACCACTTCGAATAAGCTTTTACATTTTAAATTGTTTTATATTTATGTATTAAACTAACACACTGTAAAAGTAATAAATATTATTTGCAATAAAAAATATTTTTTTTCTTCGTGACAATATTTATGGCAAGACTAGGTAGATAAAATCTTAATGTAAAGGTATGTAAATGTGGAGTAGCCGTGGTTAATTCATCTGATACGATTCAAATATGCAGATCGCAAAGGTTTGAACCGTTGATCAAGTCTAGAATAGGCGACTCAACTCGAACGAAATAAACGTATAGTGAGCAAAAGATATAACCTACATTCTGCTTCACCCACTGCATCGTGCCACGGTAAGGATTCGTAGGTGCCACTACGAATATCCGAAAGTAGCACCGAATGTTGCGAGGCAAAACTCGTGCGAAAGATGCATGACTTCATGACTCTGAATCACTTCGATCTGATTATTCAAATGAGAACAAAGAGTCTTACCGGCGCCTTGGCTTCGTCCTACGGAATGCTAGAGACTTTAAAAATCCTGAAGTAATTAAAACTGAAGTAATATATAACTCCTTAGTTAGAAGCAAACTTGAATCGAGTGCTTGTGTCTGGAACCCCTATCATGTCACCTACGCGCGAATACTTGAAAAAGTCCAAAAGGCCTTTTTAAGGTCGCTGTATAAGAAAATGTATGGTTACTCTCCGTTTCTGTACCCAACTAAATTCCTGCTCGGTCAGCTTGGTTACAACTCTTTGGAAGTTAGAAAGATGTTAGACCAGCTAACTATCGGCTGTAAGGCGCTTAGGGGGTCCGTCGATTCTATACGTCTGCACGACTTGCTATGCGTACTGTGCGTACCGGACGAGCCCGGGGTTCCAGCAAACAGACGTGGTCGCCCACATGACCTGTTCCACGTAGATCGCAGTCGCACATATTAGCACGTAATATGTCACCTCTGAATCGTGCCCGTCGCCACTTAAACACACTCCTTGCTGCCAACCCTGATTGTGACATTTTTTATGATAACTGGAAGACTATTTTAAGTACCTCCTTGACTTACTATGAAAATTTAATGGATCAATGGGACAGGAGTAAAAAGCCTGACGATTCATTGGATTTTGACGGTAACCTCTGAGTTTATTGACTTGGTACTCTGAGTACTTACCCGAACGGTATATTTTACTTTGCTTGATATATTTTTTTTTTTTGTATTGACATGCTAGGCGTATTGCCCATTTGACATTTTTATAATGACATTTTAAATGATATGTATTTATATAATGAATATTTCTTAATGTTAAGACATGAATTGTTTAAGAATAATTTTTGAATATTGTGAGATAATTGTAATTGGTCGTTTTCCGTTTTTATCTCAATAAACGAATATGAATATGAATGTCATAAATTTTCGTGATGTAATTGAAGAATAAATAAAAAAAAAAAGCGGCTTGCATCTGTTGAGTTACCCATGGCTAATGTAGAGATGTCTCCCCCCGTGGTCAGGATCGAACAGGACACCCTGTCAGAGGCGATGTCCCTGTGGCGCAGCGGCGCCCTCACCAACTGGGAGTACCTGATGCGTCTGAACGGTCTCGCGGGGCGCTCCTACAACGACCTGATGCAGTACCCCGTGCTGCCGTTCGTGATCGCGGACTACACCTCCCGGGTCCTCGACCTCACGCGGCCGGACGTGTTCCGCGACCTCGCCAGGCCGATGGCCGTGCAGAACAAGAACAGAGAAGCGCATTATATTAAGATTTATAACGTGAGTATCACTATTTGCTGAAAGGATGCGATTTTAACCGACTTCCAAAGAGAAGGAGGTTATGAATTCGACTGTATGTTTATTCACCGATTACTCTTTTTGTTTGGTAGGTCAAAACCAGATACTTCAGAAGTAGTCATACTTCAGAAGTAGTCCCCTATAAATTTTATCAAAATTGGTTCAGTATTTTGGTTTTTATAACCAAATAACGGGTAATATATCGTTCAAGTAAACAAATTGCGTATTTTGAAGTTGTTTTTTTCAGTTTTTTTAACTAAAATTTTCAACAAAAAATTTAAATTCTGAAATAGGCTCTTCTAAAATAGGCCGCTAACTTGCATGATGTAAAGCTATTGTTGCGGTCTACGGTGGAGCGTGCTTATCTAGAAGGAACCTATTCACTCGCGATTCGAAGACACCCAGGTAATATCCATCTGGAAAGATTAATTCCGGAAGCGTATTCCAATACATAAAATACGCAATGGCTCCACATTTTGACTAATTATATCGTTAAAGAAAAACGAAATTCCCGTATATAGTCTGTAACAGTAAAATAAAGATGAATAAAACATACCTCGCTCATCAGAATCACACATACATAGTGTTGAGTTGATTCTTCCTTACAGGGTAGGCAGTGACGTCACATTTACATATTGTAGGATTACAAAAGGTATTAACAGACGATTCGATTTGTCCGGAGCGAAAGTTGATTGTGACGTCACAACGAACATTCAAAATATTAACAATTTCGCGAACACGAACTGTTAATGCTTAAAGTGTACACTATGTTAGGTTGCAGTAACAGGGAGTCAATAGACATAGACATACTTTTATTTGCGACAAAAACAAACACAACATAATAATATAAACACTAATAAAAGCGTGTTAAAAATAAACACAAACTACAGTCGTTTTTGTCACAAACCGGTTCCAACTCGACATTAACTAGCACAAATTTTCACAATATACATGCTATTCTATATAAGATTAGTTAGTGTGCGTGTGTTCGTCAGGACCTGAAGGCGGCGCACCGCGAAGGCAGCAGCCCGCTGGTGGCGCGCTCACCGCACCACTACGCCTCGCTCTACTCCAACTCTGGCGGAGTGCTGCACTACCTCGTACGCCTGCCGCCCTTCACAGAGCTCTTCCTCAACTACCAGGGTACGGCGCATTGACACTATCGCTCTTCCACATCCACGCATTGATGTAATGCGCATACAGTGCCGTTACACTAACACAGAGACAGTCTGGGTTGAATGACCTCTACATAACTTTACTTCTAATACAATATGCAATTTCAGCTAAACACCTTTAACGCTCACTTAATTAGTCCACGAGATGAATCCACTCATAAATTGACACCACAAAGTTTTTCCAACACATCCCAAGGTTGTCTGAAAGAGATTTATTTTAGCGATAAAACCGCCTTTTGTGCCATTTTCTTATGTGTTTATTGTCTTATTACTTTATGTGATGTCAATAAAGTCTTATTGATTGATTGTTTGAACACTCAGTTTCATTAGGAACAAGTTTATCAAGACACATTTAATTCGCATTGCTTAAATTGTACTGTAACCACAAAGTCTCCTTATTCTAAATTATATTACTTACGAGTATATACAATTATACACCCTAAAGTTACCTGGAAGAAATTATTCAATCATCATCTCATCATCTCAGCCATAAGAAATCCACTGCTGGACATAGGCCTCTCCCATGGATTTCTAGAAAGACCGGTTGGAAGCGGCTTGCATCCAGCGTCTTCCTGTCACTTGTATGATATCTTCTGTCCACCTTGTGGCTCTTCCTACGCTACGCTTGCCGGTTCGTGGTCTCCATTCGAGAACTTTTCGGCCCCATCGGCCGTCAGTTCTACGTGCTATGTGACCGGCCGTTAATTAAAAGATTAAATTGCGTAGTACTTAGTATGATATATGTATAAATTTTGATACATTGTTCGTTAGATAATAACTTCGACATGCCGGACCGCACGTTCCACTCGCTGGTGACGACGTGGCGGCTCATCACCAACGACTCTCCGACTGACGTTAAGGAGCTTATACCCGAGCTCTTCTACCTGCCCGAGCTCTTCCATAATAACGAAGGTAAACTAACTGCTCCAAGTGCGGTTTTCACTATTTCGACATTTCATTATTTCAGCTGCTTCACTTGTATCAGGCACAAGTCCGATCGTGTATAGAGTACTGCTGCCACCTTTTTGATGAATCAACCAAGTATCAGCTGGTAGCTTTAGAGTCGGTGGACCGGCGAACTGTGAGCTTAATCGGTGACGATAAACTAGTTGCCAAGAAGCTGTTTAGACGCACCGCCACAAAGTAGCATATCTATTTCATGTAACATATCCTAAAGGATTCTTTTTCTAGAGAACTTCACGACAGAATTCCACCCTCCCCATTTGAATACTGGACTAGCAGAAAGTCGGTACATTACCTAACTTAATGTGTCCATCAGGATGATAAATAAAATACGATAAACAGTGACACGATTTCCATACAAATTCTTTTTTTTTTTGTAGGAAATAGATCTACGTTTGAACACCAACTCACCTGATGGTAAGCGACGGTGTGCCCGAGGATAGAACACGTAAATCTAGAAAATATTAATTCACTCTAGCCTTTAAAATATGAATATATCATATTTTTACAAAATACGGTTGAAATGTGTATAGTTTTACAAAGAAGCTAAATTGTGGTTAGTTTTAGTATCGATATTTATTGACGGCAAATTATATTTGTTGAAGAATACAGGAGATTTTCGAAAAATTATGGATAAATATTTAATTGTTATTTTTGCTAATAATCTCAACTTTTTTAAACATATTGATTTGCCGCCAATAAAAACTGATATTAACGCCACCAAACGAAAAGTCGACCATATTTGGTGAAAATTCTTTTATATGAAAGTCGTACCACCTTAAACACACGTGTGGTTTGACGCGTGTCAGGTCTGAACCTGGGCGTGCGTCAGTGCGGCGCCGGCATCGACGATGTGGAGCTGCCCGCGTGGGCGGCGGACGCACGTCTCTTCACGCTGGCACACCGGCAGGCGCTGGAGGCGCGACACGTCACCGAGACGCTGCCGCACTGGATCGACCTCGTCTTCGGCTACAAGCAGACCGGGCAAGCGGCCAGGGACGCCATCAACGTCTTCCCGGCATGCGTTAGTATCATAAATAACCATCTATAATATTTTCCCTCTCTCTCCATCTTCCTCTATCTCTCCCTCTCCCTCTCCCTCTCTTTCTATCTCTCCACTACCAGCACTTACAGTAGCAGCTGCTTCTCTTCCCGAGCATACTGTAAAAGTCAGTTAAGGGATTTGAGGGAAATATTAGTTTTTATGTAGGCGATGGGCTAACCCCCTATCACTGCAAGCCAATATTACATCTTAACAAACTTAAAACTCTCAAACTTTCAAACTTAATTCTAAATTACTTAGTGTGTTGTTACTTGTTACTTTCTATGTTTTTTTTTTAATTAATTTGCCTTGTAGTATATATATATATATAATATATATATATATATATATATATATATATATATATTATTTGTATTAGTCTTCTTACTTGTGTTATAGTTAGTTTGTATTTCTTTTTAATTATATATTTTGTGCGGAAGACCAGCGCCGGTTGTTCGTAGCAGTGTTATTTTTGTTAGTCTATGTATTTTTGGTGTTGTGTCTTCCACAAATAGATTTATGTCTGTCTATGTCTATCTTACCCTTTAATCCCCTCTAACCCTCTAATACCCTCTCTCTTCCGTCTAACCCTGTAACCACGGTCAAATGTGGCATCAAACAGCCTCATAGTCTTTGATCTCTCTATGCCTACCCCATATGGAAAAACAGGCGTGATTTTATGTATCGAAATTATTTTAATCGTGTAAGTCTAAGTGTTACCCTAGACCTCATTGAGCTCGAACGTTTTTGAGCTTTTTGAGCATTGATGCTACATCCTGTTGATACTTTATCAAAGCCTTCTAATACGTATTTAGTCGTTCCAATAGGCAATATGCGTGAATTTTATTTCATAGGAAAATTAAACATATACTAATATTTCGATCGATCAATACACTTCCGAAATATACAAAATACATTTAAAGTTTTAGGGGAGGGATGTTCTGTCCCTCTCTCGAGAAACAACAATTTGTATTGAATTAGTATAGCGAACATGACGTTATCGTTCACTATCGTGTGCTCTCTGTCTAACATGATTTTTTTTTTTTGTTTTTGTGGAATAGATTTATTTCTGGTTATCTTTTTATAACCAAATAGAAATAAATATGCATATTCCCTATTAGATCGATGAGTGAATAGTGTCGAGAGTGTGTTGTCGTGTGCAGACGTACTACGGGTTCTCGCCGGAGTCGCTGGAGGACGAGAACGACCGCACGGCGGCGGCGGACATGGTGCGGCTGTACGGCCAGGCGCCGCGCCAGCTGCTGCGCTCGCCGCATCCGAGCGTGCAGCCCGCCATCAACAACCATCAACACGAAGAGGTACTTTCTTTATGACGACTGTGACACTAAACTTTGTATATTTTTTCTGTTTTGATTGTTTTTCGTTTTGGTAACCGACTTCAAAAAGGAGGAGATTCTTAATTCTACTGTATGTTTTTTTTTCAGCTATTACTCCGTTAGAATTGTTTTTGATGATTTTTTGTTGGGTAGGTACTTCTGAGGTGGGCCCACAGAATTTTTATCAGTCGGTTTTATAGTTCTGTTTGTGCATTTTAGCTCACAGGAAACAGAAATGTTGGCAAATATTTCCATTTATGTGCAAGTACGCATCAAAAACATGGTCCGAAATTGTTTGGTACGAATATTTGGTATTTCAATGTGAAACAAACATTTACATTCATGGAAAACCAAATCATTATATTGATAATCATTATATTGTATAAGTTGAAAATTTTGTAACAAAAACTTTCAAATTAAACAATATAATGATGATAAAAACATTGTCTATATATTTTTTTCTATTTTTTGAACTATAATAAAATTGTTAGATGACGGGAACTATCTGTTATGCAGACGAGCGTGTTCGCTGGCGTGGTCGGTCTCCGCTGGGGCCGGTACTGCGGGTCGCCGGCGCTGCCCCCGCCGATGGTGGTAGCGCGCCGCACTTGCGCCATCGCCGCCGCGCTGCAAGCGCTGCCGCACGCGCGCGCCGTCGCAGCCGTCACGCACGCTACAGCGCTGCAAGCGCTACTCGGTACACTACATGCCTTTATCGCATTTTAATTTTTTAAAGTTTAGTCAACAAGTCGGTACACTGCATGCTTTCATGTTTTTTTTTTTTAAATATAATCAACAAGTTTTAGTTTAGTAAACTCAAAAACCCCCAACAAAAAAACTGCTAATCCGATTTTGATTTTGCAGCATAGGAAGACCAGAGAGAGAATGACAGATGGCTACGAGATGGACAGATGACCTCATACAAGTGGCGGAATGACGCTGGATGCAAGCTGCTTCCAATCGGTCTTTTTGGAAATCCACGCGTATGTCCAGCAGTGGACTTCTTATAGCTGACATGATGATGATGAACCGATTTTGATGAGATATAGCAAAGAACACTCCCGATGAAATCCTCTTTCAAACGAAATAAACTAGATCAAAATCGGTCCAGTACGTTCAACTTATAACACCCTTCTTTTTGGGTTGGGGGTTAAAATCCTTTACTCATATACCAGGAACAGTAGGTACTTTTTGCAACGAAATATCGAAAATATGTCTGAAATTAATTTAAGACTGACACTTCATTGATATTTATCAACGATTTATTGTTCATTTCTCTTAAATTTGACAGAAATTAATTTAAGACTGGCACTTCATTGATATTTATCAACGATTTATTGTTCATTTCTCTTATTTTTTTCGGTTTGTCCTTTTTAGAAAGATGATAATCCTTACTATGATTTTAAATTATGAAATTTGCCACATACATTCTTTAGAACCTGGAGAAGGACATAGGCTTATCATCATCATCACTACGCGGGTGACACCGCGGGACACAGCTAGTAAGTTATATTTTAATAGTGCCGGTAATGACATATCGAATTCGTACGTTCTCAGGGGAGTGTGGGGGCAGCCAGGGCGGTGGCGAGCCGGCGCTGGGGCTGGTGTCCTGGGGCCACTCCGACAACATTGTCCGGCTAAAGCGCCGCCGAGACACGCCGCCCGACCTGCTGCTGCACACGCCCACGCTTGACCAGGTACCCTACACCCCCACAAATGCACATATACGCACACGCATACGTCGCACACACAACCCCCACCACACTCACACACACATCGCACACACACTCACTCATCGCACACACATCCCCACACACACACATATATATATAGTGGTTATTATGCCGGAGGCTGGAGGGTTGGTGTTAATGAGACACATGCTGGTATCGGTCTAATTTATTAAGCTTAATACTAAGCTTATATACTAAGTACAACGTGCTAGAGGCCTCCTATCTATATCAGTCATACTCTTATTATCTATGTTAACGTATCCTAAAGATGACTTATCATTCTACATATAATCACGCATCACGAACACTAAATTATCTGGCTACAGTTATAAATGAAGTCGATACTGCGCAACACGATACGACACATGCGATATTTTTAATAACGTTCTTTCGATCCAACCGCCTCCGCAAGACTGACTTGCGCTCGATCGCCATATTGTGTCACAGACTTCATCGAACGCCTGTTGCGCTGGCATTCCGATTCATCTAATATTTGCAATAATATATGCGCCTCGATTTTTTTATTATTTTACAATCGATTCCGACGAATATTTTTCAAAACTGAAACATCAATGCATAACTGTTATTATTTGCATTTTGCTATTGTTTCTGCTGGTCTTGTCGATATATACGACCCAAAATGCATTTGACTGTTTACATATTATTCATCCCAGTTATCTAAGTAATAAGTAAATCATTAATAAAATAATTCGAAATACACTTAACAACTGGGCGAGAATGCAATATATAAATAGATTTTTCATACAGAAAAACTTTAAAAAAAGCAGATTTTGGCTCGCAACAGGTCGAGCGCGAGGAGCGGGTGAGGAACTCGAGATTGGCGGGAGGGGGAGAGTATCCGTTCTGGATGTAATAATATTAGTCTTGTGTATTATTAGGTTAGTTCTAATTGAACAAGTCTCAGATTCAGATATTTTATTGCCATTCCATAGTATTATAAAATTGGTAAATGGTAAATCAAATGAATGTATCATATGGTGGGCGTAGCAACGTAGGAGAGAGGAGGACTACCTATTTTATAATATCTGTTTTAAACTGATGGATCTCGTCCATTCCCAGATAACGAGGGTGTGGTCATCATCGCTGAGTGCGAGTTGTCCGTTGTTCCTGGGTCACGCGTCAGGTCGAGTGGTTGCGGCGCGCGTGCGGCCCGGCGGCGGGGTGGGACTCCCCCCGCGCGTGCGCACACGCATACTCCTCGCGCACTCCTCGCCCGTGACGGCGCTGCACGCGAGCACGCGAGCCGCACTTCTGCTCACCGCCAGCCAGGATGGAACCATTGTGCTCTGGGATCTTAACAAGTAAACTATATTCTGTCTTATTTTTTAACCACTGACCCAAAAAGAGGGGTGTTATAAGTTTCACGTGTGAATCTGTATAATAGTGTGTATGTCTGTGGCATCGTATACAATCAATCATATACAATACAAACACATTTTTATATATCAGCAGGAATAATGCAGAAAGTAGATAAACCATTTTTTATTTCCTTGTCATGTTGATCGGCAATAAAAAATTGTGCGAAAAGTTCTCGAGTGGAGACCACACTCTAGCAAGCAGCGTAGGACGACCAACCACCATTTGTATGAGGTCATTTGATCTCATACAAATGGAGGAAAGACGCTGGATGCAAGCTACTCGGTCTTATGTCCAGCAATGGATTATAGCTATTATGATGATGATGAAGTGAACAAAACAGCCTCATGGCTCAGTGGTAGTCGGACTGCTTCCTGAGCTGTAGGTAGTGGGTTCGATCCCCACCCAGGGCAAACATTTGCATGCTGAGCATGTATGTTTGTATGTATTTACAAAACAAAAAAGTATATATGTATTCTATCAACCATCTAGTTCCATAGTACAAGCTTTGCTTAGTTTGGGCTAGATGGTGTTGTGTGAAATGTCCACCAATTATTATTTATTAAAAAAGAAAAAAACAATTTGACGACAATTTATCCTGCTGACATGACTTTGAAATCTACCTATTCAAGTTCCTATAGAAAAAAATAATTATTGCCAAAGTTACAAAAATATTCAGGAGGCATTTATATGTATGTATATAGTGTGAAAATTTTAATGTGATGTGTAGACTGTCGTACATCCGTACGTTGCCGAACCGCGACATGGCACCTGTGACACACGGCACGATCAGCGACACGCTGTGCGACGTGGCGACCGTGCACACGCCGCTCGGCGCGCGCGCCGCCCGCACCGCCGCCACACCCCCCGCCACGCCCGACGCGGCCGCGACGGACGAGTACGAGAAGCACGCCGCATACAAGTACAAGTCTCTGATCAGGGTGCATACCTGCAACGCTACCTTCGTCGGTCAGTACTACCTCTGTCGACGCCGAAAACAATCATTATCTGTAGCATAGTTTTTAACCGATTTCCAAAAAGAAAAAGGTTCTCAATTCGACTATGTTTTTTTTTTTGTAGCGATTATTCCGTCAATTATGAATTGTTTTTTTTTTTGTTTGGTAGGTTTGATTCAGTACTTTGGTTTTCATAACAAAATATCATCCAAGTAAGCGAATTGCGTATTTTGAAGTCGGTTTAAGTCAGTTAAAATCGCCTATTTATTACAAAAAAGTTCGTTGAAGATTACGAAAAAGCGCATTTTTTTATTTTTGCGAAATTGTATTATTTTTAATAAATACTTTGGATCACTCACGTCTCTTTCGAGTCGAAATATCCGACTATAACATGTGTGAAAACCACGTTAGTTTCTATAGTTTTAATATTATTACAAAAAATGTAGCCTATGACACTTAGGGAGTAAAAACGAGTCTAACGGCACATCAAAATCGACCAAGCCGTTATGCCATTAGGCTATAGGTCATCATATAGAAACATACATATGTATATACATACTTAGAAACATACTATATTATATGAAAACCTTAGAAAATATAACTCTCCTTCTTATGCAGTCGGGTAAAAAGGGTAGATAGATAGAATAAACTCTTTATTGTACACACCATAAAATTTACAATAAAAAATCATAATTAAGAACTAGTGTAACAACTGGCGGCCTTATCGCTACCGCTATCGCGATCTCTTTCAGGCAACCTTAGGGTGAAAAGAAACGAAAAGAAAGTAAAATGATGGGGCGTGCAGTAATAGAGAGAAGAAAATAAAAGTATAATCTTCTACTACTATATTTATAAATTATATTTCAAAAGTAGACATGCATTCTATTTATGCACAAATACTATAAATATACTAATACATATCATAAATATGAATTAAATTACATACATTATACCAGGGAAAGCGAAAGAATAACATAATAAAGCAAAACAATTTTGGATAAACACAGGCAGTATTGGTACTGATGAGAGGTTTTAGAATAATGATTGAAGGGTAATGATGATTGCAGGCAGCGTGAAGGTAGTGGAGGAGGTCCGGTGTGTCGTGTACTCGAGCGCGCCGGAGGGCGTCAGCGTGAACTGCGTGGCGGCCGCCCTCGGCTCGGGCGGAGTGCGCCTCTACTCCTCCTGGGACCTGCGTCCCACCGCCTACATCGCGCCCGCAGCCAACCTGCCGCTCACGTGGTACGTGCTCCATCCGCACCTTTTTTTTTAGAGTTCCCTATCTCAAAAATAAAAAAACGGAACCCTTATAAGATCACTTTTTTAGGGTTCCGTACCTCAAAAGGAAAAAAAACGGATCCATTATAGGATCACTTTGTTGTCCGTCTGTCAAGACCTATCTCGGGAACGCGTGCACGTATCGAGTTGAAATTACAACCATATACGTATATCTGTTGTCCCTTTGCAGCTGTGAAAAAATTAAACTCAGCTATCCTAAAAAAAAAAGTGACACCCGTTTATGTCGTAAAAACCGCATATTTCGACACTCATTAGGGAATCAAAACCTATAGGATACTTCCTGTTCACTTAGAACTATAAAATTTGGCAAGAATCATTGCTTATAGTACACATAAAGGAGTCCGAAAACTATACATTTTTAGTTTAATCACATAAAATAAAATAAAAAAGAAATAATATCTAATATCTTTAGAATATCTTTATGCAAGAAATTAGGGTCCAAATTTTTAAGTTAGCACAAGCTAAAACAGGTTTTTAAATATTTTTACGATGTATATTTTTCACAGTTTATAAAGCAAAATATAAAAAAAAAAAAATATAAATTTCCCCCTTTTATCTACTAGTTTGTACGGAAGCCTCGGTGGGCGAATCTGACTCGCACTTGTCTGGTTTTTTTTAGCTCAAGCCAGCTAGTGGTCAAGTGCAAGCCTTTCAAAAAATAAAAAAATGTGGGGATAAAAACACAAATTTCCCTAGTTTTTACTCATAACACATCCGTAATCTAACACATACTGTTAACTGTAACACCATTAACATTCAAATTAGAATGTAATACCTCAATTTATCGATTAGCGATCGAAATAGCGATCAATTTAGCGATCGAAATAACACAAATTTAGACAAAATAGAGCGGCGACATGGCGACATGTTTCTTCCATGTTCCCAACAAATATTCCAATGCTAATCAGGACATTGTTGTGATGAGCATGGATGTTTATTCTGTGTCTGGCTATTTCTATGTATCGATAAGTATGTATTTACAAAAAAAAGCATACATTTATGTATTCTATCAGCCGTCCAGATTCCATAGTACAAGCTTTGCTTAGGGTGGGCTAGATGGTGCTGTGTGAAATGTTCACCGATATTTATATTTAAAAAAAGTAAGTATTCTATCAACCATCTAGTTCCCATGATACAAGATTTGTACTTGCTTCGGCAAAACTTGAAAAAATCCTAATCCTTGACACTGGCAAATGCTTTAATGCGGGTCCAATACAAAAAAGAAGAAAAAGGTACAAGCTTTGCTTAGTTTGGGGCTAGATGGCGTTGTGTGAAAATGTTCTCCAATATTATTAATATAATATATATTTATTTATTGTTGTTGCAGTATTACATTCAGCAGCGACTGCGCGGTGCTGTTCGGTTGCTACGAAGGAGGCTCCGTGGTGGCGTGGGAGTCGACAGGCGGCGCGCGCCCCGCACCCCTCCGCATACACCCTGCGCACGCGCTCTACTGACTCGCACCGTACCTGACTACTCATACACAATACTCCACTAATTTTAAGTAAAACTACTCGTTACGTACTTTGAGTCGAAATCTCCGACTATGGCAGACAAAGCGCCGTAAAAAACGACGCCAACCAAGAGTAGTGTTTTACCTTTGAATGAGACCGCCGAATGCGGTTGAAACTATAGTTGGATATTTTGACTCATAATAGACCTGAGTGACTTGTACTTTTATTTAAAAATGTGTGATAACCATATAAGGTTCAATAAAAAAAATACTAGTAGTAAAATACTTATATGCTTTACTCGACGAACAAATATCCGAACTCGAACTAATAAAACATTATATTTAATACTGGAACGAAATCGACCAATTTTTACATCGTTAATCTGTAAATTGTAATTTTCTTACTTCCACTTTCTCTGTTTTAACAATCCTGTCTTCGTCGGTACGCCAAGAGCTGGTTTGACCTGCTGCGTTAGATGTTTTTCCTTTTCTTTTTTCCCCTTCACGAGGCAGTGGACTTCCGCGGTTAGCGCATTTGCCATTTTCAAGTAAAATGCATTAGATGTTTCACATTAAAATGCCGTCCTTATAAAAAGACTGCCGAATAAAGTTGAAACTATAGTCGGACAATTGGTCTCAAAATACCAACCTGTACTTTTCTTTAAAAATCTATGTTTACAATGTTATTTCCTAAAATAAAACTGGGAGACTCGATCTCAACTCAAAAGATATTGTGGTCAAGTCAAGTGATGTAATCTGAAGGCACCAACTAAATTGGATAAAATGCTTAAAATCACTAAGTCCAAAAAAGGAACAAAAATTGTATGAAACATTCGTTCGTTTTTTGAATTTAGTTGTTTTAAAAATCTAATTATTTTAAGTGGTACCTTCAGAATTGTCCACATTGTATGAATATGATATAATGATTTACATTTGTATGAAATATCATCGACAATGTACCGTGCAGTCGAAGATGAAGCAATACTAAAAGTATTAGTGTATACTAAAGTATTAGTGTATACTAAAGTAATAGTAGTACGGAAGTAGTTGGTATATAAGACCCAAAACCATATCCACTCAACAATGTTTTTTTGAAATTCTTGTAACTTTAAGTAGATAAGACAATACTGAGTTGTTAATGAATAATAAAATGTGTACATATCCTTGAGACTTGATGCGGCATTTTATATATGTATATATTATATAATAAATAAGATGAAATGATGTATTCTTTCACAGAGTAGAAAAGCCTTAAAAATTGTGTGTGCTCTCTAACGAACGCAAATTGTAATAAAATTTGCTACTAAATTAAGTGCTCAAGTTGAATAAGCGAATGAATTTGTCTTCCGGAAAGCTGTGCGCGTTGAAATGTATGTATTATAATTACAATGTTGTGCCACATTTACATGAATTTATTAAAATATATTAAGATCATAAATAAAACAAGATAATGTGAAGGTGTATCTGTCAATTTGAATATTTTTAATGATGTTTTAAAAGTTTGTGGTTGTATAAAACTGTTTTATTTGTTGTCAGTTATTTTTATATGAGAACACTTTTACAAATGAATGTAGGTAGTTTATGTAGCTATTTTATATCTAAGACTGTTTATACATTATTATAAAAGTGAAGGCAACTATTTATTAGATAATGAAATACTTAATTAGGCAGCATTATATCATAAGTGTTGAGCTTTGTAAATATTAGTTCATAAGAATTATTGTTTTTACATTCCTTTCGAATTGCATTTTATTGCCAAATGTAGCTATTCTCATACCTTCGTCAAATATTTCCTGATTTATTAATGTTGCTAGTTTCACGATGCCAAAAACATGCATTCTAACTTATACCTTATATCTAATGTTTTCTATCTATTTTGTTCTTGTTTATTTTAACATCTATTTACGACTTGTGAAACAGTTTTTGCTGATATTGATTGATTTTATATTTTCCAGTTACGATAAATACTTATTAAACCTGACTCTTGTTTTTTTTTTTTAACAACCTACAGCCTAAACGACTTGACCGATTTTAATTTACGAAGTGTCGTTAGATTCGTCTTCACTCCCTGAGGCAATATTTTTTATAATAGTAATACATATCGCAAAAATAAAAAAATGCGTTTTTTCCTAACGAACGAACTTTTCATAAATCACTTGTTTACAAGTGTTTTTACTAGAAATATACTAAAGAATGCGCTAATAGTTTTCAGCGATTTTACGCATACTTTCTTGCAAAAAAAGTACACTCAATAGCGTATCAAGCGTAACGAAATCGTAAGTTAGACTGCAAAACCGCTTTTCTGTAGTCAGGTATTTTGTTTTATACATATATATAAATAAATACTTGTAGTACTATGTGATATGGTGGCAATAGTCTAGTAAAAAAATTATCCGTTTGCATCTAGCACATCACAGTATTTGCAATTGGGGAATTCTTTGAAATTATGATAGGAAAATAGCTGAAAATCATAGATCAACAATAATCCCCGATTTATAGACTAGCTGCATTTCGCGGTTTCACTTGCGTAGTTATGAAAAACGGTGATGATTATGATGACGATAAGTAGCTAGTGTCCGTCTCCAGGTCCAAAGCTATCTATATACTAATTTTCATAACGGTCGGTTCAGCTGTTTGAGCGTGATAATATCGTTATAATATCATTATGAAATTGTGTCATATGTATTTCAAAATACCAGTACATTCATATAAATGACAATATACTTAGTTGTCTTTTTTGTTGTCACAAATCTTATTTTTACTAGATTACAAGTTCCATTCTTTATTCTGGTTTAATAAGTAAAATGCACGGGCTCTAATTGTAAAAAGTAAAAACTTTTTGACATTGACACACAAATTGTGAATGACAGCGCTAATTAAAAATAATCAAATTTCAAAACAAAATGGCTTCACCTTTGTAATGTAAATCGCACAATACATCGAAAAACGTGTTTGTTTTGCATTTGCGTCACATATTTTAGCATAAGTGCTTATTGACGATAAAGACGTAATGGGTTCGAAAAAACACAAGAAAGAATCGAAAAAGAAGAAGCACAGGAGTAGGTCCCGTTCCCCTCTCGATGGAGAGGAGCGAGAGCGAAAAAGGCACAAGAAACACAAGGATCGGAAGAAGGATCGCTCACCTGACGGTCAGTAGCATATTCTGTATGCTTAGTATCTAAGAGCCAAGTACTGCTGATGGTTTACGTGCCAAACAGGCTATTTATATTTAGGTACATCTTTTTGGTTAAGTTTTGAATGATGATTCTCATGATTCATAGTGTCACAAGTAGAATAGTCTCACACTTAAAAAATATTTAACTACATAATATAGTAAACCATCAACAGCACAGGTTTTATTCCCGTTTGACAATGATAATGGCATAGTTTGCTCATTATTTCAGACTCGGTGGCATTCGAGATGGGCCACCGCGTTCTGCTTGCTGCCAGCGTAAGGTGGGTATTTATTGACTAGTTTCTTCCAGGAAGCTGTTTATTACAAAAATATTATCACAATTAAAACACCCTTTAAGCTATTTATAATCCGTTTCTTTAAATAATACAACTCATTACATAAATAAGAAATGCTTACACAACAAATAAATAACTGACAATAAAGCCAGGAAAAACAGTATTGCATTTAACATGTTTTTGTATATTATGCTTCACATACTAAGCATAGCAACTTATATGCATAATCAAACTGTCACAAAAAACAGCAACTAAAAATCAAATAATGTGACATTAGCGAGAACTTAAAAATGACATAAACAAGAATTGAATTGAGTATATTATGCTGATGAATATCATTGGCATAGAATAATGCAAGAAAGACTTACTCTGACATCCCATTTGGGGTGATTTGTGCATTTCCCCCTAACAGTACTTTACTGACCCAGCTCCTTGAAATTTTTAACACTCAATGTTTTATTATAAATCTGATATTGTCATAGAGAAGTCAAGTTTTTTAATTGGAAATTTTCACATATCTAAAAAAATTAAACAATATTATTTTTGGAACTGTTGTTTATGAAACTATACCATGTGTGTATGTGTATATAGTTTGCCATGGAGTAGGGTAACAAACGCACCCATATTCCTGTATAAGTACCATAATCTTAGGAACTTTGTTTGGTTGAATTTTGAGTTGTTCACACTACCCAAAATTCAACTTAGGCAAAATAATGGGAGCATTGTGGAAAAATACTGTTATACTATGTTTTTTTTTTAAATAAGATTAAATTATATATTTGTGTAATAGTCAACTCAGGAAGAAAGACATGAGATTGTTTAATGAAAGAAAAAAAAAAAACATCTTAATCCTACTCCACATAAATACTGATAATTTTAGTTAAAATTACAAGGTACTGTGGGCTCCTACCACTATTGAAATGGTTCATATGAAAAAATCAAATAACTAATAGCTTACAAAGGACTATAATAGCAAACTGATAATTATTCTTGTTTAAGATTAAATAAAATTAAAAAAATTGCAACAGAAGTGTTAGGTTTTTTTTATAAAAATTATATACTATGGATACTAAGGAAACAAAGATAATTCTATAGACATCTTGATAAAAATCAATTAAGTCACTTAGGCGATACTATATAATGAATATTATAGTTATCATAGACATATTTACATCCAGCCTAAAAACATTATCTTGGGCTGGTGGGTTAAAAAGTGATTTAATTTAACCAGTTTGCTAGGTATGTGAAAAATTTGTATTCAAATATAATTAAATAGATGGTTGGTTGAAAAATTTGTGTAAATATTTAAATGAGTATAGTGTAACAATTATTTCTTGAGCTTTCATTATTGTTAACTTTTTATATCATAGGTATAATGTTGTTATTAGTAAATAATAACAAATATTGGTTCTACTTAAGAGTATTTAAACCATTACAAAAAAAAAATTAAAGATATGTAGGTATTTCCTAAGATCCAACTAAGTTTTGAATTAGCTGAATATGACAAAGCCTCACTTCATTTTCATATGGCTATGATTTAATGAATGTATGTGTTCCTTCATTTTGATACCCTACTCAATAGATAAGGTTAAAATAAAATATTGACAACCTACAATTTAGCGCCAAAATCTGCCAATTTTTTTTAAAATCACCTATTGAAGATACTTGCATTTTTGAGACAAATCAAACAATACCTTACCTGTCTAAATCTATCTAGGTGTTTGGAACATATGAAGAAATGTACAAACATACTACAAGATGCGTACTTTATATATGTGTAAATAAAAATAAAAATAAACCCTTCCTTGGCAGTCTGTTAAAAAGTCCATGATATTCGAGTTATGATTTCCTTATTGTTTTACACATTTATTGCTATATTTCACAAAATTTTAATTTAAAAAAATCAACTAATTCTCTTTGCAAGTTATTAGTGTGGTCAATAACTATAAATAAATAAATATTGGTGGACATTTCACACAACACCATCTAACCTAAACTAAGCAAAGTTAGTACTGTGACAACTAGATAGTTGATAGAATACAAATATACTTTTTTTTTTGTAAAAATATACTTAAGAATTAAAATACTTAGAAATATCCAGATACAGAAGAAACATCCATGCTCATCACACAAATTTTGTCCTGGGTGGGGATGAAATCCACAAACTAATAAATTATAAACTGTCTATTAGTTTAGTAATTCTATGAGTATGATGAAAAATCATCTTTGGCATGCTATATCTGACGCAAAGCACACCTGAAAATAAATTGATGTGTAATACTTTTCAAATACAAAACACTCCATGTGAGGGAGTATGGGTTAAAAAAAAGCACAAAAGGACCTAATGGCTCGAAGTGCATCCGAGAATCGGACCCCATTTATAAGATAAGATAAGATGGGTTAAAAAAAATCTTTACATATATTGTTAGTTCACAAACTGGACACATAAAAAAATTAAATGACAACATGGTACAACTGCATATACCCTTCTAGTTGTAAACTCAGCAAGCTAGAAAAATACTATTAGGTAATAAATAATTATTAATTGTTAGGCAGATAAGGGTTAAGTATGAGTAGCCAAATGTATTTTATAATAATCCTAATCTACTTGCATAAATGCTTACAATTAGATCTGTATTACTAATAATCACTGATTAAAATGGCTGTGTCATAAGCACGGACAGTTTAGCTTATCTATGATCTGAAATATATTTGTTCGAATTTTACTTCCCCAAATTCGTTGTACTAAATTATTGTGATTCCAAATGTTTAGCAGACATGAGTTTGTGATTCCATAAGTATGTTAGTCATAAATTTCATTTGATCAAACAATTTCTGCCTTACCGAAAAACGTTACTTAACTTTAACCATTGTCTCAAATTCTCTGTCTTCTTTTCACAAGTGTCATTATGTGTCAGCGAGAAGTTGACAAAATATGTTATGCATTACTTAAAGTTAAGTAAACGTTTTTCGGTAAGGCAGTTTATGAGGTTAATTAGGTCTTTTGCTTATTATACACAGAAAGTTAATTATTTACAAAGGTTTAGTTAGCAAACAAGTTGTCGAATGAGCTATTGGGGTTTTGATATAGTATCTTTGGAGTAAAATATTTCGTTTTCGGGGTAAAGATATTATATTTTCAGGGACAGAACACATCAAATTTTGTTATATTTAAATGAGTAATTTAATATGTATCATAGCTTATTTCAAAATTAAGCTCATGATACTTTGGTGCAGTTGCATGCAACTTGTTCACAGTTAAAGTGTATCTTCAAATTAATCTAGATTCATTTGAAGTGTAGTGTATCTTTTTAGTTTTATAGTGTTTTATTAGGAATTAGTAGGAAATTGTAATGTGGGTGTTGTGATGTCACCTATTAACAGTCTCGTTTCATTTGTTCCAGTTGAAGAAGTTCCGGTGGACTCACACCTTTACCGTCCGGAAGACAATGGTGACTCCGGGGTCGTTGCACCGCTGCCGGTGCCCCCACCTGCGGCCCGAGAATCACGCAGCGCCAGCATGGAGCGTGATAGACGCATGCGAGAAATGCGACGAATCGACAGGTATGTACTCATATTGATTGCAATATACATAGGTCAAATCAGATTTCGTTACTGCACCTTCCCTTAAACTAAAAAATATGGCAAGTCAGGTCTACCTATTTATATTCAATAAGGAACATTTTTAAAAAGGTGTCTATAAACTGGTCTCCTGGCTTCCATCAACTTACTAGTGGCATGGCAGAATACAATTCTGTATAGCATACAGAACTGACACCCTCCACCTCCCGCCAATCTCTGGTTCCTCACCCGCTTCCCGCGCTCGCCCTTTCTTTTGAAGGAGTTTGCTTCCATGTTTCATTTGTCAATCGAGTCAGGCGTTGCGGGCTTCAAGCGCTCGAATCTCAATTGACATCATGATCGAGCGGCAATCAAACGACTACCCTAATTTCATGCATGGTGTGTGCGTTAAAAACAAACGTCCACTTGCGAATGTCGACGCGTATCTCTTGCGCAGCGTTAGTGTTACATCAGCGTACATCTGTTGTTGCCATCCATAGTAATAAGTATTGCTTACTATGTTAACGTACTTGACGTCATCATGAAGACAATATGAATTGATATACTATCACCAACACATGATCATGTGAATGTGTTTGCTACTGTCATTTTGGTCCAGATGGACTTTGTACTTCCTAGATGTGATAATAATAGCGCTTATTTAATTTCTATTCAACCCTCAATTTAATTTGGGAAAAATAATTTGTATCAGGGAAAGGGAAGAGAGAAGAGAGAGGGATCCGTCACCGGCCGCGTCAGGGGGTGCCCAGGAGAGTCTGTCGGTGGAGGAGACCAACAGGCTGCGAGCGAAGCTCGGCCTCAAGCCGCTGGAGACGCATGAGGCACCTGCCGGTATGTTCACATGCACATGTATATTCCGTAGATACATTTACAGCCGAAATTAGTTTACATAGACATTTTTCGCTTTATATTTATTATACTATCTTGCAATAATTTACTTTACTGTAGACAAGCACCCCTCCACTTGAAATTGATCATCATCATCTCAGCCACAAGAAGTCTACCGCTGGACATGGGCCTCTCCCAAAAAATTCCAAAAAGACCGATTGGAAGCAGCTTGCAACCAGCGTCTTCACGCCACTTGTATAAGAAATCGATAACTCTAGATATAATAGGTAGATGGCTGGAATGCTACAAAAGATTATTGGCTTTATCTTTCGCGATTCATTATTCCAATATCAATGAACCACACCAACTCTTTCATGTCATTGCTATTTGAATCTCACAATTAATCTAAGTCAGTCTTTGTATATGTGCATTTTTTGCTTTTAGAAAACTATTGTACCCAGTTATTTTAAAAATCAGCATAACTCTTACTGTGCATAAAATATTTAACTACTAGGCTCCCCAACTATCCCAATGAAAAGTAAAAATGCCTATGAGTCAGTAACAAATGTAAACTAGTTACTAGATATATTAGGTACTAGCTTTGCCCTGCAGTTTTATTTACGTAATTATGAAAAACGATGTTGATGATAAATATAAGCTATATTTCGTCGCCACAGTGCTTGTTTGAGCTATACCATTTGTAAAATTTTACTAAAGAGTTTTTTGCTCTATTTTTTTAAAAAGCTATATTTGTACTAATATAGTTTTTTCAAAAAATAGAGCAAAAACTCTTCTTCTGTAAAATTTTACCAATGGTAGAGAGCTCAAATAAGCACAGAAGCGACGATTTGTTCCCAGGATCTAACAATTTCTGCGCCAAATTTTGAATATTATTATTTTTTAGCTAAGTTGTAAATAAATATATGTTAATTTGATGGCGATTCGCTTGATGCAGAGGACGGCAAGCTGAAGGACGACCTCGGCGAGTTCTACCACAAACCCGCCGCCAACATCGCGCAACAGCAGAAATCCGACAAGATACGACAAAAACTGGAGGAGAGGAAGGAGAAACGGAAACTGGAGGAGAAGTCAGTATGCTTTTAATATTTATTTTTATTTATTTAGTATGTTATACATTAATACATTGTTATAAGTAACACATGAACATGAGACAAATTCGAGCTAAATGCTGAAGAAAGATTTGGTCTCTATCTTTTTACCTGACTGCGTAAGAAGGAGGGTTATGATTTTCGAGTGTATATATGTTTGTACGTGTGTGGGTGTGTATGTTTCTATATGATCATCTACAGCCTAAACGGCTTGACCGATTTTGATGTACGAGGTGTCCTTAGATTCGTTTTCACTCCCTGAGTGATAGGCTATATTTTTTTGTAATAATAATACATCTCTCGTAAAAATAAAAAATAAATGTTTTTTCGTAACTTCCAACTAACTTCTTCGTAATAAACAAGCGATTTTACTTTTAAAGTTATTCTAAAGAATGCGAACATGAACCGAACCGAACATAAACTCAACAGCGTATCAAGCTTAATTAAATCATAAGTTAGACTGTAAAAACTGCTTTTCTGCAGTCGGGTATTCTACAGTTGTTTCTCTTTTAATATAGATCTTTGTTGTTATCATCATCACTATTTTACATCGCAACAGGTTGAAAACAAAGACGCTGGGCGAGGTTTCTGACGACGAGGACGACACGGCTGCGTGGGTGCAGCGCTCCAGGGCTGTAGAGAAGCAGAAACAAGAGGCCGCCAAGAGGGTACGTACACACATATCAGTGTTCAGACTTCTAACCACTGTGGATATTACACTCGGAATTTGAATATTTAAATATGGAAAACCTGAAGTTTCTAGTTATGTAATTTTTTTATATCCTGACAGATCACGGACCCTGGAGTCTGTGGAGCTAAAAATTAAATTAAAACAAGTATAGTTAAAAAACTGAAAAACCAACTTCAATATTCGTAATTTGTTTACTTGGATGATATTTTTCGAGTTATTTTGTTATAAAAACCAAAGTACCGAACCGTTTTTTTTTTGTATGAGACCAAGTATGACTTACCGAACATAAAAGAATCATCAAAATCAATTTACAATTTGCAGGATAATCGGTGAACAAACATACAAACAAGTACAGTTGAATTGAGACCCTCCTTCTTTTTGGAAGTCGGTAAAAAAGTCGCGTTATTTGATAATAGTTTTTGAGCTATATTTTCAGATGAAAAAAAAGGAAAATGCTAATAAATAAAATTGTTATTTCCATAAATTTTATTTATAGATAGAGATATGTCGGACATTGGCTAACACTTGTTATTTTTCATATTTCTTTGTTAACACGCTTATTAGGTCAACCTGTATGTAACTAACTATGTAATGAAATCTAAGGTAACTAATTTAACCATCTTCCAAGGATCGTAGCGTCATGAAAATTGGCAGCTGTATGTAGTTCTGATGACAATACAATAATATGGTACTGTCGAACTGATCTGATGATGGAGCCGGAAGATATGAACTAGAACTTCATGATGGAACATCGTATCATAGCTTGTGTTTGGATTTGTTAGAAAAGTCTTGTAATGAACTTTGACCACAATAATTTGTAGCACCGTGTTTTTTAGTTTTTTATACTGTAATTTATTTTAAAAATCAAATTACTAAATCGGTTCTAACGAAATTTCTATGGGACCAATCTGAAGGTACATGTATAATTTTAAATAATATTTTTTTTTAAATGCTACTTAAATGACGAAGCTATAAGGTAACAAACATAACAAAAATATAACCGAATCGAGAACCTCCATTTTTTAAATCGGTTGAAAATTAAATTTTTTATTTAACTATTTTAGTTACAACAGTGAAATTAGTAACAAGGAAGATTTTTGAGTGCAGGGAATTAAAATATACATTATAATAGAGTGTTCAGCAAGAAAACTAATGTGACACAGAGGGCGCTGCTGTCCTTATATCATTATTTTGTTCAGTCGATATCACAGAATATACCATAGACCACAGCAGTATGTACTTCGAGACGATTGTTCCAGGGTTTTGCCTTGATATGAGAGTTCTCTTTTTAAAAAGACTATAAAATTAACCCATGATCCAAAAAGAGGGGTCTTATAAGTTTGACGTTTAACACACAAATATACAGATACATATCTGTGTGTCTATCTGTCTGTGACATTGTAGCTTTTAAATGGATGGACCGATTTTGAACTAGTTTTTTTTAAGTGGGTTTCATCGGGAGTGATCTTAGCTATGTTTCATCAAAATCGGTTCAACCATTGGTTTTTTTTTGTCGGGGGTATTTGTGTTTTAACTGAACTTGTATAATAGTCTCATATAATATTGCAGGCGGCGATGCTGGACGAGATGGACGCCGTATTCGGCGTGAGTGCGCTTGTGGAGGCTGAGCAGGCCGAGGACAGATCGCACGCGTACACGGCATCACACCTGCGCGGACTGCGCATCGCGCACCACATCGACACTGTTAGTACTTGTGCATGACCGCACCCCAGTAGCGGATCTATATGTATACAAGAGCGTTGTCTAAGTTTCTATATGAGTTGTCTGTATGTTCAGCTGGACGAGGAGCGCGAGACGATCCTGACGCTGGCCGACAAACCGGTGCTGGCAGAGGACGCCGAGGATGTACTCGTCAACGTCAACATTGTCGACGACGAGAAGTACAAGAAGGTACGCGCACTACACCTCACTCACCACACCTCACTATACACGTTCTAACAAGTATATTGAAAGAAAATATGTCCTCCTTGACGTATTCGTCAATGGCGAACCCTGCTATCTTCGCCTGTGCGCCCGCATGTGGCTGGCAAAACTAAATTTTGTCTTAAAGACTTTCATGACGCGCAGTGTAATAGCCCTTCAGCTTTATATGTATAGTTGTAGGAAGGCTTCGGACGGGTCTTCTTTAAAAGGCGTTTAGCTTCTAGGAAAAACTAGAAAGAAAAAAAAAAAGAAAATACCGCGTTGAAACATTCAACATAAGATATACAATAATAAAATCATATCACCTAATAAAAATAAATCATGCATATTCCCATATGTATGATTTATTTTTATTTGGTCATAAAAAGGTAACCACAAATAGATCCATCCGACAAAAACAAAATTAAAATATCTTCAAAAATAAGAAAGTTGCAAGCATTTTTATTTCATGTTAGACAGAGAGCACACGATAGCGAATGATGACGTCATGGTACATACTCGCCGTAAAAGTTCAATACAAACTGTATTTTGCGAGAGAGGGATAGAGCACCCCTCCCCTAAAATTTAACTGTTTATAACTGAAGTTTATTGACTGATTGAAATATTTGTTTTAGTATACATATGTATTATATTTTATTATGTTTTCAATTAAAACTATTATTCCTGTGGAATAAAATTCGTGCATATTCCATATTCTGACAATAATCGCAGATGCCACAGACCAAGAAGTCAACATGAGTTGTAACTACTCAGTGAGTACATTTCCCACTTTCCTGCAGAACATCTTGGAGCGCAAAAAAGCCCGTGCTGGTTACCAGGCCTACGATGACGAAGCGGACCTTGAAGCGGCCGCCCTCGGTTACCAGAAACCCGTGCTGTCCAAGTATGACGATGAAATTGACCCCGAGAAAGAGGGTAGGACCAAGGGCTTCCACATTGGAGACGAGGCCGCTTTGGAAGCCAAGCGGTTCAGAGACATGATGGTAAGTTACACCTTTATTTACAATAACTAGAGGAATTGGCATATGATTGTAAAACTATGTACATATGTGTACGTTTTTTGTTAATTGTGGTCCTGAAATAGGTTAGTATTATGTTGTGTGCTGTCAAGGTGGGTAAATTTGACTCCATGTCAAACATTGGACATGCTTTTTATGAAAGTTCTTAATTTTTTCCCCCAAAATATCTGGGGGCACGGAAGTGGCCCCGGCCAAGTCGATTTAATAGTTATAACCGACTGCTAATTAATTAACTAAATAATTTGACTACTAATATTTTTAGGAAAAGATCAAGAACATTAGAAAAAAAGCCATGTACAGTGTTTGACACGGAGTCAAAGTTACCTACGTTTTTACAGTATGTATAGATAAATATGTTTTCCAAGGTTTTCGCGATTGTTACTGTTCTGGTATATTGAAATGAAACAAATTTTAACGGATTTCTCACCTGTGACCACGAACGCTGCAGTGTTCAAAACGTCAGGTCATAAAATTATGTAAAATATACGCGATAAATCCGTTAAAATTTGTTCAATATCAATTAGTTATTTATATGTTGTATTGTAGCGCGCGGAACGCATGGCGGGCGGCCCCGACCGGCGGCTGGAGTCGCTGCAGCTGCCGGCGCTGCGCCCCGCACGAGATTACCTCGAAGAGCATGAAATACAGGCCACTTTCAAGAAACCCAAGAAAAAGGTATACATTATCTATGTACAATATATTATTTTTTTATTTTTCATGTTGGCCGACATTTAGTTCAATAAGTTTTAAAGTCATCAGCTATCTAGAAAATATTATTTTCTTATTTCTTATGTTAACCTACATTTAATAGGTTTTTAAGTCATCAGCAAGTAAAGGATCAAGGATTTTTGATAATCTGTTTATATAGTAAATAAACAAAAAGTATTGGACCTATATGAGAACCTTGTGGAACTCCTAAGGGCACAGAGTGTTTTTCGGATTCATTGCCATCAAAATTTCCAGTTGGATGTTTATTTCGGTTAAAATAGTTATAAATAACTATGTAAATAGTGTTGTCATTGGAATAAAATAAGATTATTTTTCAAAAGTACATTCAATAAAACATCTAAAAAAAGCGACAGCAGCGGCCCAACTCTGGCTCTTAATTGTGGGACCACTGACAAGCCGCTGCATACAGCAAAAGCTGTAACTAAGGATGCCATGATCAACTCTATCGAATACTTTGCTTATGTGTGTACTGCATCAATGTCTCATCCTGACTCACCATTGAAAATAAGGTGTCTGCTGTAGAGGTGCAAGCCTTATAAAACTCTAATGTCTACTGATTATCTTATTGGATATCAAGTAAGCTATAATTAATTCACATTTGTGTTGTCAAACTGGAAAAAAAACAAGCTGGTATGTTAATTTTTATTTGTGACACGATGTTTTTAAACTTTCTCAGTTTAGTGTTGATTGAAAGTGAGTGAAATACCATGTGTTTATGTGTTGGTGACAGGGCAAGATGCGTAAGAAAGCTAAACAGGAGCCCATCGACGTGGAAGAGTACGACGCAGCGAGCGCGCCGCTCGATACCGACGACACGGGTAAGCAGGTTTATTTTATTACTCCTTGGAGTTGAAACAGTACAAACTGGATCCTACTAAAACTATAAAATATTGCGTCCTCGACGTACTCGTAGATGTATTATGATGCCATTTGTTTCTAACATGTGTACATACTTCTAGTGAGTTTCATTTTAATTGACCGAGTGAACAAAGCGAACAAAGATCTCTGCATCGGAACTATTTTGCTATTAGATAATTGAAAAATTGTTCTGATGTTTGTTGATACTCGCGTATATGTCCTTTTTTTCAACCAATGTTTACGAATCATGATACACAGATATTACAATTTTATAGATGTTTTTTTGTCGTTGCGGATTTTTTATTAGGTAGACATTTCCCACATAAAAGTGAAAATTTACTGACCGGTTTTGGTAAACTTTAAAAATATTTTTTGTTTAGAATTGAGTATCAAACTTTTCTAGCAATACAAATTTTAAATGAGCAAAATCGGTTAAGGGATAGAAGTGATAAAAGGTGAAATCTCGGTTAAAAAGGAGAACTTGCTATGAAGCCCATGGATTTCCAAAATGACCGGATGGATGTGGTTTGCTTTTAGGGAGTCCGATCTTGCACCAAAATGTCGATCTCGGTGTTTGCAAGATTTTATATGTCTAATCTTGCAAGATCAAGATTGCATACCCTAGAGTAGGGTTGCCAGGCGTCCGGATAAAGCCGGACATAGTTAGGCTTTTTGATTGCGTGTCCGGCCAAAATAGGTTCCGGCTTGTCCGGCTTTTGTTAGGTTTTTTAGCAAACGAGCGAGCGCCGAGCGTGGACGAGCGCAGGCGAATCGACTGTCGGTCACTCGCTCCCGCAGATAGTTTTCCTTTTAATTTCATCATATATTCTACTAGACTGATTTTTTTATAACCTTGATATTTCATTAGAATTTAACAAGATTTATTGTATTAACTAAAAAAGCTTGATTTTACAAAAAAAAAATGCCGTACCTATTAATACTGAGACAAAATCCTTAATAATGTAGGGTATCCGGCCTTTTTACCCAAATGTCCGGCCAAACTGGCTGGTCTGCCCGGCTATTAAGTTTGGCGACCTAGCAACCCTACTTGCATCCAGCTTCTTCCCGCCACTTGTATGAGATCGATTACGAGATCTTGATCTAGTTGGTATGTGTATGTTTATGTCCGTCAGAGGTGGGTGTGGGCGCGGCGGGTCCGGTGCAGGATGCGGAAGAGACAGAGCCCGACAACGAGCTGCAGGCGGCACTCGCGCGCGCGCGCCGCTTGCGGCAGCAGGAGGACGCCTACGACAGGAAGATACCCAAGGTGAGCCTACTCACACGTCTTGTTACGTTCTGCTGTTCATGCACACTGACCAATGCAGCATGTAGCGTAGACGATACGTGCTGCATCATTTATGATATCCTACATATTATCCGCTTAAAAAAATCGCCCTATGCGATAAGGCCGCCTTTGTAAAGTTTTACTGTATAGATGTACAATAAAGTTATATTCTATTCAAATCTATTCTATCCTGTGTTTCTTACACATGTCCAAAAAGCAAGGTGGATTTACAATTTCTTTTAAAATTAGGATATTACAGAGCTGGTCTCGTAAACATATCATCAATTTTACTTGAGAAATTTTAATTGGCCGCTCTACTTGTTTGACTATTTTATCGGGAGTGTGTCATTGAAGTCGGTTGTTTCAATTTTCTTAAACTATAATTATTTCTATGCATTTTCGAATAATCTTTTATATGAAATAAATTTACGTTGGATCTTTAACTCGTCTGATGATAAACGATGGTGTGACCGAGGATGGAGCACATCGATCTATGTATAAGATATCTATTCTCTCTAGGCTTGAAAATTCCAAGATAGTAGTATTGTTTGATTTTTAGTCAATTGTATATTTCATTTTAAATTTTTTCTATCTTTTATTTGTCAATTTGTTTTTGCTAAAAACGTTGTTGTGTCGTTTCAGATGGAGACGTTCTTGTCTCAGGTGAAAGAGGAGGCGGTGGCCGAAGAGGACAACACTCAGGGCATGGTGCTGGACGCGACGGCAGAGTTTTGTCGCACGCTGGGCGATATACCCACGTATGGGCAGGCCGGGAACAGGGACCACCACGCCGAGATCATGGTGCGTATACTACACTACATTACACTACACGCGACGGCGGAGTTCTGCTGCACGCTGGACGACATACCCACGTATGCGCAGGCCGGGAACAGGCTTACTTTAATGTTGAATGTTTTCGTGAAACGTGTCTTAACCTTTTTGTTGCAGGACTTCGAGCAGGCGGATCAGGACATCGAGCCGGGCAGCGGGGAGGGGGGCGCGGGCTCAGGCGGCGCCTGGAGCCGCGTGGACACGGCGAGCGAGGCGCCCGCCGCGGTCTCGGGCGCCCCGGACGCGCTCGGCGCCGAGCCGCGCCTCGGGCACGGCGTCGCCGGCGCACTGCATCTCGCGCTCAGCAAGGTACATCAATGTATACATTGGTGGGCATTTTCACACAACACCATCTAGCCCCAAACTATTCTTAATTTGGGGCTACATGGTGCCGTGTGTAGCTTGTATTATAGAATACTTATATACTTTTTTATGGCATGGCATGGACTGTCTACTTGTACCGAAGTAGAAAGGGGACTGTAACATGACGTTCCGATTCAAATGTTGCCATGCCCTTACAGGGCCTATGGAGTTCTGAAGCAATGACATGTATTATTTATAAAACCAGCATGTACATATCTACCACAGACATAGAGTAGACTGATTAAGTGACTGCAATTGTATAAAAACCGGCATGGCAAGTTTTTGGTACCGATTGTGACGTCACACAAGCGATTTAGTGACGGAATGTTCCATCCGCGCGAAATCGATTTAACTGAATGCATCCGCGTGCTTGGACGCTTAACTACAGATTTACTTACAAATGAAAGGAAACATTTCGTTGGTCTTGTCCACCCTTAATTGTATTGTTTTTGCAATTTAATATGGCACAACCATTTTTAACCATTTTTTCAATGGTTCACGTTCCATGCGTCGCCGAGAATGCTGAGCGCAGACTGGACGACAGGGCCGTCAACTACGAATATTAATCGTAGTTTCGACAGGCTATATATATAAACATACTCTGTCTACTATGTCTGTGATATCTACATATGTTGCAATTAAAACTATTGACGTCGTCTAGCTCTGTTAATCATTCTTCAAAATGAATCCTGTATAAGATTGCCAGACTCGCTACCTCACAGCTATGTTCCGGGCTTACCCGTGTGACCCCGGCCCGTGTCCACTAGTGATCCCGTGGTGAGTGTTACACGCTGATACATCGTCCTCGTCCCGCAGGGCTACCTGGAGCGTCCGGGAGCGGCGCCGGCGCCTCGCTCCCAGCACATACACCTGCTGCAGGCGAGACACTACTCCATAGAGGACAAGACCTACGGCGGGTAAGCGCTACTCATACTATACACATATCTTATTAACACACTTCAACAGAGGTTATTAATTCGTAGCGTTTTTATTTTACTATTAAAAGTATTGTATCAATATCATGTTCGGACTGAAATTACTGCAGATAATTATGTAAAAAAAAAACTGTAATGTCTAAGCAAAGCTCTCCCCAATTCCTTCCATTCCTGTCGGTCCCCGGCAAGCACCTCCCAATCCTTTTTAAATCTCCGGATCTCGTCGCTCCATTCTGTTTATGTCGCGGCTCAGGTAAACAGAAAATAAAAATATAATTTAAAAAACATAACGTAACGTAACAATATAGAAGACTTCAGATTGTGGTAATAGGTTAACTGGTTAGCTCATTCAAATGCATTATTTATAAAATATGATGCGTGTGTTGCAGCGAGGACGACAAGTACGGTCGGCGCGAGCGCGGCGGCGGCGGCCACTCGGGGCCGCTGGTCGAGTTCCGCGAGAAGGGCAGCTTCCGGCCCAACATCAAGCTGGAGTACGTGGACGACGAGGGCCGCCCGCTCTGCCCCAAGGAGGCCTTCCGCTACCTCTCGCACAAGTTCCACGGCAAGGGGCCCGGCAAGAACAAGCAGGAGAAACGGATTAAGAAACAAGTGCAAGAGGGGGTGAGACATACTCACATACTTACACAAATATTTTCCCTTACAGAGCATTGAAGAACATGAGCCAGTTTGTTGTCACATGTGAGAGATGTGACAAGGGTCAGCCAGTCGCCTAAAAATCGCAAACTTCTCTCAAAGATTGTCTGGAAAGTGTAACTGCCATGTTCTATGATTGAACTAAATTGATCTGAGCTAAAAGTTATTTCAGTAATTTTTCGGAAGCTTGATACCGCGTTCGACCGCTCTTACGTACACATATTATTATATGTATTTAGCCGATAGTCGCTGTTTGGATGCTCTGCTTTTAAATATTCGAACGTCAGTTGCAGCAATCAAAGAACGCCTTGATGGCTGTATAGCAATAAAAAACGTTCGAATGCTGCTACTTTACACAACCCATGAAATGTGTACTTGACTTTTTTTATTTGACTAAATTAATCTCCGGCACCAAGCACCCACTATCAAGGCACAGACCCTGGTGTCTGTACTCTGGGGTCCGTGCCTTGATAACTTTATGTTGTATTTGACTTGATAAGTATATATATATGCATAGACACTCACCATGTGTGTATATCCGTAGCTAATGAAGAAGATGTCTTCAACGGACACGCCGCTGAACACTCTGCAGATGCTGCAGGACAAGCAGCGTGAGACGCACTCGCCATACATCGTACTCAGCGGCGCCAAGCGCGAAACCAACAACTAACCACCATCACCGACCAGCTAATCTGCATGTCGCGATAACTCAATAGCTCAACCCCGTTAACTACTAAAACATCTCGGAGCTCAACTACTAATGATCGATGGGGCACTGGGCCCAAATAACCACTACTATAACCCCATGACCCAACAGTAACTATAAATAAAAAAGATAAACGCAAATAGAATCATAAAAAAAAACCTTCAAAAATAAGAAAGTTACAAGTATTTTAATTTCATGTTAGACAGAGAGCACACGATAGCGAACGATGACGTCATCGTTCAAGTTCGTCGTACAAATTCAATATAAACTTGTTTCACGAGAAATGAACAGAGCATCCCTCCACTAAACCTGTAAATGTATATATATCTTGGAAATTTATTAACCTGTTGTTTTTTTTTTTTAATAGTACGTATTACATTTTGGTATGTTATCAAGTAAAACTATTATTTATATGAAATAAAAAAAACAATCATGCATATTCCCTATTACCAATGGCCCAACACACAATACCCTATGGCCGAAAAACTGATACCCTTTGGTCCTACAACTAATGACCTATAGTCCAACTACCAATGCTCTATGGCCTACGAAGGAATGCCCTATGGCCCAAAAACTAATGCCATATGGTCCAATAACTAATGCTATGTGGCCCAAAAGCAAATGCATAAAAATAACCTTATACACAAAAATATCATTGATTTCATTACACAAAGTTCAAACCTATTTAAAACAAGCATTTTACAGAAAAATGTACATCATACCATACCGTATCATGATCATACATCATCATTCAATGAAAATTGTGCAAATCTCTGTTTATTAACAATTTACAAAACACAATACATGTGTGTTCTGCAATAATTAGAAGTTATTTGTATAGTTTCGGAATACAGTTGGTTCGTTAATAAATGGTAATGAAATTAGAAACGTTGTTTGAATTTGAATCATGTTCAAATACTCTACTGACGAAGAGGTGACAACTTTAGAAATGTAGTTTGTACCTGATTGTACAAGAAAGAAATCTGTTTCGGGTGCATGTATGTAAGTATGCGTGTTTTTTAACCGACTTCCAAAAAAAAGGAGGTTATCAATTCGACCTGTATGTTTGTAATATTGTCAGAATTGCACAATATTTGTACCTTATGTTAGTCTATACCAGCTAGTTATGCATCCCCCTCATCCCTCTGCCTTAGATTAAAAGGGTACTCAGCAGTACTCAGCATAACATGTTGTTTTTCTCAGCTTTATCAGTGCTGAGTAAGACTAAGGAGCGGGCCACCGCCGTAGCATAGGTTAGCTGTAAGCTTTTGTAGTAGATTTAATTCAATAATTATAGAGCCTTCGCATCGGCTACACGTAGTCTTAGAGCCTCTAAATCGGCTACCGTATTTTAAGTTTAATGGCTCTATATCGCCTACAAGTATTTTAATTATAGTTTTTAAAAAACCTAGAGAACGTTCCCGAAATTTAACTAGCTTCTAAGCATGTGCCAAATTTCATAAGTGTATGTATGTTTGTATGTTTGTCGCGCATTACGCAGAAACTAGAAGTAGTATTTCAATATATTTTTTTTATTGAATAAAGTATCTTTCAACTTAGGGGTAAGTAAGTTTTATAAAAATCGGTTCAGTAGTTTTCAAGATATGGGCTTTTGAACACTCAATTCGTTCATCGCAACTGCAGAGCAGTGTCTACACCTTACATTTCAATTGTTTGATAGACAGTGACATGAGCGGTGATGAGCTTTGACGACCGTTTTTAACCGACTTCAAAATAATAAATACTAAAATGAATAAATAAAAGTAATTTAAAAAAATTAAACCGACTTCAAACTGAAAAGAAAGAAATAACTCGAAGAAAATCAAAACTGGGCGTCTACCTAAGTACGTACACCAACTATTTTTGGGGTCGGTGTCAGGACCTAAGCTATCATCAACTAATATACAGACAGACACCGACCTCAAAAATAGTTGGTGTACGTTCAAGTTATTACTTTCTTTTCAGTTTGAAGTCGGTTTTTTTTTTTAAATTACTTTTATTCTAGTTTTACTCATTAATTTTGATCAAGGTCGCGCACTGAACGCAATGCTCGCGCCGCATTTAGCTAGTCATATAAAACCTAAATGCGCGCAGGGCTTATGCTAGAAATGGCGTGTTTTAGCTACCCTAAGGCTCTCAAAACACGATCTCTGACCAATGGATCCTTTAAAAGTCTACATTTCTCACATTTACCTACTATTAGTTTCTTATGATTTTATTTGTAACTATCTGCGCCTTGCGTAGTGATGATAATGATGATTTTCTTGCATACAAACTTTGTCCTGACAATCACTAATTTCCCAAAAAAATAAAAACAAATCAGCCAAGCCTTTTGTAGGGTTCCGTACCCAAAGGGTAAAAACGGGACCCTATTACTAAGGCTTCGCTGTCTGTCCGTCCGTCCGTCTGTCACCAGGCTGTATCTCATGAACCTTGATAGTCAGAGAGTTGGAATTTTCACAGATGATGTAATTCTGTTGCCGCTATAACAACAAATACTAAAAAACAAAATAAAATAAATGTTTAAGGGGGCTCCCATACAACAAACGTAATTTTTTGCCCTTTTTATAGATAATGGTACGCAACCCTTCGTGCGCGAGTCTGACTCGCACTTGGCCGGTTTTTATTAGCTTACGCGAGACTAAAGGACAGTAATTGATTTATATATATGAAATGATATTGGGTACCAGTGAGTTATGAAATTGGGTACCAATATAAGTGAAGACTCATTTTGATTTTCAGTCCTATGCGGGTAAAATCACTGGGCACAGTTGGTACTTATTCCAATAAAATTCCAACAGAAGATGTAATTCGAATAAGTAATATTTTTATTAAAGAATATAAGATCATTTAACATTTAAATTAGGGAAATAAATATAGTATTTGTAATGTATGGTAATAGAGGGTAGTCACACGGTACGCATCTACCTACAAGAATGAAATAAATCAGTCTTGATTTCACTGCAATGGTGGTTTTATTCCTTATTTACATTGGCGCAGTTTAATAGGAATTCTGTCGAAATTAAAAGCAATGTCGTTCGGAAAGTTACACAAATGTGATTAAGATATGAGGTGAATTGGTGTGTGTACATCGTGGAGCAGTTCAATTTGTTAAATAAAATGAAGTCCGAGTTACGAGTCGCAACGATGGTCACGCACTTCAGCGCTGCTACGTACGACCTTTTGTGTGCTTTGTGCTCTGTAAAGCACCCAGAAAACAAGTTGAAGCAACTGGTGGTGTTGTTTCGTAATCATCTGGAACGGAAGCGGTGTGAAATGGCCGAGCGACATATATTCGTACTTCGACAGCGGCGACAGGTGAACAGTGACAGTGTTGACACATTCCTACAAACGTTGATGTACCTCGCGACCCATAATAAATATAGTGGATCGCTAGAGGAGGACCTGAGGATTCAACTTGTGTCGGGCCTACGAAGCAAGGAGATGCAATTGCGCCTGTTCGCCGAACCTACGCTATACCACCTCGAGACAGTGGCGGCGAGTGACGCCGTACATTTTAAAAGTAGTCTCCGGGGGGACTCAAGACTCAGGCAGAGCGGAAACGGGCAGCATCCAGTAGTGGCGGCCGCGGCCGCGAGCTACTTGCGAAGGCGCAGTTCTGCTCGCAAGCGTTATGAAAAGAATCAGACAGGGCAGAGACGAGCAGCATCCGGTGGCGGCGGCAGCGGCTGCGGGCTACTTGCGAGGGCACAGTCCTGCCAGAAGGCGTCGTGGAAAAGACTCAAGCAGGGGGCAGACGGGCAGCATCCGGTGGCGGTGGCCGTGGTGACCGCGGGCTACTTGCGAGGGCGCAGTTCTGCTTGTAGACGTTATAGAAAAAACTTAAGCAAGGCGGAGACAGGCAGCATTCGGTGGCGGCGGTGGCAGCGGTCGCGAGCTACTTGCAAGGGCGCAATTACTCCAACAGGCGTTGTGAAAAAAGCAAGCAACGGTATAAGTTTTATTCTTGTGATGAGTGTAATAAAAGTAGGGCATTGGCCCTTACGTGTCTAAAAAGTGTAAAAATCCCAGTAGTGGTGTGTCGAAATCACATAAATTCATCAAAACATAACGGTACAGAAAGATGATGCGATGAACGGATCGTACTCTACGGATCTACTATCTCAGCGGCTTGGAAATAAACAGTAAGGACAATTATTATTTCATGGAAATGTAGATTACATGTATATTTTATTCTATGCTATCACATTAATATCGAAACAATAAATTAAATCAAAAGTAGATTTTCCAAAGAATAAAAACGGGTTGGTACATAGGATCACTTAAACCTAGTTAAGTATAAGGTACATATATGTCTTAGATAATAGGTAGATAATTATAATGTACATAATTATGTCAATGATAGTGAGCCAGTATTTGTTTTGCCTGTTAAAAGCACAATGCAATGCATAGAATCAATATTAGTGATAAGGATAATAATATAATAATCAGACCTAGCCACAGAAAATACTTTCTTTAGTGCCTAGCAATCAAACAACGGCTGCCGCCGTCCGAAACTGTTAACAAGAAGAAAAGATTATATCCACTTTGTATGATAACTATAAACTATCTTTAGTCAGCTGGTACATAACATTGCCTATTGACGTGCATTAAACAGGTATGAGCAATGATAAATTAATTGATAAATACCTACATATTACATATACCTTTACATATTATTATTATTAACGTTTTCTGTATTTTACAAAACTTAGTTAAAGTTTTTAGGAAATATAAAAAAAACTATACGTATGATACGTACAAATTGTAATTTACAAAATTGTAAATTGTAATTTATGAGAATGTTACTGTTGCATTTAGAAAGTGTTACTATAGTTTCTTATCAATTTCCAAGTATATTCATAAAACGAGTATGTATTATGTAGATTATAAATGCAAGTTTGATCGATAATTTGAGAACATGTATCGTGTATGTATAGGTATTTATGTCATAACGTTGGTCAAAATAAAAAAGTATTGGTTTCACGTTTATTAAAAATAAATATTGAAGGATAATGATATTGATGATGTGTGTAATCGACGGCACCTGTATAACTGGGTTTGTAAAAAAATAATACATGGATAATTAAAGGTGTGCTGTCTAGATTGTTAATCGTTAATGATATGCGGATACAATTGTGTAATTGGACAAATGTTTTCTAAGCAATTGACAGGTACTATTGACGGATAATGTGTGAGTGCTTCAGTAGGCTTCAATGAACAGCGGTGCAGGAGCCGCCATCCTGCAGAGCGTGTGATGAGAACTTCAGCAACGACATATCTGGTAGGTACCAGGCTGTGATAATTATAATTCCCGATAGTCCCGAAAGTGTCATCCCGACGCTATGGTGCGCGAGCGCGGCGAGTGTATTCTGTGAGGCGAGGTGGAGGCACGCAACCTCCATGCAGACAGGAGTAAGTATAGGCACTCGCAACGAATATAGGAGGCACAGCTCATCATACGTGGGGTCACAGGACATCATTATCAGAACGTGTTCTGATTTAAGTAATTTTCTTACTTTAAACTGCTTATGCACACACACGGCTCCAAAAGCTTAAACTACATGGTCACCGATTGAACGCAGGGCAGAATGTACTACACAGATCACCGTTACGACTACAGGTGACGCCTGTTTCATCGATGGATGAAAACGATGATAGTAGAGGATTACTGCACTTATCTCTGGCTACTACTACTCGGTAGGTAAGTTAAAAGTCAGCAGAGAGAAGACAGCATATAAAAGTGTATATATCTAATATTATAAGCGTGCACATTAAGTTCCAAAAACACGCATTATCATGTTGAACACATATCATAGGAATATATGATGTAAAATATAATTTAAATAATAGTGACTGGAAAAAGTAAGGCCAGTCTCTGGTTTGTGTGTACTTATTTTATCAAAGTATGGTCCTAAATGGAACGAAGGAACGGTGACGGAGCGTACGGGCTCAGTCACTTACAAAATTAGGTTAGGTCGGAGAACACGGTGAGTACCAAATAACTGATCGATACGCTGCCGCCTGCGCCGAGCTCGTCGTGCGGCGCACGCGACACGTTGCCCGCGCCCCGGGACCGCGCATCGCGCTGAGCTGAGCAGTACTCACCGCGCACACGCGCACGGCGCACCCCAAGGTACGCCCATTCGTCCGACACTCCATCCACGCAAACCAATGCCTGATATGTTATAATACACATAAAACGTCGTGTCGCTTGTTATTAGACTGTACTGAGTAAATAAATAAAAAATATATTAGAACGGGACCACTTGTCTTGTATCATTGTTTCTTACCAAGGTATGAATATTTGCATTGTATTACAAAATTATAGCAGTACATTCGTATAAGCACAATTTGTAAAACTAAAACGAAATAGATAGATAGTAGAATTCGGTTGGATGTAGAAGATACCTAACACACGATTGTCATAATTACTCAACTTTGTATGTTACAGGCGGATAATGTAATATGTGGTTGGCATTGCGTTTTTGTAAAAATATATCTACTCACAATAATTGTGTATGTGAGCTTGAATTCTTGGTTTGGCTTTAATTTCATTTACATTTTTCTTAAGCTTGCATAACTGCTTTGCTGCGCTCGTACAGGTACATACATATTAAATTATGTTGTTTAAGGGTATATATATATTTTTTTTTAAATATATATACTTACTGAGTACTTAACAAGTAAAAAAAAAAAAAAAAAAAAAGATGTTAAATAAATAAATAAACACAAACTGTTAAAGAATAGTATGTTTTTTTTTTTAAGAATTGTATCAATTAATATGTATAAATTTTCTTTTGATTTTTGTAGTTTGTATGAATTGGATGGTTTTTAATGTAAATTTACAATTTAACGACCAATTTAAGTTTATATGTATACTTATATATAATATATGTACGTTAAAAACTTGTTACATTCCCAATTAAATTAACATATACCTTAAGTTTCTTCTGGGAATAACGTAATCATAGTATAAATATATCTAAAAATATTATTTAGTTAATTTGTTGTAAGGGGGGAAGTGTAATGTATGGTAATAGAGGGTAGTCACACGGTACGCATCTACCTACAAGAATGAAATAAATCAGTCTTGATTTCACTGCAATGGTGGTTTTATTCCTTATTTACAGTATTAAGTAACAACAAAAAATGTGTACTAGGAGTACACGATAGAAGTGAAAACTTCACCATGACGCGTTGACTATATCTCTCGCTCCCTTAGTCGACTCGAGCCGACTTTACCCGAACGAACCTTACGAAATAAAGTGCTCAGAAGTGGTCATCGTGCATTGCATAGAGTGCCATAAAGTAGAGAGCGTTCCGTCGCATCAGGTGATGTAGGTGCGTTAATTGCTGCGCTTAGCGGTTGACGGCGGCGGGTCGAAGTGCGCCTTGCGCGGAACGATGCCGCGCCGCAGCCGCGTCTCTCGCACCAGCGGCGGCGTCGGCGGCCGCTTCACTGGCACCGTGGACGCCATGCGCAGGTGTGTGTACAGCGGAATCTGTAACACACATGCACAACACTCATGTGGAAACAACCACAGAATACATTAATACACAGACATAGCTGTGTGTCTGTGATTAATTCAGTAGTAGACAATTTCCGCCTCCCATCCGCTCTTCGCGCTTTCCCGTTCGTTTGAAATTTTTCTTTATGGTACATTCATAAGTCAACGCATGCGTTGCGGGCTTCAAGCGCTCGAATCCCAATTCATATCAGAGACGAGCGGCAACCAGACGACGACCCTAACTTCATTAGTGTATTAAGTGTTTATTTTTTAAGATGACTAAAAGCTGTTGGCCTCTATAGCTTACCGGGCTTTGGCGAGCGCAGAAGGCGCTGGGCCGCTTACAAACTAGAGGTTACGAGGGACTAGCTCAAGGGCACCTCGAGGGAGGTTCGGACCTCGGCTTGGGCCGTCGCCTGGGTGGGGAAGCCGTGACTACTGCGATGGGGTCATCCGGGTCGCCCAAGATGTTTCTTGGGCGACATATTACATGTGTGTGTGTGTGTGTGTGTTTTATATATATATATATATATACAGACGTCATCTTGTACATGCGCAGTGATTAGCGCGCCGTTTTATGGAGTTTCCGACGTGTGACATAACAAAAAAACTAGAATAGAAAATACCACAAAGCGTAGCTAAACCCTTAAGGGCACGGCCCCATGTCATCCGGCGCCACGCCGGCATTTGTTTCTGTTCCGGCGCCATGCCAGATGACATGGGGCTACAGGCTAACGCTGATCTAACTCCCAGGGTGGGCAGATGCTTTCATACTGATGCCGCTAATCGGTTAGGTACATACCTACGCAGGTTGCGTTGCGGCGCTACGAAAAAATGAGAAACGGTGCGGAGTGACGACGCCGCATTCTGTATGTAAATGAAGGGGCATCCGGCACCATGACGCACACCGCACGCATGCCGTAACGTAGGGTTAGAGCATGAGTACTGACCGTGGGCAGCGAGTCATCCAGCTGAATGGTGTCCTGTCGGTCGGGCCGCTTGGGCAGCTTGTAGTAGTGTCCCAGCAGCGGCTCGGGCGGCACCGAGCCGAAGGTCTTATTGCGCAGCTCCGCCTCCGTGATGTCGCGCAGCTTGTCCACCTCCACCTGGCCCGGCACGTAGCGCGACACCTCGCCGTGACGCCACACCTGCGCACGCGCATACTCGCTAGCTGGGCATTCTGATGCATGTTGCTAGAGGTTAGGTAAGGTTCTTTCACTACATAAATATGTTTTCACGTCCAAGATGAAATGGAAACGTCACGATCCGTTCAAATTCTCAATACGTACAGTAAGTATGTATGCCCCTGGCCATATGTACTTACGGCACTGAAACGTGGTCACATACTAGGGATACTTCTTAATTGGAAGTCCAAGATCACGCAACGATCTATGGAGATGGAGAGGGCAATGTTCGGAGTCTCTCTGCAAGATCGAACCAGACATTAAAGAGATTTGTAGGTACGAAAGTCACCGATATACTTAGCAGATTAACAAGTTGAAGTGGCAGTGGGTAGTGCCTACGTAGGGCATATGCAAGTGGCAGGAAGACGCTGGGGACAGGCTGCTTCCAGTGGGCTTGGAAATCCATCTGGGGAGGCCTATGTCCAGCAATGGACTTTGAGACTGACGTGGAACTTCGAACGACTAGCGAGAGAGATCGAGACCGTCCATACCCTGTAGGTACAGGAGCGGTACCTTGAAGGTGGTGAAGCTAGCCGTCTTGCTGACGTCGGGCGGGAAGCGCGTCCCCTCCACAGAGTAGGGCATGAAGCTGCCCAGCGTGCCCAGATACTCGCCCGACAAGCGCCACACGCGCACGCTGTAGTCAGAGCTGCCGCTGGAATCAAACACAACGCTTGTTGTTTTCAAACTTTGTCGCTGGCTGTGAATAAGGTTTGTTAATAAAATTAGGTAAGGCATTCTATGCTATAAGATACTTTTTTATTTTATTAGTATAGACAGGCCTTTTTTGTCCCTTTTTTTTGGGGGCACGCTAATTCTCTAAAGTTGTAAGTCAATATAGATAGATTAGATTTTGTATTTGGATAATTTGGACTATTAATAAAAAAAAATATTTTTTTTCAAATTCTTTAATTTTTCAGTTTTTATGGCAATTGATCGATATTTTCGAAATTCCCTTTGCGGGTACTGCGTGCCCCCACAAAAATCCCTGGGTATAAGTACACTATTTTAGCACCGGCGATCAGCGATTCAGTATTTTTTAGGATTCCGAAGTCAACAAGGAATCTTTATGGTTTTTCCATATTCGTCCGCGGCTTCCAGTCCTACTACTAAAAAGCTGAAATTTGATATGAGTAATAAATATAATATAATCATGTCAAACTACGTATACTTTTTTGGCAACCAAGTTTGAGGTACCTAGTTGCGTGAACTCATACCTGAGCACAAGTTTGAGTTCGTCGATGAAGGCGATGGTTGTGATGCAGCGCATGTGAGCGCGGTACGAATTGAGCAGCAGCGGTAGCGGCTGGTCTCGCACGCAGCGCTTCGCTCGCCCCTCGATGCGGTCTCGCCACAGGAAGGGAAACTCCAGCCGCAACGCCGGCATGCACACGTGCACCTGACACGTCACCTTAGCCACGTCACACCCGCGGGAAAACGCTCACAATAGCCGTTATCATACCTACTAGTTCTATGGTGGGGCCCGGTGGTGTGGTAGCTAACTGGCTAATTCCCAAGCCCTCATTCAAAAATATGTCATCAGGCGCCTGATGGTTCCGGCAGTCTAATTTCAAATCCATTTATCGTTATAAACTAGGCATGATTTCAAAATAGGCGCCAAGTCAAATGCTCAGCTCTATTCAACTGTCAGTCAAAACATTATTAACTCTTCCCGGACATACCTACTGTAGAAGCTAGTTCAGGAACATTGACATTTATGTAGGCGATGGGCTGACCCTCTGTCCCTGCAAGCCAACATTACATCCTAGCCTCTTACCTCTAACCCTCTCCACTACATCTAACCTCTAATGGTTAAATGAGGCTTCAAATGGCCTTATTGGTCAGTGATGCTCTGACTTCCTCGTAAGGGAAAACAGGCATGATTTTATGTAAATATGTAATGAAATTCTTTGGGAGCAAAATTGGACAATACTCAGTCAAAAGATATCTAATGAAAATAATAAATGTAAATATAAGAGAATACAGAGTGGTAGGTTACCTCCTCGCCGCGGAAGTAGTTTTGCATGAGCCAGACCTTGATGTAACCCATGGTAGTACCGGTGATGAGGTAGTTATTGTCGAGGTCGGTGGCGAGTGCAGAGACGTAGTCTCCCGTCGCGTGCACGCCCTGGAAGGAGCCCTGGAAACCGCCGGCGGGATGGTCCGACCACATCTGCACCGTGCCGTTCTCTAGCGTGAGCAGAAGTGCGCCCACCCCCATGGCGCTGGGGCGCGTCTCCAGGAACAGCATGGCGTGCACCGCCAGCTGGCGCATGTTCTGCGCGCGCTGCGGCATCGATACCATCGACAGCTTGCGCGCGCGCGCCTTCTGCATCGCGGACGACGCGGTGATACTCTCGCGTGCAGCCGACGACATCGTGCTGGACCATACGACACGACATTGCACTATCTCCCGTTACGCTAGATCCCCACGCACTAACCCAAGTTATGCCAGTGCTATATTAACACAAAATAACACGAATATTTATCTTCCTGTCAAAAGTTTTTTTAGCATACGACTGTGCGTTGATATATAGGTTAGTCAGGCAAGACTCTGAATTTTATATACTTATTTAAATACCAAAATTTTTGTCAAATATACAAGAAAATAAAAGTCCTAAGTAAATGTAACCACCTTGACTTAATTAATAAAAAAAAAAGTAGCTCGACTATTTTATTATTAAAATCATCTGATTGTCGATTGTCAATGGACCATTTGGTTGCCTCCAAATTGTATTTTTTTATTCAAACTTTTTCTATTGGCTGGCGAGGCGACTCCCTTGCCAGCAGTAGTAGTGGACTTCGATGACGAACATTGCTATAATATAAGAAATGACGGTTCTTAGCCCATCAATGCTTAACGATACCGTCAAAGCGTGTTTTCTCAAGAGAGAGCTCAAGTCACAATACACGAAAAAAATTATCAATTTGCAGTATTGTAATAGAAATCGAAAGCTTTGTGTATGAGGAGCTAAGTGGATGAGGTAACCTGGCCTTCCGCAAGGCAGCATTGCGCGACATTCCCCCCGAGCCGGGAGACTGGGCAGCTGTGGCAGCCTTCGCGTCGCGCTTGCTGTAGATCATCTTGATACGCAGCATGGGGTCCGTGCACGAGAACCGGCTGCAACATCACACGTTACATAGAACACTGATCAACTCGGCTCATATCACAAATATACAATACAATACAAAAACACTTTATTGACACCATAATAAAATAACATTAGGTACATAATTAAGGCGTTAGAAAGGTACAAAAGGCGGCCTTATCGCTAATAGTGATCTCTTCCAGACAACCTTAAGATGTTAAAAGAGAAGAAAAAGTAAACGCTGGCGGTGGTGAAATCACGTATGAAACAATTACCTATGGCCAAATATATATATATATATATATATATATATATATATATATAGAAAATTTACGGTATGACTTTAATTTAGAACGATTCGAGTTAACTTAAGACTTCATATTTTTTCATAGATAGATCTGGTCCTACGTAAGCTTAAAAAAGAGGAAAAAGACAGAAATTTCTCAAAATAACGCACAACTTTGACGAGTTTCAATATGTCGCGTTCCGTTTCATCTACTGCGACATAGAAAAAAATTCATTTATCCACTTCAGCTTACAGTAGTTTTCCGCGTTGTCATAAAAAACGAAGAACTTACATATATAAAACCATCGTCGTGTAAAGAAAGTTGTGTGTGGCTGTACTTTGGGTGCAAATGAAGGGCAATCTCAGCGCGGGAAGCAAGAATCGAGTGACGAACCAATAGCGTGGCCGGCTGAGCGTTCCCCCGTCGCGCCCCCTTCATGCCACCATTTTGAGCGATAAAACGCTCAGTGCGCAGGTAAACGGCCAGCGTTCTTTTTACGTGACGGGAACTACACTATTTTTCAACCAATCTTGACTAAACTTGGTAAGTAATAGATTTCTCAATTTTATAGTTTTTTTGTTGTCAGATTTTTTTGATATTTCCCTCAAAAAGTGGGAAGTTAGCTGCAGCGACATTTATACTGGCCGATTTTAATAATACTCGAGGCCATGAGGTTTTCGAGGTAAAAAGTTGTGAAATCTTGGTTGTAAATTGTAAAGAGAAGTATGCTGCGAGGCCATTTGTCACCCGATTTTGATATTTGACAAAAAAAAACGATACCGATGGATTTGAACAAGATTTAGAGCAGTTGAGCACGCGGTCACTAACTTTTTGCAACATGTAATTTTTCAAAAGTTAGTGATCGCGAGGTCAATTGTTCGTAGAAGTACTAGTGTAAATCTGCAGTGTGTGAGGTGTATATGATGTGAACATGTCACCGGTAAGGCTGGCCCGTCTCCAGCTTCCAGAGGATGAGCTCAGAGTTGTAGGAGGCGGTGGCGATGGTTAGCGGCGCGCGCGCAGCCGCCGCCAGCACGTCGTCCGAGTGGCGCGTCTCCCACGCCTTGCCCGTCTCCGCCATGCCCGTGTCCTCGAACTCGATCACGTGCCGGTTCCAACCCACCGCCAGGATCCTTCAACACACCACGACCCATGCAAGAACAAATCACTCTCGCTGGTTGTTCATAACTGGTATCATGTTGAACTGAGGCCGGGTTGTGATAAAAAACCTTTTTATTTATTGTGTTGTTTGTACTATTTATGTTTTTTGTCACAATAGAATATATGTCTATATCTCGCTCACCGACTCAAGGTTCAAGGTCACCCCCGTCAAAATGAAGGTATCATAGCAAGGTCACCCCCGTCAATATGAAGGTATCAAGCTGTCATAGCTCTATCACGACATGTGTGAATTTTAAAATTTCTAATAGGACGATAGATGCACTTGAATTTTTTCGTTCGAACAACAAGTAACATGTTTACGTAAATAGATAGCATAGGTTCGCCGCTCCAGATTTCGCTACAACAGATTTTTTCAACAATAAAGTTTAAGCTCGCGAGATCTACTGTTCGTAGAATTTCTATTTTTTTATGTATATAACTGTATATATGTTACTCTATGATAACTACTACATCCATTGATGTAGCACAGATCGCTTCGCTTATCTCAAGTAAAATTTGAAAACTATCAACGAGATCTAGATAAATAGATGTAACATTTTTTTTACATTAAATAAATCTGCGATTGACTATCAAACTCGCCTGATGACAATGCGAGGATGGAGCTCGTTGATCTAGAAGATCTATTCACTCTAGCCTTGAAAACTCCATGATTGTAGTTCTCAGGAAACAGAGAAGGCGGTAAAGAATTCAACAGTATACAGGAGAAAGAAGATATAACCATAATAATGATAGTTACGTGTGTGTATCTATTTGAAAGTCTAACTAAAGAAGAAGAAGTATAGACATGCCTGCCTTCAACCCAGAATACGTTGGTGACCTCGCACATGTGTTCGATCGACATCACCCTGATGCAGAGGCCCGTGTTGAAGTTCCACACCTGTAAGACAAATAAAAACCTGTATATAACCTCATGAGATACATGATTATAGTTTAGAAAGCTGACGCAACCGAATTCTCATGGACGCCATTCTCAGAACTGAACCAAATTGAAATGGGACCACACCGGAAACACTAGCTTTAAAATAAAAAAAATGTAATCAAAATAGGTTCACCCAGTCGAAAGTTAAGAGGTAACAAACATTTTAAAAAAACATAAAAAAATACAGTCGAATTGATAACCTCCTTCTTTTTTGAAGTCGGTCGAAAATCAGCACTCTAAGGTTGCCTGGAAGAGATCGCTATTAGCGATAAGGCCGCCAGTTGTTACACTAGTTTTTAAATGACTTATCTTGATTGTAAATTTCTAAGGTGTGTACAATAAAGAGTTTATCTATCTATCTATCAATCTATCACTCTGGTTGCAGTACTATTCTAGCCATTTACTTACTAGTACCTACATCTAAGTTGAATCGAGTAAAACGCCTATTTGACAACCCGATTTATCGTACCTTGTTGGCAGAGACAGGGTGGTGTGACAAGAGACAGGGACCTGATAAACAGGGTCCGAGAAATCGGGCAGTGTAGTGTATTATCAGGAGAAAGACCTTGAGTAGGAACAGGTTAATTAAATAAATAGATACTAAATACTTCTTTATAAGGTCACATAGGCTCATTAATCCCACATTTAAAAAATATTAAAACTTTTAAAGTACTTACTGCATATTAAAGCACAAAAAAAAATTATAAAGAAAATGTGAGAAATCTATATAGCGTGGTGGTATGGTTTCAAGCGGCCGGCTGGCGAAACTGTATTTTCAAGTTGAAAATCTGTCATCAAGCACGTTGGGATATAACGATGTATAATGCCATTCTAAGCTAGATATGCCAGTTTAGGGCTTTCGGGAGTGGGATCCAGACCGTTCGAAACGGGTAGTAGGCTCATAGTCGGAGAAAGGCAGCTGTTCCAGGAGGAGCTATGTTGTAGTATGTATTGAGGGCTTTGGTATGAGTTAGTCAGGAGAATCCGGAGTCCTCCGTTTAACACCAAGGCTGGGCACCGGGAGGTTTTTATAATCCCTTAAAACCCAGCTGCGCAATAGAGTACCTTTAGAAGACTCCCCCCTCTAAAACAAGAAAACCAAAATAAAAAGAAGGCAGCCCCGTCTGGTCAGATGGCTAGTTCGTGAAACAATTAAATATTATGTGTTATTGTGAATGTCCCAGATGTAAGCGTGCCAGTTCGTGTACCTTGAGCGAGCCGTTCCTGGCGCCTGTGAGCAGCAGCAGGTATCCAGGGTCGAAGCAGGCGGCCGTGATCTCCACCGGCAGCAGCTCGCCGTGCAGCAGACGCGTGTGCGCGTCTCGGATCATAACGTTACGCTTACCTGTTAGCGCCAGTTCACACATTAACTTTACTAACTTATATTGGTCATCTTAGACCCATGAAACTAGCTCATATAGTATCATAGCAGAGGCAGGGATGGGCTTGGCTTTCCTAGAATGCTGGATACCTACCCAAAGACTTCCAAAAAACTACCCGAATTCCAGTCCTCCATATACCTACTCACTTGATTAACCAAACATTACAGCTTACTAACCTTATTACCTAAATCGTACTTCCTACCATAATGCCTATATTAATCACTTGGTCCATACTCCATAGCAATATATGTACAGTCTATAGTGAGTGAGCAATTCATATTGATGAACCAGTCAAAACGGGCAAAGTGATAATAATCCATTATTACTTAGGTAATCATAATTATATTAGGAATATTACCGGTGGTTGTTGAGCAATTTGATAATTTGAGGTCAAGAAAGAAAGGAAGGCGGCCTGTCCACTAGTGTGGTGTTGGGAAAAATTTAATCTAACTATACTGATTACTAATTACGATTATGGTATTGTACTTAGAAGTCATGATTACGGACTTTATAAAATAAATCGTTAGTTAAATAAATAAATAAATATTGGTGGACATTTCACACATCACCTATCTAGCCCAAACTAAGCAAAGCTTATGATATGGAAACTAGGCCAAAAAATAAAATTAATAATATGGTAATTATTGACTACTATGTAATTTCGTAGGAGTAGAAAGACCAGCTACGAGATGGACAGATTACCTCATACAAGTGGCGGGAAGACGCTGGATGCAAGCCGCTTCCAATCGGTCTTTCTGGAAATCCATAGAGGAGGCCTATATCCTACAGAGGAGTTCTGGCTGTGATGATGATGTTATTTGGTGGAATATAGTACTGTTATATGCATATGTAGTGTGCTGACCAGAGAGCGGGTCCCAGTTGATGATGATGCTGTCCATTCCACAGGTGATGATCACCTTGAAGAGCGGGTTGTAGAGCACCTTGGCGACGGAGCGCGAGTGCGTGTACCCGTCCGTATGGCTCCCGTTCAACTGCTCGTCCAGCATGATGATGGCGATCCGGATCGCGCCCAGGATGTACTCGCGGGTCGCCGGGTTGTACAGCGCCGAGATGGGTGTGCGCTCGCCTACCACTGCCGGGATGTCGATATACGTCTGCACAACACACATGAAATATGTCCTTATACTCTGACCGTCTAGCAAAATAGCTGATAAAAATTGATTCAACTACTCATAAGAAAATTTCTCCAGTGAATGCTATGGTACTTTTCACCTCTATTCGTTTGTTCGCAAAACCAGCGATTGTTAAGCCAGGTCAGAGGCCTTTCAGCGGCTTAATAAAAGAAAACAAAAAAAAACTCAAAACACAAAAACTTACAAATTACTTGGCTTGCCGGTGGACCTGAAACTCGACAAATCTGAATCTTGCAGTCCTGTGTTAATAGGTGGAATTACTGCGCACACTACAGTCACTCAATTGTTAACCTAGAATGAGAATAACTGACACTAGGGCAAGCCACTCAGTCTATATGACGTTACTTACTTTTGTTCGTTTCCCTATCTATAGAGTCAGGAAATTAAAGAATCTAATTTAAATCTCTGGGTTGTATGATTTATCATTATGAGTTTGTATAGTATTATATAGTAATGTACTAGGATAATTTATTTAAAACAGTAGGTATTTATTAGATGTGGAGTAACCTGTATGCACAGCTGCGCCTGTATATCCCAGACCTTGATGACGCGGTCTCTGGACAGCGTGTACGCCGTGTTGCCTCCGTTCTGCAGCACGATGGAGATGATGCCGGCGTGGTGGCCGAGGAACACCACGCTGGGCTTGGAAGGCACGAACGAGTTCCACACGCGCACCGTGCAATCCGGCCCGCCCGTCACCACGATGTGGTTCTCTTCGTCGAACGCGAAACATTGGATGCCCTGCTCGAGTACTCATCAAGTTCATCATCGCTTAGGCAGAGGATTAAAGGCATACACTACCTACCCGATTTCTCGGGCCCTGTCTATCGCGCGGGTGCCTAACTGGTAACTATGGAGGTCGGGCTCTCGGGACCCTATCTCTTGTTAAACTACGCTGTCCCTGGTGACTGAGTACGATAATTCGGGTACTGTAATAAGCCTTTTAATCACGTCAGAAGGTTGCAGATATTTACTAAGCTGCTCATTGTTAGGAGAGCATTGACAATTTCTTAGTTACGAAAAACAAAATGAGAAAGTGCTTCGCAGAGATGGAGGCTTGCAGTTTTACAGTAAATGGTGACTTATAAAATAAATACAATTGTTACCTTATCGACGTGGAACATGTTATGCGTCTTAGAGCCGGCCATGTCTGACATGAGCATCGCGTCGGGACAGGTGGCGCATGAGACTACGCAGTGTAGGGAGGCGTACCACCCCACTTGTCGCACCCACTCGTCGTGTTGACGCCCCATCTCGAGCAGATTTAGCTCCGGCAGCAGGTGTGGCTATACGGAGTACGGACCAAACAGTGAGGCCTGAGACTGTAGGCGGACGTGATGCATAGACCACCACTTAGTTTCGCAGTGTTTTGTTCAACACATCATTTTGTTAGAGTCTGTTTGGAAAGAGAACTAATGTGGCATTGAGGACGCTACTCTGCTATCCTTATTTCAATTAATCGACTAGCAACACAATCGAGACGTCAGTTCCCATTTTCTTCCATGTTAGGGAAATTTTCATTAGAAAAACACCATCATATGGAAGTTTAGAAAACTAAATAACCCCCGACATAAAAACGGCTAAACCAATTTTGATGATGCATAACTAAGAACGCTCTCGATCGAATCTTATATCAAACAAAAAAACTAGATCTTAATCGGTCCATCCGTTTGAGAGCTACGATGTCACAGTCAGACACATAGATACACAAGTCAAACTTTTTTAATTGGGGGTTAAAGACTGTTATTATTGTCTATTACTTTGGCTTATGATAGCTTGCATTCAAATGTTTTAATTTTATTGCTATTGTGTAGCATAATATTGCTTAGAAGGTAAGGCAGTTATAAAGCACAACATGCCACATATCTGTGGCATGTGGGATGTTGTGCTTTATATTCATGTTCTCTTGAATCCCCGTCGTCGGCCCCTTTCCTGCTGCACTATTCTTTTAGAAACCGTCTAGTACAGAGGTTCCCAAACTTATTTTGTCTACTGCCTACTTTGAAAATAAATTATTTTTTAGCGCCCCCCATTTTTTTACCTACTTAAAAACCACTATAACTTCAAATGAACCAGCCGATTGATACAGGATTGCACAAATCGCGTTGTTTAACAAAAATTGATAAAACATGATTGCTCGCGGTCTACTACGAAAATTACCTATCTAGGAATACTAATACCTATTGAAATGCAAAAGTGTGTTTGTTGCCTTTTTATTTGTTTGTTTGTGTAAACTTTCATTTGGAAAAGGAGCGACCGATTGCCATGATTTTTGGATTGGGAATAGAATAGGAAGGACCGAAGAGTGACAGACTACTTTTTATCCAGAAAAACATCTCATTCCTTTGGGATAATAATCAAATCTCTCTCTATTCTATATTCACGGACGAATTCGCGGGAAAGTTACTAGTATTGCATATTTTTAGTTATTATTTATTCAATCAAACAGGACAGATATATGAACTAAGTAAGTACATAACTAAATAAAATGTATGTTGAGCAGTATGAATTTTGATGAGTTTAAAAAAAATAAGGACCTACGTACCTACCTAGATGAAATTACAAATCGCCCCCTCAGCCTCTACAACGCCCCCCCCCCCCCTTTTATTCTGGGTCTCTTACCCTTTAGGCATGCAGTGCCCACAAGGGGGCGTTATCGCCCACTTTGGGAAAGACTGGTCTAGTAGGTACCCTAGTGCACAACTTCTGTCGGTTGAAAGTAATGTCCTCACCCTGCGCTGCAAGTCTACGTGTCGCAGCTGCACGAGCGGCCGGTCGGCGCGGTTCTGGAAGGGGCCGCGCCCCACGGCCGAGAAAGAGAGTACGCGCACATGCCCGCCCACGTCACCCAGTATCAGAAGACAGCGCTCGTTGATGTCCTCGCAGAAGTGGTAGTACATCGTGCAGATCTGCAAAATAATACATACAAATTTCCATGGTCAACTGAGAGCAGTTGACCATGGAAATTGTGTTACAAATCATTATATTATGAAAATTTTAAATTAAATAATAAAATAAAATTAGAATTCTACGTATAACATTGCTTAATACTTAAATTCAATAAATCAGTATTTATGTGAGGCACCATCCTATGAATGAGGCTTGAAAGGGAGGAGAGGATTCAACGAAAAATAATAAATTCAAAAATTGACCGCACAATTTTTACCCAAAAGGGCACAGCGCCCATGATGTACTCGCCTGCCACCGGAGAAATTGCTGTCTGATAACGATCAGGCATTTGTGGGCAGGTTCATCAGGTGGGCAATTTCCCCACCCGCCATGATATTTTTTGGTAAACACATTATCTTTAAAAAAGTTTTAAAGATAATGTGTTTACCAAAAAATAGATTTTGGAAAGAGGGAGTGTTAGTCTAAAACCTCACAACGTTTCAGCAGGGGCCTGTCGTGATATTGTGTATTAGTTAACCATGTACTCCCAGCTGGTGATGACGATCTTGAGAGTGAACGTCTTGGCGGTGCAGTCGTAGAAGCGCAGGTCGCGCTCAGTGGAGCTCGTCACCAGGATGTTCACATCGGGCATGCACACCATGTCCGTCACCCACGTCGTACGCACCTTCAGGTGCGCTGCCACCAAACAACATTTGGCTGCCTTCTAGGAGACAGCTTCCCTTCTAGACAAGCGTGAGCTAACATGGCTGACAGTCAAGCGCAACTCTAGGATAACAAGTATAAGTTTTGGAAACTCAAAAAAAAAAAGAATGGCTGAACCGAATTTGATGAAACATAGCTAAAAACACTCTCGATGAAATCCAATTTGAAACTAGATCGAAATTGGTCCCTCGGTTTGAGACCTGCAATGCCATTGACAGACAGTCAGACTCTATGTCGGGGTTTTTAGTTTTCTAAACTTATACCTGTTGGGTCGGGGGTTAAAAAATATATGAGAAACTAGATGTGCCCGCGGTTTCACCCGCGTAGTAATAGTATATTTATTTTAATAAACATAACAGGATAATCGACACGACGAAGAAGAAGAATAAGGAACATGCGTGATGACGCAATTCTACGAGACACGCAGGCAGTCGCAGCATGATTGTGACGAAACTTCTTATGACGAGATACGTCATAATCATAAGGGATACAAGTGAAAGTGTATTCATATCAATATCAGACTTCCAAAAAGAAGGAGGTTATCAATTCGACCTGTATGTTTTTTTAACACGCTTTTATTAGGTCGACCTGTATGTAACTAACTATGTAATGAAATTTAACCATCTTCCAAGGATCGTAGCGTCATGAAAATTGGCAGCTGTATGTAGTTTTGATGACGATACAATAATATGGTACTGTCGAACTGATCTGATGAAGGAGCCGGAAGATATGAACTAGAACTTCATGATGGAACATCGTATCATAGCTGTGTTTGGATTTGTTAGAAAAGTCTTGTAATGAACTTTGACCACAATAATTTGTAGCGTGTTTTTTAGTTTTTTAAACTGTAATTTATTTGTATGTTTGTTCACCGATTACTCCAATTGTGCATTGATTTTGACAACTCTTTTTGTGTTTAGTAGGTCATCATACTTCAGAGGTCCCATATAAAGTTTATCAAAATTGGTTTAGTGCTTTGGTTTTTATAACAAAATAATTGGTAAAATATCATCCAAGTGCCTGTAGAAAAGTGAACAGCGCAGGCGCGCTATAAATTACATATATAAATTCAACACTTGCGACCTAATCGTGTTACCGCGAACACATAAATGTAATATTTTATAATTTTCAACAATACAAACAATTACTAGAATTTGGAGTTTGATTGACACCAGTACATCCTCCTAAAGATTTAACACCAAGTAAACAAATTGCGTATTTTGAAGTCGGTTTTGTCAGTTTTTTAAACTATAATTATTGTAGTGGAAGTGTATCGTTTCGTACGTACGGCTAGAAGAGTATCGAGTCCTGAGCAGCTTCATGTCGAGGGTCCACCAGTTGATCATGCCGTCGCGGCTCGACGTTATGTACATTCCCTGCATGGGGTCGGTCGTACGTGTCTGGACAAACAAAAGGCTTAAGACTACCCGATTATCGTGGGGCCGTATCACAAGCGTTCAAGCAGTCTTGTTTCATTGTTGCTTTGACTTTTGTCTCGCTCTTTCTGCAGTTGAGAAAGCAAGACAAAGTTCAAAGTAATATTGAAATAAGATTGCTACCCCTCTGTTGGCAGGGACAGCGTAGTGTAAGTGTGATTAGAACCATAAATGGCTATGATTACCTTCTTAAGTAGGTATATATACATATATTTATTACATTTTAACTTTTTTAGGGTTCCGTACCTCAAAAGAAAAAAACGGAACCCTTATAGGATCACTTTGTTGTCCGTCTGTCCGTCTGTCTGTCCATCTGTCCGGGTGTCAAGAAAGGTATCATGAAGAAATTAAAACCATATACGTAGATCCATAGTATCTTGCTGCAGAAAGAAAAATCAAATTTCTCAGTTTTCGTAAAAAAAAGTTACAGCCGAATATGTCGTAAAAATGCACATTTCGACACTCACAAAGGAATCAAAACCTATGGGGTACTTCCCTTGACCTAGAACTATGAAATTTGGCAAGAAGTATTGTGTTAGAGTACTAAATAGGAAAAAATCCGAAAGCTGGACATTTTTTATTTAATCACAAAAAAATAGTGTCTCTATGCAAGGAATGAGGGTCCAAATTTTAAATGAATTAACCGTATCATTGTAACGTGGGGTATCATATGAAAGAACTTCATTAGCATAAGCTAAAACAGGTTTTTAAATATTTTTACGATGTATATTTTTCGGTTTATGAAGTAAAATGTAAAAAATACATGATTTCCCCCTTTTATCTACTAGTTTGTACGGAATCCTCGGTGGGCGAGTCTGACTCGCACATGTCCGGTTTTATTTATTTAAAATATAGATATAGCCTATATTAGATATTAGAATCAGCATATATAACGGACAGGAAATAACCTTAGAGACATCAGGGCAGAAGCAGATTCTGGTGATGGGCTGGCGGTGCATGGAGCGCATCACGGTCGGTAGACCCAGGATAGGTGGCTGCAAGGACTCGCGCTGGTTCTCCGCGTCCGCGCCGAAGTAGCCCAGGAGCAGGTGCGATACCAGCTCATCCCACTCGATCTCGCCGTCCCGGTTCGTGTTTATCTGAAACAAGTATAAGTTTAGAAAACTCAAAAACCCCCACAAAAACGCTATACATCAGAACCTATTTTGATGAAACAGCTACGAACACTCTCGATTACCTCCTCTTTTAAACAAAATAATACACTAGATCAAAATTAGTCCATCCGTTTGAGAACTACGATGCCACCGACAGACATAGATATAGATAGACGCGTCAAACTTATGAAACACCTCTTTTTGGATCGGGGGTTAAAAATAACTAAATTCAAATTAAATACGGTTTACAGTGACTTGCGCATACTTTCTCACCAAAATCGCAATTCAACAGCGTATCAAGCGTAACGAAATTACAAGTTGTAGACTGTAAAAATCACTCTTCTGCAGTCGGATACTTGGGTCGGGGGTTAAAAACAAGCTCATTCGACAGGCAGTAATGCTGGCACAGGCAACAATCCTATAGTTAAAAAAACTGAAAAAAAACTACTTCAAAATACGCAATTGGATTACTTGGATGTCATTTTTCCAGTTATTTTGTTATAAAAACCAAAGTACTGAACCGATTTTGATAAAATTTATATGGGACCTCTGAGGTATTACTTACTTACCAAACAAAAAAGAATCATCAAAAACAATTCACAATTGACTGAGTAATCGGTGAACAAACATTCAGTCGAATTGAGAACCTTCTCCTTTTTAAAGCGAAATAATTTCTAGGTCAGTCTGTTTCTTTACTTTTCACAGCTAAACATCAGAACCAATCGTTGTGAAATTTAGCACTGATATTCTTTAGTACCTGGAGAAGGATTAACAACTGAACATCATCGCCCTTTTTTCATCACTGCGCGGGTGACACCGTGGGGCACACCAAGTAACTTCATTTTTTAAGAGGCTATATCGGTTTTGCCTACAATTTAGTTGACGCTAGATATAGGTAAATTATTTTATATACTACTTACCCCAATTTCTCTATTCTTTTCGCCGTCGTCGTTCGGACGGCTACTTTCCACAAGAGAGAAAAGGGAAAAAATATTTTCTGTGGGTATGATATACTCTACTCGTACATATCTACGTACGAACGAAACTCATGAGGGATTCGACCACCCCGTAATCGCTCTCGTCGACTTCATCTTGAGGAAAATAATAAATAAATATTGGAGTACATTTTCCCACAACACCATCTAGTCCCAAACTAAGCAAAACTTGTACTATGGAAACCAGATGACTGAGAGAATACATATTATATACATTTTTGTTGTAAATATATACTTAAGATACATATAAACACCCAGACACAGAACAAACATCAATGCTCAGCAGAAATGTTTGCCCTGGGTGTGGATCGTACCCACGACCTACAGCTCAGAAGGTAGACATACTACCCTGAGATATGAGGCCTGTCTGAGAGAAAATATAGCAGCAGCCTTAGATTATATATTGTCTAGATGCCTAGTAAGCGCTCAGTAAAAACTTCCACTAAAAAGGCACTGATATTGACATCTCCGATCGACCCCCCTCCCGGCCCCCGCCAAATGCCCATCAGTCATTCAGGAGCGCTCGCCGAGTGATGATATTACGAATATAAATGTTTTAATAAAAAAATATCAGTTTGTGCTGTAAAAAACATCCAGGAAAAAAAGAAAAGTGTGTAAACATCACATTTCTTAAGTAAATATTCAATTTTCTTATGTATTTCATAGCAAAATGACAAACCGAAATTTAAAATTAATTAAAAAATATTGAAATATAGCGCCATAATGCTTGGTGTTGCCAAGGGTATAAAATATATTTACCAATGATGTAAGTTTACGTACCGCTTTGTTTTTGGCCAAAAATGGAAAAGTGACGAAAGAGTTTTATTAGGTACCTATTGACTCTTAGTCTTAAGCACTTTCTGTTTCATATGATGACGAGGATCTGACGAAGGTATCAGATGATTGCCACTGGAACACCCTGATGGAAAGGACTAAGACAGTCCAGTTTGGGCTCGTTTGCTTTGGTGTCTTAAGCACTTTCTGCTTCATATGATGACGAGGGTTTGACGAAGGTATCAGATGATTTCCAATGGAATACCCTGATGGAAAGGACTAACACAGTCCAGTTTGGGCTCGTTTGCTTTGGTGTCTTAAGCACTTTCTGCTTCATATGATGACGAGGGTCTGACGAAGGTATCAGATGATTGCCACTGGAACACCCTGGTGGAAAGGACTAAGACAGTCCAGTTTGGGCTGGTTTGTTATGGTGTCTTGAGCACTTTCTGCTACATATGATGACGAGGGTCTGACGAAGGTATCAGATGATTGCCACTGGAACACCCTGATGGAAAGGACTAAGACAGTCCAGTTTGGGCTCGTTTGCTTTGGTGTCTTAAGCACTTTCTGCTTCATATGGTGACGAGGGTCTGACGAAGGTATCAGATGATTGCCACTGGAACACCCTGGTGGAAAGGACTAAGACAGTCCAATTTGGGCTCGTTTGCTTTGGTTTCTTAAGCACTTTCTGCTTCATATGATGACGAGGGTCTGACGAAGGTATCAGATGATTGCCACTGGAACACCCTGATGGAAAGGACTAAGACAGTCCAGTTTGGGCTCGTTTGCTTTGGTGTCTTAAGCACTTTCTGCTTCATATGGTGACGAGGGTCTGACGAAGTTATCAGATGATTTTCACTGGAACACCCTGGTGGAAAGGACTAAAACAGTCTAGTTTGGGCTCGTTTGCTTTGGTTTATTAAGCACTTTCTGCTTCATATGATTACGAGGGTCTGACAAAGGTATCAGATGATTTCCACTGGAATACCCTGGTGGAAAGGACTAAGACAGTCCAGTTTGGGCTCGTTTACTTTGGTTTCTTAAACACTTTCTGCTTCATATGATGACGAGGGTCTGACGAAGGTATCAGATGATTGCCAATGGAACACCCTGATGGAAAGGACTAACACAGTCCAGTTTGGGCTTGTTTGCTTTGGTGTCTTATGAACTTTCTGCTTCATATGATGACGAGGGTCTGACGAAGGTATCAGATGATTTTCACTGGAACACCCTAGTGGAAAGGACTAAAACAGTCTAGTTTGGGCTCGTTTGCTTTGGTTTCTTAAGCACTTTCTGCTTCATATGATGACGAGGGTTTGACGAAGGTATCAGATGATTTCCAATGGAATACCCTGATGGAAAGGACTAACACAGTCCAGTTTGGGCTCGTTTGCTTTGGTGTCTTAAGCACTTTCTGCTTCATATGATGACGAGGGTCTGACGAAGGTATCAGATGATTGCCACTGGAACACCCTGGTGGAAAGGACTAAGACAGTCCAGTTTGGGCTGGTTTGTTATGGTGTCTTGAGCACTTTCTGCTACATATGATGACGAGGGTCTGACGAAGGTATCAGATGATTTTCACTGGAACACCCTGGTGGAAAGGACTAAAACAGTCTAGTTTGGGCTCGTTTGCTTTGGTGTCTTAAGCACTTTCTGCTTCATATGATGACCAGGGTCTGACGAAGGTATCAGATGATTGCCAATGGAACACCCTGATGGAAAGGACTAACACAGTCCAGTTTGGGCTCGTTTGCTTTGGTATCTTAAGCACTTTCTGCTTTATATAATGATGAGGGTCTGATGAAGGTATCAGATGATTGCCACTGGAACACCCTGGTGGAAAGGACTAAGACAGTGCAGTTTGGGCTGGTTTGTTATGGTGTCTTGAGCACTTTCTGCTACATATGATGACGAGAGTCTGACAAATGTATCAGATGATTGGCACTGGAACACCCTAGTGGAAATTACTAAGACAGTCCCGTTTAGGCTCGTTTGCTTTGGTATCTTGAGCACTTTTTACTGCATAAAAATAAGTAAGTAATTATACTTCAAAAAATGTATTTACAGTGTGCTGGTTTTCAGAACAAGGTTTACGGTGGCATTTAAAAGAAAAACAAATAATATCAGAAACATACCACAAATTTCTTATGTCTAAAATAATGACGAACCTGATTGGAAAACTATTCAATTTTGATGAAACTGAACATGCCGCCATCACGAAAATAATATTGTCAAGGTGACGGTAGAGGGGCACTTAAAATAAATAAAAATATTAAAATAAAAACAACTGCGTCAATATCTGCCATCTTTATTAAATTCATTGCAGAACTAAAAAGATAGAAACAAGATTTCAAATTGAATATTTTATTTTGGTTTACAAGTCATCAACAACGTCATTTCATTAATAATATATTAAAAAAACCTGTAAGCTCAGTTAAGCTCAGCCAAAAAGCCCGCCCCGAACTTTACCAGGCGCAAAAGTACCCATGACTCTCGCTGCGTTACCGCGTTGAATAGCGATGGACAACCTTTGCACCAGGTAGGAGCCGGAGCGGGGGTCACTACACTTTTCTCGTATCCGGCGCCCTAACTCGTGAATCAAACTTTTGGCTTCAGTGCGAGCTACCCATGGTCTCGACAGCAATGGGTACAAAATCATACCTCACCTCCAAAGCCGCATACTTCTGGCGTTTTTTATTCGCAGTATCCTCAACAGCCGCCCCCGATGCGTGGACCGAGCGACTCAAGTGACAGGCGGCGAAAATGTTAATGCACGTGGCGTCCCATTTTTTTCCATTTTTGGTTTTGAATAATCTTAGTTGACAGTGTTCACAAACGCAGTCGGAGGCATCTGTTCACTCCGAGTTGCTCTACATATATCACCAACCAAATTATGAGAAGTGAGCGTGTTATGCTTCCGTTATGCGTCCGACAGCGTTGACAACGCTGTCGGAACGCTGAAAATAAAATATTCAAATTAAAATCTTGTTTCTATCTTTTTAGTTCTGCAATGAATTTAATAAAGATGGCAGATATTGACGCAGTAGTTTTTTTTAATATTTTTATTTATTTTAAGTGACCCTCTACCGTCACCTTGACAATATTACCACCAAAGCAAACGAGCCCAAACTGGACTGTGTTAGTCCTTTCCATCAGGGTGTTCCATTGGCAATCATCTGATACCTTCGTCAGACCCTCGTCATCATATGAAGCAGAAAGTGCTTAAGAAACCAAAGCAAACGAGCCCAAACTAGACTGTCGTAGTCCTTTCCACCAGGGTGTTCCAGGGGAAATCATCTGATACCTTCGTCAGACCCTCGTCATCATTTGAAGCAAAAAGTGCTTAATACACCAAAGCAAACGAGCCCGAACTGGACTATCTTAGTCCTTTCCACCAGGGTGTTCCAGTGGCAATCATCTGATACCTTCGTCAGACCCTCATCATCATATGAAGCAGAAAGTGCTTAAGCCACCAAAGCAAACGAGCCCAAACTGGACTGTCTTAGTCCTTTCCACCAGGGTGTTCCAGTGCCAATCATCTGATACCTTCGTCAGACCCTCGTCATCATATGAAGCAGAAAGTGCTTAAGACACCAAAGCAAACGAGCCCAAACTGGACTGTGTTAGTCCTTTCCATCAGGGTGTTCCATTGGCAATCATCTGATACCTTCGTCAGACTCTCGTCATCATATGAAGCAGAAAGTGCTTAAGAAACTAAAGCAAACGAGCCCAAACTGGACTGTCTTAGTCCTTTCCATCAGGGTGTTCCAGTGGCAATCATCTGATACCTTCGTCAGACCCTCGTTATCATATGAAACAGAAAGTGCTTAAGACACCAAAGCAAACGAGCCCAAACTGGACTGTCTTAGTCCTTTCCACCAGGTTGTTCCAGTGGCAATCATCTGATACCTTCGTCAGACTCTCGTCATCATATGAAGCAGAAAGTGCTTAAGAAACCAAAGCAAACGAGCCTAATTTGGACTTTCATGCTTTAAACAGTAATGTTAGGTTTTTTCCGGTTGAATAATATCGACCCCAAATATTTTTTTAAGTCTCTATGTTTTGGGGAAATATCTATGCACTGGTATCACAAACATCGTGCACACAAATGTAAATGGTGTAAGCAATACACCCTCGATAGGCGGCTCACTCACACACGTAAAACGTTTTTGCTTCAAATTGAACGATGCGCTTAGTATTTGAACACGGAATCTAGAGGTATATAATCTAAGGCAGCAGCACTATGCAATCTTCCGAGCGTAGGTAATAGGTATGGAGGGAATTGAAACTTGTTGTTGTGATCATCTAATGCTTTTTAATTAATTTTTCTTAACAAGATAGGAAAATACTTGAACCGTTTGCTACGAATGCAATATTTAGTAAGAAGTAGTACTTACCTTCAAAAATAATATATTAAATTCATCGTCATCGTATTCCACGTCGAGAAGGTCCCGTAGAAGTTGCCGGAACTCCACGGGGAACACTTTGTGCTTGAACGCTCTCTGGAAGGCGTCCCGAAGCGCCACCATGTCGTCCATAGTGCAGCGGTCGTGAAGCGGGACATTCTTCAACCGCTTAAAAGTGCCAGGCGTCGTGCTGCCTTCGGAAGACAAGCTCGTCAGAGACTTCACATAGCTGTCGGCACGATTCGCCATCTTCACACGCTATAAAATCTTTAATTGTAACAAAAATTGATTCTGTAATGGTTACGATTATTCAAATTTTAAACAAAGTTATAAATAGATTGTGAATCCCAATCAAAATATTGGTTTAAGTATAAACAAAGAAAATTATTACTTGACATTGAAAACTGATTGACCATATCGTCATTCATATTCGAAATTTTTTTCGCGCTCTTATGGGTTTTGTTTTTTGCAGCGCAAATTGATCGCTACCTACTTACTAGCAAGTAGTTGTCCTACGAATTTCTTTCTCTGCAAATCCTACATCTTAGTAGTAAAGTAGCGTGATCGTTTCTTAAAAAATATCACCTATTAACAGTGAAGGCAACGCTAAAGATACCTAGTTAATTAATGAATTGTCTTAGTGGTTGCTTTGTTTATTGGTGTAAAACAAACATTAAAATAAAATATAATAAGCGATAAGATTAACAGAGATACAGAATATAAGAGAGACGCGACATAGTTTTCTTTTCCCCCATTCCCTTGCCATTCCCGCCTTTCTTATTCTTCTTTTTTCTATTGTACCCCGCGATTAGCCATTTGCCAGAGTCAAGTACGAGTATTGAAATATTTTCAAGTTTCTTGAATAATACAAGTTATATAGTGTTCTAGTCACAGTCTAAGTCACGTATTCAGTCATTTTCAAATTTAAGTCTTGCCTCAGTAAAATCACACGTTTCATTGCTTTATTTCACTTACCCACACTCACGCACTTGATCGAACAGTTAATGAATAAAACACCACCATTTTTATAGCATTAATGTTCAAAATAACACAAGTTTAGGAAAATAAAACAAAGCAATAACATGTTAAATGCCGTTCCCGCCAAAACTCATTCCCGCCTTTGTTCCCACCAAAACTGTGTTTTTTATTGCGTGATGTTGGCATCATGCTTGCACATTTGCCATTTGTCGAGTTGATTTCCATCTTAAGCGCATATTAAAATCTTACTCACTGACTGAATCTTAAACTGTTCCAGTCTCACTTTTGGTGAGACTGGGAAAGTTTAAAGTGTTAAATTGTAATGACTTTTCACTTGACTCAAAAAAAGAGGAGATTCATAGTTGCTACTTTTTTCCAGATTTCAAGCCACATATTGTGCAAGTTTTAAAAGACAACCTTTGAAAATAACGTGATGAGAATTACCGTTGTTTGAATTGTATAAATATGATTAAGTTTCTCGGAATAAGTGACAAGTTGATTGTCGCCAACTTCAAACGGTGAAAGAAAACATCGTGAGGAAACCTACATATCTGAGTTCTCAATGATCTTGAAGATATCTGAAGTCTGCCAACCCACATTTGGCCAGCAGTGCAGATTATGGCCTAGTAAGGCCATAAGTTTTAAAAATTATTATAGTTTACTTGTTCAGTAAAACAAAAATTGTTGAAAATATTGGCAAAAATTGGAACAGAACAGTCGAGGTTGTGGGGAATCCCGGTTTCCCGTTATTTGGTTTGATCGTCGCTATTCACGTAGACTCGTACTTCACTTGCAAGTCTACTTTATTATCTAAAGTGTCTATCAGCCCCCGTATTCTGAACCCATTCGGTTTCGGAATCGATTCGATTTGTATATCTCCGTCTCTGTCATTCTCTATGGAAATGACAGAGACGGAGATATACAAATCGAATCGATTCCGAAACCGAATGGGTTCAGAATACGGGGGCAGATCTCTCATCCTTCAAAATACATCAGCAGTAGTTGAGAGAACATTTAGTACTTACAACACAAACAACAGGGACAAGTTTAGTGACAGGGCTATCAAAATGGTATATATTGCTCACAATATAAAATTGCAGTCTGTAAGCTTAGAACCAAGAAGAAACAGAGACAGGAGAATCGGAAAATTCTGATACAGATTGAAGTAGTAGTAGTGCTGATGAAAGTTATACCATTATGTCAATGTATGTAAGACTTAAAAATAAAACAATAATTATTAATTTCGTGTTTCTGAAAAAAAAAACAAGGGCCCCATTTTTTTTTCATATTTTTGAAAAAAAACATTTTGTTTTTTTTTTTTCAATTTGCAGCACTAGGCCTTACCCTTCTCACCATAACACCCAGCAAAGATAAAAAAAAAATGTTGACGTCTTTTTCAAACAGAGTAAATGTCAAATTTTGAAGTTGTACCAGGCTGACCATTGACCTTATTTCATTGAGGCTGACAGAGCGGACTGAGCTGAAAGCTGAATGAATGAAGCCTGAACTGAACTGAACTGACCTGGAACATAACCTCCCAGCCAGAGTAGGTTTGTTTCCTTGGACATATTACTTTATAATTTGTGGGTTTGTTGCCCGTCCGTGCTACTTACTTACTACCAATCGTAATACTAATAATAAAATTTAAGGGAAAGTAGGTAAGGTACAAAGAAATCCTCTCGGTATAGTAAAGAGGTTGCTTAAATCTCTTTGTTTCCCTTGGCAATTTCTATAAATAATTAAAGAAATCTTTCAGCACAGTCTGTCTTTCAGAAAATTGTTTTAATAATTGCAGAAAAATGTTTATAACAGCGAGGCTTCTATCAAACCGACACCCATCATTCATCGCACGGACGGTCTTTGTGAAGAATAACGATGTCGACAGTGCTTGCAGACTTGTTAACAGAATTCTCGGCAAAGAAGGCATTTTGGAGCAATATAGATTAACCAGATATTATGAAAAACCCTACCAGGTGCATTTGAATATACTTTGTATGAATTTTACTTTGCTCAATAGTCAAATACATATCTTCACGTTCTAATTAGTTAGTAGGTATTTAGATTTACCCTAGATCTTGTAATTCCAGACAAGACGACGCGTAAACCACGAGAAATGTAAAGCTATCTACAATGAAGATATGGAGAGGAAAATCCAGTTCGTGTTACGGAAGAATAGACATGAACCATTCCCTGGATGTTACTGAATGACATAAATTTATTTTATTCCTTATAATTTCAATAGAAGTATGTACTTGTAAATAAAAATAGTATTTAGAAATAATTTTGTTTATTAGCTTACAAAGTACAATAGTTATAGCAAAATATTTACAGGAATCATACACAGTATTGTTGCAAGATAGCTGCTATATATCAAAACATGAGGTAGAGATCAGAACAAGCTATTTGGTACAGATTGCTTTCAGAATATACACTAAAAGCATGCATATCAGGCCTTTTACACCTGCACAAGTTGCAATGTCACAGTTTTTGGCAGTAGGTATGTGAAACTGGTTTCTGTATGAGTTACCCAAAGGCTAAAATTCACAAACCTGCTACTCCAACTCTTTGTGAAGTTTGACATTGATGTTCTTTTTTAACTTGTTAGATCCCACTACTGGGTGAATGTCTCCCCATTTCCTTCTATCACAGTTTGTTCTTGTTTGGGACCAGTCACAACAAAATGTCTTCACATCGCCTGTCCAATGTTATCATTTGATGTATTTTATTTAAAAAAATCAATAACCTTATAATTTACAAAAAAAAAAATACATTACACTATCCTCTTAGACACTGTATAAAAATGTGAATTAAAAGCATTATTTTTTACCATAACCATGGATAAAAATAACAATTCTAATATAATTTGTTTGGCTCCATTTCAGTGAGACTTCCCACTCAACTAACTAAATGAATAGTCCCGAGACAGAGAGCTGTACATGGCAAACAGTGTTGCGTATGAGGTGTGGGGTCCGTGCAGGCGCAGGGCCAATGTGTGTGTGTCAGGTGTAGGTTGCGCAGGCGTCGCGGCGGCGCACGTAGAAGTGATAACGGTAACACCGGCGGCATGTCTTGATGCCGCAGCGGTAGCTTAGCCCACCCGCAGGCTTGCCTTTGCAGTACTTCAGCCCGCACGGGTACCAGTTCACACATACCTGGACAACACATTAATATTATTGCACTATGGAATCTAAATGTCTGGTGACGTACGAAAATCCCCGACATAGCACAGCGTATTAGCAAATTGAAGTGGCAGTAGGCAGGGCGCAATATAGTACACAGCTGATCGCCGATGGGGCTGAAAAGTTCTCGAGTTCTTGCAGCACGCCAGCGCAACATAGGAAGACCAGCCAAAAGGTGGACAGAAGACTATACGAATTTAGTGGCAGGATGAAGCTGGGTGCAAGTCATTTTACACATAAATGAAACTAGACTAAAATAGAATATTATTTATTGTCATAAAGTTACATTCCTAATAATTTCATTGTATAGAATTATATTACGAATGCTTCTATTACGGGCTATAATATGTCTTGGTGGTTCTTTGATTGGTATTTAATATTTATTTAGTACAAGCTTTGCTTAGTTTGGGGCTAGATGGTATTGTGTAAAAATGACTTCTAATATTTATTAATTATTATTTGTGACAGGAAAAATACTGATACTTTAATTTCTTCGGCTTTCAAATATATATTTTTCACACTCCACACCCTATCTAATCTAGCCGAATCCACGACGAGGCCCATATAAGAGCCACAGGAAAATGTATGGTTGGTAGTAGTTTACCTCAAAATGGCATATACACTCGTTGGCAGGGTTGGACTCTGAGACACAGGCGAGCACGGGTGGCTTGCCGTCTGGGGCGTCGGAAGAGAGTGCGTGCGCGGGAAACGCAGTCACTGCAGACGTGTACGAAGACTGCTCGATGCCTGCAACATAGTACGCGACACGCTCTCAACTGGCCTCATGTTCGCGTCTTTAGCCATGCCAAAAACCTATATCTTATGTTTTAGGGACTAATTTTATTTATTACAACAGACTAAACGAAGGATGTTGGGATGCAGAATAAAACATGTGTTAAAACTTAAATTCTAAACAACTTAAATTCTATTGGTGAAAATTGTAAGGATGTTGTAAGGTTCTGTACTATATATATTATTATAAGTTTGAAGATGTATGTTTTCCAAAAATAAATAAATTAATAAAACCATATTATCACCATGGTATAAAATCATAGAGGGATATAAGTGGTTTAAAAAGTCACAAGATTATAGAGTAATGATAGATGTTCACGAATAAAAAGTGCTGAACGTGAATGCGCAGATATTTCATATATGTTTGGCGGGGGGAGTCGCGGATTGTATAGTAAAATCAGTTGCCTGCATTGCCGCACGAATATCCTCACTATTTTTATTGAACGCTAGTCGTGACGGGAGCTGTAGGCGGGTTAGGTATCACGTGTACCTGGTCTGGGCGCCCAGCGCGCCAGGTCCGCAGCGCGTAGGTAGGTAGAGTCGCGCGCGGGGGCGCAGTGGCGGGCACCCGCTGGTGACAGGAGCCGCGCGGCGCGCCCCGCCCACGCCGTCGCCGTTGTCTGTCGCCACCCTTTGTCCTCTTCCGCCGTCCGCACTGTGCCGGGGTTTTTCTGACAATACATAAATCATTGTATTCAACATTGTCTACATGCAATTTTATGATGGTAGATGTAGCCTGCAAATAGCGAGGCGCAATATGGTCCTATGATTTTTCACACAACTGTGCTGAGATGTCTGTGTGGGTATTCTTACTGGTCGCAGTCGCTCAAAAGTAATGTGAGTGCAGGCTAATGTTGCTAACTAAGGTTGCTAATATATAATAAATAATAAATTGTTTATTACTTGAATAACCTTATTACTAATATTTTACTTAACTAATGTTTAAATACAGTTTGGTACCTTTGTTCATTGACATCGGGCCCCAAACTAGGCAAAGCCTGTTTTTTGGGCACCCTGAAACCTGTTACCAATATAAAATGTGATACCTATTTTGTGAGTAACTTATGACAAAGTTACTAAAGCTTTCTATTTGGCTCTTTTAAAACGCGTTATTAAATTATAGCGACGTAATATTATGACTTCGAAATACGGCATACTCACTCACACTATATAAGTATGTAAATAAGCACAGTACACGTGAGTGCATGATGCCGTTTCACTTCACTTGCGATCTTCATCTTTTGCGATCTTTATTGCGTATCTAGCTGTTATGTGCGACTTTGCACGCATAAAAAAACTGTTCCTGTAACTCTCCCACCCGCACCCGTTGCACCCTTATCGCGACCCAGCTAATGGCCCTCTTCAGCACTGCATCTGACCTGCTCCTGTTTCGCTTCTACCACGCTCCCGTCTGAGTTCCGTCGCGCTTCTGTTCAGCTCCCACCTCGGTTCTGTTTTGCTCCCTTTTCACTCCCATTTCACCCACTCGGGATCCCGCCGTAATCCCCCCTCTCGATGTAATCCCGGGCCACACTCTCTCCTCGCTTCTGCTGTTTTTTTATCGGCGGCCACACCGTCGCTTAACATCAGACGGGTTGGTGGTCAATCGTAGATCTATATTGTATAAAAAATAAAATAAAAAATAAGTAGATTATCAATCAATACAACACTACAAATCTGCATATTAGATAGATAGAGAAACTCTTTATTGTATAAACCTAAATTTAACAAAAATTATGAACCTCAATGCCAAACATTGTTGTGTGACAGTGGTGGCGAGTGAGAATTTCTATATGCAGTCCATGCCTGTCTGTGTGTGCCTAGAAATATAGTTTACAGTATTTATTGCATTGCATTAGTGAGATCTAGTACCTGTCGCAGTTTAGCCATGGCGTCAGGCGCAATGAAGTCGGCCTGTGCAGCATGTGTTAGGAAGCAGAGGGTCTGGTGCCCTGACTGGCCCAGTTCCTCCTCCCCAGGAATCACCACCTTCACCGCTTCCACCTCCTAGAGTGATATGGGCAACAAATATGGACAATCTATTTTTAAACATTACAATAGTTAGAAATTTTTATTAATTATGTAATTAATCTGATTTAAATATTTAGTATATTTTCACTTCAGTCTTAAGTAAAAAAAGAAAAACCAAATGGGATTCATGATGAAATTCATGGTACTATATTAAGATTGAATTTAAATTTAGTTTAGGTCAATTTTAAAATTAAATTGGCGCCAATGAGACGAAAACTATGCTGTCCTGTATATTTAGGACATGTACAAATACATATATACCGACACTGCTCTTGAAGTTGGAAAAACCTACGGAAGGCTCTGCCACCTGATGCACAGTTTAATTACTAGTTCAAGTGTCAGATAATTCTATAGATAACATTCATATGTAAGTCCAACTCATTTGTAATGTATAAATGATATTTCTAATGTTGTCTTGTTGAGTTTTGGTCCAAAACTTATAATAGAATTTTAATTATAATCCTTATAACTCAGCTTCATATCCTTTCAAGATTTCTGCTCTATCAACAAAAAGATATGAGCAATTTATTTTAGTATACTTTCATAAAACATTCATTGCTTTAAATTGTCCAAATGAACTTTTAGTGTCATGTTATGAAAATGTTAGTACAAATTCATACTTGATTCAAGCAGTTTTGTAGGGCTATTTCAGATTTGGAATCGGGTTGGAAACTATACCTCCATCTCTAATATTTCGATACAGAATGATAGAGACTGAGATATAAATTCTGACTAGATTCCAAATCCTGATGGTGATGGTGAATATATCTAGGTACTGATAGTAATATAGTTTTTGTTTAGACATGAACAATTGAACATAGACATATAATTAATTAGTACAAAATAAAAAGAATATATTGTGGATGAAACTTACATTAGTAAAGTCAACAAGTTGTGATACGAAGACTCCGTCAAGACGCATAAACTCCAGTGTCACTGTGTCTTCAGACACGTTCGCTGTAATATTCTCCTGCGTCACATCGCCGCCCTAACACATTTAATATTATAGGTATTAAGAGTTGATACAGCCACCATTTCTCTAACTTCGTAGTAAATAATGATGATTATAGATCTTGTAACAACCATTAAAATACTGAAAATTTGTTACCAGAATAAGAATTAGATCTGTTTTTGAGAAATAAACTAAGTTTTAAGGGAAATAAAACACTTCATGAATATATACCTGGTTTTTTACGTTAATTAACAATTGGAGACTTGACGGCGGCACAAGCAAGTACAATAGTACAACAGTTAAGCCGATTATACCCATGTTTTTAATGAAAAAAACATATTCTACTGAGTAAATAACCAATTTCAAATTACTACAAATGTAAATTGATTTTGTACTTTTTGTAGGTACAAAATCAGTTTTGTTCTTCTTCTTTTTTGTATTGGACCCGCATTAAAGCATTTGCCAGTGTCAAGTATTAGGATTTTTCAAGTTTCTTGAATAAAACAAGTTGTAAATGTTCTAGTCACAATCTAAGTCACGTATACAGTCAATTTATAAGTCGAGTCCTGCTTTAGTAAAGTGGTGGCGACTTTACTAGAAGCTTCTATGGAGTTATGCCGACAACGAAAAATCACACGTTTTACTGCTTTATTTCACTTGCCCACACTCACGTACCTTATCGAACACTTACTGAATAAAACACCACCATTTTTATAGCATTAATGTTCAAAATAATAAAAGTTTAAGAAAATAAAGCAAAGCAACAACACGTTACTTAGACGTTCCCGCCAAAACTCATCAGTTTTGTTATTGATATTGATAGATAAATTCTTTTTTAAAATTTAATCATGACCATGGAAACAGGTCTTGTTTGTATTGTAGTCGATTCCTTGTTTCGTAATATTATTTTTTTGACGTTCCGTTCCGTGAAACGCAGATTTTTGCTTTTATATAATTGGATCTTTCATTATAAACTCCTATTGCACAGAATAAGGTACAAATAAAAATAATTTACAAACAAATTTAAATTCACTTTTTAAATTGTTTACAGTAATTTCTTGGCAATTCAAGTTATTTTCGAGATCATTTCGTATCTAGTTCACATAATAGTCGTAATTTAGGTTTCAAGTAAATACAATAAACGTCAGTCAGTTAAGTCAGTCGTCAACAACGTCATTCGAAACGAAACGAAAAAGGGCGATGCTTTACGTGCGACAGCTGTCGTTTCATTTTCAGCTGATTTTTGTGTACGCATCACGATCACAACGAATTAATTTGTCATCTGGAGTGCCCAACTACGTTGCCAATCACCCATATAACACAGTGAACATAAAAAAAATCATATAGGTGTCTTGACAAAGATTCTCAAAGACGAGTGATCATCGAGGACGAACAAAGGGAAATGGTGTATTGAGAGCGGGTGGTGCGTAGCAGGCGGCCGTGACGTCACTCGGTGGCGGTGGCGGCGTCGAGGCCGATGCGGCGGACGCGCTCGTGATCTCGGCGCTCCGAGGAGCGCGGCGCGCAGGCGGTGAGCGGGCCAGCCTGGCCTCCAGTGACTCGGGGGACGAGGGCGCAGGGCATCGGCCGCCGCGCAAGCGGTCCCGCAGGCTGTCGCCGCCCGCCCAGCCCGCAGCCATGCACCAGCCGTGCGCCAACGGTGGGCCGCCGCCCCAGCATGTGAACGGCGACGGGCCCGCGCGCAATGGTGATCTGCCTGCGCCCGCGCCCGCGTCTCCAACCGCCCCCGGCTTGCGCATGTCCCAGACCGACCAGGAGATCGTGCGCCTCATCGGACAGCACCTCAACTCCATCGGACTCGAGTGAGTATCACTCCACTCACCACAAGGTCAAGTATGCAGCTCCACAAACAAAGGAGTTCATGCTCTACTAAGTCTTGGCGTTTATCAGCTATCATGATTAGACACATTTTAATTGCAACATTATATTTACAGACAGCGAAGTTACCATCTTGCTAACTTGTGTAAAGCGTGTATTGGTAATCATGCAACACTTAGTTCCTTTATTTTAGTACCAATTATTTTAAATCAGATCTTTTAACAGGGTTAGTTGTCGTTATCCAGCATCATATTAAGCTTTTGTATAAATAAATTGCTTAACATTTCAAATTAATGGAAAAATAAACAATCAGCTGTTTGAAGTAAAAGTTCATTGACATTTGAAAATGGTTGATTTTATTAAATATATATTGTGTTTAATTATGAAAAACAGGCAGGAAAAGTATTATAAACATTTAATCATAATTCTGTTGGCTAACAGATATTAATAACTGTTCATCTTGATCCTGAAGTAAGGATTTGCTAGAAGCAAATCCATTGTTGACAATACGTACATAAAGTCACACCTGATTTCCCTGACAGAGTAGGGTATCAAAGGTCATGACATTGAGGCTATTTGATTTTGGATTTTGGAGAAGGTTGCAAGATGTACAAAATGAAGGCTTGGCTCTCAGTAACAAGGAGTCAGCTTCTTGTCTTTACAGTATGCCCGGGTTAAGCAGCAGCTGGCATATTGTATTTTTCTTTTCCTCTCTGATCAGTATAGAAGAGGTTAACAATACAAAAGTTGTAAAACAGTTTAGTATAGTGTTGGTACTCGTATGTTGTAAGCTAATGCAAACTGATAAACTTGCAGTGTTTGTAACATTGAGGAAACCTGCACCATTAGGAAGTGCTTTGTTTATTCATGTATTCAAGTGGTGTCTTAGATGTCTTGTTACTCTTCTCTTATAATCATTTAATCAGCTGCTGGTGTTTCAGAATCTTCAATTTAACAATTGGATTTATTTACAAAAACGTAAAGTCATGATTTATTGCCAATGTTAATGTTATTGACAGTTGGTGAGACCTTTAATTTTTCCCTAACTATGTAAGTAGGGTAATGTTATTCATGTGTTTGAGTATATATGAGTGTGTATGTATATTTCTATATTATTTATATATACTCCCTGACTGCTTTAGGCTATATTTTTAATTGACTTCCAAAAAAGAAGGAGATTATCAATTCAACTACTGCATAACAGTAGTAAATAAAAATTAAATAATATAATTAATACAACTAGTGTTTTTTGTTTTTGTATGTTTGTTCAGCGATTACTCCACCAATTATGATTTTTTTTTGATCATGCTTTTTTGTTTGATAGGTAATATTTCAGAGGTGGTCTTGTATACATTTTATCAAAATCGGTTCAGTACTTTGGTTTTTATAACAAAATATTTGAAAAAATATCTAAGTAAAGAAATTGCATATTTTGAAGTCAGTTTTTTAAACTGTAATTTAAATGTAGTAAAATAACTCTAATATGAAATAAAAAATGAAATTTGTAAACTCAGTCCACAAAATATTTATTATATGTACTTTTAATTACAAGCTTTAACGAAATAGAAGTCCACTTTGCCGTATTATCTTAGTAATAAGGCAGAACAACTGGCCCTAATGTAAGTGTCTAAGCCAAGCTTTTACTTTAATAAGTAAACATAGCATCACAATGATAAGACTAACATTATGTTATGTTTAAAAACCTAGAAAACTAGAGCCTTATTCACTTGATTTTCAAAATCTGCTGTGCAGCTGATATTCATAGTTATTCAGGTGGTAATACAGAATAAATGCATATAAAATCAATGGAATTAATCAACATTTAATGAATCTACTGTAAGTATACTACTCTGGGCAAATGGACACACATTTGCCCAGAGAGAGAGAGAGAGAGAGAGTCATATTTTATTAACATGTTATTATGGTCTGGACTAAACTGTTGTTACTTTATTTAATAATATTTCTAGACTAGCTGTGCCCTGTTGTTTCACTTGCAAAGTAATAAAAAACTATGATGATTACAATAATGATAAAATATAGCCTCCATGTTTTCGGCTATCTCTGTTCCAAATTTTATAAATATCTGCTTAGCCGTTTCGCTGTGCAAATTTAACAAACAGACAAAAAGAAAGGAGCTCTCCTTTCGTTATTATAATATTATTATTTACCTACAGCTACATTAGGGTTGGTTAGTCCCTATAAGCTAATTTTGTTAGTATATCCCTAAATGTATACCCACTATTTTATATTTTGTTTGTTACCGGAAAGCTTATTCTTGAGAAATTGTATCAGAGAATGAATCACGGAGCTACAGAATGCATTTCTCATACTTGTTTGTGTCATCCGAGTTTTTAATACAAAAGCGTCGAAAATAGCCCGTGCGCCGTCCGCCGACTCTAGTCTAGGTGCAATAGTTGGTTTACCGCGATCATTGTCGCTTCCGTTATTGCACGGAGGCGCACTACTATATTTTATTCCCTGATATATGATTCATTATATTATAATACTCTGATAAATATTGTTTGTAAGTTATAGGTAACTTCTAATATTCTGATAAATAAGCATATTGGGTCTGACTGACCTGACACGGTTTGCCATGATGAATGTTCTGTACATTCATACTCTCTATTCATTAGATAAGTAGAATCTGTTCAGCTACAGAACTGATGTGGCATTGAGGGTGCTGCTGTTATTTCATTATATTGTTCTGTCAAGTGTTATAGTAGTCTGACAAGGTAACCCTTAGTAGTACAATACTTCCAGATGTTAGTTCCTTCTTTGTGGCAAAGAATTAAAAGTAAACATACTGTATACCTGTATTAAAAGAAAAAAGAAAATACTGCACCAGAGTTATTAGTAGAGTAATATATGTACATAATAATGATGTCGAGTACACGTTTTCGCGAAAATGTGTGGAGTAGTTGTACAATTTATGAAATTAGCGTTTTTAGAATATTTTTTTTCTTCTAAAATCACTTCTTTGTCAAAGACTGAGGATAATTATGTAAAATAGATATTTATATATTTTTCGAGAGACAGCTGGGATTTAAAGACGACTCTAATGACACTTCGCATATCATAATCCGTCAAGCCGTTTAGGATGTAAGATTACAGAAACATAATACATACATAGTACATATATACATACTTACTCATATAAACTGCATACCACAAGGCAGAAACATAAATAGTAATCGGTCGTCATCGAGAATTAGTTATAGCAAGGTTGAAGAATACGTAATCAGTATTTTGTTTGCATCAACTGCCTTGTATTGTCAAGTCATGGTGTCAGAGGTAGGATAACGTGTGTGTGTGCAGACGCAGCGCGGCGCTGGTGATGGAAGAGTCGGGGCTGCACCTGGAGCACCCGGCGGCGGGGCGGCTCCGCGCGCACGTGCTCGCCGGCGACTGGAACAAGGCGGAGCACGACCTGCGCGCGCTGCACGAGCTGCTGCGCGGCGGCGGGGGCGGGGGCTGCGAGCCGCGCGCGCTGCAGGAGATGAAGTTCGTCGTGCTGGAGCAGAAGTACCTGGAGCACCTGGAGGCGGGGCGCGCGCTCGATGCGCTGCACGTGCTGCGCAACGAACTGACGCCGCTTGGGCACGACACGGCGCGCGTGCACCGCCTCTCCGCGCTCATGATGTGCGGCTCAGCGGGCGAGTTGCGCGCGCGCGCGCGCTGGCCGGGCGGGGGCTCCGCCTCCAGAGCGGCGCTCTTGGCGCGTGTGCAGGTATACATACATACAATCACGCCTATATCCCTTTACGAGGTAGGCAGAACGTCAAAGACCATGAGGACGTTAGAAGCCACAATTTACCTAGTTAGGTGGGAGAGAGATGGTTACAGGGAATTAGATGGTAAGATGTACTATTGCCTTGCAGTAACCTCTGTTATGTTCACATTAACCACCTTTGTTATTCTTATTCTTATTCCTTTATAATTCTTATTATCTTTATTACTCATATTTTATTACAATTTGCTTCACTTTTAACACAACCTACTCTGAGCATGTTGAATTGTTTACTGCAAATAGATATTTCTTTAAGCTGTATGTATGTACAAAGTTCTTTAAAGTTGCTTAGTATGTTAATTTGAATGGGTTGGGCTTCAATACTTATTATACTGATATGGCTTTCCTTATCTTTTGTTGCTTTTATGATTCTATAAGCAAACTTTTCGGGGTTCTATAATTAACTTCTTGCTCGTTACCTATTTGTTCTTTAAGTAGTATCTATATTCCCATATTGTCTAGGAAAAAAAATATATTTTGTTTTTGTTCCATCGTTGCGCGAGCTCAATATTTCAATTTTTTTTTTGTTTTTAAAATTAAAATTAGGAAATAAATCTATGACATGTAAACCAGTCTCGAGAATAATAACTAGGAGATGTATTTTTTAAACGTTTTTTTAAATACAAATCCATATTATTTTTAGGGTTCTGTACCTCAAAAGAAATAACGGGACCCTTATAGGATCACTTTGTTGTCCGTCTATCGGTCCGTCCGGGTGTCAAGACTTTTGTCTCGGGAACGCGTGAAGGTATCGTGTTGAAATTAAAACCATATACGCAGATCCATAGTCTCTTGCTGCAGAAAAAAAAACAAATTTCTTAGTTTTCGTAAAAAAAAGTTACAGTCGAATATATCGTAAAAATGCACATTTCGACACTCACAAGGGAATCAAAACCTATGGGGTACATCCCGTTGACCTAGAACTATGAAATTTGGCTAGAAGCAGATTATAAAAAAAATATAGAAGGCGTAGATCTCCATGATAATGTAATAGCCAATTATAGGATTCGAGTAAGAGGGAAAAAGTGGTGGTGGCCACTGTTCATCAATTTGATAGACAGTGTTTTGGTAAACTCGTGGAAAATTTACAATCTGGCGAATGAGCGATCTTTGAGTCAATTGGAATTCAAATGTTACGTTGCTCTAAGTTGGATGAAAACCGAAGAAACCCAACTTGCAGATAATTCGCATTTTTGGGTAATTCAAACACAAATCTAGGAAGACCATCAAAAAACGCGTTACCTTTCAATATTCGCTTCGATAATATTGGTCATGTCATAGAAGAGCACGAATGTAAACGTCGAAGAGGATGTCGACAGTGTAGAAGTACAACAATTTATATGTGTAAAAAATGTCAAGTACATCTTCATGCTGATTGTTTTAAAATATTTCACTCACGCTAATACTCTTGCGTTGTTAGACTTGCTAGTAAAATTGAAGTTCAGTAATGCCAACGTTGCTTAGACGCAACATTTTGCGGAATGTAAACTAATTAATCAATATTTTTTTAGACTATAATTTTCTCTTGTTGGATGTATTTATAAATGTAATAAACAATAAAACCAACAATACGAGTATACTTTTAGTTTTACCCTTGGGAATTAATGGGATAAGTGAACTCGTTACTTATAGTACTAATCTAAATTTATAATTTTGGTTAGAAATGTAAAATTTCTTTAATTGATCTTTAAGTGAAAACAATTTATAGCTTCTTGGTGTCCTAGATTCGTTTACCTACTTAGTGTATCAATAGCTGTTTGTTTTCCGAAATAACATTAAATAAATAAATAATAATCGTAGCCGTGATCGTTCCACTTCAGTTGAGATTGAGTGTCCAGAAATATCTTTATTCATTTTGGCCAAGCAATATTTATTTTTTCAGGCATTTTAGAATTTGCTTAGTAATTGCTAGACACACCGAAAGCGCTTAGAAGAGATATTGGTCAATGAATGAGCTCATGTTTAGCCAATCACTATCATTTAATTCTTTGGCTCGCTTTACAGCCAAACCATTTGGTGTATTTCAACATATCTAGATTTTCTTATTTTGTAGAGTGACATAGGGCGTGCATCATCATGCATTATCGTGCGGGCATCAGTGGCATCAGGGGCTAGTACGTTGGTCTGGAACTAGCAAGCGCCCTGCGCCGTCTTAGGACTACGAATTTTCGATCAGGTCACGTGACACCTGACGCGAGTTTCTTTTAAAAACATTGCTCGTAAAGTACGTAATTATGTTTGTGTGTATTTGTGTCGGTCAGGCCGTGCTGCCGCCCGCGCTGATGATGGCTCCTGGCCGGCTCCGCGCGCTGCTGGCGCAGGCGGCGCACCACCAGGCGGCACGCTGCCGGCTGCACGCGGCGCCGCGACCGCCCCCCGACCCTGACCGCATCCCCTTCTCCCTGCTGGCCGACCACCAGTGCTCGCCCGACCGGTTCCCTGTGCACCCGATCCAGGTACTGTTTCTGATAGTCTTCATGACCCTCATGCATGCAACAGATATTTTAAATAGTATCCGTGCGCACTAGGATTTTCCACTAGGATCCTCAAAACTGTTCCCAAACACATAGGAGGATATTGTGTTCAAAACGCAGAAGGGCTATTCACAAGTTGTCGGATTCGGAACCGGGTCGGAAACCATATCTTCATCAGCTCTGTCATCTACATAAAGAATGAATATTTTATATAAATTACGGGTTAATCACGTTAATTTTTGAGTCGAAATCTCCGACTATAGTTACAATCGGATACGGCGGTCTTTTTCAAAAATAGTTTTAGTATAATTTTGTGAACGGTATGTGGTGTTCAGGTGCTGACGGAGCATTGCGACGAGGTGTGGTACTGCCAGTGGTCGCCGGACGGCTCCAAGCTGGCCACGGGCTCGAAGGACAACACCGTTATATTGTGGGACCTCGACCCCGTCGCCAAACGTCTCTCCTTCAGGTAACTGTCTTCTCATCACACTCCAATGAAAACATGATAATTACGGCATTGAAATAATTTTATGATGGAAAATAGACCAAAAAACGGACAAGTGCGAATCAGACTCGCCCACCGAGGGTTCCGTACAAACTATTGGATAAAAGGGGGAAATTATATATTTCTTTATATTTTCCTTCATAAACCGAAAAATATACGTCATAAAAAAAATTAAAAACTTTTATGTTTTAGATTGTGCTAATGAAGCTCTTTTATATAATATACGATACTACGACATGATACGGTTAAAACACTTTAAAATTTGGACCCTTTTTCCTTCCTCAAAGACCCAATTTTTTATGATTAAATTAAAAATAAACAGTTTTCGGATTTTTTCCTTTATGTGTACTATAAGACAATGCTTCTTGCAAAATTTCACAGTTATAGGTCAACGGTAAGTACCCATACGTTTTGATTCACTTGTGAATGACGAAATATGCGTTTTTTTGCGACATATTCGGCTGTAACTTTTTTTAAATGAAAACTGAGAATTTTGATTTTTCTTTCTGCAGCAAGAGACTTTGGATCTGCGTATATGGTTTTAATTTGAACTCGATACGTTCATGTGTTCCCGAGATACAGGTCTTGACAGACGGACAACAAAGTGATCCTATAGGGGTTCCGTTTTTTCCTTTTGAGGTACGGAACCCTAAAAAGAAGAAATATAAATATATATTATATAATTATATTATAATCGGTGAACAAACATACAAAAAAAAAACATAGTCGAATTGAGAACCTCCGTTTTGGAAGTCGGTTAGTAAAACGAGTATTAAGTATGTATTATATTAGTTATGTAGTTCCCATAAATAAAGCTTTGCATAGTTTGGAGCTAGGTGGTGTTGTCAGAAAATGCCATTACCAATCATCTGAACCATATATAACCAGTCGCATATTCCATTACCCGAAAATGTGACAATAAAGTTATATGTAACCTTATGGTTCTGATGTCTAGTTACCTACATTCTACAATATTTTTTTCAATTGTTGTGAGACAGGTGACAAGTGTAGTTTTGTGTGTTTGTAGAAAGTCGCTGGAGGGTCACACGTACGGCGTGTCGTACCTGGCGTGGAGCCCCGACGGGCGCTACCTGATCGCGGCGGGGCCCGAGGACTGCCCCGACCTCTGGATCTGGAACGTCGAAACCGAGCAGCTGCATCTCAAGATGAACCACTCGCAGGTATACCGTATATCTTACTTTGCACCGTGTACACCGCGTCCTCACACGTCGGACACTTCATACGATACAACACCCGCTGAGTTTTGACGGAAACTTCATAGAAACACGTTATTGTTGTTGTTGTTGTTTTATTTTCCTAAACTTGTGTTATTTCCAATAATAATGCAATTAAAATGGCGGTGTTTTATTCATTAAGTGTTCGATCAAGTGCGTGAGTGTGGGCAAGTGCAATAAAGCGTTGAAACATGTCATTTTACGTTGTCGGTATAATTCCATAGAGCTTCTTGTAAAATCGCCACCACTTTACTGAAGCACGACTCGAATTTGAAAATGACTGTATTAATGACTTAGATTGCGACTAGAGCATTTAAAACTTGTTTTATTCAAGAAAATTGAAGAAATCTCAATACTTGACACTGGCAAATATTCTAAGCGAGTCCAATTCCAATTTAAAAATGCATTCAACAATCAACTCGCTAATCAGTAACACATACGCAAGTTGACGTCTGTAAATAACACGCACACATTGTATGAGGTTATGGTTGTCATCTGTTTGCCGCTCGCTCATGACGTCAATTGGGATTCGAACGTTTCAATTGACAAATGAATGCGCCATATTGCCAAAATCTGGCAAACGACAGGGCGAGCGCGGGGAACGGTTGAGGAACCTGAGATTGACGGAATAGACTAAGAGCGGGCCGTATGTTTACCCACCTCATCGGGTAACAAGATGTGACCTATCTAGGATGACGCACATTAGTAAGGTGTCTCTAAATGTACAGGGTTGCCTTGGCTAAACTTTTTGTACAGTTAGCAAAAATGAGATTTTTTTTAATGAAAATTTAAATAGAGTTTATCTATCTATCTATTATTAATTTCTTCTTTGGCACCATGCTTATTTTTTTCACTATTTTAGGAATAATAAATAATCAACAAAGTAGTGTGGTTCATTTGAAGTCTGTATTTCTGTTTTGTATCTATATATGTACACTTTATTGGTCCCGTTGCACTTGTCATTGCTTTTTCTTGGCGTTGGTTGGGTTTTCTCAGCGTGTGCAATAGATGGAAGCCGCCCGCGCGGGGTACGCGATGGTAGGTGGCTATAGCGAATGGCACGTTCGCTGCGAGCGACCACTGACCACTTCGAATCAATGCAGATAAAGGAGTTACGAAGTAATGGAATGAGTTTGTGTTCGTGTATGTATATTGTGTGTGTATGCGTGGGCAGGAGGACTCGCTGACTGCGGTGGCGTGGCACGCGTCCTCGGACAAGTTCGTGTGCGGCGGCGCGCGCGGACAGTTCTACAGCTGCTCGCTGGAGGGCGGCGTGCTGTCCTCGTGGGACGGCGTGCGAGTGAACGCACTGGTGTGCCGCGCCGACTCGCGCACCGTGCTCGCCGCCGACACGCACCACCGCGTGCGCGCATACGACTTCACCGACCTCGCCGACACCAACCTGTAACTATACACACATACTCACTCTCTCTCACACACATACCGTGCTCGCTGCCAAAACGCACCACCGCTTGCGCACATAAGACTTCAGTTGCTTGTCATTTTTGACAGACTTCAAAAAAGTTTTTTTATTTTGTATGTGTACTTTCAGATTGGTTCCATAAATATTTCATTAAAATTGATTAAGAAGTTTAATTTATAAAACTAAATAACTGGAAAAAAATCATACCAATTGAGACATGTATTTATTATATTATTGTTTTTATTCTATATTTATAGGATTCATTTCGGAGAGTGTGCGCAAGAACTTTATTACCTATGGAATGAGGAAGGTGGAACCACCCTCCCCATTCCACTAGAGAGACTAGTAGAAAGTCGGCACATTACCGCCCATTTCTAATTGAAATGCCAATATTCTGTACTCAACGTTTTCGGTCCACGTGACGCGTACATCGTCATGATGATACCATGATGCGTACATCATAGGAATGGAATTCTTTGCCGCCTTCTTTGTTCCCCGAGTAATATATAATATTGGAAATTTCAAAACTAGAGTGGATATATATTTTCTAGATTGTCAAGCTCCATCCCCGGCCACACTGTCGCTTAACACCAGACGGGTTCTTATTCTTATTCGAGATGGGGGCGATAAGTCCTGCACTGACGTCCCGCTTGGGGTGTATTGTGCATTCCAGACGGGTTGGTGTTCAATCGTTTTTATTTATACTGGTGTTTTGGTGCCCGTGTGCAGGGTGCAGGAGGAGCACGCCGTGATGGCGATGACGCTGAACGCGGCCGACACCATGGTGCTGCTGAACGTCGCCAACCAGGGCGTGCACCTCTGGGACATACGTGAGTTCACTCCGCCCGCGACCGCCGCGCGCCGGCTTCACTTCACTTGCATCGAACGCGGCAGGCGTTACTCAGCCAGTCAGGCTACTCGCTCGCCGAGATCTTATTATTTTCTTGATTTCGTATGACAAAAGGACGTTCTATTTTTCTCGAATTAGAAAATTTTCTGTTTAATTTTTTCGATAATTTATTATTTTTAAATTCAAATTAACTTACAATATTTTGAAATAAAAAACAGTCATATCGGTCCAGCTGTTTTTAAGTACTAATAAAAAGCCATTGCTCATTATATAAATCTATATTTCAAAATTGGGTACGTTATCTTTCCTTGCTTTGTGGAAGGGCGTGCAGTATTAAAGTGTTTTCATAGACAAATAGTTTGTTGTGACAAAAACAGCCTAATAAACAATAAAACAACAAGTAGGTTTTTGTCACAACCCAGTCTCAATCGACCATGACACACGTGGGGCATTTCACGTGAAGCGGACAACGAAAAAATTTCGATGTTTCCGATTTTTGTAATTTTTGAGTATATTGGATATATATATGTCCTCGACTTGGATACAAAATATTTTTTCCGTGGGTCGTCTAGTTTACGAGTTATGGGACTTTGAAGATTTGACGAACCGTCAGGTATGCTCAACTTCGACTGCCATTATCCGTTTTAAAGAAAATTTTATTAAATAATTGAAGCAATGGACTATATTCTTCATTAAATGGGCTTTATAACAGCATTATAAAATTTTGAAATAAACATTTTTTTTTAGAAAAAAAGTTGATAAATTTATTTTTTATTGATTTTCTCAAAGTATGACCACTTTTTTTTTATCCCTAATAAATTCTTATAGTGTTAACAAATTACTAGCTAAGTTTCATAGTGGGTATAAAAGTCGTTTGGGAGCTAGATCTATTACAGTGGCGGAGGGTGGTGCAGCGGTCAACGACGGCCGCGCGCTTCGGCAGATAGCGCGCATTTTATTATTTATAAACTACTCAATTATATAATACTTCTGTCACTTTTATAGTATGTTCAATTGTAAATTATCAAAATCACATTTTTTTTACTCTCGTTAGGCGTGTAAACAGCACTAATCAAATTAAACACCTACCGTAAACTGAGAAGAATCCGGCAAAAGAAACTCAAAACGTATAATTTTTTATATATTATTTATTTATTTATTAATACAGTATTATTTTATAACAAACTCATAATCTACTAATATTAAAAATGCGACAATGGTTCTGTCTGTTACGCAATGACGCCTAAACCGCTTAACCGATTTCCATGAAATTTGGTACACAGGTAAGATTCCCATGGGATAGTTAAAAAAAACAATCACGCGAGGAATACCGCGGGCAAAAGCTAGTATTTTAATTTATTTTTGAATTTTCACAAGTTTATAATTGTGACTGTTACTTGTACGTTTTATTATAATACCCTCGGTTGTCGGGAAAAAGGCGTGATATCTTTTTGTGCCCGGAATCGTCACAGCACAATCGAATGTACTTTGTCGTATTTCTGGGCATAATAAATTTCAGTATGGGGCATAGATGTTTTAGCCCATTCGTATAAACGCCTGGGTGTGGTGATGGCTTGTCCTGAATTTGCCTGTAATTTGCCTCACTTATAAATCATGAGTTTTAGTATCATAAACTGTTAAATTTAAAATTATTTCCTACAGGATCGCGCTGTCGGCCGAAGCGCGCGAACGGCGTTGACTACCGCGCCTCGCCTTCAGCCACTGTAATAGATCTAGCTCCCAAACGACTTTTATACCCACTATGAAACTTAGCGAGTAATTTGTTAACACTATAAGAATTTATTAGGGATAAAAAAAAAGTGGTCATACTTTGAGAAAATCAATAAAAAATAAAATTAACAACTTTTTTTCTAAATTTTTTTTTCTTTTTTCAAAATTTTATAATGCAGTTATAAAGCCCATTTAATGAAGAATATAGTCCATTGCTTCAATTATTTAATTAAATTTTCTTTAAAACGGATAATGGCAGTCGAAGTAGAGCATACCTGACGGTTCGTCAAATCTTCAAAGTCCCATAACTCGTAAACTAGACGACCCACGGAAAAAATATTTTGTATCCAAGTCGAGGACATATATATATCCAATATACTCAAAAATTACAAAAATCCGAAACATCGAAATTATTTCGTTGTCTGCTTCACGTGAAATGCCCCACGTTGTAAACACCGACCTGTATGGGGACGGCTACAGGTTTAATATGTATCACGATCCGTGGAATCACAGTCCGTGACCAGAAAAACTAGAAATCCTGTGATCCGTATTGATATCTGTCGATACTTCAGTCTACACTCTCATAAATAATTATCACGAAATGGAATAAACAGCCGTGGACACAGATCATAAAACAAGGGAGATATGCCTTGTTCACTATAATGTTTGAAACCCGGTGTCGCCGTGCTTCCCCCACCCATTTAACTAACACAAACACAAAAACTGTAAGTATAGTAAACATCTCCCCGATTGTCACGCACACAAAAATTGTTGTTGCAAGACAATTGGTCAGTTAATTGCACACATACAAAAACAAGGCGGTGCATCGACGTGTAGCTATGAGCTCAGAATACAAACACTTAGACAAATAGAGATGTAAACTACTGATCGATAGATAAAATTCGATGAAATTGGCTCATCATTATTATGCATGGTATAAACAACTGTTAAATAAAATTAATATATTATTTTAAATAACTATATTTATAAATTAATTTGCATTTTTTTACTAGTGATTAGTTTGTGCTTGAATCAGCTTCACTTGAGGTTAAGCAAAGCTCAATATTATACTTCCAGTTATCCTTGGATAATATATTAGCGTCAAAAAAATCTAAACGTTTTTCTTATTTTGTTATAAATACACAACCTTCTGTTTTTAGTTTTTAAACTTAGATATTAAATATTTAATTGTATGAATAAACATAAATAAAACTAAACTAAAACAACCTAAATAACTTAAATAATATACAATTAATACTACTAGATAAAAATAACCTATACAACTTAAATAAACGACTAGTTCCACGAACAGTAGACCTCGCGAGAAAACTTATATGCAGCTCACTTTGAGTCATTTGTATATAAAACCTACATAAATTTTACTTAGGAGGCCGTTTATAAATTTTGACCGATATCTTAATTTTAAGCCTGCGTTCTACAAAAGTATTAAACACAATAAAATGTACGAAAACTCCACAATACCCCACAGCTACGCTACGCCGCTTGCTCTTTTTGAGAAGACATATCATAATAACTGGTTTTAAAATGAATACAAAAATAAGATAATATGTTTAGATGCCCTTAGTTAAAAAACAATGTATATTCTTATAAAAACAAATAATATGTTTATAATCCATTATTATATATTATATATTACATATAATCCATCCAAGCATTAATCCATTGTTCTTTTGTTATTGAATCCTTTGGAAAGCTGAGATTATTTAACAAAATAATAATAATTTAATATATTAGATACACGCACAAATAACAACAAGATTAAATACGAAACGTTAAAAATATCGACAACCACAAAATCCACAGTACATCTCTATTTCACGGACGCTACGTGCATGCGCACCATGATAATCTATGTTAGTGAAAGTATCACTCGAATGCTTATCCATTGCAGCGTAAGAATAGTCTATTCATTGAATGCCTGATTTTAAACAAGCAATGTAACTGCACTTTGTATTTCATATCACTTAAGCATAGCCATATGGACGTTTATGCATTGGAAAGTTCCTTAAGTTGTGCATTTGTAATATTTTATTAAATTTAAACTAAAAACATAAATATTACAGTACTTACGTGTGAAATGAGATTCCATCTTTGACATAACTCACTTTGCGACTAGAGTTTTTGCAAACAACTACGGAACAACAAGGCATTTTGTTAAAATAATCTACTAAAACGGAGATGTGAGAACACGACAACGTGCAGACCGACTGAATACAGAAACGTCCATCAAGTGCATTTTGCACCGCATGCGTTCCGACGGGCCGCGCCTACTCACCATATCTCCCTTGTTTTATGATCTGTGGCCGTGGACCATAATGTGTATTGAACGTGTAACCTGCATATAGCTGCTTATAGGCATAAGAACTTGTACACTGGTGTACACGTTCTAATAGGTGCAGCTTACACGTTCAATTCGTCTGGTGCACCTGTGTGAGTACGGGGATAACCTATTTATGATCTGAAATACATTTGTTTTTATTTTACTTGCCTGGATACGTTTCATAGAACTGTATGATTCCGGATGTCCTATTTGACATGAGTTTCTGATTCCATAAGTTTAATTTGCCCAGAAGTTACCATTTAAAGTGAGCGTGTGTCCGTGTGTCTGACAGGGTCGCGGTCGCTGGTGCGCCGGTTCCGCGGGCTCAGCCAGGGTCACTTCACCATCCACGCGTGCTTCGGCGGCGCGCACCAGGACTTCATCGCTTCCGGTAGCGAAGACAACAAGGTACGCACACATACTAACACACAACACGCACATGTCACCACCACCATACCAACGATGCTGCACTACTTATCATAGAGTAAACATAATAATATGACGAACGGTCTTCCCACTCGATGTCACTTCAATCATTTAATTAAAGTAATTTAAAAAAAAACTACTTCAAAACAATCTAATTAACTGATAAGCGAGAAATAACTTGAAAACAATCAAAACTGGGCGTCTACCTAATAGGTACGTAAACCAACTATTTTTTGAGGTCGGTGTACTTAGGTAGACACCCAGTTTTGATTGTTTTCGTGTTATTTCTCCCTTATCAGTTAATTAGATTGTTTTGAAGTCGGTTTAATTTTTAAAAATTAGTTTTATTTATTAATTTTTAATAGAATTTATTAGTTTTGTTTGAAACTAAAAATTGTATTCACAAAACTTCACTGGATAAGTTCGTTTAATTTTCAAACACACTTCACTACTATGTAACGCCCAATTTTTGCGTTATAAAGTATGCCAGATCCTTTTACATAGTCTAGGTGATAAACTTACCGAATTTCGTTCAAATCCGCCCAGTACAGCGTCGTTGAAACGCACATATTTTAAAATTAAAAAAGTCCATATATTAAAAACTACTATTTTGATAAAACTTACGATGACTCCTAAGTTGAGAGATACTTTATTAAATAAAAAATATTTTTTGCAATACTACTACTAGTTTCTGCGTAATACGTGGACAAACATACAAACCTACATACACTTATGAAACTTTGCACACATGCTTAGAAGCTGGTATAGACTAACATATATAAAAAAATTGTGCAGTTCTGACAATATTACAAATATACAGGTCGAATCGTAACCTCCTTTTTTTAAGTTTTCTAAAATTGTTGCCATTATAGTGTAGACAGTGCAGTGGTGTGTGTGTAGACAATGTATTTGTGTGTCGTGTCCAGTTGTACATCTGGCACATCGGCGGCGAGGAACCGGTGGCGGCGGTGTCGGGGCATACGCGGTGCGTGAACGCAGCTGCGTGGAACCCTGTGCACCACGACCTCATCGCCTCCGTGTCCGACGACTACTCGCTGCGGCTATGGGGTCCGCGCGCCGCGCAGTCCCCGCCCCCCGCCGCGCAAAACCCGTGACGCGCGGTACGTACCTGCCCCCGGGAATCATGGCCGTGGTGTACCCTTCGGCACAATCCGGACACTCGCCCTATCTCCATACACGTCGCGGCCTAACTACCTATTACACGGACATCGACATACGCAGAGAATCTGTACGCAGTTATGTGTAACGTTAATGGTTGTCACTATTTTTAAACTTACCAATTATTGTTTTTTTTATCAGCCCTGTTTGAACACACTGTCCCACTTGCTGGGAACGGGCCATCTTCTCATTGTGAGAACTTACCAATAAAGTTTTGTAATCACTTAGGTGCATGCTTCGAAAAAAATCCACATTTTATGTACTTACATTAATAAGTTTCATATGTCTTATCACCTTACCCTTACTTAAGGTAACGTAGGACGTTGTAGGAACAAGGAATAAAATCCACTCTACTATTTCGTTATCTCACATTTCACAAATTTTTTTTATTAGCCCTGTTTGTACAAACTGTCCCACTGCTGGGCGCGAGCCATCATCTCATTGTGAGAAGGGTAAGGCCATAGTCTACCACGCTGGCCAAATGCGTATCAATCGAAGCTATATGCGATCAACAAGTCGTATGCTAGTAAGTTAAAAGGTATTCAACGTGGGCGGGCTTGTTTTGTAGTGACAGAGTTCAACCCATATAACTTATAATTTTACGAAAATTATAAACTGACTTGTACAGTACGCTAGACAAGAGAGGCAGTTGCCTTTTATCTATATTTTTCTTTTCCAGCATGAAAGGAACTAATTAGTTATGAAAAATCGGAAGCTGGTTTAAATAAACGAGCCCCCGATGGCTTACGATATATGTGATACCGGCCTATAATAACTTATATAAAGTTATGTACCTACCGATTGCACTTTAATTATCAAAAATCATTCTGTTACTTTATATAAAAAAAAAAAAATTCCAGAACGAAACCTCTTCCGAGGAGCACGAGTGGGGTGCAGCTGGGGGTTGGTAAGTATCTGCAGGTAGCTCAGCCGCGCGGGGCCGCGCTCCGCCGCCGGCTCTCGGCTACATGCTACCACCACTACCTCCTTATACACTATTTAGAAGATGTCAACTGTACAAAATATATAATTATAATCTTATGACAAAGCTATTTCTACCGGGGCCACATTTTGTATACCTAATTAATCTGCACTTCTTTACCCCTATTCACGACTTGTCGAATTCGGAATCTCTGATTCAGAAATTATATCTCCATCTCTGTCATTCTGTTTGAAAATGACAGTCATGGAGATATAGTTTCGAGACCTGTACACTTTATCTGTAGATTTACTTCTGGAAAGTGAAATGCAGATTGTTTAGGTGATTGAGGCCGCACGTAACTACAAGTAGCTAAGAACTACAACTAGCTAGGAGTTTGCTTGTTCTGACATTAAACGGGCTTCTAAACAATGTTGCACAGCGGAATTAGTAAGTAGTGTACAATAGGGTATGGGTAATATTTATGTTGTGAGTCTATATGAAGCATTGAACTATTTGAAGAAACCTATTTCATTATTTTTTATAATTGACAACTTTTGTGAACAATGGTACCTGAAATTACTCTAAAACTGACTAGCCAATGTTTGCTGCATTGCTGGATTCCTAACCACGTGACAAAAAAAATATGGCGAAAAACATTAAAGGCTTAAATCTCAAAATAATGAAATTACATTTCTTAAAATACTTTAAAGTTTCGAATAAAAGCCTATATTTCCTATTGTACCCCATTTTTAACGAGTGCAGAGCAACTACATAAAGCAATAACACTGTTTTGACAGTATAGGATTACCAGGAAGTTTGTAAATGTTTATTGATTCATAACGAATGTAATGCTTCGCGAAAACTTTTGATATTGTGGGAGTTAGAGTGAAGCAAATACCTACTTAATATACTCAAGAGTGTTGTGGACAGCCGGAGAGTATATCGTCGTTGTCAGAAGCACTGATTTGTCTGTAGGCGAGTTTAGACCCAGTGTCTGCGCGACAAAGTCTAAATTCATTATTATAATGTTACATTTCTAAAGAGTGTGGATTAGAGATAAGTATAAGAACTGAAAATTATATGAATATAAATTACTTGTAAGGAATGACTAACTGTTCAGACCCATTCACTCTGTAGGGGAAAGTTCGCAAAATATAGATTTTTCTTTAGAAAACTAGTTTTGATTCGCGTGGCGAGTTCATATTGATAATAAAACTAAATATCCGGCTGAAAAACAAGAAATGTCTCGAGAAAAGGAGAGAGACACAATATAAAGTGTTGTGTGCTGGTGGAATTAAAGTTTACTTCGCAATAACAAGTCCCTAATACCAATTTAAGGCTGTATAGACGTGAGAGATCTATCTATCTAGAAATCTCTTTCCAGAGACTTCTTGCCGGGTACTCTCTTTCTCTTACTCATTCTGTGAGTGAGACAGAAAACAAGTGCAATTGCGTTTTATTCGAGTAGGGTAAGTCGAAACATGGGTCACAATGGGATCGTGTTAAATATATTTTAACTTTAACATTAAAATTATTTATCACTAAATTAAGGTTGAATTTATTATGGGATTGACGGTCTCACTCTGTCTATTATGGATTAATATTGAGCGGTTTTTTCTATTAGGCCTACTAACTGGTAACTGTTAGATTGGACGAGTTATTTTGAACTTTATTAAAACAGACATATTATGATGTACTCATGCAGAACTTAGTGAGACCGTCCGCAACGTGTGTACTCTCCGCTCGTCATTCGGACCGTGTCTAGAGTAATGTATTTAAGTCGTTCGGTATAGTTATAATAAGACTTACTATTAATGAGCTAATATTCAGTAGTCGGAGGGACGCGGCTCTATTTTTCTACCTGTAACCTGGATCTCTGATGAGGTTCACTTTATTTGATGAAACAGTTATATTTTACATCATTGCTAATTCAAATCTACTGCGACATTTTGAACTAATTTGTAGTAGTTGTCGCGCACGCTACAAAGCGCCAGAAGTAGTTTAGATTTGAATTAGACGAGCCAGTGTTTGTACAGAGTATGTTTTATTGCGTGAGTGTTGTGACGCTGTAGAGACTCGAATGTAGATTTACTATTCGATACTAACTTAATATTGTATTATGATGGTCGTGAGTCGCGAGCTCAATGTTCCTTGGACATCTCCATATTTGTGAATCCTTCAAGTTAATTAGAGCTGAATATAACAAGCTTGGAAACGAACTCACGGGCGGCGTAGCGCACTATTGCATACCGTCACTTGCGTACAGCCAATGATGAATTTAAATTATGTCGATGCAGATTTTGTAAAGCGTATTTCGTTTTAGATTTGAAGTTTATTTTTATACATTTACTGACCTCTTTGTACCACAGCTTAGCTTGTAGTCGAGCGGAGGTGTGGTGTGCCGCCCGGGGTTCCCCTCTACCAAATATCAGACGATAACAGTGCGCATGTGTGCGTGTGCTGTGTACGTAGTGAGTACAAAGGAGTGTTGCCACTAACGATGGGTTATTTACACGGGGTGAGGTCGGCGCGAGAGGAACGTGCCGTCCCGGTTTTAATTGTTATGAAATATTATATCAATAAATTTTTTATGTAAACTAATTTTGGGAGTTTTATTTATTATTCTATATATTAAATAAGATTCCATGGTGGACTACCTATGGACACTGTCTATATTGCCCCATCTACATGTTCATATAAATTGAATCTAAGTACATGTGCACAGTGTGACTATATTTGTACACAAAGATGTGGCAAAGTTCCAAAGATAATTATGATAGTGATTCCTCACTGCTTGTTACATAAGGTATTGTTGTCATAGTTATGGATATCAAGTCAGTCAAGTTGTAGGTTTTATAGAATGTTTTCACCAAAGAGAAAGATGTCTAGGCACAGTGTGGGATCACCTATAAAAGTAATTTTTTACCTATTTATTTTTACAACAGTTTTCAGATGTATAATAACACTGCTTTTAGATTTTTTGAATTTTGATATCCTTGGTACTTATGGTATGGAAGTCCATTTTAGGCATCAGCGCTAGAATGGTTAAGAGTGCAAGGACAAATTATGCATACTCTAGTGATGAATTGTAGACTATATCTGTTTCCAGGGTCTCCACTATCTCTAACATATCTCATAAATTAGTTCAGTGGTTTGATTGTGTAAGTGAATCAAACAGACCTGCTTTACAATATTGGTTAAGATTAATATTAGCTCTTTTTATGTCAAATTCAGGTAACCGAATCATACAATAAAATAAATAGCATTATATTTTAGCTCTATTAGAGTTCCTGTCACGTAAAAAGAACGCTGGTTTGTTCGCGCTTACGAACAAATCATCGTTCTTTTTACATGACGGGAACTATACATAACAATACAGGAATGAGTTTATTTTCATAACTATAAATTAGCAGTCCCAGACTTCTCCACCAGTTCCAGTAATGTGTGCAGTGAGGTGTCAAACAGCTCGCAGCGGATGGGCATCTCTAGTGAGTAGAAGGGGTTCTTGAGTGCATAGTCCGAGTACAACTCGTAGATGCGCTTGAGCACCACCTCCGGGCCCTGCATGTTGGGGTCTGTCACTATTATGAACTTTACACCTGAAATTTAAAATATTATCTGCTAGGTACAATATTCCCTATGCTAATAAAATGCTAGACTAGTGATTTTTTCCTTTCCCATTCCTAAGAATTTAAAACTATTTTACATTGAAACCTAGAAGAATTTAAAAGCTAAAGATACTGATACATTTTCTATTAAAAAAGTATGCTTAGTAGAATGCGTAAGAAATACATACTAGAAATGAGCTTGCTTATTTCCAGTAATGCTTTGACACATATGCTACTAAGTAGCAATTGCTCAATAATGGCATGCTTTTGTGCTAATAATGAGCATGTGTATCAGTACCTTAAATTCACATTTATGTGCTTTTAGCCTATGGCTTTGAGTAAGTGGCTATTTGCTACCAGAGTGGTAAATATGTAGCAAGTAAACATCCAGTGACATATCATGAATATATTATTCCTTGAACTTTATTTAGATAAGCAGCTAGACTAAGGGAGTTTAATGTTAGAGGTCTGCTCAGGATATGAGCCTATTTAATAAACAAGTCTCTTCATAGTATTTGGCACAATTAATGTATTTATTTAAATATTAATTATAGTTTAAATAACTGAAAAACCAACTTCAAAGTTCACGGATTCATTTACTTTGATGACATATTTTACCAACCAAAGAACTGCACTGATTTTGATAAAATTATTTATATGGGACCACCACAGAATTCGCCCTATTACATAGGGGACCAAAAGAAAAAAAGAATCTTCAAAATTGGTGGAGTATTCACATAACAAACATACAAAACCATACAGTTGAATTGAGAACCTCCTCCTTTTTGAAAGTCTTAAAAATATAGACCATAAGTTTAGTCTGTGGTGTTCCTAGTGATAGACATTCAGTAATTATAATAAGATGCATATTGTATTTTTTTTCTGTGTGCATACTCTAGACATTTGGGAACTCATAGGTAATAGCAACTCTTTTTTTTTTTATATATTATGCTTGATGACTATTGGTGTCTCCTTTTCTCTAACAATGTAAGTAGCAACTGGGACATTACTCAAACTAAGCTATATAAAAAAATGCCCTTACCAGTCAAGGTTTGGAAGCAGGAAAGCTTGAATGTGTCAGCTGTAAGTGATTCTATGCCTGACGATTTTGGCACAGGACTGAGCTGGCTAGCAAGGGCAAACAGTGGGTAGAACATACTCGCCAGCACAATTTTTTCATTGGTGGTTGCTCGTGCGCGACCAAACTTCAAACTTAGAGGATAGTTTTCCTGAAAAAGAGATAACACAAAAGCTTGATATGGGGTTGTTTTGTTTTAATGTAAGATTTAAGATTGACCACCAACTCGCCTGATGTTAAGCGACAGTATGGCTGAGGATGGAGCTTGTCGAAATAGAAGATATCTATTCACTCTAGCCTTTAAAATTCCAAGATTGTAGTTATCAGGAAACAGAGACGGCGGCAAAGAATTCCATTTCTGTGTAGTACTCATCATGGATGTGGATAGATATTGCTGAGACATTAAACATTAATTTGTTCAGAATTTGAGTCACCTTTCTTTCTATAATCTCAAACACGTCTCTTCCATCTTCAGTAGTGCTGCCTGTTACTGGGGAGCCATTAACAGATAGAAGAACATGCCCCACTGCAAAATAAGAAACATTTTTAGTTAGATTGTGGAGAATTCTCTTAATGTTTACTAATTAATTCTGTGAGCTGTTTATAATATACTTATACAAATGCAATAAAAACTTACCGTTTATTCCGTCTCTTTGGCCAAAAGCCACGACAACTTTTTTATTTTCTATTTGTAATTTTATGTCTAGAGGAAAGCCGAATGTTTTTTCTGTTTCCACTCGAGGAATGTTGTGATCATAATTATATATTAGACCCCCGGATTTGCTAACAATATATAATCCGTAAATTACCATTTTTCACTGAATTCATTGAGATACACTTAGACAATTGTAATCAATAACAACAAACTCTCCACACAAACACACTCCTCTGCCTGAATCTGAAACTCCCACACAAACACAAACAAAAGCAAAGACACAAAAGTAGACAAGAAATGACAGTGACACTGACAACGACAATTTACATTAGGCTGAATGAAAACATAGCATCAACTTATTTGGTATCGTGGGTCAGATGACACGTTAATAAAATTGTAGGTCCCGGTTATTCATCGTCATGCCAAGTCAGAGGCCTTTCGGCGGCTTAATAACTCTGACAATAGGGCTGGCCACTCAGTATATACGAACTTAGTTACTTTTTTATCAAAAACAATTCATAATAGGCGGAGTAATTGCTGAATAAATATATAGTCGAATTGATAACCTCCTTCATTTTGGAAGTCGGTTAAATAGTGAAAGTAACTCTGTCTGTCTTTGTTTATTTGTTACCTTTTGAAGGCTAAACAGCTGAACCGCTTGTTATGAAATTTTATGTAGGGTTACTTTGACAGGTCTCGTGACTCAGGGGTAGTACGACTGCCTCCTGAGCTGTAGTTCTGGGATCGATCCCCATCCAGGGCAAACATTTGTGTGATGAGCATGAATGTTTGTTCTATGTATCATAAGTATATATTTACAAAATAAAGTATATACCTAAATATTCTATCAACCAAATCAAATGGAATCAGTTTTTATCCAATATATAAAAGTACAATAATAGTTCATGATCATCACCATCATCTCAGCCACAAGAAGTCCACTGCTAGACATAGGCCTCCCCATAGATATCCAAAAAGACCGATGAGAAGCGGCCTGCATCCAGCGACTTCCTGCCACTTGTATGGTATCCTCTGTCCACCTTGTGGCTGGTCTTCCTACGCTACGCTTGCCGTTTCGTGGTCTCCATTCGAGAACTTTTCGGCCCCATCGGCCGTCAGTTCTACGTGCTATGTGCCCTGCGCACTGCCACTTCAACTTGTCAATCTGCTGTGCTGTCGGTGACTTTTGTACGTCTACGGATTTCCCGAGCATAGCCCTCTCCATAGCTCGTTGCGTGACTTTGAGCTTGCTTATAAGGCCCATAACTATGGGAACCCCAAACGGGTATGGGTTAGTGGTCCCTAACTAGGGACCACTTTTCAGTGCCGTATTCATCACTGGTAAACACACACTGGTTGTAAACTTTCTACTTTAGGGACTGGGGTATATTGGACGAGAAGACGCTAGTATGATAGTTGTAATTAAATAATTACAGTGGTAGGTATATATTAGGAACTACGTATCTTTTATTTTTATACCGGGCAAGTGCCTTTATTAACTACAACAAAAAAATATACAGACTCAACTACCTAAACTACTACACAAAAAGCATATCGATTAACCCAGACCGATAAAGGTCTAAAGACAATCCAGATGTTCAAAACCCACTACCAGTTGGCAGCATACCCAGCATGCTGCCCGCCACGTTGCATTGCCACGTTGAATGGCAATGCTTATGCGTTAGGCCAGATACGCGCCAGTATTTTGGTCACGCGTCGCATCGATCAGGCGCTCAGATAAGTTTTTGTAAAACTACGTACATATCTAAAAAAAAACATATAATAGTGCCGTGCAGTACCTACACAAAGAAATTAATCTTGTGTCGTAGGTAGCTGCATGCTTTTCAGTCACACTTTCATTATAAAGTTTGTAGTCTGTTAAAGCACCAAGTTATAATAGGGATACTTTACAACGTTAATTGACATTGGTGATTGTGTTTGATATTTTAAAATAAAATTTGTATGTATGTATGTATAAATTTATATATGATTATAATTATGTAGTAATCTTAGTATTGTTAGTTAATATATGTATAATTCAGTTTATATTATTTTAGTATTCTATTACTTACAATCTTGATAATTACTATGTTACATGTTTTAATATGCCTCATGGCTCAGTGGTAGTATGACTGCCTTCTGAGCTGTAGGTCGTGGGTTCGATCCCCACCCAGAGCAAACATTTGTGTGATGAACATAGATGTTTGTTCTGTGTCTGGGTGTTTCTATGTATCATATGTATATATTTACAAAAAAGTATACATGTATTCTATCAGCCATCTAGTTTCCATAGTACAAGCTTTGCTTAGTTTGGGCTAGATGGTGTTATGTGAAATATCCACCAATATTTATTTATTTATTTTATAATGATCATCACCGTTTTCCACCACTACGCAGGTGAAACCGCGGGGCGTAAAAGCTGGTGTAAAATAAACTAAATACAAATATATAAATACACAATGCATGTGCTTGGGAATCCCACACTACTAAAGTTTACCGACACACGCGCCAAGGTCCTTGCAAACGCAAACGTAGCCAGCTGCGGTTTACTTACCATTTATTATGATATGAATGTTAGTGGTTATCGTTACTTCCCTTTTTAGGGTCCCGTCGAAATTACGAGAAACCCTTATAAATTCTCCATGTCTGTCTGTCTGTCTGTCTGTATGTCACAGGTATTTTTGTCAACCCCCAACGCAAAAGCGATTAGGTATCGTGGTATATGTCATCGTAGCTGCCGAACCGATGAAGCGTTTTTTTTTTTTTTTTTTATACATTATAGATCTGAGATTTTAAGATTTTAAAAAAGTTGTTTTTGAAAGGTAAATTAGTCGGGAGTGTTCTTAGCTATGTTTCATCAAAATAGGTTCAGGCGCTTTTTTGTCGGGGGTTTTTGAGTTTTTTAAACTTATACTTGTTACCTATCTATAACTCGTATTGATAATAACCGAATATATTTTTTCCGAAAATATTTTTACTAAAGACACTATCATCCCGACCAACTCCATCATCCGTCTCGTTCTTGAAAACTAAATATAAAATGTCTGAATGAACTTATAAAAAAAAACAACTGAACCAATGACATTCCCTTATCAAAGCTTAGGACACTAGAAAGTAATATCACAAGATTTTGACGCAAACCCAACAACTCATGAAAAACCTTGAATTTTTTCCCGTTTGCTGCCCTTGCGCATTATAAGATATAGTAGAGTTTTTTGTGAAGGAACAAGACGAAGTGATATTATGTTTTTGGGCCAATTCAATATTATTGAAATTAAAATTAAATCCTCGCCAATAATAATTCAATAAAATTAAAGCCCTTATGTAAGATATAGCTTTATTAGCTTTACATAGAATGAATTTCAGTTCAGTATATTATATTATAGCTCTTTAAGGTCGAGATTAAAGCGCGCATCTCTCTCTCTCGCGCATCACAAAATGTTTAAACATATAAAATCATTGAGTAGGGATATTAGAAAAGTTAGATGCGAATTTGTTTATTTAGATAGGAGATAACAGCTCCAATAAATATTTAGTTTGAAGTCGATTTTCAGTTTTAAACAAAAATTTACATCTAGATAGATAGATAGGTAGATAAACTCCTTATTGTACACCATTAAACAAATACAATTTTACAGAGAACTTATAAAACTAGTGGGACAACAGGCGGCCTTATCGCTAAAAGCGATCTATTCCAGGCAACCGTGGCAGGGCCGTAGCCAGGAATTCATTTCGGGGGGGGGGGGGGGGGGGGGGGGTCAGCAATGGACATGGGCATAGCTAATAGCTTTCTCATAGGGGGGGGGGGGGGGTGATTCATTGATTCATTGATCGTGTTAGCGAGTCCTAGACCAGACGTTTCGTGGACCAGATGAATCAAACAAGTAACTGTGTTAAAAGGAAATACCCGACTAGTAAAGAACGACTTTAACGCTATCTAAAATTATAAATACAACCATTTGAATGCATTGATTGCCAATTTAATATTCCTAAATATAATAAAACATACCTACAAGATACGCGCAAAAACCCCCCAAACCCCCTACGGCCTACGGCCTTGAACCGTGGTATGGAGATCAATTTATAGGTAAAGTAAAGTACATGTAATAAGTTTTGTAGGAATGAAATTCCTACATCCTACGTATATTTTATATTATAACTAGCTGTTACAAAGACAGCTATCTGACAAGGTTACCTAGATATTTGACCACAAATTTCGTAATGGAATGACGCTGTGGTTATCTTATGATTGAAAGCACATAGATAAGCTGGAATGGAAATTGAAAAAATATAATATAATTTTTAAGAGGTCTTAAAATATAATTATAATAAAGCAGCCTTTCCAGTCTACGGTTGTTAATTGGCAATTTATGAAATTTTCAACCGATTTCCAAAACTAAGGAGGTTCTCAATTCAACTGTATTTTTTGTATGTTTGTTACGCGATTACTCCGCTAGTTATGGCTTGATTTTCGGACAATTTAGACATTCGAAGTTGCATAAATTCCCAACAAGCTGAAACTCAGTAAAATTGTTCAAAACATGATTATAAATAAAAAAAATAAGTTCCCCATCATTCCCGTGTATGTTTTTTTTTTTATTCAATGTCAAAAGTAAAAAAAAAAAATGTTTTTTTGCGATTTTCTGCAAAACGGTAAGTTTTATCATAAAAGTACCCCAGACAAAAATTGTAGATCATAAAATTATCTATAAAAAAATTATTAATACTTTTTTCCTACGGGCCACCGTTTCTGAGCTATAATGATTCATTCATTCATGCACACGTTTCCACGCTACCTATGAGGTAGTGTACCTACTTAGCGCGTTTTTTTAGTGTTCCGTACCTCAAAAGGAAAAAACGGAACACTTATAGAATCACTTTGTTGTCCGTCTGTCCGTCCGTCGGGGTGTCAAGACCTGTATCTCAGGAACGCGTTAAGGTATCGTGTTGAAATTAAAACCATATACGCAAATCTATAATATCTTGCTGCAGAAAGAAAAATAAAATTTCTCGGTTTTCGTAAAAAAAAGTTACAGCCGAACATGTCCTAAAAATCGCACAAGGTAATCAAAACCTATGGGGTACTTCCCGTTGACCTAGAACTATGAAATTTGGCAAGAAGCATTGTGTTAGAGTACACATATAGGAAAAAATCCGAAAACTGGACATGTTTAATTTAATCACAAAAATACAAAATAATCACAAAATTGCTAAAAAAAACATAACCTGGCTATTATGTTTTTTAGCAACTTTTTAATTTAAACTTCCCCCTGGTGGTATGTGACGAGGTTTTAGACACTATTTTTTCCTGAACCTCCTCCCCCTAAGCCTCACGTAATTAATGTGATTCCTTAGCAAGATGCAAACAACCGGAAGATAAATATAATATGTCAGAGAGACTCTCGGGGCCCTCATTCCGTATGACCATCGGCCGCGTAACGTGAATTTGACGTGGGTGCGTCTACAGTGAAAATTAGACTTTGGCTTCCTAAACTTAAAGGATAATTAGGTTAATTAGGTTTTGTTATTTTAAGTGACAGAAGAGATGTGATGATGTTTAGATATTATCAATTATTTTGATTTGATGATTTGCATGCCGAAAGGCAGATATGGCGATCTAATTTCTACTTACTACCTATATGTTATGTACCCATATATGCAATAAACAATATATGAATATGAATATGAATATGAATTTTCATTGTCAATGCACTCACCGTGCACAAACGGCATGTTCACGTAACGCGGCCGATGGTCATACGGAATAAGGGCCCTGGTACCGTAGCACGCCTGACAAACGCTGAACGCACCTTCATGACTCTAATTATTTGTTCGTCTCTAGACAACTTCATGAAATATCGCTATGAATGCTAATTATAGGGAATATGCTTAAAATTAAGGTTTATACGGTGATCTGTACTAAGCAGAAAGAAGGTAATTGTTCTGACCTGGTTATGAACAAGTTTTACTATAGGCAAAACTCCCGATTCCTGAAAAAATCTGTTGATCCATAGAAATAGTTCGTATAATCAGTTCTCACGTCAGTTTCGTATGAAACAATGTGTGTTTTTAACAACTGTATTTTTTTTGTAACTTTTGTCATTCTGAGGATTTATTTTCTATCTTATTTTGGCAAAATATAATACTTATCACAATAATACTATGACAATGATTCTATGTGTCTGATAGCGTTTCCTATAATAACACTGCCACCGCCGATAATTTACCTTATCAGTTTTTGTTTTCATAATTCATGCCCCGTTTGATAACGCAATCAGTGACTGGACAAATCCAAAGTCCTTAAAACATTCTATATGAAAAACGAACAGACAGTCTGGTGGACAGAGCACGGCTTCTCCTTCTCGTAATGATCACATTTTTTTATTCAACGAATTCAGAAACTGCAATGTCACAATTACGTCACAGTGTCACTGTCGAAATTATGTCACACAACATGTAAAATTAAATAAAAGTAGATGTGTACATAGCACGCAGAACTGATGGCCGATGGGGCCGAAGGGTTCTAGAGTGGAGACCACGTACCTACCGGCAAGCGCAGCGTAGGAAGCCTAGACCAGCTACGAGATAGACAGATAACCTCATACAAGTGGCGGGAAGACGCTGGATGCAAGCCGCTTCCAATCGGTCTTTTTGGAAATCCATGGGGGAGGCCTATGTCCAGCAGTGGAATTCTTATGGCTGAAATGATGATGATGATGAGATGTGTACAATTCTCAGCGCTTAAACCTCTATTTTAGTTAGTATATTTTAGGTAAACTGGCTACAGGGCGCCTAAGAAACAGGCTCTGCCTAGTTTGGGGCCCATTGTTGTAATCCATTAAGCACAGCTAGCTGCAGAAATGTGACATAATTTTCTTGAGCAATTTAAATTAATTTTGGAAATAAATTATTCATCATCATCAGCTTACTTTAGTCCACAGCTGGACATAGGCCTCTCCCATTGAACGCCATTCAGGAAGATCCTCAGACACGTGTGAGTGACGTGGAGTGACGATATAGGGAAAGCAGCTGGCAGTGGCTGGAAACGGAAATAAATTATTATTGTATAGATATTATCCTACGAGTATATACTAAGTGAGTGAGATTTATAGCAAGATATAAATCAAAGTATTATTGGCGTAAAAATACTGTTACGGGAAGTGGGTATAGGGATTGGAAGGAAACAACGATGTTATTCAAGCCCGTTTAATTCACTGACACGTGGTATCTTCTACAGAGCACTCACAGTCTATAACACGAACACCGACAATAATTACAAAATCGTCGCGCTACAAACACACAGAGACCGTGTTCCGATCAACACACTACTACTATAACGTCTCTTCACTATACTGTTCACTTCAACACTTCACTTTCACATGTAACTTTTTCTTCTTTCCTGTATGCTACTTGTATCTGAACTGCCCTCTGTCCGCGACTGAAGCTCCATACCGTAGAACCTTCTAGAAGCTTTTATTTCGATAGTAATTTCGTTCGTCATTTGTTTCTTCCAGAATGTTCAATTTCGATCGTCTTTTCGCTCGTCTTTTGTTTTTGTCATTTGTTCCGAACTTTCTAGAATGTTGATGAGATTCTTTATTCAAATAGTCGAGGAGCATTTCCTTCTAGAAATTTCATCATCGTTACAATACTTTAACCAAAGTTTTGATTACTAATACATATGTAAATAAGCTATTTTGTTGTGACCATAGATCAGTACTACTCCTGGATTGTGACTGCGGTGTTGTGACGTGCATGGCGGGTGCAAGTGAGACAAGACTGTGATGTTGTCAATCATCAGCAACGGTTTTACCCATTTTACAACCCTCGAACCAAAAAGTGGGGTGTGATAAGTTTGACGTGTGTATCTATCTGTGTGTCTGTGGCATCGTATCTCTCAAACGGATGGACCGATTTTGATCTAGTTTTCATTGATAGTGTATGTTTCATAAAAATCGGTTCAGCCGAATTTTTGTCGGGGGTTTTTGCGTCTCCTAAACGATTACTTGTTATACTGTGCCGACAACGATATGTGATGAGAACGTCATTGTGTGCTGAGGGTTGGTATTTGTCTTGGTTGAGATGACCGAAGTCGTGGAGTAGGAATAAGAGTCTGAAGATATTAAATTAGTCTCTATCTCTACGCTTCGCCAGAGATAGAATATATAGATATATAAAAAAATATTGGCAAGTGCTTTTAATTACTACAACAAAAAATATACCTACAAACTACACAAATGTAGGTACTTAACTAAACTACTACACGAAAAGCACTCTAGACTGATGAAAGTATAAAGATAATCCAATTACTCAAACCCACTACCAATGAGCATAGTACCCAGCATGCGAGCATTGCCACTTTAAATCGCTTATAATGCATTGGACCAGAGACGCCCCAGAATAGAACATTTGGGCTTCCAATTAAAAAAACAGAGTCACTTAGTATCGCTGCCTTGCAACATGACGATCAACCTATCAGTATAGCCATTCCAGACTGGACCCACTTACCATCTTGTACCACATCGTCACTTTACATCAGCATCAAACAGTAAGACTGCGATGAAATTTGGAAATTATGTTTCAAGGGCTTTTCTCGACCGGAACAGCTCCTCTCTGGGTCGCCCTGTAAGAATAGCTGCCATCCAGTATTTCATCATCGCTCAGTAACAACCTACTGCTGGGTAGGGGAGATCAACTTTCTATATTAGTCAGTCAGCTCTATCCCTTTCCAATCGCCTTCAGTAGTCCAGTATCCTTATTTTTGTTGTTTCTCTACATATTTACGTCTACCACCAGTACCTACTTCGGTATTCCGGGTTCGATCTGCCGCTGAATTCGATGCTGCAATTGTAGCACGACTCCACACTCATGTATGAATTGTCACCGTAAATCATGGTGGTAAATGGTGGTCCAGATACATTGATTGAAGAGACGGGTTTTTATCATTTTCGTCATCAATAATATACTAACGTAGAGTACAAAGTACATACCTACAGTAGCAGCTCCCACTTAAGATAAGAAAAAATAATGCGAATTGATAAGTGAAAACCAAAGACTAGGTAATTATTAAAAGGTCTTCGAAATCTGTGGTGGTAAATTACGAATTTGATTATGCAGATTTGTTCATACTTTATTATTCAACGTTATCGCTGTGGCTCGTAAACTTAAATGTACCAGCGCCTTATACGACTCTATTTGTATGCAATCTCATTCTGTTGTTATAACAAGAGTATGATTATAAAATTGTATTTATAAAAAGGTCAAAAAGCTCGCGTAGTGCACATGCAAGTAAGCTCGTTTCGCGCCAACTCTTGCGCAGCTTCCCAGAAAGCGTTTTCCTCGTTCCACACGCTGGGAGGCACTTGGTTGGCGGGTGACGCAGCGCCGACGTCACGCCGATGACGCGAGGTTCGCATAAAAAGAGCGTGTTGAGTGGCGCGCTCGCCCTAGTGCTCGAGCAGCCACCGGCGCGCGCATGGCGCCCCGATATGCTTGCATGGAGACCGCGCCCTCGCCCGACGGCGCCTCCGCGGGATCGCAGCACGACCTAGACGACACCGACTCTGGAGATGAGACCGTGGTGCCCGCCGGTAACACAACCCTTTCGTATCGACCCCCCTCGGCCCAGTGCCCTGTGCCTTCCAACCTGCCTGTGCGCCTGTTGAGTGTGTATTTGTGTGAGTGACAGTGAATTGCTTACCTGCAAGTGTGAGGAAGTGTGCACCTGACCGCTGCAAAAATAGGATGACAAAATCACAATAAGTATCTGTGCATTCAATGCAGAGAAATGTCAAAGTGCAACTTGCACATACCTACCATTGTTCCGGATAGAGTGACAAGTAGTAAGCTCTATGCTTATTGGATTTTTATTTCTACTATGAAAGCTAGATTAATATATTTAAAGCATGGCGTTATGCATAATGCGATTTGATAAAATGGCAATTGCTGGCCATGTATGCAGTTCATCTTTGCATAGACAGACCTGTCACCAAGACACTTGGCTCTGTGCTTTGTAGAGTTAGACAGATATAACGTAAAGTTTAAATAGTTGAAAGGTAGGTAACTCATAGTGATGTGTATGTAATGATGTGTGGTAGGTCAGTGTATGTAATTCCACCAAGTTAATCTATTTTTTCCTGTTTTAGTATATGGAATACTTGTTGGTGAGGGTTTTGATTTTTATGAGTGGATTATTTGAGCGATATTAGAAGATTGAATATATAAGAAATACTTAAGTCTAACTAAGTATATGTATTGTAAAATTCTGAAGAATGCAGTTCTATATAATACATAAAAGTATTTTAAATGTGTTGCGCTCGAAGACAGGCGCAACGTACAACATTTCTAGGCCTAAATCTCTCTTAGTGTTTGTTCTTTCCATAACAAAATAGTAGTACTTTTAGGTACCTAGTTTAACAGTATGTGCCACGACGCCGACGGTGTCAATTTTTAAGATTTTATTTTTGAGTTCCTCTCGAAAAACCTCCATACTATTTAAAAATATTTTTATTTTCACATAACCCAAAGTTTTGTGTATTGAATACACGGAAATTGACATAAGTCCACCCTGATGTCAATTTCCGTGTATTCAAAACACATGTTTTATAAATAAAAAACCGGCCAAGTGCGAGTTGGACTCGCGCACGAAGGGTTCCGTACTATTATATATAAAAACGGCAAAAAAACCTGTTTGTTGTATGGGAGCCCCCCTTTAATATTTACTTTATTGTTATTTAATTATTTATTTTGAAAGGTAATATACAAGTAAATATTCTGTGAAAATTTGAAGCATCTACCTGTTACCGTTTTTAATATTGAGCAAAAAATACGAAAAAACACGTTTATTGTATGGGGACCCCCCTTAATATATATTTTTTTTATTTTTAGTATTTGTTGTTATAGCGGCAACGGAAATACATCATTTGTGAAAATTTCAGCTTTCTAGCTATCACGGTTTATGAGATACAGCCTGGAGACAGACAGACAGACAGACAGACAGACAGACAGACAGACAGACAGACAGGCAGACAGACAGCGAAGTCTTAGTAATAGGGTCCCGTTTTTACCCTTTGGGTACGGAACCCTAAAAACAAAACAAAATTAGCAAAATTTTATCATAATATTTTTTGGTTTAATTTTTATGTTTTCTCAGAACTGTTTTAATGGAAATATTACAAAAAGGTTTTTAATTTTACTAATGTGCCAACACAGTAAAGTATTATTTATATCAGTCAAATACATTTTTTCGTACCGATACATAATAATTTAATTAAATTATTCTTATTAAATTAGAACCTAATATATGTATAAACACTATACCTAAAAAAAAAAACAGAAACAAGAAAACACAATCAACCAGAAATGAAAATAAATATTTACAAGAGAATATAATAATCATAGTTTAAAAACTGAAACAACCGACTTCAGAAAACTTAATTTCGTTTACTTGGTCGACATATTTTTTCTAGTTATTTTATTTTAAAAACCACACCAGAGAACCGATTTTGTTTTTTTTTTAAATGAGACCAATCGAGAAGTCTATCATAAAGTAGAAAAGGTTTTTTCTAAATCGGTTCATAAATAAAAAAAAAATATACAATCGAATCTCAAATTAACCTTTCTCTCTTCCTTTTTAAAGGAAGACTTTCGGACCCCCCCCATGGCATTGGCCGGTAAAAAAAATTAAGTGCTGTCAGAATGCCGGAATATCACGGATGTCACGGATGTTACAAAATATACATAAACACCTGATGCGCGGTTGTCATAACTACAGTTTTACTAGAGATGCAGTATGACTAGTCCGTCCGTCCTTCGCCCGCGCATACCTACTACAAACGCGCATATCAAATTGATACTATATATTTTTACCCGACTGCGTAAGAAGGAAGGTAATGTGTATGTATGTATGTTTCTATATGACAGCCTGAACGGCTTGACCGATTTTGATGTGCGAGGTGTCATTAGATTCGTCTTTGCTTTCAGAGTGTTACAGACTATATTTTTTGTAATAATAATTATAATCTCTTAAAATAGAAAAACGTTTTTTCGTAACCTATAACGAATTATTTCGTAACAAACAAGTGTTTCTTTTAATTATTCTAAAGAATGCGCATTTATAATCTTTTAAAGCGATTTTACGCATAATTTCTCATAAAAAATGTTCTTAATATGCTTCAATATTTTTCACGAAGTTTTTTTCAGACGAATTGGTGGTCAGTCGTAAATCTATCTTATGTTAAAAAAATACAAATATTCCACAAAAATTTCCATTCGATCTCTGTGATCGTCGCTTAACATAAGGCGAGTCGTTGAGACTCTATTTCGAATGATAGTAGTTTTTAACCGACTTCCAAAAAGAAAGAGGTACTCAATTCGACTGTAGGTTTTTAAAATTTATTTTTTTCAAAATAACTGAAATAATGTCATCCAAATAAACGAATTGCGTATTTTGAAGTCGGTTTTTTCATGTTTTATTGTGAATGTGAATGTATAATTTTGTACAAAATTACTTCGTCGTGTGTCATTGCGTTTTTCTTTTTATTGCATCCGTATCCGTAGATATTAAATTAACTTTGCTTATGATATGCGTTTTCATTAATAAAACGCATAAGATGAGTATTTTACTTTTGACTGGTTTAGAAATATTATGTATATATCAAAAATTATTGTTTGCTTCATTTCGTTTAATTATTTGTCGATAAATTATTTATTAATCAAGTCTGAAGTGGTAAAAGCAGTGAAAGTAATTGAAGCTTATATTTAAGTAAAAGCACCTTTTATTTATTTACCCTTATCATCCAATCTCAAGGCCGTAGCCAGGTATTCATTTCGGGGGGGGGTAAGCTCTCATAGGGGAGGGAGATCCCCCAACCCCCCCCCCCTGCCTACGGCCTTGTTCAATCTTATTTCCAAACTAATCAGAAATTTGTTCTCTGTTGTTTCTAGAGACATACAATTTGAAGGGCGAATTCCTCTTTCAAACAATAAAAAACTAGATCAAAATCGATCCATCCCTTTATGAGCTACGATGTCACAGACACACAGATAAAACCTTCAAAATTTTAACACCTCTCTTTTTGGGTCGGGGGATTAAAAATTGTTGTGATTGTGTGTATGTATGAATTCAGTATGATGTTCAATTGTCGTTTTCGTCAGACCCCGAGAAATGGGACGGCGTGGACGTGGCCCGCTGCGTGCGCTGGGTGGCACGAACGTTCGGCGTGACGGCGCCGCGCCGCCACCTGCTGCCCGCCAGCGGAGCGCTGCTGCTGCAGCTCAACCACGAGCGCTGGCTGCAGGTAATACTGCTAACAACGATTTAATATACGTAGATAGGTTTTCCCCGACTCGTCTTTAGTCGCGACGCGTCGAGCAACGATATTAGACGCGAGTCGTGACTTGTGAACAGTGAAAATGCCATCCTGTGTGTTTAGAAAATGCAACACCAAGATATATCATCATCATCATCATCTCAGCCATAAGAAGTCCACTGTTGGACATAGGCCTCCCCCATGGATTTCCAAAAAGACCGATTGGAAGCGGCTTGCATCCAGCGTCTTCCCGCCACTTGTATGAGGTCGTCTGTCCATCTCGTGGCTGGTCTTCCTACGCTGCGCTTGCCGGTACGTGGTCTCCACTCGAGAACCTTTCGGCCCCATCGGCCATCAGTTCTACGTGCTATGTGCCCTGCCCACTGCCACTTCAACTTGCTAATCCGCTGTGCTATATCGGTGACTTTTGTACGTCTACGTATATCTTCATTATAGAAATATAATATAGTATATAGTATTGTATATATATAGTATATCCAAGATATATAAGGCCAAGATACTAAAAGGCCTTGAGGACCCATCCGTCCTCGAAAGTGCTGAGAACTGCGATTTGCCATGAATATATAAAATCTGATTGGTCTTGTTACACTGCCTGTTGCGTTATAAATACATAATCTGTAACTAGCTTACCGGTATCAATAAAATTTGCATGAAATTTTCTATTTTACTTCTATGGGTACATTTTTTATATTGATCGACTATTACTCGTAACTTGTAAAGGCTGCTTAGCTGTGAAAGTTTTTTATTTTACATTTCGTTATATACGCTACTACCATAATTTTTTTCACATATCCAATACCAACCATTTAGTAGGTAGAAGAGAGGAAGGGAGATTTGACTCTGACACTGTTATATTTCGCAAACGAACCAAAGAATTGTGTTCGAAAATGTTGATGTTCGAAAGTTCTCGAGTGGACCACGCACCGACAAGCGCAGCGAGTCAGTTTTATTCGCGATTTTATTACACGGAGACTTGTATTTATTAGATAAATGTGGAAATATCAGATAAATTGATGTAATTATTCATTTAGATTGTATTTATTATATAATTTTCGTTTAATTTTTAGTTCAGTTTATTAATTAAGTATATCAAAAGTATGAATTCAATTCCCATAACTATGATTTGACAGTTGAAATTGACTATCAAAGTCAAAGTAAATTTATTTGCATTTATTTACGATGGTTATTTCATTATTTCAACGAATGATATTTACTTTATTACTTATTACTTCGTTACTTTACCTACTCCGTTTAATAAGTTTGACTTATAGGTAGATAACATTAGTACAAGTATCTTAGCAAATTTTGTAGTTACAAAATATGTATTAAGATACTAAAATAATGTATCTAAATACAAAATATAAGATTAAAACTAAAACAGTATTTTAGATAGAACATACAAAATTCATATTTTGTATACGTATATCAAAAACTTGTATCTAAGATAAGTCACATCTCTGATGGCTCCAGGCTTATTATTAGTTCGTCTAGGTCAGTTCGTTGTGAGATCAGCAGAGTTACGCTCAACTCTTATAACGATGCAAAGTTTGCTCGCGCCCGTTTTTTTTTTTTTTTGCTTTGTCTGCAATTAAGAGAGTGACACAAAAATTGACTGTAGACTATATCACAAATTAAAGTAGGCTCATTTAAACTTTTGTCTCACACTCTTAATTGCAAAAATTACAACTTTGCATCACTATAAAAGTTGAGCGTAACTGTTGTTTAATTACACTGTAGTTACAGTAATCGGTAACTCCCAGAAGTACTTGTAATACAGAAAAAAAATTGAGGATTTATCCCTTACAAATCGAATTCAAATCAAACTTACTTAATTTGTTATGGAGTAGTGCACGTGACTGTATGTATTGTTGTAGGTGTGCGGTGGATGCGAGAAGTCCGCCCGTATCTACCAGACGTATATTGCGCACGCGCACGCGACTGCGCGGGGATGCGCGCCGCCGCCGCCTCTTCCCGAGCACCAACCGGAGTCTAAGCAGCATGATGCATGTGAGTACATCTTAATGCTGACACTTTGTTTACTGTACTCGTGTATGTGCGATCGTTAGAACACATAGCGATCCAAATGAAGTGTTATTTTTTCTGTCTTCCTAATTCTGTTGTAGCTGAAGTTTGTTCATGTCCTGTAAAATAAAGGAGTGAATGAAAAGATAACGTAAAATGCGTTTACTAATACAAAAAACCGGTCAAGAGCGAGTCAGACTCGCCCAACGAGGGTTCCGTACAAACTGGTAGATAAAAGGGGGAAATTATATATTTTTTTATGTTTTCCTTTATAAATCGAAAAATTTACATCGTAAAAATATTTAAAACCCTGTTTTAGCTTGTGCTAATTAAGCTCTTTCATATAACACGATACGGTTAAAGCACTTTAAAATTTGGACCCTCCTTCCTTGCATAAATATTCTATTTTATGTGATTAAATTAAAAATGTACAGTTTTCGGATTTTTTCCTTTATGTGTACTATATGACAATGCTTTTTGCCAAATTTCAAAGTTATAAGTCAACGGGAAGTACCATAGGTTTTGATTCCCTTGCGTCTTAACAGACAACAAAGTGATCCGTTTTTTCCTTTTGAGGTACGGAACCCTAAAAATGAACTTAGCGAGCCCTAGTAATAGCACATGATAACATATACTTACAATTAACCGCGGGAATAAAACTATGTAACGAGTAAGGCATTAAGCGTGAATAACATATCTTGTTCTTAAACGTATTGTTTTAAGGTAAATGTAATTCTAGGTTTACTGATATTTTTACTGATTAAAATAATGAGGTGAATGGAATGAATACAATGTCCTCCTCCTCCTCCAATATTTTAAAGGGGAAAAATAACCGGACCCCACCAAGCTATAAAATGTGTTATTTTGATCTATTTAGTATTATTTTCTAACAACGTCATTCAATGTGGAATATGCGAATGGGTCATCAACGATATATGTAACCTGTGTATCTTTGATTGTGAGTAGATCGGTTTCTTAGAGACAAGCGAGCTCCAGTGTAGACCTTCCCGGTACATAAAATAATTTGTTTTAAATAGTTCCAATCGTTATTTTACCACAAGCCGTGACAACTCTATTCAATACTAGCGTTAATAAAGTATACTTTTATAAAACCCCTTCTTGCACTTAACCACAGCTTTATTGCTTTAATGAATTATCTATACACATCTTATATTTATTAAATTTCTTACGTATACATTTCGACAATATATTTCCGCCGGCAGCGGGAGCGGGCTTAAGCTGTCGGTAAGGCCTACAGATTGAGGAATCTCCTGCGCAGAAAGACTGCCTTTTGTATTTGACCTTTGATACAACTATCTAGCGATACAAATTATTAGCTCTACTCAACAAATCTATAAATCATTGTCTAATAAATACTTAAATGCCTGTACGCTTTTCGTAGCCATTTGTGTCGTAGCTCCGACTACGGGCTGGCTACGAGAAGCGGCTACGAGCTACGTGGAACTTGGGAAAGTGCATTCATGTAAAATATACTGGCTGTTAAACAAATTATCTTAGATATATCAATGAATAAGAAGTACTTTATGCACATCGGCTCGTCAACATGAATGGAAAGCGCGCCAAAATTCTTATGAATGGTTAGTGAATCACCGCGCTTCCATCCATTCATCTGCCGCGAGCGACTGAGTCAGTATTTTCGGGGAAACCGGCCGATAACTATGTAGTTATATTTAACTGTTATTACATTACACGGTTATCGAATCGAGTGGCGCCGGAGGCTGTTTCGAATCTTTTGGACTTTGAACTGGTGAGAAACTGGTACCAAAAGAAATGACTAAAACTGAGATTAACGGCATAAAAAATTTAATAGAAGAATGCGTACTTATACTAAATTTGGATATCTATAAATAACAATGTAATTGACGGTGACTAATGGGTTATATTATCAATATTATCACAATCCTAGTATCGTATCAGTATCATGATAGTTACCTTTTCACGATCAAAGGGCTTCTTCAAGTTCCACAGCTATCTCTGTATTAAATTTCATACCGATTGGTTCAGCCATGATTTGTGTCCATGTAAATTAATAAAGTCTCTTAAAAACTTCAAATTGACTCAGTACATTCAACGTAAAACGAGCATAATCGATTATGTTGTTATTGTTTAGAGTATCAAACTGTCAAACTTTTCGGGATAAAAAGTATGCCAGATCCTTCTACATAGTTTAAGTAATAATCATGACAAATTTCATCCAAATCCGTACAGTAGTTTTGACGTCCATCGCATACACCGCACAGACAGAGACAAAAAAATTAAAAAAATCTGTTTGGCTTCTGTATAACACAGATTTTGACCCGTTACAGTCGTATTATATGTAATTATGTATAGAGAAGAAAATTAAAATTAAAATTATTTAACTACGCGGGTGAAACCGCGCTGCTGCAGCAGCCGGGTGCAGCTAGTTTATAAATCGGCGATTACGGTGAATCTATATTTAAATATAATAAATAAATATTTGTGGACATTTCACACAACACTATCTAGCCCAAACTAAGCAAAGCTTGTACTATGGAACTAGATGGCTGATAGAATACATATATACTTTTTTGTTGTAAATATATACATATGATACATAGAAACACCCACACACAGAACAAACATCCATGCCCATCACACAAATGTTTGCCCTGGGAGGGGATCGAACCCACGACCTACGGCACAGCAGGCAGACATACTACCAATGAGCCACAAGGCCTGTTTTTATTATTTACCTATCATAATACTCGTACCAAAGAATACACTCCAAGTTGCATTTAATCCAATCTGCTCCATATAACTATATACAAACAGATTTATTTTTAGTAGGTTTTTGATATGTACCTAATCCGAGTACAATATGAATCGGTGATATATTTTTTCCCGACTGCGCAAGGAGAGTTATGTTTTTCGAGTGTATTTATGTTTATATGTATGTATGTATGTATGTATATTTCTATATGATCGTCTACAGCTTAAATGGCTTGACAGATTTGGATGTGTGAGGTTAGATTCATCTTCACTCCCTGAGTGTCATAGGCTATATTTTTTTATAATAATAAAACAACTCTCGCAAAAAATACGCTATTTCGTAACATCCAACGATCATTTTCTTAAAAAAATAAGTGATTTTACTAGAAAATTTCTAAATAACTTAAAAAAAAATGTAACCTTTTACATCGACTTTGCGCATACTTTCTCACAAAAAACGTACACTCAACAACGTATCAAGCGTAAAGAAAAAGTAAACTAGACTGCAAAAATCGCACTTCTGCAGTTGGGTATGTTTTTTTTCTTTAAAATATATATATATATAATATACTCGTACTTGTTATTTCATGAACCGTACTAGTTAATAAGCGTCGATAACACATTTGCTTGTTCATGAGTCATCCAATATTACCTAAATTGTATCTAAGTATACCTACTTGCTGAAGAATTAATAATTTTGCTTATATTTTTTATCAGTTCAAGTGCGATGGTTTTGTGGTGCGGATATTGTAAATAAAAAGATTAGCAACCCAAGTGTGTTGTGATATCTAAAATGATTTTTCATGTGATGACTCATCTCGCCTCTATCAATTTACATTTTCATATTTTCATCTCGTTTTCAAGAGATGCAGTGCAGTGGCATTTTCACTGCATTGCACCGCACACAGCTTACAAAAGTTTTCGCGTAGCCTCAGTTTCTCCCTTTAGCTAGTTACTAGGAACTACAGGTAGTCGAATATTTTATTTTTTTATTTAATTAGTTTGAATTACCTACTGTAAATAATTCAAAAACAAATGAATGTCACATTAAAAAGAAAAATGTCCCCCATTTGTTGTCTGTCGAAGTTTAACATATTTCTTTTTCCTCGTTCTGACCTTAACTCCCTCCGGGATTAACGTAGCGACGCGGCGTGAAGCGTCTAAAATGCTTTGATAGTGGATATCAGATAATGGATCTCGGTACTCGATGGCCTCATCGCATTGCATTTCCATCAGAATCTTTATCTTTCATCCCGCGCCCCGCACCCTCTGCTCGTGGCGCCCTGCAGCAGGAGCGCAGAAGGCTGACCAACGGACCGATGGGTTCGTTTTTTACCCGACTGTGCGAGGTGGATAATATTTTTCGGTTGAATTTGTAATTCAAATTCAAAATTCATTTATTTCGGGCTAATTGCACCCATATAATTTTCACAAAAAGCATAACAAAATCATACAATAAATCATAATTAGATAATTAAAATGCATGTATTTAATACCTTTAAACGAGCAATTCTTGTGTATATATATAATCTGAATCTCGGAAATGGCTGCAACTATTTTAATGAAATTTGGTTTTTATGTAGATTAGGGGACGATAAATCGATCTTGCTAGGTAAAATTTTTAGTGAACCCGGTTTTGCTCGTATTTTCAGTCATACAAAATCCGAGTGGAGCTCGGTCGCCCAGGTACTATTTCTTTAAATAATTTGTCTACTCTATCTAATCTACTTCCGATTAGCATGCGTATGTAAATATAATGACAATGCAATATTAATATAATAGGTATGGATATGATCCTTTGGAGCCGGAAGGTAACTAAGTATAGGAATTTTGTCTGTCCTTTTTGCTAGATAAGACGATTTGTTTTATTGTGCTAGATTAACCTAACCTAACCTAACCTAGCACAATATAGCTAATATAATTGACAATAGACTTGATAATCATATCAATATTAACCAGCGACCTATATAATAATAATTGTTGCTATATTGATATTATCATGTCTTACGTTATCACCGAATGAAGATGATGATGTAAAGAAGACTGCGACTTGTACTTAAAGTTGAAAGTGCTAAATATTATTTTGTTGTCTTCAGTATCTTCCATTACCTACATACACACGATAGGGTTGGTTTCAACATCGAGCCGTGAGATTACCATTGGAACTACCTATTACCTAACTACCCACCATTATGGTGGGTACAGACTGGTGAAACGTAACATGAAATGTATCATGCAATGAAAGATTTTACCGTACACATTGCTGCAATGTATCATGAAAGGCAACAATTTCTCATAGTTTGGACGTCTTGTGCGCGCGAAATGTGCATTTCACGCGCACGCTACGAGCATAAGCATTACAAGCCGCGCGCGGAGCGACCCACGATTTGTCGGAACGAACGAACACAAAGGGCACGCTGTCGTACGCGGGAGGTTCGTAGGGGGCCATTCATTTATTGCGGAAGACTATTTATACCAGTTTTTGACCCCCTCCCCCCCCCCCCCTATATAAGAAAAAATAAGAATAGGCCTCCCCCCTCCCCCCTGTGTAATATTTATTACGTAAGAATTCAACGCCAACAAGACTCAAGCCTGCCTTTACTCCGCCAAAAAGAGTGAGTTTCTTTTGTCTCCAACTTTCCGAAACGTACCCATATCATTGGCAGACCGTCTTGAACTGCTGGGACTCACGTTAACCCCAACAATGAACTTTAAGGGCTACCTTGAATCTAAGGCTAAACTGGCTAGTAAAAAGCTTGGCATCATTAAAACACCTATGCATCATGTTTGCAGACGATGCAACAATCTATATTCAACAACAAAAATTAACCAAAACAGAGCTCGAAAGCGAAGTTAATAATACCGTCAAAACAATAGTAAACTGGCTAGAATCTATAAATCTAACAGTAAATATACAAAAAACTAAACTCATGCAATTTCACAATTACAAAACTCAACCAATTTTGGTAAATATAGTAAACAAAAACGTGAAAATAAATGAAATAACCGAAGCCAAATTTTTAGGTGTAACTTTAGATAGTCACCTAAACTGGAAAAGTCACATAACTGAAATAAATAGTAAATTAGCAAATTATAGTTACGCTTTATCTATGCTTAGTAGCATTGTTGATAAAAACACAGCAAAGAGTGCTTATTATGGTTATGTTTACCCTCATTTGACCTACGGAATTATGTTCTGGGGAAATTCTGTAAATGTAGAATCCACATTCCTATTACAAAAAACATGCATCAGAGCCATATACAAACTACAAAATAGAGATTCTGTACGCAACATTTTTAAAGAAAATAGCATATTAACATTAACTAGCATATATATATTACACATTTGTTTATTCATCACAAATAATACAAATATTTTCTCCGACATGAAATCTGCACGGTATGAGCAATTACGCCACAAGCACCAACATAAAATATGCATACCACAAGTAAATAGCACTATGTTTCATAAAAGCTCACTTATAACAGGTATAAAAATTTATAATAATTTACCACTAGAAATTAAGACCTTAAATGGCAATAAGTTTAAAATTAGTTTAAAGAAATGGCTTGCAGATAAGGCATTTTACAACTTAGATGAGTATTTTAAATATACAAGCCCATTTAATTACCTATTTATAAGTTAGCTGTAGATAATGATAATAGTATAGATAGATAATAGATTTTTATCTTTTTACATATGAAAAACCATTTAATTACCTGTTTATATTATATGTTAGCACTGTAGGTAGTAACAATGATAGATTTATATATTTTCGATATACAAATAGCCAAAGAAAATTTGTAACCAAAGATTTTTCACATGGAAATATTATTATTAACTTCCATTAGAAATTGTATACTACATAAGAAATTATTATAGTACATAAGAACTCAATGTTGCACGCCCGCAATGGGTAAACTGTTGAAACCAATATTTTTTAAGAACTATTTTTTGTACACAGTTATGAGCAATAAAGTATATTTGATTTGATTTGATTTGATTTGATTTGATTTGTTAGGTGATACTTCACACCGGAACGACTGCTTCATCTATATCAAGCACAGGTCCGATCGTGTATGGAGTACTGCTGCCACCTTTTTGATGGATCAGCCAAGTATTAGCTGGAAGCTTTAGAATCAGTGGACCGGCGAGCTGTGAGGTTAATCGGTGACGATAAACTACCTGCTAAGAAGCTACTTAGTCTCGAGCACCGCCGTAAAGTAGCATGTCTGTCTATTTTCTACAGGATTCATTTCGGGGAATGTGCGCAAGAGCTTCACGACCTAATTCCACCCTCCCCATTTCACTACAGGACTGGCTGAAAGTCGGCGAATTACCACCCATTTCTCGTTGAAATGCCAAAAATCCGTACTCAGCGATATCGATTCACATTCCTGTTGCGTACTGCACAAGAATGGAATTCGTTGCCGCCATCTCTGTTTCCTGAGACCTACAATCTTGGAATTTTCAAGGCTAGAGTGAATAGATATCTTCTAGATCGACGAGCTCCATCCTCGGCCACACCGTCGCTAAACATCAGACGAGTTGGTGGTCAATAGTAGATCTATCTTCTAAAAAAAAATCTAAAGGAAAAAATTAATACACGTTTGGTTTATTGTAATGTTTATTTTTCAAAGTAACAATTTTTAGGAATATTTATTTAAACTTTTATCACATCCGAGCGCACTTCGGCACTCGCGCGGTTGTCCGCGCTATTTCAGAGTATAATTTTAATTTTTGTGATCTTACGTAAGAACTACCAAGACCTTGTGAGAAAAAATAAGACATGGTTGACCCCACCCCTCTAAATCATCTTACGTAATTAATGAATGGCTCCTAGTGAATGCGAGGTAAGAGCGCGCTAAGTATGTGTCCACGCTTGCACCGAACATGCAATGAAAGGTAGACTGATACATTTCATCATTTCATGATACTTTTCACCAGTCTGTACACACCTTAAGAATTCATAAGATAAATTGATTTGATACTTAAGTAAGATAAGTTCCTTGCACTGAACAAAACACAGGCTTTTCTCATGGATCAATTGAGTTAACACAATTATAGTAAAAATAGGTTGATGATCTCTTTATTGGACACATCATAAAATTTACAATCAAGAGAAATTAATAAGAACTAGTGTTACAACTGGCGGCCTTATCGCTAATAGTGATTTCTTCCAGACAACCTTAGGATGGAGAGGAACGAAAAAAAAGTTGTGTTATTTGGAATACTTTTTCGAAATTAGTCTTTTATTTATTTATTCAGTTTGTCAAGGTCAAGTAGAAACCACGTCGTGGTCTGGTCTCAAATTATCCCATTTTCATTAAATTTGTAAGAAAATAAAACACTTATGTACCTACTGTTCGGTGGTTTCCGAAAATGTTGTCCCTCGAGTCGAACCCTCCATAGGTCAAACGGTTAGCGTCTATGTTATTTATAAATGCTAAAGTTTGCTAAGGTCAAAGGACGGACGGATTTTATTTCATAAATTTCGGGAAAAATGGAAAATCTGAGATAAACATACGTAAATGTAAATGTCACGTAATAAACGCAAATGTAACGTACTTTCAAATAAAAATTTACATCGCAAAACGTTTATTAGTTAGGCCGAGACTAATATCATGTTACTAAACTAAGGTGCTTTCGCGTAAAGCGCGTCTATCAAAATGCTGTGTCGTCGGCCTTTATCAGTCTGCGGTGCATTTGAACTTACATACTTATTTAAGCTTTATTTTCATAATTAATACAATTAATGTACAAATTTAAATAAAAAACAAAATTAATTCGACGTAATGGCGAGTTAAACATAATTAATTTTGTATAAATATCTCGCGCCATGCTCTGATGGGCATCGGTTCTGAATCAGCGGCGATGTGAGTAACTATACAGTGCCGCCAGAATGCGGCTCCTGGCGCCAAATATTCACGGACTCAGAATACCTAACGCAAATGTTTCATCGGACACACAACCAAAACAAAATAACTCGAATTCCATAAACCTGATTAATTTTTCTACCAGAAAACAAAATATCGGGCGCATAATCCAATTTATCGTGCTGTCTGCAATGATCATCGAATGCATTTCCGCCAAAGAATAAAAAACATGGAAAAAATCCACGTGTGATAAAAGCAGGTGACGATCAGATATTAATCGAATTGTATATATTATTTGGCTATTATCGAATGCATTTTGTAAAAAATATAATCTTCTTTCTTACGCAGTCGGTTAAAAAACGATCATTCACGCTCACGACGTAAGTAGTTCCAAAGAGTTTCACAAACCCGGATCTACTCTCGAGGTTAATTTTAACCCGCCCGCTGCAGTTCTGACTAACTTTACGAACCTGACTAACGTTTACCTTACACAAGATTTGCCAATTACAAATTGCGGCAAACACTAGTCTAGAGTACTCACTCTGTCGTAAAATTGAGGAAGTGACTCACTATTTACCCGGAACTGTGATTCAATTCCGATCTGAGTCAAGTCGAGATCTAGCATCTGGCGCCGCTTTGTCATTTAGGATATTGTTTGTGACAAGATAGAGTTTAATTTGTTATCGTGTTTGGGGGGTAATTAGGCCGTTTTGCTTCTAAGTGCGCCAGTGAAGCACGCGCACGTGGCGTCACTATGGGAGAGTTGTATAGATGTGTCATTTCTCACAGGCGCGATCTTTCATATACTTTATAGTGTGTTCTCACCTATCTATTTGTACTGATACTGGGGCCACACGTGTTAGGTACAATAAGTTTTAGTTTGTTTTTCAACATGAGATTAATTGTCATCATTGAATAATTTAAGGATAATTTTAGTTATTTTTCAATGTCTAGACTAGATAAGGGACCAAAAGTTGTTACGCAAGGTCTGGTGTCTCGTTCGGTGATGATAATCTGATCGAAGATAACAGCTAGTTTCCAGGCGTCTGGTGACGGCGGCGACGCGACGATCCGCCCAGACAAGATAGGCAGATACTAATATTATAGCAACACCGGGTGCAATTATCATCTGTTTACTCATGTTTCTACTTAACAGGTACTTACTGAATAAGTCGAGGCCACATCAAGATTATATTAAAGTAGTGGATTAGTATGTCGCGGCTTCGTACGTTTGCTCTAAGATATTATTCAGGCAACAAGTGTGAAGCACTGGGCCTCAAGGCTGCTAAGTGAACATCACTCGCTCGCTGATACAATTCAAAGACAATTTTGACAAATTGTTAGTCTATTTATATAGGTAGTAATAGATTAGCAATTCGTCAAAATGGTCTTTGAATCGTATCAGCGAGCGGCGAACGAGTGATGTTCACTTAGCAGCCTTGAGGCCCTGGGCTTCGTAAAAATAAATTAGTGATGTTATATTTTTCGTTTCATATAATTTAGTGGTGTTTATTTAAGTCATGGCGGTGTGTTATTGGCGGAGGCGGGCCCTCCCACCGGCGCCGGCGCAGGTTTGCGGCTATGTTTTGCTATCTGGTTCCTATAATACAAGCTTAGCTCAGACTGGGGCTAGAATATGAAAATGCCTACAAATATACATTTAATTTACCTATCTACATTTATTTTAAACCGCGAGCAATTCCGTAACTATAAGAATGATTTTTCGTACCTTTAAACTGAACCGAGTCAGTATGTTCTATTACTCACAAATATGATCTACATCTAAACAGGAAAGCTGATACTACATATTATTTTGTTTGCTAGTTAATACGGCAGTATTCCTAGAAGCAGTGAGCATCTGTCTCGCCGTCGCGGCGCCTCCAATTTGAGAAAGATAGTCATCACGGCAGAAATGCGCCAAATTTGGCGAGCCCGGCAGGGCACAGGTTAACTAGAGGCGGGAGCGCATGTTACATCATACGCTCCGCCTACGGAGAACCTGAATAATAAGGTGTTCGAGATGTTTTACATGGGAAAAGCGAGGATATCATTTTCAACACTGTTTGTGCCTCTTACCACCACAAACACGAGACTAATATTATATACTTATTTCACAATCTCATTTCTATTTCAGTGCATAATAATGCTGTTAATAAACAGCCTCACTTAGAAACTCGTTCCAATGTCAAGTTACCACCTTTGACATGAGTATTAAGAAGTAGGTAGGTATACTTATATATATCACACACTATGTCATTCAATAATTATCTCGCAATTCAAATAAAAAACAGATGAGAATTATTAATTTCACATTTCAGATCATTATTTTTACAGCATTATAAAAGATAAATTAATGTACCTAACATGTAAAATAGGAAAATACCTGTCACTTTTTATCCGACTGCTCAAGAAGAAAGATTATGTTTTTTGATTGTTTGTATGTATATGGGTATGTATGCATATATGTTTCTTTATTACCTCTTACAGCCCAAACGTTTTCATTTTCCCATTTTCTCCTCATTAACAACAACGACCCAAGGCACGGTTGAATGGGATATACTGCTCGCACTCGACACAAGTCTGTACTTACAAAACAGCTATTTTTTTGTCGTCCCGCTCGATGTTCCGAGGGAACTACGACATCGCACAGGAAGTACCGTTTTGCTTCCCCGCGGCGCGATTGCCATGACAACCTTGTATCCAGATACTTCACACCACTGCTATCGAAAGGCCACTATACAGAAGACAACACGCTGCTAGATAGTAGATACTCAAACCATCCGGAGCACTAGGACACTCAGCATTGCTCATAATCCCGCTCATAAATATAGGACAGCCGTTGTTCGTCTTCTCCCTCCATCGAATCGACCGCATTCTGTAATAAAGTTTGGCAGCGGCGGCAACACCAGCCCAGGCGAGTCACTGCGATCTTCTGTGATAACCCCTACCGCGTTACTGCACCTCCTCCAATCTTATGCTGATCGTATAGTCAGTACATGACCTTGGGGGAAGAGGTTTTGATCTCATCGGGTGAGATTAGATGGTCTCCAAGGTGTCGGCTTCTGCTTTGTTGCAGAGGCTCGGACTCGCACAAGACATATGTGCGTTTCGTCCTTTGTGCGTCACAGTATCAGTATCTATTCGATTCCTGGGTGGAAATTGAGTTCACAGTTCGATTCCCGCCCAGGACCAACATTTGTGTAATGACGATGAGCATGGGTGTTTGTTCTGTGTCTAGGAGTTTCCATGTATATTAAATGTATTTTCACTTTTGTATAGGCAAGTTTTTAATGTTTTAGTTTTAAATGCCACTATCAGTGCCACCTATCCTACTCCGTACATGGTTGCCTGGAAGAGATCGCTTTAAGCGATAAGGCCGCCTATTGAAAGATTAGCCATAGTAATATTGTCTTTTTTTTATGTGTTTGTACAATGTGGTCTTTTAATAAAGAGTTATCTATCTATCTATCTAAATATGATTTTTTTAAACTGGTTCCCGTTCATATAATACCAGTTTCCTTTAGTTTAGGGCTATAATATGACGTTGTGTGAAAAAGTCCCTCAATATTAAAAAATAAGGTCTGATCAACATTTTTGCATTGGATTTCTGACTAGGCTTTCTCTGTCAATCGGTCAACGTAAAACTACTAACTATATTATTACTTCCCACAGTCTCATAGTATAAATAAGTTCTTTAGAGTACTATGGAGTAGTATTCGTGAGCAGTACACGTAGAGTCGTAACAGCAATCTGGTGAGCTCCCGCTGGTTGCAGTCATTCGGGGCGGCGGTAATCCCTCGCCACGGGAGCCGCCCGGGATATCCGGGATCCCGGGCCATTTGCAAGTCAATGGGTGACAGACATCACCCCGCATTACTCGCGAGCCGGGGCGGGCGGGGGTTAGCGCACCCTTTGTGTAGGGCGGCTGTGAGCCGCGCCACTTCACTTCTGCTTTACGCTCTTCATTATTATATGACAGATGCCCTTTTATGATATTAAAATGTCAGAATAGACTAAAATATTCATATAATACTTACTCATTAATTAAAAATAAAAAAATTGTCAGGATTTCTCATTTTCACGTACACGGAGTAAGAGTAGTAGTAGGTAGTATCTTAATTATTTATACTAATAGAAATAATTATAAAAAATACAAAATCAATAGAATTTAAATACTTATGTTAAAAATTAGTCATTGTATTTCTATCATCAATATTTGCATATTTTGTTGTTCATGATCGACAGATATTTATTAAGAAGGTTGTGGTCGAAGGCTTTTTTTATAATTTTTTTTATTTAATTTTTATCTCCACAGACACCAGGGTCCGTGACCTTGTCATGATTACAAACTATTGTTTACTACGTAACGAACGTGGTCGAAAGTTCATAGCAGTATTAGCAGACCTAGCCTGAAATAAGGAATAGCTCAAGTCAAGTGCGGTTGCCTGGTTTACCCCGTTGGTAAATTATGACAAATTCTAAATTTAAGGGTGGAAGTTACCCGTTTTAATAACTCATAGTTGAAATACCTTCGGATCCTTTCGGAACGGACGTCCTTCGCGCATGTAACAGACTGAGCGTTGCTTTGGGCCACCATTGCTTACTTGCCATTGATCAGATTAAATAACTCCTGGTGATAATAGGTACTTACATATATTATGCTGAAATACTTAGTTATTTAAGTTTCTAAAGTGTACGGGTCCAAACTGCATAAATAATTGCGATCTCACAAACACGCATGACGCATCTCGAAGATAATGAGGAGGCGCGTAAGAGAGAGGTTAGCACAGCACCTGTCTCATTTCTAGCTGGACCGCTAGCAGCTGAAGCGGCCCAGACCGGATTCCTATGCTTTCACATTCCACGCGCGGACGCGAGCCGCAGCCACCGGCTCGTCTGAATCATGGCCCAGGAATGCGGACCACCGCGGCCCGCTGCGAGATGCGACCCGCGCGTGGGAACCGCTGCCACGAGCTGCTTTACGTAATAGCCGTGCGGTTTTAGGCCTGGAAACAGGCGAAAATGTGGTAAACATCTTTCACTGAGAGTGAAGAGTTGAGAAAATATTCCTCCCAAGCAGTGGTGGTGAAGAATAAACTTCTACTAAGCACCATTGCAATAGCTAGTGCGTCAATTCTTTCCCCCGTAACCGTTTCAGTTGTCGCCCACTTGATTTGCATTTTTTATATGTCTATGCATTAACTGTCTTACTTATAAACGCTGAATAAGCGCTTTTTAATTAAATAGTGATTTGTTCCGTTTTCGCGCGTCACAGTTTCCGTCTGATAGAAAGTGACAAGTCCTTATTCAGTGAATAAGATTTTAACATGCGTTTATAAGTAATACGGTATAAGTATAATATGTAGCACATGCCATGCAACATTGTTTCTTTTTTTCTCAGTCTCCTCTTCTCTCTTCCCTAAATAAAGCTTACTTAACCCCCTACGTTGACGTGTATAAATATATTTCTTTATCTGAGGGGTTACCAGAATCAATAGCAATCTTATTTCAATATTATTTTGTACTTCGTCTTAATCTCTCAACTGTAGAAAGAACGAGACAATAGTCAAATCAAATCAATATTGAAATAAGACTGCTTGAATGCTTGTGGTACAGTCCCTGTGGGCTTGCCGGATGCACAGTAGTTTCCAAATGAAAAAAAAAAACCGGGCAAGTGCGAGTCAGACTCGCCCACCGAGGGTTTCGTACAAATTAGTAGATAAAAGGGGGACATCGTATTTTTTTTTCATATTTTCCTTCTTATACCGAAAAATATACATCGTAAAAACATCGTTCTTAAGGATACCAGACGATGGAGGCGAAAAATCTCTCACAACTAAGGTCAAGGCAAATATTACAGGAGACAGCCAGCTAGACCTACAGGCTGAATGCTCGCCGAGAACATCGCCCTCCATCCATAGAGCTGCGCAAGCAAAAGTCTACGAGGGGGACCTTAGGGGTGCAGCTCGCCTACTTACTTCCGACTGCACATTCGCCCCCTCAAACGAGGCTACTCTGGCGGCCCTTAAGGAAAAACACCCCGGGCCCGTACTCCCCCCACAGATCCCCCCAGCGGCTGACCCCTTGACGCCTTGCCTGACAGTAACAGCCGAAGACGTTGTAAAGGCAATTAATTCCTTTCATCGTGGGTCAGCTCCCGGTCTCGACGGCTTACGCCCAGAGCACCTTAAAGAGCTGATTTCTCCATCCGCCGGCGACAACGGTCCGAAGCTACAGGAGTCCCTGACGAGGCTATGCAATTTCTTGTTGGAAGGACATTTAAACCCAGAAATATGCCCTGTCCTCTACGGGGGTTCCCTCTGTGCCCTCCAAAAAAAAGATGGGGGAATCAGACCTATCGCGGTAGGTAGTACCATCAGGCGTCTCGTGGCTAAGCTCTGTTGCCAGGCTGTTAGAAACAACATGGCAGCCTATCTACAGCCACACCAAGTAGGTTTCGGTACCCCTCTCGGTTGCGAGGCAGCAATTCATGCCACACGAGCTTTCGTCATGCGCGAAGGTAGCGACGATGTCCTACTTAAACTAGACATCCGCAACGCATTCAACAGCGTCAGCAGAAACGCACTGCTAGAAGAGGTCCGAAATCTAACACCTACTATATACCCCTTTCTGAGACAATGCTACTCATCGCCGAGCAGGCTTTCATTTAACAACAATTGCATTCTGTCTCAGGTAGGGGCACAGCAGGGGGATCCTTTGGGCCCACTTATTTCAGCATGGCCATCCACAAGGCCATCACGTCTCTGAAATCCCCACTTAACGTCTGGTATTTGGACGATGGCACCATAGGTGGAAGCCCGGAGATAGTAGAGAGAGATGTCAGGTCTCTTTTCCCTGCTTTAAAGGAACTCGGTTTAGAGGTAAATACCACTAAATGCGAGTTTTTTGCTTGTAGCCCGTCTGCCGCTGAATCGGGGCCCACATTCGCATCTCTCATTCCTGGGCTCAAAGTTGTGGAACAGGAGTCGCTACATCTCCTAGGAGCTCCCATTTGCGCCGAGGGAGTATCAGAGTGCTTGACGTCCAAAACGCAAATCCTGAGATCACTCGGAAATCACTTAAAGTTTCTTCCAGCACACGTCTCGCTAACTCTCCTAAGAAGCTGCTTCGCCATGCCTAAAATGACTTACGTCATAAGAACAGCTCCCATCCTATAAGGGTTCCGTTTTCTTTTGAGGTACGGAACCCTGATAAACTATTTTGATATTTTTTTTGTTTAATAAGTGACTTCTACACACACTGACACATCTACATATGATATAACTTATCGGTTATTATCAGTAAGAAATCATCTCGACTGATCATCACGAATTCACGACAGATGGAAATGTTCACTTATTTGCGTTGCGTGCGTCAGACACAAGCAAATACAATGAAAATTTCATTTTACAGAAAACATACACTCTCTACTATGGGATTAAACTGTACACATTTTAATTCTTATTTTATTGGTGTTTTTAACGCGGGTTTGATGTCTACTGAGTTTTTGGTTTAATTTTAATTACTGACAGCAGAAATCTGACCACAAATGATTTGGATAGATGAAGTTCTGATTCGATTCAGACCATAAATAGAACTAGACCTTCATCTATTGGTGATTCATTTTCTAAGGACACTTGTACCGAGCGAGCTGTCAAGAATACGCGCCATGAAAGTTGTCTTTAGTTAACTGGTCACAAAGCGGTACAGAAACGTACAGCGGCTGCCACCTGCCAGTAAAGCTAAAGTTGAGACATGTTTTAAATAACTTTGAGAGAACTAATTGAATTTTTCTCGATAACACTGTCTGAGCGCGAGTGTACCTGCACGAAATCCCCTCCACTCGCGTGTAACAGATCATCTTCTTTCGTGGCGCGTATTGTATAATGGATGTGTTCCTGCGGCAGTGTCGGCTGCGTCCGACTGCCGGGTATCCTGCGGCGGTACTCTGACGTGTAGTGGAGTGTAGGCGGGGCCTAGCTGGCTCCTCCTAGGCACCGCGCCGCCTCCGGTCCTCCTTCGAGTGAGGGAATCTGGTGCTAAGTACAAGCGGTAGCGCGCTGTAAAGAAAATTCGATAATCTGATAACATCTACACTAGAAATTGGCATGATTTATAACTGAATTAAACAAGTTAACATTACTCGACTGCATATGAGCGATTTTAGTGTAATATACGTTTTCCCGAGAAAATATGCGCAAAGCCACTGTGGGATGTATTTAAATGAGCATTGTTCTTGTAAGCGCACATATTTGACAAAAAAGTTCATTTGAGGTTACGGAAAAGCGTAATTTTGTTATATAGGGATAGTCATATTATTATTCCATTTTATTCAAACAAACTCTCGGGTCTAGCCGCTCCTTTGATACGTAATCAGTGGAGTCGAAGCCAACGCTGAGAAGTCTTTTACATAAAAAGAAAAACATTTAATAATATTTAGTTTACCAAATATGTAATTCAAGATGAAACTTTTGTATTTAGAAGACTAAGTTATGATGGGCAAATGCTCCCACATAATGAGTACGATGCGATATTTATTTTCTGTGTCGGAGTATCAGAATGAGAAAGTGGCACCAGCCAATTTCGTCTAATTGTACACAAATATGGATGACTTGAAATTGATTGAAATGAAATGAAATTTTCAGATAGACATGTTATTCCTAAACTAGTGAATTTGTTTCTACAATTTAAGACCGCTGTAGAGCGATTCACTCATTGAAGGTAGGTAAAATGACAGAACATAATAGTGACGTAACTTGTGTAACAAAACCAGCGACCTCGATCTCTCCGCTCGTGGCTTGTCCCACATGGAGTGTTCCGAGAAGCGGAACGGCTGCGGTTTGCAGTAATTTATATCCTTCGCGTGGGACTCCATTACCGACCTACCCAGTGTCCCAGTCTACACGAGCGGACAGCGGCGAGGAATTAAGACTTTATTACTAACCTTGTACACCGGCCTCTGTCGAACTAATCGCAAATTAACGGCGATGGAGAGACAATTATTGTTATTGGAGGAATTATTGGAAAGGTCGTTACGAAGAATCCGGTTAATATTTTGAGTATGGTTATTTTTGCCAGATTCGGACTATCAAATTGTTTGCGTGGGATCAAAAATATTTAAGGGTTTTTTTTTATTTATTAATTTTGTCTTCCTCTTGCACAATTATAAAAAAAAAGTAGTTAAACAATACACATCTTAGTTTATAAAAAACACGGGCCCGGAGTCTGTGGAGATTAATTTTGTCAAAAAAAAACCGGACAAGTGCAAGTCAGACTCGCCCACCGAGGGTTCCGTACAAACTAAATAAAAGGGGGAAATCATATTTTTTTTTTATATTTTCCTTCATAAACCGAAAAATATACATCGTAAAAATATTTAACACATTCCTTGCTCACTCGGTTCCGAGTGGAGCGGGGTATAGTAGCGGCGCCTCCCACTCGGATCCGAGCGTGCGTCCCGTTCGTTTTGTAGTACTTAGTCAGTAAACCGCCGGCGTTTGAGGCAGTCACCGTTGCTTTGCGCGGCCAATCTGTACTTAATCAAAATTCGCCTAAAAGTTTTGGTTCCCAGCTGAAGTAAAGGGTCTGCAGGGGGCGAAGAATGTGTTAAAAACCTGTTTTAGCTTATGCTAATGAGGCTCTTTCATATGATACCCCACATGATACGGTTAATTCACTTTAAAATTTGGGCCCTCATTCCTTGCATAAAGACACTATTTTTTTGTGATTGAATTAAAAATGTCCAGTTTTCAGATTTTTTCCTATATGTGTACTCTAACACAATGCTTCTTGCCAAATTTCAGAGTTCTAGGTCAACGGGAAGTACCCCATAGGTTTTGATTCCTCTGTGAGTGTCGAAATGTGCGTTTTTTACGACATATTCGGCTGTAACTTTTTTTTACGAAAACTGAGAAATATAATTTTTCTTTCTGCAGCAAGATACTATGGATCAGCGTATATAGTTTTAATTTCAACTCGATACCTTAACGCGTTCCCGAGATAAAGGTCTTGACACCCGGACGGACGGACAGACAGACGGACAACAAAGTGATCCTATAAGGGTTCCGTTTTTTCCTATTGAGGTACGGAACCCTAAAAAATAGCTTAAACCATATAAAACCTCTTGTATTACGCTGAAAAGTAAAATGATCCATACCTACTTAACTATTAACATAGATTGTTTGGCATTATGAATAATTCAAATCTAACTAGGTATATACATCGAGCATTATTCAAAGATTCCTAGATTAAGTTGTCTGGGTCAGTACCTACTCCACAGGTAAGTACCTAATAATATAATAAATTACAGTTTAAAAAACTAAAAAACACGCTGCAAATTATTGTGGTCAAAGTTCATTACAAGACTTTTCTAACAAATCCAAACACAGCTATGATACGAAGTTCCATCATGAAGTTCTAGTTCATATCTTCCGGCTCCATCATCAGATCAGTTCGACAGTACCATATTATTGTATTGTCATTAGAACTACATACAGCTGCCAATTTTCATGACGCTACAATCCTTGGAAGATGGTTAAATTAGTTACCTTAGATTTCATGTCGACCTAATAAAAGCGTGTTAAAAATATGGTTTCTGGCGAGTCACAAAACAACTTATACGCATGACCTAAATATTGTCGGTCCCAAAAGTTAGACAATACTTACATTACTCTCTTTATATTTTAATTGCGCCTAGCATCGCCTTAAGCCGTATGACAAGCGCACAGGTCGGTAGGCCTCGAACCCCGCGTTATTGCGCGCCACCCGCCGCGCGTCGCGGCTCACTACTGCATAATGCATGCTCCGAGATAAATTTTATTTGGTTTTCATTACACATTTATCTGGGCTCGTTGACTTCTGCCCCTCATTTTCTGATACAGTTGTCCCCTGACATGTTAATAAAATAATGTGAGCTAAAGATTTTATCCGGTGTCATAAATCACTAAAATCACCAAAATACAGCGCCCACTAGCTCGAACGTTTGATTAATAAATTCACTATGTATTTATGATTATTTAATAACGTTAAAACAAAATATTATTATGCTTACCTGCATATATATAAAAAAATAGTAATTGCAATTTAAGTTGATATCTCAATAAAAAGTCTTGTTTGTCGCTATTTCAGTGGAAAGACTATTTCTGTCACAGAAAATGCTGTGAGGTCGTTATTACAATAATAATACTGTTACGCCGTTAACCATTTTTTGGAAAGCCTTTCAGACCTACATTTCAGTAATAGTTATTTTACTGCTCAGTCAGTTTTTTTTTTTGTTATAAATACCTACGCAAAGTTTGATACGAAACAAGTATAAATTTAGAAAACTAAAAATAATGTATGTAATTTAAGTACTTAAGTGTTTAAATAAGTTTGTTTATGATAATGAGGATATGGACAAGATAACTCTGCGAACAGATATACATGAGGTGTTTATGACAGTGCGTGGTCCCGCCCTCCAGGGCGGCGGCGGTGAAGGGCGGGAGGTGCACCGAGGGCGGGCGCGACACATTTCCGACGGAACTCGCCCGCTTCCGGTCGCGTAACCGGCTTATTTTACCGGATATCGCTATATTTTCGTAAAAAAATAAAACACTTGTTTAAACTATCACGGTCATTCATTAAAACACAATTATTATTAACGGGATATTTACCGTGGTTCACGTTAATTTTGAGCTCCCGATATTTCGGCATAGTTACATGCACCATGTACAAAAACGTATGTACGTACGTACGTACGTATATGTATGTAAAATTAACGCGAACCACGGTAAATATCCCGTTAATAATAATAGTGTTTAAAAAAAATAAAAGTTTGATCTAAAAAGAATAAAATGTTACAGCGGCACTTTATACTTTCTGAGAAAACGTACTGTTTATTTTTTTGAAACATATCACCTTCTGGAAAATAAAACTTAATTGATCCGCGATTTCTTTTTATTGTCGAGCGAAATTTTTGCATCATATTGTGTGAAAATTATGTCTTGCTCTAAAAAGTTATTTGACAAAAGTGGACACGTGTTCTAATGTCGTAAAATCTGTGAATAATGTTTTCATCGGAAAAACTGTGGTGTTGTTACTACGTGGCTTATTCGAATGTGATGTGAGCGAGTGCGGCGCGGAGGCGGGCCAGACGCGGCGCGGAGGCGGGCCGGAGGCGGCGCGGGCGGCGGTGTGATGTTGTGGCTGAGTCCGGCGGAGCAACGGCGCATACATCACTTTTATCACGGTCAGTCGACACAGAGCGGTGGCCACATAATAGTCCCGCTATAACTGTTTGGCTTTCTTCTAGTGCAATAAAAAAAAAAATTGAACAAACGGGTTACTCACGTCTATTTAATCTCTGGCTATAATTTTAACCGCATACGCACATAAAATGTGTTACAACCACGTTAGTTTTCACAATAAAATTATAAAATGTATGTATATGTATAATATACATATGTACATCGCAGTCGCATGAAGTAGTCCCGTTTGCGGAAGGCCAAATTCATGATAACTGAAACCCACTACCGGTTGGCAGCATACCCAGCATGCTCCTGCATTTCCACGTCGAATGGCAATACATATGCGATGGGTCAGATAGACACCAGGATTTTCAATAACACTATTAAACCAATTAATAAAATATTGTAAGACCCGTACTTTATTGTTTTGATATACATATGTATTTGCATACGGAAACAAGTATCTATGTTAAAAGAAAAATAAAATAACAGACTGCAGAAAAGCAGTTTTTGCAGTTTACTTACGATTTCGTTACGCTTGATACGCTGTTGAGTGTACGTTTTTGTGAGAAAGTACGCGTAAAATCGCTGTAAAATATTATAAATGCGCATTATTTAGAATAATTCTAGTAAACTCACTTGTTTATTAAATGAGATAGTTCGTTGGAGGTTACAAAAAACGCATTTTTTTCTTTTTGCAAGATATTTATTATTATTATTACAAAAAAATATAACCTATGACACTCTGGAAGTGAAGACGAATCTAATAACACCTCGCACATCAAAATTGGTCAAGCCGTTTGGGCTGTAGGCTGTTATATAGAAACATATATTCCCACATACATATATACTCGTACAAACATATATTCAATGGGAATAATTTTATATGAAAAGGCCGAACGAAACATTTTAATTCCACATTTATCGTACGGACTGCTTAATTTGTGGAATACCCTTCCTGAATTGGATGCAATCTGGGGGTATTTAAATCGCGAGTGAATCGGTTTCTTCTAGGTAAGCGCGCTTCATCGTAGACCGCAACATCGCTTTACATCAGGTGATTTGGCGGCCAAGCGCAAACCTATATTGTATAAAAAAAAAGAAAAAGATCTCAACGTAAAACTGTTACTCTAAAACTGTTACTTGTTTTATATGTTTTGTAAAGATTTTATTATAACACTTTGTCGGCGTGATTAATATGTATTGGTACCTGTACCAAATCACAGCTTTCAATTACTAATCTTTGTGCAAAGCTGCAGCTAAACACACAGACAGACAGATGGATATGGCAAAACTATATGGGTTTCTTGTTGACTACAGAACTCTAACAAGTATCAATGTTAAAAGAAAAATAAAATACCCGACTGCAGAAAAGAGGTTTTTGCAGCCTAACTTATGATTTTTTTAATTTTGATGTACCCAGTGTCACTCTCACAACTAAGACGAATCTATTGACACCACTCACATCAAAATCGGTCACGCCGTTTAGGCTCTAGGGCGTGTCAAAGAAATATACATACATACACTCGAAAAACATAAACCTCCTTCTTACGCAGTCGGGTAAAAAGAGATCATACAGTTTTTACCCACCTACAACGACGAAACGTATCTTTAAATTAAATAATCAGGAAAAAATATATTTATAACTTGTTACACATATTTTCGTTAATATTTAATATGAGAACAGTTGATGAGCATTTGTCTATACAAAAAAAGAAAACGGTACCTACATTTAGACATTATCCAATTTCGATAGTGCTCTCTTATGTAATTGTATGTTTTGCATTTTTAAATTTAATTATAACTAAAAACTTTAAGAATTTAAAATACAAATAGGATACAAAATTGGAGGAATAGGAATACAAAATTATTGTATGTAAAAATGCACGTTGTACTGGCGACAACAGTGCGCTAAACGTTCCCCTTCAAACACATGTACATGTAGCTACTAAGAAAATAATGTCCCTTCAAAGAACATTCGTAGGAACCGTAGATGATAATTTACAAAATTTGCTACGATAGACTTTCTAGGAACGGACAACATCGTTTATGTCTACGATATCTACTACGTGTAATACGTAGCAACTGTCCAACGAAGCGACGAGTGAACTTATACCTGGATGCGGCTACGATTTTTTTTTTTTTTTTTTTTTTTTAATGTTGAGCCAAGGTCCCTAGTATAAGTTCTAGGATTGAACTAGTTATTCACTAATACTTATATAATATTTTATATTACAGTTCTTCTTTCTCTAGTTACTTATAAGATTTACTTACATCTTTACATCACATTTTCAGTTTACTTACATTTATATCTATTTTACATTTATTTCTTCCTATCTAAATAACTGTACGTCTTGTATTTACTGTTTTTACCTAATCCTATAATTTTATATCTATTACATTTATTTTTGCTGCGGTGTATATAAATCAATATATAGCCGAACAAATTCTTATCTATCTAGTCTTATTTCTATTGATTACTATCTTTGCTATTTCTAAACAGTATTTTACAAAAGGCTCTGTACTGTGTTTGCTAGTTAATAGCTCATTTAAATTGTCTCTGTCAATTTTCACTCCCAACTCTTGTTCCACGTTGAATCTCTGCCGCGAATACGCTGGACAGTCTATAATGACGTGCAGCACGTCTTCGATGGCGTCTGGCTCACAGACGCACGATGAACTCTCCTTGCACTTGAACCGATTCAAATACTGGGAGAATCCACCATGCCCTGTGAGTATTTGCGTTAATTGCGGCTACGATTGCTCCGTACCAGCTTTTCTATTATGGTCATTATTGGACTATTAGCTCGCTTTTTCTACGCCCATTAGTTGAAAAGATGCATCTAACATTATATGCAAAATTTAGTTTTACATTGTTTTACATACATATTTTAGTACCTACAATTATTTCTGAAATTCCAATTTTTTTATTGAATTTTATTGATTTATTTTTTCGGAAATTCCTATTTTGGAGTGATTTTTGCAATAGAGCAAGACACTAAAATACTATAATAGGTACTATTGCCTTGGTGTTTGAGCCCAGTTATATACGTATACGTACTTAATGCAATTTTGGATATATTAAAAGCGTTTTTTCAACTAATGGAGTTAGTGTTAGAAAGCGACGGCATGGTCGAAGATGATACATGTAAGCTTAGAATAGGTATACCTGTGTAGATCTTTAAAAACGGTTGTTTTGGATATCTTACTTAGGATAGGAAGTACTCTATCTTTAACAAGGAAATCAGCCGTTTGTTTCATATCTTAATCTTAACAAATATTTATTATTTTATTCACATAGATATAATATATATACACATAGATATATAATACTTGTTATAATAATAGATAAATATATACCTATTATTATAACAAGTATTGTATACTACAGAAAATATTTCATACGCAGGGGGTTCAAGTGGAATCTCCCGTGTGATTTTGTAGTGTTTAAAATGTTGATAATTTACAAATTTTAATTTTTACGTATTACAGTTAATGTGATGGTAGTGGTTTACATTTACGAGTAGGCTTTCATTCACTTCTATCGTGACACAATGATGCGGTCTACTATTACAGAACATTGAAAAATAAAAAATAGAAGAAACCGCCTTCTCTGTTTCCCGAGAGCTATTTATAATCTTGGAATTTTTAGGGCTGGAATGACTAGATATTTTTAGATTTACGTGTTCCATCCTCGATTACACTGTTACTTACCATCCGGCAAGTTGGTGGTCAAACGTAAATCTATTTATAAAAAAAAAAACGAATTGTTAGCTTTTAGTAATAGATGTTAAAGTCCTTGCTTTAATCTACATGTGTCATTCATAAGAGCCATGACAAAAGGTACATTTTAAATCATTTCAAGTCTCCGGAATCTTACCTCTCAGATGTTACTGAAGATTAATTTTGACAAGTCTCCAGCAGCCTAGTCGGGAGACCGTCTGACTTGCGATCTGCAGGTCCTGGGTTCGAATCCCGCGGCATGCACCTCTGTCTTTTCGAAGTTATGTGCGTATTGTTGATTGCCGGCAACTTCAAACGGTGAAGGAAAACATCGTGAGGAAACCTACATGTCTGAGAGTTCTCAATGATCTTGAAGATGTGTGAAGTCTGCCAACCCGCACTTGGCCAGCGTGGCAGACTATGGCCTAACCCTTCTCACAATGACAAGATGGCCCGCGCCCAGCAGTAGGACAGTTTATATAAACAGGGCTGATGATGTTGATGAGTAATAGATGACTAAATAATAATATGTTGTTACCATTGGTTGTTACAGACGGGTACGCGGCTGCGGCGGCGCTGAGCGGGTGCGCGCGGGGAGGGGGGAGTGCGGGCGCGGGCACGGGTGGACAGGTGCAGCTGTGGCAGTTCTTGCTGGAGGAGCTGGCCTCAGGAGCGCCCGGAATTTGCTGGGAGGTAAGAACGGAGGGAGGCTAGTGCAGCCGGGCTATTTCTGTGTGGTGGAGATTCAGGCACGTAGACCACAACGGTCGCTTAATATCAGACGAGTTAGCGATCAAGCGCAAGCCTGTTTTCGAATAAAAACAAAACGGCGGTTTTGTGCAAAACGGATACGCATTCCAAAATGTCGAGTCATGCACGTATAGTGTTATAGATGTGGAACTGTTGCGCCAGCCGAGGCTGTGCTCCGTTATATTGCAGAGCTCGGATGGTTTAGTTAGGCTGGTGAGAGGAAATGCACAATACACTCAAAGCGGGACTTCAGTGTAGATGTTATCGCCCTAACTCAAAATAGAATTAGAATCTATAGTGTTTCTGTCCAGGGCCCGCCGTCGGAGGGCGAGTTCCGTCTGTCGGACCCGGACGAGGTGGCGCGCCGCTGGGGACGCCGGAAGCAGAAACCCAACATGAACTACGACAAGCTCTCGCGCGCGCTCCGCTACTACTACGACAAGAATATAATGAGCAAGGTATTATTGTTGCATTCACACAACCAATATTTTATAATTATGTTGAATTCATAAAATTATTTACTTATATTCATAATAAATGAGTTATAATTATATTGGTAGACACTTTCACACAACAGATTTAGGCTCAAACTAAGCAAAGCTTGCTATGGGAAATGTATAGGTAATAGAATATTTATAATATATTTTTTTGTTAAATACATAGTTTTTTTTTTGCATTTGGATATTTTGTAAGGTATAGATACTGGCTAAGGCCAATTTTGAATTATATTTTAATAATGTGCGTGTGTGTGGGTTTGTGTTCAGGTACACGGCAAGCGATACGCGTACCGGTTTAGTTGGAGCGGACTGACGGCCGCATGCCAGGCGCAGGCGCCGGACGCGCCGCCCTACTGGCACTACTTGCAGCCGCCGCCGCCCCAGCCTGCAGGGCATGTGGCTCAGGAAGGAACCTCGCAGTCATCCAATACACACTAAATCAGACTTCTACCTGCTGCCTAGAACCAACCGATGACGACAGAATTGTCTGTTGTCTATAAGATCATCTAGCGCATTATCTTATGAGCTTGAGGATTTACAAACAAAGCTGTGTGTGAGGACAGAAAAGAAAAGACAAAACTTATAAAGTAATGCAGCGATTCTACTGGAGCTATATCCAGTAGATACTCTTTCCTGTGGTTGTGACAACTTCATACTCAATAAATGTTGAAAACAAAATCTGAAGTACAAGTATGTGTTGTTCTCGCCTTTGTAGTTTATGGATTGTATTTCAGGCGGTTTTTTTTGACTTTGGACGTTAAACTAGATGAGTTTACACAAAAAAATTACTTAAAAATACTTAAAACGTTTTTTTGTTTGTTTATACTGTGTAAGAACTATTAATTCTTAGACAATATAAACAAATTCTATTGATATCATTTTCATATACTTATAAGTGTAGCAAAAGGTTCTAGTGGATAGCAATAAATACAAATAATGAAAGAATAAATAATTAATGTAGGTGCGGCAGTAAGTGTATGCCTGTCGTTAATATTGTTATTATTTTTGTAGTAGATACTTTGATTTTGCTGTTTGTTATTCAACGTTCTTTCTGTTATAGTTTAAAATTATAGAATACTATGTGACGGGTCAACTCGAACATTTAATTGCGGTGATTTTCTAAAATTTTGTTATTATTTAAGGGGAGGAGCGAAGCTCCCTCCGTTTTGTTTAATTTTCTTTAGCATCTATTTTATTTGTTCGATATTTTTGAAATGTAAATAAATATTGACAAGATTACAGACAGTTAATCACGGCCCAGAATTCGAGGGCCTATTTTATTATCCCGGGATATTGAAATATTTGGATTGTATTTAATTTATCTATTTTATTTGTTATAGCGATATTAATTTAATGAAATATATATTAAGAAATTAGCCGAATAACACATAGAGCATAGTAAGTATGAGCCGGTATGAACGTTGTGCATAATTTTGTTTGTGTAATATTTAATGTTCTCTTAGTATGAAAGACGAGAGTTCTAGAGGTCTAATAAAATAATACACGGTGATTAAAGTTACCTGCATCTGTAATATATTGCCTACATAAATAGGTGCCGACGTAAGAGTTTCAATTAATCAAGATATTGTTACATTAAGGTATCCAGTACCCGCAGCTCAGCACTATGTAGGCACTACTAGGTATTCATTACTTATCTTGTGGGATTCGGAAACGGGTCCGAAATTAATTCTCTATCTCTCTTCATCTCATTGCCATACAGTGTGACAAAGATGGAGATATATGTAGTTTCCAACCCATTTCCGATTCCGGCAAGTTGTGAATTGATAACCTCCTTCTTCTTGAAGTTGTTTTTTTTAACCAACTTCAAAAAATCTTCTGTCGCTTTTTTGCATCCACAAAAGTTATTCCACGGGTTTGTTTAGCGGGAGGAGAGATGCAACGGAAAATTATTTAAAAAACATAGATTTCCAGCATAAGACAGAGTATTAGTATTTAGAAGTCTGTTTTATTCATGTGTTAACTTTATCGATTTTCCAATGTCCAGCTAAGAAGAATACAAATGTGTCCAGCTAGACTTTTGTAGGTACATAACTTACTCTTTCTTGTAATACCTACAATCTGTTCCTAGCGAGAGCCATCACTAAAACTAGACGTTTCATTCACAAATAGCTGTATGTATATTAATAGTATCTTTTGTTTAATTTTGTTGAATATAATAAAGTTCCTTTTCGTGATAGTTCTTAATTTTATTTCCTGAACAGGTATCTTTCAAATGTGATTGTTTTTTTTTAAATGTAGAAATAGGTTTGCGCTTGCCGGCAAATCGCCTGATGTTAAGCGACGTTGCGGTCTACGATGGAGCGCACTGAACGATGTGTACAAAAAATGTTGTAGCACGGTTTTTTGATAGTAGGTAGTATCCGCATAGTAGGTAATATCCGGATAGTGATCCGGTTTTGATCATTCTTGATATAAATTTTTCTGACAGGCAACAGGCAGGTTGCTTTATAAAAGTCTAAGGTAGGTTGTAAAGGCATACACTTATGATTTCAATCAGATATAACAGAACCATAATTTCGATAACGAATGACGCTTAGAGATAGAAAACAGATTTCTCCTATCATAAACATAAAGCACCTGGGCGACCGGGCTCCACTCGGATTTTTTATAACTGAAAATACGAGCAAATCCACAAAAAATTAACTAGCAAGATCGATTTATCGTCCCCTAATCTATCTACAAACCAAACATTTTTGGAGCCGTTTCCGAGATTCAGATTAAGAATTGCTCGTTTAAATTTAAAGGTTATATTTTAAATTCTTTCTAATCTACTGATTAGATACGCGAGTAAATTCTGTTCATAGATTTTTTTATTTTTTTATTTTGTAAATATAAAAATAAAAAAAGACAACAGCCTCAATCTGTGTCTTTGAGCTGCGAGGCCCGTATTGTAGATGTATGACCTATGTATCTATATGGGCTACGGAGCAGGTAAACGTCGGGATTGCGGCCGCCTTTACGTCTTACAAGAAATACAAAAATAGAATTATAAAATATCACAGGTAAAATATGTAACCAGCCACGAGATGGGCAGATGACCTCATACAAGTGGCGGGAAAATGCTGGATGCAAGCCGCTTCCAATCGGTCTTACTGGAAATCCATAGGGGAGGCCTATGTCCAGCAGTGGACTTCTCATGGCTGAGATGATGATGATGAAAATATGTAACTGGACTGTAGTTTAGATATGATTTTACTCGGTAACCTACGTTAAATAGAAATACATAAAGTTCACAGAATATGTAGTTTAAGCACAGCATTTATTTGTTTTGCGTGAGTAATAATCAGACGCGATGTAAAAAGGCCGCAAATCACAGGATTGCCCTTGCGGTGGCGGATACCGCGCGCGATAGCGGCCCACGCGCCTGCGCGCGTCAGGGGTACACAACACTTTGTTATGGTTATTATTTTTATGCATGTACCTTCGATGTTATTACTCTTCTTCTCCTATTATAAACTATATTACTTCACTTTGCCCTTCTACGCAGTACTTGCAAAATGGCGGTTTCGAGATAAATGCGGTAAACATATTTTCAGATAATCTAAACAATATGTTGTTATATAACTATTTTATTGTTTTATCAAAATTTGCTCAGCCATTTTTTTATTTCGAGGCCTTTTATGTTTTCTAAGCTTGATAGATACGTTATAGATATTTTTTTCGAAAATAAAAGGTTCTTGTAAAAGTCAAACAACGCCATGTTCATTTACAAAGAATCAAATTTAAAATATTAGCTTAATACCAGAACAACAATTACTTAGGCTTGGTATGCCAATGAGACATGTTTCAAAAACTCATACAAATAAAGGTTTTATGATTAATTGATTCCCAATTACAGTAAAAATGAAGCCCAAAAAATCTTATTAGTTCCGAAATTGATAAATGATCTCATTATTATTTTTTTTTCAATTCAAAGTTATTGACTGCATTGCCGCAGTTCAAACATAACCTAACCTACTGTGATTATTTATTTTTGGGTTCCCGATACAATTTTTGGTTCTCACCAATGTAAATGATGTATATGGTATACCTATCACAAAGTATATTTTAGTGTTCAAAATATTTGTTCCCGAAATAAAACCCAAAAAAAAATAACTAATCAAATCATGGATTAGGGTAATAGGCATCTGCGAACTAGAATATAAAATATTCACAGTTGGGATATGATTTATATTTATACATCCATATAATCATAAATGGAATACTATACTTACCTATACATATAACACCTATTTTACATAAAGAATAGTAGGTAGGTATATCAGTATATAATATTTACATTATAACTTCTACGAATATTTTTGTTATTATATATAAACTTATTATTTTTTATAGTATATTTAGTATTATAAGTACTTTACATAAATAGTAGGAAGATGAAATGTATTACGATTTTCTCCGCTTTGTAATGAAGAGCGGACTGTAGCAGTCCTTGACAGGGGGTATCTTAGTGAGGACTGTTATGCAAATGTTATTTAAAATCGCTTTTCTTGTGTATGTAAAATAAATAAAAAAACGAGTAAGTGTTTTTTACTAACTACAAAAAAAAACAATATACAAACTCAACTAACTAAACTACTACACAAAAAGCATATCGATTATCCCAGATCGATAAAGGTCTAAAGACAATCCAAAATAAATAAAAGCCCGAATTGTTGGCGACAACTGGGCGCAAGCTGTTGTAGCCGAGCTGCCGCAGAGAGCCGCAAGTAGAACTCGCCGCAAGATGTGCCGCGCGGGAGTCGCCGTGGCTTTGCTGCTGCTATGGCTCAGTGAGTACCTACGCTTACTTCATAGATTTTGAATTTCCTAGTTTGCTACAAGACCTAGCTCGTAGCATAGACCCTCATAAGAATGATCAGTAGGATTTTTTGTGCGTGAATGCGATGTTCACCAGTATTAATTAGTTGTCTGGCAATGGTCATGAAGACATGTCCAGTGTCATACAAGTTAGTCGATCAGGTAGTTGGTTTACAGATTACTGGGTTCTTCCGGTGTGGGACAAGTTATAATAATAACTTGTTTGCATTTTGCCCGAATTTACGAGCGCAAATTATCTCTTCACTATGTTTGCTGTAGATAAGCGAAACTGTTTTTTTATTTTTTTCTAAAATATGACATTAACAATAGACAATGTTTTTATTGTGACAAAAACTTATATATTTACATAACTTAAAGCTAAAGACTAAAACTAAGTAATACTGGTAGGAACATTAACTTAACTAACACTTGTAGGAGACTTGGCTAGACGGGATGGAGATATATAGACCAAACAAATAAATGGTTCGGAGGAATGGAACATGGCACCAACCTCATCATGGCAGACCACCAATCGGTTATATAATTTAGTCGTTGTGAAGTAGATACGTCGAATGGTACTCTACGGGTCTGGAAAGAATGGATTGTACGAAAAGAAGCCACCATTGTAACCAGCAAGTGAGTTGACAGGCTGGATAAATATATTGGGGACCGCTATCAATAACTTGGGTTTTATAATTTACTAACTTTATGCACAATAAACACCAAACCCGGCGACTCGCCGACTTTATGTCGGCAACTTTGCTAAATAGAATTGTGTCGGCGGGTCAGCGGATTTGGTGTGTATTGCGCTTTAGAATAATTAGAGATCTAGACAAAGGACAGACCTACAGACTACAGAGAATGGCCTGAACAACATTAATGGTAATTTTAGGTTTCTTATATTTTGTCAGATTTAACTAGATGAGTTTAAAGCTTTAAAGCGTTGTACGTCTTGTATGTTGTCTTGACTTTGTACGTTGAACATCTTTTGTTTTCTGTCCTCAATTCTCAGTGGTGTAATTCCAGGGTCAGCCGCGTGCCAGTACTCGAGTCAGAGCCTGTCGACGTTCGTGGACACGATGCTGGCTGAATATGAGCGCGAGTCCCCGCCGGCGGCGCCGGGCGCCACCGCGGTCTCTCTGGCGTTAGACGTGCGTCACGTCAGTGTGGACGACGTCGCGGCCACCATGCGCCTGATGGCCGACCTCAGGATGGTATGGTGCTTGTAATACTGCCAGTACGACTACCACTACTGAATCATAATGTTTCTAATGTTCCCTATGCGGGGACGACTCATCTTCGAGGACGGAAAATGATAATGAATTCCTACACTTGATAATCTATTTGATACGGTGGGTAAAAAATCTTTATGATACGGTGGGCGTGCATGTTTGAAGTCACTGTCTATATCAACTCGTCATATTCTTCGAGGTTCTTATAAATTTTATAGATACATAACGTCTTTCCCATTTCAAATTTGCAATTCTACATCTAATTTCTAATTACACGATTAGGGATATTTGATTTGATTAGCGATTGATAAAACCTACCCTCACCAGTGTCAAACCCCTCCCAAACTAAAATCCTGAATCCGCCACTGCCTTCATCATTCATTGCTAGTCTATCCCAGAAGACACACGTGCACCCCGAGCTTCTAATACCGGCGCACGCGCGCCTAAGAGCTTGGCCACGCACAGGCCACCGGTTACCACCCTATAGAAAGATCAGGTTAGTGGCTTTGTTGTCACCAATAATTATAATCAATAAACGGTAGCGGTTATTACTTTCAGAGTTGGAACGACTCCCGTCTGACGTGGAACGCGAGTGCGTGGTCGGGCGACAGCGTGGTGGTCCCCTCGGAGCGGCTGTGGCTCCCGGACGTGGAGCTGGCGAGCGCGGGGGGGTGGGACGCAGGGGCGGGCGTGCTACGCGCGCGGCTCTCCTCCGCCGGTGGTGTGTCGGCCGTGCGCCGGTTGCACCTCTCCGTGCCGATAGCGCTGCAGCTGCACAAATGGCCACAAGACGTGCAGCAAGCCGTCTTCAAGTTCGCCTCGCGAGCGCTCAACCGCGACGAGATAGATATACGTGTCACAGACTATCAGGTACCATGTCACTGCCTAGAAAGGCATGCGTAGAAATGCATATTTCAATAAAAAATTTAACCTCCAATCCAAAAAGAGGTGTGTTATAAGTTTGACGTAATTATGTATCTGTGGTACTGTGTATCTGTGTATTTGTATATTTAAAAACATTGCAATAGTTAATTTACAAATTAATTTAAACTGATCTTTATTTTTTCCGCTCTTTATCTTCTCATCAGCAAGTATTATTTATTATGGTTGGTAGATAGACGTGTACAGGTTCATGCTTTATTTCATGTGTTTCCAATCTATAGGCAAAAACTTGTAATTAGCCTCGTAATTTATATAATGTAAGTATAGTTTATTTGAGTATTTTGGCTGTAAGTTTTCTTAAAAATATTTTTTACGACAACCTACGCCTGCATTCAAAAATAAATAAACAAAATAGAAAATTTGCCATGAGATATCTCTGATTTAGGGCAAAGTCATCTAGGCAAACCATCGGCCCGATAGTTAGATGATGTCGGTTGGATGGCAATGTGTAACGAACGAAAACGAGAGGAGGCTTATTCATGAGGCAATGGGTAGACACAGGTTGAATAGATAAAATATCTAGGACTCTAATCTGAAAGTCTAAGCATTGTCTTTGAGCATAATGGTTACCGTTTCCCAGCACTCTGTGATCGTGGAGAGCGGCGCGTGGGAGGTGGTGAGCGTCGTCGGGTGGAGGAGCGTGTGGCAGCGCGGGGAGGGGGGCGAGGTGCCGGTGGCGGTGTGGTCCGTGGCAGCAACACGGCGCGGCGCGGCGCGGGCCGCGGCGGCGAACGCTGTCCTAGCTGCTGCCGCCATCACGCTGCTGGCTGCTGCCGCGCTGCCCTACTCCCAACGACCGCCGCTCGCAGCCGCAGCCGCCTTCCTTACCGCCATGTGGTCAGACTTATTTAACTCCATAACAGATATTAGAACTGATCTCAACCGACGCTGAAGGCAGCTTATTTACCATATTATGTTGTTATCGAATTAAGGCAGATATTCTTTTCTATTATCCTCCTAAAAGTCCAATTGCAAACAGAGCAGGATGAGTAACATTAACACTGTAACACTGTATTGTACTGACATTCTACTCTATCCAATATTTCAGTTTCTATATTTTCAACATTCCAGCTTGAAAGAAAATCTATATGAATAAATCGTCAAAATACTACCTTCGCCTACATATGCAAACACTTTGGTCCATCGAGCCGGACAAAGGACTTATACCAGAAGGTACCGTCAAGAACTTTCGAGTGTCCAACGCAGTATTATATATCCTGTTTTTTCTCGTTGCAGGCTAGTGACAGCGATATTCCACCTGCCGAGCGCCGCGTCGACGCCGTGCGTGGTACGCATCATGTGCGCACTGGCGGCGGCGGGCGCAGCAAGCGGTGCGCTGGCAGCGCTGGCCGCGCGGCTCGCCGCACGCGCCTCGCCGCCCCCGCAAGCGCTTCGGGCGCTGCTAAGCAAAGTTTCTACAGTCTACACTCTCGCACCTGACCCGGTACTTGGATCATCATTATTCTTCGCTTGTTAACATCTATTTGAGATGCCCAAACACATAAACTGATTTTTGCCAGTCATTATTTTAATCTCATTCAGGCTTTTCTGTGACAAGTGCATCTCTTTTTTCCAGGAGTCTAACGGGTGCAAGAGTACTGCGTGGGCGGCGGCGGCGCAGTTGTTGGACGCGGTGGTCGTCGCTCTGCTTGTCCTCACCGTTCTCGTGATACTGGCTGTACACATCTTCTCCTAGAACACCACCACCAGAACTGGGGGGTTACAAAGGTTGCCATTCTAATGAGGGCTTTAAAAAAATAAAATTACCAATAGATGGCACTCATAATATGACACCATCATGACACGGATAAAACTCTCTATGAAAACCTCAGGTAAAGATTATTTTTGGTCTAAGATGAAAGGTGCGTGCCAAACCTTACCTACATTATATTTTCAAAATGCATTTTTTTCTATTAATACATTATAAAAAAAAAAACATTACTGCAAACTTCTGCCTTCAATAATTATTCTGAAGTTTTTATCGTTTATATTATCATAATACGTTCGATTTATTTATTTTACAAAATATTGGAGTAGACTTTTAGGAACGCGGTCAACACAAGTTGTTCGACTTCATAACTGAAACAATCGAAGCAATAACGAACGTAAAGCTGGGTACTCACTTATCAGTGTTGCATGTAACGTATCAGATACTGTATCAACCTGCAAGTGGGTACGGCTCGTCCACGGTCCACCGCGTATCTAGCTACTACAAGCTGCCGGATTCTGCGAGCCGCCTTTGGCCTCATTTACGTAGACGCGGGACGTCGCGCGTCGCGTGTGGCGTGGCGTTTCGCGGCGCGTCAGACGTTTTTTCTGTTTACGGAGTGGCGGCGTGTGCAGCGGCACGTTACATCGCACGCGTAAACACAAACATATAGCAATATTCGATCTTGTTTATAGAGACGCGAGACGGGACGAGTGGCGGTGCCCGCCGCTGTGCCCGCGGCGAATCCTACGCGTGTAGGGAAGCACGCGGCGGGCACCGCTGCGGCGCACGCGGGGCGGGGCTCAAACCGATACAGACTAGTTTTAGTTTAACTAGGCATCGCTTCATCGAGAATTGACGCTACGTGCGCCATGGCGGTGCACTCCGCGTGAGACGGTGCGGTGTCAGCCGCGGGCTCCGCCACAAAAAACGCTTCATTTCAAACAAACCAGCTTAAGAAGTATGGATTTTTTTAAACCCCTCATGTCGTAAACGTCAGTATAATAGAACCGTAAATATATGAGATTGACATTAGCTAATGAAATGACGGCACGCCACAGTTTCTTAGTTTTTGGGTAGAGTAAGCGTTTGTAGAAACAGAAACGTGTGCCACTTGTCTAAGCCTGCTGACGTGCTGTTACCTTGCTCTAGTTATGTTACATACTCGTAAATTCAGCGTTGCACACTTATTTATGCATGCTTAAGTATGTAAACACATTTGATGTTTTGTAAATAGTTGAATTGGAAATTTTATTAAATTTTAATTTTAATTCTATGTGAAAATTAAACCAAGATGTAAGTATTGCAGCATTTTGTATTATTTCTAAAATCCAATAACTACACATAGAGCAAAACAAAATCACAAAATGATATTGTAACTAAGTACTTAAAAAACTTGTTAGTGTAGGTACATCAGGTCGCAGATGATTTAGTTAGGTGGAGAGACTCATCTGCAGTTCCGCTTGAAGGTATGCAGGGTGAGCTCAGCGGCCAGCAACCCAACGGCTAGCCCGGCGCCCACGGCTAGCACCTGACGAAGAGGTACTATAATATAGCTTATACTCTAGCACACGACTTATCTCCTAATTTTTAAATTTTAAAACTGCACTACTTCCCCGTTTACTAGGAGACGCTGCTGGGCGACACGACCGCATCGCAAAGCATCCCACAGTAAATAGGTATTTTCGTTTTTATTGACATGCAAATTATAAAACCAAGCCGATTTACTTTATTTAGCACCTGAAATGTCTATTCCACAATTTTTTTATTAATTGCTATCTAATTGTCCGACTTCTAAAAAGGAAGGGGTTCTCGATTCGATTGTAATGTTTTTTTTTATGTTTCCTCTCTCTGTCTCGCATAAAACGATTTAGAAAAATATTTTTCATTTCTAAAGATATACTTTCAGATTAGTATCATCAAAATCAATTAAGTATTGGTTTTTAAAACAAATAACAGGAAAAATTCATCCTAGTAAACAAAATTGCGTGTTTTGAAGTCGGTTGTTTCAGTTTTTTAAACTATAATAATTATTTTATTATTATTTATTTATTCAATTAGCACCGCTGATGCGAATTACACTAATGATACGTCATTATACATTACATTCTAAATACGTTATATCAATACGTCAAAACCATAATTAATTACAATGAATTCAAAATTATTTAAAATGTAAATGTCAATATAGTAAAATTAATAATTGCACTAAAGATATCAAATGTCAAAAAAAAAATACATAATACAATAAATATAATCATGGTCGTCGTATCCAACTCGGCTGGACAGCGTTCAGGAAACTTAAAAGCGTCTTCTCGTCCAATATACCCCAGTCTCTCAAGTCGAAAGTTTACAACCAGTGTGTGTTACCAGTGATGACATACGGCACTGAAACGTGGTCCCTAACTATGGGCCTTATAAGGAAGCTCAAGGTCACGCAACGAGCTATGGAGAGGGCTATTCTCGGAGTGTCTCTACGAGATCGAATCAGAAATGAAGAGATACGTAGACGTACAGGAGTCGCCGATATAGCACAGCGGATTAGCAAGTTGAAGTGGCAGTGGGCAGGGCACATAGCTCGTAGAACTGATGGCCGATGGGGCCGAAAGGTTCTCGAGTGGAGACCACGTACCGGCAAGCGCAGCGTAGGATGACCAGTCACGAGATGGACAGATGACCTCATACAAGTGGCGGGAAGACGCTGGATGCAAACCGCTTCCAATCGGTCTTTTTGGAAATCCATGGGGGAGGCCTATGTCCAGCAGTGGACTTCTTATGGCTGAGATGATGATGATGATGAATCATGGTCAAAAAACAAAAACAATAAACAAAACAAAACAAAAAACAAAACAAACAAAAACAAATAGTTAGTTTAGTTAGTTATTTTATTAGTTAATACCATGTCAATACGTTCTCGAGAAATATTACATATCTTTATTTCTGGAATAAATATGACGACTTGGCAACGGCATGTAATCAAATTAACTGCTGACCATACCTGTAATGCTGGCAGCACATCCGCGAGTCCGACGCTGACGGCCCCGCCCGCGCCGGCGTCGCAACGCGGGCGCTCCTCGAGCCACTGTCGCCGCCACCGCGACATCAGCCCCACCTCGCGTTGCCATCGCAGTCTGCATGAAACATAAATTATAAGCCTGGATAAACGTAGTCGACCGGCATGTGACTCTAGAGAAGAAGAACTCTAGTGAAAGAGAAGCTTCAAATGGCTACACTGGCCTTTCAGATTTTTTTATACAACAGTTTGTGTCTCACGTGAATCACTTCATCATCATCGTCGTTTTCAAATGCACTATAATATTGGGCATAGGCCTCTCCATGGAATTTCATAAAGATCTGTTGGAATCGGTAACTCCCATTTGTTCTAAAGAAATGTAAGGTCATAGAACTGTCAAACTTTCCTATTACTCTAATCCTATTGAAACAAAATCTGGCCTACTGGAAATTACCACTTCTCGTCACACTTTGTCGCCAGTCCACCTTCTAGGCGGTCTTCCTACGCTGAGCTTGTCGTCACCATCGGCTATCAGTTCTGCGTGCTATGTGCCCTGCCCAATATTACTTCAACTTACTAATCTACTGTGCTATGCCAGTGACTATCGTACATCTACGGAACTCATAGCCAAGTCCTCTCACTTAACTCGTTGCGTAACTGAGTTTCTTAATAAGACTGAATTATAGAGCTGCTGATACTGTCAAGGCTCAGTCTCGATGATCCGGATAGTGGGACTCATCATCAACCAAGTCCGTCCGACCGAGTCCATCGCTTAACATCAGGCGAGTTGGTGGTCAATAGTAGATTCTATCTAAAATAAATAAAAAAAGTTTAATTAATTTTCCTTTAGAACTGATTTCATAGTCTTTCTTAGTCTTAATTAATTTTAACACCAAGCAAATATAAATTAGCAAACTAGCTGTTAGATACTTCTGAGTAGTAAGATAGAATATATTTTCATTTCATTTCATTGCTCCCTTGCTACATGGCGGCTGCTGCTAAAAAGATACCGACTATTAGAGCCTGCAATAGACCGGCATGAGCGTCAATACTGATAAGGCCGTCGAAGAATGCGTGGAAACTTTTGACATTATTTTGAACGCATCCCAAGCGAGTATTCCAGTAGAGTAGACAAGTAACAGCGTAAGGTACTGGTGCATGGGTACGACCTGGCCGCCACGAGCTCGCGCAGACCGCTGTGCCTGGCGAGGGGTACGGCGACCATGGGCAGCCTGAAGGCATGCACCTCCTGCAAGCCACACTTCTCATGCTCTGTGAACGTCTTGCTGATTATCTCGTACCCAGCGCTCTGCTCCACCTGCACGAGACAACTATTGATTACTTTTATTTTATACTTTACTACTTTACTAGCTATCAATATAGGTACTTACTTGGAAAGCGAAGAGGCCGGTTCGCATGCGCGCGATGCCGTCTATCACGCTCAAATACGCCCTCTCGCCCAGCGGCAGCAGCTTGCGACGATACAGATACTGCGTTGCTGGCTCTACGCTCTCCTGTGTGCACATAACATACATTAGCTGTGGCAAGAGTTTATATCGGATGGGTAGTATGATATTGATATTGTTAATTCACAAAACACTTATCTATTATTATAACAAGTACCTATAATATAGAAAATATTTATGCACTGTCAGTTTACAATTAGAAGAATAAAAATTTCATTTACAACATCAGTTTAAAAGTTTGATAAATTACAATTACATTTTTTAAGTTTATGAGTACAAATAGTAAAAGAAGATATCTATATTAGTTTATCTTCGCCGGACCAGTTGTGACATTGACATATTGGGTATCATTGAAACCATCTAGTTTCCATAGTAGGTACCTACAAGCTTTGCTTAGTTAGGGCTAGATGGCGTTGTGTGAAATGTCCACCAATATTTAAATATTAATTATTATTTATTTATTGATGGTGCAATGGACACCGAAATGTACCCTTGATGGTGAAACTATCAGGATTACGCTACAACTTTTATAGCGACGCAAAGTTGGGTCGCGCTATGAAATGAAAATATTTTCGTACCAGACTTTCATCCATATTATATACATATAAATATTCGAGCGTTCAGAAATGTTTAACAGGTAGGTATTTTGTATGTTGTAGTGTGAAGGTGTGTAAAGTTCATTTCATAACAATATATAAACAATAGGTTAAATATAGAAAAAATCTAGTTAGGTGCAAGCTTATTTTATGTAAACACCTATTTCAATACAGGTATATACTGACTGCGAAATAAACCCGCTTGTATGTGGTCTCCTGTATTCCGAGCGCAAGCGGCGACCGCGCCAGGTCCTCTACGCTCTTGATGGCGTTGCTTGGGGTCTCGAGCAACACCACGATCTTCGCGGAGTACGCAGTGAACAGGAACAGCGAAGACATGAGCGCGCTTACCATCGCTATGCGCACCGGCACCGCGCCCGGCGACGTGTGGAACCCTGGACATACTGGTTATCGTATCATATACGTGTACCATCGCGTAGTGGTTTTAGGATGTTTTTTTTTAAATTAAACTTTTACTCCACTCTTTCCATATCTAACACATTTAACTAACTACTGAGTAAGTATAATATTCAATCTCAGGATACGAATAAGTACATAAATAAATAAATTCGTAATGTGGATTCGTAATAGTTTACCCATCCGTAAACATCTATTGGATATAGAGATCACAAATGCAAAAGTTATGTAACGGATTGGAAGCGCGAGATTTGCAGACCATCATCAGATGCTTATCTGGACGAGATGGAGAGGAACTCAAAGAAGAAGAAGGGTATCCTTTGATAAAAATATCGGCTATATCATTCTAATTATTTGTTTAACGATTTTTATAAGTCCTTTAATCAAGTTAAGCTAAGTTAAGTCGCATATCTATAGGTAAATGTGCAACATCTGCCAGTACCTAGCTTCTTACACAATAAGGGCCTTACCGAAAAATTTTACTTAACTTTAACCAACGTCTTAAGTTCTCTGTCTTCTTTCCGCAAGTGTCATTACGTGTCAGCCAGAAGTTGACAAAATATGTTAAGTATTGCTTAAAGTTAAGTAACGTTTTTCGGTAAGGCAGTAAATTATTAAATGTAACCAGTACCTTGTTGGCATATAGTTCCCAGTGCAAATGTGAAGCACTCCGAGATCGAGAGCTGCTCTAGATCGGGATGAGAGACGCGCAACACGCGGCTGGCTGCAGCCAACAGTAATGCAGCCAGCAGCAGCACGCCACCGATGGCTGCCCACACGCCACCAGACAGAGGCAGCAAGAAAATGTTGTTCACTGCCGAATGCGGCGGCTGACGGAATATGAACGGGCCCCTGAGAACATGTCCGGACTCATACTTGCTCATGCTTAGTATAATACAAGCGTCGCGCATGAACCTGAAAATCTGGGGGGTTTTAAAAAAGTAGCATTCTAATTTCGTGAACGCCAGTAGATTAGGGTTCCGTAGTATGTCATAGTCATTTTACTCAGATACTATATACATACACGAAATTGAGCGTGTAGAAGTTTTCTGTAAACCGCGACAACATGCTGTCAAATTATAAGAAAATTGTGGTGGACTCCATACATATCAAGCAGGGATGATTGTTTTAAAATTCCACCCCATCGTGTGGGGTATCGTTGATTAGGTTTCATGTATTTATTTTTTATCTGATGCGATGTGTGCGACATATAGCCCGCCAAATGTGAAAAAATTGTGTATGTAATTCATCACTAACCATAATAATAGACCATATTAATACTTCCAATGAAAATTGTTTTGAATACTCTGTGACTACAACTTTTCGAGATATAGCGATAAATATATAAAACACTTTAATCATTATAGTTCATAGTATAATAATTAATTATTCTGTCACGGAGGTGACATGGTCATTGGTAGACTCCCCCTTTAAATAACCAAAGATTAAAAAAAATATAAAATTGAAAATAAAAACGTGTGCGTCTCGGGACGCTCTTAAACTAATCTAGCCAGACAGACTGGCGCCGTAACGCGTTACGTAACGAAGCGATTTACCCTCCCATTAGAAGTTATCACTTCAAAAACTGCTGGCTTCTCTAAAGATTTAAATAAAGTCAAGTTGCTATTATTTCGATGGCCATACTTGAGCTCGACGGTTTCGGCGGCAAAGTGTAGCACGCGCCAACGGTCGGAGCGCATGAACATGGAAGCGAGGCCCACCTCCGCCTCGCGCCGCTGCAGCTGCCCCGAGACGCCGTCGAAGGACCCGTTCCGCTCCTCGCCGTACAGGTCCACCTGACGCAGGTTGTACCTTCAACCAACATGCGACGGTCATGCGCAGTTATAATTTTACACCGAGTGATTTCTTTTCTATGCTTAATAGATCTACGTTTGACCACTAACTGATGGTAAGCGACGGTGTAGTCGAGGATAAAGCACGTAGATCTGGAATATATATATATATAAGTAGAAGATCTCGAGGTAAGTAGGATAGGAATGTGCTGTATTTATTTTCTTTAAATACGAGTACTATCTCGGGTCAAGCCTGGTCTAATGGTGCCATCAGTGGACTCTGACACTGACGATAAAACCTTTAAAAATTTATATAAAAATACAGTAATAGGTAATGTGAATGGGGAATAGAATTATTATACAATATAAGATAAAAGTTGAAATGTATGTGACTTCGGTAACTAGGATATGGTCTGATGCTCCCACAAGGTATTTCCCAAAAGGTAAGATACAGTACCCATGTGTTCCCACAAAGAGGTACTAACATGAAAAATAGGCACCTGCCAATTTTGTTACTAAATGGGCTCCATAGGGGCGCCGCATATTGTCGTCGGACTCGGAGAATCAACTTTGGTGTGGGTGGCTAAGGGTGTCGAGAGGTGTGCTATGATTTCACTAAGAACTACTCGCGGTGTTATGTCCTTTAACACTTCCACCCTGGAAAAAAGTACTGTTATTAATGTTTATAAGGTTTTCGCGATTGGTACTCATTGAATTGAAACAAATTTTAAAAAAGACAACTGTCATCAAGTCTCACCTACGAGTATGACCTCGGACGCTGCAAAGTGTTCGAAACGTCAGGACATAAAATTATGTAAAATATATACGCGATAAATCCGTTAAATCCAGCCGTTATTTAAAAAAGTACTGTTATTGTAACGTACCGAAGATGCAAATCTTCAGCGAGCAGCATCATCAGCGGGTAGGTCAGTTTGGGGTAGGTGTCGATCTGCCGGTTCGTGAGGTCCGACCAACCCTTGAAGTGCTGCGGTTGGGTTACCTGGAACATCGTTGTCATATTGACTAACGCATCATCTACACAATGCACCAAAATTTTCATTATTTTATTTAAATAGCAACACAATCGAAACGTCAGTTCCCTTTTTTTGCCACGACACTTCTAAACAGACTATCTACCGAAAAATAATATTATTTAAAATATATCCCAAGACGGCGTGTACAGAAATTACAAATATTACACTAACACAAACACCGGCACTCACTGGCACCGGCAAGCCGCTGCGTAGGGAGACCGATCACAAGATGGACAGATGACCTCAACCAAGTGGCAGGAAGAAGTTGGATGTTACCGCTTTCAATCGGTATTTTTGGAAATCCATGGGGGAGGCATATGTGTAACAGTGGACATCTTATGGCTGAGATGATGATGATGAACACAGGCAATACCTTGTATTTGCGTTATAAATACACCAGTTAGTTGAAAGTTATATAACTTACTACTGTGACGGATTTAAAATGCGTGTTATTTAAATATTTCCTCCTGGTGACGGCGCTCGGCAAGCGGCCCCACATCAGCTCCATATCTTGCAAAATGTCGCTTCTCTTCATATCGAGCGGAGTTACGATCACAGGATGTCCCGCCTTCACTCTATACACGTCTGCGGCCGCATTAGGGGCAGACCAGGTGACGTCCGCGTCCGGGAGGATGTCCACATCGACCAGGGCGGCTGCGATGCTCGTAGAGTTGGAGGACTCATGCAGAAGGAGCCATGAGTAACGGTGGATGAATGCGCGGCTGGATGACGCCTGAAAGTTTATTATAGGAAGCCATACTTCGTAGAGAAGTATCTACCTACTTGCTTTTTTAGCATAACAGCTAACTCGAGCGTTGCCATCTAAGATCATACGATATAGCCCTCTTGTAAGTTTTTAATTCAAAACTACGAGTCATTCACGACTATTTTAACCGACTTCCTAAAATAAGGAGGTTATCAATTCGGTCTATATTTTTTTAGTGTTCCGTACCTCAAAAGAAAAAAACGGAACTCTTATAGGATCACTTTGTTGTCCATCTGTCTGTTTGTCCGTCTGTCCGGGTGTCAAAACGTTTATATCGGGAACGCGTGAAGGTATCGTGTTGAAATTAAAACCATATACGCAGATCCATAGTATCTTGCTGCAGAAAGAAAAACAAAATTTCTCAATTTTCGTTAAAAAACTTACACCCGAATATGTCGTAAAAAACGCACATTTCGACACTCACAAGGGAATCAAAACCTACGGGGTACTTCCTGTTGACCTACAACTATGAAATTTGGCAAGATGCATTGTGTTATAGTACACATATAGGAAAAAATCCGAAAACAGGACATTTTTAATTTAAAATAGTGTCTTTATGCAAGGAATGAAGGTCCAAATTTTTAAGTGAATTAAGCGTATCATGTGGGGTATCATAAGCTAAAACAGGTTTTTAAATATTTTTACGTATTTATATACCTACATATATTTTTCAGTTTATGAATGAAAATATAAAAAAAATATATGATTTCCTCCTTTTATTTAGTTTGTACGGAACCCTCGGTGGGCGAGTCTGACTCGCACTTGTCCGGTTTATTTTTTTGTATGCTTGTTCACCGATTACTCAGTCAACTATGCTTTGATTTTGATGTTTTTTTTTTGTATTTGGTAGGTCATACTTCAGAGGTAGTCCCATGGGCGTAGCTATAGCTTTCTCATGGGGGGGGGGGGGGGTCCGCGGGTACAGGGCTAAGACCCCCCCCCCTGCTTACGGCCTTGTTCACAACTTGTCGGATTCGAAATCAGCCTGGAAACTATATCTCCACTCTCTCAATTTGTATAGATATGACAGAGATGGAGTTAGGGTTTCTTAAAAAGTATGTATATTTAAAAAAAAACAAAATACCGACAGAAGAAAAGCAGTTTTTTGCAGTCTAACTTACGATTTCGATACTTTTAATACGCTGTTGAGTGTACGTTTTTTGTGAGAAAGTATGCGTAAAACTGCTGTAAAAGATTATAAACGTGCATTCTTTAGAATAATTCTAAAAAAACACTTGTTTATTACGAAATAGTGCGTTAGTGATTACGAAAAAAATAATTATTTTTATTTTTGAAAGAGATGTATTATGATTACAAAAAATATAGCCTACTTAAGACACTTTGGAAACGAAGACGACTGTAATGACACATAAACCTCGCACATCAAAATCCGTCAAGCAGTTCATAAATGGAATGGCTGTCATATAGAAACATACATACAGTCGATTCCGTTTGTAGTATGCGCGGGCGAAACACGAACATGGGTCATACTGCATCTCTTTAGCTAAGCTGTAGTTTTACACACACATTACCGCACATCAGGTTTTTATATATATTTTGTAACATGCGTGCCTATTCCGGAATTTTGACAGCACTTTATTTTTTTTTCGGCCAATGCCATGGGGGGGGGGGGGGTCCGGACCCCCTGGACCCCCCCTTATATACGCCCATGGGTAGTCCCATATAAATTTTATCAAAATCGATGGAGTACTTTGGTGTTTATAACAAAATAACTGATAAAATATCATCCAAGTGCCTGTAGAAAAGTGAACAGTAAGTCGCGTACGTATTGTATTGCTATATATTGAAGTCGGTTTTTTCAACTATAATTATATTATCAGTCTAAATGTCAGATTATAGTTTCAATCGCATTTGCCGTTCTTTTCTTACCAGTGTATCTGTCTGCGGCTTCATAGCTCTCAAACAGATGGTCCGATTTAGATCTACCTAGTTTTTTGTTTGAAACAGGATTTGATCGAGAGTTCTTAGCTATGTTTCATCAAAATCAGTCCAGTCGGTTTTTATATCGGTTTTTTTTTAGTTCCCTAAACTTGTTTTTTATGTTTCTTACCTCGTAAATACGTCAGTAAGAAACCGATTTGGTATTTTTTTAGGGTTCCGTACCCAAAGGGTAAGAACTAAGATACATAAACTAACCCTATTACTAAGACTTCGCTGTCCGTCCGTCTGTCACCAGGCTGTATCTCATGAACCGTGATAGACAGTTGGAATTTTCACAGATGATGTATTTCTGTTGCCGCTATAACAACAAATACTAAAAAACAGAATAAAATAAATATTTAAGGGGGCTCCCATAACAACAAACGTGATTTTTTTGCTCGTTTTTGCGTGATATTGATCACGGCAACAGATAGACGCTTGAAATATTCACAGAATATTGAATTATATTATTCACTTAAAAATAAATAATTTAACTAAAATTAAATTGATATTTAAGGGGACTCCCATACAAGAAACGTGATTTTTTGCCGTTTTTATAGATAATGGTACGGAACCCTTCGTGCGCGAGTCTGACTCGCACTTGCCGGTTTTTTTATTTCAAATGATGTACCTACTTACTTTCAGATTGATCCCATAGAAATCTCAGTACTTTGATTATTAAAACAAATAACAAAAAATTGTGACCAGATAAACAGAATTGCGTCTTTTGAAGTCGGTTAATTCAGTTTTTTAAATTATTAATAATTCTATAATATTAGTTAGGATTATCGTGATCCTTTGTTGTCCTTTTGTGTTCGATGTTGTAACCTTATGCAGGATATCCGCAGCCCCCGGACAGGTGAGGTCGAGCAGCGCCCCCTCGCGGTACACGTCGTAGGGAGGCATCTCGCACGGCCCGTCCACCGGAGAGAAAACCTTCACCCTCAGCCCGGCTTCGGACGCCAAGCGCCACAGCACACGCGTTCTGCCTGTTCACAATGCTATCAAATCTTCTTCTTTTTTGTATTGAACCCACGCGATTAGCTATTTGCCAAAGTCAAGTATTGAGATTTCTTCTTTCTTGAATAATACAAGTTTGATCAAGTTTAATTTAAAATATTTATAATTTGGACGTAAATAGAAATGCTCAGTAGGATAGATTAAATAAGTTTGTACTACAGACCTGGCTGCCAGCAGACCAGCAATGTGAGCATGGATACCTTCTTGGAGAGGAAAAATGTAGTTATAAACCTGAAAGGCTCCATCGTTGGCCGCGAACCTGCCTGCGTTATGAACTGACTCAGATTTTATTTGATTACGTTATTTGAAAATGAAACGGGCTGCGATTACACAAACTACCTATAATTGTGTTTGAAAAGCAATCAGAGTGCATTCACTAAGTATAGCACTTAGTGGATATTGAAGAAGCTAGTGAGGCTTATAAAGGGGGAGGGAGTTAGAACAAAATCACGATATATCACACACTGTAATGAGATATGAGGTGAATTTATTTTTTCGTTGCACGCAAGATTTCTAAACCGAAAAGTGCGCGTGACTTTGATTAGATAATTTATAAGTACAACAACTATCTATATTAAAAGAAAAACAAAATATCCGATCAGCAGAAAAGCGGTTTTTGCAGTCGAACTCACAGACTTCGTTACGCTTGCTGTTGTGTATACGTTTTTTGTGAGAAGCTATGCATAAAATCGCTGTAAAAGATTATAAATACGTATTCTTCTGAATAAGTGTAATAAAATTACTAATTTATTACGAAAAAGTTTGTTGGGGATTTTTTTCTAAAGAATGCGCATGTATAATATTTTATGGCGATTTTACGCATACTAAGTACCTATATCATAAAAACCTACACTCAACAGCGTAACGAAATCGAAAGTTAGACTGCAAATACTGCTTTATTCTGTAGTCGGGTATTTTGTTTTTCTTTTAATACTTATTATTTTTCCTTCTATATACTTTTCATTTTACTTTCTTTTCGTTCCTCTCTATCCTAAGGTTGCCTGGGAGAGACCACTACTAGCGATAAGGCCGCCAGTTGCTACAGTAATTAATCCTCTTGATTGTACATTTTATGGTGTGTAATAAAGAGTTTATCTATCTGTCTACTTTCAGTTCAAAAGCTTTACGAATTCACATTCCATTTTTTTAGGGTTCCGTAGTAAACAAGTAACTTATAAAATTTCGCCATGTACAGCTGTTTGTCTGTGCGCGGCTTTGCTCAAAGACTATTAATAATTAGTACTAGAAAGCTATCATTTGGCTTGTAAATGCAGCATATATTAGTTACGCCGAAAGTCGTCGAATAAAATAAAAAAATGAGTTAACTGCCGTACAAGTGGGGCTGTATTATTTTTCTCATCTATCATATTGTGTGGAGTATCGTTGGATCTATAGGTTATTAAATAAACAGGGGGTATGTCAAAACTATTTTTCAATTCAGGCATCCGTTTGCGTAATATTAAGTGTTGCAGTGATACTTTATCCTTTTTATAACAATAAAAAACCTACTCCGAGTGATTGGCGACAAACAAAAACCGGATCATCAAAAACAATTCTTAGGTGGGAGCAATAATAGCTGAACAAACATATAAAAAAAACAGTCGAATTGAGAACCTCCTCCTTTTTGGAAGTCAGAAAAACAGTTTTTTGTAGTCTAACTTACAATTTCGTTACGCTTGATACGCTGTTGAGTGTACGTTTTTGTGAGAAAGTATGCGTAAAATCGCTGTAAAAGATATAAATGCGCATTCTATATCTATACATATATAATAAGACTATAACGGGCCAAATTCTGTACATTAAATATTTTTGAAACATTTTGATTGGAGGATACCTTCCAATCGATACAGAAGCCAAAACAGCATTTTTTTTAAAATGTTGTCTGTCTGTGTACAGTGTGTCCAATGGACGCCGAAACTACTGGACGGATTTAGACGAAATTTGGCAGGATTATTACTTATACTATGTAGAAGGATCTTGCATACTTTTTATCCCGAAAATTTTGATAGTTCCCCTGGGATATAGCATTAAATTACAACATTCAACATAACCAGTATTGCGTTGCTCATCACTAAATCTCAAAAACTACATAAAATACGATGTTACAAGAGTAAATAGGTCAGCTAAGAACGAAATTTGCGAAAGGGCTGAATTAAGGGGTAAAATTGGAGGGTAAACGAATGTATGAAAACTTCTGAGTTTTGATGTTAGGGGCCTAAAATTTGGTTTTTAGGTTTACCTAATAGATATAAATAAATACTGTTATTATATTTCAGCGACAGGGATGAATTAAGGTAGTCAAAAGAAGGTTGAAAGTATGTATGAATTTGGACTATAAAATGAATACAAATTACAGCTATAATAAAAAAAAATGTGACAGGGATGAATTAAGGAGGTCAACAGAGGATTGAAATATTCCATGAAAGTACCACGATTTTAATGCCAGGAGCGTGAAATTTAGCATTTAAGTATTCAAATTAATAATCACAAACATTTATAATATTTTTACAGCAGGGCTGAATTAAGGTTGCCAAATTAGGTTCAAATTATTTTATTCTAAAAATTAAATTTTCATGTTAGAGGCGTTAAATAACAACATTTAGGCTATTTAATAGATAGGAACTAATACTATTCTATTTTTTTTACAACAGGGATTAAAAAGGGGAGGGGGGACCGCGGGGGGGGGGGGGTTGAGGTTGAAATTAATATTTACGCGAACAAATAAATAACGAAGACTTAAAATATTTTGCGCCAGGGATGGCTTAAGGTGATAAAAAGGGGGTGAAGGGACACAAATAGATTGAGTCGGCAGTTAGGTTGGAGCATAGCGGATGTGTTTTCTTACGCGTATAATGTCGAGGGTACAGCTAGTATAGCATAATTCTAACAAAATCACTTGTTTATTACGAAATAGTTCGTTGGAGGTTACGCAAAAACGTATTTTTTTTTACACTAAATATTTATTATTACTTACTTATTACAAAAATATAGCCTATGACACTCAGGAAATTAAGACGAATCTAACGACACCTCGCACATCAAAATCAGTCAAACCGTTTAGGCTGTAGGCTGTCATATAGAAACATAGATACATACCCACATTCATATATACATACACAAACATATATATGTATATACAAATACACTCGAAAAACATAGCTCTACTTACGCAGTCGGGTAAAACAACTAAGTAAGTAATTATTTAGAGATAACCATGCTGAGCTAACTAACCAAGTGTTGTGCAAATTGTGTAGATTCGTAACACTTAACTACTAATCTATTAGATAAGGTATTCTACGTTCTAATTTAAAACACGCGAATACTTTAACATAGGCTTTGACTATGTAAATACTAAACGTAGGTGTGTTACTGTGACGAATCCCACAGATTTATTATACAGTCATTGAACGAATCGTTGTAAATGCAACCGATTGCCCGTTAATCGATTCGATTGAATTGGTATTACTCTACACGTGTCTACCTATCATAAAGTAACTTATACGGAGACTACCTATCACGTCGACATTAATTTAGGAACAGAGTATTATAAACCTAAGGACAACAAATAGGTATACAGACTCTTTAGTTATCGAACCAGCTACGCCATAATTATTAGTGTTATTTTCACCTTAAGTACTTTTAACTCGTTCAATTCGGTTCGGAACTGTAGAAAACCCGATATTTATACCCTAGGGCGGAAAATAAAAAAATCCTAACATGACGGTGTTACACATTTTTTGTGGGGTACTTACCTACCAATTAACTCTTTCCAACCTTTTTGTACAACACCTTCATAAAGAAGAATCTAATGACACCTAACATCTCAAAATCGGACAAGCCGTTTAGGCTGTAGGAGGTAAATAGGAACATACATAAATAGACACTTGAAAACATAACCCTCCTCCTTGCGGATAAAAGCGAAAGTAGCTCTGTATCTGTCTGTTCATTACCTTTTCACTGATAAACAAGTGAAACGATCGTTATGAAATTTTGAAGTTACAGAGACAGCGGAGAACCTGATGACGGACATAGGCCACATTTTATCATTATCATCACCGTTTACCATCACCATCGCTTTTAAGATTACGTAAACAACTAAAAACCCTATAATTTCGCCATATCATCCATCTCTATCTGTCCATCCGCGGCTTAGCTCAGAGATATTAACTATACAAAGTAGATACATAATATATTAATCAAGTAGTAATTTAACGCACCGGCAAACGCAGCGTAGGAAAAACAGACACAAAATCGACAGAAGATATCATACAAGTAGCAGGAAGGTATTGAATGCAAGCCTTCAGGTCTCTTTTGAAATCGGGGAGTCCTACGTCCAGCAGCGGACTTCTTGTGGCTGAGATGATAATGATAAAATGGTAAATAATATATATATTTTTAGGGTACCTCCCCTAAACATAGTTGTGATTACATTTTAAGGGTAGGCAATTTAATTTAAAGTAATTGGGGCTCAAAGAAAACCCGTTTTTGCGTTTAGGGATTCATTTGCGAAATATTACTATGCTTTCAAGTGATAATTTTTGTTACGGTTGAATGTTTTACTAAAATAATCCCTTCTCTATCAACTTAACAACGTTGTGAAATATTCTTATATAAGACTAGACTAGTCATCGTGAAAATGAAACAAGTCACGAACAATATACCAGTTGTATTTTCCCATAATTTTGCTTTGCTTAATATCTACATATACTTAGGTAGCGTACATACTAACTATAAGCATGGTAGAAAGGCCACCTACAGTGTGTTTTAAGTTTGAAATTAGAATCATTCTGAACAATTGTGCTTATGACCGAAAGATTCTAGAAATGCGAGAATTAACGTGACCCGAGCGACGTCATGTAATTTTACAAAGTTTACTTTGTTTAAGTATAGATAATACGCGTGCAACAAAGACGACAATATTCGGCACAGTCGTCTCTCGGGTCAATCTTATAATTCACGGTCTTAACTGGTCGACCATTCTTGTCTTAAACAACTGTGAACGGACTGATGACCAATGAAAACTCAGGCTTTCGGAACTACAGGCTGTCATTGATCGGTCATTAATTTTAAGGTAGTGTGCCTCTCATGCGACGGGAAATTCAAATTTCAAACAGTTTTATTGTCGCCAGATCAGGTAACTATTGTAAGTGAGTAAGTGATCATAATGTTTCTGGCAATTTATTTTAATTTCACAAACACAATACAAAATTATATTTAAATTCACTTTAACAATAACATTTACGATAATTTGTCTGAACTGGAATATAAAAATGTATATATATTCTAATATATTTTTTATTACACGATCTACATAAATTATAATAAACTAATAAATATGTGTAATGCTGAGTAATAAGACATTATTTAAAATATCCATAGCCATCAAAGCTTATGGATAGTTCAAACAATCTCCAGTTTCAGGCAAAGTGCCCAAAATGCTGGCCGCATTATATATATATATATATTCTTATATTATAGCGCCAAATTATTTATCAATATTAAATCGTGTTACTTACAAGTATTAACCTAGAAATACAATTTTTCACATTCAAGCGGCTTCTAGGTTGATGTAGTCAAGGAGGTATCTTATTGATAGTTAATTGACGTGATAATGTAAAGAATAATCTTAGATTGTCGCAAACATTGTGATCACTTACAATCTTTAGCCGTGCTAGCACGGACAAAAAAGGTTTGAAATTCAAATTTCCTGCCGAATGCGTGGCGTTCACCCTTAAGACAGGAACAGTCGACTATCCCATAATCAAATGTGGGTTGGTTGCCTAGTGCGAGCTTTCAAACTTTCTTCCATAACTTTAAGTACCTAAATAATAAATATTTTTTATTTGATTTGATAAGTACTTTCAGGTCATTGGCAGTCGCCTAGCGACGTATTCTATTAACATATAACTATTGCACGGATTTCACAATTAATTATAATTATAACAATGTCAATATTTAAACAATAGAGTTTAAGGACAGACTTCAATCAGGAAGGGGCGGAACAAAATATGCCTTCTAGATTGGAGTTGATTAAAAACTACCCAACCAAAGTTATCTATATTTGTTTTATATAGACTACAATAAAACTCACTTCTCGCCTTTTTAATAAAAAAGTATCGTCGAAACCGGTTCATAACCGGTGAAAATATCGCTAAACATTCTAAGTATTTTATATCTACTAAAAATACAATCACAACCCGCTCCGACTCCGCTCCCACACCTGCCACCCAACGGGTCGCAGGTGTGGGAGCGGAGTCGGCAGCAAAAGGCAAACACCTCAAATACGCCGCTCTGGAGTCAGCGTACGAGTTTGTCCCTTTTGCCGTAGAAACAGCGGGACCGTGGGACTCGGAGGCAAAGAAGTTTGTCTCTGACCTGGCGCAACGGCTTAAGGAAAGAGGGTGCGATCCTCGGGCGGGCCATTTCTTGGCCCAAAACATCTCCCTGGCCATACAGCGCGGGAACGCTGCCAGCGTAATGGGCACTTTTTGGTCGAGGAAATGTGAACATGACGGAACCTGATTTGGGGCACTAGTTATTTTTAGTGACAATATATTGTAGTATTTTTATTTTATGTTAATTCTAAGGTGTGACTGTGAAATTTATTTTATGCGACTAATTTAAAATTGTAATTTAAAAATCTGTTTTAGCTTAGGTATGCTAATGGAGCTCTTTCATATGATAGGTGATACGGTTAATTCACTTTAAAATTTGGACCTTAATTCCTTGCATAAAGACGCAATTTTTTGTACTTAATTAAATTAAAAATGTCCATCACAACTAAAAACTTCCTTTTTGAAGTCTATTGAAAACTGATTGATTAATACGTTTATCATACGTATATAATTCTAAACTGTTGAATAAATATGTTTATTTTCTTTATAGATCTAAGAGAAATCTAGCTGCGAGGTATTCCGTAACACAAGGTTTAAACATTCGATTCCGTAGATCGCTTTCAACTAGTTACCACTCGCTTTTAGCCAGGTACCCTCGCTTTCAGCCAAGTACACTCTGTACCTGGTTGATAGCGATTGCGAATTCGCTAAGGAGTGAGCGCGATTTTGCTGCAAAACCGCGGATATATTTATGTACGTACAACATGGAAAAACTGTGTTTCACCCTTCAACATAATCCGACATTGATTTTTTTACTTAACTTAAATATATGTAAGTATGTGTGATTGACCGAGCGAGCGAAGCATCTCTGCATCACCTAGCCAAATTTTCTTTCGTCTGTCAGTTTGTGATTTTGTGAGTTTGTATGTTCGTACTCGCGTACAGGGCGTAATTTTGAACCAATTTTGATGAAACTTGGTGTGTAGATTCTATGGGTAGTTTTTTTTTTGTCGTCGACGATTTTTGATAGGAAGGGTGGTTCACATAAAAAGGAAGGAAGTTTATTGCGGCGCTTATACCAACCGATTTTAATGATATTTGGTAGGTAGATAAAGTACACAATTACTACAACTTGTGGTAAAAATGAACAAAATTGGTCAAGCGATTGTCGAGATATGACAACCAACTTGAGATTGCCTGTAACAGTGAGGGCGCGTGAATGTGCTTGATGCATTTAAACGCTGATAAATTTACTTGATTTTCCATTTTCTCCATTTATAAAATTATTATTTGTTTTTATAAGAATTTACATTGTTTATTAAATCGCGATGTAAGAATTTGCAAATAAGCTCTCTCGCGAGGTCTACTGTTCGTAGAACTACTAGTTATATACTCATTTAAAGGCTAGTCAATTACTTAGTATTTAACATCGAAAGTGCATTCATTGATTCATCGAAATCCGAGAGTGGTTTGATTAGTTGGAATCGTGTAAAATAAGGGGTAAAAAAGTGTTTTCCCTTTTGTGTAGACAAATGCAAGAACTGAATTTACCGAACTTGCCGTATTTTGATATTGCAGCAATTGATAGATAATGCTAGTCTTTCAGCGATAGTCTATCATGGAGTTATTTGTTCCAAGGTGTTCTAAATTATGTCCTAACTGATAATATCATCCGCAATATGACGAGGTATCACATACTTATTCAAAAAATACCAAATATGGCATCAATTTCCGATATTACGTATGCATGATTTGATTGTTTCGCTAGATATTTCACACTAAATAAATTCATACATTGCTTATTATTTAAGTAGACACTAAGTACTCAGCCATGCCGCTACTCACTGAATTTATCTAATCGCTACAAGCCAGAATGTGCCAACATTCACCTGAACTCGGACAAAACAATGTACGTAACACACAGGAACAGTTCCAAACCGTTTTATACACCTTCACAGCCAACATCGAGGGCACTCGCAGGTCGCTTCATTTGCGTCGAACGCCCATCGTTCAAATAGTATCTATATAAAAAATTTCTAATTTATTATCATAGTCAGAATAGATAGAGTCCAAGCTACAATGTAGCTATAGTAATACCGGCGCGGTCCGTGTGAACGTGGGGCAGGCGGGCTCATATGCCGGCGGGTGACGGGCACTGGTAGTACGCCTGCGTGAACACCTCGGTGAAGTTGACGAGAGCGAACAGCACCGCGGAGCCGAGCGCGGAGCCGAGCTGCGTGATGGCGCCGCACGCGCGCATGCCTCGCGTGCCGCCGGACCGCGCCCACCCGTAGATCCACATTCGGGCGTACGACACTACCCCGTGCACCACCACCCAGCAGATAACCACTAGCGCAACCCCGCCCCCAGAGTGCATCAGCGGCGGCTCGGGGCTCAGCAGCGCCGTCGCCAGGATGTACGCGAGCGGCACGCCAGTTGCTACCAGCATGCCAGCCAGCACTCGTCCCGACACCGGAACCAGCCACACGCCCGCCAGGCACGCCGCCGGATTGGCCATCGCGCCCAGCGTCACCGCCAGATGATAGGCTGTCGCGCCGTACGGCATGCACGAGTAGGACTGCACGGAGGGCAGCACGCCGTTCGCGAGCGCGTTCAGCGCCGCCATCACCACAAGCACGGTGAGCCAGCGCGCGCTCAGCAGCGACACTCGCGGCACGGTCGCCTCCTCGTCCTTGGCGGCGGCGGCGGGCGCCACGCGCTCCGAGTCGAACCCGCCGTACGCTGTGATCGTGATGAAGCTGGCGAGCGAGACGGCCGACAGCGCCGCGAGCAGCAGCATGAATACTGTGGAGTCGAACCGTGGTGGCGGCGTCACCGCGTGCACGACGCCGTCCGGTCCGAGCACACACTCGGGATCGCCGCCGACACCCTGCACGAGCGCCAGCACGCTCGGCACGAACCCGCTGAGGCCCTCGCCCACAAGGTACGTCGCGAGGTACACGTCACGGAAGTGCCGCAAGTACGGGTAGAAGAGCACCGAGCTGGTGCAGCCGACGAGCGCCGCGAAGAACGTCAGCGCGAGGAACGCTATGGAGCGGTCCGTACCGCCGACGGGAACGGTCTCCTCGTAAAGGAACGCGTTGAGTGCCAGCGCCGCCGTCCCGACAGCCAGCAGCGAGTAGATGAAGGGCGCGTCCGAGACGCGCGGTAGGAGTCGTCTCGCAGCCGCGTACGCGAATACGCCCACGTTCGCGATCTGGATGGCGACGGCCATGGAGGCGGGCAGCGCCCAGCCCTCCGGCAGCCGTTCCACGAGCAGAGGCAGCTGCATGTAGAGCCCGTTCACTCCGAGCCACGTGCCCAGACCCCACAGCATCAACGCGACGTCGAGCGGCACCAGCCGCCGCACCCCTTCTACCATCTTCGCCTGCGACGATGGACTCAAGCAAGGAGTGCTCTCTCTCTCTTCAAAGTCCAACCTGCAACACGCGACGCGAGCTTCACTCACACGACGACACTCACACCGATTCTCCCTATTGCAGACGCGAGTGTTCGAGTGGCCCTTCGGCTCGACTTCCGCTGAGAGTCAAGTACACGACCGCGATACCTCTGTTCTGTCGCTTTGTCGCTGGTTAAATACTCTACAGTCTACCTACGTAGACCTACATAATTCTCGAGTTGGGATTGTTTGATAAGATAACTAAATTGAGGTAATGTGTTTCAAATTACTTTCGCCGCTTCGACTCTAAGGCGCGTCGCTCACTGGTAAGTCGAGGCGCGGTCGCGGCGGCGTCGCGGCACAGTCGAGACGTGGCGTTTTTGTTAGAGTCGAGGCGCGAGCGGCTATGCTTCCTTCACACACTACAGTGTAAACACGTCTATGCACGAAACAAAATAGCGGTGGAATCGCGGCGCGGTCGCGCAATGCCCTTGCGACGCCGCCGCAACCGCGCCTCGACTCCACGTCGCCTTCGACGCGACTCTAGTGTGCCTGCCATTTGAACCTGAAGGAAACGTAGAAGCGGCGCGGCGCTTGTGCGCCCGTGCCTCGACGCCGCCTCGACTCCAGCTCGTGTGGGCGATGCGCCTAACATGCCTAGGAATTAAGCGAACCGAATGTGACGGGTTACTTTATATATCTGTTACCAGATAAATGTAAAATCTATGAGTTCCTTACAATTGCATACGATTCCGGTAAATTTTGGAAATATATTAATTCTCATCATCATCATCTCAGCCATAAGAAGTCCACTGCTGGACATAGACCTCCCCCATGGATTTCCAAAAAGACCGATTGAAAGCGGCTTGCATCCAACATCTTCCCGCCACTTGTATGAGGTCATCTGACCATCTCGTGGCTGGTCTTCCTATGCTGCGCTTGCCAGTGCGTGGTCTCCACTCGAGAACCTTTCGGCCCCATCGGCCATCAGTTCTACATGCTATGTGCCCTGCCCACTGCCACTTCAACTTGCTAGATTCATACATACATGAAATAAACATACATTTCTTGGGCATTATATGCAACTCCTAAATAACAGTAACATAAGTACGAATGGACAAAATTTCCGTATTGCCTTAAAAAACCTAACTTATTAATCGATCTGTGATCTGTGTCGAAATGTGTGTAATAAAATGTATTTCATATTATTTTCTATCGATTTTAGGAATAAAATCAATATTTAATTTACCGATTTATTTAATAAAACAGAGTAAATTGCTGGCGCAATATGTTTGGTCTAACAATGTCTCCGACATGTGCCGGAGGAAGTATAGACGGAACTACAAAAAAAAAAAAAAAAAAAAAAAATTTGGTATGTACATATTTTGTTTTTAAGTATATGAAATTTTGAACTATTTAAGGAACTAATTTCAATATTTTTGTAATCAACGTTGTTTTTATATTTTTAATCATTTTTTAAGTTGTGAAGTGTAAAAATTTGCTTTCTATTTATTCACCCGAAAAAATGTACTTAGACTTTTAACGTAACATTGTATTAAATAAAAAACAAAACTGGTTACCTACATAAACGTGGTCAACATTATAGAACGACGTATTCAATACATTTCCGGTAACATACCTACAATGATTAATCTCTAATATTTTTAAAGAGAGAAAGATTTTTGAAGAAATGTAAGGGAGGGACATCATTTTTTTCACCTTTTTTTATCAGCCCTGTTTGTACAAACTGTCCCACTGCTGGGCACGAGCCATCTTCTCATTGTGAGAAGGGTAAGATCATAGTCTGCCACGCTGGCCAAGTACGGGTTGGCAGACTTCACACATCTTCAAGATCATTGAGAACTCTCAGACATGTAGGTTTCGTCACGTTTTCCTTCGCCGTTTGAAGTTGGCGGAAATCAACAATACACACATAACTACGTAAAGACAGAGGTGCGTGCCGCGGGATTCGAACCCAGGACCTGCGGATCGCAAATCAGACGGTCTCCCGACTAGGCTGCCGGAAACTTTTCACCTTTAGCTGGCTATATCTCACACATTGAGAAATGGATTAAGAAACCTTAGTTTTATTTTAAGATTTAATTATTCAACGATTTTAACTCAATGAAAATTTAACTACAGCAATTTGTAGTGGTTCACGGAACACAACTACTTGCCAAATTTCGTTTATGCAGTGCTGATAGTCTCCGAGTGAAATATCTGGGACATACGGACAGATAGATAGATAAACTCTTTAATTACACAAAAACAATTACAAAAGGAAATAATTTTACACTAGCGTAACAAAGGGCGGCGTTATCGCTAAAAGTGATCTCTTCCAGGCAACCAAGGAATGGAGTGAAATTCGGAAAAAAAATACACAGGCGACACACACACACAGATATACAGGCGGACATGGCGATTTTTATTTTATTTTTTCAGTTTCTCGTAATAACTACAGACCCCTAAAAAGCATTTATGATTTATTTTTGCAATCTGAGATACGAACGTTACATAGATAATCCTGAAACGTGCAGATATCGCGGTTGATTTTATTTAAATCAGAGGAAAGTACTTTCCTGGAGGTATTACATTTCATGATTATGTCTATGTGTTTAGTTACTATGTAGTTTACAATGTAAAAAAAAACACGACTTGTGGTAGGGCCGCAGTGTGTGTGCGTAGTCAGGGCTATGACTTATACCATGCCATTTTCACTAACATTTGCGAACATATGAAGTACTCCGTGAATATTAACACACCACACACACGTGACAACCACCACGTAACACAACGTGATCGTATGTCTAAATGCGTCAATGAACTAACCGAGTTCGGAATATGATTAACTGAAAATATCTACATCAAACAAGGATAACTACTTTATAACAATTAATGGAAAAACTTAGAAAGTAACCATTTTTATTAATGGAAAAACTTAGAAAGTTAAGTTAAATTTAATAGAAACTTAGAAGAATTAGTATATAAGTAACTTATTAATTGTTTACGAATAAAACCAATGTTTACGTGCAGGCATAAGAATGTTCAGTGATTCATCCATAAAGATACTGATATTATTGAGATGTCCAGTGGCACTGCACTTGTTAATACTAACCGAGTTTGGAATATAATTTAGCTCAAACTATTAACTGCTTTATAAAAAAAGTGGTCAATTTTAGAAGATATATAACTTATATGATTAATTTTATTATTATTATTGCAAATAGGACATTCAATGTGTTAACTGACGCATCCAAGAACATTGCTAATGTCTACGGAGAAAATAAAGAATTGAATTGAATTGAACTTATTCATCCTCTAAAGAGAAAGGCAAGATTTTATGTAGACACTTAATGTTAACTGATTCCTACAGAAAGATTTGGTGACGTTCGGAGCTCTTTTCACTCACTGCACCAGTGATAAATCGAGTTAAGAATATAATTTAACGCGAACTATTCTCATCGAACAAGTATAACTACTATATAAAAATTTATAGAAATGTTATCTTAGAGCATTAATACCTTAACTGATTTAAGCATTTTTTTTCTGAAATTACACACGTCTATTTTGGGCCTCAAAATAAATGTGTGTAAATGTGTAAAGATGATGTATAACCCGTAATTTTAAATGTCTCGTTTAAAAGAAAAAAAATATACGTACATGACTTCAATGCTCAATGACTCCTGCAGAAAGACAGATACGTCCAGAGCTCGCGACACTTACTGCACCAGTGAACTAACCGCGTTAGGAATAAAATTAGCTAAACATGCGTCGAACGTGGCTTGCTATCAACTGGTTTGATCTAGATGTGGATGACCTATAACAGTGGGTAATAATTCATGGCTGTACATTTTTTTTATGCAAGGTAGATCTACGATTGACCACCAACTCGCCTGATGTTAAGCGACGGTGTGGACAAGGATGGAGCTCGTCGATCTAGAATATGTCTATTCACTCTAGCCTTGAAAATTCCAATATTGTAGGTCTCAGGAAACAGAGAAGGCGGCAAAGAATTCCATTCTTGTGCACTACGCAACAAGAATGTGGATCGATATCGCTGAGTACGGACTTTTGGCAATTCAACCAGAAATGGGTGTTAACTGGTAATTCGCCGACTTTCTGCTAGTCCTGTAGTGAAATGGGGAGGGTGGAATTAGGTCATGAAGCTCTTGCGCATATTCCCCGAAATGAATCCTGTAGAAAATATACAGACATGCTACTTTACTTTGCTCGAGACTAAGTAGCTTCTTGGCAGCTAGTTTATCGTCACCGATTAACCTCACAGCTCGCCGGTCCACTGATTCTAAAGCTTCCAGCTGATACTTGGCTGATCCATCAAAAAGGTGGCAGCAGTACTCCATACAAGACCGGACTGTGCCTGATACAGATGAAGCAGTTGTGCCGGTGAGAAGTATCGCCTAACCTTATTAATGATGCCAAGCTTTTTACTAGCCAGTTTAGCCTTAGATTCGAGGTAGCCCTTAAAGTTCATTGTTGGGGTTAACGTGAATCCCAGCAGTTCAAGACGGTCTGTCAATAATAAAGATACATTTTGGAAAGTAGGATACAAAAGAAACTCACTCTTTTGGCGAAGAAAAGGCAGGCTTGAGTATTGTTGGCGTTGAATATGACGAGATTTTCGTTACCCCAGTCGGACACAGGTTTTAGAGCTTTATTCATACGCTCAACCATATCTTCTCTGAACGCCTCGATTTCAGCCTTTTTGGCTCAGTTGTGGAAAATTACACCAGAAGTGTACTTTTCCACAACTGTGCTGTCATCTGCATACCCTAAGATACCAGGTTTCAGCAGGTCATTAATATGCAGCAAGGAGTAGCGGAGAGTACAGACCCTTGAGGTACGCCAGCGAAGCGCAAATCTTTTTTGCTAAGCGTCTTGTACCCGTAACATGTAATTAACTACTATTACTTCCTTGATATAAAATCACTAGTATTATTGAAATAATTTGGGTACTTGGGCGTTTCGCACACCGCGGTTCGAATCGCCCATGTACTGTTTCTAAATGGGCCCATTCGCACCGCAGTGCTTGGTGCGGTGCGAATGGCCCAAGACATATTTTGGAATAGATCGATTCAGACCATAAAGAAACGCCCCGATGCTCTTTTCGTAGGTCCGATTTGGACTCATATCAAAAATTTAAGGATTTCAATTATGCACTTCACGAAAACAAAATTAAGCATTTTAGGCTAACCAATCAACGGCTCCCTCGCGCATATCCTTGGCCTAAAAGTTCCCAGCACGCTCGCTGCGTTGCCACGCTGTATCGCGAGGGAAATCCGATGGACGAGAAACCACCCTGACCGAGGGTCTCGGCCTTTTTCTCTCAGGCGGTGTCCGAGATCCAGGATGAATTCCCTCGCCGCAGAACACCATGGCTCCACTGTTTCAACAGCAAACGGAACGAAGTCTACGTTGGCTCCAGGCAGGCATATTTGAGGCATTTACCTCGGGCGGCTGCCTCCGCTCCTGCGCCGGCAAACTGCTGGGTAGCGGGGAGGTGGCAGGATGCGAACGTAATGACACAACACGTAGCATCCCACACGAGGCACCGCCCTTTCCGCCATGGAAGTGAAACTAACGTAGAACCGTCTGAGTTACCACAATCTTAAAAGCAATGTTTCAATATTACTATGACCTTTGTCTTGCTCTCTCAACTGTAGAAAGATCGACACAAAAGGCATATTGAAGTAAGACCGTTGTGGTAGAGCCCCTGGTCGCTTGCAATTGAAATTTAATTTAATATTTTTATGTTTCTATATACATATTACATACTGTAGCTATAAGTTATTACTGTAATAATTTCAATTGTTGTGTGTAGATATATCCTATTTTTAAAGTATGTTTTAGTTATAAAGGCCGTCTGTGCCTACTCCGTACATGGTTACCTGAAAGAGATCGCTTTAAGCGATAAGGCCGCCTATTGAAAGATTATCCATAATATTATTGTCATTTTTAAAGTATTTGTACAAAGTGGTCTTTTAATAAAGAGTTATCTATCTATCTACCTGTCCGTATCGTAAGAATCAATCTACGTCAAACTAGGCCTATCTTCTTAGGGGATCGAGCAGCGCACCACTATTTTACCAGTCGGTTTTTAATAAGCAATTAACTATTGTGTATACTTATTTAGAGGTCAATTTAAATACTTATTTCAAACAATACACAGTAAAATGAAATTATAATCAAGATATTAAAATGAGAAAATAAATTAATAAGTAATTAATTGTATGTAGAGATCTTCCTGTACGTCCATCAAGAAACCAAAGAGACCGACTGTTTCAAAATTCTGAAAAAAGAGGGCGGCTGGCGCGAATCATTTGCAGAGGCGAGGCAGAGCAGGTGTACCGTGGACACTTATGATTTATGGTTACAAGGAAATATAATAGTTAGCGTATCACTAAGAGCATATTCATAACGGCAAATTTCGCCAGTAAATTACGCGGTTTCCACATACACAGAAGAAACCTTTCCTACCCCTGAATATTATCCAATTTACATATTTTTTTATTTGGTTGGATCCATTAATGAACATGCCTCTAAGATTTGCTATTTTCAAAATTGTAACTTTAATTTTTTTTACTTCGTAGTTATAACAGAAATTTGAAAAAAGCAAACCGTACAAGCAAATATCTACGCTTTCAATCTGATAAAATAATCAATCGTCATCAAATCGGTTATTTTGAAGTAGAAAATTTTTTTCTCCTGTTTGTATGGAGAGCCCACGACAACGTTTCTCTTAACTCATTATTTATTAGTAGGCCAGCAAAAATAATTCTAATTTATGCATATTGAGGTGTTATAGCGCATAGCGTGTTCAGAAATGTTGTATACCAATCTAAAATGCAGACCATGCAATGTTCTCTACACAAGTCACTTCTCTGCTTGGTGACGAACGTGGAATTTACGCAGAGGAAAATCTCTACAAGTACATATATGATATGTGAAGCAGGCGCAGGCGCACCCACCTGAGCGTGAGAGGGGCGAAGTCGCCGACCGCGGCACCGCGCTGCGCCCGAGCCGCCGCCGGCGCCATCTCGCCCCACTGGCGGTCACCACACAAACAGTTTACAGACCAAGAACACAATCAGAACCAACCGACCACAATCCGACTCGGTTGGGACTAGGCTCGCCAACTCTTATTCACGGGATTATAATTATGCGGTTTTATCAGTTTTCTTTAATTTTTAATTTTACAAAATTCAATGTTAATAAAGCATCCTCCTTCGGGTGTTGAGTAAAAAATAATCACGACGAAAATATGCTTTTGTTATTTCTGAAAGATTAGTTAGGTACCTACTCGTCTAATGAATAAGCACATTTGAGCATTTTTGGGGTTCCGTACCTCAAAAGGAAGAAACGGAACCCTTATAGGATCACTTTGTTGTCAGTCTGTCCGTCCGTCCGTCTGTCAAGACATGTATCTCGGGAATGCGTAAAGGTATCGAATTTAAAATAAAACCATAAACGCAAATACATAGTTTCTTGCTGCAGAGCAAAAAATCAAACTTCTCAGTTTTCATAAAAAAAAAGTTACAGCCAGATATGTCACAAAAAGCGCATATTTCGACACTCACACGGGAATCAAAACCTATGGGGTACTTCCCGTTGACCTATAACTGTGAAATTTGGCAAGAAGCATTGTCGTATAGTACACATAAAGGAAAAAATCTGAAACTGTACATTTTTAATTTAATCACAAAAAATAGGGTCTTTAAGCAAGCAAGGAGGGTCCAAATTTTAAAGTGCTTTATTCGTATCATGTGAAAGAGCTTCATTAGCATAAGCTAAAACAGGGTTAAAAAAATTTTTACGATGTACATTTTTCGGTTTATGGAGGGAAATATAAAAAAAATATATAATTCTCCCCTTTTACTAGTTTGTACGGAACCTTCGGTGGGCGAGTCTGACTCGCACTTGTCCGGTTTGTTTTATTCTTCGTAACGTAATCATAGAAATCTTTGCATTTGTGCTGAAAGTTAATTTTTACTTGCAGTTCACGATGTTTGCCAATTTTTTTTGGTTTACCATAAAGAGGGGGTCAATCAGCGTCCCGCAGGACGCATTACTTGAGACCTGAAAACGGGACGACACGCGGCTTCGCCTCACGTGGGACGGTTCTGTTCTACATAATGAAATCTAGTTTTTGCTGAGACATATTATAGACGTATGTCACATTTTGCATTAGCTGACATCTGCCCAATGGACCGCAACAACCCAAGCAAAATATAATTTACGCTTTGGTAGGTACTTTAGAATACCTACCGATATGTGCATCTTTTTTTACATTATTACTAATGTTCGACTTTAAATTGATGTCAAATATCGTCGAATCCACCGAAGGGCCGCGGGGATTGAAAGTAAAGAGAGTATACCTATTGTGTTTATGTTTATTCGACACAATTTAAATAAATAATAATAATAAAAAACATTTTTAAACCAAAAAAAACATACAAAAATATTTTTTTTTTAAATCATTGGTGGGTTGGTCAGTCTTAGGGGCTACACACGGGCTACACTATGAATTTTGAATTTAAACGTTTGTCAATGAAGTGACTATTCAAAGGGCTGATGTCCCATCTATGTAATAGGGCCTCGAATTCTCTGAGGACTGACAACAAAATGATAATTAATATTTAATGGATATGGCTGGCGACTTTGAGAACGCGCTCTTATCACGTACAAAATAAGAGTTTTTTCTGTCGATTGTATGTTTTCGCGAAAAAGTTATGCAGTAGTGCTGTACTCTGGTCTATTTATATGTTAAGATAATGAAAATGAGTTCAGTGGTTAGTTTGTTACGATTTGTACTTGGTCTTTCATAAAGCACACACAAACAGACTGTTGTACACTACATAAACAGTAATGTTTGTCATAATATATAAATCAACAGACAACGACAGGCTCCTTGAGCACACAACACCATGTGCTACATCTCATCTGTTATCTTATCAGAGAGTTGACTTCACTACTTACTATGGTAAACAATATCATTCTTTTTAGTATGTATTTGAATTTACATTTTAGGTAATTTATGTGCTTACTAAGAAGCATATGTAGTGAAAAATATAAATGTGGTTCCATAACTAGTTAAAAATCCCATCATTTGTGGAGAATTTTACAATCAATAAACAATGCTTCATGTGCAATTTATGTATATTAAACAAAGCATGGTTATTCCTTTTATTTTATTCAGTTTACTTTGCAACTCTGGGATAAAGACTCAGAAAAATTCATTCAGACTAGGTTGTTCCAGTTTATCCTAATATGTACCAGGACCAAACCATTCCGTCTAGACGAAACTAATTTATATTGTCAGGCTTAGAATGAACTAATTTGGCCTAGGAACTAGGTTGACCTATAGACCTATTGACCTATAGAAAAAACCTGGTTAAGCTTAGGAAAAATTAATTTATCCTAAAACTGGGTTTGGCTGGTAACAAACACATAATTATAATATGTGTATAGCTAAAATCAATATTAACAAGTTTCTATATGTAATAGGTTACAACAGTCTGTCTTGGAATGCAACAAAACAAGTCCCAAACTTGTACAGACACATTTCATACTTTATGTGAAAAAAAGTATAAAAGTTGTCAAAATAGCATTAACAAGTTAAAATGTAACATGAGTTAGTATTTTATGGCATTACTTGTAATGCCTGAGTCATGTGACCATGATTAAAACAAATTCTCATAATTGAAATTAGGTACCACAAGTTTCTTTACATGACACAGATATCAAGTTTGAAGAATTATTTTGTTGGTAATAGTACCCACACACAAACAATAATTGTAGGCACCTCTGACAAACACACAAAGTTAAAATTAAGAGTCTGAAAACATTCAGATATGCTAAGGAAAAATAGAGATTTGGTAAGCATAATCAGACATAAAGGAACCAACTCTCATTTGTGTAGGAATTAATTTTATACCATGTGCTAATGCTTTTAAGGTATAAAATTGATTTTCGCATAGAACGACGTTGGTTTATTTGTGCTTAGAGACATCCATTATGAATTTATTTTTAATCTTAGATTATCAACTTACATTTTAGATAATCATAAAATGTATTTATTTGTTAAACATATTGCATCAATATCGTCAATTCCATTAGTTGTATTGATATATTTTTAACAAATCAATGTTTTATCATTTTACATGATTATATATACCTACTGTGACAATGATTCCCAATTAACACCAATTATTAGCAATGAAACAATGGCTGAGCACCACAACCACACAATGAAGCTGTTTGAGTAAGCTCTGTACAAACCAGCCATGTTAAGAAAACAGAACTCCACTCCAAATTCTATGTCAACTGTAAACATTTGGAAACCCCAGTAGTGTTAACAGAATTTATAACTGTCTTAATTCTGTTGTAACACTCACAAAAACTAGTTTTATAAGAATTTTTATTTAAACATATGAGAACAAAAATCTACTAACAGTTTATAAAATTGCGAGACAAAGTCGTCACCATCATCTTAATGACTCAATTATTTGCTTTGACAATACTGGTTTTATTCCAATGTCTATAGAGGCTATAGAGTTTGGCAGAGAGCGGAAATTAGTGCAGAGGTACCTACCGCTGTGCAAGAGGCTAGCTTCCAACAGTTAGGAAGTGGACACAATATCTGAAACCACAACACTACATCTAATAAGGCTATATCATGTGACAGCACTCTTATATCTACAGCAGAAACAAAACTACCAATATTTGCTTCAAAATCAGAATGAGCTATTAAAATTCAACAAGCTAGCTTGTATTAGGTTTAAAAAATTAATAATATATATTTATAATATTGCAAAGGTCATATGACCTTTACAATATTATAAATATCAACTTAACATAAATTAACATTTGAATATGAGTGTAGTTTTTGAAGGTGTAACCATGACTGTGTCTGATATCAATTAATTTAATCATTGGCAAAATGGCTTAGATTATCAAAATGGATTTTTGAAAATCTTTAACAGTTGTAGGTACCTTCTTTACATTCTCGTCAGGGAAAATGATCCTATCCCACAATGCATAATACCATCATGCCAAATCTTATACAGATCAGTCCAGTCCAGATGCTTATGAAAATGTAACAAAAGGTAAAGTTAGTTCTGCATTTTTGTTACAAAATTTGTAATCACCATCTATAAATGAACATTTCTCAATAATGAAGGAAGTAGGTAATAAAACGATAGTACCTACCTAATAAGAAGACCCCAGGAAAAAGAAAAAGTTAGCAAATACCCCATACAAATAAAAGTCCTTGTAAAAGTCTAAAGACTAAAATAATTATAGTGTATTTATACATTTATACGAACCTTATTAGTTCAGCCATTGTCGTTCGTAACCACAAGAACACGCTGCAATTAGATTTTGATACAATTTAATAGGTTCTTCGAGTAAATTCTCAAAATTTCTTAACTTTGACCGACTTACATCACATCATGTCTCACTGAACATTATGTGCCACTTCTAGATAAATACGTATTTTCATGGTTGAAACTATGTTGACAGTTTATTAACAACAATGTATTTTATTATGTACTAACAATTTAATTAATTTGCGAAAATTATAATTGCAAAATACGAAGCAAATTCCCTTCCACAGTTGACTTGACTTGGCATGACAATTGACATTTGTGAAGAAGTATCGTAACTTCTTATACCTAGTGTTACAAACTCTGTGTTGACATGACACATTCTGTCGACTGTCTCTTTTGATGTTTACCTAAAATGTCCTAAATATTCTTGTTTTATAAATATACTCGTTATAACTTCATCAATCACTTCGTTATTTATTAAAATGGTAGCAGAGAATTAATTTGCGAATTGAATTGAACGTGTACATTGGTAAATTTTGTTTTGGTGGCTAAACCAAAACTAAGATCTGAAAATTCGACAAAAATTGGCCTGCAATTACGATGGATAAATCGATTGCAGAGGTTTCCAAGGTTCGAATAGGGGACTTAGATGCCAAAAATTTCAACACGTGGAAGTTCAGGGTTTTTATGGTGCTTAAGGGGCTACCAGGGGCAAGAGATGTGTTGGAAGGGATAACACCGAGGCCAACATTACTGCCTGATGCCCCACCTAAAGACAAGACGAAGTATGAAAAAGATGTACAAGAATATGATAAGCTCGACAGCATAATTTCCGTCCTGTTAATGTCAAACCTATCCGATGACATCCTCGAAAAAATTATGCGTTTTACGTATTCAAAGGACATATGGGATGAACTACACAGACTTTTCGGTGGTTGCACTGTAGATAAAAGCTACGAGATGTGCCAAACTTTCTTTTCATACAAAAGAGATGCTACGCATGACATGGCAAGTCATATTTCGACGCTCAAGAATACATGGCATGAATTACATAGGGCTCTGGACCTGGAAAAGGATCTACCAGATATCCTGTTAATTTACAAGATTCTTGACACCCTGCCGCCGGAATACCTGACATTCAAATCAAGCTGGCTATTGATGACAAAGAATGAGCGCACAGTTGATAACCTTACCGTCCAGTTATGTTCACATGAGAAGGTCCTAGCGAAGTTAGAAGAAAACGAAGCAGACCCTAGCAATGCCGAAGCATTATGGGTGAAAACAGGAAAGAAGGAAGTCGGAGCTAAAGGTAAAGAAGAAAGCAAGGAACAAACGCGAAAAGATAAGAGAAAGTGTAATTACTGTGGAAAACTCGGTCACTTTGTGAGAAAATGTGAGAAATGGATCAGTGATGGAAGACCGAAGAAGTCAGAAAAAGACACCGAGAATGTCAACATGACTATCTTCTCCATAACTGATGATAAAACTAAAGATTCGGTAAATTTTTACGTGGACAATGGGGCAACCAGTCATGTAATAAATCGAGACGATCTTTTTGTTGATTTTAGCCATTTCAAGAGTAAGCGGACAGTAACATGCGCTAATGGACAAGAGATCCAAGCAGTAGGGTTTGGCACCATTAGAGCAGAAGCACTAGTAGATGGTCAAGTACGACAAATTACAATGAAGAATGTATGGTACGTACCCACCATTAGTAGAAATCTTTTCTCTGTTCTTGCGGCTCACGATGTATGTGAGAACAGCACATTTGAGTCAACTTCAACGACTTGCATTATGAAAGTAAACGGCGAGAAACAACTGATTGGAAAAAGAGTGAAGCATGGTGATCTCTATCGGCTAGAAATGAGATGTCTAAAGCCTGCTCAAATAAACCAGTTGACAACGTCGAACTCATTACAACTCTACCACGAACGTTGTGGTCATCAGAATAAGACGCACGTGAAAAAAGTACTAGAGAGGGAACTGAATATAAAAACAGAAACAAACAAGAAGCTTTGTGTAGGTTGCGTATACGGTAAATCTCATTGTTTGAAATTTGGAACCAGAAAGAAGGCAACTCAACCAGGCGAGTTAATCTGTACCGATGTTTGCGGACCTTTCCCCTATTCTTATTCGAGGAATCGTTACTTCGTGCTATTCAAGGATGTCAACACTGGGTACCGTTGGATATATGTTATGCGGAGGAAGTCGGAAGTCTACCAAAAGCTATTACTGATGCTAGCTGAAGTTAAGGCAGCAGGCATAAAGGTGAAAGAGATTTTGAGTGACAATGGAGGTGCATTTGACAATGTCAAAGTTCGAGCTATACTGCAAAAGGAAGGTATCAAGCAGAGATTGACGATGCCTTACACGCCGTAACAGAATCTTACTGAGCGAGAGTCAAGAGGGTCCTACGCTATATCAAAGGGACTGTAAATTATGGTATTACCAGTCTTCCACCGCGCTGAAATGCATTCAATGCTATAGTGATGCAGATCATGGAGGAGATCCAACTACAGGGCAATCTACTTCCGGAATGATCTGCTTATATTCCAAAGGAGCAATCGCCTGGCAAAGCAAGAGGCAAAAGACAGTTGCGATTTCTTCTACAGAGGCAGAGATAGTGGCTGCTAGCGAAACGGCCAGAGAGGTCATTTCTGACCAAGCCACTATTCAAGCCGAGGATCAAAGAGCTGAGTTCTTTGTAGGCTTGACCTAGAAAAACGAGACGGGATGTGAAGAAGTATCGTAACTTCTTATACCTAGTGTTACAAACTCTGTGTTGACATGACACATTCTGTCGACTGTCTCTTTTGATGTTTACCTAAAATGTCCTAAATATTCTTGTTTTATAAATATACTCGTTATAACTTCATCAATCACTTCGTTATTTACTTCCAAGTAATTTGACATTAATAAATCTAAACCCAACAATCGGGAGTTTTGAGAACTTTTGGCGGGAACGTCTTAGTAACGTGTTGTTGCTTTGTTTTATTTTCCTAAACTTGTGTTATTTTGAACATTAATGGTATAAAAATGGTGGTGTTTTATTCATTCAGTGTTCGATCAAGTGCATGAGTGTGGGCAAGTGAAATAAAGCAGTGAAACGTGTAATTTTACTTTGTCGGCCAAACTCATTCTAGTAAAGTCGCCATCACTTTACAGAGGCAAGACTTAAATTTGAATTTTTGAAAATGACTGTTTACGTGACGTCTTAGACTGTGACTAGAACACTATATAACTTGTATTATTCAAGAAACTTGAAAATATTTCAATACTTGACACGGGCAAATCGCTAATCGCGGGGTCCAATACAAAAAAGAAGAAGAAGGATCGGGAGTTTTAGACTGTTCCTTGGTTTTGGAGGGAACTTCATCCAAACATGTAGTTGCTTTGTTTTATTTTCCTAAACTTGTGTTATTTTGAATATTAATGCGATAAAAATGGTGGTGTTTTATTCATTAAGTTTTCGATCAAGTACGTGAATGTGGTCAAATAAAATTAAGCAGTGAAACGTGTCATTTTACGTTGCCGGCATAACTTCATAGAAGCTTCCAGTAAAGTCCGCCACCACTTCACTCACTTACTGAAAAGCAGGACTCGAATTTTAAAATGAATGTACGTGACTTTTTTTTTATTTTTGTTATCTCCACAGACACCATGGTCCGTGACCTTTGTCATAATTATAAACTATTGTTTAATACTTATCGTTACGGGAAAATTATTTTGTTTTAATTTAAGTACTTATTACTATGTTGCGTGCATACCACAAGCAAACCAGCGACCCGCAAGCAGCACCCGATCACGAGTATGACGCATGTGCTAGCCATCGCCCTCCTAAACCATATGTTAGGGAACTGTTGTTATATTTTTTTATATGTATAAAAAAACTGTTAATTTATATATTTTTTATACAAATCTGTCACCTACTCTCGGCCCAGGGCCTCCATCACCGCCGCGTTCCGATCTTTAATGGTCATCTGTAAATTGTAATCACTGATGGTCTGCAGTGAAGTAGCCGACGCACGCAGCACGAATCGACTGATTGCATCATCTTCAGTATCATCCATCAGTGTAATACGTGAAGGACCCGGTATGCCTTGATATCGCTACAACCGCGGGTGGGACACTCTCATGCAGCTTCATTTTTGCCTTGGTCTTGATGGCTATAACCAACTCGTATGTTAGTCCCTGAGCTTCATGGATTGTAAGGGTACGTGACCCCGCTCCTTCCCCATAGCCTTGGCTGATAAGAGTCTCCTTTTCTTCCTGTGTATGTACTAAGAAGAGGGTGTTGGGGAGGGCGCTGGGTATTTGTACGTGACTTAGATTGTGACTAGAACATTTATAACTTGTTTACTCTAAGAAATCTCACTACTTGACACTGGCAAATGCTTTAAGCGGGTCCAAATCCAATTTAAAAAAAAAACTAAACATCTTACGCTTAACAAATAAATAGTTATTTAAATAAAGTTTAAAACTGAAGCAACCAACTTCTCATGGATGCCATTGTGAGAACTGGACTAAATTGAAATGGGAAACACCAGCTTTCAAATAAAAAAAGAATCATCAAAATCGGATCACCAAGCCGAAACTTATGAGGTAATAAACATTTAAAAAAAAAACCGGACAAGTGCGAGTCAGACTCGCCCACCGAGGGTTCCGTACAAACTAGTAGATAAAAGGGGAAAATTATATTTTTTTTTCTATTTTCCTTCATAAACCGAAAAATATAAATCGTAAAAATATTTAAAAACCTGTTTTAGTTTATGCTTATGATATGCATCCATATGATACCCCACATGATACGGTCAATTCACTTTAAAATTTGGACCTTCATTCCTTGCATAAAGACACAATTTTTTTGTGATTAGATAAAAAAGGTCCAGCTTTCGGATTTTTTCTATATGTGTACTCTAACCACACTCTAACACAATGCTTAGTGCCAAATTTCATTGTTCTAGGTCAACGGGAAGTACGGGAACGGGAAGTAAGTAAGTAGGTTTTGATTTGTGAGTGTCGAAATGTGCGTTTTTTACGATATATTCGGCTGTAACTTTTTTTTACGAAAACTTAGAAATTTTATTTTTCTTTCTGCAGAAAGATACTATGGATCTGCGTATATGGTTTTAATTTCAACTCGATACCTTCACGCGTTCCCGAGATAAAGGTCTTGACACCCGGATGGACGGACAGACGGACAACAAAGTGATCCTATAAGGGTTCCGTTTTTTCCTATTGAGATACGGAACCCTAAAAACAGTCGAATTGAGAATCTCCTCTTTTTTTGAAGTCGGTTGTAAAGAATGCCGGATTGGGGGATCAATTTCTTATTCAGAATCCCATTGATATTCAGGTTTTTAAAGATAAAAATACGAACTTGGAATAGTTTCACTTTTGAAAACAAACTAATTGGCATGTTTAAGCTGTGTTCAAGGGCACACAATCCGCAAAAAGAACTTTTTGAAAATTTACAAAAAATACCTACTTATACTATTAGTTCAAGCTCAAATTTTTAGTATGTAAAATGTTGGTCTGTTGGCTAGGGTTCTCCTAGTACAAAAACACGATTGCTGAAAAAAGTCTCAATAGCTTTATTATTTAAAAAATATGCCATTTTATTTATTTTTTAAATTGATCTCCAAGTTGTTTAAGTCCACCAACACCAAAGTTACCATGTCAAGTAGCTATTACATTTTTTAGCGTTGTACTAGTATCCATTTTTGATACGTATAATATAATGTACATAAAGTAATTTATTTTACAATAATTTTAATTGCGAGCAGCCGTCCTGCGGCGCGCGGCGCGGCTTCGTATGTACGTACTTTTTTTAATTCAGCGATAGGCTTGCGCTTGACCGTCAACTCACTTGGTGTGCACTGTGCAACGTACATGAAAACACCGCGCTCAAGAAGTGCGGGTTAAGTTAGCGTAAAATACCTAAAGTTTTGGGGAAACCTCACCATAATTCCTTATATTTGTGCAATAATTAGTTACTTTTCACAATTTGTTGCTAAATACTAATGTGACAGCTCGCACCATCGGGAGACGGGAAAGTTTTATGTCTGTTTAATCCAAGGGACGCTCTATACAAAGTCCTTGCTTTAATCTACATGTGTCATTCTTAAGAGCCATGACAAAAGGTACATTTTAAATCGTTTCAAGTCTCCGGAATGTTACTGAAGATTAATTTTGTCAAGTTTCCGACATCCTAGTCGGGAGACCGACTGACTTGCGATCCGCAGGTCCTGGGTTCGAATGCCGCGGCACGCACCTCTGTCTTTTCGGAGTTATGTGCGTATTGTTGATTGCCGCCAACTTCAAAACGGTGAAAGAATAACATCGTGAGGAAACCTACATGTCTGAGAGTTCTCAATGATCTATGTAGTCTGCAAACCCGCACTTGGCCAGCGTGGTAGAATAGGGCCTTACCCTTCTCATAATGAGAAGATGGCCCGCGCCCAGCAGTGAGACAGTTTGTACAAACAGGGCTGATAAAAAAAATTAGCCGCATCATCATTCCGAAGTAATTTGATTCGGTAATTATGGATCGACCGATGCTTGTTTTAAAGAAATAGCAACGCAAAAGCAAAGTAACCAGTGAGCTATTTACAAAATAAAACATTTATTTCGTCCAGTTGTTTTAATTTAAAATTTCAAAAAGCAAATACAATAATCTCTGCATGACTCGTCTCATAAAGCTTTACACGTAAAGTAGTTCTTTAATAGTACATTAATAAATATAACAAACAGTGAAGTACTCGGCGCTAAGAGAATGTCTGTGCCGCTGCGTGCCGCCGCGTCCCGCCCTGCCGACCTGCCGCCCGAAGCCTACTTGTCCTTCTCACTCTCTGCCTTCCTGCCGAGGGGCACGACCGCCCTCACCCTGCAAAACAACAACACGTCCAATAACGTAACTGCTGTATATGAACACACACGACAAACGCCACCAGCGGGCTGCGGACTTCAGTAGCCACACAGTACACTTTTGTATCGCTCTTTCTACAGTTGAAAGAGCAAACCAAAGGTCAAAGTAAATAAGATTTTGGTAATCCCCCACTTGTCTTACATTTTATATGAACTCGCACAGAATCGGCGCAACTCGTTACACGCCGCTGAGACTGTGTCGTTTATGTTGCCAGGGACAGCGTTGTGTAATAAGAGACAGGACATGGTCCCGATCTCCAATATCCCAGGGCCCAAAAAATCGGGTAGTAGGCTTTCAGTGTGATTGAGGCACGGTGAACAGACAAGTAAATGACAAGTGGCATTCTAATTTCGTGATCGCCAGTAGAATAGAAAAGTAAATGTATAGAATTGAACATTCGTAACGAAATGTCACGTGACGGAAAATAGTTTTTTTTTTGTATTTCAAAGCGTAAGAGTTTGTATCAATTGCCACTTAGAATAGAATAGAATAACTTTATTGTACATCCATACAGAGTAACATAACCACGACAAAGCTGTGGGAAAGTTAGGTACCTACCTACCTGCGGAATGAGGAAGAAATTAATTTTGACATATATGACAGGCAATTTCGATGTGTCTGATGGGAAAATTTTCTATGTTTTTTTTTCCCTCTGATAAATCCCGATCAAATATCCACGATAAGGTCCAGCAGCCATACTCTCAACTTTAATAGCGATGCAAAGATCGCTCAGCGCTAGTTTTTATCTTGCTTTTTCTGCAATTAAGAGGGTGACATAAAAATTTAAGCGATTATTAAAAATATCACAATTTAAAGTAGGTTCATTTGTACTTTTGTCTGTAAGAGTATGAACTCTTAATTACAGAAAAAGCAAGATAAAAACGGGCGCTGAGATGAGAGTAACACTGCTGTTATCTGTACGCCAGGCGTGGAATTTTGAAATATGTTTGTTATAAAGGCTGAACACACAAATAATAAAAGTTAGATAATATGATGGTAGATAAGGTAACGTACTTGGCTGAGATCTCTTCAATCTTGGCGCGCGCCAGCTCCAAGTTGGCGTCCACCTGCGCTTTGTTCATCTCATACGCCTTCGGCAGCGTGAACAACGCTATCCACCCTGTAACAAAACACGCGTACACCACACGTTACTATATATGTACAAGAGAAGACGGCCGTATTGACGCGTGACGCGGGACTCAAGCCTGCTATTGAAACTAACAATCGATTGTCTCTGATTTACACATTTTGACATATCATTAGTCTACAAATTACAGTAACTTTCCAATGGCTCTTGTAACACTCGAAAAATAATTGAAAGAACTGTAATATGTTAGAAGGTGGCCAATACAACCCATAGTCTGTTTAAAAGTCGATTTTTTTTCCATTCCAGTCCTAACAAAGTCAAAACCAAAATAATTCTAATACTGACCAATCAAACTTTAACAGACTGTCAATTTTGTCGTCGATTGTAATTTAATTGTGTATGGAGTGTATATGGAGAAATAGCAGCCTTATGGCCTTGCTGTAACGCATACGTTAATTTGAAGATAGCCGCGTAGTACTAAGTGAAAGAAGTATTTATTGACTCTTAACAAACAGAGATCCGAACGACGGCGACGGTAGTGAATATGTAGGTGACAATAAGTACGACAAAGAGAAAAGAGAGTTCAACCCATGGGCGTACCCAGGGGGGGGTAGGGGGGGGCAGCTGCCCCCCCCTGGAATCTCGCAGAAAATGTATGAACTCGCCTAATTACCTACTAATCAAAGTTTAAACGGGGCCTTATGTGCTAACGTTTAAATAAACCGCGCAGTAGACACTGGCGAAATGCACGGTGCAATTATTATTGCCATAAAAAAAACGCGCTGTGAGCAAACGCTACAGTCGCCAGCCACCGCGCATCGCCCGCGCCGCGGCGACGATGGCGGACGAAGATTACGGAATCTAGCTGAGCGTTCGTATTCTTGGCGGTAGGGAGTTGCGAGCGACTAGCATTTATTTTATTTGTCATGTTATGCTAAGGCTTTGAATCTTGAGAGCGGCGTCTTCCAAGGACAGCAAGCCGCCAACAATATAGGGCAAATCAACCAGCTGGTTCGTTAAGCGAATATTTTCGCCGATCGTTCAAAGTTATTTAAAATCCTTTGAATTTTGAGCCATGTCAGTCATGTCAGTACTGTGACAACATTAACAGCAAATCAGCATATGAATACCTAAAATTTAATATTATTATTAATATTAATTTTAGCCAACTGAGTAAGAAGGAGGGTTATGATTTTCAAGTATATGTATGTATGTATGTATATGGGTATGTTTCTATATGATCGCCTACAAGCCGTTTAGGCTTGACCGATTCTGATGTGCGAGATGTCGTAAAACTCCAACGAGCTTTTTCGTAATAAATAAGTGATTTCACTAGAATTATTCTAAATAATGCGCCTTTATAGTCTTTTACAGTGGTACTTTGTCATAAAAAAGTATGTTTGTAATTTTCTATAAAGTCATGTTTTCTAATTAGGAATGATAAATTTGCAATCAATGCATTCAAATGGCTGTATTTATAATTTTTGAAAACGTAAAAGTCGTTCTTAACCCTGTCAGATATTCCATTTTTCTCTTAACATAAATACTTGTTTGGCTCATCTGGGCCACAAAACCTAGGACACGTTAACAAGATCAATGAATCAAATTATTTCCAAGATTTAATTTTAAAAACCTTCTAAATTTTCGCGCTCACTTCGCTCGCGTTTTTACTACTTGAACATAGAAATACTGTGGGCTCACTGATATGAGAAATAAAGCATATTACTTTAAAAACACAATAAAAATTTGAAAAAAAGTTTCTTAATTTTCGCGCTCGCTTCGCTCGCGCCTGATTATTTCCTATTATTTTTACCCAAACGCATAAGAAAGAGGGTTCAGTTTATTCGAGTAAATGTATGTATGTATGTAATCTAGGTATGTTTCTATAAGATCGCCTACAAGCCTAAACGGAAAGCCTAAACTAGAATTATTATAAATAATGCGCATTTATAGTTTTTACAGCGGTTCTGCGACTCTACAACATATTAAGCGTAACAAAATCGTAAGATAAACGTCGGGTATTTAGTTTTTCTTTTAATATATATACTTGTTTATTTGTATTAATTCTAATATTAAAGTGCTGTGAACTTGATAATACAATCAAATAATTCACAAAAAACAATCACTAAGCAAAAATTGTTTCCCAACTGTTAAGAAAGTAGCGTGTATCTTGTAGGTATGTTTGTAATTTTCTATAAAGTCATAGGTTAAATTTAATCAGGAATAATAATTTGCGATCAATAAAATCAAATCGTTATATTTATAATTTTTTATAGTGTAAAAGTCGTTCTTATCCAGTCGGTTATTTCATTTTTCTTTTAACACAGATACTTGTATGGTTTATCTGGGCCACAAAAACCTAGGACACGCTAACAAGATCAATGAATCAAATGACTTCCAAGATTTAATTTAAATAACCTTTTCAATTTTCGCGTTTAACATTTTTCTAATTTAATATAGAAGTACTGTGGGCTCACTAATACGAGAAATAAAGCATATTACTATAAAACATTACAAAAAATTTCGCGCTCGCTTCGCTCGCGCTATTTATTACCTATGTTTTATTACTAACCAACAAAATTGTTACACTCCCCTCCCTCCCCGCTTTGTTTCATGTAGGTGTTTTTGTGTAGTGTGTATGACAAAACAAATCCGCCGCGGACGATCTGACTAAAAAAAACTGACTTGCCCCCCCCTAGACCAGAAGCTGGGTACGCCCATGGTTCAACCCCTCCAAATATCCAAATTATCAGGATATTTGTTTTGGGAACCCGGGGAAGGTTTGGGGTTCAACCCCCCTACGGCCTTGACTCAAAGCACATATATTTTACCTCTGACATTTATGACTTGTAAAGTAGACTACCCCACGAATAGCGCTGCTCAAAGGCCAAGACCGAGCCCAGTTTTACGTTTTACAAAAATAAAATTAGAAATGTCAGGTTAAATGTCTGCCTACGGACTGTAATCGTCAGATAATTTCAATTGAATTAAGCGCGAAATGTTTGAATCAGTTATTTGAAAACAGATTAAATATAATTTTTAGGAAAGGTTATTCACGCAACTGAGTTGTGAATGTTGTCGAACATTTGTGACGGTGTTTTCTAGTTTTACAAACGACGATTTTATTATAATTTAATTCAATCATTTTATATCTTCAAAAATGTAGGTATGCGCGAACGAGACAACAAGTGAAAACTTCATCAGGGCGACGTTAATAATACGAAATAAAAGTCTCTCTCAGCGTCATCAGCGGCATCTCAGCCTAAAGAAGTTTTCACTTCAAAAATAAGTTTCTCTAAGTAAGTTCGTATCTGGGGGCACGGCAGTGGCCCCGGGCAAGTCGAGCGGCAAGGTAGACTAGTCAGCCTTAGTGCCAAAGTTATTAAACCACTAAAAGGCCTCTGAAGTGGCTTGAAGATTGCTGTTTTTAAGAACAAACAACCGGGACTAACAAGCAAGTTAACGTGTACATAATGTATATTGATGTTCTTTTGTATAATAAAAGTTTTCTTTGTCTTAAAATCTAGTCTTTATTGTATACTATTTGTATTGCCTTTGTTTTGTTCTTTGACTTTGTTTTGAATTATAAAGTGTAACGGGTCATCCGACCCACGGTAGCGCTGAAAAAGGAATGCCACTCACGGTCACCCATCGACTGACCGGTCCGTCTGTTGCTTAACATTGGTGATCGTTCGAAAACACCTAATCCAACTACTTCACGAGCGCTACGCATAGTTTTTTCTGACGGTGGTAAGTCAATAGTGATCTTATAGGAAATTCATAGGACGGAGGCGAGATGAGGCTTTTTTGCTGAACCTTTTTTTTATAAATAGGTTCAGCTAAAAAGCAGACGGCTCGCCTGATGGTAAGCGATAACCGTCGCCTATAGACAACTACAACATCAGTGACATTACTGTTACTTAGCCCGGAAAGGTGCTTGTAGAGACCCTTTTTAAAACGCTCTTTGTTGAAGTTCGACGGGAAAACCTTCCGAGGAAGGACATTCCAAATTTTTTTTCCACTTACCGAGAATAATAAGCGTGATGCCGTTGAAACAGGCGCCGACGTACGTGAGGCACCATAGCAGTACGCCGAACTTGAGCGAGTCCACCAGGTCCTCCACCAGGAATAACCTGCAACACGAGACAAACAACACTCACTTGTTGCACTCTATGCTCAACGTAGCACAGAGACTGGGGTCCGCGCCACCTCTCAAATCCGTTATACGAGGCGCTTCAATCGCATTCCGGCCACACGTACTATTAAGGTATTCCATGTTATGGCGGACAATGGCGGGCCTGTCAAATTTAGTTCCAGAATTTCGCCATCGGACTTCAGCGGCGGTGCGGACTCTACGGTACCTACTACAGAGATTAACTAACAATTGAAGTGACTGTTGACACTAGCTGAAACGAGACCCGAATATGTACGTAACAATAAGTGCAACAAGGATAACAATATACGTTCGTCCTGTTAGGCTCGTGTCGAGTTCGTTCACTCACTCTGTCATTCACATGCTTTAAATGAAATAATCACACGTCTCTCCTGAATCAGACCATTCATAAATCATTTGGCTATGATTTTTCTCCTTAATCCCACTCACGGAGGAAACGTGTAACTTAGTCACATTCCAGAATAGTATAATGATGGTGCTTTCATGGAAACTACAGACAGTATGAGAAGTCAAGTTTCACCATATTATGAATATCATTTGTTTGTATACTCATGCTCTATTATATAATAGAAAACTTTATGAAAGAAAAACCAACCATTTCTGCAAATCAACATTCTACAGGTATTCAACAAGTTCAAAGAAAAAATCAGAGAACGTTATTTTTTCACGATCCTAACGAGAGTTCCCAATTAACTTTGTATAGTAGGCATATTATCCCGCATTAGTAAGTAGCGATTAAAATATTGAAATCAACTTCATGCCGTTACTCCTATGCAACGGGGTCGAATATTCTGGTCTTTCCAGCCGGATACCTAGTAGGTATCCGGCTCGAAGAACAAGAATAAATATAAAATAAATATAAATATTTGTAGACATTTCACACAACACCATCTAGCCCAAACTAAGCGAAGCTTGTACTATGGAACTAGATGGCTGATAGAATACATATATACTTTTTTTGGTAAATATATACATATGATACATAGAAACACCCAGACACAGAACAAACATCCATGCTCATCACACAAATGTTTGCCCTGGGTGGGGATTGTACCCACGACCTTTCAGTTCAGCAGGTAGACGTAAACACACTACCAACTGAGCCACAAGGCCAGTCAAATTCGACCCGTAACAAATAATGGGGTATTCGAGTATTCGACAAGTATTCGACCCGTAGCAAATAATGGAGTTTATGGAGTCAGAACAATGATTTCGTCCGTCGTAGCTGTGTAGAGGGTAGTTAGTAGTGTATCGTACCTGCGCAGCTCGTTAGTGAGTACGTTGAGATGCGCGGTGGCGGAGGCGGCGGCCGACTGCGCGCGCTCCGCCGGCACGCTGATCTCCGCCTCCAGCAACCATCTGGAATTAACACACGTAGACGCCGCTCAATATAAAGCAAATACAAATTCACCATCTCTACACAGAAATGTCAATTTACAATTGTCAAAAGCGGGATGAAAGAAGTTATTTAAAGAGCTAAGACAATTGTTCCCTCCGACCATGCAGCGAATCGTCAAAAACCGATCGTACGTACGCGTATCCAACGAAATGGCTAGTACTTTGTCGCTCTCTTCCCTAACGTATGGTTGAGGAGGGCGATGGCTGGCTCATGCGTTATACTCGTGATCAGGCGATGCTTGCGGGTCGCTGGTTTGCTCATGGTATACACACAATATAGTAATAAAATTTTGGTAAATTAAAAAGAAAAATCTTGTCTTCCCGTAACAATGTACTTAACAATAGTTAGTTGGTTAATAATTCACGTAAACAATTTATTGTAGTTTATAACAATATCGTAATATTTATTTCTATAGCTAAGGTTCTCGAGTGAAGACCACGTACCGGCAAGCGCAGCGTAGGAAGACCAGCCACGAAATGGACAGATGACCTCATAGAAGTAGCGGGAAGACGCTGGATGCAAGCAGCTTCCAATCGGTCTTTTTGGAAATCCATGGGGGAGGCCTATGCCCAGCAGTGGATTTCTTATGGCTGAGATGATGATGATGGTGATAGCTAAGGTTATTTGTAAGCATTTCTTGGTTTTTTTTTTTGTAAAATTGACAAAGGTCACGGACCCCGGTGTCTGTAGACAAAATTTAAAAAAAGGACGGTCAAATCGGATCGTCTGTTAGTACCTTTACTGAGCACAACACTTCGCGGGAAGTACATTTAAAAAAGCTATTTCATATTTAAAAAAGCTATTTAAAAAATATAAATATAGCGGGAGTGTAATAATTATGTAATTTTACGCTCCCGACAAATGTCAGTGACGCCTTATAGGGTCTTGTAAATACACCATCATTTATATTACTAATATCGAATCTGGTTGCAAACTGCCATCAACCAAGTCGAGCCATCATTCTCGTTGTCCCCCACTGGTAGACAGTAACATGGCCGGGGTTGCCCCGCTTACCATATTTTCTTGAATCTTAACTGACCAAAAACAATGAAGTTTGCGCGGGTCCGTGCGTTTATATGGAAATACAGAAACGCACGTAAAATACTCGTATGATCACATAATTAAATTAATTTTGTATATTAAAATAGTACTAAGTATTTGATTTTAATAAACAAGTTAGTGAACCAAAGTATGAAGAAAGATCTTTAAATAAGATCGATCGATTTAAGATAGTTTTGCGAAAAGTGTGCATAGAAAATTATTAATATTATTCTATTATTCATTAATACTCACTCAGAAACTATCGTTTATTGAAAACCACGCGCTGTGGTATTACTAATCTTTACGCTAACGTATTATACAAGCATTTTATCTGAGAAGCTCTTCTGAGTAAAGAATTTTGTGATTACACATCACGTGTAGAAATACAATCGATGTTCAGTGAGCGCCTCTCGGACGGTCACTGTGCACTTGAACTAACACAGGTGGTTCAACAAAAACCATGTAATTTCTTCAATATCACATCAACAATAGTCAATTATATGGATATATTGGGTGTAGTGTAGTACAAGTGGCCGAGTCAGGTAAGTTAGGTATTTTTATTAACCAACTTCCCAAAAGGAGGAGGTTCTCAATTCGTCGGAATCTTTTTTCTATGTTCCCCGATTACTCGAAGACACTTGGACCGATTTGAAAAATTCTTTTTTTTTTGTTTGAAAAGGGTTTACTTCCCAGGTGGTCCCATAGAAATTTTATCAAATTTAGTTCAGTATTTTGGATTCTGTTAAGCGACGCCGCGGTATACGATGGAGCACGCGCGATTTTTTTTAAACTATTACTTGTTATATTTATACAAAGATAGGCTTGCGCTTAACCGCTAACTCGCCTGATAAAGCGATGAAGCTCGGTTGCCTATAGGTAACCGATTTGAGAGCAATTTAAATAATTCCAGATTATATCCATTCGAGAAGAAACTCAGTGAACATATTCTACTACTTAGCAGTTAGCAGTATCTACGCACAATAAAACTAGACCAAATTTTATCGTCTGGGTTTTTGAAATACCCAATTCATGCCGCCCGCCTGGCGCCTGACAGAAGAATGGGCAGGGAGGGATGGCACATGTAACAAGAATCTAGATTTCTAGACCATAAATAAAATAGATCAGTCTTCAGTAATCTTGGTAACTACGTACGATAAGCGCAAGCTGGTAACGCTTCAATAGTCATCACCGGATCCCGGCGAGGTGACAACAGCAGTATCTGTTACTTAACGAACTTTCAAATAGATCTATTACAACTATACATTTCAAATTTTCGACGACATTGTGGCGCCGGCGGCCGCCATCTCCGATACAAAAATCTATTTTGTGATGCGACAAACATAAGCACTTGTAACACGCGGCGAGTCAGCTGGCGCGCCGGGAATTTAGAGGAAAACGCTATTTACAATGCACAAAATTTACATTTTTGCTATTGAAATTAATGTATTTATTCACGCAAGTATATATAGGTATTGCCAACGCTTATAATGTGAGGCAATTGGCAATGCCTTATACTAAAGTCACAAATAAAAAAATATTTACAAAATTATATTCCAAAAAGTCTGTAATTGCCTGATCTTCGTAGAAGATAATAATTATAGTTAAAAAAGCTGAAGCAACCGACTTCTCATGGATGCCATTGTCAGAACTAGACCAAATTGAAATGGGACCACATGGGAAGCACCAGCTTTCAAATAAAATAAAAAAAACATCAAAATTGGTTCACCCAGTCGAAAGTTATGAGGTAACAAACACAAAAAAAATATACAGTCAAATTGAGAACCTCCTCCTTGTTTGAAGTCGGTTGAAAAAGCAATGATGATTCGCCTAACGGTGGGAGATAACCGTTGTCGCCTACAGACTCAACAAAGTATTGACACACCAAGTTGTGATACCACTGATGAGCCCAAGAAAAATAAAGTCAAAAATCTACATGCTCCAACTTGACAACGCAATAGCAATCAACTTTTTTTAATCTCACCAAAAAATCTCAATGCAGTTCCTCAACTGCAAAAGGTTGTAAGATTTCATTTTAAGCCAAGTCATTTTAATTATTATCAATCTCCATTTATGCACGTCCTACTCAACAACTTTGTCATAATAGTTACCTAATTACCGACATTTATAATGACCGTATTATTGCACATATTTATATCTAAATTAAATACATATAATGACTTGGCCATCTAACGATTGCGTAGACGACCATGACTGGTGATAACTTAGAGTAAGTTATAAATAACACTAGATTTAAGGAAAATAGCTAATTATAATAATTGTCATTTTATCACTGAAAATTCAAGTTTTAAGCTTCGATCGAAAGTGCGGTGTTTTTTTTCGAGATAAGATAGCATGGTTGTGCTTTTGCTCGACTTGATGGGCTCTATTGCTGAACCTCCAAATTTTTACAAGAGGTAGGGAGAATTGTGTTGTAGGGGTTTCAGGGTACTCCCTAAGACCATTTATGTGCCACCCGCATTGAGTGGCCCACGTCGTACGCCCCACAGCCTTCTCCAGGTCATAAATCCAACGTGACAATAATAGAGTTGCAACAGGTGTAATACTAACTTGAATGGGTGTCCGTCATTGGTCTTCTGGACAGCCTGTAGCACGCTCTTGTAGATGCGGAAGGCGACAGCGGCGGTGAGCGCCAGCAGCGAGGCGTACGCCAGCACGGAGACCACGGAGCAGCATGCGAGCGCCACCAACAGGGCCAGACCCGCGCCTAGCGCCGCGCCCGACCGCGCCGGGGACCGCCAGTAGATCAGGGACTCCACTGGAATCACACCACCAACAGGTCACACTCGCCCTCACGAACAACATAACATAACAACTATCATTTGCCCGAACTGAGTTCTCTAAGCCTGGGATATTTCTCGGATAGAGCGCCATTTGTCAGAAGTTTGTTAGGCGAATTCTAGAGAACTTTGTTGTTATCTTCATGAAATTGTATAAAATGATACAATAATTCCTTACGCCCTAATCATGTACTTATTGTTATATTATTATGATGTCAATAAAGTATTTTTGTATTGTATTGTATTGTACTTTCACTTCTCTCAAATACACGTAAATAAACTTTAGCTAAATTTCAAAGTTCAGATCAGGGGTTGTGAAGTGAGAGTCTAGAAAACTTAGTATAGACATTAAAACACTTAAAAGTCTTAATTATTTCGCTTCCACGATCTAGAGAAAAGCATAACCACGGAATATGATCGTGTTTTTGAATAAAACTTGTTCTACGGCGTGTCGATGATGTCACCAAGACGAGACGACAGGGCCGCCCGCCGGTCGGGACAGTAGTCGCCTCCTGCCGCTCACTGCGGCGCGCGGCACCCGTAGAGGCTCCACCCGGACAATACATACTAATACCAAAGCTCCCGCGAACAAATGTACCTAACTAGAATGCTGGCACAGCGACGACGGCGCCACATATACCGTTACACCCGATAGTGCAAACAGCATTCACAAAGCCGACGCTAACAGCTGCTGCGAACGCAACGTCCACATACGACAAAACAGGGCTCCAGCTCGACACACTAAACACTACACACATGTTGTAAATCAACGTGATAAGATAGAACACTGTATTCTAACACGAGTTTAAGTTATAAAACCTGCATACGATCGACATATGTGGGGTTTGCCGACGTAAACAGGCACAGAGTTCCATGACCTCGTTTATACGGGAATCGAAGAGGCAGCCGAATTCCACGGGGTTGATTATTGATGCCGGGTGAGAAGCTTCGTGCCACCGGAGGCGAAACTAGGGTTGTAATACCTGGTCCACGCGGCGGGAGGTTCTCGTACTGAGCGGCGTGCCGGGGCGACTGTCTGGGTCGGGCCATGGTAGCGGAGTGAGCGAGCGACGGCGCGGACGCACCGAGCCGAGAGCCACGCGCCAGCCTTTCTACACACGTCATCGGTGGCTGATGACACCACGCGACACGCGTGCGCCGGATACGCAGACATTATCGTTACATTGTTACCTATCAACTAGCGAGAGCGGCAGGTTATCTCGCGAAACTCGCACAAGGACGGTGGCGGCGGTGGCAAGTGAATGAGGACGAACAAGCCATCAGATCAACACAAAAATATTAAACATTGCTCCACAATCCACAACATCCAGCAGATACATTTTGACATCAGATTCAAATTCACCAAAGTCGCTAATGAGAACTAACAATAAAGGCATCCATAACTGCGATCATGGCCGTGGCTGGGCGCATTGAACTTGGAGTAAAGATAAAGTAGGTACTTAATCTTTATGAACAGTTTCCATACCAGAATCGGTTCGTAACTTAAATTATCCGCATTAAGTTATCTTCAGCTGCAGCCAGGCTGGCGGCGAGGAGTGATCTATCGCCTCTTCAGAATTCGGACGCGACTGACTCATCCATCTGTTCAGGAAGTTCATCGACACCATCGACGATTTATAAGTGCTTTCTTAACGGCGAGACGGAAGGTATTCAATTAGTTAATCGAAGAATACAAATGCATAAATACTTTTAGGCAAAACAAAGACGAGTGGAGCTAAGTGAAAATAGACAAAAAAAAATTGGGAAATCAAAGTTTCTGTTGATCTTATTTCTACTTTGCTTAACATAGCAGAACGGAAAATAAGATATCTTTTGTCTCACAATATTTTTCAGCATCTACGGAAATACTAGCGTGTGGTCACAATGTCTGCTGACAGTGACAGTTGTAGCGCCAAGTACACCCGGCACCACGTCGCTGTGACGTCATCGGCGCGGATGCGCGGGCGCAACGCAACGCTCGGCGAGCTGCGAGCTTCGTTGACAGTGATGAGGGACGTGCATTGCATTTTAAATATTTAACATGAAGCAACAATGATATCAACGATGTTTTGAATGATGCTGCGTAATATATCACTGAACATGAATTTTTACAAACCTTAAATTTTCAAGTCGTAAAAATTATTTCATCGTAAAGCAAATAGAAAGGCTATCATAACATTCAGCTCAGCAGATGTGCCTCTAAAGTCCCAACAGTTACAAGTCGAAATTGAAAGTCATTCTAAACCGACTATTATAATTGAACAGAGCAACAAAACAAAGGACAAGAAATCCCTACAACATTCCCGTTTCCACGTGTCGACGAAATCGAAAGTATATTGAGAAGCTTTCATTACCATAAAAAGCTGTCTGACCAGTTCTGACTTCGGAAGCCACTTACAGTATGTAGCAGGCGAGCGCAATGAGATACGCCGGTCATCAATATTATCACACTCATTGAGTATTCTTAGAGCAAGCCCGCGACCGACATATTGCTTAAACATTTTTAGAATGATCTTTATCAGGCTGAGACTGAGAAACAGACAGACGTGTTGCTCATCAGTTGTTCAAAGAGCTAAAATGTATTAGGATGTTATAGGACATGATAATTATCGATATATACTAGTAACACTAGTTTGAAACATATTTGTATGAGTGTGCTATACAACGCCACTCTAAGAGCAAAGTGCAGTGCGTGAGCGTGCGGTAGAAACAAAGGCACCTGACTTCATTCCCGGTATTTGCCGATTTGAAGCGCGCAGGTGCAGAAAAATATTTTGGCAGCAGCGGTCTGCGCGGGCGCACGCGGGACGAGAGAGGGGAAGGGGCGACTACGGTCAATGCCGTCGCAACCGTATTATCACTATTTATCACTGGGACGAGCTAAGTATAAATATAGTATAGAAACAAATTATCAAAGAGAGATAGCTAAGAAGCTAATTATAAATAAATAAGAAACAAATTGGAAATATTTATCTATGACATAATGTTATTTACGATATGATAGAACCAAAGAGGGTGAAGGTAAACATGTACCTTGACCGCAGATAGGTATATGGAGAAAGGGACAAGGGCAAGTTCAGCAAACATATTGATATGGAATATTAAATGAATACTTTATACTATTGCAAACTAGATACATTTTATGGCTAAATAAGTACACCGTGAATAAAAGAAAAATAATTAAGAAGATATAACGTGTCACTAAGAATTTGAATGTGTCTCGCAGCTCTCTCAAGAACAAATAAAACCGGACAAGTGCGAGTCAAACTCGCCCACCGAGGGTTCCGTACAAACTAGTAGATAAAGAAAGGAAATCATATTTTTTTATATTTTCCTTCATAATCCGAAAAATATATACATCGTAAAATATTTAAAACCCTGTTTTAGCTGCTAATGAAGCTCTTTCATATGATACTCCACATGATACGGTTAATTCACTTTAAAATTTGGACCCTCATTCCTTGCATAAAGACACTTGCATTTTTTTGTGATTAAATTAAAAATGTCCAGTTTTCGGATTTTTCCTAGTATATGTGTACACAATGCTTCTTACCAAATTTCATAGTTCTAGGTCAACGGGAAGTACCCCATAGGTTTTGATTCCCTTGTGAGTGTCGGAATGTGCGTTTTTACGACATATTCAGCTGTAACTGTTTTTTTACGAAAACTGAGAAATTTTAATTTTTCTTTCTGCAGCAAGAGACTATGGATCTGCGTATATGATTTTAATTTCAACTCGATACCTTCACGCGTTCCCGAGATAAAGGTCTTGCTCTTGACAACCGGACGGACAGACAGACGGACAGACAGACGGACAACAAAGTGATCCTATAAGGGTTCCGTTTTTTCCTTTTGAGGTACGGAACCCTAAAAATGACTGAATAGTAAATTTCCAATAGATAAGGTTGACTCAAAATCTTGGATGCATACTCTGACTATCAAACTAAATATTTACGTAAAACATAATCATGTATGTAGCTAGTCGATGGAACATAATATTAATAATGTTGCGGTTATAATTCTTAAGGTAGGTACACGATTGCTTAGGTATACGATATCTGTTTACTATGAATACCGTAATTCAACCGTTATGTTGGTTTTCATAAATATTAACCATGTAATGTATGTTACATTAGTTAACCAGCAGTCATCCAATGCGATTAATTGTAATACAAATAGGAAAGGTAACAGCTGGCTGGATAAGTTTAGCATATTACAAATGTCTGCCTCATTAACTGGAACAGAAAGGGGTGTGGTGGCAGTGATGTTACGAGGTTAACAAAATTTGCACGCTAATAATCCTACTGCTGAACATGTACAGAGGCTAAAAGATGAAAGATGGACAAAGAAAGCAACAAATTGGTATCCAATATATAAAAAACGCAGACCAAGCAGACCACACAAAAGATGGAGCGATGATATAACCAAAGTAGTTGGAAAAGAGTGGAGTAGAATAGCCAGGGACAGGGAATTATGGAAACAGATGGAGGAGGCTTTTACCGCTACGAGCGGCCCTCACATACAAAACCACAATAATTATATAGATAGCATTATATAGCAGCATTAATATAGATTACTAAAATTCTGTTTGAAATTAATTAAAGGAATAAAGGCTTGATTATTATTATTGTAATCCTACTGCTATGCGGATAGGTCGCACGAACCACTAAACCAATATTAAGTTCTTGACAATGCCATCTCATCATGCATAAGCTAGGAAATATACTGATAAATTCTCTGACATCATAGGCTAAATCGATAGATCGATCTAAAATTTTCATATTACCACATATTACACTGAATTGGGCAATTGTAAATTGATGATTGTCAGAACCGAAACGTATAATGATTCAACCGGTTCGTAAGTAAGACATTGTTATCAGCGATAAGCAACAATGTCTGCACGATAATGGGAGATAGGTAGCAAATTAGCCATGTCTACATAACTAGCAATTTACGACAGTATCCTGTCGGGGCACGATCATGGGCCGTTACATGCCGACAACGCAATAGAACTACCTACTAGTGCTCGTTTGGGGGATACGCCAATTGCAACGAGAGTCATAGCACAGAAGACTTTAATACTACTACATAGTCATAGTCAAATCCATTTATTTCTATCGGAATTCGAACACATGAACATGTCAACAAAATAAATTAAGAAGAAAATTAATTAAGACTATAATATAAGACTATATTATTACTAATATTTGACAGCCCTGTCAAAATTTAAAGTCAGCTAAAGTTACTTTTTTTTTGGAGATAATTTACATTATTTCTGTCAGAGCTGGACAAGAAATGTTGACAATGGAGCTTGCCCCATCGCGTGAGTCAATCTGCATACCAATATAGTATTGGGTAGTAAAAAGACTAAAATGCACGACATCCAAATTTGCGAGTTTTTCATCATTATCCGCTCTCGAAAAACTCGTTGCAAACGTCCAACTTTAAGTGTTTTATCAAAATCCACTATTTTCACGTTGATAATATCTTGAAATATCAAAACAGATATACAAGGGGAAATGGGTAAGTAGGCGCGAGAGGTCGCGGTCGTCGGCGTTGTGACGTGTCGGTAAAAATAACGCGAGACAGGGCTTCCTAATACCGTTGTTCTGGACAATGGATCGCAGCGATCCCGGCGCCTGCGCCCGACTTGGCACCACGCACCGAATTCTCTCACTGCCATTAATTGAATCATAACCGAGAACTCCCTGCATTCCATTCCAATAGGAGGTAATCCATTTAAATTCATGGACCCGATAAGAGGTATAGTGCCATAAACTTAATGGCATAAGTATTTACAAATTATACATTCTGAAATGATCGTGCAAAATTATACGTACGCGCAAATATAATGAACTGCATTATTCTCAGTAGTATCATGTACAAAGAGAATCGTGGGGAATTTTCCATTTATTTAAATATCATAATAGCAATTTCATTATTTATTTTTACAGTTGACTCTTTAGTTGGTAATGACTTATCACAACAGAATATCGACATAAAGTGATTTGCAAAATAATTATACTTGCATTATAACACAAAGAAAAAACTTGGAATCAATTGTCATAATGGCGTTAATGTAGTAATAAGCAACAAAACATTTGATCGCACTTAGAATCATCTGTATATTCTGTTAACGTACAGGCTAAGCCGCTAGTCTTAGAGGTATGTTTGAAAGAAATTAAATTGAATATGCAAGGATAGAGGGATGTCCTTGCAGGGATCCTTTCTTAGTGAAGACTAGAGGTAGAGAACCTACCTAGGGATTTCTCTACCTCGAGTAACATCACGGAACGCAGCTATTTTATAATCACGATACATATAGTTGTCTGTTCCAAATTTGGACGGGATATTTCCATCCGAAATGGGTAACCATTTGTGTTTCAACCATTTGTGTCAACGGCCAGACGAACTCACTACGAGTACCTATTCGAGTCTCGCGTATCAGTTATTTCTTATCTTTCACCTATTTCAAGATAATAATATAAAGTTCTCGTGTGTCGGGCATTTTGTATATTTTGTGATCGAGATGGAGGGCACTCGAAACATATTGAGAAATAAGCAAATGACATCGCGTTGCGTTTTGTAGGCAATTTCACTTTGAAGACTCATATAAAATATAACTTGCCAAGATGTATTATTTGTTTTATTCATATTCCCCACAGATTAATTATCGCCCGTGCAATTTCGTGCCCCAGTCCACAAGTGCGTGCTAAAGTACATGCAAATAAATGCAACGTTTCATGTTTTCACTCTCTCAAGCGTTCTGCACAGATGAAGATCCATAAATTAAGGGGAGACGATTAAAGTCAAGGCTGATTTTAATCAGTAACAAGAAGGATTGATTGATCATTTAGAAGAAAATTAAGTTCCATTTCACTTTAAGAACAGTTAAAGGACACACTTAGAAACTAATTAAATACTTACTGAGAACATCAAGACATGTAATAGTAAGAATTACATTATGACTGACAAAATATGAATAAAAAATGAGTAGGTATCCATAATTGACAAATCCAAATTAGGATAATCACAAAGTTAAGATAAAATAAGATTTACAATGAAGATAAAACTTGAAGAATGCAGAAATAACACGCACTTCACATCACTACACCATTTATTACTTAATTAAGAGGCTAGAAGTTAGTTGCACCGGCACCGGTAACACAGCCCAAATGATACCAATTACAGAGCCATTAGCTCTGAATCAATGCCACATCAGTTAGTGGTCGAAACGATTTCATTCTAATGAACAAGAAACAATCGCAGTAATACATGATGCAATGGTAAGGTCACCACCGTTTACGACTCATATACCGAGGAATAATGTAAATGAATCATCACTCACATACCTGTCATTGAGAGGTATGAAGCTATCTACCTATTAGTATGTGGGAGTAGTTTCAGACGAGTCCGTACCTATGCTATGTAACAAACAGGTACAAAGGATACGTTTACAGTATACGGCCTCTGGAAACCTATCGTATTACCTCGCAAGTACTGAGGAAACAAAGACGTTCCGTTCCGTCACCATTACCGCAAAACTAGCATGAACAAAAATATACAGCAAGCGCGACTCATTTCTAGAAGAACTGCGCTCTAATCGAATTAGGTGCTTGTGTCAGAGAACAGGGTGAGTGACGGAGAGACGATGGCATTTTGAAACAAAATGAGCAGCATGTGAGGGAATCTCCCAAGCACAGGCTGGAGTTCAAGTGTCAACAATGAAATCAATAAAACCACGTGGGGATCAAGTGTATGTAACAACCACTTTAATATTGGTACAAAACATTACAAACGAAATATACGCAAAGAAACTGAAATTAGATTAATGTTTGCAAATGAAACCGATTCAAATGATACGCGCATGCGTGTTACAGAAGAGCTGATACCAATGGCCAAGAAAGTACAGATATTAATGAAGTACCGCCGCCGCAGTGTAGCGACGAAAATCGCCAGAGACTACTCCACAATAGATTATCATCCGCAGATCTAAATTAAACTTGTCCGTCTTGTTGTCGTGACGACATACCATTGACTAGTTACGCATTGCGGAGTTATTCGCACCTATCTGTCCCGTCCCGCGTCCCATCCCATAGTGGGGATATTAATAAAGAAAATGCCAGATGCGGTGGAAGTTTTTAACAGCCTATATGGCCGCGGCCAGGGACGGTTTAATGATCCCAACTGTTGGCCTATTGACAACGATCGTTCTGTACGATTTGTGTCGATGTAGTTAGGTTTACGTACTTAAGTAATAGAATGGTCGGATTCACACGTAAAATTATGATTATTAAGGTGCTATAAATCGGTAGTCGGTGCGACATCGGCTCTGCGGTCACGTCTCGTTACATACAACCTCCACCGGCAGCAGCACCACCATCAGGCCCGATGACGGTGGTCGCATCGCACCAACGCCGCCGATCAATGATTCCCGCCACCACACACACTAGACGCAAGCGATTACAGAGGTGAGTGGGTCACGGCGCGGCGGCGAGCGCAGGGCGCAGGGCCGCCGCGCCCGGGCCGTTGGCGGCGCGCCACCGAGCAGTATTTCTGCCGCGACCACTCACCTTCGGGGTGCAGCCTCTGCGGGTCGAACCAGGCATCTGCAAGAGAAGGCTGCGGTTAGCGGGTTAGTAGCGACAGGAGAGAACAAGCGGCTGAAGCGGACACTTTCCGCGACTTACTCGGGCAGAGCACGCTGCACAGGGAAGGTTTAGAGTCCGGCATCGTCGCACTTTACGTAACACGGAGCACACGAGTATGTAAGCGGCGGACGGAGCGCGCGCCGCGCCTCACTCTCGCGTCGATACTGGCGGCGCAGCCCCGCGCCCCTCCTGCGCGCCCCCGCCCGGCCCGCGCGCCCTACCCGCGCATGCGTACCCGGCCATGCCGTCCGGCACCAGCCGGCATGCCACCTACCATCACCCTGGATTCGCTGCATCACCACCGCCACTGGCTCCTTCACCGCACAATCACATCACATCACACGCCGCCTGAATTACGTCACTGTCAAAGTTCGAGGCCCACTAGATAACGTTGTAATTTCAGACAAGAAAGAGGTGTTAGATGTATTAAAGAAAAAGCATGCAGTATGTACAAGCATTAACAAAATTTACGCAAACACTATGAAATCGCCAGAAGCGACGCCGACCGCGACGGCGTGGTGGCGGCGCCGGCCGCGGCGGGCCGTCGCACAGTTCGCGATACGCCCTAACCTTGCAGCGTTTTTTACCGCGAGCACAGAGACCGCGAGATGCACTAACTAGCCGTCACATATGAAATTTCCAAACCAGCCGGGATAGCTGATAAACAATATAATCCAAAATTATTTGTCAAAAAGGCAAACTGCATGTAAGCAATTGAATGTCATAGGTATATTTCCAAAGTTTGTACTAAGTATACCTATTCATTCCCAGCGAAAATTGCTCACGCTTCTGTGCAGTGACACTGTTTATCTATTAGTTACCTCCTCCATGACTCATGCAGCTCCTACAAGGTCACAAGTAAACAATAGCGCCTCTGCCATGCCGCCACTGCCTTTGGTAACGCTTTGTCTACAAAAAGCATAAACTATACACAAACTAGCTACGATACATGCGAAGTAACATCTTACTGCTACTGAGAAATAAAAAGATCATCCTAATACTACAAATGAAATCTAAGTGAAATCACAAGCAAACAAGTGATCTGTATGATTCTTAGTCTTACAAAAGAGTTTTCATCGAGGGACACTAGTTTGACTTCGACATTGAAATTGAATTGTGACGCTTTCACGCTCCGTGAGGCGGAGGACAAAAAGCCTCTTTGTTACGAACGAGCCAAAATCGACACAGCGACGGGTGACGAGACGACAATAATAATGGACAGAAAACATCTGACATCTCGTTTGAACTTCTAATAAGCTTTGAAAATGAAAAATAAATCTGGCTATGAAGATAAGTAATAGGATTATCCCTATCTTTCTATGTAGACAGACATTGTGCCTTAACCCAACAAATGTCTTAATCCTGACTTCGACATCAATAAAGGTAAGTAAGTTCCCACAGAATTCGCCCTATTTACATGGACCTTTGTATAGACTGAGGCCAGCCAGAGTTAGCCTCTGACCTGGCTTAACGATCGCTGTTTTTTTTAAGAACATACGAGTACAACGAATCTAAAAACTTATTTTATGAGTGCATATATCCTACTGGCTACATCGTAAATGTCTTTCACAGAAATGTAAAATACATAAGTACACATAGTCTGGCCGAAAGTGTTAGTAAATCTGGAAGAAGCAAAAGGCTTTTTGTCACGAAGAATAGGTGTGACCACAACACGACATAGCATGAGTCATTGCGACGGAAGGTCGAGCCGGCGGCGGCGTCGTCGGTGTGCTGGTTATGGGCTGGGTGCTAATCACGCGCGAATATCTCTTACTCAACTATATCACGATGATGTTTAAGTAACATGAACAGCAGTAATCTATACATATAATAAGAGTATTGCGTTGCTCATGCTCATCACTAAATCTCAAAAACTACTTAGGCTACGAATCTGAAATTTAGCATGTATGTTACTTATCGAGTAAATAGGTCACCTTAGAACGAAATTTGCGAAAGGGCTGAATTAAGGGGTAAAATTAGGGGGTTAACGAATGTATTTAAGTTCCTGAGTTTTGATGTTAGGGGCATGAAATTTGGTATTTGGGTTACCTAATATGTAGATATAAATAAATACTGTTATTATATTTCATCAAAAGAAGGTTGAAATTTTGTATGAAACTTCCTTAAGTTTAATGTTAGAATCTTGAAATTTAGTATTTGGACTATAAAATGAATACAAATTACAACTATAATTATTTTTTTGTGACAAGGATGAATTAAGGCGGTCAACAGAGGATTGAAATATTCCATGAAAGTACCACGATTTTAATGCCAGGGGCGTAAAATGTAGTATTTGAGTATTCAAATTAATAATCACAAACATTTATAATTTTTTTACGGCAGGGCTGAATTAAGGTTGTCAAATTAGGTTCCAATTATTTTATTCTATAAAACCTAAAATTTTCATGTTAGAAGCGTTAAATAACAACATTTATGTTCATTAATAGACATGAACTAATACTGTTATTATATTTTTACAACAGGGATGAATTAAGGGGTGGGGGGTTAGGGGGTAAATTGATATTTGCGCGAACAAACAAATAAGGTGCGCCAGGGATGGCTTAAGGTGATAAAAAAAGGGGTTGACATTTTTTATGACTTTTTTTCATAAACAGACTTGCAATTCAAGCGAATTGCTGATTTTTTAAATCTTAGCTTGATCAGAAGTCAGGACGGAAGCGGGGCTGGAGGGAGATTAGACCGGGGCGATAATAAAGTTCGAATCCCAGCGTGAGGGAGAGTGGGTCGGAACGGGAACGAGTTGTGAGCAAGCTTTAAGTGCGGCAAGTAGTACGAGTATATAGTGGTATACTATTATAGGTGGAAATGGGACAGGTGCGACCTGGGAGCTGAATTAGTGTGGGGCAGGAATAAAACGGAACGAGGGACGGAGTGAGATGGGAGTCCAACAAATGATCTAGGTGGGTGCCCGGGACGTAAGTGGTATGGGAGCAGAATGGGAGAGAGAAAAAAGTACAGTGGGAGCTAAGTTGGAGAGGGAGAAATGCAAGGTGTAAACGCTATACGAGCGAGGAGGAAATAAAATTAAAGTGAGGTAGTAGAGTGGGAGCGAGGCGGAAATATGGCAGAAGTTGGACAGGGGTGGAGTGGGAGCAGGTGACAGCAAAACGGGAGTGCGACGGGAGCAAGGTGGACGTGGAAAAGATGTGATGCAGGAGTGGAGTAGAAGCGAGGTGGGATCGAGACAGGAGCTGAACTTGAGCAGGGCTGGAGCGAGTTAAAAAAGGGGACGGCAGTTTATTCTTCATTTAAATACATCTACGTTTGACCACATACTCGACACAAATTGAGTCGGCAGTTAGGTTGAAGCGCGGTGTTTTCTTACGCGTATGAAGTCGCGGGTACAGCTAGTTTATAATAAATATGACACATATATGACATCGACGATGGAAATAAACCCGTTCGAATGCCTGATTCAATAAAAATTATCTTTTTCTAATGAAGTCAGCGACAATTGAAGCGATGAGGTCAAATCTGCATGTTTACGTCTAATGTTACAAGGATAGTCTTTGTGTAGGTAAATGCTAACTTAATTTCGAGCGACACTAGCTAGCCTAGATGATATTCGTATTCCTTACACTATATAGCGAATTTTTGTTATCGATCGGCGACCTCGGAAACCTTTACACAAAGTCATTGAGCCGGCAAAAGGTCCCTGGAACCCTTCTGACCTCAAAATATAGGACAAGGATGTCATTAAATAACGGGGACGGGAGAAAGGGACAGATTTGAAGGGTACCTTATTTGTTTTGGTAGATTATAGGTAAGTTGCATGGGAAATTAACGTGACGTACGCCGCGTCGGAGCTATAAATACACGCGATGTCGCTGATGATATGGAGCCAGACACAGCCGAGTGACGTCATCCACCTGTACTGTGAACAGCTTCACGCACAATTTACGACATATTGTCCAATTAAATATTAACCGGTCGTTGCATATCATGTAATAAGTATTATGAAAGCTGCGAAATACCTTGGGTGTGTATGTTTTTTGAAGTGAAAACTTCTTTAGCGGCGTTGTGCATTTTTGGGATGGGTAAAAAATTTTAAACTCGCGTCAGAGTGTCAAATCGTCAGATGGTAAGACGGACAGTCAGAAACCTATTCTAACGTTCTGCATTTAAAGTTCATTATTGTATGTACAAGTTTGTCCTTCTAGCATGACGTCATTATTTTAGTCAGAAACCTATTCTAACGTTCTGCATTTAAAGTTCATTATTGTATGTACAAGTTTGTCCTTCTAGCATTTCGTTGCGCGGAATGCTTATTTTCGACACATGCACGTAAGACTCGTTAGCTCAATAGGTTAGAGCACCGATATAAATTTCAATTTGTCAATCGGAAGGCGGAGGTTCAAATCCTTCACGAGTCAGTCTTTATGCTATTTTATTTTTTAGTTTTCACTTCTGCCGGCACTCTCGGAGTGTAACCCGTTGTTTTTTTTATTTTTTTTTATTGTGTAATAAGAAAAATAATATAATAAGGAAAGATCAAACGTTAAATCATATTCAATTAAAGGAATGGACTAAGGATTTCAAGTATGCTCTTTTAGAGAGAAGTCATTAACAGGTAATTTAATTTGTAAATCTGTGTCGGAAATAGTCACACTGAACAACCGATAGGGGTTCTTGATGCTAATCCCTGCACCCCTATCAGTAAACCCTTATATTGTTATAACAAAGGGAGCACTTGTCGTACCGTCACCGACAGGTTTCCCCATGACTCATTCATGTGCCCCTTCAAATTATAATGAAGTTACCCAATAAACTGATTATAAATTGATCCTAATCATGGTTTAGTTCTCTTCAGAGCCTCATCAAATTAGACAGTTTAGTAAGCGTATTTGAACTACTAACTGCTGTATGAGACAGACAAAGTCAATCAGTCTCAGTCTTCAGGTTAGCAACAGCTTCTTACCACTATGTATGCAAAGAGAGCAGACGGTGTGTCTGCGTGTGGTGGAGTGGGGGTGTGGGGGGGGGTGGGGGAGGGGATGGTGTCCGTCGGGACGGGGTGAGGTGCCGTATCGATCCAGGCGTCCGCAGCGCCGCCACCGCCTAGCATTTATTGCATCAAGTCTGGGTTTTTCCGCTTTTCGACAACTCTACGCATACTTTACACAGTTATGCGATAATGATGAAAAGCGAATAACTCGAGACTTTATAATACTCAGGTAAGTTATGAAATAAGTACTGCGAAAGTTTTATGGAAGCTCATTATATAATCAGATGGTTTGAAGTTTTTAACAGTCAAATTAGAAGTTTGTTGGAACAAAATTTATCTTTCAAATGTTATCTGTTTAATGGATGAGATTTAAAAACAAGATAATTTAACATAATGGGCAATCTCATTCTCGACAGAAAAATCATTCTTGTATCATCCGTCGTCTGCGTAGTAGATAGGTACAGAAGTAGCTACCGAGAAATGATAATAATGGGGAAGGAAACTCAATCAAAAGGAAGGTCGGACTAGAATATATGAACTTTACTATATTTTAGTCTAAGCTATTTGTAGACATTATTTATTTTTATCGTAATTGAATTTATACCATCACACGAAAAGGAGAGGAGTAATTATAAATCCAACAATAAACATGAATACATTGATGGTGTGAATCGTGACAATGGGATGGGACAAAAAAAGTCTAGTCTAAACTCCGAAGTCTGGAGCATCGTCACAAAGTTTCTACTTTATCGGTTTATTATCGCATACATTTCGGTGAGTGTGCGTCCAGACACCTAGACTGGTGCTTGACTCGACTAGCACATAGGATCAATTAAAAAATGAATGATAACGGCTTATTAGCAGAAGGACAAAAAAGCTTTAGATGGTTAATAATATTTTTCTTTCAGTCAGAAAAACATAATTCCATGAATTTATATAGGTGTGGTTTAAACGAAGCTCTTTATTACGAAAAAAGTTCATAACTAGAGAACAGCAGGAGAAACTACAGGAAGCAACCAGTGCAAGATAATTGCTACTGAAGCGATACGTCAACGGGTCGAACAGGAACAAGCTTTGTACCCAAACAACAAACAATGCAAACGTTTGTTTACCATAAATCACACAACTTTAATCCCCTCGGCTTGTGGCATAGGAAACTAAACAAGGTAGCCTCCGCGGGGGACAACGACATCACGTCATCTAGGGCGATAACTACGAAGGGATCTTTCTTTGTACAGCCACAACAGGAAGTAGGTCAATAAGGCCTATGAGAAAATTCTGCTAAGTGGTAATTTTATCGATTGAATGCTTTATCGCTTTTGGATCGGCAAAACCTATTCATGATTCAGCTGTAGTTTGCAACCATTGAAATCGTAACGATTAAGTATATTATCAAATAAATAATATTCTAGGTTCTAGGTTTCTAAGAAAATCACTTCAATATTTTCCTATTCAACATTATAAATGTATGTTACTAAACCTTGGTTTTAAAACTAAACAATAAATCCAGATCTACCTGTACAAGACTCTAGGTAAGTTTTGCTATACCAGGCGTAGAGAGTCAAGTTCTCAGATGATTATTTTCAAAAAAGACAATTTTCTGTCAATTTTGCCTTCCACAAAGGACTTGACATCAACTCTTTTGTAAATAATAATTGTAGGATACATATCACGCCACGAGACCAGAAGTGATCGTTATTGAACTGATGCAATATATATCAACTCCAGAGTGGTGCAGACTGCAACGACACAGTGAGGTCGTCGCGGACGTTGTCGACCAAAATACCGAGTCCACTCGAGCGCATTGTCATGTACTAATGCTTCCCGCCAAACCATAACACACACAAATTAGAGATGTTAACGGCCATCTAATTCTGGCGTTGCAATATCATGGAAACGCGAACTATGTGAATAAAAAAATAAATTTACGTCGCGTTATGACGTAATTGTTTGATGACGGATGTCTCGTCGGTCGTATGAATTTGTCGTGCTCTAAAATAACTTAAAATTTTTCGATATTGCCTCCAGATCGCATGAAACGAAATCGTAAATGCAACAGTTCAGGAAACATCACCACCATCCGAATGAGTCTCCAATACTTACGAGTGATATCATTATCGTTTCCTGCTCCCATGGTGGTGCAAACGGATCACTATTGCAGATTTTACACAAAAACTCAGACCGCGATGCACTCACTAAAGTTCGCGAAACAGTTTCTAGCACGATGGGTGTCGCGAGTGGAGTCTCCTCAGAAGTAGCTGCGAGCGTTACGCGTGCAAGCCGGTGCAGACGTGAGTTCGCTGCCGTGGGATCTCCGTTTGTGAGCGTCCGCTTCAGCCTTCAGCAGCGCGCTAAAATTAGCAATGGTGGAGTCACGTCGCCGCCGCACCGCACCCGCCGCCGGCCGCCGGCCGCCGGCACACACCGGCGCCGCCGCCGCTCCTCTCGACACTCGTTTTCCACATAATTTTTATCTCTGGAATTTTATGCAAGATAGTTTTGGACGCCGATGATGACGAACGCTGCGCCTCGCGATTAGATACATTTCCATCTTGCTCGTCTGAGCGATACGAATGTGCTCGCTCACAACGCCCGGCAATTGAAATAAATACGAAATCTCGTGTACCTTGTCAATTGACAAATCATTATGATCGATACGCATGCACATCATGTTCATCACATCGATTAGAAAGTTTACGCGGTTAAGTATATCGGTCTCTGATCTCATTTTAGTGCGCCAGTTTCGCATATGTTTACTGTATCTCTCTCACCGAGATAAGAATCGCGATAACTAATGCTAGCATTACGCAACATACCGATTTGATATTTCTGGAATAAAGTACGTCACCTAATTCACACATTCTCAGGTTTTTTGATGACTAGCTTAGCCAGCCCCGTATTCAGAACTCATACGGATTCGGAATTGATTCGAAATCTATATCTCCGTCTCTGTCATTTCCATAGAGAATGACAGAGACGAAGATATAGATTTCGAATCGATTCCGAATGAGTTCTGAATACGGGGGCTGATATAGATGAGAACGTCAAGGAACCTTTTTCATTATCGCTCGCAGCTACAAGGTACGAGTGGCCACGTTGTAGATAGTATTGGTGTAGGCATGAAACACGGAGGCACGATGACTCATCTGAAGCGGGTTCATGGAAGTGCAATCGATAGCGGAATAAGCTTTATTTAGAGACTGGCGCGTATCCTTGCCCGAAAAATATGTTTATTGGGGCGTTATTTTCATCACTAGCGATTTGCACTGACACACATAAATACTTGGAAACGTGTGATTAAACGATTTTGGAAACGGCCCTTCTCTTCAGAGGGATGGTTATCCAGAAAAATGTTCGCATGCGACTGACCAAAATTTGCGCTCCATGAATAATGCAGAGCGATGTCGCGTCGACAGTTTCCTTCCAAGTGCAGTGAGAGGCGCGTGCTTTCAGCAAGTGCCGTTAGTGGTGCGGTCAACGCTCTTGCCGGTCCGCCAAGCGCGGCCTCGCCAGCAACCTGCCGTCGCCGCCGCCACCGCCGCCCCCGACACAAAGACAGATAGCCACTTTTTATTAAACCACATCGAATCCTTATAAGCCAGGCTGTGATTCATCGGACCGTGACTAAGTTACATCATGCTCGCATACAAAATTGAAGCTCGAGACGATTAAGGAATAGAATCCATTTAGAATCGACACACAAATGTGGTCGCAGTGACGAACGCTAGCAGTCGGACTGAGTGAGGCAGATGCGTCTATCTGTTGATTCGACTCAACCAGGGCATTGTTCACCTGCACGCTCGAGATCGGTCACGGTTCGCAACGTTTCGCTCAACTTCAGGACATTTCGCACTCTTTGTATTCACAAAGATTTTAGACTTTGTACTCGATCACAGTGACGCGGCGAACGATATTGCGACATGTCCTCACCTCTCTCCGATTCTTGCGGCGATGAAATCATGCAAAATGCAAATAACAATGAATTTGCGATCAAATAATGGTACGTAAAAACGAAAAATAATAAGTAATAAAAAAATTGGTTGTCTGTAAAGTCGGTTTACGGACGATAGTTTAACGTGACAACGTCATAACAAAACATTGATGAAATGATGATGATGATGATGTAACGGGACAATGAGTCATCCTTTTTCGTGCGTTCATCGATTCATTAGACGTTGTCACGTCAAAAAATAGCAAAGTTTGTATACCTATATCAACTTAGATGAAAGCGAGAATAATCTAAGTACCTGCACAGCGGCAGCATCGTCAGTCGATAGTCGGGTTCATATAACAGGGTCGGTGGATAGACCTGTCCCATGATTTACATAAGTGAAAATCACTCACCGAGTCCCATCTGGCAGAAGATCACTTCGGCTTCGATGACGTGCGCAATAGGAGCGCGCGCTGGTTGTGGCGGTGCCGGAGGCTGCTGCGTGGGCTGAGGAGGTTCCACGGGCGCCGGAGTAGGCTTCGGAGCCTCCACGACGGGAGCTGGCGCGGGTTTGGGAGGTTCGACGGGCACCGGAGCTGGTTTCGGAGGCTCCACGGGCGCCGGAACCGGCGCGACGGGTTCGGGTGTCGGCACGCGTGCCGGCTTCTCTACGGGCGCGACGGGCGCCTGCATCGGCAACGGGACCGGTGCAGGAGTGAGCTCAGGCATGGATTCCGGCATGAGAGGTGCGGACGCGGGCGGAGCGGGCGCCGGCCGGTGAAGCGGCGACTCGCCCGTCGTGCCCTCTGACTCGCTGTCCGTGAACTTGTCAGCGACATGGTCCGCGCGTTCGGTGGAGAACGGCGGCCCGGCCAGCAGCTCGCGCTCCATGTCGAGGAAGCTCTGTGTGGCGGCGCGCGGCGCGTGCACCGGCGACTCCTGCAGGTGCTCGAAGTCATCCGTAGAGTCGGGGTCGCGCTTCAACGGCTGCAGCGGCGCTGTCTTCATGGCGTCTCCGCCCGCGCCGCTCCCTAGCCCTCCCAGGAGATCATCCGCGCTGTCCATGTTTCTTTAGAAAAATTTAAATGAGGGATCGATAGGATGCGCGAGTGCGAGGGTGCGAGTGCGCGAGGCGATCCTTTCGCGGCTCCACGCGGGGCCGTACTGCGGTGCGGTGCGGCGGCCGTGGCTCGCGGCGGCGCTGTCTGCACGTCACGAACTTACAGAGCAACGGTATTACTCATTGTAAAGGACTCATCGCCTCGCACCGACTACCTACCGCCCCGAGCGCCGCCGGTGCAGCGCACCGAACTCCGATAAAATAAATTTAAGAATATGCATTTGGAATATATTAAATGTACTTACTTAACTACTGAAAAGTGCTATTTCTAGTAGCACACCAAAATTCCATAACTACACTTTTCAATAACCCATTTTTTTTTTAAATAAGACTAAAGAAAAGCTAATTAAAGACTTTTATAATGGAAAATAAAATTAAAAATATTTGCAAAAATAATCGACTTCTTACCTTTTAGCGGCCGATTTAGCACTGTCTGTTTTGTTTTACCGACGGAACGGATTGCTATTGGCTAAAGCGTGACATTTTCTTGTGTCACGGGCGAAAGCATTTTTTCCTGTAACTTTGACAAGTTTGACATGGCAATAGAATGTTAATGTGTTGTTAGAATGTGAATGTGTATTGTCTATAAGGCTAAGGCCGCACTACGGTTAAACCGCCGCGGTTTTTAACCGCACGAGTTTATGAAACAGGAAAACGAATACAAACGGCCGCACTTGCGGTTTTTCCCCGCGACTGATTTAAAAACCGCGAAATGTTACAAAATTGTCGCGGTAAAAAATCGCAGCAAAATTTGTGATCCATAGAACTAAGTGGGCGTACACGCACTATCCGTTAACCGCAGGTGGTTTTTTGGCTAGTATTCGGCTGACCGCCACGATGAATAGTTGTGTTGTCGCGCCAGAAAAATGTCTCTGGATGTTCTCTTAAAATTTTATATTTCTTATGAAAGAAACCTTTCTCAAATCTATGGCTAGTGAGTGGATGGACCCAATATTTGCGAAATTTTCGTTGACGTCTTTTTTTGGGTTCCGTATCTCAATAGGAAACAACGGAAACCTTATAGGATCACTTTGTTGTCCGTCTGTCCGTCCGTCCGTCCGGGTGTCAAGACCCTTATCTCGGGAACGCGTGAAGGTATCGAGTTGAAATTAAAACCATATACGCAGATCCATAGTATCTTGCTGCAGAAAGAAAAATAAAATTTCTCAGTTTTCATAAAAAACGCACATTTCGACACTCACAGAGGAATCAAAACCTATGGGGTACTTCCCGTTGACCTAGAACTCTGAACTTTGGCAAGAAGCATTGTGTTAGAGTACACATATAGGAAAAAAACCGAAAACTGTTTTTTTTTTATTTAATCACAAAAAATAGTCACTATGCAAGGAATGAGGGCCCAAATTTTAAAGTGAATTAACCGTATCATGTGGGGTATCATATGAAAGAGCCTCATTAGCATAAGATAAAACACTTTTAACACATTCTTCGCTCCCTGCAGACCCTTCACTTCATCTGGGAACCAAAACTTTTTAGGCGAATTTTGATTAAGTACAGAGTGGCCGCGCAATGCAACTGCCTCAAGCGCCGGTGGTTTTCTGACTACTACAAAATGAACGGGACGCTCGCTCGGATCCGAGTGGAAGGCGCCGCTACTATAGTCCCGCCCCACTCGGATCCAAGTGGTGAGCAAGAAATGTGTTAAATATTTTTACGATGTATATTTTTCGGTTTATGAAGGAAAATATAAAAAAAAATATATTTCACCCTTTTATTTAGTTTGTACGGAACCCTCGGTGGGCGAGTTTGACTCGCACTTGTCCGGTTTTATTTCTGTTTCTTAGTACCAGAGCAACAATATATAGGTACTGCTCTTTTGAAATCCTTCTTCAAACTGTGAAAATCACGGGCGGTTTCGCGGCTTATAATCGTAGTGTGTGCGTCTCGAGCGGTTTCGCGGTTTATAGCGGTTACCGCTCGCGGGAAAAAACCGTAGTGCGGCCTTAGCCTAATGTTTAAAGATACCCGAATGTATATATTTTTTTTTTTTTATATATATTCAAGGAAAACCAACGGCATACAAATCAGAATAGCAGAACATAGCGAATTCACAGATGCCCAGAACAGTAATCACCTACAAGAACACACATGTGCCCACAAGTGCCTACTTAAAAAATAATAATAATAACAAGTAGAAAAATAAAGTACCACGAATAAAATATAAAATTAAATAAAATAATTTTAATTTAATTTTAATTTTGCCAATAATTGAACAATGAAAAGAAATCCCGAACTAGAAGGTGTTAAGGTTGCCTTTATCAAGTTTACGCTTCTGTCGTGTAGTGTTACTCTTTGGTGTTACTCTTGAACACACACAATTTAGTGGGTATTTTTTTTATAAAAAAAAAATATTTTTAGCAACACTTCGTTAACTCTGATTTCATTAATGTCTGGAGAGATTATAGTCTCTAATAGTGACAGACTCAACATAGCAATTTTCACAGCTTGTTTTAATACCTAGTACTATAATTTCACAAGTATATGGCGGTTTTACAAGCTGCCGGCAATGCATTAAAATGTTAGTTTTCTGCCAATTTTCTATCAAGATACAGTTTTGTCAATTGGTATAGTTCCCGTCACGTAAAAAGAAACGCTAGCTTGTTCGCGCTAACGAACAAATCGGCGTTCTTTTTACGTGACGGGAACTATAAAGTCGAGTAGTGTCGATATAGCAGATAAAACTAGCCACGTAACATGCAAATGTAGCGCTTTACTAGTTGCGCTTGTGATTGTGATTTAGCAGATACCTATCTGCCCCCGTATGAACCCATTCGGTTTTGGAATCGATTCGATTTGTGTATTTCCGTCTCTGTCATTCTCTCACGATTGGAGATACAGGTTCACAGTCCACATCCCATATATGGGCTGTAGGCCAATAGCGTCGTGAGTCCACAGCCCGCTTAAGGGCTATCCGGACTTATTGGACTCTGAGGGAATGTCTCATATTAAACGTGGACTTGGTAGGATAGATACTTAGCTACAAAATTTCACCGGACTTGGGTGGTGCTTTATACTCTCGATGCTGGACTGTGAACCTGCTAAATTTGGTCACCCATAACACAACATAACGAAAGTCGCCCAATGGATCCTCCACTCCACGGCTATGAATAAAAATTAAAAAAACTAACATAACCAGCGTTGCCAGAATGTTATTTTGTGACCTTTTTGGCTACTTTTAACACCTGTATGTTTGGATTAACCTCTGGAGTCAAGGTTGCTTGACTCCAGAGGTTATATTTAGATTTTGGATATTTCAAAATTAACTTTATGTTTTGCATTTTGGCTGGAAAATTTCGTTTATAATTAGAATCTTAATGAGTACAACCTATAAAATTAATTGGAAACGATCATTATCTTTCAATCTCAATCAGATTTGTTTGTTACTTAGGTATTAAATTATCTTGGATTTATATTTGTTTGCTATTAACCGTAAAGAGAGTGGTCCTAAGGGGCCATTCATTTATTACGTAAGACGATTTAGGGGGGGAGGGAGTCGACCATGTGTTATTGTCGGACCATTCCATGTCGATTTGTTCTTATTTTTTCTTATACAGGGGGGGGGGGGGGGGGGGAGTTCATGTTATCTGCATGAAATGAAACCGACCAACTACGGATTTATCTGGTGCACCAAGGCTTCCGTATGTCTCTATTTTTCTCTCGCCAACTTCAAACTTTTTGCTTTATATTTTCTAAGGCTAAAAAAAACTGAGCACACTTTAAATATTCCCGCTCGCTCACTTGCGCAATTGAAAATTGTTTCCTGTTTATTTTTGTATTGAACAAGAAAGTACCAGGAACTCGCTAATACAAGCATATAATTAAATCACTACATGAAAATTGTTTAAAAAATCATAATATTCTCGCTTGCTCCTCTCGTACATAATAATGTTAATAATAATTAACTGTGTTTTCGTTCATCTGGGCCAGAAAAAAACCTAGGACTCGCTAATATAATCAAGGAACAAATCACAACACAATAAACTACAAAAGAATGCTTTCAAATTTTCGCGCTCGCTTTGCTCGTGCTTTGTTAGTATTTTATGTATTTTGTTATAAATTGGGCCATAAAAGTGCTGTGGGCTTATTAATACGAGGGAAAAGCCTGTTACTAAAAAAACTATTATAAAACACTAACAAAATATTAGCACTCGCTTTGACTCGCGCAGTGAGCGTTGTTAGCTACATTTTTCTTTATTTGGGTCATGAAAATGTAATAATTTCGTTAAGACCTTACGATCTTAACGAAAAACTCAAATTTTATTAATTAATTTTATTACGGATCACAACCCGCCCTCTCCGCCATGAATTAAATAAGGTTACTTTTCACACGAAAATTAACCTGAAGTATGTTTAATTAAATTTTACATACTTCAGCACCCTTATTCAGATTACATTCGATTCGATTCGATCTTCGATATGGAGAGAGATCTCGAAGGATTTCACACGGTTTGCGGAATTAGCGATTCAGGTTTCTCGAATATCGAATAATTTTGACATTTCCATTCCATAGGGTATCAGCTGATCATCCCACACGGTTCCATTGATTGAAAGCGGCATGTGATATGTCGATTATCAATCGATTAATCGGAAATTGTTTTTCTGACTTGGAAAAACCGATTTTTAGATTTATCTCATGCTGCATGTCATTTTCGTGAAAGTGTAATTTTCGTTACGTTATTGTATTTTTACTACTGTAGTACCTACTTTTAAGACAGCACAGTTATTTATGTTTGATGTAATTTACATAATATATATAATAGTACACCTACTATAATCAATTCTAATTTAATATTATTTATGTCATATTGATTCACTATCTAATATTTGCACTTGAGAAATGATCGAATGTAATGGAAAATTGTAATTAATTTCTAAGACCTTATTTACCTACATTCTTGCAAATAAATTTCATTTCATAAGTAAATTCAAACCAAAATTTATTCATTTGTTTGCCAAATGAGCAACGTAAAGACAAACATGAAACCACACACTTCTCTCCCACGCTCCTCTCTCTGTGTGGTAGTTGTTTTAAACAAGCACTAAAGTGACGTAATGTTACACAATTCAAATAATAAAACTTAGTATTTGCTATGATGATGTAAGATAATTAATATGATTTGGATAACAGTGAACGTCCACCGGACAAAGGGATACGAGAGACAGTGTAGGTCGAAAGCGAGAAGGAGGAATGACACCGGATGCTCCTCTAGTAACAATAAAAAAAATATCATTATTTTATAAGCTATCACTGCTATCACAGAACATTAAATTTCTTTATCTATGGAGTCGATAGATCGGTGTAGCATTTATAATATTGTCAACAAAAAAAACATACAGTTGAATTATGAACCTCATTCTTTTTGAAATCGGTTGGAAATATAAATGTGTGCTACTTCAGCCCCAGCAAAATATAAAGAACTTTCTTTACTAGCTCGCATTATTGACTGATCCCTATTTGAGCTGTAAAAAAATACGATTTTCTTACTTTTATTTGAAAATGAAAATTTTGAAACACAAAAGAATCGTACTTTAATCGATTTTTTTAAACAGTTAATCGAAATCTTTAGCGGTATCAAGTCACTAAAAAAAGTTTGTAAATTTAACAGTAGCAGCCGTCAAATTTTTTTTTCTTTTATTGGCCACGATTGGCTCATTTGCCAAAATAATATGTTAAAAGTTTCATGAAAAATACAAATAATATAAGTTTTAGTCACAATCTCAAGTTACTTGGTAAGCCAAGTAACTTGAATCTAAGGATCATAACGAGATACTCGGTTGATAGTGAATAAAGTTCATGTCATGACTTGGTTATTTTACTAGGAGCTGTTAAGGACTTTGTAAGTTACAACGTGAAGAAGTATGTTTCATCACTCTCATTTCAAACTCGTGCACGTAAACGAACACTAATAGATTAAAAAAACATCATCTTTACAAAATCTTTATGTGAAATAACACAAGTTTAGAATAATAAAAGAAAACTGTGACATTTTTTAATTAAGTTCCCGCGAAAAACCTACCGAATCGAATGGATAACCTTCGATAACCCTATTCACAAATTCGAATGGCACCAGTCGGTACCAAATCGGTAATGACCTCGTGTTACCGTTAGGATAACATAGACAAGCTAGTTTTCAGAGTCAGTTTCATGTTTTTAGATAGGTGATTCGCGATAGAAGTAAAAAAATGGTTAATTATGACCAGCGACTGACAAAATATGTAATTTATTGCATAATATACATATAACTTGATCCATCATATTAATTATGGCATATAATTCTTTGGTAAATTTGTAGCTTCAATAAGTGAAGCATGCTTCGAAAATATCTTGTTGGTTGTGTGTGTGCATGTTTGTGTGCGATTTCAAAGTTCTTCTATTTTCTACCTGTACTCGTGCATTTAATGTATTTGCCATTTATTAGTAACAAGTATAAAATATTTAATATATTTTGAGCGCCATGCGTGTAATCTGACTAAGCTCTCCAACTATAAAATATTACATTTTGAAACTTTGGAAATCATAATTAGGGGAATTTTAAAACCCGTAAAATCGGTACATTTGACTATTAGGTGAATATATTATGTCAAATTATGGAAAATGGTAATTGAAAATATCAAAAAAGTGCTCTTATATTATTAAAATGTATTAGTAAAATGTATTCGATATCGCTCCCGACAGGTTTATCCTGTCGGGAGCGATATCGAATTAGCCATCGAATTTATATGTCAAACTCCTTCGGATTCGAGTTTGTGAATCGGTCTACCCGAATCCCGGCGGATCCAGTTGAGGATGAGTGGAGATTGTCTTTGGTTTCTCGAGATTTCTATACTAAAAATGGGACCGACGGGCATAAATTCGAATTCGTGAATACCCATTGGAGTCGAATGGAGCTTTATTCGGTAGCTGGCTCATTACCGACAAAATTGACAAATCGACAACCGATTAGAACTAGAATACAGGTGCAGGTAACTTTTGACTATACTCGGCGGGCAACATTAAACATAACGATGGCGGCGACTGCGTTGGATGGTTGTGTGCACGATAATTTTAGTAATACAGATACGCTAAAAGAGAAAGATTGTAATGTAATTGAGGAAAAATTACTAAATGGAAGTGCAAATAATCATAAAAACGGTTATGTGAAATCAGAACACGTGCCCAATGGGATAACTGTGAGTAAAATTTATTTCTAACCTGTCGTCAGGAATTTAATCATCGAGTGTGTACTCATAGACGGGTTGGGATCTCATGAATCGGTGTTTTGGCACCTTTATTCCTTGTGGCACGCCCTTAAAGTATTAACTGTTAACACCAGTTACAAGCGGCACGTAGTCTTGCGGCAAGAAAGTACCGGTAACACTGCATTTACTTAGTTACCTACATGTGAGACCTTAGAAAATAAAATTGGTAAACTATGAATCGTACCATACCACTCCAAGGCCACGGCCTTGTGTATTTAGTAAAGCCTATATAGTGTATTTATTGTATAAGTATTTTTTTTTTAAATTTATCAAATTTTATTTACATAGTTCATGAATAAAATGTCATATAACCCTTATTAGGTTTATCTATTTTCTTGGTGTTATTTAGTTTTACTACGTAAAAATATTGATAACAAAAAAGTAAACGTATTTTCTTTAATTGTGGGTAAAATTGACAATGGAGTTTCAGTTAATTATACACCTAAAAATGCATTAATAATGTGAATTATTTCACTTCTATGTCTGACAGAGATGTTTTAAGCAATATAATGTGGTCGAAGATGGTAAGCATACATAACACGGGATAAGAACTGGCTCTCAAGTAGGTGGTTGATAGTCATGGCATCGTTAGGTGTTTGACGATAGCTTTTCCACTTGAGACTATAACTCTCACGTGGAATAGCTATCATCAAACACCTAGGCTGCAAAACGAATACTCAAACACCATAATTCAGTTTCCTAATGATATTTTACCTACACGGAAGATTAGCTCGCAGTTTCTTTTTCAAAAGGTGCTTTCCAATATTCAAATAGGAAAAGTTGAATGCACAACCAACTGCGCTGACATTGATTCACTTTAGCACTTTCTACATTTCTAGGGCTTCGTTATCAAGTGCTAAAATAAATTACTACTTTATCGGCGTAATTAAAATATGTCTTGAAAATATTTTTGATAGGAATAATTACAAGGTAGGTACCCTTGTAATTCCGCTACACGTAAAGTAGGGATGTTTTTTTTTTTCTCGTATACCCCTTGGTGTTGGCTGTAATTGGATAGGTAATTCAAAATTATACTATTCAATTTAGTATTCCATATTTGTCTTCGTCTCTTTTGCAAAATATTAGGCTTTAAAATTATTGTTTTTGTTAAGGTCAAGTGTATCTCCCCCTCTACCAGCTAAAAGGTTCTTGTTGAATAGGTATGCTGAAAAAAATCCAGCAATTAAATCCCTAACGAAATTGTAAGGAAAAATATCACAAGTAAGTAGGTTTTACAAGTTAACGAGTAATAGTCGATCAACTTAGCTTAACTAGAATATTCTTAGTATCAAACAAGCCTATTTTAAGTTCGTATAATATTAACATAGACATAAATTGTGATATGGAACTACGTTGTGCGTGGCCGGATTTCCGGATACCGATTTTTTTAAATTGCTTTTAGTTAGTACATACCCGAAAACTAGTCTTCTAAAAACCAAACAAAGAGAACTCAAGAAACATAAAGAAAACAATAGGTATGCAGTTCATGGAATGGGGTGAATCTCTTTTTAATTTGATATTACTCACTATTAATCTTAGAACATTAGTAAAAAAAATGTAATTAAACTATTTTATTTTTTCTGCTCGCTTGTAGCTCAAAGTTTTTAAATGGCATTTCCCATGAAAATTAAGATGATTGAATATGACAAATTGATTTAATATGATAGATCTATGTTTTTTAGATCAAAAAAGTAAAATAAATCCAACCTAAATTATGTAAATCACTGTTTATGAAGATTTTCTGCTATCGAAATAAACGGGAGTAAATTTTACCCACATTCGCGTTTAACTTTGACATACCATTTAAACGCGATTTTCTTAAATATTTTCTATACTATTGGACTTGTTACTTCTTTACTTTTAAATTGACCACGAAAGAACACGCTTAAATAAGTAAAATACTATTAGACTCATACATTAATACTCTGAAATCGTCAAAAATATGAAAAAATGTGTGTAAAGTTACCCACACTGACAGTAACATTTTTATTCACAATTAAATGAAATCCATACAGTTAGAATGTTACAAACATATCATAATATTTTATTTATTTATTTATTTTATTTTTATTTTTATGAAGATAGCAGTTTATTAATTGATATATTGGTTCATGTTCCTAGTCAACACCTGCCTTGAATGTGTCTAAAAAAACAATGGGTTGCACTCCGGGAGTGCCGGCAGAAGTGAAAACTAAAAAATAAAATAGCAACAAGACTGACTGGTGAAGGATTTGACCAAAGATATTGTGTTTTACAGACAACCCCTACTCATCGCTGTACGCGAAGCGTTAGCGTGTTTTAAGACTATACAGCGCCATCTAGTACGTTGGTCTGGAACTAACTTTATTGTATGAACACTTCATATAATAAAGTTATTTCTATAACGACGTACTAGATGGCGCTGTATACTCTTAAAACACGCTAACGCTTCTTGTACGACGCTTGTACATACACTCGCGAGTTTAACATTTTTTACCCATCCCAAAAATGCCCAATGCCGCTGTTTTGTTTATTTTTGATATTGTTTTATTTTATGTAATAATACATATAATAGTTTAAAGACAATGCGGTTGGAACGGTATCATAGGGATTCTTTACTAAGTGTTAATATTGTGTTGTGATGCGGATATCCTGTAAGTATAACAGTACAGCAGTGTAGAGGATAACAGTACAGCAGTAGGTCACTTCAGGTGCTGTTATCGCATCACGCCATGCGTTATCGTCTCACGCCTCTACTGCACCGCCCTTGCCTCTACCACACCGCCCGCGCCGCGCTGACACGCGGCATGTAGAACGAATCCTATTATTACATATTTAAAGAAAAAAAACCGACTGCATAAGAACGAACTTCGTAGTGCTAACGCTTGCGTTACACTTGATATGATGTTGAGTGTACATTTTCGCGTGAAAGAGTGAGTAATAAACCGATGTAATTAAAAGTATTTTATATGAGCATTATTTAGGGTCATTCTTGTAAAATTATTTATTTGTTTTGAAAAAGTTTTTTAAATTTTACAAAAAATGCAATTTTTAATTTTTACGAGAATTTTTATATTTTAACATTATTTCAAGAAATGTAGCCTGTGAAACTCGTGACACATGATAATCAGTCAAGCCATTTAGGCAGTAAGAGATAATAGACATACATGCACCCGAAAAACTTAACCTTCCTTCTTGCGCAGTTGAGTATAAAATAAAAACCGGACAAGTGGAAGTCAGACTCGCCCACCGAGGGCTAACAAACTGGTAGATAAAATGCGGAAATTATATATATTTTTTTTATATTTTCCTTCATAAACTGAAAAATATACATTGTAACATATTAAAAACCTGTGTTAAATAAAAAATGCACAGTTTTCGGATTATTTCTTTTATGTGTAACATAAGACAATGCTTCTTGCCCAATTTCACAGCATTTTATTTTTATTTTTACGGAAAGCATGTAAGTAAACATAGATTTGTAAGTAAAACTATATAACGCCGGTAGTATCATAGTACACTGAGAATATTGTGGTAGTATTGAATGGTCGGTTCGTGGCGCATCCCTGGGTTTGGCCTACTCTGTTATTACTTTAAACGAGTATTTTATTGGTCGCGTGGTCGCAACAGAGGCGCGCGTCGCCGCCGATGCGGTCCCGGGTGGCGCCCACGTCGCAATTACTACATGTACTAATGGTATTAGTAGTGGTCTCTATCGATCTAAATATATACCTACTTTTGGATTTTATTCTGACCACGATTAGTTCACTGATGTACACGCAATGATGTAGATAAAATATCGTTTCGTACACGCGTCTCTCCTGCCATGACGCATATTCAAGCGGGGAATCCTACCGTGTGGAAGAAAGCCCTACTCAATTTTTGAGCTCTTCAATTTCAAGATTCTATCCCTAGATTTTACGATACCTTAGGCCGCACTTCTTGAGCGCGGTGCTTTCATATACGTAGCACAGAAGTACGTACGACGCCGACGTGTCGCGCGCCGTGGGACGGCTGCTCGCAAACAAATTATTGTAAAATAAATTACTATAAACGCACTAAACGTATCATTAATGTATACTAGAAGAACTCTAAAAAACGTATCACTAAACGTATCATTAATGTATATTAGTAGAACGCTAAAAATGTAATAGCTACTTAACATAGTAACTTTGGTGTTGGTAGCTTTAAACAACTTGAGATCAATTAAAAAAAAAAAAAAAATGGCATATTTAAAAAAAAAAAAAACTATCCAGACTTTTTTCAGCAATCGTGTTTTTGTACTAGGAGAACCCTAGCCAACAGACCAACATTTTACATACAAAAAATTTGAGCTTGGAGTAATAGTACAAGTATTTTTTGTTTTTTTGTGCTGCTTTTGTGGGTAAGCGTGGCCTTAAGCATAGGTAAATCATTTTCTTGCATGATTTTTCCGATGACGACCAACTTCGTCAGAATTAGGTAGGTACAATATATCGCTAAAGGTTTCTCTGGCGATCGTACTAGATTTACATTAAGTCCTCGTTTTTATAACGCTATTCAATATTACACGAATTAGTCGATAATTTTCCTGTGGGTGATATTTTTAGACTATTGATTGGTTGAATGTCCTATAGAGATTGTGGGCGGCCTTTTATGATACTTTTATTAGTAGGCTTATAGATTTAGGGTGCTCTGCTCACTGCATGGAATCTTATGGCTGTACTTATTTTCCGAATGAGATATTGGGTTTTAGTAAGCTATACACTACATAAGTGGCCAGCAATATTTATAAATTTAAAATCCATCGAATCAGAAACCAATGAATTATGGGTGCTGATAATAATGTTTGCAGAAATGCGAGAATGATGCAGCGCTATCTATTCTGGTGAGTGTAATCTGAACCTTCACAGAGATAGCTGTGCAGTCACATTCTCTTTATCTGGGTCTTTTCCGGTAGAAAAAGTCTGGGTGTCCTTAAAGCGCAAACCCATTACTGAATAATAATAATAATCTATGGCTTCTATGGTCTAAAGTTTTTTTTTTGGTAAAATACAATAACTTAAAAAATTAACAGCTTGTATTCGTCTTCGTCCAGACTTTTCTATTCACCGGTAGTGACTGACAACCGCACAATAAGTCCATCGTGCGTGGTAAACATTTTCGCACATAGTGTGATCATCGTCGCATGCTTAGTTATCATTATAGTCTAGTAAAAATAAAATTTGTGACAACATAAAACACAACTAAGTATATTGTTATTTATATGAATGTACTGGTGTTTTGAAATATATTTTACACAATTTCATAATGATATTATGAAAGCTAATTTTGTTACCTTTACACGCTCAAACGGCTGAACCGATCGTTATGAAAATTAGTATAGAGATAGCTTTGGACCTGGAGACGGGCATAAGTTACTTATCATCATCATAATCATCACCGTTTTTCATAACTACGCGAGTGAAACCGCGGAACGCAGCTAGTCTATAAATCGGGGATTATTGTTGATCTATAATTTTTAGTTATTTTCCTATCATAATTTCAAAGAATCTCCCCATTTGCAAATACATGTGATACTCTGTGATCAGCTCCATACAAACGATTAAGAAGCTCCATACAAAATTACTAGACTATTAGTGTAATTCGTAGATTAATGCGGTACTAATTTGATTGATTAAAGTAATAAAACAAAATAAAAATCATTATCACAGCCACAATAAGTCCCTTGCAGAACCTTGGGCTTCCCCGTGAATGTTCAATAGTTCCGCCTGCAACAAGCACCTACCTATCACCTAAATGAGGTTGGTAGGTGTGGCTTCCTACGCTGCGCTTTCCGGTGCGTGGTCTCCCTCTGTTATCGATAACTTTTTTGACCCCAATTGGGCATCAGTTCTGCGTGCTAAGTGCCTACCCACTGCTTCTGAAACTCAGTAATCCGCTGCTAATATGGTAATATGATATATTGTTTATTTCAGCACAAGTATGAGGGCGCACACGTGGTGGGCGCATGCGGCGACGGTGGCGGCGCGGAGACCTACACCTCGGAGGAGGCATACGCGGGCTCCTTCGAGAAGTGCTCGCTGCTGACCTCTGTGCTGACAAACCTCGGCCTGCTTATCCTTATGTTCCTTGGCTTCGTGAATCAGCTGGTGTTCACGCCGCGCGTCGCCACTGAGGCCAATAGAGAGGTAGGTGCCTTCCTTCTTATACGCTTGCGCATGCAGCTTCAAAAGAGCTGCTGTTGTATTGAAATTATTGTATTTTGTAAATTCTCAAAAAATAATTTTCATCTCAAGAGCAAAACAAGTGATATACGTATATTCTAAGGTATAGACTACAAAGACAGAGTTACAAGAATTGGTGCTGAAACCCGAGAATCTTATTTTTTTTATTTGTTTTGTCAACAACTTGCATATAGCTAATAGCTATCTCTTCCTGGCAACTTGTACGGACTACTCATTGGTCACACAGTCCGCCATTGTTGCTTACAAACCTTCCTCCATCCATTCTCTCCATATTCCCGAACTATCTAAGCAATAAAATAAAAGTAAGTTCGTATAGATTGAGTGGACATCCCTAGTGTCAGAGCTATTAAGCCGCCCAAAAGGCCTCTGACCTGTCAAGCCATTGCTGTTTTTTTTAAGAACAAAAACCGGAACCTATAATTTATCGTGTTATCCGACCCACGGTAGCGATCAGAAAGAAATGGCACTTACGGTCACCCATCCGAAGTCTGACCGGTCCGTCCGTTACTTGACATTGGTGACAAACATTGGTGGTGATTCGTTGGAAAACACCTAGTCAAGCTACGCCTCGAACGCTACAGCAATAAAATTAATAATAAAATTAAACAATTAATTATAAAATTAAGTTATGTGTATATGAGTAAAAAGATGAATTACGAAACATGGCGCATCTAACAGTGGAGAGTCGTGACCGCGTCGTTATGTTCTAGTGCGCTCCAATTCGTGCTGTTATTCTCTAATTAAAGCAATATCTGCGATATTCAATTAACACAGCCGCCTTCGCCTCTTGTTGCTTCTCTAACCTTACCAACCAGAAACAAGCGGCTAATGTACGAACAGTAGACCTCCTTTTTTTTCGCGCACAAACTTTTTTCACAAAACAGGCTCTTTTTTCCTGCCAAATATCAAAATCGGCCAACAAAATGGTCTCGTAATAAAGTTCTCTGGTTAACCAAGATTTCACAACGTCTAGGGCGATTTTGCTCATGTATATTTATTTTTATTGTTCAAGAGTTATAAACATACATTATAATCGGCCAGTAAATGGCGCCACAGACTCCGCTCATTTTAGGGTAAATATAATCCCCGACGATAAACAATTCTACAGAATTGTTAAACCTGTATACCAAGTTTCGTAAATATTGGTTAAAAAACAAGACCTGTACGAGAGTACCTTCAAATATCCAGACAGAAGAAGGAAAATGTTGCCAGTTAATGCAGATACTCTTGTTCGCTTCGTTCACTCTGTCAATTATTCAGTTAAACCTGATGTACACTATCAGCAGAACAAACCCCCACATGATGGGAAGAAGAAAAGATTATCGCCACTTAAAAAAAACTCAGGCTACACAGCTTAGAAATAATTTTTCCAAGATTTTATTTATGTGTAGTACGATATCTCATGTATTTTCTTATTGGTTGAACCGAAACCGAAAAGCGACGCGTGAGTTTCCAGGCAATGTCGTGACGCAAAATTTTAAAGATACTTAGTATCAAAAAATACGCTTGATTTTCTTAGCCTAAAACCTTACTGCGTAACGTCAAGGGGGGGGGGGGGGGGGAAGTTAAGTTAGCTAAACACATCACGTGCTAATGGACGACACGAATGGAACACCAGCGTGCTCCGCTCCGCCATATTCGAGGACAAAGGTTATGGCGTCGTACTGTCACCGTACAAGTACTGCTATTTCTGTTCACTGCATATCAACAATATCACGTTCACGCCGTACTCGTGACTCACGCCGTATGTATGTCGAATCTTATCACAATAATAAATAATAATAAATAAATATTTGTGGACATTTCACACAACACCATCTAGTCCATACTAAGCAAAGCTTGTACTATGGAACAGCAACAACATTTCGTTGCCTTTAGGTGCAATATGCGTCAGCTGTAAAACTGCAATCATCCAAAAATCTGTCCTATTTGAACAGTCGGGCAATATAATGCAACTAGCGCGCCCCGCGGTTTCACCCGCTTAGTGATGAAAAACGGTGATCATGACGATCATAAAATGTTGCCTATGTCCGTCCCCTGGTCCTCAGATTTACAAAATTTCACATTTCAGCCTACATACATAGAGACAGACAGACAGAGTTACTTTCGCTTTATAATATTAGTTACGATGTCATTAATGTGTAGAATCTATTCGGTTATAGAACTAGAGCCCACGCCACCACTCAATTCTTATGTAGATGTAGCTGCGGCGCTGCTATCGCATTCCAGCCAACATACTATTAAAGTATACTGTTCCAGTTTAGTTCCTAAATTTCACCATCGGACTTCAGTGGTGACGCGGACTCTATGTGGCATTGCTGCTCTCCTTAATAAAATAATGACATATTTTGTAGCTTCCATGTTCTGCAACGATCTATCATTAACCGACTTCTAAAAAGGAGGAAATTCTCAATTAGTTGGAATCTTTTTTTTTAATGTACCTATGTTCCCCGATTACTCGAAGACACCTGGGCCGAATTTAAAAATTATTTTTATTACTTTTGTTCGAAAGGGTGGTTCACAGGTGGTCCCATAGAAATTTTGTCAAAATCGGTTCAGTATTTTGGTTTTTATAACGCAATAACTGGAGAAACATGTCATTCAAGTAAACGAATTGCGTATTTTGAAGTCGGTTAAGGCTTCTAAAACCCAAAACGCCGCACGAGGTAATAAGGGGGTAAAAAGTGCCGTGCCTTAGTTCGGGAAAAGGATGGGAGATGGGAGGGCTGTGATTATGCTCGTCTTGGCAGGTCACAGTTGTGCACCGTTACTATTCATTAAGATTCACAAAAGATATCGTTTGTGTCTATATTTCTCTTGTATCTAATTCGTATTCTCAATGAAGTGTTTATGGTGTCAATAATGCGTTTTGTATTATTTGTACTTAAGTAAAGTGTACAGCGGCTGAAAATTGGTCCGGCCTTCTAACACGAAGTATTTGAGCGCGCCACTAATTAGATCAATAGGTGCTCTTGCACCGTGCTTGCACCTACAACACACACGCTAACTGAATACTTGAACACGTGGTTTGTTAAGAATGTTTACTCGGGATCGCGATAGTATGGCGTCCTGCTCGCATTCCATGTAAGTGAGCGGGACGACATTTAAGTATGTGGAATCCCGATTGGGTTAATTAATAAGCCTACAGTTTCAATAGTCAATATAGCACGCGGGTTGGAGGTTATAGTTTTGTTAGCAGTTATTATGATGCGAATATAGAATATGTAACAGTTAGTACGGTCGCAGCGCAAACTTGCGCAAGAGTCTAGCGTTTTGTTCGGTCGGCACTCATGCAGAACATGTCCGCACTATTATTAGTAAGACTCATTACCAATAGACTATGACTCTTGTTCGAATTCCGTTAAATCGGAATTAAACATTCGGTTTTATCTGCCGAGATAATTATGATTAGAATCATATTATAAACAAAAGTGATTCGATTAATAAAAATATTTAATTATAAAATAAAATCCCCGCTTAAGATGTTATTTAGGTGGGATTATATGATACATGGTGAGATATGCGATAAGGTGAGTGAGAGAGACGGCGAGTTGTCACGGTATCGTGTTATCGAGCGAGATGACAAATATTGAATTGATGACTCATGCGTCGGATTATCTAATCGCAGATTGTACTCGTAGGAACGCGTTATGATGATTGTTGAACCTACTTCCTTACATTGATTCCATCCTTCATCATCGTACAAATTAAATATTGAAAAATTGAGTATAGCAATAGGTTATAACAATTAACGTCGCATACTATTTAAGGGCTCATTGTATTCATCATTATGAAGAAGTGGAGCTGAAAGAGTAAAATAATAATAAATATTTGTGGACATTTCACACAACACCATCTAGCCCAAACTAAGCAAAGCTTGTACTATGGAACTAGATGGCTGATAGAACATAATAGTTATTTTTTTGTAAATATATACATATGATACATAGAAGAGGTCAATCGTCGTATCCAACTCGGCTGGGCAGCGTTCGGGAAACTTAAAAGCGTCTTCTCGTCCAATATTCCCCAGTCCCTCAAGTCGAAAGTTTACAACCAGTGTGTGTTACCAGTGATGACATACGGCACTGAAACGTGGTCCCTAACTATGGGCCTTATAAAGAAGCTCAAGGTCACGCAACGAGCTATGGAGAGAGCTATGCTCGGAGTCTCTCTACGAGATCGAATCAGGAATGAAGAGATACGTAGACGTACAAAAGTCACCGATATAGCACAGCGGATTAGTAAGTTGAAGTGGCAGTGGGCAGGGCGGGCACATAGCACGTAGAACTGATGGCCGATGGGGCCGAAAGGTTCTCGAGTGGAGACCACGTACCGGCAAGCGCAGCGTAGGAAGACCAGCCACGAGATGGACAGATGACCTCATACAAGTGGCGGGAAGACGCTGGATGCAAGCCGCTTCCAATCGGTCTTTTTGGAAATCCATGGGGGAGGCCTATGTCCAGCAGTGGACTTCTTATGGCTGAGATGATGATGATGATACATAGAAACACCCAGACACAGAACAAACATCCATGCTCATCACACAAATGTTTGCCCTGGGTGGGGATTGAACCCACGACCTTTCAGTTCAGCAGGTAGACGTAAACACACTACCAACTGAGCCACAAGGCCAGTCAAAGTAGTGGGACTAATACTAACAAGGAACATTCCTATGTAAATAAGACTTTCAAAAATCCTTTTTTTGTTTTGAACTTTTACTAATTTTATTTTGAAGACTATTATGACTATAAGTAATGTACAATGTGCAATAAATAAATAAAGTTTAGAAAACTTAAAAACCCCGACAAAAAAACGTTAATTTTTGCTAGAAAAAAATCGTTATTTGTTTTGTGGTTAAAAAACTCTACGTACCTACCTAAAAATGTATTTAGCTGAAGACTAAAGTTTGAGTCAGTAATGTATAATTAACAGAAACGTAGGCACTAGTAGTCTCGGGTCGTGTTGCGAACAATCGGCGCGCCCGCTGGAAGGTCAAGGGTGAACTGGCGATTGCAAATTTATTACCGTGATATCAGCGTTTCACTGAATTATATCAAACTGGCTGTGCTCCGCGGATTCACACGCGTAGTGATGAAAAACTGACATACTATACTATTTTACATCATTATCATCGTCATCACCCTTTTTTTCTTCACTGCGCGGGTGAATATATCTCCGTTTTAGCATGTATGAGCAACAAACATTCAAACTCGCACGCTCACAAACTTTCGTATTTATGTTAGTGTGATGGGTGGTTTTGTAGCTTAGGATAATATAGTTATTTCATGGGGCACTAGTGCACGGGGCATAGAGGTATTAATGGTAATCAATCTATAATCCGAAATAATATATTTTTTGAGTCTTGCCCGAATCCATTTCACAGAACTGTGTAATTCCATATGTTTTACTTGACACGAATTTCTGATTTCGTAAGTGTGCAAGCTATAAGTTTCAATTGCCCGAACAATTTTATTAACCAACTTCAAAAAAGGAGGAGGTTATCAATTCGTAGCGTATTACCTATTACCTATTTTGTGTGTATGATTTTTTATTTTCTGCGTGTTTTTGTTACAATAAAATTATGTCTATGTCTATTATATATATATTTTTTATATATGTACACGAATTTCTCCGTCATTCGTGGACCAATTTTTGTGTTTCTTGAATTGGTGTATAGAGAAAGCTCCCAAGTTGGTCCCATAATTATTATCTTGATTTTGTTGGGTTTCTGTTTATTATACACAGATACTACTTTATTAGAAATATTCGGTTATCAAAGGAGTTATCAAATGAGATTTCGGGATTTTAATAAGGGGCCATTCATTTATTACGTAAGAAAATTTTTGCTAGTTTTTGCTAGATCGGTCATAGTTCATATTCTAATGTTTGCATCGTGATACACATCAAAAAATAAACCGGTCAATAATAAAATCGCGCTCTCTATTGATATTCAGCATATTGATGGGTACATTACAAACCGGTGCTTGTTGTTGGTGGGATTCTCCGTTTTCTTTTTGTTGCTGGATGTTGGCATCATGCTTGCACATTTGCCATTTGTCAATTCTCCGTCTTGTGAGTCAGGTGTAAATAGTATGAGTTATCGCGGCGTTAATATGCGTTTATTTTATTTATTCATGACCGTGGATACTGGTCCCATAAATGTACAGCCTTCAGTATCCTCATGCATCAATGCGGCATTCTCGATTCTTTTATCACGATAACCACAGAATTCGCCCTATTTACATTTTGACGATAACACCAGGCATGTTAAAGGTCTATCGAATATATCTGAAAAAATGAAGATAAAGACAAATCTAAAGAATCTTCACGCGTAAAAATTGTTCAGTCTGTCGCTCGGTTACTCACAAACCTATTTTAACTTCAAAATAAGTGGTCAAGATCGTGTCGAATCACGCGTATTCACGCGTAGGGTTCCGTAGCTAATGCTGTAATAAAAAAAACTACTTTATGAGTATTTTCGTTTAGACTACTTTGCAAAAAGGTCAATGATCTCAGTACTATAAGCTGTTTTACATATATATATACATATTTATCGCTATATATTTGGTTAATCATGAATTTCTAGGTCCAATAGGTTCATCTCAGGCGGTCTAAATCTCGCACACATCACTTCCGAGGAAAACAATGATACATTGAACTTCAGTCTTACTTTAAGATACCTATTAACGATTACAACGATACTCCACACGATGGGGTGGGGTTGGAAAAAAAACATCCCTTCTTTATATGTGAGTATGTAAAATTTGACTACAAATATTTGTAGCGATTTATCGGTTTATCATATTCTTATACTTCAATTTATAGACATTTATATACCATCGCGGACTCCACCTGATTAGATTCCCATGTCCATGCGAATATGTTCAGGTGTGATACTTGATTAGACGATCAAACGTATACGATATAATATGTACTGCAGTATAACTCTGTTGTCTGTGATATTGATATTTTTAACCACTTCTTTCGAACGAAAAATATCCCATATACGAGTACGGGGTGTACGTCTCTTTAACTTATTTAAAAAAAGAAGGAGGTTCTCAATTCGGTTGAGCCGACTTAGGAAATTATTTTTCTATTTGAAAGCATATACTTTCAGATTGGTCCTATACAAATTTAGTGTAAAGTGGTCCAATATTTTTTTTAAGAAAATAATTGGAATAAATATGTCTTCTAAGTAAACGAATTTGCGTATTTTGGATTCGGCTGTTTCAGTTTTTTAAACTATAATAATTATCGTGTCAGCAGCGGTCAATTTTTGTTATATAATAAATTTGACCAGTAGGAGGCCACAAAATAGCAGCATCATTGCCTTTATTATGTACTTATTATGTGTTCGAAGTGATATAAAACCTTCCAATCCCGAATGTAGAATTAAACGTAAATAAACACTTAGTTATGTTCATGCATGCCGTGGCTGAGTGCGAGCCTTGACCTGATAGCACAGTTTCGGTGGCTGATGGCTTTTGGCTAGGTTTACACTGATCCCCTGATAATGCCGCGCCCCGCGGCGCTCTTTAAAGCTCCCTAGGTCATAAATCGTTTATCTTGCTCTTTTATATCCATATTTTTGAAGATATAGAATACTAGCTGCGCCCCGCGGGTGAAAAGGAGTGTGGTAAAACGGTGATGATGAAGATCATAGAAAGCCTATCCGTCTCCTGGTCCTCAGTATCTGTACAAACTTCATAACAAACTGTTTAGTCGTGAAAAGGTAAAAAACTAACAGACAGATAGACAAAGTTACTTTTGCTTAGGATGTTCCAGATTGAAGGGCAAAGTTTCCAGCAAATTTTTGGCCGTTAATTACGCCTATCAATTGATTAATATCGAATATAAAAAGAAAACACAATATGAAAAAACTTTAATATAAGTACAAAATATTAATTATGGCCAAAACTGCATACCAAAACAGTATGTAGTTTTTTTCGTAATTAATATTTTGTTTGTTGTCTATATCTCAGAGTGGCGAGCGCAATGTATTTATTATTGCTACACAGGGTTTTAAACTGTTGTAGTCCATAGTTATGGCTTTTTGTGTACATTTACATTCAGCGCTATCTAGCCCCAAACTTAGCAAAACTTGTACTATGGGAGCTTGCTAGTTAGCTGATACAATTGGACTATTAAGAGCAAGCGTGACGATTAACGTTAGGACAGCTTCTTCCTTGTCCTGTCATCATCATAATCAACCATTGTCCAGCCACAGCTGCTGAATATAATAGGTTTCCGCTTTACCGCGCCACTCTTTCCAATCTCATCCACTGTCTTTCCACCGCCTTATCGATATCATCTAACCAACGAGCTGGAGGTCTGCCTGGTGCTCGCTTCCACCGTCCACCGTCCGTCTTCTCTTCTGTCTAAGCAAGCCCATCTCCCGATTCTTGTGATTGTCCTGTAACTGAGTATAATAAGTAAATGTTTGTTTTTTATAGGGTTACGCGACGTTGTATGACCCTTTCGAGCAGTTCTACTCGCGTTACGTGTACCGGCGCGTGCGGCACTGCTTCAACCGGCCCATCGCGTCCGCTCCCGCCGCGGAACTACTGCTCAAGGAGCGCGAGACCCACGACTACAACTGGAGCTTCAGGTATGCCAGCCGATCCTTTTTATATAAACCATTGGAGGCCAAACGGGTTTGGGCAGCCCCGCTGTGTTACTCACTGCGACCTTCGCAGATTTCATATTTCGCAGATTCTAGCCGTATGCTAGAGTACTTTCTCCAAGATTATAACATATATATCATTATTGCCGTTGCTTTTCTGTGAGTTGGCGGTCAAGCGCATTCATCATCATCATCATCATCGCCATAAGATGTCCACCGCAGGACATAGACCTCACCCATGGATTTTCAAAAAGATCGATTGGAAGCAGCTTTTATTCATTCAGCATTTATGCAGCGTCTTCCCGCCACTTGTATGGGGTTATCTGTCCATCTCGTGGCTGGTCTTCTTACGTTGCGCTTGCCGGTGCGTGGTCTCCAATCGAGAACATTTCGGATTGATCGGATGCAACGTAGCGGCCATATCGGCTAATTGATTCGGATATTGAACATCATTGTCTGACTTTAGAAAACCAATGACCTTCGGTGAACTTAGTCGCGACATCGAGGAAATAACCAACTGACTTCAAAATACGCAACAAATGTGGAAAGAAATATATGACTGAATTGATAACCTCTTCCATATTTTGAAGTCGGTTAAAAAACAGCATTGGAGCCCAGAGTTACTTTTCGGGTTCGATGACAATGTAATTCATTGCCGGAGACAGTTAGTCCATAAGTCAACCCATAAGTTAGCCGCAGGTCAGTATTGATACATTGGCTACTGACACAACTCTTTATAAATGCATACAATATCCCTCCTCTGAGTTCGCAAATTATTGTCTCATGTCATCCTACTTTGTTCAGGCATGTCTGAGTCTTATTTTATTATCTAACTAGTTTTTAGTACCTAATATATGTACATGTGGTCAAGACACATGTCACTGCACTTAACTGCAAATTAGTAGAGTGGTACACTTTTAGCTTTAAGCTCTTCAATTTATTTTCTTATTTCTTTCTTTTTCTTCATTATGTCCGATGGATCATCCCTCCTCTTCCTTTACAATTTTCCTTTCTTCTAAGGGTTAATTTTTCAATCCTCAGATAAAAGTATCTGTCTGATAAATTTTAGCTATGTCCTTTTCTTTCATATAACTTAAGAAATAGCAATATTTTTACTGACAAATAGTTTTATCTGGGGATTGAAAAATTAGCTTTAAATTTACTTTATCCCCCCCCCCCCCCCTCTCCATTTTTAAATTTCAAAGCATAGACACTGTATACGTGTAGTTAATATGAATGCAAGCTTAGGAAGATGTTGGAACAATTAACTGTGCTGAAACACATTCTATCCAGCACCCTTAGTACAAGTTTTTATCAAAAAATTCGTACGCCAGGGCGATAAAAGTTTCGTACGCCTCCATACATTTTTACGTTTCTCTTCGTAATCCATAGAGGGCGGTTTCAAAAAATGTATAATAAATGTTTCCTCATAAAAACTTGTACTAAGGGTGCTGAAGGGGTGAGGACAGGATCGCGGTAGACGTGCCTTACCACTTTTGGTTTATCTGGTGAGCTGTCGGTTAAAAAACAGCATTGGAGCCCAGAGTCACTTTTCGGGTTCGATGACAATGTAATTCATTGCCGGAGACAGTTAGCCCATAAGTCACCCCATAAGTTAGCCGCAGGTCAGTATTGATACATTGGCTACTGACACAACTCTTTATAAATGCATACAATATCCCTCCTCTGAGTTCGCAAATTATTGTCTCATGTCATCCTACTTTGTTCAGGCATGTCTGAGTCTTATTTTATTATCTAACTAGTTTTTAGTACCTAATATATGTACATGTGGTCAAGACACATGTCACTGCACTTAACTGCAAATTAGTAGAGTGGTACACTTTTAGCTTTAAGCTCTTCAAATTATTTTCTTATTTCTTTCTTTTTCTTCATTATGTCCGATGGATCATCCCTCCTCTTCCTTTACAATTTTCCTTTCTTCTAAGGGTTAATTTTTCAATCCTCAGATAAAAGTATCTGTCTGATAAATTTTAGCTATGTCCTTTTCTTTCATATAACTTAAGAAATAGCAATATTTTAACTGACAAATAGTTTTATCTGGGGATGGAAAAATTAGCTTTAAATTTACTTTATCCCCCCCCCCCCCCCTCTCTATTTTTAAATTTCAAAGCATAGACACTGTATACGTGTAGTTAATATGAATGCAAGCTTAGGAAGATGTTGGAACAATTAACTGTGCTGAAACACATTCTATCCAGCACCCTTAGTACAAGTTTTTATCAAAAAATTCGTACGCCAGGGCGATAAAAGTTTCGTACGCCTCCATACATTTTTACGTTTCTCTTCGTAATCCATAGAGGGCGGTTTCAAAAAATGTATAATAAATGTTTCCTCATAAAAACTTGTACTAAGGGTGCTGAAGGGGTGAGGACAGGATCGCGGTAGACGTGCCTTACCACTTTTGGTTTATCTGGTGAGCTGTGAATTGTGATCAAACATACACGTACGATACTGGTTATTACAAGCATCTATGTTATAAGAAAAACAAAATACCCAACTGCATAGGAGCTATTTTCTAAGTATAACCTACGTTTCCGTTTACGGTTGATAAGTGTACGTTTTTGCGAGAAAATATGTACAAAACCTCCGCAAAATGTATTCATGTTTCCTGAGAACTACAATCTTGGAAATTTCAACGCTAGAGTGAATCTTAGATTTACGTGCTCCATCCTCGGCCACACCGTCACTTAACGGGCGAGTTGGTGGACAAACGTAGATCTATTTAGTATAAAAAAGTTTTAATTTGTTCGTTGTGTGTAGTTGCAGAGCACGTGTCTCTTGTCGCAAAACCTAATACATGATGTAATGTTTTCAGATTATTGGAAGACGTAAGGTATTCCTCTAACGTTTTGATGTATTCTACATGTTGCGTTGTAAATAAAACTATACACGGTTACTATATTTATGTTATTATTTAATTTATATTGTTTTTTTTTTAGTTTTCAGTCGAATTAACAGTAGCTTTTCAGTAATATTTCGAGTTTAGATGTTTAATGTTATTTGACTAACGACATTGCCTATTTGCACCCTTCGTATAAATGTTCAGGTATTTAAAGGAAACATTTATTTAATATGATTTATTTTGTTTTCTTTTCGGATAGAAATTATAGTTCCTTCTCATACAGGTAATAATTTAATATAATTATTGATTAGTTTTAAATTCTCATTTCATTTTATTTACTTATGCTCTCTATTAAATATATTTATGATTGACTAGCTGCGGCCTGCGGTGTTACCCGCTGTTTTACATAAATAATATCAATAGGAGATATTATTTTTCGGGAAATAAAGTAGCCTATGTGTTAAACCAGGGTATCAGCTACTTCCATACCAAATTTCATCAAAAGCTGCTTAACCGTTTGAGCGTGAAAAAATGACAAACATACAAACACACTCACATACTTTCGTCTTTATAATAATAGTGTGATATTTTAACCCTCAATGTACGTACAAAAATAGTTATTGAGAGTAACTGTATTGGGCACATACATCATATTTAAATTTCTTAAGAAACTCTTCTAATAAATCAATATCTTTCAACTGTTTGATACATGTATGTACTGTAAACTAGTAGTATCCAATTGGTTATGTATACTGTAAGTAATTGACCGATCGCACCGCTTGTACGCTTCGCACAGACGTGACGCACCGCGTTCGCACATCTATACAAGTGTATGTATGTATGTATGTGTACATAGTTGTGTGCAGTAATAGAAGCGTGCGTGCATGCAGGTTCACGGGCGTGATTCGTCGCTGCATCAACCTGGGCTCGTACAACTACCTGGGGTTCGCTGAGGGCGCCGGCTCGGCGACGGAGGCGAGCGTGCGCGCCGCCGTGCGTCGCTACGGACTGGCGCTGTGCTCGCCGCGCGCCGAGCTCGGCACCACGCCTGAGCATTTGGAGCTCGAGCGGATGGTGGCGGAATTCCTGGGAGTCGAGGTGTGTATAGCATAGTATAGTACGTACACGCAGGTAGAGTAGGGTACGCAGTAGGCGCTGACTTGCCGACAGATGTTGAAGGATCAATAATACAATCTCCTTACCTACATCCGACTTAATTTACCTGATCTTATAATTACATACTTATACTTAGCCATACCGTAGATACAACTAGCAATGCAAAGTTTAGATGTATTATTCGGCTTGAAGGACCGAAATCTTATAGCGACCATATTGTAGATTTACTTTTATCTAGAAGTCACCTACCATGGAGGTATCTCTCTGTGAGATCAAATCAGAAACGAAGAGATCTGTAATCGTACAAAAGTCACCGATATAGCACAGCGGATTAGCAAGTTAAAGTGGCAGTGGGTAGGGCACATAGCACGTAGAACTGATGGCCGATGGGGCGGAAAAGTTCCAGATTGTGGCAACCATGTACGAATGTACTTGCAAGCACAGCGTAGATAGACCAGGTACAAAATAGACAGACGACCTCATACAAGTGGCAGGAAGACGTTGGATTGACAGGCCGTTTCTATCAGGTATTTATGAAAATCTGAGACGATGACGAAGTCACCTTTTTTTTTCTAATGACAAACTAGGCCTGCTTTTGACCACAATCTCACCTGATGGGAAGTGATGATGAGGTCGAAGATGTAGCACGCCTGCCTAGGAGATACCTATTCACTTTTTTCTTAAACAACCCCGGGTTGTATTTCATAGGGAACACCGACTCTGGAAGAGCATTCCACACCTCTGCCGTTCTCACCAAGAAATTGGATCGGAAACGCTTGGTTGCTTTTGGGTAAAAGCCTCCTCCAAGGAGCTCCACTTTTCTTTATCACTTGCAAGGTTTATCCATGTACGAAGTCACCTTATTCAGTGTATTTAAGAGTGGCACGTTACGTTCCAGGCGGCGACGGTGGTGGGCATGGGTTTCGCGACGAACGTGCTGTCGCTGCCCGGTCTGCTGGGCCCCGGCGTGCTGGCGCTCAGCGACGAGAACAACCACGCCTCGCTCATCCTCGGGCTGCGGCTGTCGCGCGCCACCGTACGCGTCTTCAGGCACAACGACGTGCGCCACGCGGAACAACTCGCGCTCGCCGCCATCGCCGAGGGGAAATGGAGGAAGATCGTCATCGTGAGTGCTAACGAACCGATCACAACTATGTTAGTCTTTAAGGACCTTGCTGTAACGTGATTCTAACTTTAGAAACGAAATCATGCAGTTAGTTTGACATTCCATTGTAGGAATAAAAAGCATGCGTGTGAGTGAGGTCCAGCGCCGTGTCCGGGCATGGGGACGGTGAGGTCAATACGAGACATACCGACGTTCATCATACTAAACATAGCACTACTCTACTTCTATACCTCCTTCTTTTTTATCTGTCTTTCACAACTTATAGTATAGTTAATACTAACGTGGTTTATGCACATTTTTAGATACAAACTACGGGTCACTCACGTCTGTTTTGAGTCGAAATATTCGACTATAGTTTCAACCGCATTCGGCGGTCTTCTTCAAAGGAGCAGCGTAAACGTCACTCTCGGTTGGTGATGCGCTTCGCGCCCACGCTGTAGGCGGATATTTCGACTCAAAACAGACGTGTGTGATCCGTAGTTTTTTATTTATTAATATCCTACACAACGTTGTAAGTTTTTGGAGGATAGAGTTAGTAAGAAGCAATCTTGGAATTTTCAAGGCTAGAGTAATAAGATATCTTCTAGATCGACGAGCTCCATCCTCGGCCACACCGTCGCCTAACATCAGGCGAGTTGGTGGTCAATCGTAGATCTATAATGTATAAAAAAAAACATTCTATTCTATCCGAAGTAATAAGCAGTTAGTGATAAAGATTCCCTCGTTCCCGGCAGGTGGTAGAGGGTGTGTACAGCATGGAGGGGTCGATCTGCCCGCTACGCGCGCTGGTGGCGCTGCGGCGCCGGCTCGGGCTGCAGATCTACCTGGACGAGGCGCACTCGATCGGAGCTCTCGGCGCGCGCGGCCGTGGCGTCACGGACTACGCGGGGGTCGACCCCAAGGATGTGGACGTGCTCATGGGCACCTTCACCAAGAGCTTCGGTGCCGCCGGCGGGTACATCGCAGGTCAGGATTACAACATTATTACACAAAACAAGTGTTACGTTTACCATCGTCCACCATAATCAATCTTGTACTGCTCTGTAAAGAGATATTCCAATACAATCTAACATGTATCTTCATTTCTGCAAATAACTCTCTTTCTTGTTTTCTCTCTGTCTCTTCGAACATTTAAAATTTCTGTTTAAAATAGAGTTATGTGCAGTCATGTGCATGTTACTGAATATTTCTGCTAAACATTATCAAAATTGGCCTATACATACCTGTAAATCAAAGTTCGTCAGGGTTGATTGATAACCTGTATGTGTACGTGTGTATCAACATTTAGACAAATACCCGGACATCTGAAAGAAAATTTTGCCAGTTGATGCAAAGACTTGAGCTCGCTTCTATCGGTTTCTTCAAACTCATGGCTTCGTTACGTTCATGACTAAGCTCTCGGAAAAAAGGCTAGTCCTGCGTGTGGTCTGCCCCGCAAAATCCCCAGTGTGTAAAGTGAGGAGTATTCATCCCGTTCCAGGTTCCCGCAAGTTGATCGAGTGCGTCGTGTCGAGCGGGCACGCGCACACGTACGCGCATTCGATGTCCCCGCCCGTGGCCGCGCAGGTGATCGCGGCGACGCGTGCGCTCGGCACGCCCGCCGGACGCGCACGACTCACCAAGCTCAGGGAGAACACGCACTACTTCCGACAGAGGTCACTCACTTATACTCACCTACTTATTATGAACACTTAAAATATTATTAGCCAATAGAACGGTTCCAAATGAGCTTGTTGTACATTATTAGTATATATTTTACTGATTTAATTTAGACTACAATATTATTTACAATTTTAATTAATGATTGCTAAAGTTAGATAAATATAATCATAGTTAATATATATTAAGTGAGAAGACACTGGTTCCCGAAATACAATCCCTATCATCATATATATCATCTTTTTTTTTGTAACAATTAAAATATTTGATTTGCATAATAAATCAAAAAATTGGGTTATCAGTCTTCACAAAAGTAGCTATGTTGTGTGTTTCGATATTTAAAAAACTTTTTGAACTTTAGATTCTTAGGAGCTGTATTAAGTTGTTGTTTCTGTGGCAGGTTGCGTGCCATGGGCGTGCTGACGTTCGGTCACGAGGACTCTCCCGTGGTGCCCATGCTGGTTTACTCGTTCAGCAAGATGGCGGCCACCGTGGAGCGGCTCACATCGCGTGGCATCGCCACCGTCGGCGTCGGCTTCCCCGCCACGCCGCTCTCCATGGCGCGCATCAGGTATTACCATGTCCTACTCACACTCCTAGCGTTCTCGACGCCGTCAGCGTCATTTTAAAGTAAAAGTGCCGGTCACTCCTATCTATTTTGAGTCGAAAACTGTTACAGTATTGAGCGTAAAACGTGACGCCTATCGGGAGTGAAATCTGTGTTGCGCCTTTAAAAGACTTCCAAAATGTATCTAATAAAATGTAGGTTTAAATTTCATTTTAAAATAGACGAGTGTGTAAGTTTATGAACAGACTTCCACAAAGGAGGTTCTTAATCCGTTTTTTTTTTGTATGTTTGTTTAGCGATTACTGTTTTTGATGATTGTTTTTTGTTTGGTAATACCTCAGAGGTGATTCCATAAAAATTTTATCAAAATCGGTTCAGTATTTTGATTTTTAGAACAAGATAATAAAAAATGTATCATCCTAGTAAACGAATTGCGTATTTTGAAGTCGTTTTTTTAGTTTTTTTTTTTTTTAAACTATATTTATTGTAAGAATGTTGAGTAATGTTGGTAATAAGAGTGTGGTGCGTGTCCCAGGTTCTGCCTGTCCGCGTCGCACTCGCGCGACCAGCTCGACCGCTGCCTGGACGCCGTGCAGGAGGTGGTGGACGAGCTAGGGCTGCGCTACTCGCGCCGCAGACTGCCCGCCCCGCGCCCCGCGCCTGCCTAGAGCGCGCTCCGTTACACACTCATCTGCACATTGTAAGATATTCACTTTACGCACCGATATTTTTATTAATAAATAGAGATTATTACTACTTACTATTTCCATCTGAGGGTTTTATTTTGACGAAACAATTACAGCTGGATCGATATGATCCACACCTGGAATCGCACCCGTTACACTATTTCCTACCACTTGTCCAAAACTGGGTAAATGGGTAATCAGGTGATATACCCGCGACACAAAGCTTCAAACCCGATTTGAGCTGACACAGAAGCCGTTGTAAATATTTAAAAAATTGTAAGGGTACCTCGTAGTAAAAAGGGAACCCTAAAGAATGTTTTAAAAGGCACTAATTTCTAAAGTATTTTAAAAAGTTTCGAAAATATGTTAAGTAATTTTAAAAATAATTGATTTATGCTTTTTTTTCAAAATTTTGGAATATTTTATGAAACTCATTTCTATATTTTTGCGATTAATGCCGTTTTTAGGCCTCCGTACTATGCGGTAGCCTATTACGACGACGTCTGTCTGACTCGGTCCTACACGAAAACGCCTGTATCTTTTGAATGGTAATAATAAAAAACGGTAATCAAAATTGGCACGATAGTAGGGTTTACTTTCATGTAAATAAACGAATTAAGAAAATTCTAAAAACTGCTCAAGTGCGAGACTACAGCGTAAATAATTGTGGAAAAATATATTTTTGGTAAAACTTCCTGATTGATTCCACAAAGTTGATGTCACGTGACGTGACATAAACCTAATAGTTAGATTCGGTGGTCAACTGAGCCCACAGAGCTCGCGGGCTCAGTTGAACACTTTGTTTTTTTTTTCGGGGTTAACTCGACCAACAATTTATGATACAAGTTCAGAATTTTACAAATGGGTATTTTACAAATGTTACAACGTCGCGAGTTTGTAAAAATCAATACTGCACGTGCATCATACAACGTTTTTCAATATAATTGTGACAAAACAGCTTTATACTTACTTATAATAAATGAAATCTTGTGTGTGAACTTTTAGTAAAAATAAAAGCGACTAATTCTAGAAATCTGTAGTGAAACTTGTGTACAATTTATTGAAGAAAATAAGTATTTTACTTCGGGAGTAATTACCATCTGGCTGAGAATAAGCCATCAAAACATCGTTAGAGAATGACCGCGTATTTTTCGAATTTTCCACTCTCTCAAAAAAATATGCGTTACTTCGTAACCGCCAATGAACTTTTTCTTAATAAATAAGTAATTTTACTAAAATTATTCTAAAGAATACGCATTTGTAATCTTTTACAGCGATTTTACACATACTTTCTTACAAAAAACGTATACTCGATAGTGTACTAAGTGTAAAGGAGTCGTAAGATATACTACAAAAACCGCTTTTTTGCGGTCGGGTATTTTATTTTTTCTATAATATAGATACTTGTTGACTAATTATTGCTATTTAGTTAGCAATAAACCTCACATATGCCGGAATAAGTCAAGTAATAAGTGTTGAAAGCCGTCAAATTATGAGAAATTATGATACCTTTAAGAGGTAAAAACTAACCTACTATTTTGTGACGAGCTAGTGATAACTTCAATAAGCTATGCAAACGATATGAACTTGACTTATTCTGTACAAGTGTCAATTCTGCTAAGCAGCGGTTGAGCAGATGTTACTTTCTGAACGGTAGCAATAACTAGTATGCAGTTTGAAATTTAAATTCTATATATGTCACTGTGTAACCCGAGCTAGCAATTTTTTTCATGATTGTATCTAAGCTGCCACTATCCGTGAAAATCTATAATTAGCTTTCTGTTGTTACAATTTTTAAGTATATGTTATAAAGCTGTTGATTTTCCTATGAATAAATAAATAAATAAATATGTATTACGAGAGCGTCTAGCTAGACTCTAGGTTGATCAACGCTGAGGCGCCGTACTGCGCTGCGTACTTTCAATTTGTTCATAACGCGGTACTGAACAGTCAGGGTAGATTATCAAACTGTTCGAAAGAGAAATAACGTTTCTCCAATGTGTATTTATTATATGTACTCACGAGATAAGTAGATATTAGTAACAAAATTACAATAATTACAACAGAATAAATAAATACAGTTTCCAGCAGCCTAGTGGTGAGACCGTCTGACTTGCGATCCGCAGATCCTGGGTTCGAATCCCACGGCACGCACCTCTGTCTTTTCGAAGTTATGTGCGTATTGTTGATTGCCGCCAACTTCAAACGGTGAAGGAAAACATCGTGAGGAAACCTACATGTCTGAGAGTTCTCAATGATCTTGAAGATGTGTGAAGTCTGCCAACCCGCACTTGTCCAGCGTGGCAGACTATGGCCTAACCCTTCTCACAATGAGAAGATGGCCCGTTCTCAGCAGTGGGACAGTTTGTACAAACAGGGTTGATAAAAAAAAATACAACAGTATAATACAAGGGATACGCGGGAAAGGTATGAAACACTTCTAAACCTTAAATCTTGAGAAGCAAAATCGAACAAATTAATCCTAACAATATTTTACAATTCGTTCGATTTTGGTTGTCAAGATTTAAAGGCGTATTACACTACCCGATTTCTCGTGTCCTGTCTATGAAGTAAGAACATCGGGGTCCTGTCTCTTATTTCACTACGCTGTCCCTAGCGACAAGCTCGATAAATAGGGTGGTGTAATAGTCTAATAGGCCTTTTAAGGTCGAGAAGTTTTTGTTACCCTTATGCAAAAAAATGTGCTTAAATGCACATACCACATAATATTTTAGAGACTACGAGTGGTGACAGCTTTTCAACTAAGAGTGTAGAAATTTAAAATACTTGTTTAGTACGTATTGGTAGCATAATCTAAGTAATTCAAATTTTTATACTGTGATGGCAGATGAGAGATGATTTGCTAAGCAAATAGATATTAGTGGCCGCTAGGTAGGTTCTTGTAGGCAGTAACGGCCACCTTCTTAAAGGGGGCTCTGTGAAGGTCAACACTTTATGAATTACAGTTCAAATAAAGTATAGAATTCACAACCTTAAAACTCTATTATAAATAGACAGATATATAGTATATATGTCGATAATGTGATGGGCACAATGGTCACATTTTTACTAACTGTACAAAACGCTCCAATTTACCCTAGGCAAACCTACCTGTGCATTTCGAGACACCTTACTAAATGTGTTTCATCCCAAATAGGTCACATCTTGTTTGTTACCCGACGAGGTGGATAAACATACGGCCCGCCCTAAACATACTCTATTAGACTGTGTGTTAAAAGATAATATAAATTATTGTGAAGCTATAAATTTGATTTGAGTGCCAAATCAAACTTACTTTTGGCCTGCGACTACAGAGCGCAATGAAAACTGACTATGAAACTTTGCAGCGAAACAGCATTTAATTCCCAGTGCTTTAATCCGGACTAGCTCTCTTTATAGCGAGTAGGTAGCAAAAGATAGGTAAGATTTCTTTGATAATATGGTGAATTAGACCTTGTTAGTTTAGATTAAAAAAAAAAAATTACTATCGCGTGGGATATCTAATCAAACCTGTTAATAATCACACTGGGTGTCTATTAATTTATCATGCTATCTTCGAGTATAGAAAAATGCTATCTGAGCAGCTGGTGAAGGAAACGCCTCAGAACACAGCTATTTTACCTGATATATTGAAAACCAGTCATCCCGTTATAAAGCAATTAAAATGTAATCACGTTGATTGGCTCATTTGTTAAACAATAAGTCAAATCAAGTGATGTTTTAAAAAATCAATTTTAGAAAAGAATGTCTTACACTATAGATAAACCGCTTAACTGAATCTGTTCCTGAGGTATGGGAGCGGCACGGGAGGGTTAACATGTAATAGCAATGCTGACGCCCGACTGACGTAATATAACCCCTCCCGTACCGCTCCCATACCCCAGGAACAGACTCAGTTAAGCGGTAGATGTTTAATATATCGTATTCCACAGCAAAATTTCATAAACATGTAGTTCTACTTACTCTCGTCAGAGGCGCTGTTTCGTTTTCATATATTTCTCAAACTGTTAAATATAAGAAATCGAATAATACAATTTTAAATCCGTATTTTTTTGAAGTAAATGTAGACGACTAGCGTTAAGGGATCGTACCACATGTGTTTCAGTAGTCTTATTTCAATATTACTTTGACTTGTGGCTCACTCTTTCTACAGTTAATAGAGCAAGACAAAGGTCAAAGTAATATTGAAATAAGATTGTGGTAATCCCCAGGCATTAGAACTTTACCGAGTTGTCAACCAAAGCAGCTGCAGTACGCATGCGTCACTCGCCTTCTCCAGATCCGTGGACCCTCATCTGCTGTAACTAAGAGCACTCCTTTCTGGTAGTGATATTGTGAGTTCCTGGAACGCGTAATGACGCATCGTCCATAGGCGTATTAGGTGTATCTAGTTCGCGGGAGATAACAAATCGATATCGATGATAAGCCGATACCGGCTCACTTTCTGGGTGAAGTCAGTGAATCACTAAGCGCCTCACGACGCGGCGCTGTTATCACTTGTTTCGTTGTGGTTCGCTATAAGATTAGTGACCGTAAACAGAACGCGTTCCAGTGGTGTTAATTCGGGTAGAGGATAAAGTAGTGTCGCTCGTTTACACGCGGTTATGTGAGCTTATGATTGTGATACTTGGTGATCGTTACTGTCGGCTGCGGCTGTGAAGGGATGATGCTGGCGTACATTATACTTATGGTGGCGGCGGGGGCGGCACGCGCGCTCGAAGACAACGTCACCGTCATCAGGATGCAGTGAGCAACACATATCTACTCCCACTCTTACAGCTTGGTAATGGAAGACGCGTGCGGCGTCAGGACGCGATTGGAGGCGTGAGGCGGCCGCACGCTGCTAATGTGCTCCCTAGCTATAGGCTACTCAGGTCGTCTCATCTCGATTTACTCGCAGTCTACTTTTTTCTGGCAGTTCACTTGGCCTGTTACTGTGTGCTTTATCATTTTGAATCAAACCGCATCAGCCGAGTGGTCAAATGCCTATCTTGTTAAGTAAACCAAAACTAACACAAAAAAACAACTATTTTACATAGTACACCGCCAAATATAAGTTAAGTTTTTATTCAAATCCTTTCAGCTATTGATAGAACTTATAGGTATTTATGTAACCCAATCAGTTTTTTTTCCGGGTTCCGTATTCAACGTTTCGCCATACCCATCTGTCTCTCCGTTTGCGGCTTTGCTCAGACTTACAGTACTAGAAGGCTGTAATCTGGTAAGTGGATACATATTCGTCATCCCGACAAAGTAGTACAATAAAATCTTTAAAAAAATATATTAGGGTACCTCCCATATACGTATACCTATAGACAGCCTAGGAGAGATATCTGCACCAGCTCTACGCAGATATCTATAAGTTTAGTATTCAAATAATATTATGTTGGTGTAATTAATGAGAGGCCACGAGTTCTTTACACACGTGCGTGTATTGTTCCTCCGGCACTAGCTGTTTATTCACTATCAGTAATAATGCGCCGGTTGAGGCGGGGGCAGCATGGTCTCAGGGTTGCTCTGCTTGTGTCTGTGTGTTTTACTCGAGGTGTCTCTCGCGAGGAACAACGCGACAGTGAGGTTTAAAATGTAATGTGTCGAAGGGCGGAGGGAGGTGAGAAGTGGGCGGGGGTGGAGTGGAGGGCCGTGGGTAACGTGTGCTGTGATGTGCAGGCTGGCGCTGGAGGAGGAGCACACGCTGACTGTGGACAACACGCTCGAGTTCATCCTGCAGTTCGTGCCGGTAAATAATTGCTGCTTTAATACACAACTAATTTTTTAAGCAACCAATGCTAGCCGCAAGGCGAGAGTAGCCTCACGAAATGAGTCTAAGTGAGCTATGGCTAATGATTCGTTGAGATGCGGGCTAGTGATCAAACTTATCTACGTTTTCATCGCTGATAAACATTTTTTATCGATATAGTATAAATAAGTTAATATTAAAAAAAACATATTTAAAAACAAGCCTTTAATTAAATGCTCTAAAACTTTGATTCTAAAAAGAAAAAAATTATCCCATAATGGATGTGAAGTGTGATGGAGAGTGAAGTAATTTCATTAATATTCTTAGCAAACCCTTCCATTTGATACACACAATGGGAGTGTTTGCAAATAACTAGTCCGTTATATTGGATTTAAAGTGAAATGATTTTATTTTTCGTTTTGTTTTCAGCATATCCTTTTATTTGAGAGCCATATCACCCGATGGGAGGGCACAGAACATAACTAGTCCGCCATATTGGATATAGAACGACGTCACTTAGCTAACCATTCATTGTGGTCAATAAATAAATTCTGAATGCTCTACTAAACTAGTTAAAATTCTTTAACTAAATTAAAAAAATGAATAAAACTTGTATAGGATGTTTTGTTCGTTCAAAAGAATATAGTGATTTTAACATTTTTATTAGCTAAAGTGATGCCTTCAGAATAGCTGTTATTGTCATTCAAATTAAACATGTATAGTCCGTTCCATTTCGATTGGCAATAAAGTTCGTTGACCTTTCAGTGGTCTAGCAGAGGTGACCAACCTTTAAGACAGTAGGGGAGACCAGTATAAAATGATCCCTCTAAGGAAAAAACAATTATTTACAGCATACTTATGTAGATATTTTTATTCTGTGAATGCACAATGAAACTATAGTCTTTCTACTACGATTCCTTAAATAAAACTTTTGTGTATAGTTATTATTCAAATATTTGTAAATTTTCTAGCAAAACAATGCAAAAGGATCATTTTATCCACATATGTGTTTAATATGATCCCACCCTATGGGGAAAAATGATCCCCATTTTTGAATTAAAAACATCTGCGTTATTTTTATTATATTCACTAAAAAATCAAATGAAAGCAAAGTTATACACTTTATAGTTACACAGTTACATTCATGCAAATTTCATTTCATTTCAAACATAAAAGTTTCAGTATCATCCTCATCAACGCCAGCGCACTGGTCGTGACCTCATTTCTTACACATGGAACATTGAATCCATCCTTCCCCCCTTAATAATTTGAATATTTAGACGAGCAATACTTCGTCTTCAACTTCGTCTTCGGAATCAAACAGATCTTCTTATTTTTTTTTTATTTGTACTTTTCTTCAGTTTCAATTAGTTTAATTTTCTTAGTGGCTTTTTTTTCTTCTCGCTACTTTAAAGCAAAAAAATAAAATTATCACCAATATAATTTTGCACACACTCAATAAGAGTGTGTGCAAAATGATCCCGGGATCATTTTATACACACCGATAGGAATCATTTTACCCCAAACGGTCATTTTTTGAATTAAAACAAAACATGGCTTCTCAATAAACGATGAAAACGAAAACAATATGAAATCATGTAGCATAAGACAGCTACAACGCTATTCTTTTATAACCATTTGATGCAGAACACTGATACACGGAATATGAGAATATCAAAATACGCATATTTTAGATAAAAACAATAAAATTCAATTTTTCTTCGATAATTTTGACACTGCGTCAGCGTGCGTTCCGCCATTACTACCTGTAAGAACATCACCTCTAACGGACGTAATACATGTTTTGTTTCCTAGGTGCCGTTGGTAGTTTCGAAAAAAATGAGGGGAATCATTTTACTTTAAGGGATCATTTTATACTGGTCTTCCCTAATTATAATTCGTTTTATTTTACTTAGCGGTACGTTTCATTTCAGTTCGTGTAGATAGGTACCAACAGAATATCAAATATTCTGCCGCCAAGCAGAACCAAGTAGGTAGTTTGAAGTTTTTAAAAGGACTTTGTTACTCAACGTTGTAGGTACCTACTAGTGCAACAGGCATGCGCAGCGCAGGTGTTATAACTTACCATCAGGAGAGCACCAAAAATAGTTAGGCACATAAACAACGCAAGTACTTTTTAATGTCATTTATTTAAAAGAGTAGGTACATATAATTATATTTTCGTAAATAGGGCCACGAATTCTGTGATATTGTCAGTTACTGCCATCCATTGCCATACCAATTTGGTATATGCAAAATTTCATCTCAATTGGTTGAGGATAACTGCTCTAAAATTGAGTTGCAAGATTCGACACGAACATACAAACATTGCAAGTTTATAAAAAGCTTGTAAAAACGTCAGTGATGAAAATTAGAGGTCTCTAATTGAATAGTTGATCAAATGAACAATTTTGTACGTTCATCCTGAGTGTTTATAATATTATGTTAAAATGATGTACGCGATTACGTACAATATACCTACGTTTAGTGGTAGGTATATAATATATACGAACCTCCTGTTTGATTATGTAGATGAGCCAAGTGTTTTATTTATATCAGTATCATGAATCATTTGATAATTTTATGTACCTAAAAGCAAAAAAGCCTGCCTGAAATGCGAAAGCATTTCAAAATTCGGAATTCTGTGGTGTACCTTCTGGTTACATTTATAATTATAATAATTTTACAATTATTTATAATATATTATATAATTTCAGTTTGAAAAACGGAAACAACCGACTTCAGAATACGCAATTTCGGTTACTTGGATGACCTACTTTTCCAATTGTTTTATGTTTTTAAATCAAAGTACTGAACCGGTTATGATAAAAATTATATGGACCACCACTGAAGTATCCAACCAAAAAAAAAAAACATCAAACAAACTTACCAAACAAAAAAAATCATCAAAATCTATTCATAATTAGCGAAGTAATCGCCTAACAAACTTGCAAAAAAAACATACAGTCAAATTGAGAACCTTCTCCTTTTTGGAAGTCGCTTAAAAATAAAAGCAAAAACCCTGTCTCGCTCTGGGTAATTATATATTTGTTTGTTGTCTTTTGACGATCATAAGTTTAGAAAACTAAAAAACCTCATATAAAAAACGGCAGAACCGATGTTTTCTAAAGTTTCAATTTCAGATTCGTTTTTTTACCTTACCATAGCTATGGAATAACAGAATGCTTTGATTTGTCATTGCTTGTTATGAGTTATATCCTGAATATTTTTCTTGCAAAATGCCAAAAGTTCGCTTCGCTCACATTCGCACAGAAAAATCAAGACAAGTAGTTGTCAATTTGATACTCTGTACGTAATGTAGGTACATATTTACGATCTACTATGCCGCTCTAAACCAACATATAGCAGATAATTCACAACTCAAGATGTGCAGCTTTCACAACTCAAGATGTGCAAACACAAATCAATATGCGCAGCTTGCACAACTCAAGATGGATGCAGTTTAACAGAATAAGTTCTCCTCTGTACTTATAAAGTTTTCTCCTTAAGTGTATTTGTGCAGAGCTTGGAGCAGAGCCTGTACCCGAGCCGCGTGCGCGTGCGCAGCGCCGGCGGCGACATCGCGCACCCGCTCCTTATTACCGCACGCCAGCGCGCAGGTACCACCAACCACCAACTTATTTATATTTATACGTAGGATAATTCATGTGAGCGCTCTACCAAAAGTAAAAGATCTGTCTGAATAGTCCTATTAATTCTCTTGGTGACGATACACATGCGACATGTATTTCAAATTTCAAACAGTTTTTTTACCCGACTGCGCAAGAAGATGGGTTTGGTTTTTCGCGTGTATGTATGTATATATGACCTACAGCCTAAATGTCTTAACAGATTTTGATATGCAAGGTATCGTTAGATTCATCTTCACTCCATGAGTGTCTTAAGCTATATGTTTTTGTAATAATAATGATACAACTCACGCAATTTTTTTATTTTTATTTATTTATCATAAATACAAAGCTTAAAAAAGAATACACAGAATAGAATAGAATAAAAATAATTGCTGTTTCGCAATCTCCATCGAACTTTTTCTTAACAAATAAGAGATTCTACAAAAAACTATTGTTAAAAATGTTATTTAAATAAATCATATAGTAGCTTAGCGCATACTTTCTTACAAAAATGTACACTCAATAGCATATCAAGCGTAAGTTACAGTATAAAAATATCTCTTATGCAGTCGGGTAATTTGTTTTTTTTTACTCGACTACGGCGAAGCAAAAGGGTGGGTTATGTTTTTGACCGGTATGTATGTTCATCTGTTCCCTCATAACTTCTAAACTACTTATCATAATTTAAAAAATGAGGTGTCGTTACTAGCGTCTTGGTTGTCCGCTGGTTATAGGCTATGTGACGTCACATTAACTTCGAACTCAAGAAAACATTTTTTTCGCCCCACCCATCATGTGTGTGTCTATTTAATAATTTTAATATACGATACATATTTGAATAATTTATACATAACAATTTCAGATAAGAGTATTTTCTTGTTTCATATTTTTTAGAGTAATTTTTAAGAATTTTTTTTCATGTTTTAGTTTTTGAACTTACTTTTTATTATTCATTGTAGCCTAAGGTATCTATTGTAGATGATCAACTAAACTGATCTTTTGGTTGATAATAAACTATTTGTATTTGTTTGTATTTTGATCATAATGTTTGCAACAATCTAATATTATTCTTTATATTAGAGTTTTTTTTTTGTCAGCCCTGTTTGTACAAACTGTCCCACTGCTGGGAACGGGCCATCTTCTCATTGTGAGAAGGGCTTGCCCTTGGCCATAGTCTGCCACGCTGGCCAAGTGCGGGTTGGTAGACTTCACACATCTTCAAAATCATTGAGAACTCTCAGACATGTAGGTTTCCTCACGATGTTTGCCTTCACCGTTATAGTAGAGTATATTTACTTAAAGTTCTATCGATGCAAAAAACGTCTCTAAGTATATGCTACCATGGTATGCTGTGGTCTCGACTGAATAAAATGATGAAGTAAGGCAGTAGCCTCAATGCCACATTAGTGTTCGACTTTTTTTGCTATTGACAATTTTATTTTATTTATTTATGTAAATGATTGTTATTTAGGTAACATTTTATCAACACAATAGTTCTTGTAACAACCGTATTGTTGTTCGTTTGCAGGCGCGTTAACCTGGCAGCTGCCATACACCTCGGGTGAGGAACTGCTGTATGAGCTTGAACGGACGCTCTGCCCGGACGACACCGCCGACGATGACCACTCTGACTGCAGTTAGTATTGCTAACCCTTAACCTACTCCTGTCTACAATCCCTTGTATACTACTTGTATACTAATAACAACCCTTAGTTTTTATTTTTAGGCGATATATATAATAGACTCCCGCACCCTTAGTATGGAAATACTAAGTGTGAGGGAAGCCTATGCGTGACCCTACGATGTCTGGTTGTCTGTCTGTCTGTCCTACACTTAAACGACTGTACCTTTCGAACGCTAATAGATACAAGTCTCAAAATTGGCAAGATTGTAGTGTTTACTTTGATGTTAATCAACAAATACTATAAACTGGTAAAGTATGAGACAAGCTTGCTTAAATAATGTTTGATAAAATGGGAAATTAATTGTGCAAGATAAAATCTTGTTGATTCCACAAAAAAAGAAACGGAAAATGACAAATGAATGTTTCCTTGACATTTGGTGTCAGGTGATATAATAGAGTAAAAGGCAGTATTAAATTCTCTTTGGATACAGAAAATAGGTCTGTAAAACTTACTTATGTATTTGAACATTTTGAATTCGATAATGTGTGTGTGAACTTGATAGTGTAGAAAATATATGAAGTTACAAAATATATTCTTAAATATAAAATACATTTTGTTCAGTAATTAGCCCTATTTTCAGTGTTCATGTTCATGTATTGTATCATGCATAGGAGTATGGAAGCTTCGGTGTGCGAGTGAAACTCGTACTTTGCCGGATTTATTTAAACGTGCGAAATAGATCTACATTGGAGCAACAATTCGTCTGATGGTCGAAAATGGAGCATATCGATTTAAATCTATATTAATTCTACCCTTGAACATTCAGAGTTTTCACTTGGAAAATGTTCAGAAACTGAGTCATGCGCGGATCCAATGTGGTGGGGCATGCCCAAAACCTTTTGACCAATGCTTTAGTAATTATTTTAAGCTACCCAAGCCTCTTTGTCTATTTTGTGCAATTCTTTAAAAATTCAAGGGAGGGGTTGAAACTTGGGACGAGTCGTGCGATTCGCAATTTGTGTGCCAATTTTTGTTTGAGGGCTGGATCCGCGTCGAAACTGAGTTGTGTCGTGGTTTCCGCAGCGGACGAGTCGGAGATGGCGCGCCGCGGCGAGTTCACTTTGCATGTGGGCTCGGCATGCGCGAAGCCTTTCACAGTGACGCTCCAGGCGACGCCCGCGCGGGACTGGCTCGTCGCGCCGCCGCAGGGACGCCCGCTAAACACGCAGATCTCACAGGTCACACCTCCCCCACTGCATTATAAATATTCACCATCTGTCCTGAACGATTACCAATATTAAGCAACGGTCGGACCGGTCAGCCTTCGGATGGATGACTATGACTGACATTTCTTTCTGATAGTCTAGTAAAAATAAATCCGTTTGTGTGGAGCAGATTGCAGTATTTGCAACTGGGGGGATTCTTTGAAATTATGATAGAAAAATTACTAAAAATCATAGATCAACAATAATCCCCGATTTATAGACTAGCTGCGTTCCGCTGTTTCACTCGCGTAGTTATGAAAAACGGTGATGATTAGTAGCTTATGTCCGTCTCCAGGTCCACAGCTATCTCTATACTAATTTTCATAACGAACGGTTCAGCCGTTTGAGCGTGTAAAGGTAACAAAATTAGATTTCATAATATCATTATGAAATTGTATCAAATGTATTTCAAACCACCAGTACATTCATTTAAATAACAATATACTTAGTTGTCTTTAATGTTGTCACAAATGTTATTTTTACTAGACTATGAGGGCTACCGTGGGTCGGTTGACACTTTAAATTGTAGTGTAGGTCCCGTTGTTCTTAAAAACAGCAACCGTCAAGCGAGGTTAGAACCCTTTCAACGGTTTAATAACTCTGACATTAGAGCTGGCCTGGCCATTCGGTCTATACGAACTTCATACTCATAATCTTCGAATCTATTCTTGGAATAGAATATAACAGAACTTTTAAATTATGGATATTCAAGCAAGTTGAAGTGCCAGTAGGCAGGGCAGTGCGTAGAACTGATGGCAGATGGGGCTGAAAAGTTCTCGAGTTGCGACCGCGCACCGGCAAGTGTAGCGTGGGAAGACCAGCCACAAAGTAGACAGATCCTGGACGTAAACGGCTTCCAACTTTTTTTTTGGAATTTCCTATTTTCTTTTTTTTTTGGGAGACCTATGTCCTGCCGTGGACTTGTGTCAGAACTGAGAAATGATGATGCTTGCGCTATTGAATATGAATGTTGTTGTATAGGCGGCGCCGCGCGTGCACTTCTATCAGTTCGCGGCGGAACAGGAGAGCGTGCGGCTCGTGGTGGAGTCCGAGGACGACGTGTGCGCCACCGTGGCCGTGCAGGAGTACACGGTCAGTACATCACTCGAGGAAACCTGGCTGAGTGTCCAAAATTGTGTGAAACAAAAATCATTAAAAAATAACTCTTATTTATTAGGCAAATGCACATATTAAACATCTCAATTGATTGTTTTTGTTGTCTTTAAAAACGAAACCATTCAAGTTAGCGGTTTTTTCTTCGAAAACCTGTATTTCAACCCGATTCTGGATAAGATTTTTGTGGAACGCGGATTTCTACGTCGGCGACACGCCCAAAGTCCCGAAACAACACTATTACTATGCCATGTATACTACGTTGACTGCGAATTACTAAATTAATATAAACTAAAATGTATATAAATGAATATAACATGAATAAAATGTCAATATATGTATGTATATTGTGTATTGTCCGTAGTGCCCAATCATGCAGACGCTGGACGACATCGAAGGGTCCACGGTGCGCATGACTGTACAACGCTCCGGTGGCATGCAGCTCGCGGTCTGAATATTATTACGTAATTTTATTGATTCACAGATTGATATTTGACCACAGCTTACCTCATGTTAAGGACGGTATAAATAATAAGCACAACCCGTATGGTAATGTCAAATGACAGAGCTCCGCTCAGATTTTTTTTGTCTGAAAATCCGAGCAAACCTGGATTCACTAAAATTGAAACCTAGCTAGATCTATTTATCGTCCCCGAATCTACCTACGTACCAAATTTCATCAAAATCGTTGCAGCCGTTTCCGAGATCCTTATCCTAACTTTTTTTTATACATTATAGATCTACGATTGACCACCAACTCGCCTGACGTTAAGCGACGGTGTGACCGAGGATGGAGCTCGTCGATCTAGAAGATATCTATTTACTCTGATAATAAAAAAGGGAAAGTATCTCGAGCTGTCTGTTTGTTACCTCTTCACGGCTAAATGCGCACACTTATTTAGAATAATTCTAGTAAAATCACTTACCTATTTATTACGAAAAAGTTCGTTGAAGGTTACGAAAAAGCGCATTTTTCTTATTTTTAAAGAATCATAGTAAACGGTAGTTTTGAAAATCCATGGAGGATGCCTGTCACTATATGACTTCTTATGGCTGAGAAGAAGAAGAAGAGAAATAAATATGACCTATGACATTCAGGGAGTGAAGAAAAATCTAACAACACATCAAAACACATGACACTGACATCAAAATCAGTCAAGCCGTTTTTTTCCTTACCTGTCGAGGTAGGAAAAAAACGGCTTGACTGAGCACGGCTTGGCTTGACGGCACAGAGGTCCGGCCCGCGAGCTATCCTACTGTACAACTACAGTACTGTACTGTGTACAATGTGTGTGTGTGTGTGTGTGTTGTACTGTGTTTGTGTGTGTGTACTGTACTGTGTTTGTGTGTGTGTGTGTGTACTGTACTGTGTTTGTGTGTGTGTGTGTGTACTGTACTGTGTTTGCACACCTAGTATAAGGTTGTTATTGGCTGTACAACTATAATAATTCGAGCTATGTATGTTACCCTTTAACTGGCAAATAAAGCACTGAATCTGAATCTGAATCAACTTTGACCCATGTCAGTCAGGAGATTTTGTTTATCTCATCTATTTGTCGCTCTTTCATTCTTCATACCATAACTTTCTCTCTTAATTTCTTTCATTATTGCCTCTTGCATTTGACATTTCTACTAAATTCATTAGAGAGGGGCTAGGAAGAGGTCAGGAACTGGGGATGGGAACCGAGGAGGGAGCGATAGGGAAAGGGGGTCAGGACCGGGGGGAGGGAGAGGGAACAGGGGACCCAGAAACCAGGGAACTGGTGCTCGGTTTCTGGGTACAGTTCGGATTACCAGTGACCGGTTCGGGTGGTCATACCGTTTAGGCTGTGGGAGCTCTTATAGAAACATACTTGCATACCCACATACACTCGAAAAACATAACTCTCCTTCTTACGCAGTCGGGTAAAAACATGTTTTGTGCGCGATCTACATTGCACTCGTGCGAAGCCGGGGCGAGTCGCTAGTTTAATATTTAAATGTGTGCGTGTGTTGCAGCGGTCGCGGTACCCTCGTGGGTTCTACGTTGTGTTCCTGACGAGCCAGTCGGAGGCAGTGTGCACGGGCGAGCCCGCGGAGCCGGCGCCCGACCCCGACTGGCTGTGGGAGGCGGCCGTGTGGCCCGGCGACCCAGGCCACCAGGCGCGCAACGAACACACGCGGCTCAAACTGTTCACACTGTACACTAAGGTATACTTCCACTTCACTTAAAAGTTTCCTTGAAGAAACCGCTCAAGGCGATAAGGCCGCCTCTGTACTACCGAAAGTTTTGTTTCTGCTTATACTTGTATTTATAAGTTAAAACTTGTTTAAATATACATACACTCGAAAAACATAACCCTCCTTCTTACGCAGTCTGGTAAAAATGGTGGTATTTTATTCATTAAGTATTTGATCAAGTGCATGAGTAAAATCACGTGTCATTTGACTCATGCACTTGATCGAATTTATTTATTTTGTCGAATTTGCTGAATTTATTTATTTTGTCGGCAAAACTCCATAGAAGCTTCTAGTAAAGTCGCCATCACTTTACTGAGGCAACACTCTAAGTTGAAAATGACTGTTTACGTGACTGACATACAATGTGACTAAAACACTATATATAACTTGTATTATTCAAAACTTCAAGATATCTCAATACTTTGACACTGGCAAATCGCTAATCGCGTAGGTCCATTACGAAAAAGAAGAAGAAGAAGGTGTAAGGCACGCGTGTCATGTTGCAGGAGTCGCTGTCCCGGTCGCAGTACGTTGTGGCGACGACGGTGACGCTGGCGGTATTCGTTGCATTCTACGTGGCTTTCGGCGCGCTCGTGATCGCGGAGCGCTTCCCGCGTTGGCACCGGCTCGTCGCGCCGCGCGCCGTGCTCTCCAGTAATTACCTGCACTATACATAATTATAAATCTGAGGGTTGCCTTACCACAATTTTAAAAGCCTGTAGTTCGACCATCGTCCGTCTCGCTCGCGCATACCAACATTTTTGAAGATATTAAAGGACTGAATAAACTTATAAAAAAATCGTCGTTTAGGAAACTAGAAAGCAACATCGCAAAGGAGAAGTCAAAAATGGTACTTTATTTTATTTTACATGGAAAACTAACAGCTACTAAATGAAAATAATAAAATTAATGGGAACACATTAGCCATACACAGTTTTCGCTTATAGGTACAATTTCAAAATTCAAGTGCCCATTTCAACAAATTATACTAAAGACTTTACTTTATACTTTATACGCACAATTATATATATATATATATACTTACATTAGTCCTTTAGTCCTCATTTAAAAGCTCATGTTCTTAGATTATAGAAAAAAATATATAGAATATAGATAGATAGATAGATAGATAACTCTTTATTAAAAGACCACATTGTACAAACATATTAAAAGAAGACAATATTACTATGGCTAATCTTTCAATAGGCGGCCTTATCGCTTAAAGCGATCTCTTCCAGGCAACCATGTACGGAGTAGGATAGGTGGCACTGATAGTGGCCTTTAAAACTAAGACAAAAATGCGTACACAAGTGAAAATATTACAAAAATAACTTATATCTATATAGTATTATTATATGTATACATATGCATATGAAAAAGAAAGGAAAAGTAGTTATTTACTCATTTAAATAGTGTGCTTTTACAAGGGTTTTAAAAACATTTAAAGAGGAAGCACGCTTGATATCCACTGGCAACTCGTTCCACAGTCTGACTGCTGTTACTGTGAAAGAGGAGGCATAAAAATTCGTTCTGTGCCGAGGGATATCAAGGGTCAAATTCTCTGATGATTTAAGAAGACGGGAAAGAAAAGAATGACGAAAATGAAAACGTTCCTGAAGATAGTGTGGCGAAGAAGGGATAAACAGAATATTATAAAGAAGAAAAAGTATGTGAGCATCCCGGCGACGGCGAATGGGTAACCACTTGAGTTTAGCACGGAAGTGTGAAACATGATCATATTTACGTAAACCAAATATGAACCTTATACAGAAATTTTGAAGGCGCTCAAGTTTGTTCAATAATTCTTCAGTAAGATCCAGATGACAGACGTCGGCGTAGTCAAGGATAGGATGTAAGAGGGATTGTGCAAGCGCAACTTTAGTGGTAACCGGCAGAAAATTTCGCAATCTGCGCAGAGAACTCCCTGAAGCAAATATTCTGCGACTAGTTTCACCTATTTGCGGACCCCAAGACAAGCACCGGTCGAAAATTATACCTAGGTTCTTGACTGTGTCGCTATAAGGTATTACGACTCCATCTAGAATTACTTGAGGTAATGAGTCCCATCCAATTTGGCTAATCTTATGGGGGCTTCCTACAATAATGACTTGCGTCTTTGTTGGATTCACTTTTAGGCCGTATGATTTGCTCCACTGTGAGATACAACGCAGGTCATCATTTACAGTTTCTACGGCTTCGGAAAGCCATTCCAGTGGAGCTTGGCAATAGAGTTGTAAATCATCTGCGTAAAGGTGGTAGGAAGAAGTGAGATTACGAGAGATTGAGTTTATAAAGATAGCGAAGAGCAGAGGAGATAAGACGCCACCCTGTGGTACGCCAGCAGTGGTGTCACACCACGAAGAGAGCAACTCATCGAGGCGGATCCTCTGCCGGCGACCAAGCAGGTAACTCTGAAACCAATCAACTACCGTTGGAGATATGTTAGAGGAGCGAAGAATAGCAAGGAGAATATCAAAGTCGACGGAATTAAAGGCGTTACTAAAGTCCAATAGCGTCAGCACGGTTACATAACCATTCTCCATCCCTTGACGTATATCGTCCGTGATTTTGACTAGTGCAGTAACCGTGCTGTGCCCTGGACGAAAACCAGATTGAAAGGGATTGAGCAAGTTGTTTCTGGTAAGGAAAGAGTTCAACTGATTATTTTATTTTATTTTATTTATTTTTATTTATTTGGACAACCAAACAGCTTTTTACACAATATCATGGAAAACAAATTACTAGGCACAATTAAGCCAAATTTAGGTTATCACTAGTAATTCCTGAGACTGATGTTACACTGCTAATGTGCAGCAACAGAAATGTGTCTTAAGATTAGAGTAAAACATACATAATATATAGTAGAATCACATACCTACCTACCAAATAGAACAAATCCGCACAATATGAATGTATATAATAAAATAAAATTGCAACACATTTTTTGTGAGAACAACGATATTAGAACCATTACTGTAAAATACTACATACCTACTTATTTATTTATACGTGTATTGCTCGTTTGAATATATACTACGTGTTATAATGCTTTTTTATTTAAGTTTAGGACCAAAGAACCGACTGTTAATCAAATTTATAAACACATTATGCCTCGTGGTAAATAGGTCAATTGACTCTGAAAATTTGGAATTAAAGTTATTAAAAGTACGCGAGAAGAAAGAGTTTCCGCGGTAGTTTGTTCGACAATGGGGGACACGAAGTCTTAAATGGCTTTTACGAGATGATATGGGCGGAGTAATAAATTTGATTTCAGCTAACAAGGATGAACAATCAATTTGATTTGACGCTAACTTATGCAGAAAACATAGATCTGCAGCTTCTCTTCTTTTATAGAGTGGCAATAAGTGATGGTGTCTACAACTCGCTTCGTAATCAAAGTTTCGATTAGAGATTTTAGCCTTGAAGTTAATGAAACGTACGAATTTTCGTTGAGGCTTTTCAAGCAGGTTAATATATTTGTCATAGCAGGGATTCCAGACTTGGGAGGCATATTCAAGTTTGCTGCGAACCAGAGAACAGTACAGAATTTTAAGCGTTTTTAAGTCTTTAAAATCTTTGGTGACTCGGAGAACGAAACCCAGGGTCCTCATGGCTTTAGCTGTGATATCTTCAATATGTTTGTCGAAGAGAAGTTTGGAGTCTAGAGTAACGCCTAGGTCGACAACAGAATCGGTTCTCGTTAGGGCCTGCCCATTGATCGTGTAACCGTAACTATTAGTTGCAACAGATCTACTGAAGGTAATACAACAACATTTTAGTATATTAAGGTCGAGTTTGTTAAGTGTGCAATAGTTATGGAGGTTATTGAGATCCCTTTGAAGCAGCTCGGAATCATGATTGCTCGTAATTACCTTGAAAATCTTCATATCATCAGCGAATAAGAGGAAATTGGAATGCTTAAAACATTCACTGATGTCGTTTATGAAGATAATGAAGAGCAGAGGACCGAGAATCGATCCCTGAGGCACGCCGGATGGAATTGGTAAGAGATATGACACATATCCACCCAGGACTACAGTTTGGCAACGATCTTTGACATAAGAAATGAACCACCTGAGCAGATCACCCCTTATTCCAGCCGCATATAACTTCTTTAATAAAATGGTGTGGTCAATGCGATCAAATGCCTTGCTGTAGTCCGTGTAGATCGCGTCAACCTGCCCCCCTCCCTCCATACCGGCAGTTACAGCATCAGCAAATGATACCAAGTTGGATGTTGTAGACCTTCCTTTTAGAAATCCATGCTGCTGAGGCGTTAAAGAATGTTTCAGAGCATCATACAACTGATCATGAACCAATTTTTCGAAGACCTTAGCTAGAATACAGAGCTTAGAGATGGGCCTGTAATTCGACATGTCTCGCTTGTTGCCTTTTTTGTGAATTGGTGTTATTGTTGCAGTTTTCCAAATTTTTGGCATTGTTCCAGTGGATATAGATTTACTGAAGAGAATAGCAACGGGATAGACAAGGCTCTCAGCACAACTTTTTAGAAGAAATGGATGTAAGCCGTCTGGTCCGGCTGATTTATTGCAATCTAAAGTTTTCAACAATTTAAGAACCATAGGATGAGTCACTGCGATGGTATTTATATCAGCCATGGAGCTGACATTAGTAGGATTCGAGGCGGCTGAGAATACTGAAGCTTGTGGAGAGGAAGACAAATAATTAGAGTTGAAAAATTCAGCAAAACCATTACAAATATCAGCACCAGATTCCAAGACTTTGTTATTATAGGACATAGACGATGGATATGAGTTGTGTTGCTTATTTGATTTTATATATGACCAAAATGCCTTCGGATTATCCCGAATGGAGTCTTCAATTTTCATTATGTACATAATATAACATTCTCGTTCAACTCTCTTCACTCGGTCACGTAAGACCTTAAAAGAGTTAAGATCAGTTAAATTGTTATATAATTTAAGTTTACGGTGATACTTATTTTTCTCTTTTAAGATCTTGATAAGAGCGGGCGAGTACCATGCTGGATATTGCGCTGGCCGCACTCGTTTACTGGGCACATACAGATCTCTTAATTCAGACAATATCTTATTAAATAGATTAACTGACTCATCCATACTACCGCATGCAAGCAGGCGGTCCCAGTCTCGCCTGTCCAGCTCACCACAGATTGCCATATAGTCACCATTATTATATAGATACTTTGTTTTAAAAGTAGGAGATAAGGTGCTCATATGAACAATGTGCGGTCGACATACAAGCGCCGGGTGGAACTTGTCCTCTTTTAAAAGCGGGTCTAAACAACGTTGAACTGTTACTTCATCGTTAGATAGAACTAAGTCCAAGATTTTGCCATCATACATGTTGGGTACGTGATTAAATTGCAATAGATTATTGATATTCATAAGATCCAAAATTTCTAAATGATTACAATCGGTGAACCTCACCTCGGGCAACAAGTGAGATTGGTTAGGTGAAACTGACCATGTTATGTCCCTTTGATTAAAATCGCCCATAATTAAAAATGTATCATTGGGATTGTCGGCTACAATCGATAGTACCTTGTCACAGAAATTCTCCAATTGAGAAGAAAGCGATAAGCCGCGGTTCTGTTCGATAAGATAAAGGCAGCCTATATGTAAATTGACAGGCGACTTTTTATCAATAGATTTAAACGCAATAGAAACCCATATGTCCTCCGCTGTCGAATGCCAGGTAGGGCGCGCACGCACAGCCAGCGTGCGGCGTACGGCAACAAGCACCCCACCACCCCGTGACTGCCCGAGCGCCCCGTAGTCCCGGTCGCGCCGCCACACGGTGTACGCGTCGCTAAACAATTCTTCATTTAAAATACCATCACAGAGCCACGTCTCGGTCAACACTATCACGTCATAAGCACATAATAATACACTGTGTTTAAAATCGCGTATTTTTGTTCGCAAACCTCTAACATTCTGATAGTAAACGTTAAAAACCATAATTACAGTCCAGCCGAGTTACAACCCGGCTAGAGAGTAAAGTAATTATCAAAAAATAAAAAACAAATTTAAGATTTATGTTAGTTGTTTGCGAACAAAACAGCGTGACAGTGAAAATAAAAAGCAGTGCCCTAAGTGAATAGTTATGTGAATGTGCTGACCGACCGCCTCGCTCTGTGATAGTGATTGTAAGATTGGTGATATTGTAGTATAATGTGTGTAGAATTAAGTTTGAAACTATTATTAGTATGTCACCCATCTTACAAGAAAGAGAAGAGTTCAATAATTGTTCAGCAACATCGGTTGCCGGCGGCGCGATACGGTGATTAAAGAAATAATATGTATGTAAATAGTATGATGACAAATAGTATGTTATGAAAATGAAATTATGAATAATTAGTAGTAAGCACGGGTACATATCCAATATAAGACGAGGCAATAATACATGTACATGATAAATTACAGTATTTTGGAGAAGTAGATAAAATAAAAATAAAACATAAATAGGTATGTAGCCGTTTGATTCATATAGCCTTGCAACAAAAATGTAGTATTCAAATTCGACCAAAATATTATGTAGGGACTTATATAGAAAATAGCAAGTAGAACTTTCACAAACACTGATAAGCAATGTGCAGATAATAGATAGTCATTTCAATTTATTTAAGTGTTCTTCACGTTGTATGTGGATTATTGGCGAAGTATCGTTTTTCCTAACTAAGATTTTAGAATTTTGTACCCAGACATAGTTGTAGTTCGTATCTCGTGCCAATTTCTTCGTCTTAGTAAGGAGTTGTTTATTATCCCGTGTGAGGTGATCATTTACGTAAACCTTGGAGCTGACATCAGTGAATCCTAAGTCCTCTGCAGTTAGATGCTTGTGGGAACGAGCCGCCGCTATAAAGTTTTCTTTTATGTATCTTCCGATGAACCCTACGATGATCGGTTTCGGGTCTGCGGAGGAACGAGCCCTTGTTACGAAATTGATGTCGGCGGGTTGGACGGCTCGGCCGATTGTCGCGCCGAGTTTACATACCAAAGCGATCAGATTCTCATTCCTTTTGAAGGGAATGCCTTTGATTTCAACATTATTGAGACGTTCGCGCTGGTCCTTGGTCGCGAGCTCAGCAGTCAGTTCATCTATTTTTTTCTGTAACTGAGGGTAGTTATCGTCATTGTCGCCGCTTCGAGATTCCAGTGCAGTAATTCTCATCTCCATCGACGTCGTTTTAGAGGTCATAGTGTCTTCGAACACGTGGAATTGTTCCTTAATATCTTTCACCTGTTGTACGAGAGCAGGCAACTGCTCCAGGCGAACATTGATGCCAGTAATCCCGTCACGAAGCTCACGCAGAACCTGGTCCAGGGTGGCTGGCGAGGGTGCAGGCTCCGCGCGCGCCGGTTGAGGCTGGGGAGACATCGCCGGAGAGGCTGTCGAAGCCTGAGGCTGGTTCTTACAGGCGGGACACAGCAGACTGGCCTTCTTAGTTTTACCTAGTTTTCGGTAGTTGCTTTCCGTAATATTAGCACACGAAAAACAATACGTAACTGCACAATTAGCACAGCTAACACCATCCGTATGATCAAAGCTACAGGCGGGGCAGTTAAACATGATTTAAAACTAATAAAGCAATATTAAGCGAATTCGCAAATGAAACACACCCACCGTCAGTGAGCGCACTACGGAGACTGACTATGGACTAACCGTTCGAGGACTTTGGATAGGAAAGGAAGGATAGATATTGGACGGTACTCAGAAAAAGATGTGGGATTGGCCTTCTTTGGCAAGGGAAGTATTTGTGCATCTTTCCAGAGGCTAGGAAACACACCTTTTGAGATAGAAAAATTGAAGATGTGACAAAGAACTGGGAGAATGCAATCAAGAATAGGGATGAGCATGTTACGGCTCACTAGGTCAAGTCCAACAGCGTTTGAAGTAATAGTAAGGATGCTCCTTCTAACATCACAAGCGGTAAATTGTTGAAAAACGAAAGGAGGTAGGTCAGGAGCCACAAGATTGGAAATATTATTTAGTGTGCTGGATTTAGATGCAGCATCCATTTTTGGAGACGAAGAGAAATGTTGGTTTAATGCATCAATGTCTAAATTTTTTGGAACAGTTTGTTGGCGCTATAGATTATTATTATTATGTTCTTATATATATATAGAAATATTTTTAATGGCTCCCTTTAAACAGAAAATTGAAATATAGTCTTTATAATTATTTGGATAATTAATACATGGTAACAGCATTAACTTAATAGCAATCTTATATCAATATTACTTTGGCTTTTGTCTTGTATGTATGAAGTTTTGGTCGAAGAATGACGCCATACCGCCAAAGTCTGGCAAACGACAAGGCGACCACGGGGAGCATTTGAGGAATTTGAGATTGGCGGGAGGCGGATAGTGTCCGTTCTGTATGTGATACTATTAGTTTCTTCTATGGTCGTGGATTGATTTTGCTCTAACCCTGCCCTTTGAAATGCATGATACATAGAGTCGATAAAAAAATCTCCCTTCAACCCTTCAATTTCCCGTATGTTTCCAGAGCAAGAGCCAGCAGGAGGCGAGCCGACGGAGCTGGAGAGCGGAATGGACACAGCGGCGGCGCGCCGCAGGCGCCGGGGCTCCGGTCAGTACCGATAGTGCATACTCACAACCCGCGCATGATAATATATACGATACAATAATTATATTCAATTCAAAGGATAAAAGTAAAAAGAGGAAGAAAGGCGCCCTATGTAATATTGGGTCTCGAATTCAGTGGAAATGTGTTTGAATATTTCTTTACGGCTTACGGATTATTTTTTTTTTTTTTTTTTTATTTGATTTCCCTCGTTGTTAAAAGAAGCACTAAAGAAAGTTGTTATCTAATAACACAAGTTTCCTCCCGCTGTTCCTATATCTAAAGGCAGCGTTTCTGGGTAACAAATGGTATTATTGGTGACAAAAAAATTGTATACAATAATTTATATTAACTGCCAACCGTCAGTCTAGTGGAAAAGTCGCTCTCGAGTTCACAGACGCTACATTCGACAGCAGTGACAACAGTGACTCGGACGATTCGGACGACGACGTCGCAACCGTCGCCACCGCTACTACCGCGAATGACACGACGCCGCGCCTCACCTCCCCGGCCCCTGCCTCCCCTGCACCTGCTTCCCCTGCACCTGCCTCCCCTGCCCCTGCCTCTCCTGCCCCTGCATCCCCGGTGCCCGGATCTCCGGCGCCGCCCGACAGGAGCATCACGCGGGCCGACATCCTCGACGCAGATGCGATACACACTTTAGGTAAGTACGAGCTAGAACTAATGCATTGCTATGCGATCTAAAAGAAACAATAATAATACTCGTAGAATTCTTGGTCTCGCACTAGAGTCCGCGCCACCACTGAAGTCCGATTGTGAATTTCTGGAACTAAATGTGACAGGCCCGCTATTGTCCACCGGAACACAGAATACCTCGATAATAATATGTATGGCCGGAATACGATTGCACCGCCGCGTCTATCGGACTGAGTAGTGGCGCGGACTCTATATTGTAACCTGCTTGACTGATTCTAACTTCGCGCCGGTTCGAAATACAGAGTATGGTTTCGGAACTTCGTACTCTAAAGCAGGGTAGTGACCGGTGTTACACAGCGAGGGTTCGTGCAGTTAATACGGGGAAACAAAGTTCTCGCAACAAGCATGTTGACGGAATTTAATAACACGGCGTATTTTAACGTAACATGCTCGAAGCGATTAGTACATTAACACCACATGACACTCAAAGGACTCTACGAGGGGCGGGGTGGAGTACTCGCAACGTGCAACGAGCGGCTCATATATTCCCCGTACACTGCATGAACGCTCGTTGTGTAGCATGTTACATTACGGCCCGTAACACCGGTCAGTACCCAGCTTAATGAGGATGCAACCATAAGGTACTAACAGACAACCTTGTCCTCGCCTTTGTCCGGCGCGAACCTTCAAAATTGTCGGTGATGACGTCACAGCGAAAATTTAAAGTATGTACTAGCCAATTCGGCGGACCCGCGTACGCAAGATCGGTTTTTGAAAGTTCACTGCATGCTCGGAGCAAAGAATTCGATCGTCTGTTAGCACTATTAAATTAAGATCTGAGGTTATGTCATAAATAAAACAGTAAATGTAAATAAAAACTCTCTTTTGTTGAGGAAGTCCCAGAACAAATCTTGAATTCGGTATAGGAGTATTAATTTGAAGTCAATTATGATTTAAAAGGAAAACATATTATGTGTAACAGATGAACGTATACAAGCGGCGAGCCCGCCTGCGAACGGAGTTCAGATAAGCGGTGATGTGGGAGAGGGAGCGAGCGGCGCGGAGGCTGCGGGTGCGGGGCAGGGGGAGCGGCCTTTCGGTCTGCCAGCGCGGCTGCACGTGGCGGCACTGGCGCGGCGCCGCGGCCGCGTGCTGCGCGCGCGCTCCGACCGCTACCTCTACACGCTGTACACGGTCGCCATTTTCTACGCGCTGCCCGTCGTGCAGTTCGTCGCCGCATTCCAACTGGCAAGTCTCACTCACTTTTATATCGACCCATAAACACTCGTCTCACTCACAGTAACCGCGGAGGAGAATCTATCTGTCTTTATCTAAATTAAAATCGAACCGCTAAAACGAAAAGAAAACTAGACTATCCCTACTGGTATTATGTACACCACAGAAAAGGATAGATCAATAATGGTACTTCAGAAAAAAATATACGCACAATTACATAAGTATACCTCATTTAAAAGTTTATGTACATGAGTACCTATATAAATATACAAATATTTTTAGTGCATCCCATTAAACGGAAGATTGGAATATATTTCTGCCTAATTATTTGGATAATACATGGTAATTAACACTAAGGTATAAAATCATTACTGTAGAAAAAAATATGAAATGTCTTTAGTATAACAAGTATAAAACTCTCATTAACAGTATCACCTGTAACCTGCTGTCACTCTCAGAGCAAAGAACGTGTTCCTACGAATTACGTCAAAAATCGTTCTATACATATGATTGAAGAAGTTTGTGTACATATCTTGTACAACTATTATTTTACGACGTTGATTGGAACATAGCAGTTGATATAGAGTTATCAGTATAAATAATGTGACCTACTGTAGTTATTAAAGTATATTGGTATATAAATATTACTCAAACTTAATTTCGAAAAAACGGATGCATGTTTATGCATGCATGCATGTTTTTTTTTACCTATTTAATTTAATATGCTGTTTCTTTTCGTCAAAGAACTATTTTGTGTAAATTTTTAACTTATTTTAGTACCAGCTTCCATACATTTTTGACCTCTCCTTTTGTTAATAATGTTATGTGTATTGAAGTAAATGTAGATGTTTATTCAAGAAACTTGAGGAAATCTTAATACTTGACACTAGCAAATGCTCAATGCGGGTCTGATTGTAGAAGTTTGATGTTCCGCTGCGCAGGTCCTGAACTTGTCCGGGTCTCTGGACCTGTGCTACTACAATTTCTTGTGCGCGCACCCGCTGGCCGGGATCTCAGACTTCAACCACGTGTTCTCCAACCTGGGTTACCTGCTGCTGGGCGCGCTCTTCATGCTGCAGCTGCGGCGCAGACGCACGCGCCGCAACGCACAGCCCAGGGACGAGGTATGTACAACCACGACTCCAACCTGGTCTACACTCTTCATGCATTTTTTTTTTTATTGTTTTATATGTATTTATTGTAACAAAACTTAAAAATTAAGAAATGAAATGAATGGATAAAAATTCATTCATGAAAATGTGAATAAAAATCGGTTCAACTAGACAAGGTATCGTTAAACATTCACACATTAAATAAGTTCTGAATTCAAGCTCCTGACTAACCTACGCACAACTTAAAACTAGAAAGAAAATTTGGAGGGTATATTAAAATATATTTAAAAAAAATAAGATTGAGGGTAAACCTGTGGGATGTAACTGGTTCCATACATATCCGGCTCGAAAAATGAAATGTGCTGGCTCAAACATCCTGCTTATAGGACCCTATTACTGACCCATAGACTGTGTTAAGCTGGGTAGCTTAACACAGTCTAGCGTGCAGGGTGTTTAATTAGTGGTACAGTAAAAGCTGTAGGGCTATCTACAAATTTTCGGATTTGGAATCGGGCCGGAAACTATATGTCCGTCTCTGTCATTTCAATACAGAATGACAGAGATGGAGCTATATGGAGTTGGAGTGAAAAGAGGTGCTGGTCCGGTTGCAGGAGTACGGCATCCCGCAGCACTACGGGCTGCTGTCGTCGCTGGGCGCCGCCATGATGGTGGTGGCACTGCTCTCCGCCTCCTACCACATCTGCCCCAACAGGCTCAACTTCCAATTCGGTGAGATTATATTAATTTAAGGTTTACTTCTAAAACAGAACATCGCGATGACTTAATGACTTCTAATGGGTGTCATCGAAAGCTGTATTTGTTTTCCGTTTTGCTATAAGATGAGTTACGCACTATAATTTAGACGATATTATTTGATAGATTTCAGTACTATAGGCATGGCCGACTTAGTGATAGACCCCAGTACTACATGCACGGTCAAATTAGTGATAGAATCTAGTACTACTTGCATGTTCGAACTATTAATAGATCCTAATACTACATCAGTGCTGAAAAATGAAATGCGCTTGATTTTGCTCGGCCTAGGGCGGCTATATAAGACTGCAAGTCCGCCTCTGCGTCTACCTAAGTAGGTACGTACCCCAACTATTTTTGAGGTCGGTGCCAGACTCTAAACTATCACCAACTAAGTCTTAGACAGACATCACTAAAAAGAAAATTGTGCAATTCTAACAATATTACATACATACATATCAAATTGATAATTTCTTCTTTTTTGAACTCAATTAAAAATAGAAATGTAAACAATAACTTTCCATCAAGTGGACGTAAAGTCGAAAACAAAATTCACGAATGTAGTGTCCTGGATTGACCGATACTCATATACCAATAATTACGAACTTAAAGCTAGTCGCAGCGCTAAAGCCTAATTTAGATCGAGAAGTCTAGAAAAGTATATTTTGCCGCTTCGATTTATTTTGAAAATCGAAATTTATAAAAAAAAAAAAATTATTTTAATCGTGTTTTAAGGGGTTTAATTAGATCTTATTAAACTCGGACGTTTTTGAGGATTGACGCTACATCCCGTCGATACTTTATCAAAGAACGTAAAGATAAGTGTGGTTGCAGATACTGCGTTCATGTACGTTCTGTCCGTGCTGTGTATGGTGAAGATTTACCAGTCGCGGCACCCGGACATCAATGCGCGTGCGCACGCCACCTTTGGCGTTCTGGCGGTGCTGATCGCGCTTGTCGTCTGGGGCGTGCTCGGCGGCGGCGCGCTCTTCTGGGCCGTCTTCACCGTCTTACACGTGTTCACCTTCCTGCTGCTCTCGCTGCGCATCTACTACGTGGGCCAGTTCCGACTCGGTAAACTCTCTGACAATACGTACCTGCTACCTGTCCCGCTCTGTCTCGATAACCATACTTCGGCTGGATTATTATTCGAAATGATCTATATCGCTGAAAAAAAATTAGACACAATTAGATATTATTTGATAACGCATTTCACAACGAAAGACGTCGAAAGAGGGTAGACCGATACGTTTGCTCTTAGCTGTCAATCACCCCCATTCTTCAGTCGTCCGCGAACATGGCCCGTGATACTGCGCCGAAATATCGGGAACTCAAAATAAATACTATAACTACACATAAATCATCCTAAACGGTAGATTGGGATAAAACAAAGGGGACGGTTGATTTTACTCGGCCTAGAGCGGCTAAGACTACTAGTCCGCCTCTATGAATAAGGGCTTGTCTCTTTCTATCAGACGGGAACCTGACACGTGCAAAAATGGAACAAAACACTGCTTAACTTCAATGCACTTATGCAACGTTTATAAGTAAAACGGTTATTAATTAGTATAGTTTTGAGAGTTTGGGCAAACTCCTGTTTATTTTAAACTTAACGTAATTGCTGTGACAACTTATTATATATTTTAATGGCCATAGCATGGGGGCTATTCAACAATTCTACCAATCCAGTCAACCTTGTCTGTATTTCTTTTCTGATGGTACATGTACTGTGTTATGTGTGTTTAGAGAAAGAGAGCCTGGCGGAGACGGCGCGGTCGCTGCGCGCGGGCTCGACGCGTCCGCTCTACATGACGCGGCTCGTCGCGCTCGTCATAGCCAACGCAGTCAACTGGGCCTTCGCGCTCTACGGGTACCGACCATACATATACTATACTATAGTCAGTAGCGCTATTTAGAATAACAGAGATGGAGATATAGTTTCCGACCCAATTTCGAATCCGAATGGTTGTGAATATACCCATATTCATGATCATTTGGTCATAAAATAATGTAAAATATACGCGTTAAATCCATTATTTTTTTTCTATTAAAACTCACGTCTGTTTTAAGCCGAAAAACCCGACTATAGTTTCAACCACATTCGGCGATCTTTTTCAAAGGATCAGCAGGACGTTTGCACGTCACTCTCGGTTGGTGACGCGCCTTGCACTGATGAAAGAGACCGCTGAATGTGGTTGAAACTATAGTCGGATTTTTCGGCTTAAAACAGACGTGAGTGACCCGTAGTTTTTATTTAAAAATGTGTGAAAACCACGTTAGTTTCCATTAATATTTGTTTATAACATATTTGGTGCAGGTTGGTGACGCAGGCGTCTGATTTCGCGTCGCACCTGCTGTTTGTATTACTGGGCAACACGCTGCTGTACATCGTGTTTTACCTGAGCATGAAGTTGTTACACGGCGAGCGGCCGCGCTGGTACTCGTGGCTGTACCTCGGTGGTGCGGCAGCCGCCTGGATGCCCGCGCTCTATTTCTTCATGTCGGGCTCCACGAGCTGGTCGGCCACGCCCGCGGCCTCGCGCCATCTCAACCACGAGTGCGTGCTCCTAAACTTCTACGACTCGCATGATCTGTGGCACGCGCTATCGGCCGTAGCGCTCTACCTCACCTTTAACGCGATTCTCACCTGGGACGATGGACTCTCCGCCGTGAAACGCACGGAAATTGCAGTTTTTTGATATGATTTAATCATACGAGTAGGTGGGGCTGTGAACGATTTGTACTTTATTTATTTTAGTAGTTTTACGTTCGAGAACGTAGAATTTCCTTTGAAGGTTAAAATGAATGTGATTAAAATAAGTAATTTTATTAAATAGTTTTTTTGATTGTATCGCCCTTTAATTAAGTTTCATTTAACTTTAAACAAGATAATTGAACTTAAACTCAACTATCTTGGTAGTTTCCTTCAGGAAGTTCCAGTTCTTACATCCCGGTTCCATCAGAGCCCTACTTTACGCGTTGAAGCAGTTTTATTTCAATAGTGGTTTGATTTATGGTCTCGCTCTTTCTACAGTTGAGATAGCATGACTAAGCGTCAAAGTAGTATTTGAAATAATATTGTGGTTTGAAATAATTGCAATTCATCCAATGCAATTGCATCGTAGACGCAAAATTGAACGAAATTACATCTAAATTGATTGCTTTGCAAGATGTGATTACATCGGATTTGGAATCTGAATGATTGTGAATTTGATTCAGATTGTGAAAAATAGGCTTAAACTTAGATAATAATGGATTGGTTGCGTACGCTAGAGCGGTAAAAAGAGAAAATTAAAAAAAAACTGTCAATGTCAGTACGAAAGTGACGTCAACATCAAGTCAATCAACGGAGTTTTGGCGGGAACGTCTTAATAACATGTTGTTGCTTCGTTTTATTTTCCTAAACTTGTGTTATTTTAAACACTAATGCTATAAAAATTGTGGTTTTATTCATTGAGTGTTCGATCAAGTGAGTGAGTGTGGGCAAGTGAAATAAAGCAGTGAAACGTGATTTTACGTTGTCGGCAAAACATAGAAGCTTCTAGTAAAGTCGCTACCACTTTACTGAAGCAGGAGTCGACTTTGATAATGACTGTATACGTGATTTAAATTGTGACTAGAACATTTACAACTTGTTAGTTGTTTTATTCAAGAAACTTGAAAAAATCTTAATACTTGACACTAGCAAATGCTTTAAGCGGGTCCAATACAAAAACAAAGAAATCAATCAACGACATCGACAGGCTGAGTGATTGTTCCCGTCGCGTCGTTTCTCATTCTCATTATTTTTGTTTCGCAATTTTGAGGTCTACTTCCTTATTTTATATGTTCGTTCATGCATCTTGCCGTACAATAATCTCCCCGGCAATTTATCAGTGGAATGGATAACCAATATTACTACAAGCTGATGGCGAGTTATCTATCGAAACGGAACTGCGACGAGTCATTCATGAGGTACTTTTTTGGCAAAAACTCCCTGAAGAAAACGCCGGAGGAGCTGGAACGCGCTGACGAGAGGAAACGACGATTGCAGCGTGAACGTTCGCGTCGGTACCGTGCGCTGAAGAACGCGAGGCGACAACACGAGGGCAGTGGTGGCACGGCCGACGGGTCGCCTCCGCGTGCCAAACAGCACTCGCCCGCTCTCGAAGATGAGCTAAGTGACGGGGACGAGCCACCTACGCTGTGCTCGCTGGACTACGAGGACCGATGGCGGGAGCCAGGTGTGAGCTCCTCCGACTGCCCCTCGGACGACAACTCTGCGCACTCGGCGGGTGCTGAGCGGCCCGATCCGCGCCTCGGCCTGCGTGAACTGCTGTCGGCGCCCAACACGGAGCTTGACTACCCCACTGTGCACAGCCTAATGTTCCATTGGCTACAGACGTAACACGCAATCAATCTCTCTACACCCCCGCTCTCTCTGCACACTCTACAGGTAATACTTGGCTTGTACCCATTGAATAACGATATTTCTTCACGTGAAAACTAGTTAAACTATGGAATCTCATATTGTTGTCCGGTGTAACCGCGAGTGGTAGTTTACATATCAGATGGCTTGTATGATGGGTGTGACTTGTCACATGTTGACGGAACCGTCCTCTTGTAAATTTAGTAGTTAGTGGGTAATGTGTACACAGTAGTGCCTCTATTATTTGAAATTCCTGTACATTGTGACATTATAAAATTTAAATTGATTTATCAGTATCTAAATATGTCTTCACATGAAGATAATATATAAATATTGGCAGATATTTCACACACATTTTGATATAGATGTATGCCTATAATGGAGGCTCTACTGGAGTTGTTCAGCAGGTGTGGTTTTCTAAAAACTTCCTCTGAATGATTGCTTGTTTTCATCACCAAAATGGTCAATCCATACAAATAAAGGGTTACACTTGATCATGATTACTCTTTTTGGTTGTATTCAAAGGTTTACTGATGCAGTCTTGTGTTTTATGTAATCAATTTTTAGAATGGCATTACTTAGTAATGAATATTAATGTCACAATACTCTGCATGTGTACACATGTTCATTATGAATATAGCAGAAGAATCTCGGCTCATATGCTGATATTAGCTGTTGTATGTTTTTTGGATACATAGAATGTGAGAGCGCTGCGTTAGCGTTGGCCACAGGCTCGCTCGTCGCAATAGTTATAGAATATTCCACTAGACAATAAGTTGTTGTTAAGTTGCCATATCCTAATATTTAGATACTCAACTATACATTATATATGCATATAGAGATAGAGTATTATATACCTATAGTTTGTGATACTGATGAATTTACATTGTGCGTCATGTGTAAGGTAAATAGGCTAAGTGAGATGTTAACAGAAGCAGAGTGCAGTAGGAATGTCCGGGCCTATTGTGGCAGTATTGGTCTGGGTGGAGCACTGTTGCTTATTCTTATCACCCCTCAAAGGGCATTAAACTGTGACAGTTGTACACATTCCTGTATATATGTATCACATTTGGATATAAACTAGGTACAAACTTTTGTTTTATGCATAGTGATAACCTAAGTTTGGCTTACTGGTACCCAATTGATTTTTCTATTAAAAGCTGTTTGGTTGTCCAAATAAATAAAATAAGGTGTTATAGTCTGTTTGGATATTAGAGGACTAATGTTGCATTGAGGGTAGTGCTGTCCATATTTCAATAATTTGATCCATCAAGACGTTAGTTCCATTTTTACCTAACTGCGTAAGAAGGGTTATATTTTCCGAGTGTATGTGTGTGGAATTGTGAATATGTATGTTTCGATATGATCACAGACAGCCTGAACGACTTGATCGATTTTGTTGTGCAAAGTGTCATTAGATATGTCTTCACTCCTTGAGTGTCATAGGATTTTTTTGTACTAATAACATGCCCCACAAAAATAAAAAAAATGCGTTTTCGTAACCTCCAATGAACATTTTCATATTAAACATGTGATTTTACTGGAATTATTTTAAAGAATGCACATTTATAATTTTTAACACTGATTTTATTCATACTTTCTCACAAAAACGTAAACTCAAGAGCGTATCAAGCATAAAAAAATCATAAGACTGCAAAAACTGCTTTTTTGCAGTTGGGATAGTTCTCTATCCAAATAGACTCGCATTATTTTAATAATTATTATAGTTGAAAAACTGATCACATTATCTATATTGTGTTATTTGTAGTGCCTATTTTATTTAATTTTTGTACTGCTTATTATTTCAGTAATATGTATTAAGTTACTATTAAGTTATTGTAGTTGTTAAAAACAAGTTATATGATAAGAAGTAAGTAACAGGCATAATGCTTAGAGCTGGGCAAAATTTTGTTAATCAATTTGTTGTTAATTAACAAGGTTAAATTTCATGTTAATATGAATGATTTCTTATGTTAATTTTAGTCCATTAACAGTCAATATTTTTTTTAATACTTTATTTAATAGTTTACACTAGATCAGCTGGCTACATAAATCAGTGTACTTTTTGTTTGTGATCATAAAAAAATTACCAAGCAGCAGGTACTTAGAGTAAAGGTCTATAATTGTCTATAGGAGTTTTTCAAATACATCTACTTTCAAAATCCCTTGTGTGGAAAAATTGTGACAAAATTATCCTATATCCATGCAATAGATAATTTTCAATCCTGTGTGCCTGCTTTGTACCAGACTACTAATCTTATAGTAACACTTGTAATACCTAGTTCATTGTATAATATTTCCAGCTTGAAAAATAATTTAAAATCTGTATGTTTTTATTTATATTATTTATGTGTTTACAAGGAGAATTTAAGTTTTAAAGCTAATTTATTGAAGTAATGTCCATTTTTGTGTAAACACTCTTCTCCTCCATAAAAATTTTGAGGTGAGCTTGAGGTATCACAAATGGTTATTTTCATAAATATTCTACTAAGAATCCTCTCCCATCCTACATTGCATACTATACTTGGAACATGCAAGTTCAAATTTGAAAATTTTTCAGTGGACAATCTTAATTACAACAACAGAACAACTAAAGTGCTGTTAACTTCATATTTCTTTTAAAGTAACATTCTAACGATTATTAAAGCTAATTTTGCATTGATTATTAAGTTGACCTTTGGATTAACTTTGCCCATTTCTTAATAATGACAATGTATTAAGAATTAACATAGAGCTATTCTATTGCATCATTGAGTGCCTCTAGAGTAGACTAGAGACAGGAGACAGATTAGTGCGCCTGTTGAAGCCATATTCATTTGTAATATCTAATCTAAGCACACAAGTACAATCTCTAGGAAGAATACCTACATGTTAATAATGTTTGCTACATATGTAGCAAATGTATTTTTGGTAAAGGTGCTTTCTCTCGTGTAATTTCTCTACAATTATGTCTATATTAATTGAATAAAATGTTGATTGTAATACACATAGCTATGAGCAGTGAAGTGATAGCTCGAATCTTATTCATATGGACTGTACATGACGTGGTGGAAACTAATCAGAGTAAGCCAATCACTGTCATTTTGATCTACATAATTAACTTTTACTCTTTTTGCAACCATTAGTTTGTTTGTTGTAAGTCTGTAAATAGTACGCCGCGTTTGACCACCGACTCTCCTGTTGGAAAGCGACGATGTGGTCGGAGATGAAGCACGCAGACTTAGAAGATAATCATTCACTCTGACCTTGGAAAGACCAACATGGTAACTCTCTGGAAACAAATATTATCAGGTCTTGAGTTCTGTTCTTTAAAGTATATAGGTATGTTTGTCCTTCATTACTTTCTATCACTTCACTTATCAAGTAAGATACGTATTGTCACCAAGTCCGTTGCAGCATAACTTGAAAGAAAAAATTGCAGTCTACGCCTATGTTTACCTGACTGTCCAAGTAGGAAGGTAGTTTTTCAAAGTTATTGTTTTATTTGTTCGTATTTTCGGTTATTTCTTTTCATTACCATACCAGATTTAAAATATATAAATAGTGTTGCCTTTGATTATAAATAGTAATATATATTTTATATTCAAAGGTGTTACCATACTGCTATTTAAACTCCTCTATGTACATGTCCGTACATGTGTACGGTATAGTATGTACCTACTACGTATACTGTACGCAAAGGCGTAGACTCGATGTACATCGCCTAGCGCTGTACCAAATCTGCATGGCGGTCGACACTTGAGGCAGACGCAGATCTTCCGACGAATATCCGTGCAACAGAATCGATAACAGTATGTAGTCGTGCGAGCGCGCGGTGCACTCAAGTATAGTTATCTAGTAGCCTACGCCAAATTTTTTGGCCGCTCTGATATATATAATCCCCGTAGAGTCCATCCATTGTCCTTGTAGGGCATCTGATTGTTTGATGACGCTTCTTGTGTCGCGGGATTGTCTGTGCCAAAGCGTCCAGGGTTTGTTACGGAGTGCCTACTGGTAGCTCGTAGCCACACCGCATGTTCCTCGAGGCCACCAGCGATGCCTTCGCCATACACTTAGAATTAGATTAACGCTATTTACGTACTTTAAGGTAGTGCCATATTAAAAGAGCTTCCTGTCTATTTTTAAAATGTTCTTTTATTACCCAAATCCAAGACATTAACGTTTCCTATATTGAAATAAATAATAATTAACCTATAATAAACTCTTTGATGTGAATATCTTATTCTATTTTGAACATAACACAATAGGTAGTTTATCATATAAGCTCCTATAAAAAAAGGATGACATTTAATGACCTAGCTGAATATTGACGTCTGGCCTTGATTGGACGCAACCAAAATATGATCAGCCAGGTATGGCGCTACGCGGGGGCGCTCAATGTCAGCCGGTACGTGCGTCTGTATACGCGCACACATTCGGCATGCAAGGACCATAGGTACATATTATTATATTCTAGGGCCAATGTAAGCCATAATTTGGCCTTTGTCAATAAATGACCACAACTAAACTACCTACATAATAACATTTTATCCAAAGTAGATTTAGTTCTGGGGGCCGATCGCGTTATTTTGAACGTCTATAGTTCAGCTGCGATTGTAGTCGAGTTATGGTTCAACTTTGGTAAAATTTGGTATTGCGCTAAAGTTCAAACGCCAACCAAAGGTGGTTAGTGTTTGGAGGCAATTTATAAGCAACGAGGTCAAAACTCTCCTGTGCGAGTATTGACCTCGTTGTTTCTAAGGTGAAAATTCCACAAAAGAATTTTTATTACAAAGCACAATGACCCAGTGCAACGGCTGACATTTTGTAACTTTTCTCAACGTTTTTTTGACAGCGGTAACGTTCCAGCTGCGTTTCAACTTATGGTTAAAACGTTAACGCGATACGAAACGTGCGAAAAGTTGCGGTGCGTTCAACATTCAATTGCGCTTTAACTGAAGTATTTTAGTGCGATCGCCCCCCTGGTCACATTAGATATATACCGATCCCCATCGAGGCCGCTATTTTGCGTCGCATTTAAAAATATTTTAATAAAGGTACCTACTCCCTCACCGGGAGCATTCACGTGTAATGTAACATTGTAATAGATTCGACTTTGAGCATTACATTACAATACTACCTCCCTGACTGACGAGCTTTCGCGTGTAATGTAACATTATTGATTTGATTTGACTTCACATCCTCGTTTTATATCATTACAAGGTGCGCGCTGTAATGCTCGGTAATCCCCCCTCACTGATGTAATGCTCGAATCTGTAACGTTACATTACAAGTGAATGCTCCCGGTGAGGGAGCACCTTAAGATTTTGTATTTTACTAAGAGTGTAATTTAATTACATAAAAAAAAACTTTATGTTAACATTTATACAAATTCTGAGATACATCCACATCACAGCCTATTAAATATCTTACTTTATATTTTACAATCATTCTTATAAGTACAAATAATAAAGGCACAGTTTTTTCTTTCCCAATCACAGAATCCTTACTTAGTCTCAGTTTACATAATATAGGTAGAGATAAAACTGCACACCTGTATGTCTAGTTTTTCTAATTTATGGTGGGGCGTGCATTTTTGACTAGACAAAAATATCTACCTTTAAAAGCCTATCAGGTACCTACGTATATACAGAGTCTCAAAAGTCGATAAGACAGTACAAATGAACATCCTGTATAAATGGAGCCAAAAATAGGAAAAATGAAAAATGTATCATATCAGGTATACTTACATTTTTTTAAAGTCCAAAAGTTAAGTATGATACTATTATTTTCTTTTTATAATAGAAAATTCTAAGAAAACTGTACGAATAGGTGTCATAAAATGCGCCAATTTTACCCGACTGTGTAAGGACGGTCATGTTTCTCGAGTGTATATGTTTCTATATGACCTCCTATAGCCATAACGGCTTGACAAATTTTGATGTGCAAGTTGTCATTAGATTAGTCTTCTGAGTTCACACTGAGTCATAGACTATATCTTTTTAATAATAATATGACTGTCACAAAAAAAATAGCATTTTCGTAATCTCCAGCGAACTTTTTGTAATAAATACGTGATTTTGCTAGATTTATTTTAAAGAATGCGAAGGTTTTTACAGAGATTTTACGCATATTTTCTCACAAAAAGCGTGCACTCAACACTGCGTATACTTTTTCTTTTTTTTTACAACATTTCTTTTTGGGCAGTTTTGGGTTGAATAGGCTTTAATTAACTCTATTACCCATTTGCAACATACATATCTTTTTTTATATATGTACGTCTAATACCTTTAAATGAGCAATTCTTGTATATATATATAATCTGAATCTCGGAAACGGCTCCAACGATTTTAATGAAATTTGGTTTGTAGGTAGATTAGGGGACGATAAATCGAGCTTGCTAGGTTTCATTTTTAGTGAACCCTGGTTTGCTTGTATTTTCAGTCGCCCAGGTACTGATGAATTTAAACACAATACACTTTATCCTACAATTAATGAACAGTTATAACAATAATGATGCTCCATCTCAAATAGTAGCTAGAATCAACAAGTAGTAGGTATGTATATTAAATTATTAACAGAAAAACAAAATACCAGACTGTAGAAAAGCAGTTTTTGCAGTCTAACTTACGATTTCGTTACGTTTGATACGCTGTTAAATGTAGTTTTTTGTGATAAAGTATGCGTAAATCGGTATAAAAGATTGTAAATGAGCATTCTTTAGAACAATTATTTATATCTTATTTTTGAGAGTTGTATTCAAGAAGTGAAGACGAATCTAACGGTACCTCGCACTTCAAAATCGGTCAAGCCGTTTAGTCTGTCATATAGAAACGCGTCAGACTCGAAAAACAACCCTGCTTATGCAGTCGGGTATAAATACAAGAGGGTACTGTTTATTAGTTCAGTCTCCTATCATTTGAGTCAGAGGGAGCCGTGAGCTGCGACCATACGACACTTGGACAAGATGAATAAAGAAGGTGGTCCCAATACTTCATATCATATACCTGAGGCACAGAATAGTCAGGAGAGGACACAGAGGGAGAGGTAGGAAGGAGAGGCGACTTCTGACGTGCGCGATCTTGGATACGTGGATTAAATTAAAACAATAAAAAATGAAAGTAACTCTGTCTGTTTGTTAACTTTTCACACTCAAACGGTTGAAATAATTATGAAAAGTACAGACAGCTGAAAATGTGGATAAATGAATATACATTTATACAATTTCCATAACTTATACATCAAATAAATTAGTTTAGCTTTTACTTAAATTTGCATATTTTATCAGATTATGGTCATTTATTATGCTATGGCGGGTGGTGTTTATTTATTCTATGACGTTTAACTCGATTCGAGCAGGATTGCGATTTGTCAGTGAAAGGGTGCCTCAACGCACAAGGCGCTGGCACTGACCACCGACGCGTGTTACCGTGCGCCGCACGGAAGGAGGCGCACTTGTGCCAACACGGCGGCTCGCGCAAATGTCGCTACCTGGTCGCCTGCGCCGACCACATGGCGTTCCAAGCGGGCGAGGGTGCTTAATCACACCACTGTGGTTCCCGACATACTCAACTACAAGTTACCGTCGCGTGTGCATCGTTACAATTATATACAAACTTATAAATGACGTGTGGCCGTTCGAGCGAAACCAAAAACGGTAAAGAATCTTGCCTGAGTTTTTCCAACTGTAAAAGTTAATTAGGTGGCGTAATGAATGCGGCGATGTGCGGGCGAGCGAAGCTCGTGACACACGATCGCGCTCCACCAGCCGCGGCCGGCGTGGGCGCTCCGCGACCGGACGGCCGCCACTCCACGCCGCGCCGCCTCGCCGTCCGCCTGCGCACCACGCTACCAGAACTATGAAAACTTGCACCATGTACAAAATCACCTATGTTGCGAAGAAGAAAAAGGTAACGATTAGCGTTGGGGGCGAGTCGGCGCTGCTGGCAGCAGTACGCGGCGCACGGCCTGCGCCAGCGGGAAGACATCGGCAGGCCCGCCCGCGCCGCAGCGCCCCGCGTAGTCGTCCGCGTTCAGCGAGTATATCATAGCACCGCGTAGCGCGCGCGCCTTGATGTAGTCCGCCTTGGCGGCAACACTCCGAGGCGACTCGAAGGAGAGCCACTCGCGGCCGCCACATGCGTAAGGCACACGTGCCGCGGGTTCCCAGCGCTCCGCGGCGCCGCGTCGCCCGAGGAACGCACATACCTCGGGGTAGTCGGCGAACCCGCCCTCGCCCACCGTGCCGAACCCTGAGGCAGGGCTGCCCACATTCGGATTTTGCTCGTTCACCAGCTCAAATGTGTGCCCATACGTAGGAATCCCGACCACTATTTTGTCTCTGTCTAAGCCTTTCGATATGTACATTCCTATGGTGTAGTTAATGTTGAGAGTGGCCAGGTACAGCTCCTCACTGGCTCGAGCATACAGAGGGGAGTTGAGGCCAGTGAATGGAGTGAATTTACTGAAATAATGAAAGTCGTACGTCATAATGTTGGCAAAATCAGTGTAGAGGTTGATCTGATCGACATCATAAGATACATCGGCGATGATCTCGGGGGCCGCAAGGGCCACGCTCAGTAGGTAATCTCTTTTCTCCCTGATATACTCCATTCTGATCTCCCGCAGAAGCTGTGAGAAATGTTGCCTCTCTCGGGCAGCCAGATGCTTCTGTTGTAAATGTAAGGCTGGAAACTCCCAGTCTAAATCTATTCCATCCAAAGTGTAGTTCCTTAAAATGCTTTTGATGGATTTGATGAAAACTTTTCTGGACGCGTGATCTTTAACCATTTCCGAGAATCCGTCGTTTTCCCCGGCACCGCCTACCGACAGCAGCACTTTCAGCTGAGAGTTGGCTCGCTTCAAGTCAACCACTCCTCGCAGAGCATCATATTGTGATGGCTCCAGGTAAATTTGTTTGTCCACTACTCTAGCGAATGCTACATTGATGTGGGTACACAGGTGTGGACGGATCTGTGTCGGCAGGAGCTGATGTGAAGCATTCTTGCTTGTACTTGGAGTGTTGTAGTAACAGGTAATAATTTTGTCTTGTATTGCTTGTAGCTTTGTGCTCGAGGGCGAAATTAAAAAAAATAGGCACACTGACGCTAATGTAGCAAATAAAACCACACTAATTGTAACAGGTCGGCACCAACTTATTGCATGTCCTTTGTTGTCTATGTTTTCAATCAACCTTCCTCCATCCCCAGCGGCCAATGGATTCTTCCAACCTTGAATTTCACTAATGTGTAGTGCTCGATTCGGATACAGCTTCATATTTCAAATTAGAGTAGGGGGCATTTATAAATGACACTCTGCCCTCTTTTATTTTTTTATATTTGTTTATCAGCAAAGTTTTCCTTGTTTGTAGTCAGACCACACTATTAATCAAATCAAACTAAATAAATAACAATACCGATTATTACTTGTAATCACATTATTTTTTTATCATTTAATCCATGCAGATAAACATTGAGGATTTTATTTTCTTTCAATACAAATATTACAATGAACCAAAACATTTAAACAAAGTTGTTTGTTATTTTTTTTTGTTTAATTTGACTTGGCATTTTTTTTTAAATTAGATTTGAACCCGCTTATAGCTTAAACCCTAGTTTAGCTTCTAAATTAAGATGAGGTAATTCTGTTACATTGCTGGCCAATTACGGGTAATTTACAACTAATTTTTGGCATTTTCAAAACAAATTTTCAGTAATAGGTACCTGAGGATTATAGGTTCATTGACATGAAGGAAGAGCAAGCAAACCATTGAATTGAAATAACCATAGAGAATGAGACTCATAATTTAACTACTTACACGCTTGTCAATGCCAAATGCCAATGTCAGCAGTGTCATGTCATGTCAGCTGGCTTGCTTTCGATTACACTATGAAAAAATTCTGTCATGATTTTGATTCCACTCAGACAGAATCCTAATTGTTTTTTTCTATGATTTATTTTTTCCTTGAATCTCAAATTGTTTTCAAACTTAAAATACGAATATTACGAATGTATAAGCTTAATGCATAATCATAATAACATATAACGGGGAATAACGCTTTCCATTTCTGCGGAATCGAAGCTGAGCCATGGATGACCCGACTACTAACCATTACGAAGAACAGCTGTATTCAATGTTTAAATCGTTCGATGTAAACAACGAGGAGTCCTTAGATGAAGCCGCAGTGAGTAACCTGTGTGACGCGTTACAGCTGGAGGAGCGCGGGGCGGCGCTCGTAGACACGCTGTTCGAGCGACGTGCCGGCCGTGTATCTTTCGCGCAATTCCGAAGCGGGCTGCTGGCTGTGCTGGGTGAGCCGCGGCCGCCCGACGCGCTACCGCCAGACGTGGCGTTGACAGACCCGCCCGCCGACGAACACCTAGAGCCGAGGTTCGTCTTCGGATCCAAGAAATACGGACGGCGCTCGCGGCCACAGCAAGGTGCCGCCGCCGCCTCGGGCGAAGAGCCGCGTGCCGCGTCCGCATCACGGCTCGAGACAGACTCGCGACCTTCAGCGTCGCGCGTGCGGTTCCGACGCAGTGCCTCCGCCGTGGAACGGCGCGAAGACGAGCCCGCGCTCGAGCACAACAGAGTCATCGGCCGCGAAGAAGCACTCGCTCTCTGCCGTACCTTGCGCATGCATTCTATCGACCGCCGGCTCATTGAGCGCATCTTCGACGATTCGCCCGACACCGACACCACCGTCGGCGAGTTCTTCGATCGGCTCAACTCTTCGCTAGCAAGTGCAATGGAGGTAAGTGGAGAGATCGGCGAGCGGGACGAAGATGCGGAAGTCGCGCTCGCTGCCGAACGCGTCGCCGAGGCTTGGGAGGGCGCCGGCGTGCGGCGGCCTCGGCGCCTGCTCGCTGACCTTGGGTTCGTGGGTGCCACCGTGCGCCTCGCCGACATCGAACGGGCCCTCGATGAAGAGCTGCGTGCCTTCGAGGAAGCCCCGGAAGGGCGCAGCGCACTGCTGGCGGCGGCGCTGGTGCTGTCGCGTATGCGCGCCGCAGAGGCCACTCGCCGCCGGGACACTGCTGCTGCGGAGCGTGACAAGCTACGCGCCGATGTGGCCGAGGCGAACGAGCGTGCGCGTCTTCTCGCGCGGGAGGTGGACGAGAGTCACGCGCGCATCGAGAACGAACTCAAGGCTAACGTGAAACGCGCCGAGGCGCGGCTTGCGGAGGAAGCGCGACGCGCAGCGGCCGAGGCGGCAGCGGAGCGAGAGCGCGCTAGCGCTCAAATCGCACGTCTCGAGACGGAGGCGGCGCGTGCGCGGGATTTGGAGGCACGGCTACGTGCCGAGGCGGAAATGGCACGCGCGCGTTCTGACAAGTTAGAAGCGCGCGCGCTCAGTGCCGAAGAGCGATGTGTTGGGGCTGAACGAGAAGGCGTGCGAATGGCGGCTCGACTGCGTGAGGCGGAGGCTGTGGGTGTGGGTGCGGTAGCGGCGGCAGAGACAGCGCGGGCAGCCGCGGCGCGCGCGGACGAGCTGGCGCGCGAGAACCAGCGCCTGCGGGACCGCGCGGACGAGCTGGCGGCCGCGCTGGAGGAGCGTGCACCTGCCGCGCCCGCGCACCCTCCTGCCTCGCTCGGTGGCGCGCTCGCACACGAGCTCGGCTCACTGTTGACATCAAACGGCCCCCAGGTGAACGACTAAACCTATTGTTTTATATTAAGGCTTTTACATATACTAAATGGGATCTCTCTTTTGCTCATCAATATTTTTGACAAAATGAAATCCTAGATGTTTTGTTTTCTTCAAGTAGAAAACAAAACATCTAGAAGGCTGACTTATTATTTTACAAAAATAAAATTAAAACTGTCAGAAGCAAAAAAAACTTTGAATAGACTGTAGACTCAATGTAGTGGACTATGACTAACAAGATATCTTCTAGATCATCTACCTCCATCCTCAGCCACACCGTCGCTTAACATCAGGTGAGTTGGTGGTCAATGGTAGATCTATATGTAAAAAAAAAAAAAACAATAAATTTATAAAATATATGAACTCAACAATTTCATTATGTCAGTCAATAAAATAAAATAAAGTTCAAATCATAAAATGTTCTCATTTCTTTGATTTGTTTCAATCGCTACATAAAGACTATTTGTCAGTTAAAATATTGCTTTCTTTATCTTAAGAATATGACAGAACAAGACAGAGCTAATATTTATCAACAGATACTTTTATCTAAGGATTGAAATATTAGTTCTAAATCAATAATTATTTGAATTTGGTCTTACTGTCATTACTATGATGATTTTTATTGATTGTTAAATTCATTAATTCTTTGTAGTAGCAGCCAATTTTGCAAACTAATAAAATATATACCAACTAATAAAATATAGACCATACTAATCAAGCACAGGGATGATTTTGTACTGATTTCATGTGGCTAATAAGACTCCTGACATGCAGCTTACTGACTTACCTGCATAGTTGGTGGAGCTAAAAACTTAAGCCCAGGGTGGAAGTGCTTAATAACATAGCATGTTTTATAAAAGCGCAGTATGCCTGCCGACACCCTCAGACTGCTATGCCAATGTTACTTCTTTGGTTTAAATGGGTTGCACCTATATATATGGGTGGTGTCATTGTCTGCCTCAATACTTTATCATAAGCTATTTGATGCCAGGATGCCGTGACAGAGGACCGCGGAGAGGAGAATCGAACCGAGACGGCGCAGGGGGATGAGGCGGAAGCAATGCGTGAAGAGAATCTCAAGCTCACTGAGCTCGTCAAGTGAGTACATACATATATGCATGATCTCTGCATTTAGTTCACTCAGAATTTATTTGTTTAGGTTACTGATTCTTAGTGTTGATATTTTAGTTAGGTATTCCATCAATAGTGTCTGCCTTGTTTTTTGACATTGACACTTCAGACTCCAGAGCAAGGTTTGTTATTTTTAATCTTTTTTTTATTTTTATTTTTCTTGTTCTTTAGTCGACTTGTCTTCATAGTCCTCACATAACAATATGTGTCATGCACATTACAATACCACAGTATATCACTAGTTAGAAATATGTTCAGATTTACCAATAAAATTAATAATCATTTCTTCAGTAGTATAATAATAATAATAATAAGTGTTGGTAACGGCCCCACTGATGCCTTTCAAAGGTCCGGGCTAGACCCGTGTATAAATTGAAATAAAGGGTTATAATAATAATAATAAATATTTATTTCAGGCATAAAAAAACCCATATGGCATACAGTTGCAGTAAAAAATAATAATAATAGAATTAGGATTAAAATTAGTCATAGAATAAAATATATGTGTATGATAAAATTATCACAGTCATTTTTTGTTTGCACTCAGGTGCACAGTCAGCCACCTTTTAAATATAGGGCTACCAAGGTAGTCACAAAGACACTGCAGGATACTGTTTTTTGAACTTCTCAACCCATCCCAGAAGGAAGCCACTCTGGATCTGATGACGGCAAAGAAATCCGGAACCCGTGCATCAGCGAACATGCCCGACGCGCTGCAAAAACGTTTTTTCCGCATGAGGATGCGAAAAGCATCATTGTATTGCACCCTTATGGTATGATACGTTTTATGAGTATAGTTTGTCCATAGCTGGCACGTGTATAAGGAGAGACAGTAGGCTCTAAACAAAGTTGTTTTAACCTCTTCATTGCAGCTAGAAAATCGGCGTGCGAGCATGTTGCACCTGATGGACAGGCTCCTTCTCTCACGTTCCATGTGTATAGATTGAGTAGTGTCTGATATGATCAGACACTGATCTACCTTCATTTGAGAACATGACATGAACTTTCCCTTGGGATAGTGGGACAACCTCATAATCTTATCATCCTATATGGGAAAATGTGTATGTGTACTGTTGTTCCAGTTTCCATTAATAAAATTTACTTCATTCAAATAAGTTTTGTAATTAAATCTCTATTGTCTCTCTGTTACTCTTTAACTGAATTGTTGCTTGACTTGTGTTGTTGATTTTCCATTTTTCCGTTAGGAATGCTGCCCTGTACTTAGGCTGTCTGCTTCCTGTTTTAATCGTACTTTCTTCTCTCTGGCTGGTGATATAGGTCATGGTCAAACCATGACCTATTCTCAGAATGTCGGCTGGGTATAATAATGTCTGCCATTTTAATCGGGTTTCAATATGTCTTCTTTGTTATCACTTTTCGTTTGTTGAAGTTCAATTTGTTGTTTTATTGTGTCGCCCGTACAGCATCTGATCGACGTCGACTCACCACTTTCCAATTGATCGCAGAGCGTTAGCACATTAGCAGAACCTCCGTATTATTTTTCTGTTTCAGATTTGTCAGGTTCCTCTGACAGCCGGCCACTCGACGCAGCGACATTCTCCATCTCGCCAACACCATACTGGATATAGCGATATGACGGTACTGCCCATCGTACCATTCTACGTGATATAAAGTTTAGAGTAGGTCCACAGAGGGTTTGTGATCTGTTTTAATGAGCTCTATTTCCTCACTGATAATATATTTTTTAATTTGTCACGATACAATGTGTATAGTCGGTAATGTTGTATTTATGTGTCGCGGCAGGGAGCTGGAGTGCAGCCTGGAGGCGATGCGCAGCGAGTACGAGGCGTGCGAGGAGTACTGGAGCGGCAAGCTGGCCGAGGAGCGCGCTGCGCACGAGCAGGAGGCGCGCGCAGCCGCGGACCGGCTCGCCGACCTCGTGCAGCGGATACAGGAGTTCGAACGGCGGCTGGCGCCCGCGCCGCCAGCCCTACCCACCATCCCGGAGCAAGCCGCGCTCGAGGCGCAGGTCGGTGGCTCTCCTCTGTATACACATGAGTAGGGGGCGCGCTGGTTGTAATCTCGCTGGTCAAAAATGTGTAATTAACGTCTATCCCCATTTTGTATGTTGCCCAACCATGAGTAATAAATAGATCTACGATTGACCACTTAACACCGTCGTTTAACATCAGGCGGATGTTACTTGGTTACTCCTAGTGTAACTAGGGGCTGTGGCTCCTATTCCATTTGTGGATTTCACTATGCGACTCGTTACTATCCTTTGATAAACATTTTGAAACTTGTCTACAAATATCACTGGGTTTTGTCATGTGGAATTTTGCTACTTTTAGTCATGCTTATTAATATTATACCTTCAAATCATAGAAGACCATGTCTGAAGCATCCTTGAATCGCAACAAAATTATTGTTATACTGTGCGAGCGTGTAGTTTTTAATTAACTTCCCGCCTCTGTAACTGTCATCTGTTGTTAATTTTTAACACGCTTTTATTAGTTTCACCTTTATGCATGTTTGTTTGTAACCGACTCCTTTGGACTTGATTTTGACCCACTTGAAATGGTCAGATTTAATTCAAACTTTGTAGACTTATCGAGGACCGATGACAATACAATAATTTGAAGCGTGTTTTTTAATACTGTTATTATTTGATAAATAAATAACCCGTGTCTTACCGTGTAGGTGCACGAGCTGGAGGCGGAGTTCGCGCGGTACCGGCGCGAAGCGGCGGGCCGCGTGCGCGCGCTCACGGAGCGGGTGGCGCGCGCCGAACGGCGCCGGCCCGCGCCCGCGCCCCGCCCCGCGCCGCCGCCGCCCTCCGTGCCCGCGCCCGGCGAGCTCGCGGTGAGGTGCGCGCGCGCCGAGGCGGCCGTACGTCGGCTGCACGCGCGCCTTGCCGCCGCCGACCTGCTCGTCAAGGAACTGTATGTGGAGAACTGCCATCTCGCGCATGCGCGCCCGCTGCCGCTCTGACCGACCGGGACTCCCCCCGCTGCCCCCGCCTCGCTCATCACCCCGGGAGCGCGAATCACATCTCTCGTGTGAACGTCGGTCCGAAGGCGAAATGCCACCTCTCAGATCTCGAGTTCGCCGTCGACGATGAGGTTGTGTTGATCTGGTACCGTCGCTAAGAGCGCGCTCGCGGCGCCGTTTATCTCTTCGTACATTCTGTTAATGAATTTACGTAACGACTGTGTAGACGATACTCCATGTGCTAGATCTGTTTTAACGATTGCGATAAGTGCACGATGAAGTCGCGGACGAGACGAACTGTACAAGCGACCCCCCGGCTAGCCGCCGCCCTCGCCCCCGCCGCGGCCTAACTGCCTGTACCTTATATACAGCGAGCCTCCTACCTTACTTGACTGCTACACGATTCTAAATCTGTGAAAGTGCCTTCTATATTATTAATCTTAGTGTTACCTAATATAAAATCGCAACTATAGAAACGCAGTAAGTAAAAATATTACACTAATAAAATGTTCAGGTCGGTGTGTAATTATGTTAGTTTTCAGTATTTTGTCTATAAGTAGTTTACTTATAATGAAACTGTGAAACAATATTAACGACGCCTAGCGATATACTAGCCTGTTAACGAAATTTAATCTGTTAGTTTCTTCTCTTCATCTTCTTTATGATTCTTTTTACTACTGAATAGTTACTGGTCATAAATTATGTTTCACCGTCGAGTACCTGATGGTTGAACCCTGAGTGTAGCAATAGATTCAACAAAAAAGACATGAAAAGTCATGAAACAAAATAAATCTATAATCGAGTGGAAAATAACATTTTTATTTTCTTTTATACGTATATAAAGGTTCACAAAACAAAACACTGGATTTAGTCAGCACACACTGGATTAGCGAATCTTTTTCGCCTAACTTTGACGGGAAAAATAATACATGCTTTTTCTCCAGCAAAAAGATTAGTTCCGAAATAAACAAATAATTTAACAAATCATCATCATCATCTCAGCCATAAGAAGTCCACTGCTAGACAGGCCTCCCCCATGGACAAATGATAATAAATGATAATAAAGTTTAGTGAAAAAATATTTGTGTGCAATCGCACACACCTAATAATGAAAAGTATAGCCTTATTTTGAATATGGATTAGTTTATTAGTGTGTATTCATACGTGTGGTATATTGATGTGTGCAGCACAGCAGCACGACAGCACTGCAGCCACTGATAAGAAAATTGATTTTCTAATAGAGCTAACCTAAGCTACGTGGCTTAGGATGCTTCTTAAATTAACCAATAGATTGCTTGATTATAAGTGTGAATTTTGCGAGCTGTGAAAAATAAGCGATACTATTGGTTGAATTAGGTGAGTCCTTAGCTATATTACTTCTTGTAGCTTAACGTGCTACGATTTCTATACAAAAGTATTTTTGCCACATATGGCCGAAAATAATATATGTAGTTTTTTTTTTTTTTTTTTTAAATGAAATAATTGAGGTTAGATTTAATATCGGTTTTGATTAATTGTAAAAATGCCAATTAAATATTTTCAATACTTTTAAAATATATTTGAGTAAATCTTGTTATTAAACTATACTCTTACCATATTTGGTAAAAATACTGTTGTATAGAAAACGTACCACTTTAAGGTGAAACGCCACACATGCGGCTGGCCATTGAAATTTCAAATAGTTTTTTTGTCATATTTAGACAACCTAAGTTTATTCTTTATAATATATTATCATGTCATGTCATGTTTACCAATACTAGATAGATAGATAAACTTTGTGATAGATAAACATTGTACACACTTTAGAAGTAATAACAAAGTACTTAAATAGCCTAGTGCAACAACAGGCGGCCTTATCGCTAAAAGCGATCTCTTCCAAGCAACTATGGGATGAAGCAAAATATAAATCAGACGGGGCATGCAACGAGATATTAACAAGTAACATTATAAACTAAATAATGGCATATATGCAAGGGCGTCGCCAGCCCATTGCCCAGGGAGTGGCGGCAAGTTAATATTATGGAGGATGAGAAAAATATGAATTGTAGGTACAGGTACAATTGCATGGCCTTAGTACTTTGGTTGCTTCGCAGTTGGCTACATTTTTTTAAACCTCTAGGGGGGGGGGGGGGGAGCAGCTGCCCCTTCTGGCCCCCCTTGGCGACGCCCTTGCATATATGTACATGCTAATACTAATTACATACTAATACTAAATACGAAAAATATAATAATGAATATAATAATAACAAAATAACAAGTTTTACATTGCATTTACATAATATAATACAACAAAACGTTATACATTACAAAAACATACTTAAAACAAATAAGCATAATTTAATTTTCTAGGCTAATATACTACATAATTATTAACCTAGATATCCATTTTTACTAATTCAAGCTACTTTTCGTCATATGTAAACAACGAGGCGCATTATTGATAGAGTCAATTTAGATAAATAACTGTCGTGACATACAAACTAACGCCTTGAAGTATATACTACTGTTGTATTCTGTGCTCTCGACTGAACAAAATAATGAAATGAGGACAGCAGCTGCAGCGCCCTCAATGCCACATTAGTTCTCTAGCTGAACACTAGACCCTAGTTAAATTAACGTGATAATATATAGAATAATCTTAGGTTGTCGTAAATATTGAGATTACTTAAAATAGTCACGTAAGCTAATTATAAGGTCATAAAAACAGTTTGAAATTTGAATTTTCTACTGATTTTCCACCGCTTGTCTGGTGTTGGCCCTTAACATAGATCTTGTAGAAAACCACCCTTACGCTATCTGTGTATAGTATTGATACGAAATTCAACAGTTTTTATTATAATTATTGCATTGTTACATGTGTTTAGAGTAAGAAAATATTATTTAATTTAATCTGAATGATGATGTGTGGTTCCGCGACTTTGGTGTTGCGCTCTCTCGGCCAGACAAGCTGTAATACACGGCCTTACCGGAAAACGTTACTTTGACCAACATCTTATTATATATCTGTCTTCTTCCCGCAAGCGTCATTACGTGTCATCGAGAAGTTGACAAAATATGTCGTGCATTGTTCAAATTTGATTAACTTTTTGGTAAGGCCGACAGTTAAAGTAGAGCTACTTTAATGGGTCACATTTCACACTAACATTATTTTTCAGTACCCATATTCGGTACTGGGTACATTATGCTTTGTTAATGTTATTGGAAAATTATGCTTTTCTCTCAGTCAATCAGTTGTGAATAGCACTTGGAAAATGTCTAAAATTCAGACGTCATTTCCTGAGGGTTATTTACAATCTGGCGGTCGGATGTAAGATTGATTGTCTGTCATTTATACGAGGATTAATAGAGAAAAGTATAACTTTCGAGACGAATTCTATATCGAATGATTGTGAATAGGGATACTGAAAAGTGTCAAATGTGACCTAGTAAATTAGCCTCACTTTATAGTTATCTAGTAGGGAAGTGATAAATAACATATCTATTGTTGTCTAGGTAATGTTTACAGTTGTGTACATTTGCCTGCTGACTTGTAATTATTATATTTTTGTTTTTAGTAAATACGCGGTATTTGCATAATGTAGTAGTCGGGTGACACGACAGTAAGTTACCTCAATGCAGCTCGTGCATATTTTTACTCAGAGTTGTTGTACTTAATAATCCAATCACTTCTAAGAAAAAAAAATTTAAATTTTATCAAAAATTACGAAGATACAGCGATATAATTTTACCATATGCGAAAACGAGAGAAAGAGATAGCGAGCATGTGTTTTGTGACGTTGTCATCCTCTCGCTCGTTCACCTGTCCTGTATATACTGTTCTGTGCTGACACACACGCATACCTACATACGTAGTGATTAGTGTGTGCTGTCACATTTATGACATCACTGAGCATAACAGCAAAGCGGTCGCGTTTTAAACGAGGCAGAAAGGATACTTACACACTCCTATATACAGAATTCAAGTATCTCTAGCGGACATGAGCGTCATTGAGTGTAACACGTTGCGTAGTGGTTCCTTAGTGAAAATTACGTAGATTATTTTTTTGCTTGGTATTGTGACCGGTTGTAACTTGACTTTCTTTTTATGATAGAATATGTTATTGTGGACCCCATAAAAAATTAATCCGTTCCGATCGCTGTAGCCGTGAGATATACAGGGCCTTACACTCGTATACCACAATATTAAATTTTGGTCAAAATGTTACTTAAATCGCTTTTTAGTTGGCTTTCAAGCTATCCAATAGCTATAGCTATATCAATAGGGAAGTTGACAATAGCAAAAATATTGACAGATTTTTATTTTTCATGTTGATTTCATGAAAAAAATATAAAAATAATGGCTTTATTGAATAAAATAATATTTATTTACTTATATTTATGAAAAATTAAATTGTAAAATTATCGCCATTAGTCATGTGACATTGAAAGCCAATGAGAGCGCATGACGTTACGGTTTGTAACTCGAAGACAAACAAAAACTTCATTTATTCAACTGTCAGCAGTATTTTCTTGCTAGATATCATCTCAACCACAGTCATATGTTTATCATATTGCAAACTGTGACGTCATTCGAGAAACCATTTGATTTTTTTTTGAACAATTTCACTTTTTGGTGAGTAAATGTCAAAATGTAAATTAAATAATAGCAGTGTTGATAAATTGTAATTTGTTATGGCTACTTTCGCCAATAAATTACGTGTTATTTCATACAACAGGAGAAAACGGTTTACAACCCTTAAATATTATCCGGTTTCGATAATTTACTTTTACTTTTTTATGGCGTTATAACGATAAAAAAAAAATAGAGGCATAGCTATGAATGATTTCAATAAGAGAAAAAAACAACGGGTTGCACTCTGGGAGTGCCGGCAGAAGTGAAAACAAAAATAAAATAGCAAAAAGACTGACTCGTGAAGGATTTGAACCTCCGCCCTCCGATTGACAAATTGAAATTTATATCTAACCAGCATGTGTCGAAAATAAGCATTCGGCGCAACGAAATGACGCCAAACTAGAAGGACAAAGTTGTACATACAATAATGAACTTTAAGTGCAGAACGTTAGAATATGTTTCTGAATAAAATAATGACGTCATGCTAGAAGGACAAACTTGTATATACAATAATGAACTTTAAATGCAGAACGTTAGAATAGGTTTCCGACTGTCCGTCTTGCGATCTGACGATCTGACGCGAGTTTAACATTTTTTACCCATCCCCAAAAATGCACAACGACGCTAAAGAACTTTTCACTTCAAAATAATGATTATCGAAATTGGATGTTACTCGTATTTAGGGGTAGAAAACAGTTTTCTCCTATTTGCATATAAGTGTGCGCAACAAAGTTTCTCTTAATTAATCCCAGAGTTGTGAGAAAGGCCATCCAGGAGCGATGTGTGCAGCCCGCATCCGCTCTCTCCCTGTGATATTGCAGCTCAAGTGTACACTTTTATCTTAAGTTTTAAATTATTACAGCGGTGCACCTTGCAGACGTCGGGAACAAAATAAAATAACGTAATATTATCTTAAGAGTCTATAGTTAAAGAATTAATGCGGCATTGGAGGCGCTGTTGTCTTTATTTTATTAGTTTAATAAACGAAACTTTAGTTCCCATTTTTTGCCGCGATATTTCTTTATCCGAACCAACATAATAGATCACTGATCCAAACAGACTAATTACAACTGTTGGCGACCATACCTCTTATTTGTTTTATTTTTACGACATTCAAATAGGTACTTCCAGTTATTGTCACGGAAAAACAAACATTTATTTTTTCTTTAAATTTTGTAATAAATATGGCCAGTAAAGTCTGACCAATTACGTACATACTGTCATTAACAGCATTGTCCCATATTTGTGTTTCTTCAAAGTAGGTAATTAATGGTAATATTGTTTCAATTAACTGTTGTAACTAAACTAGAGTCGGTGTAAATAGAGAACTGTAGTTTAACGTCTGGAAGTATTAACTACTATGTAATTCTATGGTCTCGACTGAACAAAATAATAAAATAAGGAAAGCAGCGGCCTCAGTACCACATTATTTCTTTAGTTGAACTATTTCATTCAAAAATAAAAATGAATTTTGAAGTGTTGATTGATTTATTGATTCACATAGTTATAATTCAGTCCAGTTTATTTTTTAATTGACGGAATAAGTTTTATATCATTTTTCAAAATATTTTTAAATATCAGATAATATTATTTTTAAGAATTTAATTTAGTGTTGTATTGTAACAGCGTTCACAAAATACTGGAGCTACATTTTTGAATCGCTCCTATATTACCGCATACGGATATGAATCACTATCGAACGATATTCAAGAAATCGTTCACTCGCAAACATTCACATCACGTCTTGCGAACACAAGTGAACTCAACCATTCGAATTTTAATTCCAACGACAAAGAAAATCTCTATTAAAAATTATTAGAAAATTGTATTAAAAAAAATTGCGCCTGGATATACCCAAAAATGTAACTAAAGTAGTCATTTTCAAAAGTAACAAATCAATTGTTAATAAATCTTGCGAGAATGATGAATGATGATGATTGAAATTTTGTCCAGTAGCATCCTACTTTTTTCAAATATGAATGATGAGATGCTATTGAACCGATTTTGTCTGCTACATATTACTTTATAAGCTTTTATAAATATCAATAGAATAAGTACAATACAAGGTAAAATAAAAATATATCTCAGTCCGTATGTTCTGCTCAATGTTACTTTATTTGTTCCAATTTAGTGAAATTGATACAATGTTAAAAAATTGTAATTATTATAAGTTGCTTTTACTGAAAACGTGGCATATTTTTTTAATGATTCACCCGCTGATTAAGGCCTATATTAATATTTTGAGTGGCTCACCTCGACTGGAGGTGACTCATTAATAAAATCGACTTACATATAACATAGTGCCCTAAGCATAGTGCCTATACGATTGTGATTTTGAATATTTTGTTTTTTTTAGCATATTGTATTTTGTGGGTGCGGTAATGCGACAGTGGCGCCGCCGCTACCACGTGGCACTTCACCGAACAGTTAAAGGTTGATGAAATTATTATTAAAGACCGTGTTGACCAAATCTGTTTTTTTATTTGGATGATTTATTTATTTATTTGTTCTTAAAAAGGAAGATCAATTTTTAAATAAGCCTGTGCTGTGTGTTGTGTTATGAGCTAGAATTAGTTTCAGCTAAGTATAGGGAAGATGCTACTTACCAATACCAACTTATTCAGCAGAAGGAATGTGTATACCAATAGCGCTGAACTTCTGCTGCCAGGACCAACCCACTCCCTTCCAAAACCCTTTTTCAAAAAAAAAAAAAAAAAAACAATTTTTAGTATATATTGCAATTCGCAGTAAATTATTTGACCGCCTATTTAAGTCATTGGTCTCTATGCTATTTATTTCATTGGGAAACTGATGATTACTTCATCTCTCAACGAAGTACTAAGTGAGTCTTGCGAGAGCACTCTCAACTCACCATTTATTATGGAATCTAAGAAATAGCGTAGAGTTCGGGGGCAGGCGAGGGAGGAGGGAACACGGAGGACGCATATTTATTGGGTAAAGAAAACGAGTGGTTAGGCAGATTTATTCAACTTTATTATACATAATAATTTGTAACATACTACCTCTGACGCGCGACCGTTTCGGATGTGAAAATATTATCATTCTGTAATATAGAATAACATCAATCTATAAAGGTATAGCGGCTAAAACTCATTGACTGGTTCTAGGTATTAGGCCGCTGTTACCAGAATATGTAGTTGCGGGTAGGTAAGTATAATTGTCACTTAATCTATTTTAGTAACATTTGAAAGGCTGCAAGTGCAATGATATCGATGAATATAGTAAAATATAAACTACGTAATTATGTACACACGAAAACTCTTTTAAAGAAAAAAACCTGCCTACATCGAACACCCTCCGGTACCTGGTGCGAGTTTTTATTTTAGACAACGATATTACATCGACGCGCCTGTGGTTTTAGACCTAGTCAAACTTTCTTATTTTATTGTAAATATATATACGAAATCGGAAGCACGTCATATGGCTGCACTCTCGCTGCATGATTTTGACTCCACGCAATATTGTAATATACGTTAGGAAAAATCGCACCAGGTTCCCAGAAATGGAGGGTGGTTGTTTCCGCTTACATTCAAAATTATAGATTTATGCGGGTACATAAACGTATAATTTGACTGCCCGCGGAGCGCTACGCCTAAGGTGGCGGGCGCGGTGTCGCCGACACAGAATGCTCATCATTGATCGTGGATTCGTTGCAGTCTTGCGGCGATCACAAGCACGCGTGGCCTCGCCTTACTCTGTCCTGCACAATCATTTGTCAATCGGTCGGAAACTATATCTTTATTTCGGCCATTCTGTATGGAAATGACAGAAATGGAGATATAGTTTCCGACCCGATTCTAAATCCGAGAAGTTGTGAACCCTGAATTGTGAGGCCTACTGAATAAGTCCACTGCATGCGGTACGTAAGCTGAGCACTAGCAGTGGGCACACCGGGCTTACAACCGCCTTTGCCCCTTTAGTAATCGAATCACAATTGTTTGCCAACGCTCAACTTACATGTCGGTCCGTAAGGTTACAGAAAGTGACGACTGGATGACTACTAGTACATGTGACGTCTCGTTCACGACTAGAGATACATGCCGTTGACGAGGTAGTCGGCATCGTGCGCGAACGGCTTGCCGCGTCGCAGACGGCGGCGTGCGGCACGCGCGCGACACGCCAGCGTGCCGCCCAGCGTCGCTGTCAGACCCAACCCTGCAATACAAGCAAGGCACACATTTACAATAGTCACTGACCTAAACGTCGAACTATTAGTTCCTGTCATATGTAGCGTGCAATAGGGGGTGCGGGTGGGCCGGGCCCACCCTAGAAAAATACCCTTCCTCATACATAAAATAAGTTCATCCTCAATTACCGAAACCGAAAGCAGTCTTCAAACAAAAAGCTAAAATAATTACCTACGCCGCCGCGAACAAAAATCCTTCTTTTCTTTTAAGTTATTAAAATATCCTTCGTATTTTTGAGCCATGTCAGTACTGTGGCAGCAAATTAGCATATGGGTATGTTTTTATATGATCGCCTACAATCCTAAACAGCTTGACCCATTTTGATATGCGATGTGTCGTTAGATTTGCTAGAACTCCAACGAGCTTTTTCGTAATTAATAAGTAATTTCGCTAGAATTATTCTAAATAATGCGCATCTATAGTCTTTAACAGCGGTTTTGCCCATACTTTCTCATAAAACCGTATGTTTTTAATTTTCCATTAAGTCCTAAGTTTAAATTTAATTAGGAACAATAAATTTGCAATCAATGCATTGAAATTTGGTTGTATTTATAATTTTTGATACCGTAAAAGTCGTTCATTATCCTGTCGGGAATTTCATTTTTCTCTTAAATCAGATACTTGATTGGTTCATCTGGGCCATTTAAACCTAGGACATGTTAACAAGATCAATGAATCAAATCAGTTCCAAGATTTAATTTTAAAAACCTTCTAAATTTTTGCGCTCGCTTCGCTCGTGCATTTTTACTATTTTAACATAGAAATACTGTGGGCTCACTGATACAAGTGATAAAGCATATTACTTTATAAATACTACTAAAATTTTAAAAAGTGTTCAAAAATGTTCGCACTCGCTTCGCCCGCGCCTGATTAATTCCTATTAAGTAATAGGAAATAATCAGGCGCGGGCCGCCTGACTGATACCCGGCCGCATAAAGAAGGAGAATTATATTTTTCGAGTGAATGAATGTTTGTATACTATGAGTATGTTACTATATGATCGCCTACAAGCCTAAACGAAAAAAACCTGAAATCTAAACTAGAATTATTCTAAATAATGCGCATTTATAGTTTTTACAGTGGTTCAGCGATTACTTTCTCATAAAAACGTACACTCGACAACATATTAAAGACTGAAGATATATTAAAAGACTGGTTTTCTGCAGTCGGGTATTTTGTTTTTCTTTTAGTATAACATACTTACTTGTTTATTTGTATTAGCCATGAAAGTGCCGTGAACTTGCTAATACAAACAAATAATTCACAAAAAATAATCACTAAGCAAAAATTGTTTCCTGACTGACAAGAAAGTAGCGCGTATCTTGTAGGTATGTTTGTAATTTTCTATAAAGTCATAATTATTTTTGATAGCGTAAAAGTAGTTCTTATTATCCAGTCGGGTATTTCATTTTTAGGGTTCCGTACCCAAAGGGTAAAAACGGGACCCTATTACTAAGACTTCGCTGTCTGTCTGTCTGTCTGTCTGTCTGTCTCCAGGCTGTATCTCATAAACCGTGATAGCTAGAAAGCTGAAATTTTCACAAATGATGTATTTCCGTTGCCGCTATAACAACAAATACTAAAAATTAAAAAAAAAATATATTAAGGAGGGGTCCCCATACAATAAACGTGTTTTTTTCGTATTTTTTTGCTCAATATTAAAAACGGTAACAGGTAGACGCTTCAAATTTTCACAGAATATTTACTTGTATATTACCTTTCAAAATAAATAATTAAATAACAATAAAGTAAATATTAAATGGGGGCTCCCATACAACAAACGTAATTTTTAAGCAATTTTTTCTCGATCTTAATTAACAGGTAGAAACTTGAATATTTGTAAGTAAATATTTAGAAATATATTAACTATAAAAATAAATACCTAATCTAATACATAAAAACTCACAAAATGATAATAATCCGTGCATCTAAATGCGGTGGTAAAGTTTCCGGCAGCCTAGTGGTGAGACCATCTGACTTGCGATCCGCAGGTCCTGGGTTCGAATCCCACGGCACGCACCTCTGTCTTTTCGAAGTTATGTGCGTATTGTTGATTGCCGCCAACTTCAAACGGTGAAGGAAAACATCGTGAGGAAACCTACATGTCTGAGAGTTCTCAATGATCTTGAAGATGTGTGAAGCCTGCCAACCCGCACTTGGCCAGCGTGGCAGACTATGGCCTAACCCTTCTCACAATGAGAAGATGGCCCGTTCCCAGCAGTGGGACAGTTTGTACAAACAGGGCTGTTAAAAAAAAAAAAAAACGCGGTGCGAGCGCCGCGCCGCGGTGTGGTGGTGGCGCGAGCGCGAGGCGGTTGCCAGGCAACGGCCGCGTGGGTAGCGGGGGAGGTAACATCACGGAGCGAGCCATTACCGCGCGTATTCGCGCGAGCGTCGTTATGCTGCCCGGATGTGTATCGAAAACCTACCTATAAGTTTGCAATTTACTACTTGGAATTTCGTTGATTTCTCGTTATTTTATAAACAGAACTAAACTTTGTAGTATTATAGATGATAGTACGGAACCCTTCGTGCGCGAGTCCGACTCGCACTTGGGCGATTTTTTCTTTTATCACAGATACTTGTATGCTTTATCTGGGCCACAAAAACCTAGGACACGCGAACAAGATCAATAAAACAAATTACTTCCAAGATTTAATTAAAAAAACCTATTGAAATTCTGCGCTCGCTTCGCTCGAGCATTTTTACTAATTTAACATAGAAGTACTGTGGGCTCATAAATACGAGAAATAAAGCATATTACTATAAAACATTACAAAATTTTTAGTGCTCGCTTCACTCGCGCATTTTATTACCTATGGTTAACACATTCCTTGCTCACCACTCGGATCCGAGTGGGGCGGGGCTATAGTAGCGGCGCCTCCCACTCGGATCCGAGCGTGCGTCCCGTTCATTTTGTAGTAGTCAGTAAACCGCCGGCGTTTGAGGCAGTCAACGTTGCTCTGCGCGGCCACTCTGTACTTAATCAAAATTCGCCTAAAAAAATTTGGTTCCCAGCTGAAGTGAAGGGTCTGCAGGGGACGAAGAATGTGTTAAACGCTGAACCCCTCTCCCCTGCCGCGCCGTGGCCGGCCGATTCATGGCTTGTGCCATGCCCTCCCCCAAGGAAAAATCCGTAGCTAGGGCCAATGGTTCCTGTCATCGATAAAAAGCTTCGAAGCTTCGGCTGTGAAGATATACCTACGCGCTGCGGGACGGAGGAAGCCAACTAATTTTATCATACAATACCACTGCGCGCGCCGCGCTCTCGGCTAGCCCTCGCCAAACAGACACGAAAATTTACTTCTTTACTCTGTGCTTCTGTCTTTTTCTGTATATTTATGTCAACGGTGAGTGGTATGCTGTAGTGGTAGGTTGGTAGGTATGAGTAGGTAGGTACCGAGTACGAGGAGTAGAACGGCGGCCGGCGGCCGCTCGCTGAGTCCGTCGTGGTCGTCGCCCTCCGCCGACGCTAGGTGGCGCTCCGCCGACACGGAACCCTCGCCGCCCATACCCGCGGCCCCACCACCGGCTCGCACTGCTCCCGCGCCTGTAGCTTCCTACAACACCATCCTTCCAATTAATCTACACTATACTTGAGATAGCTCAATTGACTAGAAGCAATGTATTTAATGCAATTAAATTACTAAGTACATATAAAATATACACAGTTACTTTTTTTAATGTAAATAGTGGGTTGTAGGTTATTTAGAGGGGTAGGCTAGGAGACAGCAAGTGGTAGGTGCTAACGGTATACTCGCTACCACTTGTTATCCAGAGGGATGGGTTAAATGGGTCGGGGGGTTGGTGCCCCTAGTGCTTGGGATTGTGGTTGGGAGGTTTAGTAGGTTGGAGGTAGTGAAAGAAGAGGGTTGGGTGACACATTGTTACTGTACCTACATCCGCAACTGTAAACAATATACTAGAACCACGTGTCAACAGCTGTGTAACATGCGTCATCTACATTAACAGCACCGGCGCGGCAAGCAGCAATCTGTATACTATGGTCCTTCGAGCCGGATGAACTGGACTGACATTTTGTTTATTGTAGGCTGAGCTATATACAGTCAGAGATTAGGTACGTTCCTTGGAACATAGGTGTTAATGAAATAGAAGGCGTTACGCAATGAAGTGGTACTAACATCATGCTTGTGTGGGTGTGCTTCGAGGACAGGCACCGGCGGGTGCGGCGCTGGGTCGCGGGGCGGCGCAGGGCGCGGCTCCTCGCGCAGGTCGGGCGGCGCAGGCGGCGCGCTGGCGGGCGGCGGCCGTGCCGATGGGCCCTTCTTGGCGCTGTCGCGGAGCGTGGCACCACGCCCGCCGCCGTACGGCACACCCACCTCCGGCATCGTCTGCGACGGGATGTACACCGGCATCTCCTGCGACACCGGCAGCATACATAGTTTTAGGTGCCGCTTGTTTTCTAATTTTAAATTGCCGCCTCTAAATCACTGAAAAGGCTCTGTTATGGCACGGACACGCACACACCGAGCATGTAACTTAAAGGACGCCGCGCAACCCTCACCTACAGTGTTGCAGCAAACCCTTAGAAATTACAAAAATCTGCGGGAAGCAGCTTTACGAGTTTCGCACCGTCGGTTACACATGCTCGACCCATGCCATGTCATGCCATACCAGGGTAATACTACGTCAGCTTCATATATTGGGGAAAGCTTCCATTAGCTTCGCTTACCATCAGGCGAGTTTGCGGTCAAACGAAGATCTACTTAGTATAAAATATGAAGAAATATAAGAAAATCGGTCTCACGGGGTCAGGTCTCGGCGGCACGGGCCAGGCGCGGTGCGGTTCCTCCCACTCGCGCGCATACTCCCCGCCGCCCGTGCCCCACACCCCCACCGCGCCGCTCTCGGCGCCTGCACACACACCATACACATAACATCGCACACAGTGTTCTAGTAGAAGATTTTTCACCAAACCCTCTTAAATCACTCCCACCCTCTCCGACAACAAAGGAAAGGTGTATACCGACAGCGCCGATCCTTTGCTGACAAAACACCCTCCTTCTCCTATTCCCAACAAACACCTTTTTCAAAAAAAACGGACAAGTGCGAGTCAGACTCGCCCACCGAGGGTTCCGTACAAACTAATAGATAAAAGGGGGAAATTATATATTTTTGTATATTTTCCTTGATAAACCGAAAAATATACATTATAAAAATATTTAAAAACCTGTTTTAGCTTGTACTAATGAAGCTCTTTCTTAAGATACCCCACATGAAACGGTTAAAGCATTTTAAAATTTGGACCCTCCTTCCTTGCTTAAATAACCTATTTTTTTTCGATTAAATTAATAAAACCGGCCAAGTGCGAGTCGGACTCGCGCACGAAGGGTTCCGTACCATTATCTATAAAAAAGGGTAAAAAAAACATGTCTGTTGTATTTGCCCCCCTTAAATATTAATTTTATTTTAGTTTAATTATTTATTTTTAAAGTGAATAATATAACTCAATGTTCTGTGAATATTTCAAGTGTCTACCTGTTGCCGTTATCAATATCGAGCAAAAAAATCACGTTTGTTGTATGTTTGTTTGCTCGTTTTTTTCGCTCGCCCTTAAATATTTATTTTATTCTGGTAGATTGTAATTACATATGTAAGTACTTAAATAAGGCTTTTATTCTGTTTTTTTTTTTTAGTTTTTTTTGTTATAGCGGCAACAAAAATACATCATCTGTGAAAATTTCAACTCTCTAACTAACTATCACGGTTCATGACGGACGGACGGACGGAAAGACGGACAGACAGCGACGTCTTTGTAAATAAGGTTCCGTTTTGCCCTTTGGGTACGGAACCCTAAAAATTTACACGGAACCCTAAAAATGTACAGTTTTCGGATTTTTGTACTATACGAGTATACTCGTAAGACAATACTTCTTGCCAAATTTCACAGTTATAGGTCAACGGGAAGTACCCCATAGGTTTTGATTCCCTCGCGAGTGTCGAAATATGCGTTTTTGAGACATATTCGGCTGCAACTTTTTTTTATGAAAACTGAGAAGTTTGATTTTTTTTCTCTGCGACAAGAGACTATGGATCTGCGTATATGGTTTTAATTTTAACTAGATACCTTTACGCGTTCCCGAGATACAGGTCTTGACAGACGGACCGACGGACAGACGGACAACCAAAAGAACTTATAAGGGTTCCGTTTTTTTTTTCCTTTTGAAAAAGAGTAGAAAATTCTTGCAGTATTAGTATCTGGGGCAATACCGAACGATACCGGTTATTCAACAGAAGCACTTGTGTGCAAGTAGTTTAAAAAAAAAAAGTTCACAAACAATCTTATGCAAAAATATTATCTACCTACGAGCTAGAAACGTGTATTATGCATAAGTCCCTAATACATTAAATTTACCTACAATTACTGCAAATTATCACATACTCGTATAAACATAAGATATTGTTTTCAGTGAAATTTCTGGGTGAAAAGGTTTATCATCCAATATTTCATATTTCAGAGTGACCAGCATTGGTAGTGTCATGAGGTGAGATAGCAGTGTCATGAAGTGAGGTGATAGTGTCGCCAGCTGAGGTGGTAGGTTGTGACGTGAGACGAGGTATTAGTGTCATGAGGTGAGGTGGTTGTGTCGTTAGGTGAGATGGTTGTGTCATGAGGTAAGGTGGTAATGACTTAAAGTGAGGTGGTTGTGTCGTGAGATGAGGTGGTTGTGTCGTTAGATGAGATGGTTGTGTCGTGAGGTGAGGTGGTAATGACTTGCAGTGAGGTAGTTGTGTCGTGAGATGAGGTGGTAGTGTCGTGAGGTGAGATGGCAGTGTCATGGAGTGAGGTGATGGTGTCGTGAGATGAGTGGTAGTGTCGCGAGGTGAGGTGGTAGTATGGTAGTGTCGTGAAGTGATGTGGTACTGTCGTGAGGTGAAATGGTAGTGTCGAGAGATGAGAAGTAGTGTCGTGAGGTGAGGTGGTAGTGTAGTGAGGTGAGATAGCAGTGTCATGAAGTGAGGTGATAGTGTCGTGTGGTGAGGTGGTAATGTCATGCAGTCAGGTGGTTGTGTAAGTTAAGTAAGTAAGTAAAGATACTTGCCCGGCTGCTGCGGCCAGACATGGCGCGGCCACGCGGCGGCGGCGGCGGGCTCGAAGGGAGCGTACCCGCCGCCTTCCGCCTCCTGTAACAGGCCGCCCTTGTGGCTGAAGATGTGCGACCCGCCGCCGCCGTCTGTCACGTGAACACATGACACATTACAACGGCAATGCCTTGATTCACACTAACTCAAACTAGGTGCGCCCCGTGGTTTCACCAGCGTAGTGATAAAAAACGGTGATGATAAAGATCATAAAATGTAGCATATTTTATGTCCGTCTCCTAGTCCTCAGTTATATCTGTACAAAATTTCATGACATTTCATTCTGTCGTGAAAAGTTAACAAACGGACAGAGAGAAAAACAGAGATTTACTTTTTCTTTTATAACTACTACTTGTGACGATTTATCGTAAGGCTTGTGTGGTGCCTGTGTATGTACTTAGGTGACAATTAAGCGTGGAAAGAGACGGCGTCGCGTCGATAATTGAACGTTCTGACAGAGTATGGCCATGAAACTTAATTATAGATACTCAGCCATGAAAACAATCAATCGTAAAAATCGTAGAAAAGGCAAGTTATGTTGTTCTGTCCGAGAGTAAAGTTGGAGTGGGAACTGACCGGGTGGCGCGGCGTACCGTCGCGGCGGCTGCGCCTGCGCCAGCCGGTGCGGCCAGCGCTCGGGCGCGGCGTCCTGCGGCGGGCGCGCCGGTGTCGGCGGCGCAATAGGAGGCGAGCGCGGCGCCGCGACCGGCGCCGGCGGGCAACCCAGCTCCGGCGCCTCGTCGCTGCCGTCCGCACACTGCGGCACGCCGTCGCACGCGTTATATACGGCGATGCACTCGCCGCCACGCCGGCACTCGAACTGATATCGGCTGCACCGACCTACCGGAGCTGCACACAATGGTTATTTTCTTTGCTGCACAGTTGCACACATATACGATACTTTTCTATTTGATACTAGCTATTACTCGTGACTTAGTACATGAAACAAGTAAATTTAGAAAACTGAAAAACCCTCAACAAACAAAACGGCTGAATCGATTTTGATGAATCATAGATAAGAACACTCGATGAAATCCTCTATGAAACAAATTTAAATCAACATCGGTCGGAAAAAATTTACATTGTTTTGATCACCTTAATTCATATCTGTCCCAAAAATTTTACATACGTGGTGCATGGTGTGTGAGGGGGTCGGGCGCGAGGACGGGCGGCGCGGCGGCGGCGGTAGGGGGTTGCGGCGGGGGCGCGGGGGGCGCCGCGCTCGTAGTGCTCGTGCTGGACGTCGTGCTCGCCGCGCTCCTGGCAATCATCACGAACACACATCTTATCAGTTTAAGTATATATAGTAAGCGTTTGTAGAAATAGAAACGTTTGCCACTTGTCTTGTCTTCGTCTGCTGCTGGTATATCTTTTTCTTCTTTTTAGGGTTCCGTACCTCAAAAGGAAAAAAACGGAACCCTTATAGGATCACTTTGTTGTCCATCTGTCCGTCTGTCAAGACCTGTATCTCGGGAACGCGTGAAGGTATCGAGTTGAAATTAAAACTATATACGCAGATACATAGTCTCTTGCTGCAGAAATAAAAATCAAACTTCTCAGTTTTAATAAAAAAAAATACAGCTGAATATGTCGCAAAAAAACGCATATTTCGACACTCGCAAGGGAATCGAAACCTATGGGGTACTTCCCGTTGACCTATAACTGTGAAATTTGGCAAGATTACATTGTCATATAGTTCCTACACATAAAGGTAAGAATCTGAAACTGTACATTTTAATTTAATAAAAATAAATAGGGTCTTCATGCAAGGAAGGAGGGTCCAAATTTTAAAGTGCTTTAACCGTATCATGTGGGATATCATATGAAAGAATTTCATTAGCACAAACTAAAACAGTTTTTTAGTATTTTTACGATGTATATTTTTCGGTTTATGAAGGAAAATATAAAAAATATATAATTTATCCCTTTTATCTACTAGTTTGTACGGAACTCTGTGGGCGAGTCTAACTCGCACTTGTCCAGTTTGTTTTTTGTATTGGACCACGTGATTAGCGATTGAGACTTATTGAGATTATTTAGAATTTTAGATATCGTCAAGTTTCTTGTTTAATAATACAAGGTACCGGAGGCTGGCGAGCTGGTGCTCCCGGTGTGCGCGTTGCTCCGCATCCTGCAGCTCCGCGAGCCGGCGGCTCAGCGCCAGCACGCCACTGCTGAAGTTGGAGTGCGCCGTGAACTTGCACCGGAAGTCTTCCGGCGGGCCGCAGTTGAATAGGTAGCAGCTGCCTGGACCCTGCGACAAATACGCCGCGCGTCATTATGTAAACATCTACTAATGTAATATTATTCTCTGTGTATTTAATGTTTCTGTTTTGTGTCTTTTAATAATGTGTTATCTATCTATAAAATCTATCTACTACTCTAGAATAGTTTGCTATTCTAGAACACTGAACGCCTCTCTTTATAAATACTTTGAGAAAACTAAAAACCCCTAACATACAAAATACAAAACGGCTGAACCTATTTTGATCAAACATAGATAAGAACACAATCGATCGAATCCTCTATATCAAACTTATAGTTTGATAAAGAGGATTATGATATATGTATGATTCTGAGGATAGCACCCCTCTTTTTTGGTTGGGGGCTAAAAAACCGAGAGAAATGAAGCTCGGAAAAACATATATAGAGATATTTACTTAGGGAAAAGAAAAACCATTCTAAGAAATGGTTTTCTAAAGGAAGGATGGTTATGTTTTTAAACTGCAATAGATCACTACATTACTTTTATCATCGATCCAGCCAGTTATTCCCTGCTGAGTGCTGCCAATAGTACCTTAATGCTAAATGCCAGTTTGTCAGGATTAATAGGTTCTACGCAAATAAACATTGACGATTGAAGATTCACATGCACGTTTCAGTTTGTTTATCATTCTAAGTTCTCAAAATAAAACGAACTCGAAGATGCGGAGGATCGATATGTACAGTTGAATAGCGAGCGAGACATGTTACCTTCTCCTCATAGACGAAGACATCGCACGCGTCGGTCTCACAGCACAGGCGCAGGCACTCTGCGCGCGCGCCCACGTCCAGCTCGGAGAGGTACCGCGCGCCCATCTCTCGCGACTCCTCGGTGCGGATAATCTTGTCGCGCTGCACGTCGAAGCGTGCGCCGCACGCGGCGGGGTCGAGCTCGCGCGCGCCCACCGCCGCGCCTACCACTAACCACCATGCCCACGCGACTCTACCCATGTGGCGGAGGACTCGCTTCCTGTTCCTAGAGCTCGATTCGGAGCGGATGCTCCGTGGCGAGGATCCTCGACACTTCCGAGAAATGAAGGACGTGGCGGACGGCGGCGCGTTGTGGCGCGTACGGTCGATATGTCCGCGCATGCGCACAACACGGCCGGAGCCTCGCTCGTTACCGGGTCTCGCTATGTGGACCAGTTATTTAATGAAATTGAAAATGGACCTGAAACTATGGTTAACTGTTATTCGTAGACCTGAAATGAATGTTTATAATTTATTTTTAAATTGATTTAAATTACCACAAAGTCAGCTCATTTCGGCATATAAATAGAATAGGTACTTGCTTCAGGTAAGGTAGATACTTACATACAAATGTAAATAGGGCCAAAAATTCTCTGCTTACATAATCTAAAATGTTTTAAAGTCATACTCAAATCTATTGTCTATATTATAACATTATGGGAAGTGTAAAACGGCCGGCGGCCGCAGATTGCTTCCTGTTACATAGGGCCTCGACAGGTGGTCTTCCTAGATCGAGTCTAGTGGAGTCCAGTGACACGGGGCGGTCACGTCGGAGCTCGCGAGTGAACGCACGGCCGCCGGGAGCAGTGCGCAGCGCGGCGGCGCGGCGTCGCGCGGCTGCTGCGCGCGGCAGTGTGGCGCGACCGGCGGCCGCAGCCCCGCCTCATGTCGCTGTTCTTCAAGTTCAGGAGTGGCGTGAGTACCGCCACCCTCTCGTGTAACGCTCCTTTGCTTTGCTTGTCATGTCCCCGCCGAGCGATCTGCTGTCGCTCGGCGATATTTAGAGGCCCGCGCCTAAGTGTTGCATCGACCCACATCCGCCGCGGCGTCTTCATCCGCGCTTTTGCCCACGTTACACCTGTCTTCGCCTACACTTTTACACTTATAATTTGTTCATGACTGAAGTCTATTTTCAGATGTGATTCTTGAAGAACCTTGATATCATTCAGTTAATTGGTATTATTTAATTTACGAAAATGTGATCGATAACATTCCGATGTGTACTGCATGCACACATCTGTATGTGATATTAACTATTATACGTAGAGAGGTTTTCCCCGGATCTGCGTGGCAAGCCTTAAGTAAGGGAATCTCCCGACTTGTCTTCAGTAGCGACATGTCGGGCATCGCTGTTAGACGCTAAGTATCGTGACTTGTGAACACTGGCACTGTCATCCTGTGTTTAGAAAGTGCAACACCAAAATATATAAGACCAAGATACTAAGCCGAGAACTAAGATTTGCCATGCTTTTACTTCATATTCAATGAGTATAACCTCTCTGTAGATAAAATCTCATTGGTTGTCATATTTCCGGTGTTCCTGTTCGCACCTACGGAACCACGCAACACCCGCGGCGCAACTCGCGATAATGCGGTTGACATTTTTATTTTCTCCCGTTGCTTAGATTGCAAATAGTAACATGCATAAATTAATCTATGGTATCACGCTTTATCAAAGGGATCATGTAAACAATTAACCACCAGAGAAAATCAAATGAAACGATAAGAAAATATATATGTTACAGTTAAAATAAAACCCGTTTTTAGATATAACGCGTTTTCCCTAGTTAGAACTAGTTTTCACTAAATGCCTTTGTTGAAACTAGAATTAACTAGTGAAAACTAGAATTTACCACTAATATTTTTGATTTTCAGTTAAAACTAGTTGTTACTAATCTAATCTAACCTAACCTAACTAAAACATACCCCCCCCCCCCCCACTCCCCCCCTACCCTCTTCCCTTTTTCCTCCCCATCATCGTATCCTTATCCAAGGGAAACAGTGTGTGAGTAACCCATTAGCCCCTCTGTTTCCATAGTCCCCTCCTCCCAAAAAACTCAAAGACTTAGGTTACACTCAAAAAGAGGAGTATGTTATAAATTTGACGTGTGTATGTCTGTCTGTGAAAACGTAGCTCTGAAACGGATGGCCCGATTTTGATCTATGTATTTTTTTTTGTTTGAAAGAGGAATTGATTTCATCGAAGTGTTCTTAGCTATGTTTCATCAAAATCGGTTCAGTTGTTTTTTGTCGGGGGTTTTTGAGTTTTCAAAACTTATACTTGTTTTTCAAATTAGAGATGCGTTCGCGAAATACTCTAACACTATAAGAGCATTTTTTTTGTTAGATTAGATTTCAAGTGGTCCCACCCTTGTCAGCTAAAATGGTTGGTGTTGGAAATGTGAAAAATGGCCGTAGATGATAATTTCGTGCAAATGCCACCATAATAAATTGTATTTTTATAGTGTCAACGAAGAAGCCCGTTTTAATACCACATAGGTATTGCGATGCGTAACTACAGGACCCTACATGGCACGTGACCCGTCTCGCCCTTTGTAGATTTTTTGTTTGCTTTCTTATCACGGATTTTCCGAGCCTATTTTTAGGTATATACCTACTACGGAAGCCTGTTTTTCTGTTCTTCCAACAGTCAGCGCAGAGCACTACCATCGAATTCTGAAACGGACTTAGGTAAATTTGGAATGGATACTGATCCTGTTGGAAAGCGGGTAAAACCGTTGGGCACAGCTAAATATTCATATTCATATTCATTTAATGCGTAAGTCTCATTTACATGTCAATTTCTATAAATTATAATTTTTTTATAAATCAAAAATTATTAATTCTAAAAATAATAATAATAAATAGTAGGTAAATAATATAACATTGCAATGTCATAATAATAAAATAATATTGTACTGTTGTACTTTAGTCAACCGAACTCTTCAAAAAGTCATTATAACTATAAAACGTCTGCTCGATAAGCCACCGCTTCAGCCTACACTTGAAGCATGCTAAGCTTGACGCTGAGGTGATACTGCTGGGTAGCTTATTATAAACTGTCGGACCCATGAAATGTGTCAGTTTGTTAGATTTTGCCAGTCTGCTCCGAATTTGTTGAAGCTGCCCTGCACGTCGGGTGGCGGGTGCATGTAGGTCTCCGAGTTTTACATAACTGTCTAAATTGTTCCTCACATACAGCGCCACTTGTAGAATGACAATACAAGGCAGCGTGAGGATTTTTAATTTCTTAAAGTGCGGTGCTGCCGACTCGTCACTACTAATGCCGACAATCGCGCGCACAGCTCTCTTCTGGAGACGAAATGCGCACTCCCAATCCGCCGCGAGGCCGTATAGCTCGGCGCCATACTGTAGCAGCGAGTGCACGGTTGCAAAGTACCTAGCACGTTCGTGCCACCTGCACCGATACGACTCGTGCCACACGACGAAGTGCAAAGCAAGCACTCGCAATTTTGCCACATAATTTGTGTATGTGTGCTCGAACCCTAAGAAATTAGTTACCTCACTATGTCTTAACAGGACGTCATTCACTTAGATTTTTAAGCACCTATGCTTTTTACCCGACAGGTCAAAGTGAGCATAATGAGTTTTACTTAGATTCAGAGCCAGCCCATTTACTCGAAACCAGCTAGCTAGCTGAGAACCAGTTTCGTTTAGTCTTATTTCCAGCTCATCTACCGTGGGAGCAGTGACTATCGCGGCCACATCGTCAGCATACATCAGGACTTCAGCAGATGTTATGGCATCAGGAAGATCATTTAAGAGTAGTGAAAACAGGACATTTGAGACTGACGATCCTTGCGCTACTCCCATGGAAGATCGCAAGGGGTCAAATTTTACAGTTCCCCCGTTTGCAACTACAATCTGGGACCTGTTTCGAAGCAAACTCGTTGCCAGTGCCAAAGCAGTACCCCTTATCCCGTAATGTTCTAGTTTGGCGGCAAGCACGCCGTGGTCGGCAACATCGAATGCCTTTGATAGGTCGCAGCATACCACGGCCACTTGCTGCCTGTCCTCACGGGCACCGACAATGCGCCGGACAAGCTCCCGCGTCAAAGACGTAGTGGACCTTCCCGCCCGATATGCGTACTGCCGGTCCGTCACCTGATCAGCCTCAGTAAGGAAAGCAGTTAGACGCGAACTGAGGCCATTTTCAAAGATTTTTGCGACGGCGGGGATTATGGACACGGGTCTGTATGCGTTGATGTCCTCTCTTTTACCCTTCCCTTTGAATATGGGCGTCACTTTCGCGGCTTTTAGGGTTTCAGGATAGTCTCCTTCTTGTATACAAGAGTTGAATAATTCCGCTAAAACCGGCACAATCGGAACTGCCGCTATCCTGAATAATTTCGTATTCAGACCGTAAACATCTTTGGACGTTTTTGGAGGAATTCGCGAAGTTATGATTCGATAGACTTCATCAGCAGTGAACGGTCGAACTCTCCAAGAGCGGTCGGCGCGCGATCTCACCATGTTCAATACGGCGAGAGCACTGGTGACAACGGCACGAGGAGCGCTACATGCCGTCGCTGCCGTTAAAAATGTAGCATATTTACTAAATTTAAGGCGGATTTTATACAGGAGAACGAGGTTCCGTCGCTATTTTTAATGGCGCTTGTAAAATCTAAATTCGTAGAATTATTTTTCCCTCTTTCTAAATTTACAACCTTCCACATACCTTTACATAGATTCCCACATTTGTCAATTAAATTTGTATAATAATTAGATTTAGTGTTCGTCAATAAATAATTATATTTCAATAGGTACCTATATGCATACATAGGTATTTTAATGTAAAGTGAGTAGGTACACATTATATACGCTCCTTGTTGGGCAGTCGAGTAAAAAGGTACCTATGTCACTAAAGCCACAGTCATACCTCTAAAGAAGATACTGAGATTGACATCACATCACAGCCTGTGATCACAGCAGACGAAAAGGAGAGAATGCGCGCTGTGTCGCCCACCCGCACGGTATCAGCTGCTTGCTGTCAAATGATCACATACTTTATGATCAAAGAGTACCTTTTATATACGGGTATTTATCATGATCACGGCGCTCGCGCCGCCCGCCGCCCGCAGACCGCGCCGCCAGTATTCAGTGAGTGGTCGCGTAGATAGGTTGTGTGCGTCTGGTCGGCAGGAGCGTTCGTCGCGTGTCTTCGTGTTTCGACAAACCAGGGTCGGTGGTGTCTGGCGGATTGCAGTGTGCCGCCAGTGTCGGTGCACTGGATGTGGAGTGCAGTGTAGTGAGACGAGTGTCGGCAATCAGCACCTCCCGCGCTCGGGCCCGGGGCACTGACCTCTAACACCATCTCGGTACGTACCTACTCGCTGCGATCATCGCCACTGTGACACATTGTACGCGGAACTCGATCTTGTCTAAACATTATCTAGACGACAACTCTCCGTCTCCGAGTAACACCACCTCCGGCCGCTGGTAACGGTGATCGTTGACGTCATCTGGTTTCGAAATAAGCTTGACCCTGACAAGGCGCTGCCCCCGGCCCCGGTGGCTTCCTTCGGCCGATGCAAACAGTTGCATTGTCATTTGTCTTTGAGAAACGCAACAAAAGAGAGATACCGGAGAAGTTGAATCGATTACGAAATACATAGAATGATTTCGTCTAAAGTGTACTAAATGAAATAATAATTCATATTTATATTATATTTATATCGTGGAAAACATATAGGTATTTAGCCAGCTTAACTTGCTGGCTAAATACCTAAATGAATCTACTCAGTTCTCAGTTTATTGTTTATCATTCAATCAATCAAAATAAACCTATCTATTATCTTTAATGTTTTAGTCCGTTCTTGGCTCATAGAGTAGGTATAATAAATTATGGGAAACAATTAAACCTCTGGCACCACAGAATATCAAGTAATAACATGTTACAGTACTCGAGTCTCGACCATAGTGAGGCAGGCCTATACGGGCCCGCGAGGTAAGAACAGTTCCTTCCTACACTACATAAGAAATAGTAAGTATTGCTATGAATATAGTATTATTATTCGTAGAAATAATGCCTTCTTTACCTAAGATTCTCGTACGCCTACACATTATATTTCAATTTAACTGAGTAATTTCACGGGCCGATGACAACAACGGCGAAAAAACAACGGTTCAAATAGGTATACACCTACTATCACAGCCTACCTAGCGAGCAAATAGGCGTACAATAGTTTAATGATTTAACACATTGTAGGTACGTTTATTTGCCAGATACTTCGCACTCGGCTACAAAATAATAAAGGCTGTAAAATATAAGAAAGGAAAAATAAACCCGGAAATGGTTGGATAAGGAAAAAAAACCGGACTAGTGCGAGTCAGACTCGCCCACCGAGGGTTCCGTACAAACTAGTAGATAAAAGAGGGAAATCATATACCTATATATTTTATATTTTCCTTCATAAACCGAAAAACATCGTAAAAATATTTAAAAACATGTTTTAGCTTATGCTACTGACTGAAGCTCTTTCATATGATACCCCACATGATACGGTTAATTCACTTTAAAATTTGGACCTTCATTCCTTGCACAAAGACACTTTTTTTTGTGATTAAATTAAAAATGACCAGTTTTCGGTTTTTTTCCTATATGTGTAACACAATGCTTCTTGCTAATTTTCGTTGTTCTAGGTCAACGGGAAGTACCCCATATTATAGGTTTTGATTCCCTTGTGAGTGTCGAAATGTGCGTTTTTTACGATATAGGGTCAATGTGCCAGTTCGCCGTCCACTGCCAGATCTCGTCCATCGGACGGATCGTACTTACAAATCGTTTAAAAATAGCAATACTGACAATCTTAAAACAAAAAAATAATATTTCTTTGCAAGACTGAAGACTTAACCACATATACACACAAGCACACAAAACCTAATGTGTATGTGTAACTCGTAAAAAAAAACAACAGTTGGCGGTTGGTATCGACCCAGTGTGTATACGTGAATATTACAAAACAAATACACCGCGACTTTCACAGTAAGTATTTTATTGTTTTTTTTATATTTTGGGTTTTTTACTGTTTGTATAGGTACCTTGTTTATGATCTATAGAATGTGGGAAACATCGTTTTTATTTTGAATGTCACTTTTAAAGAAACAACATTACTAAGTGGTCAAGAACTGAAATACCATTTTCTTAGAACATTTAGTTTTCGACCGCGTTCCAAAGTTTCCAAGTGAGTGGTCGAAAACTAGCTAATAGGTGGACAAGAACTGAATTTTGTGGACGAAAACTAGCAAAACAGCAATTTTGAGCATTTTATGAATTATTAAAAAAACCAGTAAACTTACAACCACAAAAAATACATTTTATCAAAATAGAGTATATGACGAGTATATTGCAATAATTTCTTATACAAATTGCATAGTCTAAATATTTTATATTGTTTTCCGAACTTGACAACTCCACTAACTGGACGAGAACTAGCACATTGACCCTATTCGGCTGTAACTTTTTTTTTACGAAACTTAGAAACTTTATTTTTCTTTCTGCAGCAAGATACTATGGATCTGCGTATAAGGTTCTAATTTCAACTCGATACCTTCACGCGTTCCCGAGATAAAGGTCTTGACACCCGACGGACGGACAGATGGACAACAAAGTGATCCTATAAGGGTTCCGTTTTTTCCTGTTGAGGTACGGAACCCTAAAAACAAATAATTATTAGTTAAAATTGTGTACACATTAAGGTACTTCGAATTTGTCCTTAAAGAACTCTTCAGCGCTATAGTAAGCCTTGCTTTGGAGCAAATATTTTAATTTCATTTTAAGCTATATAAAATCCCCCTAAAAAACTAATAATAATTCAAATATAATTTAATTTTATATTAATTTCTTGTAAAAAATTATAATTCGTAATAATCCATATATATTATGTTTATATAGCAAAGGGCAATCGCTGTGCTTGCGGGTTACAGTACAAAACAATGTAGACAACAAGCCTTCGAAGTATTCAGTCTAAGTCGCACAAGGAAAACACAGAGGTCTGCCCGTCTGCCTAGCCGGCAGAAAAACATCATAACCATAATATGCTTATTATTGTGCTTATATCTGACTGAACACATTTATTATTATTATATTTACAGTTTATTACGTAACTACTTTAAATAATTTAAATAATTAATACCAATGGATGAAATACCAATTCAGGCACTAACTAAATCTAAATTCAAACAATATTATCTTTTTATAATTTTAATATTGTTTAATTGCTCGTCTTCAACCTGGATAACGTTGTTGACTACATTTTTATGATAATACAACACAACCAAAATTCATGTTAGTACTTAGTGTATAAGATGTAGTTGTTTGTTGTTCCCAAATATAAATGAAAAAAATATATATAAAAATTAATAGACATTGTTATAAATTTTTTATATTGTTTTTTTTTCCATGTTCTTTACCCTATGTTATTTCAATTTCCTCGCATGCAGACCCTGATTTACACGTTCGCAGGGTTACCGCGTTGAATGGTACAGGTACCATCCAGATCTCGGATTTTTGCGATGGTGGTTATTGTGAAAGGTGGTGTTAACTATTATGCTCATGTCCAAGTGTCACAATTGAATAAAAGTGTCCAAGTTCATTTTGTAAGAGTAAATAGGAAATAATCTTCTCATTCCACTTAGACTATTCGTTTTTGTTGTTTAAAACTTTTATGCAACAATAATAACTGAAAAATAACCCTCCGCTTCGGCAGTCGGGTAACAGGTGGCTGATTTGTTTATTTTATCTAGCAATGTTTTATTAATTTGCCTAATCTACGTTAGATAACCTATGTAACAATCATTAAATATTACGTAATGAGATGATATTGGCAGGTACCGTTTCGTTACTTTGATGCAGACACAATCATACACATGTCATACACAGAATTAATATCACATCATGCTTTACTGTGGGACCATCAGCCCATAGTTTTCTAAGTCAATGATTTCATCACATTAGCCAGATGTATTAACTCAATAATATATAATAGTTCCATTATCCATTCACATAGCAAATACTGTATTTTTTTATTAGGGCCTCTCAGTGTATCTAGAAAGAAGTGTAATAAATGAGAGAGACAAGAGCAATTTTAATAAAAACACTATATACATAGTGTTCTCTAAAAACTGCTCGAAATAATTTTAAAATATAATCCTTGGGAGGATTCTAGTAAGTATACTAAATTGTGGATGTCACTTTGATAGCATATCAAGTAATTGAGATATCAATCAGTAGATTATAGACATGCCTGACATTTAGTTGATGATTAGCTGGCTCCCCAGCTTACTTATATATATGTATATATAAGTAAAAAAAAAGATGAAAATATCCAACTAAGTACACAGCACCCTCCTGATCAAATGGCTTATGTATGTTAGTATAAATTTAACATACTAGATGGACGCGATGTCGTTAACGAACCGTGCTAATAATCTCATTAGCCAATTTCTTTAAACGCCTTAGTATCTGATCTATCTATAGTATGTACGGTAGCATCATGCCATGATATGTGTTCGGTGTGCGCATGCGCCGTGCCTCGAGCATGCGTCACATCAACGTCATTATCTTAAAACTACAAAGATAGCTCGATTTAAACAGATAACGATAGCAATTATTCAAGGGTACGTATCATTATTCACCTAATTGCTATTACTTCGTAGGATCCCTGAAAAGATATTAAAGTGTAACCAGTAGTTAATCGAAAAGAAGAGCTCGACAACTTTGCTCAGGCTTCTTAACCTTATGATATCTTGACAATCTCGTAAACTCTTAACTTAACTTAGGCCTAGGCCGCACTACGGTTTTTTCCCGCGAGCGGTAACCGCTATAAACCGCGAAACCGCTCGAGACGGTACTAAATCAATCGCGGGGAAAAACCGCAAGTGCGGCCGCTTGTATTCGTTTTCCTGTTTCATAAACTCACGCGGTTAAAAACCGATGCGGTTTAACCGTAGTGCGGCCTTAGCCTAACTCGTTGAATGGCGATGGACAACCTTTGAATCAGGTAAAATCCGGAGCGGGGGTCGCCACAAGTCTCCCTTATCCGCTGCCCCAACTCCAAAACCAAGCTTTTGGCTTCAGCGCCCCAGCTGCCCATGGTCTCCACGGCGATGGGTACAAAATGATACCGCGTCATTAGCACGCTTCTTACTCGCAGCAACTTCTGCGGCAGTTGCTGATAGATACTTATACAAACCATAATATTTACTATAAATACTTACATAATTATTTTAGAAATTTACTAACGCAAAAATGATTTTGTTTGTTTGAAAATTGACATGGGTTTAAATTGAAATTTTTGACAAATATTTGTGATGTTGTTTTCTAGTTTTCCAAAGACAATTTTTTTATAAGTTAATTCAGTCATTTTTAATTTTCAAAAATGTGGGTATGCGCGAGCTGGATGGACGATGGTCGAAAAATGTTTTTTTTATATTTTATTTATTTATTTAAGGTTTCTTCTTAACACCTCTAAACCTTGTCTTACAGATTTGTAGTTGGAAATTCTTGTTTAGGATTGGGTAGGTAGTAGATATTCTCTTATCAAATGTTTTTGCCAAATAGACGTCAATAAAGTCGTAAACTTTTAAGGTTATGTGTTTTTAAAAATAGATTTATTTATTTATAGCGAAGTTTGGCGTCATGATAATTATGTTAATACTGACTGCCAGCAGTCACTCGATGGTGTTGTTGTTAGCTACAGTAACCAGTTACTGTGGAATATTCCCTACTGTTCACTTTATATTCACACAGTTTTTTTTTTATTTCTATTACTTTTGAAACTGAAAATCTTATTATTGTAATTGTAATTATAACATGTTGTGTATACATTTAAGGAATATAGTTTAGGTCCAAATTATGAATTGTACATTGTAAAAATTGTAAAGACTGTATTCTGTTTCGTGTACCAATAAACTAAATAAATAAATAAATTTAATAGAATGATCAAGTTTCTAGTTTTATCCACAACGCAATTACAGTGGGATCGAAAATGCTTTGAATGGCTTCGAAAAAAGATAATACCGCTGTGCCCTTGTTCGATTTCGTACTATCAGATAGGTATACAGGTAACTACCTATATTATAAGAAAAACAAAATACCCGACTGCAGAAAAGCAGTTTTTATAGTCTAACTTAAGTTTTCGTTACGGTTGATACGCTTTTGTGAGAAAGTATGCGTAAAATCGCTGTAAAAGTTTAAAAATGCATATTCTTTACAATAATTCTAGTAAAATCATTTCAAGAAAATGTTCGTTGGAGGTTACGAAAAAACGCATTTTATTATTTTTGTGAGAGATGTATTAAATATTACACTGGTATATAGTGGTTTGTCTAGATATAAGATTGATTTTGGATATATTTATGCTCACAATTCATGAAACTATCACTGATTTTGTAAGATTTGCTCTCGTTTTTTTTTAAATCTTTATTTTCATGTTACATTACAAAAATCGAAAAACAAGAAACACAACAATATAAGATATGTAAAAATCATAAAAAAATCAAGAGCACATTCAGTACTTTCATAAATAAATACGTAATCTGGGCACTTGAAAACATAAAAATTTGCAAAGAAATACAAAAAATTTTTTTTTTTGTAGAGCTGTGTCATTATTTTAAAAAAATATAGCCTACGACACTCTAGGAGTGAAGACGAATATAGCGACACCTCGCACATCAAAATCGCTCAATCGTGTAGGCTGTAGGTGATCATATAGAAACATACATACATACACTCGAAAAACATAACCCTCCTTCTTACATAGTCGGGTAAAAACTAACTAATATTGTATAAGTAATACTGTCTGTCTGTCTCTTTGTTACCTTTTCATGGCTAAACGATTGAACCTATCGTAAGTATGAAATTTGGCACACAGAATCTTTAGGACCTGGAGAAGGACATATGTATAAGCTATAATTAATCACGTGGATGAAACACATGGAGCGCAACAAGTATTTTATAATATTATTGAGTACAGCACAGTGATAATGTTAATACAAGAATCTCTTTGGTACAGCAGACGTACGTGTTACTGCTGTGTTCACCGGCCCCGGGTGCGCACGCGCCGCTATTTCAGTAATCTTTCGGAATAAATGACGCGGCTCATATTTATTTTCGCGTTTCACACCATTCCGGCGAACGTGTTTATTATTTTGGTTGCGGTGGGTAGGAGGCAGGTTCTCGCCTAGTCTGTATTTATCTAAATAGGTTCATGTGTGAGTCAACCTCTGTCGAGTGAGAACAAGTGGTCGGCCGGGTCAACTGTTTTCTCCATAATTAGGGCAAGTTATAAGTGGCAAACATCGGCCGGTTCACTTGCCTCATACACACTTTGCAGTCTCGTAGGCGAGTGTTGTAGGTGGTTATGTTATTTACTTGCCGCCAATTGCTCGTCACGGTTGGTCGCGCGAGTTCGCCTTGTCTTGTGTGTGCGCGTGTGTGTGTGAATGTGGCTCTGTGATGTGGCTCCACGGGAGCACCACGCCGCCGCTGAGGAAGGTCATTTACCTATGCGGACCTTTTGTTCTCAATATAATAAGCAAGAAAATAGAGTAATTAGATGACGTAGGCTCCCTCGCCCGATCCCCACCTGCCCCCGCACTGAACGAGTACATAATCAATATTCCAATGATTAATATTATTTTTATTTTATATGTTAGTTTTATTATACCGATTCAGCTAATATAATAAATAAAGAAAATTTACAAAAATTGCTTGTTTAAAGGTATTAGATTAACATCATTTATTTACGTAATTTTTAGGCTTCGAGTTTTCAGTTGAAATTTTTAGTTCATGCCATATTAATTTGCTACCTGAGTATATTTTCCGATACTCTTAATAAACCGGCCAATTATATTTTGTTTCGTACATCTAGTTTCCGTACCCCCATCAGACCTAACTCACGAATCACCTGAATCCTGTTGACCTAGAATCTATGTCAATGGGAACTATCCTGTAGGTTTTGATTTATTTGCGAGCATCAAAATATAAGGCAACAAGTCTTTAAATAAATCTATATGAAGAAAAACAAGTTACACGACTGCAGAAAACCGGTTTTCGCAGTTTTTAATACGATTTTGTAACACCTTGATACGCTGTTGAGTGCACGTTTTTTGTGAAAAAGTATGCGTAAAATCGCTGCAAAAGGTTATAAAAGCGAATTCTTTTGAATAATCATAGTAAAATCACTTATTTATTATAGTCTATGACTATATTTTTAAAGAACTGTTTCGTTTGTTTGTTTGTTTCATGTACACTCAAGGAGTGAACACGAATCTAACAACACCTCGCACATCAAAATCGGTCAAGCTGTTTAGACTGTAGGAGGGAAGTTATATAGAAACATACATACATACCCATACCTACATACATACCCACATACATACTTTCGAAAAACATAACCCTCCTTACGCAGACGGGTAAATCATTTGAAATATAACTTCTATATAGGAAAGCAAAACATTACTTAGGATTTCTTTAAAAAAGTCCACATATGGTTACTCCAACAGGTGCCTCTTCACAAAATCTACACAAATGCAATAATAACACCTACGAGTATAATAAAAAGCGATACTAATTTGACTTAGGCATTTTACAAAACGTCTGGCGTTTTTATAACTTTGAATGATAGTTTGTTCGTGTATAAACCGCAAAAATGTTTGCGACACCTACACTATATCCATTTGCCAGTGGAGACGGTGCTACGGACGGACGGACGGTGATTATGTGTTATCTTATCGAGCAAGTTCAACTTATCTGACGGTTCAGTCTTTGACCCCGCCAGACGCCGCGCAACAACCCTCCCACCTGCGGGCCTGAGGGGGGAGGCTGCAGCCTTTAAGGGGCTCTTCATTGTTTTGAAGTCTGTTACTCCCCCAGTCTAGACTTCAGTAATGTATTCATGCAAACTCTTTTCAGCTCGATCTTCAAATTTTTAGATTATTATCTTATGGGGCATGCAAATTTCATTTGTTCACACTTACGTACATGCATTATTACTATGATAAAAATACACAAAAATTATTACCTCAAAAATGAAAACTTACAAATGATTGTGGTTGCCGGTGGATCTCAAACTCGACAAAGCCTGTATTTTTATTCTTGAGGTCCAGTGCTGTATTAATACGTGGAATTACAATAGGTACCTACTATGATATCGTCAAAAATATGAAAAAGTGCACGCAAAGTTACCCACTATGAAAATTTTATAATGCTGCCTACAATATAACCGATAAAATATGTTGAGACATGACATCGGTACTTACATTTACACTCGAAGTACCTATAACTTCGGGCTGTTGGGTAAAACGTTAATGAGTTGTGCACACTCAGACATGTCTCAGTGCATCATCGAATATTTGTTATGATGACATACAAATAATCCGCTTCGAATGCCAACGGTTCAAAAGGCTCCAAAGTCCACTAAAACATTTGTCACTGACTGAACATTTTATCTCCTTTTCAGCCAAACTTGTAAACAATAATTCTAGTTTGTCAGAGACAATAATTTACGTAGTGTAGTCCGGTTTAAGTATAATAATATCTACTCCAAATCAGACCTTTCTTTCTCTTTTCAATATATCGAATCTCAACTCAAGCCTTTCTTAATTTGTCCGTCTTATTTCCGCTATCCTCATCCTAGAACTTGACTGTTTTTTTTTTATCATTGCTCTTCTATTATAACGTTTTTCAGTAAGACCGAAATATTATGGACATCATTGAGATGCTTTTATTTCGTGCTTTGATCTAATGCACTCTAAAATCAAACAATTTTTATTACTTAAGTCTTAACTTCCTAATATTATATAATATATTCCTAATATTATATATACCTAATTATAGTTTTAAAAACTGAAGCAGCCGACTTCTCATGGATGTCTTTGTGTCGAGCAAGATAAAATTGTGCAACAAATCGCTCTGTATTAAAGTATTGTGTTATGTATGTTCCAGAGGGGCAGCGGGTCCGGCGGCGGGGGTGGGGGCGGCGGGGCAGCGTGCGGCATGGAGTGCGGGGTGGCGGCGGGTTCTGCGGGGAGCTTCCCCGCGCACCCTGCGCTGTCGCCCACCGAGCGCTCGCCCGCGAAGACCGGCCTGCATGTCAACTTCAGCGACAAGGGCGAGGTCTGTATCAATGACAACCATCCCACTCCACCGCACTTCACTCCAGCTCACCACTGAACAGGAAGATCCGGAGGCCCACCCGCCCGGGCCGCCCGGGGGCCCGGGCTCCGGGATCGGCCCTGGAGTCTGGCCCTGAGCTGATACCACGCACCCTCACAATCACTCGCTCTCCATTTGACGTTGTTCACTGCGTTCTTGATCTAGGAATAAATGACTCTTGGAATTTTCAAGGCTAGAGTGGCCAGAAATCTTCTAAGTCGACGAGTTCCATCCTCAACCGCACCGTCGCTTAACATCAGCTGGTGGTCAATCGTAGATTTTTCTAATGTAATATAGTAATAAATGTAATACAACAACCAAATAAAAGTTACTAACCAACAACAAAATAACTGAACCATCGGTAGTTTGGAATCCGCTGCCATGTACCACAGAGTAACCTGCTTGAGGCTGGTAGTACGACTTGGTCCCTTACAACCTACAATCAGACGGTAGCAAGAATTTACAAAAGCAATACTAGTTAAGGCAATTATAGATGACTAGCTTGTGCCCCGCGGTTTCACCCGCGTAATGATGAAAACTGATGGTGAACGTAAAGGTGATAATACAGGTATAGTTAGCTTAGAATCTGGAGACGGAAATTTATAAAAAAAAAGTGCAGCAAAAAAGCAGTCGGCTCGCCTGATGGTAAGCGTTAATCGTCGCCTATGGACAACTGTAACATCAGTGACATTACAGATGCTTTGCTAGCCCGGAGAGGTGCTTGTAACATAGGTTACATTTCATCATCATTATCACCGTTTTCCACCATGTCCAGTGGTATAGTGATGTGTGTCGTGTCTTGATGCAGGTGAAAGAGCGTCGCGAGAAGTTCCTGACGGCGAAATACGGTAGCCACCAGATGGCTCTGATCCGCAAGCGGCTCGCTGTCGAGATGTGGCTCTACGACGAGCTGCAGAAACTGTACGAGTCTCCGCACCCGGTGAGCCACCTTGGCCATAATACGAATAAAAATACGATAACATGTGGTTTAGAAATCCTGTCAAAAATGTAACGTTTTTTACTAAATTGTGCCCTCTGTTGTTGAGACATTTAAATTACAGTCAATGTGGGTAACTTTGTTCGAAGGTTCTTGATTTTTACCCAAAATAATGAATTATTTAATTTGATTGCATAATTAATTAATTAGCAGTCGTTTTTATTAATATTATTCTACAATGTTTGAAACAGAGTCAAAGTTACCCACGTTGACTGTAATTAATTCGTTATATTTGTTGATCTGCTATTTATTTCTGGTGACTTTTTAGAAAAAGCGAAATAAATTATCGCCTTATTTGTTTGCAGGAGGGCGTGGGCGGGGGTGGAGGCGGTGGAGGGGGGAGTGCGAGCTCGCAGGAGGTGGAGGTGGACATCGACGAGCTACTTGACATGGACTCGGATGACCATCGACGCACACACCTCGCGGTACACGCCTTATTATATCCTTGGCAGTCGGGTAAAAAAATGAAGCCATATGCAGCGCGTAAAAAAATATTGAGATTAAATAACCATAATTATATATTTTTGCTTGCGGCCTCCGGAAAATCGTCTGATGTCAATAACGACCTATCTATGACGGAACCCGCTCGTCTAAAAGAAACCGTTTCTATTCTAAGAAAAGATCGTGACTATTTCCAATATTTTTAGGTTCCGTAGTAACTTCGAGAAACCATTATAAAATCGCAACAAAAAAAAGTAGGTATGTATAATAAATAAAAAAAACTATTCAAACATAATATTCACTACAATTATTCTAAATAATGCGCATGCATACACGTTTACAGCGATTTTACACATACTTTCTCACAAAAATGCACACTTAACCACGTATCAAGCGTAACGAAATCGTAAGTTACACTGCAAAACTGCTTTCCTGCAGTCGGGTATTTTGTTTTGGTTTTAATATAGATACTTGTTTTAATCGACTTTATTTCATACATGTACTTACTTATTTACCTAGTTTAAAAAAATATCATAATATGTATAAGCGGTTGATTTCACCATTATAGTAAGTAATGGAATTTCGTAAAAGCCATTGTTAGTCTTCAGCTTGACCATATTGCGAATAATGAGCCCAAAAGCACGCCTCTATCATTTGTATGTTGGTGTGGTGGTAACGCTTCTAATCCTTATTTCCGACTATATGTTAACACCGAACTGAAGAGAAGGCGTTAACACATTTCTCATCGGGAATTTTATTTGTCGTGATCGTCTGAGTAAAGGTCATATTTGGATATCCAGTGGGCCGGTCGGTCTATCGAGCAAGCCGATTGCGTATAGCGTGTGATTGTGATGTTGTATTTGATATATTATGGGGGCTCCATACCAATTGCATCGTAAGTCTTCCAGAGCCCGGTCCTTCTTATATATGTAGGGATTAATATTAATAATTAATACGTAGATAACTTGCTTTAATCCGAAAGTATTTCAAAGATATTGAAATGGGGGTAGCTTATCTGCTGGATTAATGCAGAGGTTAGGTTTTGTTATCGCGGGCATTGTGTATGATCACGGGTGACACCGCCGGTGCAGCTAGTTTCTCATACATTTCGTTGTAGAAACTATGATATAATATAAACTATCGTTTCAACAATTTAAATAAGTAACAGTTGTAAATTAAATTATTATTTGTTGCAGAAATTATTAGCGGACGCCAAAAAACCACCGAGAGATGTAAATGTATGTATATTCCTTACCTACGATTATCTATCTATAGTCCGAATTGTGAAATACTGAATATCATTTCCTCGAAACGAAATTTATTTTTTCTGTAGATTCTATCAAAATCCCAAATCTCGTTTGACAACTCGTCTGATAACTCAATCTTTGTAATAATACGTAATACTAAAGTTTGTGTATAATTAAAATAAATCTAGGGAACTTGATCTAATATCAATAGTTGTTTTTTTAATACTATAATTAATTCGAATTTCGTTATGAAGTAGCGCACCCATGACATCAAAAACCGGGAGCGATATCGCGATTGCGTCAAACATTGTACGTGGCCTTTTTAGAAGGTTCTCAATTATTTTCTTAAGAGATTAGTAGTCAAAATGACTGTAAATTAATTATACTTGATTAATTATTTGACTATTAATCTGTTGGGAAAAAAACCTTCTAAGAAGAGAGAACGAGAACCTTCTAAAAAGGCTACGTACCTACAATGTTTGACGCTGAGTCAAAGTTACCCACGTTAACTATAATAAAGTCCCTAAGCATAAAATAAATACTTACCTAAAAATTGGCTTTACATACTTACCCCATTCAGCTTAAGTTTTTGTGGTACGGCCCCCGTTGTATACTCGGATAATCTCGGATTAGACTAGTAGTACGACGTTACGCCGTCGCTCCACTAAACTAACTTTTTACGCCTCGATTTTTTGTTGCAGAAATTCATCAACGAATTATTAGAAAAAGCTAAAACTCTGTAGATAAAGGAGCGGCGGAACCAAATCTCAGGAAAGGGAGGCGAGCGACCGACATGCCGAGAGGGAGCTCCGATAGTTGTAATGTTGTATTAACTAAGTAAATGTTAGATGTAGCTATGTCGCGCTCGTGCCGCGCCGTGCTGTGCTGTGCCGCGCTGTCAGCGACCGCCACTGGCTGACTTGTGCGCATATGCGCCGCTATTCGTCTTTGTGAAACTTGAGCTCAAAGCACGCAGTATCTCTCTCGCGCACCACTATATCATTGAGTAGGGATATTAAAAAAGTGAGTTACAGAATTGTTTAATAGGAGAAATAGTTAAAAAAAAAGCTTTATTCAGATATTACTTATATTGGCGACGGAGTAGAGAAATAACATATATTTTCTAACTCCCTACCCAAGTTAAAAGATATGAAAGAAAAACTTTTTTAAATATTTCTTCTTTCTAAATAAAAACAAATCTGTCTCTCACTTTTCTAATATCACCACTGAGTGATTTTATATATAAAAAAATGTTGTGATGCGCGAAAGAGGTTGGCTGCGCGCTTTGAGAAGAGCGAGGAAGACTACGCCGTCTTCTAGCTACGTGTATGAGCTAGGGCGTAATAGACTAAATGATACTTTGGTAGATGTAGATGCTCTGCATCAGTCCGCGGTCGAACAATCTGTAAAACCACGACGAATGACGATGTGGTCTTGGTTAAATTGTAGGTGGGTAATGTACCCAAAAATATTTTGAATGCCTCAGAGGTAGTGCGATTAGTTGCGCATTATGCATAGATACTTATTTCGGGTGTAGGGATATCGGATACGATCATTTGCAATCGTCAATAAATTATATTCAGTTTGAAAATTTTACAAAGATTCTGTGATTTTAGCAGATTTGCTCCACGTTTTAGCCGTAAGAAGTGCTGCAGTTTTTTAAAATATCTAAATATGCTGCCAGAATATGTTAAAATGGCATTTTAATCCTAGAAATTGGTATTTTTAATGAAATCATTGAGCATTTCCTCTGTTAGCATTAGCATTTTCTGCAGTACAAATAAGTAGCAAGTTTTGGAGCGCTCTAAGCTGTCTACCAGGACCGGAACTCTGGTCACACTGCGTCGATATTGACGTGGACATATATCCACGGCTATGAATAAATAAATAAAAACGACGGTTTCAAATTATCCTGTTCGATATCCAGAGGGCTTTCGCTCCGCGCCGCTCGTCTGCGTGCATATTCTGCCAAAACGTGTAATAGTGTGTGTTCTACATTTGTGTGCGTTGTGACCAGAAAGCGTAGAAAGAAAGCTACGATTACGTCACATTTCTTTCTCATTTACTCCCCAGTGAAACAGTAATGTGATTTATAGCAAGCGTGTAAAATGTACACATTTTTGTGTTTATTGGTGTAATCGGTTGTCTCCAAACTGTCACTTAGATTTGTACTACCGCACGATGACTGTTTGGGGACAATATGCGATATTTTCATGTTTTTTTGTAAATGTATTATTTATGACTGGTCGCCACAATCGCGTTTAATGAAACACTTATTTACACTTAAGTCAAACTAATTTTGCCAGCTTTCTACGGAAATATAATAAAGTAGTATCAGTATTACTGTTTCATACCCGGTTACACGGTATTTATTGTGTCCATTTTATTTCCTGGTTCACCAAATCACAAAGTAAGTTGTGGTGATCCACGAATCACGGTCCTCTTGCTCGCCTCAGAACCTCAAGAAGATGTCTGCGTACTTTCCATGGTGAAATGAAAACGCTCCATTTACCTCACTATTCATGTAAAAATATGCATCTAGGTAATTACATCGAGTGCCGATAAATCAGTCTACAGCCGGGATTTCTTCGACTGATTTGTTATCGAAGGTGACAGCACAGCACGACTCGATATTTATTTTACAAATAATTAAGGTTAAAAATTTTCTCATTTTGTAAGATTACATTAGTAGGTATCAACCAAAGTACTAATAAAGTACATTAGGTATATTACCTGGCTTCTTTATAAATGAGTGAAAACATATAAAATGTGATATTTGATTGCACCTACTACCCTCTACCTGTTCTTCAAATCCCATGAATTACTCATAGGTATCCACCACGTATCCACTGATGTGTATATAGTCGCGGTGGTGGGTCGGTGTTGATGTATTGTGTGATTGTATTGATTTCAAGTAGGTACTGAACATAGTCTGACTTAGGTTCGCCTTCGAATCTCAATGTATCAATCTGTGTTGTAACATTTGTGTAACTGCTACCACAAACTAACCAGGCGCCTTAATACATTATTTTCAAAACATTTCACATAATTGTGTTGTTAATTAGAGAACAGTACCTGGGCGACCGAGGTCCACTCGGATTTTTTATGACTGAAAATACTCGCAAAAACGGGTTCACTAAAAATGAAACCTAGCAAGATCGATTTATCGTCCCCTAATCTACCTACAAACCAAATTTCACTAAAATCGTTGGAACCGTTTCCGAAATTCCGTTTATATATAAGTATACAAGAATTGCTCGTTTAAAGGTATTAGATTTGGAGCATATTTATACGGTACTAGTTTCAAGCGCTGAGCACGGCGTTCGCTTCATTTTGATTATCAGGTTGGCGGCCCATTACATTTTGCAATTACTCAAAAACTACGAGGGAACAAGTCTCCAATTTTCGCAGACATTTGACCCATTTATTAAGCTTTCATTTCATGTATACTTCAAAATTATTCATAACCGTTTTTAGAACTACACCCGCCATTCTGATTCACACAAATATTAAACCCATCTATTTTTTTGAAGTGGAAACTTTTTTAGCGGCTTTGTGCATTTTTGGGATGGGTAAAAAATGTTAAACTCGCGTCAAATCGCAAGACGGACAGTCGAGGAAGTTAATTATTGTATGTACAAGTTTGTCCTTCTAGCATGACGCCATTTTGCTGCGCCGAATGCTTATTTTCGACGCATGCACGTAAGACTCGTTAGCTCAATATGTTAGAATATAGTTCATAGTACCTCTTGGTATGGTTCAGCCATGACATGGCCATGACAATTTCATTTTGTTAGTTTCATTACTACTAGATTTGTTTCAATTAAGTAAAAGTTATATGCATATATACTTTTATTAGGCACAATAAAACAACTCTTAAAAAAGATCAATTTAATTCAGTATATTTACAAACAGATAATAATAAAATTGGTCATGGCATTTAATTATTTCTCGTGTGTGGTGACGTCACGTAAGGTCCATGGGCTCACCGTCACCCGCGTCACTGTCCGTGTGCGTGTGAGATGGTGCGAGTGGACGCAGCGCCTCTCGCAGTTCTATGAACTTGCGTTTGAAGGCTAGGCCGCAGCCACGCCAGCGCCGGAACTCTATGAGCGTGCGGTCGGGGTGTGCGGCGACACGCACGGGCCACGCGCGCACACGCACTTCGCCCTCGCAGTCCAGCGCGAGCAGGCGCGGGTGCGGGCGCCGCGCATGCAACGCTCGCGCCGCCGCCGCCAGGGCCGCGTCTGGCGTGCCCGCAACCCACACGCGCGTCATGCGGCGCGCGAGTCGCGCGAATACCCCGCTCGCACCCGCGCCCGGCGCCTGCGAGGCGCGCGGCGAGCCCAGCAGCAGGTCATCCGCGACCGCCGGCTGCGAGTGGCTGATCAGCGCGTCCATGTCGGCGGCCGATAGCTCCTCGCCCGCCGCACCCGCGCCGTCCGGCTCCTCCTCCCCGGCCGCCCCCACCGCCGGCTGCGAGTGCCACGTGCGCGTCTCGCCGCCTCCTGCCGACACAACACACAGTTTAATTAGTTAGTTACTAAGCGAGTCCAGAGTGGTATTCACTAATGCTAAATACTGATTAACCGATATGAATACGACATATCGTCGCTTATACATAAATAAATACCGCGGAAGTCGAAAATTGGCCGTGACGTTTTATACATCATTGGATAGGTCTAAAGCACATCCTAATTACAATATATTTACGTATACTACAGTTCTGATTAATCAGTAATCATTCCTGAATAGATAATATGAGATCATATTATCTATTTATGTGGAAACAATTCGGATTGGAAAACGGTTTTTGTCGCTCCTGAAAAGTAAGTAAATTTGACTTCCGTGGTATTGTTATATAAGTAACGATATGGTAGAACACGGCGTAATGCTCTACGGTCTTCCGTCTCTCTTGAAGTTGCCGAAGCGAGTCACGTGACTTCCGCTAGAGACCTAGAGACCGGAAGCTATCTGGAAAATCTCTTCATTTCTCATATAAACATTTTAAAAAATGTGAACTGATCAACAAAAATTTATAAATTGAACGCTATTCACGCACAGAATAAAGGGAGAACAAATATTTGTAATTTGTTTACTTGAGATAATATAGAAACATAAAAACATACATATCCCGTATAATAGTTGCGTAGTGGGGTAATACAGAAATTTTAATAATGTATTTAGATGGCTGGTTAAAATGCATCGCATCTCCACGATAATCTCTCGCGTAGATATAGATGTTTTATTGCACCCGATATACATAATCCTCTCATTTAAGAGTGATTCTTTATAACATGTTAAATGTTTCCTTCAACTTATTTAATATATCCGAAACCAACGAGGATAGGACAAAGAAGATGCTTATTCCTATTTTTAAATATCAAAACTTCCTTTACAACCTTTTACATAGAGTTAGGAACTTACATCAGTATTCTGTAGCAATTACAAATACAGTCTACAGTTCCACGGTGCGATGGTGTGGCGGCAATGCGTCGACTGTGCGACGGCGCAGTGCTTTGGTAATCTAGCTTTATGAGCGGTGGAACGTCATGGAGCTAAATCGCCAAAGCGCCGCACCGCGCGTCTCACGGCGGGGCTCAGCGGGGGCGGGCGAGGCGAGGCGAGGCGAGGAGCGCGTGGGGCAGCCGCGGCGTGCTGAGGCACCGGGCGGCTCTGAGACGCGCCCACTCAGAGTCACCTAGTACCTGACACGCCGGCGGCGGCGGACCAGGAGCGGACCTGCACGCGGCGGACAGGGATGGCACTCACCGGGGTGGCTCTCCATCACCATCCAGCGGTGGTTGAGCAGCTGGTCGAGGGGAGCGCGGCGCGCGGGGTCAGGGTGCAGCGCGCGCCGGAGCAGCGCCGCCGCCGCGCCCCCCGCAGCGCCCCCTTCACCGCGCGTCCACGCCGCGTACCGCGAGCACCCTGCATCGGCGCGCTCCCACGGCAGCTCTGCAGTGGGAAATTTGTTTTTGAAGCCAAAGTCCAATAATCTCGAAGAACAAAACTAGATAGTTTTTCAGTATTAAAATTTTTCTTTGTGCGACACTACCAAACGAAAACTAATAATTTGATACGAGATTTGAAATCTGAAAAAATTACACCCTCCACAATTATTTTTAATTATTTCTAATATTTCAGAAATTAATATATAACACTCGACATATAATATGACTAATCTTTAAATTAAACAAATCTTTAATTTCTGAAATATTAGAAATAATGGGAATTCTAATAAAACAGTGAGATGAGATGTGTCCATCTCTTCAATGTCTACAGAGATGGTTTTCTTACAACTGCAATAGTTAAAGTTACTATTTTAACTAATATTCAAACTGTTGATAAACTATGCGACAATAGAATTAGCCATCAGCATAGTTTCGGTCCCAAGCTCCCAAGATCCCGAAAGGGTATTCCCGACGATATTTTGCAATCCCATTTTCTAGCCAGGAATAAATATGATGATAATAAGTGCAAAAAGAAATTAGACATCATCATGACGGCGATCGCGCTTTCGCAGCATTCGGCCCCTTCTGCCTTGTTCTAATCTTTCCAAAAATATGAATAGTACTAACATTTAGAATAAAAAAGTTAAGATATTTGCTACATCCAGGAATCCCGAAACCATTCACAAGAATTGTTGGAAATATAGGCGCATGAAGCACGGTGCCCGACGCCTGGTAGCTGGTTGCCGGTGGTGTATCGGTGTGGCGCCGCGACTCGTAACTTCGGTACCGTAACTTTAGGGATCGGGTAACGCCTACAGCTAGGATACCAAAGACACGAGCCGCGGCCGGCGGGCCAGTCAGCGGGCAGCAGGTGGTGAACGGCGCAGCTCGACCGGAGATTAACATTTCCCGAAAAATATATAGGTCTCTGTAGAGGTATCTACAGTGGTACAACACTGGCAATGATGATTCTAAATAGAGAAAATAGATAATAGATAAAGAAAACAGGTCTGTAACACTTAGGTAATTAATTGAAACACCTAGCATTTCAAGCTAATCCTACTGTAGAAAATATATGAAATTATAAATAATAAAACACATTTTGTTGAGCTTTGGTGTCGGTGTTCAAGTTCATGTATTGTGTCATGCGTTGGAGTACAGAAGCCTCGGTGCGCAAGTGAAACTCATACTTTGCCACATTTATTTTAAATTTTAAGGGTGACTAGGATTTTTTACTTTAGGAGTGATTTTAGTGACGCCACAGTAATAATTCTGTATTATATAACTTAGCAAATGTATGGCATCTCTGTTTCCTGAGAACTACAACCTTGGAATTTTTAAGGCTAGAGTGAATTAAAAGATATCTTCTAGATCGACGAGCTACATCTTTGGCCACACCATCGCTTAACATCAGGCGAGCTGGTGGACAAACGCAGATCTGCGTAAAAAATATATTAACGTCGATGGTATATACTGTGTATGTAGGTGCGTGTGGTGATGAATGCTTACCGCCAGTGAGCATGGCCCGCAGCACGATGGCGGCGGCCCAGAGGTCAGCTGGCGGCGCGCGGTACGGTCGCGTAGCGGCCGTCAGCACCTCGGGCGCGGCGTAGGGCAGCGTGCCGCATACGCGCGACAACAGCCGCTCGCGGCCGCCGGCGCGGAACAGCGTTGCCATGCCGAAGTCTGAGATCTTGAGTGTATCGTGCGCGTCCAACAGCAGGTTTTCGGGTTTGATGTCGCGGTGCGCGACGCCGCGTGAGTGCAAGTAGCGCAGCCCTAGCAGCAGGTGGCGCATGTAGCGGCGCGCCATCGCCGCCGGCATGCCACGGTCCGGCTCGATGCGGTCGAACAGCTCACCGCCGGTGGCGTACTCTAGGAAGGTATAGTGCAGGTCGGCATGCGCGCGCGCTCCCAGGCACCGCACCACGTGCGGGTGTCGCAGCGCGCGGTGCAGCGCCGCCTCACGGGCCGCCTCTCCCGCGCCGCCACCGCGCGCGGTCTTCAGCGCCACACTCGCGCCAGACACGCTGTGCACCAGCAGACGTACCCTGCCACACACGAGTACACTAATTACCGGTACATCGCACCACTCTCTCGTTGAGCGACGTTCGGGCAACGATAAAAAGATGGCTCAGAAAACATATACGCATATTTTAATAGTTTGCGCAAAATAAAAGTGGAATTACAGTTTAAAAAAGTGTCCCGAGAATCCCGGTGATTTTTTCAATCTCGTTCTTGGGAATAATTTGGCGGGAATCTCGAAAATAATATCTTCACAACCCATGCTCCACCGAAATCATTTAATTTATATACTTTGCGTCACATATAAATAATGGTAAAAATGACACGTAATTTTAAAACATTTTTTTTAATATAGTTTTATTTGATAACCTAGTCTTTTAAAATAAAACTAATATTTAGAAAAAAGTCTAAATTCCCGATTCGTAGGAATTCCTTGTAAGCCTAACTAGTGTTCATGGAATATCCACCGTAAAACGATATTATTTACGCGAGTACGAATTCACGAAATACATGCAATCTAATACTGTAAGAAAAAAATATTTGCTAATCTCAGTTTTCATTAAAAAAAGTTACATCCGAAAATGTCGAAAAAACGCATATTTAGACACTCGCAAGGGAATCAAAATCTATGGGGTACTTCCCGTTGACCTACAACTGTAAAATTTGGCAAGAAGCATCGTCATATAGTACACATAAAGGAAGGAAGTTTTCGGATTTAAACTACACTTTTAATTTAATCACAAAAAAATAGGGGCTTTATGCAAGGAAGGAGGGTCCAAATTTAAGGTTCAAAGTTCTTTAATCGTATCATGTGGGGTGTCATATGAAAGAGCTTCATTAGCACAAGCTATAACAGGTTTTTAAATATTTTTAAGATATATATTTTTCGGTTTATGAAGGAAAATATAATTTCCCCCTTTTAGCTACTAGTTTGTACGGAACCCTCGGTGAGCGTGTCTGACTTGCACTTGTCCAGTTAATTTTAAAGAGCCGTCATTGAAATATAATTGACACAATATATATATATATATATATATATGTATATACAATAGGAATTGATAACCTCCTCCTTTTTAACAGATTTATCGCGTATGTTTTACATAATTTTATGACCTGACGTTTCGAACACTTTACTTGACTTCTTGGTTTAATGACCTCATTTCTGCCAATGTCTGTTTTATGGTTCGAACACTTTGCAGCGTCCATGGCCAGAGGTGAGACAAGATGACAGTTGTCTTTTTTGTTATAAAAATATTAATTACTACCGCCAACTATTATTAACAGACTTAAAAAAAAAAAAAGACAGAGGTCATCAATTCAGTCTGTATGTTTGTTCACCAATTACTCAGCCAATTGTGCATTGATTTTGATGATTCTTTTTGTATTTGGTAGGTCATACTCCAGCAGTGGTCCATATAAATTTTATCAAAATCATACAAGTGCCTGTAGAAAAGTGAACAGCAAGTCGCATACATAATAATATGTATTGTATTGCATATTTTGAAGTTGGTTTTTTCAGTTTTTTAAACTATAATTATTATGTAAAATGTGCAAAACTCGCTCACGGTGTCAACAGGTATCGCAGATCTATGTTGAGGCTGAGATTTTTAACCGACTTCCAAAAAGAAGGAGGTTATTAATTTGATCCGTTTTTTTGTATGTTTGTTCACCAATTACTCCGTCTTCGTGAACCAATTTTTGTGTTTCTTGAATTGACATATTATAGAGAATGCTCCCACCAAGTTGGTCAAATGTTAAGGATTATCGTATAAATATCTGCACATTTTCTAATCCTGGAAGGCGGAGCATTTAACATTCAATGACATCTCATTCTTGACAAAAATATTAAACGAGCGGGTGAAGAGAGTTTTTTTTTTAAAGTTTACAACTGGGAAGGATTTAGTAAAAGTAAAATCTTCTTACTCCTCATCCAATGTGTATAAGGTGAAAATAGGGAGTTTTGGCGGGAACGTCTAAGTAACGTGTTGTTGCTTTGTTTTATTTTCTTAAACTTGTGTTATTTTGAACATTAATGCTATAAAAATGGTGGTGTTTTATTCATTAAGTGTTCGATAAGGTGCGTGAGTGTGGGCAAGTGAAATAAAGCAGTAAAACGTGTGATTTTTCGTTGTCGGCAAAACTCCATAGAAGCTTCTAGTAAAGTCGCCACCACTTTACTGAAGCAGGACTCGACTTATAAAATGACTGTATACGTGATTTAGATTGTGACTAGAACATTTACAACTTGTTTTATTCAAGAAACTTGAAAAAATCCTAATACTTTGATACTGGCAAATGCTTTAATGCGGGTCCAATACAAAAAAGAAGAAGAAGGTGAAAATAGTTTTTTTGGCGGGAACGTCTTAGTAACATGTTGTTGCTTTGTTTTATTTTTCTAAACTTGTGTTATTTTGAATATTAAGTGTTCGATCAAGTGCGTGTGTGTGGGCAAGTGAAATAAAGCAGTGAAACGTGTGATTTTACGTTGTCGGCAAAACTCCATAGAAGCTTCTAGTAAAGTCACCACCACTAATTACTGAAGCAAGACTCGACTTATAAATTGACTGTATACGTGACTTAGATTGTGACTAGAACATTTACAACTTGTTTTATTCAAGAAACTTGAAAAAATCCTAATATTGACCCTGGCAAATGCTTTAATGCGGGTTCAATATAAAAAAAAGAAGAAGGTGAAAATAGTTACTTCGACGATTAAGCGTTTTGTTTAATTATTACCCGACTGAGCATGATGATATGAACTTTATGTATTCTGATCCTTTCTAATATTACAAGTAACAAAGTAGTGTACTTTGAAGTTGGTTGTTTCAGTTTTTCAAACTATAAAATTATATTAATCTGATGACCAGTTCAGGTCATACAATTATGTAAAATATGCGCAGTAAATCCGTTTTTGTTTCATTACAATAAACAGAGTGATATTAACTAAATGTTTATTGTTTTAAATCTCTATTTGTACAATGTATTTTTTTAAAATAATTGTCATTTAGTCGAAAACCTAGCTATATTCATTATATTTATTTCAAAACAATGGCTAAACTTAAAATGATTGTACTTTCAAGAAATAAATGATTTTGATTACAAGAATATGCATCTGTAGAAAGTTACGAGCATTTCAATTTTCTAAATGTGATTATCTTTAAACACACTTTTTGGACGTAGCTAATTGCCTAACCTTTGCTTGTTCGTGTCCATCTGGTATATCAGTCAAAGCACCAGCTGGCCTAGCATGGAAGGTAGATAAACTGAATTAATGCATGTTGTTGTGTCAGTTGTCAATGTCAGTACATACTTTATTTCTTCAGAAAGGTGGATAGAACGGTGTAAAGAATATTTGTCTACATTCAATGCTAACCATGCAGCCCTCTTCCACAGAGTGATACTAATAATGTTTAACTCCATGTAAAAAGCATGAGACGTACAGACGAGAGATCTGGTTGACAAAAAGCAAGTAACTCGCCCACTTCAAGTCTTCATTAACTGTTGTCTTCATCAAATCATAGAGATCTTTTAGCCACTATTGCTTACATTGAAATATGGAGACTGTACCATGAAGATCCCGAGAGATTTTGCCTTGCAAACTGTGTTCATACCCTCATCCCTGCCTTTTCTGGCTTAATGAATGCATATTTTGAAATGGGTCATCTTCCACAGGACTGGAAGCATGTTATAGTCATTCTGATGTTTTAGAAAGGTGATTAACTAAAAGCAGGTCAGGAGGTGAACCCACTTGAAGGTTTACCCACTGTAAAACCTAGAAAATTTTAGGCCAATAAGACTTACAAGCAATGCGGTCAAATTGATGTAAAAATATAATATGTAGCAAACTGACACAGTTCCTAAATAAAAATTGTGTAATATCAACAAAGCAACATGGTTTTGTGGACAAAAGATCCACAATCATGTCATGACCACCAGCTGGAACGAAGTGTAAAAATCCTGTAGATGTGATGTATCTGGATCAGGATTTGATAAAGTCCCACATGAGTGCCTGCTGATCAAGTTGGAACACTGGTGTACGTGCTAAACTATTGAAATGGCTGGAGAACTTCTTGAACTTTCATGCTTGAGTTGGGAATTCTCTATTGAAGATTATACAGGTGTCCAGTGGTGTTCCTCAGGGTTCATTAACTGCTCTTCAACTTTTTGGAACCTTCATTACTGACTTATAGAGATCATTGAAACCCAGTCTGCCTTTTTCACTGGTGATAAGAATTTTTTTTGCTAATCCATTAGTTAAATCTGGACAGCTCCAACAACATCTTAATAGTATACTGGACTAAGGACTGTGTGAAATGTAGTGTCAGGCATCTTTGCAAGAATAACCCACAAGTTGCGATTATGTGGATGGGGTGGCCATAAGTCCAGTCACTAACTAGAAAGACTTGCGAGTGATAGTTGCATTGGACTTGAAATGGGAGGAATATATCTCCATGATTCCTAAGCAGGCTACTCCTATATTATGTTATATACAAGTCATTCCAAACTGTAATTTTGGAAGTATTCTTAAAGACATACACATACATTAGTCCGTTACTAGAGAATGCATTCCAATCTGGAGTCCATACTTTAGGAAGGATAAGACTTACTTGAAAGTGTCCAGAGAAAAGCCATCAAATTACTAAGATGCTCTTAATCATAAGCCATAAGATTTTCTTCCAAATAAAAAAAACCGGACAAGTGCGAGTCAGACTCGCCCACCGAGGGTTCCGTACAAAATAGTAGATAAAAGGGGGAAATCATTTTTTTTTTTAGTAATTTCCTTCATAAACCGAAAAACATACATCGTAAAAACATTTAAAAACCTGTTTTAGCTTATGCTAATGAAGCTCTTTCATATGAAACCCCGCATGATATGGTTAATTCACTTTAAAATTTGGACCCTTGTTCCTTGCATAATGACCCTATTTTTTTGTGATTAAATTAAAAATGTCCGTTTTTTTTCCTATATAACTACTCTAACACAATGCTTCTTGCCAAATTTCATAGTCTAGGTCTAGTACCCCCATAGGTTTTGATTCCCTTGTGAGTGTCAAAATGTGCGATTTTTACGACATATTCGGCTGAAACTTTTTTAACGAAAACCGAGAAATTTTATTTTTCTTTCTGCAGCAAGATATTATGGAACCGTATACGGTTTTAATTTCAACACGATACCTTCACGCGTTCCCGAGATACAGGTCTTGACACCCCTACGGACGGACAGACGGACAACAAAGTGATCCTATAAGGGTTCCGTTTTTTCCTTTTGAGGTACGGAACCCTAATAAATCCAAATCAATATATAAATGATGGTGTTATGACAAAAACAAACATTTTTATCCTTTTTTGAAGTCAGTTGAAAATAATATTAGGATTTAGGAATGTAGGACTTGTGAAACTCATTTCAATATTTGAAATAACCATATTTTGAATATAACTTATTGTTTTGTGTCTCCCTAAAAAAAAGACAATAATGAGGGTAGGTACAAGTTATTTTTGTTGCTTTCGTGAATTAATATATTAGATACCTTACTTTGCTGGTGCCACGACACGCACTTGGCCTTATATTTTTATTTTGCTTTTTCTGCATTTAAGAGATTGACACAAAAGTTTGAGACTAACAAGTACCTATATATACTAAAATAAAAACAATATACTTACTCAAATGCAGAAAAGCAGTTTTTGCAGCCTAACTTACGGTTTTGTTATGCTTGATAAGTTGTTGAGTGTTCATTTTTTGTAAGAAAGTATGCGTAAAATCGCTGTATATGTTATAAATGCGCATTCTGTAGAATAATTCTAGTAAAATCACTTGTTTATTACGAAATAGTTTGTTGGAGGTTATTAAAAAACGCATTTTTTTTGCAAGTCAAACAATGTAGTCTGTCATATATAAATACATAATATACATACACTCGAAAAACAACTCTCTTTCTTACGCAGTTGGGTAAAAATATTACAATTAATTAATTATCATTTGAACTTTTGTCTCACACACTTAATTACAGAAAAGTTAAAATAAAAACGAGTGTGAGCCAACTTTGCATTACATAACAAAATAAAATAAAAAACATTATAAAATCAGTTAAATCATAATAATAAATATTTGTAAATCAGTTTTACAAATATTTATTATTTGTAAAACTGAGTAACTTATATATTAGTTTTAGTATATTTTATAATAACATACATGAATGTTTAAGAAAATATATCAGTTCAAGATAAATCAGTTTAATAAGATGAGTGAATATCATGCCTAATATATTCCTTCTCCGTTTTTATGTAATTGGTGCTCACTTTTAAATTTGATTTAACTCATACTCTACCTTTGCAATGAACTATCAAAATTACAATTTAAGAATACAAATTTTCTGTCAATAAAGAAAATGATACCCTCTACATTATAGTAGACTACTACTATAATGTAGTATCATTTTCTTTGCTACTATGCAAAATTAGAATCTGTAAACTGTCTATATAGCTGATACACAATAGCAGTGTTCTCACAGGGCATCCACACCTGAGCAGGTTTTCACTGCAGTGGTCACTGATAGTAACATTGGAGATCCAGTACAGTGTGAGGAAATAAGGACCATGGTGCAACACTATTTTGAGGTGTGAACTTTAGGTGGAAAGATTAGACGACTCCAACTTGACATAGTTAGTCAAATTGGTTAGCCGAGAGGAAGGGGCCTACAGTTCTTGACTCTAGTAAACTACCAGCAGTCCTTCAAGTCTCTTATGAGCCCTAGTCCCATCTTGCTAAAAATAATGCTTGGTAATTTTATAAAACTATTAGATACCACATCCAAAGACCAGACACTTAATTGCTCACTGTAAGAAAATGGGAGTGTCTGTGCAATGGCCACATAGCTGTTTGACTTGTTATATAGTGTTCAGGCCATGTTCTACTTAAGATCAGATTTTTTTTAACAGTTAAATGTTTTAGGTGAGATGATCTTTACCTTTTAAAATACTGTCTCAGTGTTTAAGTTTAAACAGTACTTTTTGTTTGTCTTTAAGATCAATAGTCTAATCTTCATTAACAAATTTAACCAAATAACAAAATTAAACAAATATTTTTTTGAATATGAGTAAAAAGTCAAATGGATGTTAAGTTTACAAGTATCATGAAATCACAATCCAAGTTTTATTTACAGTGATAATTAAATGACCATAATGTAAACAATAATAACATGAGCCAAATTAAAGTTATTGAAACAGATCAATACTTGTTTTTGTTTGGCTCACAATGATTTGAGAAGTGATTAGATCTTAAGCAGCAATCACTCCACACCCCTTGCAATATCAGGAACATTTGCTTGTCTTCAATATTTGTGTATGAGTGGCAAGGTCACAATCGACGCAAACAACATGTACCTAGTTATAGATTGATTTGACAATATTTATCATGTTGACACAAAATCAGTAATAGTAGCCCTGATTATTGGTTGAGAGAAGAATAACGAATGGAACATAATGATCGGTAGAATAACTAGAATGCAGTGTGCATGTGCATAATGAATAGATGGATGACCAATAGGTACTCACTCTCCATAGGCGCCTTCACCGAGTAACTGCGCGACGACCCAGCCTTCCACGAACTCGGGCCCGGCAGCCGCATCCATCGCCGGGGCCGGCGCCGCGGCCACCCTGCAACACGCGCGCCGGTCAGCGAGCCACGCCGCCGAATCGTCCTCGACCTCGCATTACCCGAACGAACCCGACCTGCCCGCCGCTGCCGTATCTCGGCGCTCAACACCCGTTTCTTCGCTCCTTTTGAGCGGTGGATATCGCTTGTGATGGCATAAATCTATCAATTTTTGTAACTTAAATGGCGGCAGGCACGTGGAGATCGACGAACAAAGCGAAAGCCGAACACCTTCGAAGACGAAAAAATATTGACGATTGCAGGCTTTAGGCGTCGAATATTACTAAATATTTCGCAAAATCTATACGTGATCGAACTATAATTTGAGACGGTGCCGTAGAACTTACTGAAATTAACACTAACCTTACTGAAGATCAATGGATTACACCATTTTGCCATCTTTCTTTCGCTGCTTCACAGGGTGGTGCGTACAATACAGTGCGGTTGTGGTGTGCGAATCGGGCAGCCACAGGGTTGGCTAAACTTGGCTAGCCCGAACATTTCCGAAGTTCTTCTTTTTTGTATTGGACCCGCATTAAAGCATTTGCCAGTGTCAAGTATTAGGATTTTTTCAAGTTTCTTGAATAAAACAAGTTGTAAATGTTCTAGTCACAATCTAAATCACGTATACAGTCATTTTATAAGTCGAGTCCTGCTTCAGTAAAGTGGTGGCGACTTTACTAGAAGCTTCTATGGAGTTTTACCGACAACGAAAAATCACACGTTTTACTGCTTTATTTCACTTGCCCACACTCACGCACCTTATTGAACACTTAATGAATAAAACACCACCATTTTTATAGCATTAATGTTCAAATAACACAAGTTTAAGAAAATAAAACAAAGCAACAACACGTTACTTAGACGTTCCCGCCAAAACTCCATTTCCGAAGTTACGGCCAATGAATGTGGAATGACTATTTTCAAATGGTATTTTAACATATGGCAACATAATATATGTTAGTTACGGCAATGTACGGAAAAGATAAGTAACAAAACAAATACGCACAGTATACACAACCTACTAATACACCTACTTCATTTCGTTTATATTATTAGTTGTTGCTTAAATATGTATTTATGTATTTTTCTAGCTGCAATGAAGAGGTTAAACCAATTTTATTTAGAGCCTACTGTCTCTACTTATCATAGACCTAGAATGAACTCTACTCTGGGCTGCTTATACACCTGGTAGCTATGGATAAACTATACTCATAAAACGTATCATACGTATAATAATGACGCTTTTCGCATCCTCATGCGGAAAAAAAAAAAATATAATAGCCCTATATTTAAAAGGTGGCTGACTGTGCACCTGAGTGCGAACAAAAATGACTGTGATAATTTTATCATACACTACACATACACATATATTTTATTCTATGACTAATTTTAATCCTAATTATTAATTTTTTTTACTGCAGCTGTTGGGACAGACAAAGGGAACTTAGTATTTCTGTGATTTGGATTTGCTTCATACCAGTTTGTCTAAATTAACGTGTCGTTTACATGAAGTTCGTCGGATGAAAAAGTTTGCTGTAGATTGTTTTGTATATCTACAGAACTTTGAAAACCAAATAATAATAGAAAAGAGTTTGGAAGACCTAGTGTTAAAACTATAGTAATTTTAATCAGTAGATACTTACTTTATAAGTTTCCAAGTTTCAACAAAAAAGTCAAATCCATTATTTATTGCTGGGTTCTTCAGTATTATTGAATTTTAACATATGGCCTTAATATGAGCAAAAAAGTTTATTAATGCCAAAAACCGTAAAAACAATTCAAAATTTTCGCGCAGGCTTCGCTTGCGCATAGGAATACCAAGATCTCGCTAATATTTCCAAAATACCTTATTACAAAGCAAAACTTCATAAGAAAAACCATTCAAATTTTCGCAAACTCTGCGCTCGCGCATCATTATTACTTTTTGTTTGTATGGATTATAAAAATGTTAGGTTTGATAACACAACTCGACAAAAAAGGAAATCTATCTGTCTTTGTCCTAAAATTTATTTTATAATTTTTCCATTCCTTATTTTAGATATAATAAAAGAAAAATATCCATATTCCTTAAAAAGGTTGCACAGCTAGTTCATAAAATGTTAGAAGACTTTAAAACTATGGCCTGGAGAATGTCTCAAACAGAATTACATGCTGCATGCTTATTTTTATTTAGATTTTGAAAACAACATGGAGCGTATTCAGACAACTGTCGTGACTATATAAATAGAACACCCACGCTACGTCAATTTCCGGTAAGAAAACGTGGGAAATCGAGGTAAATCGGGTTTCGAGCGCACAGTTTCGGGGAATTGAAAATTTTGGATTGGCAGCACTGGTTTTGGCGGGAACGACATGGAAACATGTATGCTTCTTCTTCTTTTTTGTATTGGACCCGCATTAAAGCATTTGCCAGTGTCAAGTTTTTCAAGTTTCTTGAATAAAACAACTTGTAAATATTGTAAATTTTGTTGTAAGTTGTCGTTTTTTCAAGTTTCTTGAATAAATGAAGTTGTAAATGTTCTAAAGTCACAATCTAAGTCACGTATACAGTCATTTTCAAAGTCAAGTCCTACTTCAGTAAAGTGGTGGCGACTTTACTACTTCTATGGAGTTTTGTCGACAACGTAAAATGACACGTTTCACTGCTTCATTTCACTTGCCCACACTCATATACTTGATTGAACACTAATTAATGAATAAAACACAAGTCTATGAAAATAAAACAAAGCAACAACATGTTTCGATGACGTTCCCGCCAAAACTCCAACATGTAATTATGCTAAGCATAGTCAATGTTTTATTTTCCCAAGCTCGTGTTATTTCAAATGTTAATGGTGCAAAAAAAGGTCATGGATAATGCATTAATTGTTCTGTGTGTGGACGAAGTGAAATAAAGCGGTGAAGTTTAGCTATCTTTTCACGTTGTGACCAAAACTTCATAGAATTTTCCGGTAAAGTAACCATAATTTTACTGAAACGTGACGATACTTGCTTGACTGTGACTTTTTCACTTGACTTTGACTATGACTGGACTCTAATTTGGACATATTACGTTATAATTTGTGATTCTACTGATGAAATAAGAGATTAAAAACCAAAAACGAAGAAAACAACAACAGAGTATGGCTGTATGGCCTCCGTTCCTTTTGTCATTCTACATAAGGAAAAAAAAAGACATCTATGGTCAAACAAAATTCAACAAAAAGTTTTCGATCCGAAAAGTAGGGCGGTTTGCAGATATTTTTTAAAAACTTCAATTGATATCCATTGAAATGGTAAGCAAGTAAATCCGAAATAGGTTCTTTTTAAATATTTTCTTGGCAAGATATTATTCTAAATACTTGTTTTTGTTTTTAGGCAGGATACTCTGAAGACCAGTTGGCAGGTGAGTCACACACATCTATCAAGAAATTGTCGCACATAAATAGACAGCTAATGATTTTCGTACTCATATGGCCGTGTTTACTAAAATATTTGTTTACGTAAAGTGCAGCGTGTGCATCGATGAGTGCTCAGAGATAGCGACTGAGATCGAGTAGGAATGGTGCTCGCGGTCGCAGGGAGCGGGGGTCAACGAGTGACTCACGTCAATCAACGTGTTTACCGAAAACGGTGGCGTTACAAGCGCCCTAGTTTCCTTATATGGTGCGTGTTTTAAACGGAGCCAGGTGGTGTCGCGGCGACAGTGAGTCGCCCGCCGTGCCTGCGCCATGTTCATGTACGAGCCGCCCGCCAAACTGAAGCTCACCTCCGTGGAAGGTAAGCCTTTGGCGGTGGCCGCCTCCCACAATAGAGCCTGCAGTGACGCGCGCGCTTATTTACAGAGTTCCAGGAGGCGTTCCAGCTGTTCGATGCGCGCGGCGACGGCAAGATCCACGTCGCGCAGATCGGGGATGCCCTGCGCGCTCTCGGCCAGAACCCCACCGAGTCCGACGTCAAGAAGTGTACCCTACATCTGAAGCCTGATGAAAGAATATCATTTGAAGTGTTCCTTCCTATCTACCAGGTATGACATATTTGGTTTTCTACTGTGTGCATATGGAGAACTCACATATGTCTCATTACATTATTGGTAGCTGCGCTACCCATGATATGATATTGTAAATGAATGCGCAGTTAATATTCAGTATTGTATTACTAAAACAGCAGTCACACTATAGTTTAATTTTATTATGTACAAGTTTTCACTGTATGTGCCAACAGGTATAAGTTAAGCACAAAAAATAGGACTGCACAAACAAATTGAATCATGAGTATGCAAGCAAGCTGCATCTGAACAACAATTTTCTTAGGCTATGTGCTGGATGATTTTAATACTTAATTTCTACTTTGTAAGTAGTAAGCATAATTTGTATGTATGAAAATTATGATGTAATTGTGAAGTGTTATCTGTAGCAGTATATTGTAACAGGCTATATCAAAGGCTCGCAGTGGTGACACAGCAAATGATTTCATCGAGGGTCTCCGCCACTTCGACAAAGATGGCAACGGCTTCATCTCCTCGGCTGAGCTGCGACACCTACTTTCTACTCTCGGAGAGAAGCTCAGTGATGATGAGGTGAGTTTGCTGACTATTTTGCCTACAACACACACTCTACCTTGTAACCAACACTCCTTGAGGGCTTTTGTATCGATCTCAAGAAACCATGTGAATCATCAAGAGTCCAGCATTTAGTATTTTTAAATGGATCCCTTGTTTTTCCACAGTTTCATTTGATGCTGCTGATGAATATTGTGAATATGACATTATGAGCAATCCTGAATGCACCACTAAACTAAAATTGTGAAATTCAAAAACAAATATTGTATGTGAATATTGTTTATTTTTAAATGTAGTTATTTTAGGTTGCCCCACATGTCATGGTCACATGTCACACTATAGATGCGGCATCTGTGTATGTGTGCAGCGATGTATTTTATTTTAAAACTGACTTCAAAAAAAGAAGGTTATCAATTCAACCTGTATGTATGTAATATTGTCAGAACTGCACAGTTTTTTATATATGTTAGTCTATACCAGCTTCTAAACATGTGTACCCAATTTCATAACATGTGTGTGTGTTTGACATGTATTACTCAGAAACTCGGAATCGTATTGCAATATTATTATTTTTTATTGAATAAAGTATCTCAGGAGTATCTGTAAGTTTTATCAAAATCGGTTAAGTAGTTATCAAGATATTGCCTTTTTTAATTTTAAAATTTGAGCATATCAACGACTCTATACAAACTACTGGGCGGATTTGAATGAAATTCGGTAGGTTTACCATTTATAATATACCAATAGTTGGTGTACCTACTTAGGCTGACGCCCAGTTTTGTTTTTTTTTCATGTTATTTCTCCCTTTTCATTTAATCTGGGGGCACGGCAGTGGTCCCGTTATTTAGATTATTTTGAAGTCGGTATAATTTTTTTAAATTACCTATATTACAGCAATCATTAAGACAGTTTAAATAAATAAATTAAGTTCAAAGTAGGACAACTGGAGCTTCAATTACAGATAAAAATTACATACGAGAAAGACAACAGATAATAAAATTACAAAAAAAATGTAGTATGTTTAGATAAGTAACTATTGGCAATACTCAGGAACTAACGTCTATACATATAGTTGTCGTCACGTAAAAATAACAAAGCATCAACACACCAGCGTTTTTTTACGTGACGGGAACTACTGTGGTATTCTGTGCTATCGACTGAACAATATAAATTAATTAAAATCAAATCATTTTATTTTAAATCATGTTAATATTTTTAAGTTTTTGTCACAATAAAAATATTGTCTATTGTCTATTTGAATAAGGACAGCAGCGCCCTCAACGCCACATTAGTTCTCTAGCTGAACAGGCTCCATAGAATGTTATGTGGTGTATGTGTGTGTCACAGGTGGAACAACTGCTGCAGGGGCAGGAGGACTCGCAGGGGAACATCAACTATGAGAACTTCGTGCACCTAGTCATGCAGGGCTGAGCGCCGCGCCCCGCGCCCCTCACGCCCCGCCCCGCACCACCATATGTTACTTACGTGATATTGCTTACGATTAATGTTCAAACTGCGTTTTTGATATCACGCCGGGTTTACAAATTTCCGCACTGTGTGTACTGTGAATACAGGTCTACTCTAATATGGAAAGTCGGGAAGTGTATTTAGAGAAGTCGGCGAGCGCAGTTTTCTCGAGAGCGGCGTGCGCCTGCGCCTGCGGCTGCTTGCGACATGCACCAGGAGGCCTAGGATGCGTACCGCGGCAAAATTTTCCCTGCTATTTTTTCGTGCGAGAACGTGACAAGGTTACGAGAACTTATAAGTCTTGTCTCTTTTGCGCTCGACTCGCTTCGAGAGAGTAGAGAAAACTGGCGGCACGCATCTTATGCCTACTGAACCACTTTTATTTCTATTGTTCATGAGTCGCGGCAAATATCCCGTGAGTTGAAAGTGAAGTGTAGCGTTTAGTCTGTTTCGCTTTTACATCTAGACACCAGATATAGGCTTTTAGATCTAGATTTTGCCGACACTCTTATGAGGACTTTTTGCTGCGCCATTTATTTCATAATTGATTATATGATGTACATTAAAAGACTACTAAAAGTCTTAATTTGTAAGATCAGAACCGAGAGGGTCATTGTGTCCGCTTATAAATATTATAATGTTTAACCTTTTTTTAGTTTATTAGCATTCATTTTTGTGAGTAAAGGAGGAAATCGTAAATCGACGCGACGAATGCGGCGCGAGAGGCGGGGGCGCGCGAAGTGGGATGGGGAGGGGGCAAATATTTATTTATGTAAACGTATAATTCCTCTATGTATTTCCACTGTATTCCAAAATTATTAACGAGTAAGTAGCGATATACATATTTTATAGTTTTAATATTATTATTATATTTAATTTAATGAAATAGTCGTTAAGTTATAATAATGTAGGATGTGGCGGTTTATCTATAGAGTATGTTTATATTTATTATTGAATAAATTATTATTGTAAGTAACAGAAGATGTATTCATTACCACCTCATTAAGTTAGCTCCTGCACCGTACATAGTGCGGTTAGGACGACTTTTAACTGATATGCCAATGTTGAAATGGAATACAATGATTGTTAGGTATACTGAATTTTTCTGGTTGTAGTGTAGGTAGTTTGTCTTTGAAAAATCGCTTCTATTTTAAACGGTTTTATTTAGCTTGACCTGGGGCCCAATTCAGTTATTCAAGACCGCTCCATAGCCGAACCATATGTGGAGCGTTTCCCGTTGGCTGCCATAGTTTTTTTGATTCAGTCACTTTTATGTCATACAATGACATATTTGATGAAACGTAACTCGTCCTTCGCTCGTTAATAAATAAAAAAAAAGATAGCAGCCGACAGGAAATGCTTCGCACAAGGTTTAGTTACGGATCGGTTTTGAATAACTGAATTGCCCCCCTGTTTATTTGTTTGGGTCAAATTTAGTAATTAAAATTTTACCCCCTTGCAGTTGACTGATCGATCTGAAATTTGGTATACACCTTTAGTCCTGATTGCAATACAATTAGTATATTCTGTATTATTGTAAATCCAAGATGGCCGCGGCCACAAAATGGCGTATTTCATATTACACAACCCCCACAATATGGGTATCAAATGAAAGGGCTTTTCTAGTAAAATACAGTAAATATATTACATACCTACATAATTATCTTTCTTTTCAATAAAACCGCTTAACTTAAAAAGTTTTTTTAAGTAAGTACTTGTTTTTAGTATTTTCTCCAGTGGGTATACCGCTACCGCCCAAATGTAATGTTAATATAGGATCTCGCAAGCACAAACCTTTCGCAACAATCATTGTTCCCATAAAGTCTGTGTTTTCTTTACTTCAATTGGTTATAGTAATTTAGTAGGCAAATATAGATCACGAATGACAAATATGGCGGGCGTAAATCTATAAACAGTCATACTTTTACATTTGAATTATACATAAAAAAAATGAAAGCTTAAGAAATGGGTCAAATAAGTCTAAAATTGGAAATTTTAGCCCTTCTAGGTTTTGAATAATTGCAATATGAAATGGGGCGCCAACCTACTGATATAAAAATAAGATTTGTGACAATATAAAAGGCAACTAAGTATATTGTTATTTAAATGAATGTACTGGTGTTTTGAACTACATTTGACACAATTTCATAATGATATTATAAAAGCAAATTTTGTTACCTTTACATGCTCAAACGGCTGAACCGATCGTTATGAAAATCAGTATAGAGATAGCTTTGGACCTGGAGACTGACATAAGCTACTTATAATCATCACCGTTTGTCATAACTTCGCGAGTGAAACCGCGGAACGCAGCTAGTCTATAAATCGGGAATTATTGTTGATCTATGATTTTTAGTTATTTTCCTATCTTAATTTAAAATTTCCCCAGTTGCAAACACTGTGATCTGCTCCATACAAACGGATTTATTTTTATTTTACTAGACTATTATTGAAAATGGCAGGAACGAATCTCAGCAAATGCAGTTAAAGCTTGAACTAGTACTGTATAAATGTGCTCCAAATTTTCTCTAATTAACAACACAATAATGTGAAATATATGGATAATTCCGTAATTTTAAAATTAATGCATTTAGGCGCCTGATTATTTTATGGTAGCAGTTATACGAATGTTACAACACAGATTGATCAGGCGTTACGTTGATATTTGAATTTTCAGGCGAACCTAAGTCAGACAATGGTCAAAACCTACTTGGAATCAATACAATGACACCAACTTCGACCCACCACCATGACGAGAAACGCATCAGTGGGTACAATTTTGGATTAACAATCTAGGAGTACATAGGGTATATTAAATAACTTTATTTATTGTGTATGACCAAGTTAAACTAACCCTTCCCCCTATATCCCTCCCCTATATCCCCCTATATCCTTCCCCCTATATAAGTCTAAAAAACTCAAAACCCCCGATAAAAATACGGCTAAACCGATTTTGATAAAACATAGCTAAAACACTCGATGATATCTTCTTTTAATAAAATAAAAACTAGATCTAACTCGGTCCAGCCACGAGAGTCACGATGTCACAAACACATATACAGATATACAAATACATATGTCGAACACAAACACGTCACACACAACAACGTTTGTACACGTCAAAGTTATAACACCCCTCTTGGATCGGGGGTCAGAAATAGAAATTAATATATACATTTTTGCGCCTGAATAAATAAATTAGCTTTGCTAATACAAAATGGCAAGGTGTATTCTACGAACATATAGGGAAAGATAAAATTTAGAAAATCGGTATATACCACTGCCTGCACAATATTGATATTATATTTTTGAACACGTACACAATATACCTCGGTATACGTACATCGATTTTTATCAAAGAACGGTATATTTTACCTTGTCTGAGTACGTGTTGTCTGCTGGTGAGTATGCTCCGCAGCAGAGCCACAATGAGTGTCCATTATTTCGGTAGTCAGTGTCAGTACACGTACAGCGGTAACGTACATTATGTACGTGTGACGTACATCATTTTACTATAAAATGAATCGATTATTTGCTATGGTGGCTCTGCGGTAGAGTATCACGCAAAATATCGTCAGCCTGCTCTTATGAACATAATTAAACAGTTTACCCACTGACTCACAGAAAAGAGAAGGCAATTGCCTTCTTTTTTCTATGCACTGACTGATGTGATTTTTATAGTCGCGGTGGTGGGTCGGAGTTGATGTCATTGTGTTATTGTATTGAATGGTCTCCGTACTCCAGATCATTCTTGTCATCATCACAAACAGTCTCGAATAGTCTCTGTACTAGATAATAATCTTCATTATCATCATCATAAGCAGCCACGAATAGTCTCCGTGAACCAGATTAATGTCATCATCATCATCAGCAGCAGTCGCGAATAGTTTCCGCACTCCAGATCATTATCATCATCATCAGCATGATGTCAATGATGATAATGGTCTAGAATACCACACGACAGCAAAATTTCGTCTCTTAGTCTTTGTGCTCCAGATAATGGCATTTCACTGGGCTTTTTAGGTTTGGCCTGGCGTCGAGGTTGCGTGGTGGTGATATCGTCAAGATTTCGGTGTCATAACATATTATAAAGATATGACTTATGACTCATAAGTCATATCTTTATTTGTCGTGTCATTTTTGTCATCGTGTAGTTATCGTTGTCGGTCAGTTGAAAAGCGTCCAATGAGTTTTCTCCGCTATGATACTAATATAATAATTATATTACAATCTGTGCGTAAGTAACAATTAAGGATAGGTACCTAGATGATATCTATCGTGAGTGAATAGGTCTCATTCAGGCGAGTGCGCTCACGCTCCGTCTCAGACCGCATCAGGCGAGTTGGCGGTCCAGTAAAAGTCTATCTACGAATAAAAGAAACATGCAAGTGCTTACAAATTGGATCGGCTCCTGCCGAGCGGATGTGACCTACTTATATCATAAATGATGTTTCGCCCGCAATCAAGTCAGAGCACACAACTACAAGCAAGGAATGAATTAAAGACAAACTCAGCGAAGTAGACAAGTGCGTGCGGGAGTGAAGAGTCGGGGAGGCAGTTAGCGTGTCTCCCCAGCAGCGGCGGCCAGCGCAGACAATAACACGGCGAGTACGTCGTTAACGCGGTGATTAGTTTGGCCTTTGACCGACATACCTCACAATAGCGCGTTATCATTCTCTAACAATAGAGAGGAGTGGAGTAGGCTCCCGCTGCGGCGCTCCGGCGCTGGAGACTGGAGTCGCGAGGAACAATGCGAGATAATCACATAAACCAGCCATTAGCAGCGGCGGCGCTTCCTGCGTTCCTGCGCTCGCGCCGCTGCCGCATCTAGGTTTGTATTGTGGGGCGGCGGCGGCCGTATAATGAATGCATTTTAACCGTTGAAACACTAGAACATAATTATATTATACCTATCTACTGTATACAAGTATACGTTTAGATAACTCAAAAACCCCCGACAAAAAACAAACGGCTGAACCGATTTTGATGAAGCATAGCTTAGAGCACTCGAGTTTGAGAGCTACATGTCACAGTCAGACACAGATATACAGATACACAATTCAAACTTATAACACCCCTTTTTTTGGGTCGGGGGTAGAAAATAAGAGGAAATTAGATTGTCAAGATATATTATAGTACAATAGCTCAATATATTTTATGGTTTAAAAAACTGAACAAACCGACTTCAATATACGCAATACAATACATATGTATGCGACTTGCTATTCACTTTTCTACAGGCACTTGGATGATCTGTATAATCGTCCAAGTACATTATGAGAGCAGAACATTTGAATGGTCACCAAAATATCTGAACATGTTGGGGAGGGGTACGAACTGCCCGCGGCCCTGGGGCCGTACCACAAGCGTTCAAACAGTCTTATTTCAATATTACCTTTACATATATCTTGCTCTCTCTTCGTTAGAAATAACGAGACAAGAGTCAAAATAATATTGAATTGCTATTACGATTGTGGTAGCCCCCCTGCCTTACTCCGGCAGCGGGCGTGCCGTTGGCTAGCGAACGACGGCCGGCCGGCGGCGGCAGCCAGTACAGTGAGGTCTGGCCATGCGTGAGTGCGCGCGCGTTGCCCTCGGCTGGGCGCTATGGAGTGCGTGGGTGGCGGGTTCGCTGCTGCCACTCGATACGGAGCGGCTCGCCGCCTCCGTGGGCGGGTACGCTGTCTTCAACTGCCATCTCGACTTCCCCTTCGGCAACGAGATTCCCTACCACCTGCAGTGGGACAAAGACGTGAGTACGACATTACCATTGCGTGGGACCTTTCCTCCGCTCTTGTCTCTCTTAGTAAGCTTGCAATCAGGCATCATATCGGGGTAGCCAACGCCATCACAAAATCCGAGCAGACTTTATTCACGTGGTGGTCATCTAGAGATGCCGCTCACTAGAACATCTGGTAAACATTATCGCTAAGAAATAAGTTAGACTGCGAATCAAGGGGCGGATGAAGTCTCAATTCCCTATTTTTCCCTTGCACTAGCTACCAAGTGTACGTAATCATACCATTCCTCGAAAAAAAGCTTGGATGCAAAAGTTTTCGAAGTGCATTTGTTACTTCTTTAATTTAATTATTTCACTTAGCTATTAGCACAGAACTAGCATAGTACTACCTACATACTATTAGACTAGTAGTTTTGTGAACAGTAGACCCCGCAAGCACAAACTTTATTATTATTATAATATGAATTCTTCAAAAACTCAATATCCGTTTTACTTTAGCATGGGCTATTTCGGAATCAAACCTAGTGACCGAGAAGAACCAAAACATTCAAACAAATAAGCGGCCAAGTGCGTATTGTGCCACGCGCAAATAAGGGTAATTTTCCTGTGTATGTGAACTTAAAATAGGGATAATGAACATACGAGTTAACTTATGTAGTTTAATGTTTTACACGAAATTTTCTTTTCTTACTTCTCCACTTGAAGTGTACCCCAGAAATTTTTGTTTTTCAAAAATAAATTCTACGACTTTTTCGGTATGCTAAATTACAGCTTTCATGTAATAATCGTCTTTGAGAAAAGTCGCGAAAAGCCAGACAGACGGACATGGCTAAACTATAATTATCTAAAGGTTCCTTGTTTACTACTGAACCCCAAAAAACGAATATCGAGGTAGATGAAAGCAAAGCCAGTGCAAATGATGCAAAAATCTTAGATAGCTTAGCTTCGCTCGCTCGGTCAATGAACATAAATAATGGCATGTTTGATTTAGAAATAAAGGGATTGTTATAGGTTAGCTACTGTAATAGAGATGGCTCGCCTTGTTTTTATCGTGATTTTTAATTTTTCTGTAATTAAGAGCTCTTTAACTTTTGTGTCACTAAGATAAAAACGCGCGCATGCCAACTTTGTATCGCTATAAGAGTTGAGCGTAACCCTGCTGATCTGACTCGCCTTCTTCACTATCTAACTTTATTTTCATACTTAATTAAGATAAAGAAAACGTAAAATCAGTAGATTTATATGAGGATTTTATTGTTTACAAATTTTTATGAGTACAATTAATAAGAACAATTTAATTTCTAACCATTCTCGCACGTAAATTAATAACAATATGTAAAACTAACTATATAATAATAAAAAATAATAATTAATATACTATATACAATAGACTAAAAACTAAAACTAATTTAATAAACCACTACTAATAGGCATTGTGCCCAAAATGCTAGCCGCATTGCCACGTTGAATAACAATGCTTTTATTCTTTGTGCAAAGTAGCGGCCAGCATTTTGGTCACGAGTTGCGTCGACCAGTCGCGGAGCAAGTTCTTTATAAAAAAAAATTGCACCAGATCCCCACGGTCCCAGTATTTCGACGCCAAAAGGCTCAAATATGTAACCACTGTCAAGGGTACAGTATTTGCGCCTTTTGAGGCCCTCCGCACATTCAGCCGCCGCACCAGCCTTGTTCTGAGTTCCTTGAAGATGGGACGGCGCCAGGGTATCGACGCAAGTAGCATCCTATACTAAAGGTCGACCCAACCTCCAAGGAATCAAAGTCATTCCTCACAATTAATATAACTCGAAATATGAATTTTGATTTGGTTTCATTTAATTATAAATAGGTACACAGCCAGCGAAGTAGATATCGCTGCATAGGTATACGCACAAAAATACAGTTGAATTGGGAACTTCCTTTTTTAAAGTCTGTTAGAAGTATGCGAGATCCAGGCTCTGTAGCCTGAGTAGGAGTCATAGCACATGTCGTCTAGATCTATTTGTGCATCGACGACATTTTTACCGACTTCAATAAGAAGGAGGTCAATTTGGGTGTATTTTTTTTAATTTTTGTTACTTCATAACTCCGTCATTTAGAAACCAATTTGAAAAAATATTTTTTTGTTTGAAGTTGAATACTTTTAGATTGGTCCCATAGATTTTTATCAAAATCGGTTCAATAGTTTGGTTTTTAAAACAATATGGCGTATACTGAAAAACCGACTTCAAAATGTCGGTTTTTCATTTTTTTTTTTAATTTTAGGTATAATGTTTATAACCGTGGACAATGGAAGATAATGTGCATGTATAGTGGTGATGGCCTAACCCTTCTCACAATGAGAAGATGGCCCGTTCCCAGCAGTGGGACAGTTTGTACAAACAGGGCTGATAAAAAAAATAAAAAAATAGTGGTGATAATGATTATTATCTAGTTTACAAAATTTCATTTACCTTGATGACATATTTATTCCTGACATTTTGTTTTGAAAACCAAATTACTGAAGTGATTTTGATGAAATTTCTTTTGGACCAATCTGGACGTATATAATTTTCCAATCAGTTTATAAATGACGGAGTTATGAGATGAGGTGACAAAAAATATAACCGATATCTTAACCTCGTTTTCAGAGTCTGTTAAAAATTTAATAAGGAAGAAAACGATATTTTGTAAACTTGTTATGCTGGTAGGGGGAAATTCACAATACACCCCTAGAGGGACGTCAATGTAAGATACTCGTATCGCCCCACATAAAATAAGAATATGTGTTTATACATGACACGCATTGTTATGGTAGGTTCCGTGGCAAGTATTTTAGTGTTGACCACCTTGCAAATATGTATCTCTTGTACTATAGCGCCTTAAATGTTTTACATATTTAACACATCTCGAGTTCTAGTCACAAAGTGTTCAGAAATACATTCAGGCGTGAATTCAGCCATCAAAAAACCGGACATATTGTGTCTGACAGACGCGCAGCTTAGTTGAATATTACAACAATCGGACATGGTTTCTGTTTGCTAACATGAATATATGATTAAATTTGCGCGAATTTAAATTATCATTTTTACTTCTCTAAGGGGCCATTCATTTATTAAGTAAGACTATTTTTGCCAGTTTTTGCCCCCTCTCCCCCGTAAGAAAAAATAAGAATAGGCCCACCCCCTCCCCCCCTGTGTAATATTTATTACGTAAAAATCTAAAGGAAAAAATTATATACGTTTGGTTTATTGTAATGTTTATTTTTCAAAGTAACAATTTTTAGGAATTATTATTTGTACTTTTATACACATCCGAGCGCACTTCGGCACTCGCGCGGTTGCCCGCGCTTTTTCGAAGTATAATTTTAACTTTTATTTAAATTTTTGTGATCTTACGTAAGAACTATCAAGACCAACTTCCACCCCCTTGTAAGAAAAACTAAGACATGGTCCCCCCCCCCCCCTAAATCGTCTTACGTAATAAATGAATGGCCCCTAAGTAGGTATGTTAGAGTTCCGTACCTCAAAAGGAAAAAACGGAATCCTTATAGGACAACATTGTTGTCCGTCTGACCGTCTGTCAAGACCTGTATCTCGGGAACGCGTGAAGGTATCGAGTTGAAAATAAAACCATATACGCAGATCCAAAGTCTCTTCCTGCAGAGAGAAAAATCAAACTCTTAGTTTTCATTAAAAAAGCTACAGCCACACGCAAGGGAAAAAAACTGTGAAATTTGGCAAGAAGTATTGTCAATGTCATTTATTACACACATATAAAAAAAAACGCAAACTGTACATTTTTAATTTAATTACAAAAAATAGGGTCTTTATGCAAGGAAGGAGGGTACAAATTTTAAAGTGCATTAACCGTATCATGTGGGGTATCATAAGAAAGACCTTCACTATCACAAGCTAAAAGAGGTTTTCAATATTTTTCGGTTAATGAAGGAAAATAAAAAAAATACACGATTTCCCCCTTTTATCTACTGTTTAGTTTGTACCGAGGGTTCCGGTGGGCGAGTCAGACTCGCACTTGTCCGGTTGGCAATGCCTCAAGGTTTAAAAACTTATTTTCCCATTTAGTTCCCATATTTCCCAACTTGTTCGTAAAAAAATATATATACATAAGTAATTAATTTTTTACTTTTTAGTTTCTATGGTCACTATCCGGTACCATCTTCGGACCCTGGATATCATGTAGCACATAAGTGTTTGGTAAGACTAAACAAATGTGCCCTAAATCGATGGGCTTATCTTGTGTGTTTACGTTTAGTTTAGGAGTTCCTATGGCCAACCTACGACTCCATCATCAGACCAGCTCAGTGATATTATAACAATAGAGTGTTTGTCAAGGAAAATGAGTCCAAACTCGATGGATTTATCTTGTTTAGTTTAGGAATGCCTATGACCACCTTACGACTTTATCACCAGATCAGCTCTATGGTACCATTGTGATGTGAATGTGATTAGGTACCATAGGACTAGAGGGTTTTCCAAGATAAAACAAATGCGCCCAAACTTGGTGTGCTTATAGTTTATGAGTTCTATAGCCACCTTCCAGCTCCATCATCAGACTAGCTTATTGGACCAGAATATTGGATAGTCAGCGAAGATATGCAAGTATACCAAAATTCTCAATCGAAAGTAGAAAGTGGGTCTAATTTAGCTCTCTAGATTTGACCCATCCTTGCATACATACCACAATACAGACACGGGAAGTTAAAGCTTGTACCTAATAAGAAGAAATTAATCTTATGACATGTCAAAATGTGTCAAGCCAGTTAGGTATAGATGGATAATGGATATATATATTATATTTACATACGTATCACCGAAAACTATTATTCTCTTTCTCGGACTGTCGGGTAAAATGAGGCAAGCGAGTAATCAAGTACCTACCTACGCGAGTAAGAGTATCATTGCTTAAACCATAGAACATTGCAAGAATTATTCAAGTACTTAAATAGGTACCTATCCTGTTATTACAATTTAGGTACAATGTAAGATGACACGATGAGTCATTGCACCTGCGCGTGCTCCGGGACCAGCGTGGCGGCGCGGGGCGGTCAGCGCGTGATACGGGGGAGATGACAACACCAACATGCTGACCGATACCTGAATATATCGGCTATGGTTTAGTTTTTCTAACAACTGTTGCCGGAATGAATACGTAAATGGAGTTTACCGGCGCGCCTTACCATTGTACGTACAACAACAGGCTGCAGCCGGTAGGTACTCGCCGTACGCCTGTGTCGCGCACACTGCACAGCCAGAACAGAAATCTGCACGTACCGTATAGGTAGGTAGGCAGGTAGTATCTGTTGGTTGGCAGGTAGGTCAGAAGGTCGTCAGTGCGCGTCTACTCGGGCGGGGCTGCTCTTCGGACTACATCACCATATTAGGATCGTCGCGGGCACCGACCACGACTCTACACTCCGTCCGGGCTAAGAAAATCCGAGCTACCATGCTGCCACCCAGTGTGACTCGAGATAACTATCGTCTTCGTCTGGTGCGTCTCCACTACTGGGCGTAGACAGTCAACTTAGCAAACTCATCCTTGTCTTGAGCCAAGCGGAAAAGCTGTTCATTGTTATTGGTTCAATATAACGATGCTTAGCGTTTGTGAACTATGATAAAGCCTTTGATTCGATCGAGACCTGGGCGGTGCTAGAGGCTCTCCAGCGATGCCGTATTGACTATCGGTATGTCGAAGTGCTTAAGTGTTTGTACAACAACGCCACCATGTCAGTCCGAGTACAAGACCAGAACTCAGAGGCAATTCCATTGAAGAGAGGCGTGAGGCAGAGAGACGTTGTCTCTCCGAAACTGTTTACCGCCGGTTTGGAAGATGCCTATAAGCTTCTGGAATGAAAAGGGCTCGGCATCAATATTAACGGCGAGCTTATCACTCACCTTCGGTTTGCCGACGATATAGTAGTCATGGCAAAGTCGATGGAAGAGCTCAGTACGATGCTCGAAGACCTCAATAGAGTTTCCCAACGGGTGGGCCTCAAAATAAACATGGACAAAACGAAGGTTATGTCGAACGCCCATGTAGTGCCCACCCTAATATCTGTGGGGAACTTAACTCTTGTAGTTGTTGACGAATACGTCTACCTAGGACAAACGGTCCGATTAGGCAGGTCCAACTTTACGAGGGAGGTCAATCGTCGTATCCAAATCGGCTGGGCAGCGTTCGGGAAACTTAAAAGCGTCTTCTCGTCCAATATTCCCCAGTCCCTCAAGTCGAAAGTTTACAACCAGTGTGCGTTACCAGTGATGACATACGGCACTGAACCGTGGTCCCTAACTATGGGCCTTATAAGGAAGCTCAAGGTTACGCAACGAGCTATGGAGAGGGCTATGTTCGGAGTCTCTCTACGAGATCGAATCAGAAATGAAGAGATACGTAGACGTACAAAAGTCACCGATATAGCACAATGGATTAGCAAGTTGAAGTGGCAGTGGGCAGGGCACATAGCACGTAGAACTGATGGCCGATGGGGCCGAAAGGTTCTCGAGTGGAGACCACGTACCGGCAAGCGCAGCGGTAGGAAGACCAGCCACGAGATGGACAGCTGATGACCTCATACAAGTGGCGGGAAGACGCTGGATGCAAGCCGCTTCCAATCGGTCTTTTTGGAAACCCATGGGGGAGGCCTATGTCCAGCAGTGGACTTCTTATGGCTGAGGTGTTGATGATGATGATGAACGATGAATAATTCAATAATTCCTTAACTTATAACCCATACAGCTCGATATAATATATGATCAGATTATTGAGGCGGCCGTATCTCATTAGCACCACGTGTGACCTCACGCAGCTCGCACCTACATCCGGTGAGATGCCTGCGGCGGCAATACCTCTTACCTCACCAACTCACTCCGAGGGTGAGATCTGGAAAAATACATACAACGCAACATCGTCGTTATAAATAAATCAGTTTTGTGACGATTCTTGTCTTTTTTTTATTTTTTTATAGAAGATAGATCTACGATTGACCACCTACTCGCCTGATGTTAAGCGACGGTGTGGCCGAGGATGGAGCTCGTCGATCTAGAAGATATCTATTCACTCTAGCCTTGAAAATTCCAAGATTGTAGGTCTCAGGAAACAGAGATGGCGGCAAAGAATTCCATTCTTGTGCACTACGCAACAAGAATGTGGTTGTCTGATCGGATATGTCTTTTTTTTTTATTTGGTCCACTAAACTGGTCGTAACAAACATAAATTATGTATTCTTAAAACACAAGCTTACATAGGCATGAGGATGTACGACCTTCTAGAAGTGAACACTACATGCGTAAAAATGAAAGTAAAGAAAAATACACTACTGCGTTAGGCAAACGGTTACTTGATTAAAATTCTTTGATTAAAACATTTTAAATTCAATTTTTTTTCTAAAAAAACTAGATATCTTTAAAAACGATTAACATAGCATTTCAAAATAGTTATTTAAAAATAGTTTTGCTACAATAAATTTAATCTTAAAATGAAAGAAGGATTAGTAAACGGACTGGTGACAGATGATTAAGAGCTTTGATCGGTCGCCGATCTATTCCTTGTTCAATCATTATTTCGGCGCGGTTCCTGTTTGGTCTAAAGGTTTTAAAATGTCTAAACCTTTTACGCTCGGGGAATTCTAATGTGGAGGCACACTAGGATTCTCTCTGTTGGCGATGCAGTTTCAGTTTAACAAAGGTTAGGAAAATCTACATCCAGATTAAGGACTAAAATTAAAAAAGGATTAAAACTGATCAGACATCTGCCCTTCCGGGTAGACTCGGGACCGTAACCACTGAGCCAGAGCCACTGAGCCAGCGGGCGGTGGTGATCGACCGTCAAGTCAGGAGAAGAGGGTAGATCGGATAATGTACGCTCGGTGTAGCGAGACTAGCGAGTGTGTCCGCGGCAGGCTGTTTACGCGATGCATCGTGATCTGCATGTGGGCAGGTGTCGGTGATGGGCCGTAAGTGGCGACATTAACAAGGCACGTCCTTCGCGACGTCACGCGGCCCGCGCTCGCGCCGCGCTCCGTATAATCCGAGTCAATTGAAAGCGCTCGCCGCTCGACCGAAGTTCCGGTGACTTCGCCTCCACGTGATCCACTTCATTATAATACAGCTCATTACTGCGCGAGCCTCGTTTACTAATTAATGTTAACGCGGGCTCTCCTTGGAGACGTGACCTAGAGTCGGGTGAGTCCCCTCACCGGGCAGTTCGGAGCTCGCGCGGCGTGGACGAGTGCGGGCTGTGGAATAAGTGGTGTTAGTGTTTATTCCGCATGCGGGTGCAGTCAGACGGCAGCGTGGGAGCTAGCCTGGATACCGTTCAGTTACCTAGATAGGTAATGTATACTAATAAAATCATAGATCTGGAGCTACTCAAAAATAAATAACCTATCTAAAAATATATTAAAAAAATTGCCAAGTGCGTGTCGTGCTGCGTGCAAGGTAGAGTTCCGTAGTTGCGCATCATAATAATATAATATATAAATATAATTTTATACTCTAAGCGAGGTGATAGGCTACCGCGCCATACCAGGTATGGAAGTAAATTAGTTACTGAGCCGGTCCTGATGTGTACAATAGACTCCCACAAACGGTCATTGGTGCTCCGAGCTTCTTTTCATATAAATCAAGGTTGAAGAAATGGCTTACTAGACAAGCGTTTTATAGTTATGAAGAATTTCTTCAAATAAAAGTATGTATGTCTTAAACACTGTACATAGGTACTACAATTTTAATTAAATAAGTACTTATTTGAAATCATTAATTAATAATTATATCTAATTTAATTTTATAGTGTTGACTTGTAATTGAATAATTATCAATAAAATATGTCTATGTCTTATTTATATGAACATAAAATGAGATACTATATGAACATACCAGCTTTACAAGCGCAAATAGATCCCTGTTTGTTATCAACATTTCTATATAAGTGGCTATAACTAACATACCTACACTTTGCATTGAAGGATCATGGCGGTACGACCTAGGGAATAACATTTTCATCCCATCTATTCGAAAAGGACGTGCACCCAAAGGGGGTGTTTTCTATAAAAAACTTTTAGCAGTAATGAGTTTTTAATCCTCTTTATAAGTGCGCCGAAATTATCTTTACCAAGCCGGCACATTACCCAATTCTCATTGAAATATCAAAAATATGAACGATCACAGTTTACATTCTTGATGCGTAGGTACTGCTCAGGAATGGAAAAAAAAAACTAATTTGGAAAATTGTTTTTTATTATTCACTCTCAGGGTGTATTTTATACCGACTTCAAGAATGAGAATTCGCCTGTTATAAACCGTTTAGATTTTTTTTTTTTTGGTTGTTTCAATTGTTGCTACCCAATTCGTAAGTTACTAGTTACCGCATGGGCGTTCCGCGTTACTATTCAATATGACATAAATAACCTTTTATACATGGAGTATGTATTGCGTGTTGCAGGGCGAGACCGTGTACTCGTGGTACAGCGGGTCCGGGTCAGAGAGCGAGGCGCTGGTGGGCGACCGGTGGGGCGGGCGCGTGCGCCGGCTCGGTGACGGCCGGCTCGGGCTCGGTCGCGGCTCCATCAACGTGACAGCAGTGCGCGAGACCGACGCCGGGCTCTACACCTGCCGCGTCACCTTCCCCAACCGCACGCCGCCGGCGCGTAACAACGGCACGCTCTACTACCTGGACGTGGAGGGCGGCAACCTAATCGCCACGCCACCCGTGAATGCGACCGTGCACGAGGGCGAGCGCGCCGAGCTCGAGTGCTTGCCCAAGAGCCCCGAGTCCACCGTGGAGTGGTACCGTGACGGCGCGCCGCTCGACGCCGTGCCCGAGCTGGCGGAGCGCGCCGAGCTTGCCGCCAACGGCAGCCTGGTGCTGCGCAGCGCCGTCTCCACCGACCCCGGCGAGTACTCGTGCCGCGTGCGCGACCCGCAGGGCGGCGTGCAGTCTGCCAGCGCCTTCCTCGACGTACACTGTCAGTAAATTTCTTATGTCAATTTTATACTGCGCCGCCTTTCATTTAGCGTTACGTATATGGATATTTAGGCAATGATGTAGATAAAATCTTGTTGTATTTAGGCCCCTAAGGACCAATAACGTATTCAACGCGGAAATATCGTATGGCGAAACTAATTCCATATTAAGCAATGTCTTCGAAAACTCGCGAGAAAAGTTCTGTAGGTATGCACGAATTCTGTGGCCTAAAGATAGACAAGCCTCCAGGGCTCGTTCTGTACTCACCCCCGCTGGTGTTGCAGACGCGGCGAAGGTGGTGTACTCTCCTGAGGAGCGTTTCCTGCCGTTGGGTAAGCCGGCCAGCCTGGACTGTCACTTCAGTGCCAACCCGCCGCTTACCAACCTGCGTTGGGAGAAAGACGGCTTCCTCTTCGACCCGTACAACGTGCCCGGAGTGTTTTACAGCAGGAATGGCAGTCTGCTCTTCAATCAGGTACGGGAGTTTGAGATTCAATTTTTTTAAGCGCAGTGCCATCATGGAAAATAATCTTCCATGTTTCAAACAAGATTGAGTTAAAGTCTTTAAAGGTTATATGCCATCCTTTGACATAATTTATTATGAACTTGACTTGTAACTTGGGCGTTATGAATGAATTATTTGTATTTGTTTATTTGTTTGTATTTGTATAATATCTCTTAGTTAGACTTTAGTTAAACTAGAGAATCTCCCTCAGAACATCTGCTTTGGACGACTACTGGGCTGTTACCCTCTCTCTTCACCTTCTTCAACTAGCTTTGTCTAATTGACATATCTTTTGCTAACACTGTGAAGCCTTATGAAGCTATCTATCTTTTCTTAAAAACAATTTTAAACCGACGAAAAAACGGAGGTTCTCATCGACGAGTATATTTTTTTTTATGTATGATAACGCATAACTTTTTATAGAGTAGTCCGATTTTGATATTTTTTTTACCATATAAATTTGGGAAAAAAACAACCCTAAGGGTAGGAAAACAGGGGTGATTGATTGTTCACTCACTGATTATAATGTATGAGCACGCATAACTTTTTACAGAGCAGTCTGATTTTGATAATTCTTTTTATAGACTTTTTATAACTAACTTCGAGATAGCGTATATCTCGAAGTTAGTTCCATATAAGTTTGGAAAAAAATCTTACCCTAAGGGTGGGAAAATAGGGGTGATTTATTGTTCACTCGCAGATTTTAATGCAGAGTTGTGTATTATAAGGTAGTAGCTATTTTAAAAGTAATCAAAAATTAAGCATGTAGTAATTAGTAGACTAAAGCAAAAAAATAAAAATAAAATAAAAACTTTTTACAAAAAAAATTAACCTCTGAAAAAACTGAAAAGCATAAAATAATAACTAAGTCCTTAAAGTAATGTAAGTATAAGTAATTTTGAGGCGGCGCCAATAAAGAAATAACCAAATCAAATTAACAATGAAATCTCTCATTGACATTCCAAAAAATGCGCTCTCCGCACGACCACTCGCAACGCAACGTATCACGCTGGCGCTGGCGCTGGGTGGCGTCTTCATCATTCGAGACATTCATCATACTGATTTCAATTACTATCAGTTTCATATTATTATGTATCGCACAAACACTTCAGGTGGACGAATCTCACGAGGGTCAGTACTCGTGCACCCCGTACAACGCGTTGGGGTCGGCGGGCGCATCGCCACGCGTGCGCGTGCGCGTGCTGCGGCCGCCGGCGTTGCGCGCGCGTCCTGCGCCGCTCTACGTGGCGCGGCTCGGGGCCGAGTTGGTGCTGCCGTGCGCACTGGAAGACGGTGCCGGTGTCACGTGGCGACGCAAGGACGGCGCACCGCTGCCGGCCGGTCGGCACGCCGTCGACACCGCCGCGCTCACCATCTCGCCGGTGGCGGAGGAAGACCGCGGCATGTACGTGTGCGCGGCCTCCAATGAGGCAGCTTCTGTCGCCGCCGAGACCGAGTTGCTCGTGGAGAACGCGCCTCCGCGCGCTGCACGCGACCTTGCCGCCACGCCGCACCGCCGCGCCGTGCACTTGACGTGGCGTGCCGGAGCCGGAGGCGACCTGGAGTACGCGGTGTGGTACCGCGAGCGCGGCGCGGGCGAGTGGCGCACTATGCGCATCCTGTCGCGCGGCTCCACCGAGGCGACCGTGGGCGGCTTGCGCCCCGCCACCGAGTACGAATTGCGCGTGCTCTCGCAAGACCCGCTCGGCGACGGCCTGTTCAGCAAGCCGCTGTTCGTGCGCACGCTCGGTGAGTGCCACTCCGCGACCGGCATCAGCCCCCTCTGACGCTCACTCACTGCGATGCGCGCTCGTTTCAGACGCGGAGGAGGCGGGTTCGACTGAGGCAACTCCAGTGACGGTCGCGACGGCTGCGGCGCCTTGGGAGGCACCTGGCGCCGGCGACGAACCGGAAGAGACCGGCGCTGCCGACGAGCTGACGGTGACGGCGCGGTTGTTGGACGAGGGCGCGTTGGTACGCTGGGAGCGCGCCGCTGGGGACGCCGCACGCTGCACCGTGCGCTGGTACGACGGGGACCACCTGCTCGCGGTGCAGCACACTCAACACGACTACTTTCTAGGCAAGCTTTTCGTTTTATTGTTCTTTTTTACAGAGTCGTGTAAAAGAAGTAGGATTCAGAGTGGTAATGTGGCAGCATCACCACTGGTCCGGCGATGCCCGGGATAAATAAAGTTAATTAATATATAAGTCGTTTTTGTTATCGTAATATGGGAATATCATTGATGTAATAAAATGTATTCTTGGAAAATAAATAGCTTTGAACGATCACGAAATAGGACTATATAAATAATATTATATTGACAAGCCTCATGGCTCAATAGCAAAGGAGGTAGCCGTACCTCCACCTCCTGAGCTGTATGTCGTGGGTTCGATCCCCACCCAGGGCAAACATTTGTGTGATGAGCATGGATGTTTGTTCTGTGTCTGGGTGTTTCTATATATTATAAGTATGTATTTCTAAAACATATATAAAACTATGTATTATTTATATCAACCATCTAGTTTTTTTTTCTAGTTTCTAAAGTACAAGCTTTGCTTAGTTTGGGCTAAATGGTGTCGTGTAAAATGTCCACCAATATTTAGATAATGTTGCTGTTAAAATTAATAGTCAGATAAATCTCGTAGTCGTGCACAAAGTCTAAATGTAACACGTAGAAAAGGGCCGCAGATAACAGGCTCTGCCTAGTTTGGGGACCATTAGAAAATATGTTGTACGACTACACGGCATATGATATCCAGTATAAATTTTTGATATTAGGGCATGAATATTTAGCATTTCAGTGAGATGGATCTGGCATTGGGCGCGGGTTAGGTAGGAGTATGGTGGGAGCTGGATGGAAATGGGACTTGAAATGGGAGAGCGACGGGCGCTGACCGAAAGGGAAATATGCAAATTGGGAGCGGGGTGAATGTGAGTCGTGAGTCGGGGTGGGATCGCAACTTGAGCAAATTGGAAGCGAACCCAGGAACGGTTTACGGTACAGGGCACTACGTGTTTTTTTTTACGCTAGTAGCGATTAGTAAAATAAATAAAGACGTAACCCCACCGCTTGGCCTAGCTCCTAGATAAGAAGAGTGCGACCTGGCCACGTGTAAACCCTTCGATAATGGGTGTCGTTCTGAAGTGAGAATGTTTCCATTCCAGTGAAGGAAGTGTCGGAGGGCGAGTCGTACCGCGTTCGGGTGTCGTGCGCGGGCGGCTCGGGCTCGGCGGCGCTGCAGGTGCCAGCGTGGACGCGGTTGCGCGGCGCGGCGGCGGGCTGCGCAGCCGCCGTGCTGTTGCTGGCGGCGCTGGCAGGCGCGCTGTACGCGGCGCGCCGCCGCCTGCCGCCCCTGCGTGCCGCGCCGCGCCCGCCGCCGCGACACCCGCCGCCGCCGCCGCCGCACCACGCGCCTCTCAAGTGCCGCTAACGGCGCGTGACTCGCGTCCGCGGCTATAGACACTTGTTGATTGTTAATTTATTTTTTGTATGATATGATCGAGTGAGTGTGTTTGCTGTAGATAACTCGGATGTAAGACATAGATATACACTATACTGCACTGTGACAAAACATTTAGGTACAAATTATACCATAAGCATACACATTTTTGTCACAAACCGGTCCCGGCGAAACATGGGGTGGGTGGTGTGAGTAGCGAACGACCGGCGCTGGTATTCCGCCACCGCCGGGTCCGGCGGGTGACGCCACACACGAGTCGTGTACAGCGCGGTGCAGTGCGCGCGTACAGCTCCCAGCCTACTAATTTGTTGCAAATAACATTGTATCACAAACCAATTGATTCAATAAAAAGTTTATAGTAAATTTTTGTGTTTTTTTTAAGTCAAACTAAATATATATATCAGGATGGCCTTGATTTGATCCAAGAACTACTGTTTACTAACGAAACCCTGTGCGATATACCAATGTTATTTCTTGAAATTCTAAATGATCCAATATAGTTTATCATCATCATCTCAACCACAAGAAGTCCACTGCTGGACATAGGCATACATGGATTTCCAAAAAGACCGATTGGAAGCGGCCTGCATCCACCGTATTCCCGCCACTTGTATGAGAATATATCCACTTCGTGGCTGGTCATATAGTTCAGTATACAATTATGTAGTATTTTTATTATATTAAGAGGAAAAACATAAAACTGCAAATTATTCTTAGTACTGTCAACGTGGATAACTTTGACTCTGCGTCAAACATTGTACATAGCCTTTTGAGAAGGTTCTTAATTATTTTCTCAAGAGATTTGTGGTCAAAACATAATTTACAGTCGTTTTGTCAAGTATATAAACATACAATAATGCAAGATAATAATAAGCATATGATGAAAACCGCAAGAGCTAAGTACCTAAGCTCCAGGGTGGAAGTGTTAAAGGGCATAACGCCGCTAGTAGCTCTCAGTGAACGCGCAGCACACCTCTTGACACCCTTAGCCACCCACATCGATGTTGCTTCTCCGGCGCCAACATGCGGCACCACTATGGGGGGCCCCATAGTAGCCCCATTCAGTGGGTGGCGAGTCATCACCTGTCTTAACATTTTTGAATAATGAGACAAAATAGGCAGGTGCCGTGCTCTCATTCTGATGCTCCCACATAGAAGTACCGCTTCTTACTCACTGTGTGGGGCATCAGCCAATAAACTAGTTTTTAAGACATAACAGTTTCATCTCAATAGCCTAGATTTGTTAAATTCCATATTGTACAATAATTCCATCTGCCATCCATATACTCAATTTCTGTATTTTTTTTATTCTATGTAAAACGGGCTTAACCCGAGATTGTATTAAAATAAATTAGCGAAAATACTAACTAATGCCAAAACAAGGCTAATAAAATATAATGCAGTTTCATTTCTTTTCTGACGAATAGTATTTTTTTAATTTATGGGAAGGTATATGTCAAAGTAAATACAAAATATTAAAAGAAAGAAAATAATAAAAATACAACTCCCAAAAAATATAAAAAAATGCGCTTATTCGTAATCTCCAGCAAACTTTTTTGAAAAATTAAGTGATTTTACTAGAAGTATTCTAAAGAATGCGTATTTATAACTTTTTACAGTGACTTTGGCACACAGTTTAAGCGTAACGAAATCGTAAGATAGACTGCAAAAAAAAAAACCTTTCTGCTGTCGGGTAGGTATTTGGTTTTTCTCAATCTTCTACAACGAGATCTATTTAAGGTGGAGTTCAACGCGGAGTTCAACACAGCTATCTCTCTCCTGCATCACAACATTTTTAAACATATAAAATCATTGGTTAGGGATATTAAAATAGTCACAAATGAATTTGTTTATTTAGTTAAGAGAAATATTGAAAATACATGTTTTCTTTAATATCTTTTAAATTGGCTGTTTTTGTAGTGTTTTCTCACTACTGCGTCACCAGTATAATTGATTTCCGAATAAAACTTTTTAAAAATAATTCTCCTATCTAAATAAACAAATTAATTTCTCTCTTTCTTTAACATCTTTTTGTTTTGTTGATCCCATCCTTAAATTTAAACGTCCTTAATAGAAAACTTGTTAGAACGAATTTAAATTCGGCATGTGCAGATCTAGTTCTTAATCGTATCAAACATACGGGTTATATTTGAAAGACCAAAAAATATTGTAGTCTGTTCTCAAAGAGTGCCGTCGCGGCCAAATTGTTAACTAACGTTTTTATTGAACAAAAAAAGTTTACTCTATGTAAATAAACACGGCGGCGCCATTATCCCACGACCGTTCTCTTTGTGAACAGGCTCTAGCATATTATTATTTTAATTTGGCGAAGTGAGTAGTTGAATTGTGTGAAAATTGTGAGACATTTAAAGTTAGTTTACTTTGTTCGGAACAAAATAAACTCCATTAATTTGGTATTTCACTTTAGGAATAATGACGGATGCACAGTTTGTGGGACAAAGCAGTGTGGTTTGCAGCCTGGAGGATCCTGTAACCCCCTCGTCTTCCCAGGAGCCCCCACAGCATTCTGCAACAGCTGAAGTTACACAGGGTCTCAATAGTGCGTCCGCAATAGACCCCGTTAATATATATTTCTATAACATCAGTTGTACAGTTCACCTGGGATTTAATAAAGGTAAGTTTCAAAAAACACCATAAAACTACGACTTTATCCATTTTAACAATAATATGATGTAAAAATAAGTGGCCCCAGAAAACTACTTAGCGGTTATTGTTTGCTTAGACTTTATATTATCAATTTGCAATCGTAATATCTCGAAAAGTTGTGATTACATAGTAAATCCAGAGTTTCCAAAAAAAAACAAAATCCAAATTTTAATTGAAAGTTTATAATATGGTCTACTTCTATGATTAATCAAGAATTTCTAGGTTTAATAGTTTAGAAATGCAAGACACAATCCTTTTACATTTCGCAGGCTACCTATATCTTGCACACATCACAAAAACGTATTCAACACTATACTCACACGATGGGATGTGGTTTAAAAAATCATCATTTCTATATAATATGTATGGAATATGGAATGCATCCCGTTACCCGTTATTTGAAAATATTGCAAATAACCTGCCAAATATCATTCGTATAGTCTTTAAATTACCACTACTACAAAAGACTTCTCTGAGTAAAATAATTGTGGCATAAAGACAGACAGACAGACAGACGGGCATAGCGAATTTATAAGGGTTCCTCGTAGTTTCTATGGAATCCTAATAAAAGCTGGTGAAATTGATAGACGTTTGCGCACCAACACAATGATGTGCTCTAGATATTATGAAGCCAAAGCTTGCTAAGAAGAAACTAATACACATGCTAGTCGCCAAGATGTGGCATGTTTTAGCAAATTGCCGTGTAAAAATGGGATCAGCTTAGACACAGACATAGGACACACCATAGACAATTTTATTGTGACAAAAAAACATAAATAATACAACAATACTTCAATAAAAAATAAAAAGTTTTTTTGTTACAATCCGGTCCCAACTTGGCATGATACTAGTTGTGAATAACCAGAGCTGGCCTTCAGATGGAACCGGTACGTGACGTCATGCACGAGAAAACACTGAATACAAAATTTACATAAGCTTCTTAAAATACACATTATACATAAATAGATTAATTAATAAAACAAAAGAAAAAATAATATACGTTTGTATAAAAATTTAAAAATAAATTTAGTAACAGTGCGACATTCTTAGTACAGAAACCTGTACCAGGAAAAAAGATAATTTATAGTCTGTAGATAGAATTAATAAAAAATAGCATAAATATCATAGTTGAACCTTTAACCTACCTAATCAACTTATCAATCGAAACTGGACGATTTCCTAATGATCTAAAAAAAGCTATAATAAAGCCTCTACATAAAAAAGGATCTAAAAGTGACATAGCTAACTATAGGCCAATAGCTATTCTCCCTAGCTTCTCTAAAATATTCGAAAAAGTAATTTTAAATAGATTATTATCCTTCTTAAATGCCAACAAAATTTTAAATTCTAACCAATTTGGATTCCAGAAAGGTAAATCTACATCATTAGCAATATTTAAATTATTAAAACAAGTATGGGAAGATATAAATAAAAAGAAAAAAGGTATAGCTATTTTCCTGGACTTATCAAAAGCGTTTGACTGCGTGAATCACAAAACTCTTTTGAATAAACTGGAAGCTGTCGGTATAAGGGGAACTGCATTATCGCTCATTAAAAGCTACCTAACAAACAGGTGTCAAGCAACTGCTATAAATTTCTTTAATAAGTCCACCAAAACAATCGAACAAATCCAATCAGACTTTAATGAAATAACAGTAGGAGTTCCTCAGGGAAGTATTCTCGGGCCTTTACTTTTTTTAATATATATAAACGAACTACCACATGTCACTAAACACCTATGCATCATGTTTGCAGACGATGCAACAATCTATATTCAACAACAAAAATTAACCAAAACAGAGCTCGAAAGCGAAGTTAATAATACCGTCAAAACAATAGTAAACTGGCTAGAATCTATAAATCTAACAGTAAATATACAAAAAACTAAACTCATGCAATTTCACAATTACAAAACTCAACCAATTTTGGTAAATATAGTAAACAAAAACGTGAAAATAAATGAAATAACCGAAGCCAAATTTTTTGGTGTAACTTTAGATAGTCACCTAAACTGGAAAAGTCACATAACTGAAATTAATAGTAAATTAGCAAATTATAGTTACGCTTTATCTATGCTTAGTAGCATTGTTGATAAAAACACAGCAAAGAGTGCTTATTATGGTTATGTTTACCCTCATTTGACCTACGGAATTATGTTCTGGGGAAATTCTGTAAATGTAGAATCCACATTCCTATTACAAAAAACATGCATCAGAGCCATATACAAACTACAAAATAGAGATTCTGTACGCAACATTTTTAAAGAAAATAGCATATTAACATTAACTAGCATATATATATTACACATTTGTTTATTCATCACAAATAATACAAATATTTTCTCCGACATGAAATCTGCACGGTATGAGCAATTACGCCACAAGCACCAACATAAAATATGCATACCACAAGTAAATAGCACTATGTTTCATAAAAGCTCACTTATAACAGGTATAAAAATTTATAATAATTTACCACTAGAAATTAAGACCTTAAATGGCAATAAGTTTAAAATTAGTTTAAAGAAATGGCTTGCAGATAAGGCATTTTACAACCTAGATGAGTATTTTAAATATATAAGCCCATTTAATTACCTATTTATAAGTTAGCTGTAGATAATGATAATAGTATAGATAGATAATAGATTTTTATTTTTTTACATATGAAAAACCATTTAATTACCTGTTTATATTATATGTTAGCACTGTAGGTAGTAACAATAATAGATTTATATATTTTCATATACAAATAGCCAAAGAAAATTTGTAACCAAAGATTTTTCACATGGAAATATTATTATTAACTTCCATTAGAAATTGTATACTACATAAGAAATTATTATAGTACATAAGAACTCAATGTTGCACGCCCGCAATGGGTAAACTGTTGAAACTAATATTTTTTAAGAACTATTTTTTGTACACAGTTATGAGCAATAAAGTATATTTGATTTGATTTGATTTGATCTGTTTGGTTTCAGGTAGGAAGACCATTTTAGACGGCGTGTCTGGTGTATTCAGGGCGGGGCAGCTGACCGCCATCATGGGGCCATCTGGCGCGGGGAAATCTTCCTTACTCAATGCACTCACCGGATTTGTGTAAGAATATTCTTATTTCAAGCTTATACCTCTCCCGGTCTGTCTGTGATAAAGTAAAGACTTAAGTACTTATATAAACCAGAATCTACATTAAAATAAAATAAAAATATAGCTTAAGATAAATTTTCTAAGTGAACTTTTCGCGAAAAGGAGGTATGCGCAATGCGCAAATACATAGTAAAGACATAAATTTATTGCAACAAAAACATAAGTACAACAGAAAAAAAGATACACCTAATTAAATAGAAAATTTAGTATTTTTCCCACAACCTAGGCCTCAGCTTACAAACTTTTCAAAAACGCGGCATTGTCCACCAGTGCGACAACGGGAATGATCGCAGATCGCATTTAAGAAGTGCTGGCAAAGCAGCTGAAATATGTATTTAAATGAGTATTAATTTAGCGCGTAATCACTTATTATCAAATAATAGTCCTTTGAAGGTTACAAAAAAGTGGTTTACACAATAATGACAAGCTTTAGCAAATTTTGTTTGTTTATAATATCCAGAACATTCGGAGTGACAGGCCGAGTTCGCACTGACAAAACCGCATGCGAGCTGGGCGGCACCAACCTGAAGAGTTCCCTGATAAAGTCCAGGTACATTTTGCAAGACGACAGACTGAACCCGCTGTTCACTGTCAGCGAGCTTATGAAGTTTGCTGCAGATATGAAGCTAGGGAACACCTTGTCTGAAGAGTTGAAACTTACAATGGTAAGTTTTACAGAGAGGATTTTAATAGCAATTTATGTAGGTACAGGATACTTGGGGCTACATGGAATAATAAGCGTAGTCCATAGAAATTTTATTAAACTGTATACTTGCCGCGACTTCGTACGTGTTACGGTATAATTTCTAGCTTCAATAAAAAAAAAAAAAAAATTGAACTCTAGTCCTTATTACTTGGCTCCCAGACATTTACATCCTCAAGATTTCTTGCCCTATTTATTTTAGTACATACTTTCATAACAGAGTAACTATTAAAAATAAACTAGGTTTTGATTTTTAAAACAAGGTCGCGATCGACGACGTTGATATCAATGCGGATGTATACGTTGCGTTCCGAAAGTCGCAGCCTATCCAGAGACCGATCACGAGTCGCTGTACATTACTACAGCGACTCAGTCATTGTTTACATCAGATCAGACCCAGAACTGACTTGACTACCTTCCAATAGATACACAAACGATCAAGACTAACAACTAACAAGCAGAACTGATTAGGTATAGGTATAAAGAAGAAGTTTCCGGCAGCCTAGTGGTGAGACCGTCTGACTTGCGATCCGCAGGTCCTGGGTTCGAATCCCACGGCACGCACCTCTGTCTTTTCGAAGTCATGTGCGTATTGTTGATTGCCGTCAACTTCAAACGGTGAAGGAAAACATCGTGAGGAAACCTACATGTCTGAGAGTTCTCAATGATCTTGAAGATGTGTGAAGTCTGCCAACCCGCACTTGGCCAGCGTGGCAGACTATGGCCTAACCCTTCTCACAATGAGAAGATGGCCCGTTCCCAGCAGTGGGACAGTTTGTACAAACAGGGATGATAAAAAAAAAAACTAGTTACCAAATCCTGGAGAAACTCGTTTGCACGATTTAGAAAATGGTCGATACGACCGACGATAGCACCATTTCTTATTTTGGCGTTGAACTTCTAGTATTCATGACATGACAATACATACATAAATACTGGAAGTCCAACCCCAAAATAACACATCTAAATGACATTAGTCATTACAAGGTTCCAATAACTACTTTCCAGCTAAATCCGGAAAGAACTCGGCTATGTACGGTTTTGCCAGGTGCTATCTTTATTTATATCTCTTTTTCCTTTGTTTTCATTTAATATTTAACCTATGGAATACCTAAAATGTGTTTGCTCATATAATGTATATGTTACAGTTAAAACCCGTTTTTAGATATAATGCGTTTTCCCTGGTTAGAACTAGTTTTCTCTAAATGCCTTTGTTGAAACTAGAATTAACTAGTGAAAACTAGAATTTACAACCAATATTTTTGATTTTCAGTTAAAACTAGTTGTTACTAACCTAACCTAACCCCCCCACCTCCACACTCCCCCCCCCCCCCCCTACCATCTTCCCTTTTTCCTCCCCACCTCCACACTCCCCCCCCCCCCCCCCCTACCATCTTCCCTTTTTCCTCCCCATCATCCTATCCTTATCCAAGGGAAACAGTGTGTGAGTAACCCATTAGCCCCTCTGTTTCCATACTCCCCTCCTCCCAAAAAAAGAAAAGAAGTGTGGCACTCGGAGACTGCCGCGGTAAAGCTATTGCATAATAGCTTTACGCGCGGTGTGTTAGGTTATTTTCGTTACAGAATTTCTGGATTCGGTCTCCACGCTCAAGGCCCGCGATAGAAGCTATGCAATAGCTTAAAAAACCCTAACCTAACATTAGTTAATTCTAGTTTCAACAAAGGCAAACTAGTGAAAACTATTTCTAACTAGGGAAAACGCGTTATATCTAAAAACGGGTCTTAACTGTGACATATACATGCTTTGGACGATAGTCTGGTTCTGATCGATTGTCACGTGTTATCTTGTATTACGTAAAACTATAATTATTCTGTTTTATTAAATAAAAAAATAAAATTTACTAACATAGTTTAAGTAGTTGTAGAGAACTGGTTAATTTATATAAGCTGAAGAGTGCAATAAATATATAAAATCAGTATATTAGTGCAATAAATATATAAAATCAGCGCTTCACAGAAATGGCTTTCTCAAGGAATGTAAAATACCATAGAATGTTTTTTTTTTTTTTTTTTTATTCAAAATTTCAGTTTTCTTTAGTTTATTTAAGTTGTATATCTATATTTTTTAAGTTAGGTTATTTTAGTTTAGTTTTATTTAAGTACCTACATATGTAATTACATTAATAATTAAAATGTTATCCATTATTAAATACCATAGAACATTATATAAAGGCACTTTGTTATGGGAATATCATTGCAAAGGCTTTAGTAGTTCATGCCTATGTCAATTAAGGCAGATGTTTTACAAAACTTAGTTTTGCCTCAATTTAATGATCTTTGTTTCAGATAAAACATGTGATAGTTAAATTAGGGTTACGCGGAACTGAGAACACAAGGATCGGCGACCTGTCAGGTGGGCAGAAGAAGCGTCTGTCTATTGCTGTAGAACTACTGGACGACCCCCCTGTCATATATCTGGATGAACCTAATACGTAAGTAAATCTAGCCATTCGCCCCATGGAGTTAGGAGGTCAAGTGGGTAAAAGACTTTTTTGATAATGTCATTGGAAACGTTGGCGTGTATACGCGAATAAAGTAGGTACGTGAAATGAATTAAATACTTTTTTATATTATATTATACAATTTGTGGGTAATTTCTTAACGGGTTTTCTAATCTCTCTATTCTGTAACATTGTCGACAGATACATTTTTTCCCATAATGACCCTAAGTGGATGGTTTGCTATGAGATTACTGCGCCAATTATGAATTGATGTTGATGATTACTTTTTGGTTGGTATTTATAATTGAGATTTGCCATTCAACGTGGTAATGCAGAACATGCTGGGTACACTGCCAACTAGTAATGGGTTTGAGCAATTGGATAATCTTTAGGCCTTTTCGGTCTGTGGCAAAAAGCAAATCGATTACGATTTGCTTTTTGTGTAGTAGTTTAGTGAAATTAGTTGGAAAATTATGACTTTCATAGGAAAACTAAAAAACACACTTACATTATATAGATGAATGCCAGGTTCTGAAATAAAGATGCATCGCTCACTAGACCTTTTGGCCCGCTAGACTTTGTGACCTTGAACGCTTCACTCGGTTAATCAAAAGAGGTAATTAATTTAAACAAAAAATAAAAACGGACAAGTGCGAGTCGGACTCACCCACTGAGGGTTTCGTACAAACTAGTAGATAAAAGGGGGAAATTATATATTTTTAGGGTTCCGGACCTTATTAGGAAAAAACGGAACCCTTATAGGATCACTTTGTTGTCCGTCTGTCCTTCTGTCCGTCTGTCTGTCCGTCTGTCCGGGTGTCAAGACCTTTATCTCGGGAACGCGTGAAGGTATCGAGTTGAAATTAAAACCATATACGCAGATCCATAGTATCTTGCTGCAGAAAGAAAAATTAAATTTATCAGTTTTCGTAAAAAAAGTTACAGCCGAATATGTCGTAAAAAACGCACATTTCGACACTCACAGAGGAATCAAAACCTATGGGGTACTTCCCGTTGACCTAGAACTCTGAAATTTGGCAAGAAGCATTGTGTTAGAGTACACATATAGGAAAAAATCCGAAAACTGGACATTTTTAATTTAAACACAAAAAAATAGTGTCTCTATGCAAGGAATGAGGGCCCAAATTTTAAAGTGAATTAACCGTATCATGTATCATAAGAAAGAGCCTCATTAGCATAAGCTAAAACAGGTTTTAACACATTCTTCACCCCCTGCAGACCCTTAACTTCAGCTGGGAACCAAAACTTTTTAGGCGAATTTTGATTAAGTACAGAGTGGCCGTGCAAAGCAACGTTGACTGCCTCAAGCGCCGGTAGTTTACTGTCTACTACAAAATGAACGGGACGCTCGCTCGGATCCGAGTGGGAGGCCCCGCCCCACTCGGATCCGAGTGGTGAGCAAGGAATGTGTTAAATATTTTTACGATGTATATTTTTCGGTTTATGAAGGAACATATTAAATTGATTTCCCCCTTTTATTTAGTTTGTACGGAACCCTCGGTGGGCGATTCTGACTCGACTTGTCCAGTTTTTTTATATTTTCCTTCATAAACCGAAAAATATACATCGCAAAAATATTTAAAAACCTGTTTTAGCATATGCTAATAAAGCTCTTTCATATGATACCCCACATGATACGGGTTAATTCACTTTAAAATTTGAACCCTCATTCCTTGCATAAAGACATTTTTTTTTGTGATTAAATAAAAAATGACCAGTTTTCGGATTTTTCCTATATGTGTACTCTAACACAATGCTTCTTGCCAAATTTCATAGTTCTAGGTCAACGGGAAGTATTCCATAGGTTTTGAATCCCTTGTGAGTGTTGAAATGTGCATTTTTACGACATATTCGGCTGTAACTTTTTTTTACGAAAACTGAGATATTTCATTTTTCTTTCTGCAGCAAGAGACTATGGATCTGTGTATATGGTTTTAATTTCAACTCGATACCTTCACCCGTTCCCGAGATAAAGGTCTTTACACCCAGACGGACGGACAGACGGACAGACAGACAGACGGACAACAAAGTAATCCTATAAGGGTTCCGTTTTTTTCTTTCGAGGTACGGGAACCCTAAAAATATTTTGAAATAATCAAATATCCGTCCACAAGAATGTTGATTGTTTCGGAAATCAATATGATGTAATTCCAGAGGTCTAGACAGTACGACGTCGATGCAGTGCATGACAATGCTGAAAAGCCTCGCTTGTGAAGGCCGCACCATTATCTGCACCATCCACCAGCCATCTGCTTCCATCTACTCCATGTTTGACCAGGTAAGACTTGTATAGTAACTGGATTTTTTACCCCACTGCGTTAGAAGGATGATTATGTTTTCGAGTGTGTGTATGTATATATTTATGTGGATATGGATGTATGAATGTGGGTATGTAATGTATGTACGTATATATGTTTTATAATACCTCCTACGGCCTAAATGACATATTCGATTTTGATGTCCGAGATATCGTTACATTCGTCTACACTCCTAGTGTCCTAGGCTATATTTTTTTGTAATTTGTAATAATATGACTCCCACAAAAATAATAAAACCAGACAAGTGCGAGTCAGACTCGCCCACCGAAGGTTCCGTACAAACTAAAAAAAAGGGGAATCATATATATTTTTTTATATTTTCCTTCATAAACCGAAAAATATATATTTAAAAACCTATTTTAGCTTATGCTAATGAAGCTCTTTCATATGATACCCCACATGATACGGTTAATTCACTTTAAAATTCGGGCCCTCATTCCTTGCATGAATACACTATTTTTGTGATTAAATACCCCATGTATGCACCTGCGGTTCCATGGTGGAGGCCGATGGCCATCACGCTTTGAGTTGTCGTCGCTGCGCAGGTAGGTTTCCGCGTCACCATGCCCTCAACGACATAGTCCGTAGGGCATTTGTCTCGGCCAATATTCCCTGCGTATTGGAGCCGCCAGGCCTGAGCAGGTCGGACGGCAAGCGTCCAGATGGGTTGACTCTAGTGCCGTGGAAGAATGGCAAGTGCTTAATTTGGGACGCCACTTGCGTGTGCACTTTCGCCTCCTGTCACTTGAGTCGATCCATCCGGTCGCCAGCAGCTGCTGCAGAAGATGCTGCAAGTAAAAAGCGGGAGAAGTACGCGGCGCTAGTGACGCGATATCATTTTGTACCCATTGCCGTGGAGACCATGGGCAGCTGGGGTGCTGAAGCCAAAAGCTTGGTTTTGGAGTCGGGGCAGCGGATAAGGGAGACTTGTGGCGACCCCCGCTCTGGATTTTACCTGATGCAAAGGTTGTCCATCGCCATTCAACGAGGTAATGCGGCGAGTGTCATGGGCACCTTTGCGTCGGGTACAGTCAGGGGTGGGCTGTTTGACTGACTATGTAAACTTTATTATATGTAAACTTTGACGACATTTATTATGAGAAATATATAATACCTCTATATATAAAAAAACTTCTTCGACAACCAATAATTATAATAATTAAATTAAAAATGTCTAGTTTTCGGATTTTTTCCTCTAACACAATGCTTCATGCTTCAATGTTTTACGAAAACTGAGAAATTTTACTTTTCTTACTGCACCAAGAGACTATGGATCTGCGTAATGGTTTTAATTTCAACTCGATACCTTCACGCGTTCCCGAGATAAAGATCTTGACAGACGGACAGACAGACGGACAAACGGACAGACGGACAACAAAGTGATCCTATAAGGGTTCCGTTTTTTCCTTTTGAGGTACGGAACCCTAAAAATGTACTTTTGCCAAAAAACCTGACCCTTTTTCCAAGCCCCAACCTGAATTCAAAGATATACGAGGCTATGCTTAAGCGTAAAGCAAGTAAGATAGTTATATTATCCCATGTTCGTTCTCCAGGTATACCTACTGGCCGATGGTAAGTTCATATACAACGGTCCAAGTGAGTACACTGTCCCCTACTTCGCGTCGTTGGACCTGCATTGTCCCATGTATCATAACCCGGCTGACTACAGTAAGTATGCTCCTTCTCCAGGTATACCTACTGCACTGTCCCATTCTGACTACGATGTATATTTTTTTTTCTCTCCTAAGATTGATTTTGTTCACTTAAATAGAGCTTTGTGACGAACAATAAGAGGTATCATCCTGTGTAAAACAGATACATTTTTTGTACATTTTACAGATATAATACAGTTAAATAAATTAATAAAGTAAATTTTATCTTCTTTCTCTATTTTAATTTTATTTGTTTCTCATAATAATATTATTAAAAGTAGGTACAGCACAGAATACAGATGTGGTTGAGGTCATATGGGTTGTAGACCCCGTGGTTTTATTCGAGCCTTTTCATTGATTCGGAAAACTCGCTCTCCCTATGCTCTCGTATTAAACAGTAGTTATAATTTGTATGACAGGGTTTTATACGGTCACAATCTCTCACAATTGTAAGTTTAGAAAAATCAAAACCGTCGACAATAAAACGGCTGAACTGATTTTAGTGTAACAGCTAAGAAGACTCCCGATGAAATCCTCTTTCACACACAAAAAACTAGATCAAATCGGTCCATCCATTTGAGAGCTACGATGTCACTGACAGACATACTTGTAACATCCCCCTTTTTGGGTCGGGGTTAAAAATGTAACCATTCGTGACGGTGTGGACAAAATTCATATCCAACCTCGCTTAGAAACTACATTCAAGTTAGCCTAGAGTTTTTTTTTAAAGACTATGTTCGCAATTTCAGTCCTTGAAATAGCATCAGGCGAATATGGCGATCTCAACGAGCTTCTAGCGACAAAATGTTCAGAAACAATTCACAAAAGCGACTCGAGTCAACAACAGCCACAGTCACCATCAGAAGAGAGCACCAGAACAGGGCTCCTGTGCGAAAAGACGGCACAAACATTGCAGGTTGCAAAGCGCCCCCGTGAGATTTACAAGTTTTACATTTTGTTCAGGAGGTGCTTAATAACGCAGTATAGAGATTGGGTTAGTACCACTTTTGTTAAGCCTTTTATCCGACTTCGCAAGGAGGGTTATGTTTCGAGTGTATGTATGCATGTGTGTGTGTGTTTCTATATGATCACCTGCAGTGCAGCCTAAACGGCTTGACCGGTTTTTATATGCGAAGTGTCATTAGATTCGTCTTCAATCCCTGAGATTGAATATCGGCAATTAGGACAACGTCCGAAAACAATATCACGATTGTTGTACAAATTGGAAAATCCGAACCACCCAGCTGATTTACCGTTTCCCGTTTATCTTTAGTCTTATTTGAGTATTAAAAATAAAATAAAAATTACTTCGACGTTTGTCTCGTTCTTTCTGTAGAAAGAACGAGACAAACGTCGAAGTAATTTTAATTTTTGAGAGAGCAAGCTAAAGGTCAAAGTAATATCGAAGTAATTTTAATTTTTGAGAGAGCAAGCTAAAGGTCAAAGTAATATTGAAATAAGGTTACTATTACGATTTTGGTAACCCCCCGGTTTGGATTAAAGTCTACTTTAAATTCCTTGTTGAATGTACTTAATGTTTTATCTAATTGCAGACGGAGACGCGGCTGAAAATAATGCTTCACTTGATAGTCGGTGTGCTGATAGGTCTACTATATGAACAAGCTGGTACCGATGCGTCGAAAATGATCAGTAATTTGGGATACTTGGCTTCGTCGATTGTATATATATGCTATACGTCTCTCATGCCCGCTGTGATAAAATGTACGTTAAATATACATGTTAACAAATTTCTCCTCCATTTCGGACAAAGAAAAACATAGAACTTACCGAAAAACGTTACGCAAATTTGAGCCATCCTCAACTTATTTTGTCACTTGCGGAAAGAAGACAGAGAATATGAGACCTTGTTCAAAGATAGTTAAATTTTTCGGTAAGGCTGAGAATGTACCAGCTGCTTGAGCTGCTACTCTTCTCGTGCATGCTGTAAAAGTCATCCCATCAAAAACATAACATGTACAAAAGGCCAAGTCTCGCTACGCAGCTCTCCTACTACAAAAAGTTGTGAGATCTAATGTAAAACCAAGTCAATTAATAATTTTAGTACTATCTATGAGAGCATTTATCCAACTATTTTGTAAGAAATTGTGACTTAATTAGTTAACCAACAACTTTTGTAGTAACCGTAACGCTATTAAACATCTTTATTTCTTCAATATAGTTCGGGACTTGAGGGAAATTGGCGTTTATGTAGGCGATGGGCTAACCCTCTGTCACAGCAAGCCAATATTACACCTTGCCCTCTAATCCTCCCTAACTCTCCAACCACCTCTATTAACCTATTTTAGGCGTTATTTTATGTTAATAAACACAATAAAATTAATAAACATTAAGTTAAGAAACATTTGCTTATTAACAAACACATTAAAGTACCCCATGGGTTTTGAATCCCTTCGTCTTTTCTGTAGCGCTCGTGGCTTAGCTTGACTAGGTGTTCCCGAACGATCACCAAAGTTTAGCAACGGACGGACCGGTCAGTCTTCGGATGGGTGACCGTGAGTGGCATTTCTTTCTGAGCGCTATCGTGGGTCGGATGACACGTTAAATTGTAGGTCTCGGTCGTTCAGCAATCGTCAAGCCAAGTCAGAGGCCTTTCGGCGGCTTATTAACTCTGACAATAGGGCTGGCCACTCCAATCTATACGAACTTACTTTTTTTTAGGGTTCCGTTTTTCTTTTTGAGGTACGGAACCCTAAAAATTATGAAATTTAAACATGATAATTTTCTCTAATAAAAAAAATAGATATGTATAACATAGAAAATATACATTAGATTTCCTTTTACAGTTCCTTTAGAGCTGTCAATTCTGAAGAAAGAACACTTCAATAACTGGTACAAGTTGAGGACTTACTACTTTGCGACGCTTTTAACCAGCATGCCTTTTCAAGTAAGGACAATTATTTGCTATGTTGGGAACTAATACTTCTAACTCATCCTACTTGGCGATCTATCGTATGATATTTACCTTCATGTCATGTTCTCAGATATGGTACAGCATCCTCTACTCAGTCCCGTCGTACTTCATCTCCGGGCAGCCCGCGGAATGGCCACGGTTCTTCATGTATGTGTTGGCTCTGGCGAACGTCGGACTGATATCTGACGCTCTCGGTAACCTCATCGGGACCTGCTTCACCCTAGTGGTATTAAAATGTTTTTCTCGTATCTGTATACCTATATATACATATTTTGCAAACACACACTCATTCACCCATATACACGTACGTGTATATGTACTTACCCCACACGCACTCACACTCTCAAACTTGGATACGTACTTATGTCGTATCTCTCGATATTCTACCGGTCAACCAATCGTCGAATGGTTCCCAAAAGCTCTATTTTGAGTTTTACGACATACAAAATGTCATTGAAACATGTTTCTACATACTCAAATCAAATATAAACTAACCATTGTTTTATACTTTTTCGTTTCTCTAATTGATATTTAAATGTTATCCAGAAAAAACTTTCTTCACCAGACTGTGTTTTTAGGAAAAAGCTCAACATAAATGTACATAAACGTCATGAACTAAAATCTGTCTCAGTTTTAAAATCAAATAGTTAAGTCGAAATTTTGCTAGAACGACCAGTGATTACATACGGCACTGAAACGTGATCACTCATTATGGGCCTTTTAAGGAAGCTCATCATGCGACGAGCTATGGAGAGGGCTATGCTCGGAGTTTCTCTGCGAGATCAAATCATAACTGAACAGAACCGCAAACGTACAAATGTCTCAGCGTAATGAAAAAGTTGAATTGGCAATGGGCAGAGCATAGTGCACATGGCACGTAGAACTGATTGATGGTCGAAGAATCCGTAAAGAGATTCTAGTGTAGAGACCACACACAACCGCAGCGTGGGAAGACAAAACATGATGACATCAGGTCTTTTTGAATAACCATGGGGATTAGGGAGGCCAATGTCCGGCAATGGACATCTTGTGGCTGAGATGATGACGATGATGTTGATAACGCCATCTTACTTTATACTCAATCACCGTATTTTACTTCGCCCTCAGAGCGGCATGTTCATTGCATCTTTAACAGCGGGCACCATGATCCTGTTCATCGGTTTCCTGGTGCCGTTTCGAGACATGAGCTCTTTCATGCTGTTTGTGTCGAACTGGTCCTTCATGAAGCATGCGTACGACGCGATAATACTAGCAATGTATTCATATGGGCGGGAGAAGATCAACTGTCCGAGTGAGAAGAATTACTGCCACCTGAGGCAAGTACTTTGCAGAATAATAATGCAGAAGATTCAGAATAGATTAATTTGAAATAAGGACTGTACCACAAGCGTTAAAGTAGTCTTATTTCAATATTACTTTGACTTTTGTCTCGCTCTTTCTGCAGTTGCGAGACCAAGACAAAGATCAAAGTAATATTGTTTTTTTTAATACATTATAGATCTACGATTAACCACCAACTCGCCTGATGTTAAGCGATGGTGTGGCCGAGGATGGAGCTCGTCGATCTAGAAGATATTTGTTCACTCTAGCCTTGAAAATTCCAAGATTGTAAGTCTCAGGAAACAGATATGGCGGCAAAGAATTCCATTCTTGCTATTAAGTTTGTGGTAGCCCATCTGAATGAAAACTGTTAGCGAAAACATAATAAATAATTATAGTTTAAATACGTACGTACGTATGTACGTGTTAGTACGTAGAACTGACGGCCGATGGGGCCGAAAAGTTCTCGAATGGAGACCACGAACCGGCAAGCGCAGCGTAGGAAGACCAGCCACAAGGTGGACAGAGGATATCTTACAAGTGGCAGGAAGACGCTGGAGCAGGCCGCTTCCAACCGGTCTTTCTGAAAATCCATGGCATGGCCTATGTCCAGCAGTGGACTTCTTATGGCTGAGATGATGATGATGATAGTTTAAATACCTAATTATAGTTAAAAAAGTAACCGACTTCAAAATACGCAATTCATTTACTTGGATGACATTTATCCAGTAAGTAGTTAGGTATTTTGTCACAAAAATTCAAAGTACGGAACCGATTTTGATAAGTTTATATGAGACCACCTTACCTACCAAACAAAAAAGAATCATCAAAATTAATTCATAATTGACGGAGTAATCGCGTAATAATATACAAAAAACATACAATCGAAATGAGAACCTCCTCCTTTTTGGAAATCGGTTAAAAATATTCAAAAGACAAGTTTCATTAATATCAAAAGTCATTAGACGGGTTTGTTCAAGATAAATATAATAATCATTAAATAGCATTGAGGTATTAACATAATTAACTACCGGGGAACACAGATCGAGTCAACGTCTCAGCGACAATGACGTAAGATACACTGGGGGGCAATTCAGTTATTCAAAACCGATCCGTAGCTGAACCTTGTGCGAAGCATTTCCTGTCGGCTGCTATCTTTTTAGGGTTCCGTACCCAAAGGGTAAAAACGGGACCCTATTACTAAGACTTCACTGTCTGTCTGTCTGTCTGTCTGTCTCCAGGCTGTATCTCATAAACCGTGATAGCTAGAAAGCTTAAATTTTCACAAATGATGTGTTTCCGTTGCCGCTATAACAACAAATACTAAAAATTAAAAAAAAAATATATAAAGGGTATATACATACCCCATACAATAAACGTGTTTTTTTTCGTATTTTTTTGCTCAATAATAAAAACGGTAACAGGTAGACGCTTCAAATTTTCACAGAATATTTACTTGTATATTACCTTTCAAAATAAATAATTAAATAACAATAAAGTAAATATTAAAGGGGGGCTCCCATACAACAAACGTAATTTTTAGGCAATTTTTACTCGATCGTAATTAACAGGTAGAAACTTGAATATTTGTAAGTAAATATTTAGAAATATATTAACTATAAAAATAAATACCTAATCTAATACATAAAAACTCACAAAATGAAAATAATCCGTGCATCTAAACGCGGTGCGATCGCCGCGCCGCGGTGTCGTGGTGGCGGGGGAGGTAACATCACGGAGCGAGCCATAGCCGCGCGTAAAGGCCGTCACAGACACAGTTATAATTTATATTAATATATTTTATAGCTAAACATATTACCATATATTTTCTATACAAATTTTCGAGTGACCGCACACGCAGCTATAATATATATTTCTATGACGTAACCAAACTATACCGTAATTTATATTATCGCATATTTTTATATTATCGCATATTAATATATATTATGGTATAGCAAGACATATTTTGAATATACAGCATGTTTCAAGAGAGTTTGGGCGGGAACGTCGTCGAAACATGTTGTTGCTTTATTTTATTTTCCTAAACTTGTGTTATTTTGAATATTAATGCGATAAAAATGGTGGTGTTTTATTCAAATACAGATACATTTATTTCCATAAACTTAAAAAACATTTGTAACTACCCTCAGTTTAATTCGTTAAGTGTTCGATCATGTACATGAGTGTGGGCAAGTGAAATGTAGTAGTGAAACGTGGTCATTTTACGATTTTTACGTTGTCGACAAAACTTCATAGAAGCTTCTAGTAAAGTCGCCACCACTTTACTGAAGCAGGATTCGACTTATAAATTGACTGTATACGTGACATAGATTGTGACTAATTTTTGTGCCTGACAGGGCCACTAACATGTCTAAAGCAACATCAGAATCGTCGTCTGAAGAACTGTCAATTCCAATAACAATGCACTTGTTGAATTCATAATTACTGTGTTTTAAAATCACCCTATATTACAAAACACGTGCAAACACTAGGCCGACCATCAATGAAATGAAGGCAAAATATATATTATAGCAACATCTCCGTGTGTGGTAGCTTGCTATAATATATATTATAGTACGGTATATTAATATATATTATAGCTGTGTCTGTGACGGCCTTAATCGCGCAAGCGTCGTCATTCTGCCCGGATGTGTATCGAAAACCTACCTATAAGTTTGCAATTTACTACTTGGAATTTCGTTGATTTCTCGTTATTTTATACGATTTTCTATTATAGATGATAGTACGGAACCCTTCGTGCGTGAGTCCGACTCGCACTTGGCCGATTATTTATTTTGATTTAGTAACGAGCGAAGGACGTGTTACGTTTCATCAAATGTGTCAATTGTATCATACAATTGACACACTTGATGAAACGTAACACATAGTTTTTTTGGTTCAGTTACTTTTATGTCATACAATTTGTATGACTGAACAAAAAAAAAAATGGCGGCCGACGGGAAACGCCCCTTATGGTTCGGCTATGGAGCGGTCTTGAATAACTGAATTGGGCCCCTGATGTTTTTGCAGCCACGAAAACTACATTCTACCATACGTAGTATATTAATTTATTAGGTCAATGATCCTACCATTCTCGCAACGAAGTAAACATATTTTTCTAGTTTATCGAGTTTGTTTTGAAATGCGTCTATAGTATAGTTTATAGGGTTCCGTACCTCAAAAAGAAAAAAAAACCGGACAAGTGCGAGTCAGACTCGCCCACCGAGGGTTCCGTATAAACTAAATAAAAGGGGGAAAATCATATATTTTCATATTTTCCTTCATAAACCGAAAAATATACATCGTATAAATATTTAACACATTCCTTGCTCACCACTCGAGTGGGCGGGGCTATAGTAGCGGCGCCTCCCACACGGATCCGAGCGAGCGTCCCGTTCATTTTGTAGTAGTCAGTAAACCGCCGGCGTTTGAGGCAATCAACGATGCTTTACGCGGCCACTCGCCTAAAAAGTTTTGGTTCCCAGCTGAAGTGAAGGGTCTGCAGGGGGCAAAGAATGTGTTAAAAACCTGTTTTAGCTTATGCTAATGAGGCTCTTTCATATGATACCCCACATGATACGGTTAATTCACTTTAAAATTTGGGCCCTCATTCCTTTCATGGAGACACAATTTTTTTGTGATTAAATAAAAAATTACCAGTTTTCGGATTTTTTCCTATATGTGTACTCTAACACAATGATTATTGCCAAATTTCATAGGTTTTGATTCCTCTGTGAGTGTCGAAATGTGCGTTTCTTACGACATATTCGGCTGTAACTTTTTTTTACGAAAACTGAGAAATTTTATTTTACTTTCTGCAGCAAGATATGCATCTTATATGGATCTACGTATATGGTTTTAATTTCAACTCGATATCTTCACGCGTTCCCGAGATAAAGGTCTTGACACCCGGACGGACGGACGGACGGACAGACGGACAACAACGTGATCCTATAAGGGTTCCGTTTTTTCCTATTGAGGTACGGAACCCAAAAAACGGAACCCTAGTTACAGCCGTTCATGTCGCAAAAACCGCATATTTCGACACTCACAAGCGAATCAAGACTTATATAGGGTACTTCCCGTTGACCTAGAACCTCAGAATACAGAAAAATACAGAAGGCGCGTCCAGCTGCAGTTACAAAATCCACGCTGTGTCCGAAAACAAAAGAATCGTCCCGCACCCTTCTCACCTCTCACCCGCATAATGTTGCTAGTGTAGACATTATTTACCCGTTGTTGTGGTAAATCGTGGAGATAAAAATATATTAAAATAAAATACTTACTTTCTTAAACGGATTTAATTATTTTTTATAACTGTTCTCTTGACTTACTATTCGGATTAATTGATGCACAAGAAAAAAGTATAATATTCTAAGCTAACGTAATAAGATACAAATACAAAATAATTTATTTGACAAGAATATTAGTTCGCACATAATAAATATAAACCCATTGGTTCCGAACTAGTATATTACACTGAATCAATAGCCTCTTCTTTGTGGTGCACAGTATATATCAAATTTGAGTTTTATATCAAGCAAATTACGCTTCGTTTTGACGGTTTCCACAACTCTTCTAACCGCAATTTCGTATTACTTCCGTCCACTCTGTTTTTCTTTTTTCATCAGCAAGGAACCTAAAATTTTAAATGTTAGACATTATTTAAACCTATCACAGCTAAGTAGGCTTTATATGTTAACGTTTATAGACCACCTCAAAAAATTACTGAGGCAAAATTTCGCACTAAAACCATTTAAATCTCAAAATCAACCAATATGTTCACAATAACAAACAAGTAGTTCTATTCTAACTCCATATAGGGTGAACTGCAACTACGGAACCCTACCCTGCACGCGACTCGACATGCACTTGGCCAATTAATTTTTAATCGGGTAATAAATATATTTAAATACCTACTCATATAATTTACAAACTAATAAAATCGGTAGCAAGTAAAAGTAAGGAAAATTAAAACGTTGATATTGGCAACACCAACAAAATGGACGATTCTTTCTCTACGATAATCAAAGACCGAACAATTTATTAAATAAATACGTAAGATAATGTTGATTGTGCTACTTACACGTGAAATGTTTTCCCATCGTGGTTTTTTTTCACCCCAGCAGCATTTTTACACGTAGGAACGACACATGACGGCATATTTGAATGAAATTTAACATCAACAAAGATTGCCACTCGCTACGACGTCCATAGAGCAACTGATCGCGCGCGCTTCAAACTACTCTATAAATGAGTAGTTTTTGTCGCTTCGGTTCTAAGCATGTTCACGGTTTCTGTATTTTTCTATATTCTAAGCCTAGAACTATGGAATTTGAAGAGCATGTCTTATAGGAAAAAATCTGAATCACATAAAGGAAAAAATCTGAAAACTACATTTTTAATTTAATCACAATAAATATACAATATAATATAACTCTATACAAGGAATTCCAAATTTAAATGTTATAGGTATCATATACCTATACGAAAGAGCTTCATTAGCACAAGCTAAAACAGGTTTTAATTATTTTTACGATGTATATTTCTACTTTAGACGTAAAAAAATATATCATTTCCCCTCTTATCGATGACTAGCTTCGTCCTGAGATTTTGACAACTTAAGGATCGAGCACGAGTGACGGGCCGGGTCACAGTGCATTGACGGATTTTGAGTACAATGTACTGCCAGAATTTGCGTGCAACTGTACGTTATGGATAGCTCTGACAAAAAACTTTCATTTTTTGCCTGCTGTTAGAAGAAGAAGTTAATGAACAGCATAGACAAGAAGTTCGTCAAAAAAGAAAACGTAAAATATGGACGTGGCGCAGCGGGGCGGGGCGGGCCGGGCCGCATCGCACGGACGCAAATCCGCCTCGCAATAATGCGAGCCGCTGCGGCCCGACACAGTGTGCGATATTTCATACAAATTGTATTCAAGCGATTTGAGCGGATTTTTGCGCTCGGCCCCGACACGCTGCGGCCCGGCATAATGTGCTCGAACCTTTAGTTCCCGGTTTCATCATTCATGGGATTTTCGGAACCCTCGGCTTCAGTGGGCGAGTCTGATTCGCACTTGTCCAGTTTTTTAATTCAAAATTCTTGTTACAGATATCCCCAGCAAGTTTTAAAGGAGTTGAGCATAGTCCCAGGGAACTATCGCAGAGATATCATCATTTTGTTAGTAAAGTTTTTAGTACTCAGAGTCTTGGCGTATTTTGTCTTAAAACGGCGCATAAGAAGTTCAAAATGACACTAATTAAGTGTTAAATAATCCTATCATAATGAGACCTACACAGCGCAGTACTTTTTTTTTGTAATGGTAGTAAACTTGATTAGTAAGTAAATATTTCCAATTATTTGTTCCTAGGTAGGAACACAAGAGTCGAAAAAACCTATTTAATTATTTAAATAGGCTTTTCGCCCGAGGTAAATTTAACACTCTGTTTTTCATTTCGAATTTAAAGAAAGTTTAAAAACTTGATTAGGTAAACAAAATGCATACCTGAATCTGATAAACAAATTTTACACGAATCTGCGTTATACATAACATATTATGTATAATATGTAAATATATTATATCTACGTAATTAATTAGCACACGTCAAAACAAGTGAAGATCGAATAGCCGTTTTTTTCTGAGTTTACCAGCCAGTATTGTTTTACTATTGGAGATGATGAAATAAAAAGAAATGTCAAAAACAGGATGTGTGTTTTTTTTTTTGTTGTAATTTGCAAGTAAGGAAAATCGTTTCCCAGGGACGAAAAGTACTGTTTTCATAACTGTATTTAGGTAACTTCAAGCGTACCTACTTTCCAATTACCTACTTAAGAGAAATTAAAAATAATTTCTAATCTAACTACATAGCTTGTAAAGTTAGGTTCGCTGGGTTAATACTAGCATGGAAAAGTTAATTTTATCTGTTTCGAATTCGAAAATTCGAATATGACTGAGCTACACATTTTCAGTACAAAATATTACTAACCTCTTTATACAATACCTACATCTCTTCATACTTCATCTCAAATTTTGCTCATAATCTCATCTGAGAACAACTATCCATGTTAAAAGAAAAACAAAATACCCGACTGCAAAAAAGCAGTGTTTGCAATCTAACATACGATTTCGTTACGGTGTTGACTGTAAGTTTTTTGCGAGAAAGTATGCGTAAAATCGCTGTAAAAGATTATAAATGCGCATTATTTAGAATAACCCTAGTAAAACTACTTGTTTATTACGAAAAACGTCTATGCCAAATTAAAGCTTTCTAGTACTAATATAGTAAATCTTTCTCTAATAACAACACACCATTTTTCAATAGTTTTTACAATCCTAACATGTATGTGCGCATATACATCATGTTATAATTATTATGCACTATGCTTTCAAACTTGGTGAATTAATTTGTAATGTCTATTTTGAAATATTGTATTTTCAAAGAAAATAACTAATTAATAATTCATGTGACATTTGGAATTAAAATTGTTACATATTCATTCTTGTTTATTTCCCACTACGTACGTCACCGTACGTGGGCAAAAGAGTGTGTGATTGGAGAAGGGGTACGCGTGCCTATGCCGCGTTATAAAGAATGATGTTTAACAACGTTTAAACCAAAGAGTATTGTACTCGTTTAAACAAAAACGCTGGCAAATAAAAAATACTTTCGAGCGCAGCGACCGAGGGCCCTATATCGTCGTAAATAAATAGTGTAGGTACCAGTAAAACTAGTTCTTTCAATTTGTTGCGCTTGATATTATTAGACGGATATTAAAAAAAATATTTTTCAGTGTTTGGCAGCAAATTATCTTTTAAAGGTATCCTAAAGTATAACTATGTTGGCGCAGCAATCTAAAATGTATTTTGGCCTCCAATATTAAAGCGGCACCATCCATCTGTATCTTGTGTAAGTTCATGCTAGGCATAATATGGATATCCAGTTCTTTTAGATCTTTCTCGACCTCATCTTTCCAAAAGTATACGAGCGCTCAGCATTTGAATGACTCAAGTAAACAAGATAGGTAATAAGCATGCGCGAGCGAAGCGAGCGCGAAAATTGTAATAGTGTTTTTATAATAATATGATTTATTTTTCCTATTAGTGAGCCCACAGTAATTCCATGGCAAAATAGTAATAATGCGCGAGCGAAGCAAGCGCGCAAATTTAGAAAGTTTTTAAAATGAAATCTTGGAAGTAATTTGATTCATTGATCGTGTTAGCGATCGTGTTAGGTTTTTGTGGCCCAGATGAACCAAACAAGTATATGTGTTGAAAGAAAAAATGAAATACCCGACTGGATAAGAGTGACTTTTACGCTAGCAAAAATTATATTTACAACTATTTGAATGCATTGATTGCTAATTAATTATTCCTAAATTTAAATATATTGCTTTATAGAAAATTACAAACATATCTACGCGCTACTTTCTTAGCAGTCGGAAAACAATTTTTGGTGATTTATTTGCTTCTATTAGTACGGCACTTGTTCGATCTTTTATGTAAAATTGGCTTGGATCGAATTGAAATTTTTGTGGAATATTTGTATTTTTTATTTTTTTACATAAGATAGATCTACGACTGACCACCAATTCACCTGATGTTTCGATGTTATTTTCTAGTTTTACGAAGGACGAATTTTTTAGTTCATTCAGTCATTTCAAATCTTCAAAAAAGCGCGAGCGAAGCGAGCGCGGAAGGTATTGAAGCATATTAAGAACATTTTTTGTGAGAAAGTATGCGCAAAATCGCTTTACAAGATTATAAATGCGCAATCTTTAGAATAATAAAAAAAAAACCACTTGTATGTTACGAAATAATTCGTTAGAGGTTACGAAAAAAGTTTTTTCAATTTTCGCAAGAGATGTATTATTATTATTACAAAAACTATAGTCTATAACACTCTGGAAGCAAAGACGAATCTAATGACACCTCGCACATTAAAATCGGTCAAGCCGTTCAGGCTGTAGGCTGTCATATAGAAACATACATACCCACATACATATATATAAACATACATACTTCTTAGGCAGATTCTTAGGCAGTCGGGTAAAAATATATTATAGTTTCGATTTGATATTATGCATTATTATGCGCGTTTGTAGTATGCGCGGGCGAAGGACGGACTAAAGTCATACTGCATCTCTAGTAAAACTGTCGTTATGACTCATCTATGAATCATGTGTTTATGTATATATTTTTTTCCGGCCAATGCAATGCCATGGGGAGGGGGGGGGGGATCCGGACCCCCTGGACCCCCTTATATACGTCCATGACGTCACTTAGCTAACCATGCATTTGAGACAATTTCCTCGAATAGCCTCTTTGTGACTAGATGCACCTAAATTAAAATTTTAATTTAGTTTAGTTCCTTTTTAGTGATTGATCTCTGAATCGCCATCAATTGTCATCGAAATGAAATAATTAGGTATGTAAAATTCATGGATCAAATTCTTTTTCGAACAGAAAAACCTAGATCAAAATTGGTCCATTCATTTGAGAGCTATAAACTACTATCTCAAGTCATACGTAGTGCATTCCAAACGTTACTACATTATTTTAGTAAAAATGCAGTAAAAATTATAAGTCTAATATTAGGTCGCATGGTGTATTGGTGGTATGGGTGCTATGATAGGTGCGACCCACAGAATTCGCCCTATTTACATAAGAGTGCGACCAAAGGGGTCTCACCTTTCATAGCAGTGCCAGCTATATATCGGCAATTTTTTTTTCTTTTAAAAGCCCTCTTTGATCATTTGCGTAGCGTCGAAACTACCGAAGACTTGGAGGAGAAATTAATATATACTCGAAGACCATTGGCACTATATAAAGATATAACATTATATAAATATTTAAATCCTTTTCAACTTCATCTTTGCCGTCTTACATATAAACGCTGAATAAACTATTTTAGTCAAACTGTTTTGTTCCGTTTTCGCGCAAACATAATAATAATAATCTTAAACATAAATATATGACTTTATAGAAAATTACAAACATACCTACAAGAACGCGCAAAAATGTTTGGTTAGTGGCTATTTTTAGTGAATTATTTGCTCGTATTAGAAAGTTCACAGCACTTTAATGATCAATACAAATAAAGATCAATATGAAACAATCATGCGCGAACGAAGCGAGCGCGAAACTTTTTGAAGCATTTTTTAATTATTGAAGCCCTGAAGAATTTTTATAATGCCAAGGATTTCGGGGGGGGGAACTTGAAAAAATCCTAATACTTGACACTGGCAAATGTTTTAATGCGGGTCCAATACAAAAAAGAAGAAGAAGAAGAATGTCGAATTGTCAACTTCAAATGTCATCTACAATTTTACGTATTGCCAGTTATACCAATACTTACTGTTTTACTCCACTTTTTTGACAATGAATGAGTCTATTGATTTTGTAGTGGAACCGCAAAGATCTGAAGCGTACCTACTTTAGACCTTGACCGACTATAAATGCGCTAAGTACACACACTCTGGTTAATAGCAGAATAAAAGTTGAGAGCAGGTTAGAAACTTGCCTGTCGATTGTGGAAGATATGTGACCTCGCAAGTAAAGTGAGGAAGGGAAGCCCTATTGGAACTTGCATTTTTCTTGCTGAAAACTACAGTGATTATATAAAATATAGAATGTCCATGCGTGCTATTTATCGAGATGAGCTAGTACGGAAATACAGGGCTGCATTTCATTGGTCGCAGATAAGAGACTTAGTGTGCATACATGATGCGACCCTAAACGTCAGTCTTATCTATATTTAAAGCGGCGTGTAAGCGTTTAGCCTGTAGGGTTATTCAGAACTCATTTGGATTCGAAATTGATTCAGAATCCGCATTAATTAATTCCCTTTTTGTGTAAGGTGTAAGGCTGCAAGTGTGGCAATTCCTCATTATTATTTTGATCACTTCTTACAAATTGTTTGTTTATGAAATAAGTTGTATTGGGTATTATTAACATAGTTTTATTGTTTTAACAATAAACTTATTGATAAATATGTCACCGACAAGTTACCTTTTCTTATCTAATTACTTAAAACAAATATAATGTTACTGTTAAGTATCCAAAGTGTGAATAAATACCCATTTTGCCAAAGTAGATGTTTGTATTCACGGTCTTGAACATTAAAACGTTCACCGACATAAATTAGTCGGAACTCAGGATGCCTGTGACATTTATAGCGATTTTGTACCAAGCTAACAGAATTATTTCTTAAATTTAAATTCTATAAATTTCATTTTAGTTAAGAGTAAATAGGCTTTGTTTGATCGCAACTTACCTGATATTCGATAGTTACGTAAACATTTCATTTAAAACCATTTAGTTAATTGGCTTGTACTTACTTAGCTTAAACACTAATCTTGCTTGCAATAAAGGGATTTATTGCAAGCAAGATTAGCAAGTGTTTTAAAATAACATATAAATCCAGTCTTAGTATTTTTTTTATTGGTCACTCTTACTAGCCAATCATGATAATTTTAGTTAGTAGAATCCCTTTAATTTTCATAATTATGATTTTGCAAAAGAGAGCTGTTTAAACACCCATTAACGCAGCGACATGAGAGACATGAGAGGCGATCCATTACAGTGTGAGGCAATATTATATATATTATCAAGACGATCCACTCGCTGAAGTGAGTCTGTGAAGATTCAACTCTTCGTCAGTAACTGCACCAAGCAAGGTCTATACAGTTAAACTATGGACGAAACACACCAAGGCTCTCATGAGCGAGATGTGGGTGAAAGTAAAGTCAGCATCACATTACTAAAAGTGACGAGGATTTAACCGTGGCTTCTTTTACTTGACTGTGACTATAATTCTATTGACGGAAATATGAGAATAAAAGAAAAAAATTAAGAAAAGAAGTGGCATAAAGAAATAGTATCCAATTGGCGTTAAGCCTTTTGAACTAATAGGACAAGTTTACCTTTATAACTCCGGAACACTTGAAGCAATTTTTACGAGATTTGGCATGTCGTCACGGCCAATTAACACCAAATTATTGGAATTATAACCATGTCGATAGCTCTCACTGCTTTCGCGTATGAGTGGTGAGGATTCTAGCTAAAAGGTATCTCTACAATCCTCATTAAAGTCTATCAATAACTCAGGAATTATGTTACGGCCAATTATGTGACGTTGGTGGCCAATTACGGGTAATAAACGGCTAATTTTTGGCATTGTCAAAACTAATTTTTAGTGGTATCTAAAAGATGAGGATTATACCTTGAGCGACATCAAAGTATTGGGCGTTTCCTAAATAGTGTACTATTGAAAATCAATTTAAAATCTTTAATTTGCAAATTCCCTTATCATTTATGATTTAAAAAAAAACCTAACAATATTTGAAAGTTATATAATCTGAGTAAATGAATCACGATATTCCGCATTTTTTTTCTTGACAGTCCGTTTTTTCTTAAACTTCATCTACTGCGTCTGGTTTCGTAAACTGGTAATACTTACTCGTTCACGCGCTGAGTGAGTGAGTGACCGACTGGAGTTTTGGCGGGAACGTCTTTTAGTAACGTGTTGTTGCTTTGTTTTATTTTCCTAAACTTGTGTTATTTTGAACATTAATGCTGTAAAAATGGTGGTGTATTATTCATTAAGTGTTCGATAAAGTGCGTGAGTGTGGGCAAGTGAAATAAAGCAGTAAAACGTGTGATTTTACGTTGTCGGCAAAACTCCATTGAAGCTTCTAGTAAAGTCGCCACCACTTTACTGAAGCAGGACTCGACTTATAAATTGACTGTATACGTGACTTAGATTGTGACTAGAACATTTACAACTTGTTTTATTCAAGAAACTTGAAAAAATCCAAATACTTGACACTGGCAAATGCTTTAATGCGGGTCCAATACAAAAAAGAAGAAGAGTGACCGACTGATGTGTATTATTCGCCTACACAAAAAGTAAACAATTTTATCATTTCCTGAATAAAAGGTGTTATCTAAACATTGCCTAATTGATACGAAACGTTCGCTTAGTAATTCTAATTTGGATTTGAATACTGTTGACCCACATATTATAGCCGATAGCCACAAACATCATGTAAGTTTTTCAGACCAATAATGTCTTTATTTTCTATATTAAATTTAATTTCTTTACCTCTTTGCCATCAATATACGTCCCTAATTTTCAGGTTTAAAGTGCTGTTGTTATGGTTCACTTTATTTGTGGCGGTTAATCTCAGCGACGTCAGCTTTTACGAAATATTGGGGGTCTCCAAGCAGGCCTCCTCTCTGGAAATCAGGCAGGCCTACAAGAAGTTAGCTATTAAATTCCACCCGGATAAAAATCCTGTAAGCCCTAAATACCTGATTACGAACTAGTTTTTAACCTATAAAATATGTAGTATACATTTACGAATTTTATTTAAGTACATTCTATTCCATTCCCAAGTAATCATAAATATCATACAATACAATACAAAAACACTTTATTGACATAATAAAATAGCATAGTAGCCTATCTCAGAAATACCTTTTAGGTGCCAAATATTTTTTTGTAATTTTTTTTGCTGTGTTTTGTTTGTCAATTTCTGTGTATGTTTTTTGTCACAATAAAATAAATGTCAAGTCTATAATTACTGTAAATTGTACTAAACTAGTAACTGACCAGTCCTCAAGCATACTATTATTCATTTGAAGTCTAAACAGACTTGCGATTTACTATAATAGGGTATTATAGTTATTCATGTGAATTAACTTTAGGATGCAACAATACAAGAAAAGTTCTTAAAAATAACAGAAGCATATGAGACCCTGAAAGACGCTGACAAGAGGCGTAAATATGATCAGTATGGTTCTTATCCATCTTACTCAAGGAAGTATGATTATAGGTCACAAGCAGAATATGATAATCTATTCTATAATGGACTGTATCACAATGATAACAATGTTGATACATTGTCGGGGAAGCAGTTTTGTGAGTAATTTTTTTTTTTGTTGTAAATAGATATATGTTTGACCACCAACTCACCTGATGTAAGAATGAACACACTTTAATGGATATCTAATGTGCATGAAAAAACATTTTATACGCTTAAGAGACTATGTGAATGATGTTCAGTATTCTTCATATACATAACCACATTTTTGAAGATATAAATTAACTGAAATAAGTACTTATGGCAAATGTCTACTTATGGAATCTTGATAATAATATTGCACATTTACCACACAAAATCTCATTTTGATTAAATCAAGCTTTCACACAAAAAATAGATTGGATTGCTTTCCACTGCAATTATATGAAAATCTTAGTTTTAGCTGAATATAATTATTGTTATTTATATTACAGACAGTTACCTGAATGAGGGATTTTATTTTATAAACTTCTACTCACCATTCTGTCCTCCATGTCAAAATGTAGCAGATCATTGGAAGAAACTTGCTGAAATGTACAAAGGGATTGTAAGTATAAGAATATCTATTTGTATCAACCAATCACTACATGAATAAGCCCTCCATTATAAATTATATATTCAATTATTTGTATATCATTTAAATGATTTCTGCATCTTTCTTCAGGACACAAAATTATGTAAAATATTCGCGATAAATCCATTATAAATTGTTCAATTTCAATTAGGTATTTTATATTTTTAATATTTTAAATAGAGTTTTTGTATATTTTATGTTTATTTTTACAGGTGAAAGTAGGTGCAGTGAACTGCAAATACCACAACTCATTCTGCTATAACTCCATGAGGATAGGCAGCTATCCTACTCTACTGTTTTATCCAAATGTAAGTATTGTTTTGTTTGCATTTTTTAACTCATGTTTTTTTTAAATCTCGAAAAAGTCTGCGTTTGACCACCAACTCGCTGTAATAGAAATACTAATAAGTAAGTACTATGTTGATAGTATCATAAGAAGCCTTATATATACATATTGTAATGCGTAACTACGGAACCCCACATTGCGCGTGGTCCGACACGCACTTGGCCGGTTTTTTACTCCTGACCCAAAAGAGGGGTGTTATAAGTTAAGCATTTCTGTCAATGTATCTGTATGACTACGTAGCTCTCGAACGAATGGACCGATTTTGATCTAGTTTTTATTTGAGAAAAGATTTCTTTGTGTTCTTATTACGAGTATATGTATATAATTATAATATTAATAATAAATCATTTATTCAAAAGTTAAGATATCCAAATACAAAAAGAAGGTCTATATTACAAAGGTAAAGTTATTAAGCTAGCCTAAACTAGGTAATCCTGTGTTTTAGGCAAAATATGTATGTCTCATCAAAATTAATTCTGTATTTTTTTTATGTCGGGTGCTTATTACGTTTTATAAACTTGTTATTAAACTATATTTTGTAACAAAATTTCATGCGAACTAACCCCTGGAATGTGCTGAAGCTAATCGTGAATCAACTCAAAATAATATTGAACGTGCTATTTTAAGAGAATCGTTAGTTTTGCCAGAAAATTACGCGTTTTTAACACAACAAGAGAAAACTGTTTTCTACCCCTAAATATTATCCGATTTCGATAATTCACTTTTTATATACAGTTGGAACCATTAATGGCTACGCCTCTACGTTTTGCTTTTTACTTTACTTATATCGAAATTTGAATTAAAAAAAAAGAGACCGTAGTCATAGACATTTATAATTTTAATCAGATAAAAAAAAACATCGAAATCGGTTATTGTTTAGGGGTAGAAAATAGTTTTTTCCCGTTTGTATGGGAGATCGTGCGAGAACAGTTCTCTTAACTAAACTATAACTAATATTTATTTATAAATTTTCAGGGCAAACACGGCAGCTACGTGTACTACCAAGGCGATCGCACTCTCGAAGCGCTAGATAACTTCGTAATGACGTACCTTCGGAGTAAAGTGCATGTTCCCACTGTTGCTCAGTTGCGAGGCACCGAGCGACCCTTCGCGTATGTGCTGGGCCAGAACAGAATCGATAGGAATGCGCTTACCAGGATCGCTTATCAGTTGGTGAGTTACAACTTACAATCATTGTCGATGTTTGCCGTTATCACACTAGTACAACACGTCGGACACTCCATACAACGACACGTTATTCAGGGGCGGTACTACAACCCAAACGACGATTTTGAAGTGATAACTTCATTTGGGAGGGTAAACCGCTTCGTTACGTAACGCGTTACGGCGCCAGTCTGTCTGGCTAGTTTAAGTTATCACTTCTGTCGGGCGTCCCGAGACACACACGATTTTTATTTATTTTATAAGTTCATGCAAATAAAATTCTTAAGCGTCCGCAGTTCGACCATCTTCCGTCTAGCTCGCTCATACAAATGACGCGCAGACACAAATGTGAGTATGCGCGAGCTAGACGGACGATGGTCGAACTACGGGCTCTTAAGAATTTCATTTAATTCCGTTGGTGCCTTCAGAATTGACCACAAAACTTAGTATATGTATATAAAATCGGAAGTCAGTGACTGATCACTGAATTAGCTAATATCAGCACACAACCTAATATGCTATTCCTAAAACCCTCAAAAGTAGAGTACAAAATATTTTATTTCTTACACACTGGTTGGATTTTATGGGTTTTAAATGAATTTTACTAATTTCAGAAAGGTTTAGTGACAATAGCGGTGGTAGAAGACGATGATATTCGACATCAACTGAGCAAGAACGATTATGCGACGGTAGTGTTCAGATATAAGCAGAATACCAAAGAAATCGAGGGTACGGATGAGACAGAGCTGCTGAAAGAAATTGTGGGAATGTTACCAAAGATTGAGCTTGTCAACCCAGACAAATTGAAGGTAAACATGCTTGTTTTTTACTGGATCCGACTGCCCAAGAAGTATGGTATGTATGTTTATTTCTATTTTACTTCCTTTAACTGGAACAGATTAGCTGATTTTGGAGTCCGAAGTTAAGTTAGATTTGTATTTATCTCTTGAGTGACAGCCTATATGAAAAAAAAAATATTTGATATTTTTTTATTTGCATATTTACCTATATTGGATTGATTTACGGATTGACTTATCAAATCGTCTAATGTATAGGCGAGGATGGAGTTCGTCGATCTAGAAGATATCTATTCACTCTAGCCTTGAAAATTATAAAATTCATTCTAAGATTAGAACTAAGGTTCTCAGGAAACAGAGATGGTGGCAAAGAATTCCATTCCGAAATTGTTGAGTAATACTTATAAATAATCGAGTGAGCGAAGCGACTAACAAACAACATTTTTTGTTCTTCTGTCCGGATGTTTATTAGTACTCCCGTACCAACAAACCGTACATCACGCTGTATTATGTATTGTACGCGATTCCATGGAGGGTATAATTTATTACACTCTCATCGATATTTATGTATCCGCTTTCAGAGTATTAGAAACAAATTACGTAAAGGTTCCGAAGATCCGTGGGTGCTGTATTTCTCAAGCAAATCTCACGATAAATTGGAATTGCATCAAATGAGAATCGCCAGACAGGATTTACAATTTGGTAAGTATAAATAGCAGTAGTATGACAGAATGGAGCTGTTATTAAAAAAAAACAATTAGTAAATGTATTTCGCAATGGCATGGACCAATATGATTATTTAGGTGTTATGTGTGGATCGAACCCACGGCGTACAGTTTAGCAGGGAGACATGCTATCAATCGAGCAGCGAGTCTAGTCTGATAGTCTCATCTTTCTACACTCAGGTGAAATCGACTGCGACACGTGGAGCGAACTGTGCATACTGCTGCAAGTTGAGCAGGCACCCGCTTGGGGGGTGCTCAAGCGGGGCGGGGCTTACCAGCTGATCGACAAGCCATCCATAGACGCGGCCGTGGACGCTACCAACTTGCACTCGCTGTCTGCTTCCGAACTCACCAGGATCATTGATGCAGGTGTGATAGTCTAATTACGATTAATATTAAATTTCATTATTATTATTATTTTATCAGCCCTGTTTGTACAAACTGTCCCACTGCTGGGAACGGGCCATCTTCTCATTGTGAGAAGGGTTAGGCTATAGTCTGCCACGCCGGCCGAGTGCGGGTTGGCAGACTTCACACATCATTAAATTTCATAATGTTTAATTTTGGAAATTTCAAAGCTACACAGGTTCTGATCTTCTAGATCGTCGAGCTTCATCCTCGGCCACACCGTCGCTTAACGTCAGGCGAGTTTATGGTCAATCATAGATCTATCTAATGTAATATATATAACCAAGATTGTTGTGTTTGTGACCTGTATGGTATGTATTAAAAACCCAGCTTATTTTAAACAATACACAGTTTTTTTTTGTCTCGGAATGAGTTGAGCTGTCTTTGATCGGTTGTAGTATGATCTAACGTTGTAATTAATAAAGACTAAAGCTAAATAGTAAGTTTTTGAAGAACATTAGGATATTCAATAGTAACTCTGAGTTAGGAATATTATGTGGCCTTAAATTCAATTCTTGTCTATGGCGCTCCTATGTTCATGCCAATGTCACGTGACCTAGAAATATCCACTTGGAACGCTGCTTGATTTTGACATTGTTATATCATTGGAAACTTGATCCGCTTATTTTCCCTCACACACAAACACCCCACCTCCTCCACACATACACACTCAGACACACACATACAAACACACACACATCAAAAGCATGCGTGCGCACACGCCCCCACTTATCACACATACACATACATACACACACACGCACAGACATTACCACAGACTTAACCAAATCTGATTAAAATATGGCTAAAAGTAAATTTATTATCATACCAATAACCCTAAGCATGTACGATTATATTATATTAAATTAGGTTACATTGTAATGCACCTTTCCTAAACTTAATTATTAGTTTCCCAAGATATACGAACTACATATATTATTTGCATTTAACCCAAATAAACATATCTTAGACCTAGTTATGTAACTACTATCCTAGATAATAAGTTATTGTTAAATTGTTCAACTTTCTGGGAAGACACTGTCTACTGTAACACAGTTATTACTAAAGCAGTAGACAGGGTTACAATTTATTACTGTGAGATTTATTTAAAACAATAAAGTATTTGAATTTAATAGGTTTTTTTGATCGAAAAAACTGTACTTATTTTACTAGGTAATCTTAACTATGATTATAAAAGCGATTATACCTCTGTTTCTCTACCTGTTTCTCACTATTCTACGGCTAAATGCCTGAACCAATCGTTATGAAGTTTGGCACAGAGATTCTTCAGGACCCGGAGAAGGGCATAAGCTATATTTTATCATCATCACAGTTTTTCATCACTACGCGGGTAAAACCGCGGGGCACAGAGAGACATATAAAAGTCTGTTATTAGTTTGAGCTAATACAGCTTTGCGGACCCTCCGTTCTACATTTGCTTTGAAGAGAAAAAGCGTTAAGGAAGTGGTCCCAATGCATAAGAATTTAATTTCTTTTTTTTTTGCTCGGATCCATGTATAAGTTTTTGCTACCTTTTGTGTTTTCGTAATCGATATACAAAAAGTAACATTTCCTACCGAGATGAGAGAATCTAACACTTAACCTAACCTAATATACTCGTACTCTGTGGATAATTCTAGATCGACGAGCTCCATCCTCGGCCACACCCTCGCTTAACATCAGGCGAGTTGGTGGTCAATCGTAGATCTATAGTGTATAAAAAAATAATTAAAAATAATCCCATATATTTTCCAGGTGAGGGACTATGGGTCCTCTTAGTGGTACCCCATGGAATCTCGTGGTCTCACATCGCTGCTCCATTTACTCAAGCTAGTCTACACTATGTCGATAAGGAAAATTATAATGTAAGTAGTTGCCATAATAGGGGGCACACAATATATCCTAACTAATAATATTATAAAAGCCGAAGTAACTCTGTATGTCGTCTCTCTCTCTGTCTGTTACCTCTTCAGGGCTTCAGGGCAGGACCAATTTTTATGAAATTTGACACAGATATTCTTTAGGACGTGGAGAAGGACATAGGCTATATTTTATCATCATCATCATCTCCGTTTTTCACTACGTGGATGAGATCGCGGGGCGCAGCTAGTTTATCTATATTGCTAAATCTCGCACAAAACATCAGAGAAAAAAATGGTATATGAAACCTTAGTTTTATTCTACAAAAACCGAGTTAGAAACCAATATTATATAAAAAAAGGTGATCGAGAAAAAAAAAACATCCTTTTAAATGTATAAAGTGTCACCACATATTTTTTTTATCCCCGACCCCAAAAGAGAGATGTTATCAAACGGTTGGACCGATTATGGTCTATTTTTTTTAGGGTTCCGTACCTCAAAAAGAAAAAAACGGAACCTTTATGGGATCACTTTGTTGTCCGTCTAATGTATGAAGGAAAATATAAAAAAATATATGATTTCCTCCTTTTATCTATCTAGTTTGTACGGAACCCTCGGTGGGCGAGTCTGACTCGCACTTGTCCAGTTTTATTTTAAGCTATTTTTATTTTACCCCCAGTTCGGTATATCAGCGTGCAGCGGCAGCACGGATCAGTATTGCCGGCGCGTGGCGCGAAACGAACCTACTATAGTGGTGCAAAACGGCACCAAGCTCACTCACTACTCCGGGGAGCTCGACGCGGCTAGCATCGTGGAATTCTTGCAGCTTCTCAAGGATAGCGCAGGTAATGTCTACAAGATAAACTCTTTATTGTACACACCTTAGAACTTACAATCAAGAGAAATTATTACAAGGTGGGAGAGAACGCTCTCGACCGCTTTCATTCTTTTTTTTCAAAGCTTTCATGGGGTCATTGTACTCATCAATATGGGCGACTTTTGCCAAAGTTACCTTTTTGAAATGGCAAAAGTTGTTTATCTGTTGTTCTGAATCTGTTCCGAAATAGCAAAAGTTGTCCATCTGTTGTTATAAAATTGCGCAAAAAAATTTGGTGTTCCATGCATATACCTGTGAGAAAATGTATGAAACATCTGTTTTTTTTTGCGTGATTTCAGAGTTGATACCATAGCCAAAGTTGTTCCACTGCATTGTAGGTATACCAAGCACCGACGTTTTACCACTACGCTGGTCAAACCGGGGCTCAGCTAGTAAAATATATACCATTGTTTTGAATGTCTGTATTGTTAATTTTAAGATCACAAGAGCCCGATAACAAGACTCTCAAAATAATACTTTAATACTATATTTCATGAAATTTACTCTCACATATTTCAAGTAGAAAAAGATGAGTAGCGCGTATTCCTCACTATATTAAAGAAAAACAAAATACCTGACTGTAGAAAAGCAATATTTGCAGTCTAACTTACGGTTTCGTTATGCTTGATACGCTGTTGTGTGTACGTTTTTTTGTGAGAAAGTAAGCGTAAAATCGCTATAAAATATTATAAATGCGCATTCTTTACAACAATTCTAGTAAAGTCACTTGTAAAAACAGTTCGTTGGAAGTTACGAAAAACATATTGTTTTATTTTTGCGAGAGATGTACATATCACAGAGATGTATCTTACGCAGTCGGGTAAAAACATGAATACTTTAACATTTCAATCCGTTTTTTGCTAGTGTTACCTTTGTCTAGGCATCACGTCACCTTGACAAAGAATGACCCTCATTGGTCAAGACCTAATTTTTAGGCTGAAATGTTACGGCATCGTTTTCCTGTAATTTGATAATCGTTTTCAAATTCTTGATATGTTGATTGATAACACTTTGTTATTAACAGATATGGAGCTATCCGAGTCCCAAGTGCTAGAGATCCTGGACGCGTCGAGCCGCGGGCACACGTGGGTCGTGGCCCACCTCCCCGCGCACTGCGGTCACTTCTGTCAACAACTTGCGCACGAGTGGATGAAGGTCTACGCGAAGGTAATTTCATATTTATTTATTCATACTGATATTTAAGAAGACGCTGGATGCAAGCTGCTTCCAATCGGTCTTTTTCGAGATCCATGGGGGAGTCCTATGTCCAGCAGAGGACTTCCTATGGCTGAGATGATGATGATGATGACTGGACTGGAGAAAAAAAAAACTGAATGTCTGAACTGAAAGCTGCTGCACATACTGTAAAATTAGGGGCTTGAGGAAAATTGTTGTTTATGTATACGAAACAAGTATCTATATTAAAAGGAAAACAAAATATCTGACTGCAGACAGTTATGCAAAAACTGCAGTGACACTTGATACGCTGTTAAGTGTATGTTTTTGTGAGAAAGTATGAGAAAAATCGATGTAAACATTATAAATGCGCATTCTTTAGAATACATCTAGTTAAAATCACTTGTTTATTACGAAAGACTTTTTTATTTCAGCGACAGATATATTACTCTTATTACAAAAAAATATAACCTATAACACTCAGGGAGTAAAGACGAATCTAACGACGGCGCGCACATCGAAATCGGTCAAGCCGCTTAGGCTGTAGGCCCTCATATATTATCATACATACCCACAATAAACTCGAAAAACAACCATCCTTCTTACGCAGTCGGATAAAAAAATGAGGGAAAATAGTCGTGATTTTATGTATGTATGTATGTATGTTGATTCCAGCTGCGTCCGCTAGAGTTCGTGCGAGTGGGTGTACTGGACTGCGCCAGGTCGAGCGGCGGGTTCTGTAGCAACATACGCACGGCCACCGCCCGACTCTACCCGCTCGCCTCGGGACAACACTACAGGTACGACGTGCGACACTTCACAGAACGAGCGAAACGAGGGTTTTGCATCAACTGGCAAAGTTTACTTTTATCTGTTCGGATGCCTGCTGCCCAGAGTCTCACGGCGATATTCCAAGGAGCTGGGTTGACTTGGATAATGCGGTAGAGAGAAAAGCACCATACTCCCCAAGCGGGACGTCAGTGCAGGACTCATCCCCACCTCAAACAAGTTTTTTTTTATACATATATAGAATAGCTCTACGTTTGACCACCAGCACGCCTGATGGAAAGCGATACTGCGACCGAAGATGAAGCACGCAGACCTAGAAGATACTTATTCACTCTAGACTGCCTAGACTCGATCTGCCTGGAATATGTTTGGGTGTCGATTGTCATTACTCTTGTAGAAGTCGTATTTCTCAACTAATTTTGACCATAAAATTGATGTTTATTGTTATCGGCTATTGGAGGGATTCCCCAATCAATAATAGCCTTGCAAAAATTTTACTAGCATTTTTCGAAGGTTTGTTTCTAACTAGTAATTTAACTACTAATCTTTTGGGAAACCAATTAAGAACCTTCTTTAAGTATAATGTTTGACACTGAGTCAAAGTTACCCACGTTGACAGAAATTAAAATTCAAAAATGTCAAGTAACATTGAAATGAAACAATTTGTTTTATATGATAATTTTGAAAATTTATTTCTATTATGAGCTTTATCAAAAAGTAAGTCATCTGTACTCTTATTTTCCAGCGTAAACTTGCAGCAGCTATCAGAAGCGCCGTACATCCTGGAATGGGCACTGGAACGTATCGACGACTCTGTGCAGAAGCTCAACTGGCACTCTTTCACCAAAACTGTCATAGCCGAGGAACTGAACCCTTCTAGGTAAACATTATTTATCACCTTTTGATTATGTTGGCAATTCGTGTTGTTACAAGCTATATAGGGCTCCAGATAAATAAAAAGCCGTTTATCCGTACACTCACTTTATTCATTTTATTTATATATTTTAACAGTTACAATTTATACAAATATTGCCAAAAATCCCAGTACAGGTTTATATAGGCAATATGTTCTCGTTATATTTTAATAAATGTGTATATAATTATATAACTGAAGGATTGAAAAGAAGAAGTAATAAATAATAAACAAAACGGAGAGCGCGTGCGCACAAAACAGCTGTGGTAGGCAAGTATTTACCTCACCTCACGCACAACCTTTCAAGGTGAAATGCGTAGATAGGTAGATATAGACAATGCTTATCTCAGCCACTGCTGCGGGCGCGCACTTCGCCTTCGCTACTTATGCAGATACAGGTGTTCTTGTTTATTCATATGATGAATCACCACGGGTGAGACCGCGGGGCGCAGCTAGTGTAAAATATAGCGATAAGTCCGTTAAAAATTGTTTAATTTCAATAAGACCCATAATGTTTTGTTCCAGTACGTTGAAGCCGTGGTTGGTGTATTTCCACTCGCCTCGGTGCTATAGATGCTATGAAATGTACGCAGACTTCGCTATCGCCGGGACTGTAAGTATACTGTTACGATCGGTCTTTTGGCGTGTTACATGCACGCAATATTCTAGTTACATTTATTCGACCACTAATCAGTCTTATCCGCGCACGAAATAAAAAGTAAAGACACAAAGACAGGAAGAGGAAATATGTGACGGGCGTTTTTGTTTTAATCAACAGAGCGTTAGTGGCGCCACCTGTAACACATGCCTGAATCAAGGAGTCAATCTGGAAGTTGTAAAAAGAGCTATGTAATTATAAATAGCTCTTTTTATAACTTCCAAAGACTGACGAGGACCTCTTTGTTGAAAATTGTAAATTTTTATGCACCATTTTATAGTTCCCGTCACGTAAAAAGAACGTTGTAAGTCTAGAGCTTTGTTAGATAAACATAAAACAAACGTTACCATCCAACGATTTCGGTTCAAGTTCTTGATGCGTACTGCACAGAAATGGAATTCTCTGTCGTCTTGTTTGTTTTCTGAAAGCTATAATTTTGGAATTAGCAAGGCTAGAGTGAATAGATATTTTCTAGATCGACGAACGCCATCTTCGGCCATAATGTCGCTTAACATAAGGCGAGTAGATGGTTAATCGTACATCCATCAAATGTACAAGTATATGTTTAGAAAACTCAAACTCTTAGAAAACCCCCGACAAAAAAGTCTGAACCGATTTTTATGAAACATAGCTAAGAACACTCGAAAGTCAAAGTCAAAGTCAAAGTAAATTTATTTGCGTTAAACATGAGTGATAACATGCTTTTGGTGTTCTTAATTTTAATGTGTAATTGTAATGTGTTTTTTATGTTTTCTCGATTAAATTATCTTTTGAGAGCTACGATGCCACAGACAGACACAGATATACAGATACACACTTTAAACTTATGACATCCCTTTCTTGGGTTAGGGGTTAAAAAATAAAAATAAAACTTATCGCAATTGAGTTTTTAGTATTTCTTACAAATTTAACTTTTATTCTTTTCAGCTACTAAACAATGCAGTAAATCTCGGCAAAGTGAACTGTCTCACCGACAGAGGTCTCTGCCAACACGAGCAAATTACAAGTTACCCCTCCCTCAAACTTTACCTCAGTAGAAACCACGTGCAAAGGTTTAGCAGCGTCATCGCCGTACAAGTGAGAGATTATGAACACATGCTAGGGGAAATTAAACCTTATTTGAATAGCTATAATGTAGATAAAATTGGTGTTCATGCAAAACATGATGAGTTTTAAAAGTGATGATTTGATCTGTTTAAGTAAGAAGAAGTTTTAAGTAAGAAACTAAATATTGGACCCGACTTGCTCGTTACTGATGAACAACTTGTAGGATAGCATAAGCAACTTCAATAGTCGTCGGTAACTGATGATTCGATTTAAGTCTAAAAGTAAGGTGGCGCCGCTATCTGGCTCGCACGCGGCACCTTTTATTTTAGATACAAAATTATTGAAACCACTTTTGATAAATATTTTCTCTCATCATTTGAAAACACCATTACAATGTAGTAACCATATCTGTTATTTTGACCGAAATAAACGTGTCAACGATACAATTTCCACATTTACACGAAATATAACAGCTATTGTTAGTATATTGTAATAGTGTTGTAATGAAGCTAAAGAAAGAATATTTATCAAAAATAATTTCAATAATTTATTTTATATCTAAAAAAAGGTGTCCCGTGCAAGCGAGACAGCGGCGCCACCCTACTTTACCTTTAAGGCTTGCTACACGATTGTAAACTAAGCTCCTCATACATGTGGCTTTGGGTCCGCCTTCTTTTGAATCTCGGTTTACAACAGAGTAGATAGTAAAACACTATTATTATTTAATGTTTTAATGAATGACCGTGATAGTTTTAAAAAAGAGTAGATAGTGGTTCGCAAACAAATTGCGTGTCATCTTCCAACGGTCTCTATTAAGACTGCATATCTACTGAAGTGGAGCGGAGATTAATGATGTTTTAATCGACCAATTACCGACTCTTAATCTAAAGCGAACATTTTCGAGCATTGTGATTGGTCAATTCATGCACCTTGAAGCTTTCACACTACTTCAATGGAAATGCAACCTAATGGGTGTGCGCTCACAACAGAGGTTTAGAGGAGCATTCAAAGGTGGGCTCAGTTTATAACCGTGTACCGTTGTCTTGCCTTGAGTCAAGAAATTATATTTTTTAAATATTATTTTATTTTGTTACAATTTTTAGAGATCACAATAATGTTAGCAAGAAATATCGAGTAAGTAAAATATGAGGATTTTGTTGTAAATGCCAATTATGTAGATTTTTTATATCTTGTTTTACGATACTCAATATTTTCTGCCAAACAAAGAGCAGTTGATAACATTAGAGCCTAAGTTATTTTTAGTATAGTCGTGAAAGAGCGCTCGCGTCTTATATACTTAATATATGTCAATATTTGATGTTTTGTCATTCCATATACTAATACTAACCTTTATTATACCAACACTAAAAGCAATAAAACGACACTAAGACATACCATAATGCACGGCCTCGTCTCGCTATATATCGACGGATTTCAATATTGTCAAGATAGCCTTATGAGATTAACCATTACTAGCAATAACATAAACGTATTGTATATGATTCTTCTTTATAAGCATTAGTTAAAGAAATGATGGGAATATACTGAACGAGATAGAATATTAGAATCCATTGTAAAACATTGAGGACGTCTCGTCTTGAAGTGAAAACGTTTTTAGGCGCGGAGCAGTTTATTTTTTGGGTATTGAATGAGACTGAGCTGTCACGTTACGCAGGCGGTAACGTACGATCGGGCAAAGTCGGCTCGAGTCGACCAAGGGAGCGAGAGAGAGCGATATAGTTAACGCGCCACTGCTATACTTCTGTTTCATATTATTAATGTCGCCTTGATGAAGTTTACACTTCTGTCATGTGGTCTTCATTTGTGTAGGTGGTTAACGTAGTGGAAATCCCTTAGAAGCGAGTGATAAAATCAGAAACGGGATGACCCCGTATTTGAAAGTCAAGCGATTTTGGCAATCCAAAAATTATAATACGTTAGAAATTAGCCATGAACGAAGTCTAGTATTATTATTTTTGTAAGCTTTTAATAGTGCTATATTATTTTATCTATAGAGCATAAAAACTCTGAGAGGAATCTCCGGTCCGTTTGAGCTAGAAACTGAAAAAAGATTTTGCACTCTTATATCGTATATGCTCGTGTGTAGTGCATCTCGCTCAAACTTATTGAATTTTAGAGAAATCTCTGTTGTATGATAGTGGAATAGCCAATGAGAGAGCGTTATTTTCGACAAGCCTTGGAACTAATCGAATGGCATAGCTTTATATGTTTGCTCGAATTTTACCATAATTAATTTTGTGATTATGTAACAAATTATACTGGAATCTGTTGGAAAGATAACTATCGTCCCGAAATTGGACAATTGTCATCTCTATAGAACAAAATAATGATAAAGCACCGCAGCGCCACGTTAGTCATCTATCCGAACCGATTCTTTAACTAATAGCTATAATAATATAAAACAATATATTAATCTAATGTATGCATTATGTAACCCTTCTCACAATGAGAAGATGGACAGTTTGTAAACAGGGCTGATAAAAAAAAATGCATTAAGTCCCTATAAACCATCACCATTATGATTTTTAATGTTAGCCAGTGCATTTATTTATAACTTTTTATTTTGTCAATTGGTTATTTTTTATTATAATAATAAGTAGTAGTGTTGAAACAAACTATGATAATGATAGTATTTTAACGCTTGTGATATTAGTGAATTAACAATTATTATATAATCTACGCACAATCTCTACTAATGATTCTCACTCTAATAATGCACTGAATGCACATGTTCAGAATGGGGGCGAATATTTTTTAGGCGCCGCGCCGCCACCGTCATGACGCCAAATGCAACAGGTGCAACAACTGGCACCTGTGCGAGCGCGATAGCAATATAATCACACGGGAGTGACAGAGATAGGTAATCATAGGTCAATGTACGAAATTCTTCCTGCTCGGCGTCCGTACTTTAGTCCTTATATCTAATAATGCCCCCTTTTCAGAATCATTTATTTAATTAAATTAGTTTAATCCACAAAAAATAGGGTACAACAAGCATGATGTTAAAACGTATTCAGTCCTGCCTATTTTGCCTTTTGTTGGCATGTGGAATTAACTTAAAAAAAAAAAAAAAACTTCTAGTATCTTGGTGTTGCACTTACTAAACACACCGGATGACATTGTCACTGTTCACAAGTCACGACACGCGTCTAACAACGTTGCCCAACGAATCGCGACTGAAGACAAGTCGGGCGATTACCTTACTAGAGGCTTGCCAATACCTATGTACTTATAATATATTATTGATTATGACTCTTTATTTATTTAGTATCTTAGTTTATTTTTGTTTACAATACGAATATAAATACGTATTTATTATACTATAAAACTAAAAACTAGGGTGCCGCCGGCAGCGGGGCAGGGCTCAAGCTGTCGACGGTAAGGGCTACAAATTGAGGAATCTTCTGACAATGCGTTTGTATTATAAACAAAATATAGCAAAATGAATCAATTTGTAACTTTTTACCCGACTGCGTCAGAAGGGTAATGTTTTTCGAATGTATGTATGTTTCCATATGACAACTTACAGCCTAAACCAATTGGCCTGGCTTGACCAATTTAGATGTGCGATTAGAGGTGTAATTAGATTCGTCTCCGCTTCTAGAATGTCATAGGCTTAGGTCATAGGCTATATTTTTTTGTAATAATGATAATACATATTATCTTGCATTTGCTATTTACGATCCGCAGGTCCTGGGTTCGAATCCCACGGCACGCACCTCTGTCTTTTCGAAGTTATGTGCGTATTGTTGATTGCCGCCAACTTCAAACGGTGAAGGAAAACATCGTGAGGAAACCTACATGTCTGAGAGTTCTCAATGATCTTGAAGATGTGTGAAGTCTGCCAACCCGCACTTGGCCAGCGTGGCAGACTATGGCCTAACCCTTCCCACAATGAGTAGATGGCTCGTGCCCAGCAGTGGGACAGTTTGTACAAACAGGGCTGATAAAAAAAAACCCCAGGCGACAGTTTGCGAAGGCAGGGTTTGCAAAGTATACAGGCGGGGAAATATTCCACGTGATATATATACATATATATATTTTGATCACCCCTGTTTATACAAACTGTCCCACTGCTGGGCGCTGGCCATCTTCTCATTGTGAGAAGGGTTAGACCATAGTCTGCCACGCTGGCCAAGTGCGGGTTGTCAGACTTCTCACATCTTCAAGATCATTGAGAACTGTCAGAGATGTAGGTTTCCTCACGATGTTTTCCTTCACCGTTTGAAGTTGGCGGCAATCAACAATACGCACATAACTTCGAAAAGACAGTGGTGCGTGCCGCGGGAATCGAACCCAGGACCTGCGGATCGCAAGTCAGACGGTCTCCCGACTAGGCTGCCGGAAACTGTCGGAACGGATATATATATATACAACAACATTATGGATTCAGAAAGCGTAGCTCCTACCGCCAACAGCTTAGGCCCTGCCCCGCTGCCGGCGGCATTCTAGGTTTAAGTTTTTGTTGTTTTTTATATAAATATTGTAAAAACTTACGACTTAAGATTAGTAAATAAATATGTGAATACAACAACATACTTATCTTATGCAGCTATATAAAATTTCAATGAAAGAACTTTGTACAATGTTGGTTTAACAAATAAAACAATACCAAAATATTTTAAGATATTATTTATTCTCTTCTTTCTCAAGAATTAGGTATAAGTAGAAGAATTTTAACCACTCCTTATTATGACTTATTGGATCACTGGCATCTTCACAGAAAGCATCTGAAACAATTGCAATTGAATGTGCGTAAAAAACAAACTATGTTATCTTTTCGAATGGCGCCAGCACGATTATTTTTTGTTATGAAAAAAACAATTTTCAAGTGTTCAGTCTTGAAAGGTAAGGAATAGAGATGCAACTTTTTTTAAAAATAATTAGTAACTTACATCATTATTTCTATTAAGCTGAGCATCAATAACTTCCCGGTCAACACTGCAAGGTAGGAAGAAGTCCACCACATTGTAGACACCTTTAGAATCTAAAACCAGTCTATCCTCGCCCACTTCCAGATTTAAGTCTTTTAGTTGCACCTGAAAAAACAATCTAGTCACATTATATTTTCCTTAGACAAGTTTGAAAATAACAGTCAACGGTGTCAGTGTTGAGCAGGTCGACAGGACAACTTTCTTGGGATTCGAGATCGATCGTAGCTTGACGTGGGAAAACCACATCGACAAACTGTGCGGAAGAATAGAGAGTGCTTGTTTTGCCTCGTCTCGAGTGGTATCCGCAGAAGTGTCTTTGCCCCGGTGCATTCAAGACTACAGTACGGTGCGGAACTGTATGGTAATGCAGCCGACTGGTTGCGTGCATTCCGAGCACAATAACGTGCAATAGTGGGAATTTCGCGACGCTCTTCTGGAAGGCCCTTTTTTAAAGAGCTTGGCATTCTCACGAGGGAACATGAGAATGCCAATGCTATCCTTATATTCCAGGTGGCAGTGTACGTGAGAAATCACATAGAATTATATAAAAGACGCAGTGACGCACGCACTCCCTCGCAAAGTCCAGCAAACTGACACATATTATGGGACTGGAGGTGTACAATCGGCTGCCAGAGACAGTAACAGCCGTTCCAAGCATGAACTGCTACAAAAGCAGACTGAAGCGATGGCTCATCGAGCAAACGTTTTACAACTATAATGATTTCTTGAAAATCAATATTTATGGGAAAAAAATAATAACTTTAGACCTTTATTTATTCCAATATGACATGATAATTGAATTTAATTTTATACAAATATGTATACACGTTTTTATTATTATTGTATTCTCCTTGACTTGTAAACAAATGTTTATAAATAAATAAAATAAAATAATAATGACTTTGAAATACTTTTATATTTTTGACAATGTAAGGAAAATTCACTATAGACATTTCATCACAGCATTGAAAACCTGCAAACGGCGTCTTGTGGCGATGCCGGAAAACTGCAATGGCGGCATTTTCCAACATATCCAAATCAGGGCTTAGCCATAAGATTAATTATGGCCATAAGATAAATATATATTAACAATTACTTACAGAAGCTGGTATCTTAAATTCAGCAAGCAAATACTCTATTTCTCCAGTTGGTGGCTCTCGTCTTAATCTGTACATAATCTCTGGTTTCTTTGGTGCATTATTGATATTAGATGGTTTGTCCCCCCCTATTTCTTCAATCAGTGGAGGTTTTGTTGCATCTTGAGTTGTTTTAATATCCCTGATCTGAATCCTGTGAGTCTGCAAATTACCAATTGACTTCCTATTCTTTAAAACTGTGTATTTCTGCATGTCTATTTCAAATTGATATTTATCTTGTAAACCCTCGAAAACAACAGTAAGGAAGAATGTTTGGAACAGATCATCCTTTTCAATTTTTTTGAAAAATTCAGGGTTTATGGCAACATCATACACTGTGGCCGGTGCTCCAGACTTATCGGGCTCAGTTCTGCCTTCCCCAATGCTCATGGGCACTCTATAGCTGGATGGATCTTCAGAACTAAGTATTTGCATGAGCTCATCATTTGTAATGTCTCTGGGACAAGGAATAGCATCTGTGAGGCAGATATTCACAAACATCTTTCTGTTATCAGGCTTAGTGAATGTTTTCACACAGAAACCTGGAATTGTAATATTAAGATATGAATATTAATAAATCTGTAATGGTAATGACACATTCTGTGAAATTTTAAACTTTTTAGTTAGATTCAAAAGATACACTCCTTACATATCAACTCCACCCCATTATTGAATAGGTCTCTTAAAATAAGACTAAGGTTAGGTTAAGGGTAGGATGGACAGATTGAGTAGGCAGAATTGGCAAATTGTTTATTTTATCTTAACAGTTGAGTAAAAAGCAAAAACATTTAGTATATAGTCTAAGATCCCGCTATAGGACGACCTTTACTGAGCTGGTTAATGGATGAAAAGTATTTTATATTCAATTAAATATATTGCAAATGGTTGTCTAAACAATTTCAGTCCAGAATGTTTTTTTTTTTTTCTAACTTTTCAATGGATTTGTTAATAGACAAATTCCATACTTTTCATCCATTAACCAGCTTGGTGAAGGTCGTCCTATAGCGGGATCTTAGACCAATAGGTTTTAGGTAGTGTTATAACATTAGTAGTGTACCTAGGTTTGTGTTATGCATTATTCTGTTTTTTTTACACAATCTGTTTTATTTTTTATTCTTATGATAAAGTTTCACTTGGCTACTTTCTAGAGTTCCATAGTAACTACGAGGAACCCTTATAATTTTGCTATGTCCATCTATCTGTCACAGTCATTTTACTAAAACATTTTTAACCCTACATAAACAAAATTTGGCATGTAGATGTGTTCCATAAACCACTATAAAATGCCATTGTGAAATTATAAAAAAAAAGGAAAAATAGGGTTGGCACTCCTTACATATCAACAACAACTCCACCCCATGTCCCCATCATTGAATAGGTCTTTTAAAATAAGACTAAGGTTCAATATAACATTTTTTTCTAAGATGTGATGTGTGTGAGATGTGGCCCACCGAAGGTGAAAAAATTGTGTCCTGTGTGAAATGCAGGGGACCTGCATGTATGTAACTATACTCATTATATTATAAAGGCTTTTACTTTTTATACAAGTAGTATAAACAAACAATACTCTCCCAAGTAGTTTACTTTTAGATAAAAACATTAGCTACAGAATCCTACTTTATGTGTGTCTCAACAGTCTTGGCTACTTATTGTAGATCTGATCAAATAGATCTATTATTGACCACCATCTTGCCAGATGCACAATGATATCTAACACGATTGTATGCTCTCTATCTAACATGATTTTAACTTTCTTATTTTTGAAGATATCTTAATTTCGTTTTTATAGTATGGATCTATTTGTGGTTAACTATTACATTTAGGAAAAAGTGTTAGATGTATCTTTTCAACTGAGGCAGCAGTGCAGTGCAGGTTGAATGAAAGATTTCTCAGACATGCAGGCTTCCTCATGATGTTTTCTTTAACTGTTTGAAGTTTGCTTCAATTAACCCATATATCACTAGAATCATTTTAAAAGGTCGGCACTTAAAAAAAACCTGTGACTAATGAGGGTAATGTAAGCAATATTTGTTGATATCATACCTATTAAACTAAAGATGTGAAGCAAAACCCTATTCCGTAACAAGTGGGTTAACTGGACTCCCATAACTGAATAATTAAAGGTTAAGGATCTACGGATCGCGAGACAGACGTCTCCCAACCAGAATGCCAGCTAATATTAGATTTACAAAGAATTTTGAAAAAACCTAACATAGGTACCTTGTGAGAAACTACCAGATTATTCAAGAACAGATCTCACCTGGAATTGGTTTGACCATCTTTGAAGGCACTGTGTCCATGGTAGACAGATACTTATTGAACTCTTCTTCCATAGGATTGTCCTGCAATATTCGACCAAACCATGTAGTACAAGATTATTGACCAAACAAAAAATAAATCAATCAGCCGGTTACTATGGTAGATTAATTTAATGATAAATACCCTACCCTGACGATTCTCATATTTTTTTCCATTATTGTAGGATCCACTTCCAAAGTTATCGAATTTTTCGTCATTTTGTTTGAATGTTATCGGAAAAAGAAAAAATAAATTCAAACACAACACAAATGTTTAGGGACAAGACTAAAGAGGTAATGTAATTATTGGGTAATTATGAGCCGTATATAAAAGGCAGTGTTGCCAACTGTACTGTCATGTATATAGCTAGATTTGACCCCAAAAAGTAGCTAGAAGTAGCTAAGGGAGGAAAAATAACCGGCCAAGTGCAAGTCAGACTCGCGCACGAAGGGTTCCTTACCATTATGTATAAAAACGGCAAAAAATCGCGTTTGTTGTATGGGAGCCCACTTAAATATTAATTTTATTCTATTTTTAACCGACTTCAAAAAAGGAGGAGGTTATCAATTCGTAGCGTTTTTTTTTTATGTATGTGATAAATAAGTTAAAACCTATGTAATAACGGTTTTAATCAACAAAAATAAACTGTATCAATGCATAAAATTTTCAATATGACATGACAGAATAGAATGGCACAATATGACAAACACGATAGTTAAAGTTTGTCTATTTAAGAAACTCTAAAGAGTTTCGTTACACCACATTCTTCCTGGCTGAAAACTTTAAGCCACTGGTCAATTGAGATTGTAATCGTTCAATCGACTTGGTAAACGACGCTCTCTACTGGATCTTCGTAACTGTTCATTATCAGGTTGTTCTAGAACAAGGTCGTTTGTCCCTCTTGTTTCTTGTTGAGCAGATGATGGTTCTTCGTCGTTAACCGAGTCATTGGCATCAAAGAAATCATCATCGTTTGATCCACTGGATTCATGTAATGGTTCAGGTGCTTCATGGACTATCTGACCATCCTGCCCAAGTGGTGCTAAATGACGATTAGAAACCGTGGATTCTCGTCCGTCTGCGAGTCTAACATAGGAGTAATCTGGATTCACATGTAGCAACTCCACTTCCTCAACGATAGGTTGGTATTTATTCGTTCGGTTGAACTTCCGCATTAAAACCCGTTGTGATTCAGTTAACCAAGTAGGAATAGATATTCCATTCGTCGATCGTCTCGTATGATTGAAAATTCGTTCATGAGGTGTGCAGTGAGTGGCTGTACACAACAAAGATCTTAAAGAATTTAAGGCCTGTGGAAGGACCTGTTCCCAATGCTCTATTGGTTTGTTAGCAGAGCGGAGGGCCAATTGTATTGCTCTTCAGAGAGTTCCGTTGAGGCGTTCGACTTGTCCGTTGCCTCTCGGATTGTAAGGAGTAGTTCGACTCGTCGCTACTCCTTGAGAGTTTAAAAATGATTTAACTTCAGCTGCCATAAAAGAAGTTCCACGGTCTGAGTGCAGGTAGGATGGTAAACCAAATATCGTAAATATCTCATTTAGATGTTTTATAACTGTTGAGGCATTCATATCTGAACACGGGAACGCAAATGGAAAACGTGAATATTCGTCTATCACAGTCAGTATATATTTATTTCTTGTACTTGAAGGTACGGGACCTTTAAAATCAATGCTTAGTCTTTCCATGGGCGACGTAGCTTTGATCAAAGTAGGGTCAGTTCCAGGTCTAAAAAATTTAGGTTTTATTTCAGAGCATATTCTACATGAATTTGTCATGTCTTCAATTTCTTTAGCAGAATAAGGTAGATTTTTGGATTTTATCCAGTGATTCATACGAACTATTCCAGGATGGCATAGTGCTTCATGCAAGGATTTCAGTTTTTCATTCCTCTGTGACATCGATGCACACACTCGCGATAATGCGTCAGCAACATCGTTTTGTTTTCCCGGGCGATATATAATATCATATTTAAATGGAGCCAACTCCAAGCGCCATCGTTGTATTTTTTCATTCTTAATTTTGCTTGTCTTTTTATTATCAAACATGAATGAAACAGATCTTTGATCAGTTATGAGCCGAAATGGTTTGCCTATAAGAAAATGGCGCCATTTCCTTAAAGATTCTACAATGGCGTAAGCTTCTTTCTCGATAGCAGAGTGGTTGAGTTCACAATTGTTCAACATTCTCGCAAAAAAATGCTACTGGGCGGCCGGCTTGTGATAAGGTTGCTGCGATCGAATCTTGCGAAGCATCTGTTTCCACTGTAAATGGTGCTTCGTGATTAATAGAATGAATATAGAATGAGTAGCCTTTGCGATGTCAGTTTTGAGTAGTTCAAAAGCTTCAATTAATTCGTCCCTGAGTGGAAATACTCGAGTATGTGCAAGAGCATAAATTTTCTCGGAAAAATTTAAGTTTGTCTATTTAAGAAACTCTAAAGAGTTTCGTTACACCACATTCTTCCTGGCTGAAAACTTCAAGCCACTGGTCAATTGAGATTGTAATAAGTATGGTCCCCGATTTGAGCAGCAGCATAAGTCTGTCCCTCTACTTGAGACGTAAGGGATGTTGAAGCCACAGAAATCGTTTGATTACAATGTTTCTTCTTCAAACCGCAAAGTTCAAAAAAATCTTTATCGATGAAGCTAAGAGTACTGCCTGTATCGATTAATGCTTGAGCGCGAATCTCTTTGATATAGGCGGTCACTGTCGCTTTCTTCAAAGATTCAGGAGAAGCAGCTATAATACTGGCTGATCTGGCGTTGTTTTTGGTCATACTGTCAGATGACACAGTCTTAATAAATTGTTTGCTACGACATACCCTTGCAAAGTGTCCTGTCTTGTCACAGAATTGGCAACTGGCTTCAAGCGCTGGGCAATTTTTCCTAGCATGTATCGGTCCTCCACAGAAAAAACACTTTTTTTTTGACAGTGCGGCTGCAATTGTTTCATTATCAGTTTCTTGAGGACTTTGAACAGCATTTAAATTGGTATTTGTAAAGCTCTGCGAACTAATTTCTGCCATTTCCAAAGATAATGCTTGATTGTAGGCTTCATCTAGGGTAAGTGTCAAATTTTCAAGTAATCGTTGCCTTATTTTGTTTGATTTTATGCCAGCAATAAAAGCGTCCCTGATGCAGTCTTTTTTGTTCGTTTCTGCATCCACTTTGGCAAATTTGCAATCTTTTGCTAGTAATCTTAATGCCCGTATAAATGCGTCAACATCTTCTTCATTCTGCTGCTTCCTCGTTGCAAGTATATGTCTAGCGTAGATAATGTTTCGTGGCTTAACATATATTTTTTGAAGATTTTCCATAGCATTTGCATAGGAAGGGCACTCGCTAATAAATGAATAAATTTTTGCTGACACATGGTTAGTCAGTAGATTTAATTTCATATTATCGTTATTTACAGTAGCTTCGTTGTATGATAAGAAAATTTCAAACGTCCTCTTCCAATGCTCCCATTCTTGCGAGGCGGAGGTATCGGATGGGTCGATGTCCAATTTGTCTGGACGCAGATACTTTTCCATTGCATGGAATTATTTTGTTGATTAAATTGATAAATAAGTTAAAACCTATGTAATAACGGTTTTAATCAACAAAAATAAACTGTATCAATGCATAAAATTTTCAATATGACATGACAGAATAGAATGGCACAATATGACAAACACGATAGTTAAAGTTTGTCTATTTAAGAAACTCTAAAGAGTTTCGTTACACCACAGTATGTACTCAAATTTCTCGCTCATTCGTGAACCAATTTTTGTGTTTCGTGAATTGGCGTATAAAAAAGCTCCCAAGTTTTTTCCATAATTATTTTAGAAACATTGCTTTATTACTTTTTGAAAATCAGTAGAAGTAAAAATATTTTCATTAAGATTATAGAATCGCAGAGTTCCACTGACACGTTTTTCTTTGCAAAAGTGTCAAATGTTGAGGTTTATCGTGTAAACATCTGCACATTTTCTAATCTGCGATGACGAAGCATTTGACATTGAATGACAAATGTCATTCTTGAAAAAAAAACGAGTGGGTGAAGAGAGGTCTCTTTAAAAAGTTTACAATCGAGAGTGATTTAGTGAGCTTGAAAGTAAAACCTACTTACTCATCCAATGTGTATATGGAGGAAATAGAGCAACGCTTGAACACCTTATTTAATTATTATCTTTACTAATATTACAAGTAAACGAAATAACGTAATCTAGGGCCCAATTAAGTTATTCAAGACCGCTTCATAGCCAAACCATATGTGGAGCGTTTCCCGGCGGCCACCATAGTTTTTTGATTCAGTCACTTTTATGTCATACAATTGACACATTTGATGAAACGTAACACGTCCTTCGCTCGTTACTAAATCGAAAAAAGATAGCAGCTGACAGAAAATGCTTCGCACAAGGTCCAGTTACGGATCGGTTTTGAATAACTGAATTGCCTATACAGGCAGTATGGACACAGTCAGTTTAGTGCAAAGTAAATTGTAATGTTGATTTATTGAAGTGATAAAATCGGTTATGCCGGAACCCCATTGGTTGGTCTTGATCACGTCGGGGTCACCAATATACCGAAGCTGAAGGGTTGGTGTTAATGAGACACATGCTGGTATCGGTCTAATTTATTGCAACAAATAACTAAGCTTATATACTAAGTACTACGTGCTAGAGGCCTCCTATCTATATCAGTCATGCTCTTATTATCTACATATAATCACGCATCACGAACACTAAACTATGTGGCTACATTACTCCCTCTTTAAAAAAGAAAAAAAAACGATAATAAAATAATAAATTGCAATCACACAAAATCTAATCAGTAATGAACAACCTAGAAATACGGTAAAACAAGTAACCTTGCCGGCTCAGTAGAAATAATGCTGAGAAACAGAAGCTGCACATAAGTTACTGTGTCTGTGTCGTCGTGTTCAAAAGGTGCTAGAAAACGTAGCTAGATTTTTTAGCTACAACTTTTCAAAAAAGTAGCTGACGGGGGTCTAAAAGTAGCCAGATCTAGCTACAAAGTAGCTAAGTTGGCATCACTGATAAAAGGTACTCTTTGGGTAAGAGGTGAAGACAAGCAAAGAGAATCTATGTAAATTGAGAATTACCGTGTTGCAAAGGTAAAAATACCGTGTTTCTAGGCAAAATTACGGCGAATCTGCTAAGGTCTGGGTCCGCAGGTACAAAAATTTATAAAAATATACTACTATTTGCCTCTTTATTTGCGCAGACTATACCAAAGAGTACTTTAATATGACTAGCAGACGATTACTAGTTTATAAACGTCAATGTTTATATAATTATAATTATAATCTTTATATAATTCTAAGTTATAAACATTTAAATACACGAAAATTAAATTACGGACAAACGTATAACTCTAAATAAAGTGTAAAAGTAACGTCGGAACAATATTAATTCATATTAAACTAGAGGTACCCTATGACTTCACCCGTTTTAACGAGCGCTCAGCATTTACATGACTCAAGTAAACAAAAACATAGACAATAAGCATACGCGAGCGAAGCGAGCGTGAACATTTTTGTGGTGTTTTTATAGTAATATGATTTATTTCTCGTATTAGTGAGCCCGCAGTATTTCCATGACAAAATAGTACCTAATAATGCGCGAGCGAAGCAAGCGCGAAATTTTTTAAGGGTTTTCAAATTAAATCTTGGAAATAATTTAATTCATTGATCGTGTTAGAAAGTGGCCTAGATGAACCAAACAAGTATAAAAGTGTTTAAAAAAATTAAATATTCGACTGGATGAGTAAGACTGACTATCATATGCTGACACTATCAAAAAATATAAATATAACCATTTGAATGCATTGATTTCTAATTTAAGCACGGCAATTTAAGAGTTTTTTCGATCTTTTCAAAATTATTAACGCAAAAATATTTTTTATGTAAAATTGGCTTGGATCGAATTGAATTTTTCATGGAATATTTGTGATTTTTTTAAGTAAGATAGATCTACGACTGATAGTTAGCAATGTTATTTTATAGTTTTACGAACGAAGATCTTTTTATAAGTTCATTCAGTCGTTTTATATCTTCAAAAATATGGGCATGCGCGAGCGATCGCTTCGCTTTGGCGCGCGAAAAATATTGAAGCAACTAAGTAAATTTTAAGAAAGAACAAGAATTTTTCATAATTGCCAGGATATTTTGGGTGAGGGTAGGTTGAACCTAAGCCCTGCTTACGGCCTTGTTCACAACTTGTCGGATTCGGAATCGGCCTGGAAACTATATCTCAATCTCTCTCAATTTGTATAGATATGACAGAGATGGAGTTAGGGTTTCTTTAAAAGTATGTACATAAAAAAAAAAAAAACGACAGCAGAAAAGCAGTTTTTTGCAGTCTAACTTACGATTTCGATACTTTTAATACACTGTTGAGTGTATGTTTTTTGTGAGAAAGTATGCGTAGAATTGCTGTAAAAGATTATAAATGCGCATTCTTTAGAATAATTTTAAAAAAATACTTGTTTATTACAAAATAGTGCGTTAGTGTTTTTTTTTTGAAAGTGATGTATTAAGATTACAAAAAATATAGCCTACTTATGACACTTTGGAAACGAAGACGACTGTAATGACACATCAACCTCGCACATCAAAATCAGTCAAGCCGTTCAGGCTGTCAAATAGAAACATACATACATACAGTCGAAAAACATTACCCTTCTTCTTACGCAATCGGGTAAAAATATATAGTTTCCATTTGATATACGCGTTTGTAGTATGCGCGGGCGAAAGACGAACATGGGTCATACTGCATCTCTGTAGCTAAGCTGTAGTTATGCACACACATTACCGCACATCAGGTTATTATATGTATTTTGTAACATGCGTGCCATCCGCGACACCTATTCCGGAATTTTGACAGCACTTAATTATTTTTTTCGGCCAATTCCATGGGGGGTGGGTCCGGACCCCCCCCCCCCCCCCCCCCCCCCTTATATACGCCTATGGTAACCGTTGAGGTCATAGAAGTAACAAGTGTTAAAAGTAAATAAAAACGTAACCTTTTGGCAGTGCAGACTGGCAACACGATGTGAAACGTCAATGGGAACTAGGTCGAAGAGTTCATTTTACGACTAGCTATCCGTGTTTAAACCTATTTGAATTTATTTGGAAGTGTTCTTGAGTGTAATTATTGTTTAATTGGTACGTTCCCATATTAGACTTCCGACTATGTATATTTTCTAAATTCCAGCTAATTTATTCTAACCTCAGATTGCGATCAATCAAAGGTAAGAAATCGGTCCGTCTTTTTGATTGCCATATTTCGCCAATTTGAACTTTCTTTCCTATTGTTTTAATCAATTTGATTCCGTAATCTCAATGATTTTTCAGTAGTTCATTGTGCTAAAGTGTTATAGGGCTAAGACTCGTAAGAATTTTGATTTTGTTGTAAAATAACTAGGCCTATAATGTCAGCTGAGTGAATGTACGGTATGTACGTATGCATAGTATTTTTCCAATTATCTAGTACGTTTAATTCATGAGTTTTTCAGAAATTATTTTTTGATCCACTTCATTAAGAATTCACCCTGGTATATCATTTAAGGAAAAATCTGAAACTTAAAATACCTTGATAAAATAAACAGCCTTAACTTCTACTATTCTAGTCATACATTATTGGAAATGGCTTGTCCAAAAGGTAAAAAATGATTTACATTTTTCATGACATGATTAACATTTATTTGATATTGTAATTCTATTGTATTGCAACCTCAATAAGTTGTATCCTTTTTTCTCAATGTAAAACTATAAAGATACCAATTAGTTACTTAGGCTTGTTCAGTTGAATCTTAATTGATTAACAAAATCTCAACACTTGTATAAATCTGCAAAAGTCTGTAGACAATGTTTCCAAAGATTTTTCTGCAAAATAATGTTTTGTTTATAGTTTAAGTAGTTACTATTTACATTTTATATTAAAATTGAGACACATGTCATCTAATCGATATAGTGCCCTTACTTCAATTGTTTTGAATATTAGGTCATATGTTGATGACAAATATATAGATAAATTTACTTTCTTCTGTACAACAACTAGATTGTGCAATAAAAGTAGTGTATGATAAAAAATAAATTGCAGAAATAAGATAATCCAGAGCAAAAGTAGAGCCCTTGGAAAAAACATTAATTCACATTCATGTGTTAACTTAAACACTTGGCAGTGTTTAAGTTATGTTAGTTAGTGTTTAAGTTGTATAAGAATGTGAACCTCAATTTCTATATTTTATATTAATTTATTGTGTACCAACATGTTATCATATATCAATACATTGTTATAAGTAACACATGAACTTAAGACAAATTTGAGCTAAATTCTAACAGAAATATAGGCACTGAAAATGTGCAATTAGGAAACAAGCGGTCAGAAAATTAAATAGATTTATGTCAAAAAGAATTACATAACTTACATTTATGAAATTATACCAACAAAGTTATTTTTGTAAAATCAATACAGGTGTACATCCATTATAATATGTAGATATTTAATATGGCCTGATACTTTGGTATCTACAGTAATGATTATTTATCCTTCCTTATCAGATAAGTTAATATTGCATAAAGTGTATGGGGTAGCTTTAAAATCTAGTCATTGTTGATTGTAATTAAAATCTAATTCATTTAAGTTAAGTATGTACTGATTATATATCAATTAATTAAATAAAATCGTAATTTTAATAATTCAGTAGCAACAGACAAATAAGATAAATCTGTAACTGTCATAATTATCAACATATTAGCTGTACCCGGTTTCACCTCCATAGTGATGTCCATAGTTATTTTTTTATACATTATAGATCTACGATTGACCACCAACAAGCCTGATGTTAAGCAACGGTGTGGCCGAGGATGGAGCTCGTCGATCTAGAAGATATCTATTCACTCTAGCCTTGAAAATTCCAAGATTGTAGGTCTCAGGAAACAGAGATGGCGGCAACGAATTCCATTCTTGTGCAGTACACAACAGGAATGTGGATCGATATCGCTGAGTACGGATTGAGTATGGATGATGAAATATAGCCTATGTACATCTCCAGGTTCTCAGTTATATCTATACCAAATTTCATTTCAATTGGTTTGGTTTGGTCATGAAAACTTAACAAACAGATTACTTTCAATTTTATAATATCAATTGTGAGTAGCTGTGCCAATAACTAGCTAAGACTTTTTTTGGTGCAGCTAGGTTGGTTGAAAATGAAAAAACAAATATTGTAAAAAAAACATAAAATCTAAAATCTAAATCTACCAATATCCCACATCCTGTACATTTTTGTAGTACACTTTACAAAAATACTTTCACACCTCTAGATTTGAAATTTAACATAGTATTTGAAATTCATGTCTGGGCTTTTTGCTAGTTATTACTAGGATAGTCTAAACTAGTGGTTCTAGACTAGCATTTGGTGGATGTGGTAACCTATCTGTAATCCGGAATACATTTGTTTGAATCTTACTTGACTGAATCACTTTCATAGAACTGCCTGATTGCAGATTTTTACTGAGAGTAGAGCAGAGTTTCTGGTTTTATAAGTTTTTTTTATCTATCAGTTTCATTTGCTCAAACAGTTATTAAGTTGAGTTCAGATATTTCAATTATTAGGTTATGTTTCTAATTATATTATGCACATAAATTTTCGTATTACAAAGATTTGGTTATCAGACAATCTGTCAAACGAGCTTTTGAAGAAGTGCCTTTTGAAAAAATTCATTGCATTCTCGGAGAAATGATATTTGGTATTTCACAATTCGGATTATAGGTATAACCGTTGGATGTATTTATGTGAAGTGAAGTATACGCATCCTTTCCATGAAGTAAATGTGAAAAAGTTCTCATGAAGGAGCTATAAAATGAACATTGAAACTCCTACAAAACAAATTACGGATCTATTATATTATTATAGGCTTATGTGTGTAGTGTTGTTTTTTTATTAGTTTTTGAAATTAGTTTTGGAGGCATGTCAAATGGATAAAAAGCTTTTTTACTATTTTTCATCACATGACAATGGTAAATGAACCTTATGCTTTATGTTTTAGAATTGTAAACCTATATGGCATAGTGCCGGCAATCATGGCTGACAAGACCAACCTGAACTATGAGGTGAGAGAACTGAAGTTGGGAGCCAGTTTCACAAGCAATAAGGCCTCACAGTACCATACCATCAAGTGTAAGTATTTTCTCCATACAGATTGAGGATGGGAATTCCATATGCATGAATTTTATTTCATAGAAATAATAGTTTAAATTGATAACATACAAAAAAAAATATTTCTATCAGTCAATAAATTTCTAAACTAGATATATACATTTAAAGTTTTAGGGAAGGGATGTTCTGTCCCTCTCTCGCGAAACATCAGTTTGTATTGAATTTGTACAGCGAAATTGAACCATGACATCATCATTTGCTATATCTTGTGTTCCCTGTCTAACATGGAATTACAATGCTTTTAACTATCTTATTTTTGAAGGTATTTTTGTGGTTAGCTTTTTATGACCACATAAAAATAAATCATGCATCATTCCTATTATGATAAAAAAATTAATTGGTGTTTAAAAAGTTCTATGGTATTTCAAGTGTCTGGATGTTTACTTTGTTTCTGTTTGAAATAATGACTTGATATATACATTCTGAACTGTCTGAATGTTTTTTGATGTAGAATCGGAGCCTGTCATAATAACCTTGCTGTAATTTTAATAAAAGCAAAAATGCTTATCTAATAAATGATTTAAAAAATAATTTAGTAGACACTGATTTATAGTATATGGACATTATCAAGCTTTGTTTTTTTAACCTATATATTGACTCATCCCATTCTCCAGATGACTTCAAACCAGCTTCAGTGGACGTTAATAAAATGGCCACCGTGGACGTTGGCACAAATAATCAAGTGACCGTCACTGTGCCACATTTGGGTGAGTTATGAATTTTGAAATTACATACAAGCTTTACTGCCTTTGTAAAAATATGTGTGACTTTCACTTTATTTATTTATTATTATTTATTTATAGTTAAATCATTTATTACGAAAAAGTTCTTTATAGGTTATGAAAAAGTGCTTTTTTTATTTTTGTTAGAGACGTATTATTATTAATACAAAACAATGTTGCCTATCACACTTAGGGAGTGAAGACAAATTTATTCTTATTCTTATTCATGTTTTTTTACTCATTTTTAGGGTTCCTTACCCAAAGGGACCCTATTACTAAGACTTCGCTGTCTGTCCGTCCGTCCGTCCATCCGTCCGTCTGTCACCAGGCTGTATCTCGTGAACCGTGATAGTTAGACAGTTGAAATTTTCACAGATGATGTATTTCTGTTGCCGCTATAACACCAAATACTAAAAAAACAGAATAAAATAAATATTTAAGGGGGCTCCCATATAACAAACGTGATGTTTTTGCTCGATATTGATAACGGCAACAGGTGCTGCTTGCGGGAGCTGGATTGCTCGGCGTATACACGCATGCATGTTAGTTAAGTGTAAATTAAAATTTTGTCTTCCTCTTGTATAACTAAAAAAATATGTAAGTAGTTATAAATGCATATATTAGTTCATAAAAGGCACGGACACAAAATCTGTGGAGAAAAAATTTGTTATCTAAAAAACAAAAATGCTTTAACCGTATCATGTGGGATATCATATGAAAAAACTTCATTAGCACAAGCTAAACAGGTTTTTAAATATTTTACGATGTATATTTTTCGGTTTATGAAGGGAAATATAAAAAATATATATAATTTCTCCCTTTTATCTACTAGTTTGACGAAACCCTCGGTGGGCGAGTCTGACTCGCACTTGTCCGGTTTTTTTTATTCCGTCCACGGCAGCCTTAATTAACGTTATTTTGTGTTAAGACGGCGCCGGCGTTCCTCAGACGGTGTTCAAAGGCAACCAGCGGCCGTACACGAAGGAGTGTGTCCTCATCATCGACCGCAGCACCGGCGAGATCACACTCGAGAAGCTCTCTAGCAATATACAGGTTAAGAAGACGAGGTGAGTGAATATTCTGCTAGCGAGAGCTGGGACAAAAAGAAAAACATATAATCAGCTGCTTCTCTTCCCGGGCATACTGTACAAGTCAGTTATTGGGCCGACTTGTCACTGCAAGTCAATATATTCTTCATCTTACTCTAATGCCCTCCCCCTTACATCTAACCGTCTCATCATCATCATCTCATCCATAAGAAGTCCACTGCTGGACATAGGCCTCCCCCATGGATTTCCAAAAAGACCGATTGGAAGCGGCTTGCATCCAGCGTCTTCCCGCCACTTGTATGAGGTCATCTGCCCATCTCGTGGCTGGTCTTCCTACGCTGCGCTTGCCGGTGCGTGGTTTCCACTCGAGAACCTTTCGGCCCCATCGGCCATCAGTTCTACATGCTATGTGCCCTGCCCACTGCCATTTCAACTTGCTAATCCTCTGTGCTATATCGGTGACTTTTGTACGTCTACATATCTCTTCATTTCTGATTCGATCTCGTAGAGAGACTCCGAGCATAGCCCTCTCCATAGCTCGTTGCGCGACCTTGAGCTTCCTTATAAGGCCCATAGTTAGGGACCACGTTTCAGGGATCTAACCATCTAGTCACAGTAAAATGTAGCGTAAAATCAAATATTTTTATTCTTTCGACACATAATATGCACTTAGAATCTTAATGGCCTAACCGCTAACGAATTTTAATCAAACGGCCTCATGGTATTTGATGGTATGCCTACCTTGTAAGGCACCACGCCTTTATCTCGCTTGCACGCAACACATTTTTAACCGCCGAACCAAAAAGAGGGGTGTTATAAGTTTGATCCGTGTATCTGTCTGTGGCATCGTAGCTCTTAAACGGATGGACGAATTTGAACTAGTTTTTTTGTTTCAAAGATAATTTTATCGATGGAGAATTCCTAGCTATGTTTCGTCGAAATCAGTTTTTTCATTTTTTCACGATTCTTTTGTTTTTTAAATTCAAATTCTTTATTTTAGCTTGTTAATGTGTATACATCATACGATCTTACAGCTAAGTTTGTCCATTCATTAAGGACCATAACGGTCATGCAAAATTAATAATTTAGGGTACATCAAATAATTAATAATTAAAACAATGTATTGAATAGTGATATAAAAGAAAGTTTTTTTTTACATTGCATTATGATTAAATTGTAAATACAGCAAAATTTACGTCATTATTTCAAATATCAAAATAATTATTTATATTTTTTTAATATTTGTATAGATATAATAATAAATTAAGTCCATTAAAAAAAAACATTTTATCATTTACAAGCCCATTTGTAAGCATGTAAGCGACATGCCATTTGATTTAAGAAATCATTGACTTCGTAAAAACACTCCTTCACTAATCACTTTTTCAGCTGTGAACAAATACATCATAAGTAAACATCGTAAGGAAGTTCCATTAATTCTTCAGAGAGAGAATTAAAAATGAAAACAGCCATGTGAATGCAGTTTTTCCTAAACAGCTCCAGTCGATGCTGTGGTAGTTTGAGACAAACTCGAGGGGCGGACCGTTTGTAAAAGTTGTCATACAATTCAAATAATGTCGGATTATTCATTGCAAATTTCGCCAGTTCAAAAATATATAAACAGGGAACTGTTAATAAGTTATTCGACTTAAAGACTGACTTGCATGAGTCATCTCACTTCAAGCCATACATTGCGCGAATAAATTTTTTTTTGACTAATAAAATATTTTCTTGGTCACAAGAGTTGCCCTATATAATGATACCGTAACGCAGAATAGAACAAACATAGGGATGATAAACTGTCAGAACAGTTTCCTGGGATGTGCATTGTCTTAACTTCTTTAAGGAAAAAACGAAGCTGTTTTTTATTTTTCTACTTGTTTTAGATATAAAATTAATGAATGTGCTTTTACACAATATTCGTATTGAGAATACTATCAGAATGTATATCGTTATTAGTTACTATTATAATCTGTTATTTTGACCGAAATATACTTCTCAAAACGTCACAAGTACCACATTTGCGTGTTTATTTTGGTCCCCTATATACACAGGTAATAGGGAATCCTAGTGGGGAGGAAGTGTGAAAAGTGTTTTTATTTATTTCAGACAGGAGACATCACAGAAGCCCCTACCACCGAGCGCCATACCTGGGGAGTTCACCAATACCACCCAGCGCTCCTCGTCACGCACCAGAGTTGCCACTAACCGACGGGCCAACCATAACAATGCAGGTAAATAATAACTTTCCATACCCCTGAGCGGGTAACCTATCTATAATCCGAGATATATTTGTTTGAATCTTACTGTCTGTTCCCAATGTTTTATTTGACACGAGTATCTGATTCCATAAGTTTGTTGGCCATAACTTTCATTTTCCCGAATCATTATTAGGTTAGGTTCCTTATATTTCTGTTTTATAATATCCAGGAACCTTATTATTTATAAAATCATAGGTCAGCCTTGTTAGGTTTTTGTTCGTTATGCACAGAAACTTTCATATTACAAAGATTTAATACTAGAAAGAGTAGTCAAATGAGCTTTCGGGATTTTGATAGTGTTTATTAAAAACATATATTTCGTTATCAGGGAAACGATATTCGATATTTCATAATTCGGAATATACATTTACTATTCGTCGCTTTCTAACAGGTGAGTTGGTGGTCAAACGCGGACTTATTCGCGTTAATAAAAAATATTGTTAACTAACCCCATGAAACCTATCTATAATCTGAAATGTGTTTAATTTAATCTAACTTGCCTGAACCTATTTCATAAAACTGCTTGATTCCAGATGTTTTACTTGATACGAGTTTTTAATTCCATAAGTTTGTAAGCCACCAGTTTCTTTTGCCCGATCAGTTGTTAGGTTAGGTTCGTTAGTTATCTGTTTTATTGTATCCAAGAACCTTATTATTTATAAAGGTTTGGTATACCTATACCAAACCTTTATAAATAATAAGGTTCGTTTGGTTTCTGTTTTGTTTCCCATTTTTTGGCAAAAATTATTTACGCAAGCTTGTTTTGCGCTTGACCAGTTTTTAGTATTTGTTGATTTAAGTAGGTACATCAAAGTAAATCGTACAATCATGCCAATTTTATGACTTTTATCTATTACCGTCCAAAATACAACCGTTTAAGTGTAGGACAGACCGACAGACACCATAGCCTCACGAGTAGGCTTACACACACTTACTACGGAAGCTTAAAAAATGAAATTACTGTGCACAAAAAAGCAAATCTTATTTTTGAGCTATAACCATTATAATATAATATGAATTCTTGATAGGTTTTGTAACGCATGCGAGTTTTTTAATCCTCATATTTAAATTAATTGTAGTTGTTCCAGGAAACGCCGCGGCCCAGTCATCAAGCCAGCAGAGATACAACGTCGCGCCGCCGGGCGCGCCCGTCAAGCCTCCACAGAGCATGGTGCGCTCGCCGCAACGAATCAAGACCTCGCCGCCGCAGGCCGCGCCGTAAGCATGCACACTACTACATACTGTACTACTCTAGCTAACAGCGCTGACGACTCTTGTCTACTACGAGTATTTCTTAGTCTCATATCTCAGTCTAATTGCAAGTAATTGGATTGACACACGTTGTTGGTTTTTGTGATTAAAATTACTCAATAATTAAAGGTACGTTTCATGTAAAATAAATTTCCATAAAACCGGGAGTGGCTGGGACTGGGTGCAGATTTCGAGCAGACATCTTGTGCTTGTTTCTTACATAAGTTAAAGTGTGGCAGTGTGAAAATAACGGTGGCAGCAGAAGCGGCATACGCTATTATTTCAAAAACATGCATTCTCCACGCGAAGTACTTAATTGAGTAATTACAATTTTGTTAATTGTAATACTCAATTAAGTAATATTACAAAATGTAGGTAATTATTAGTTTGTTTTAGTCTATGATACAAATTAAATTGTAAAATACACTGAAAAATATTTCAGTAAATTAGCATAATTTGTATTTAATTCTACGATTAAATTTTGTAATTGTGATTTGTAATTACATTTTCCACAAATCTGCTGTCAGGTCAAGCTCGACGTGTAAAATCATACAAATTAACCGTATAATATCCTCTGTAACAGATGGTCAGGCGGCGGCAACAGTACCCTCGCGTCGCTGCCAATGATAGGGTTAGATGACGCGCACGGGCTGGGCGGGGCGCCCGTCGCCGCCCCCGCGCCCGCGCTGCCCCAGCTGCCCCCGTCTACACACAACGGTAAGCGCTCCATATGTCTCATCTCTTTCATTATTTCATACCTACTCATTTTTCACATATCGTATACGATTTTTTGTAATTTATGAAAACGAACTTTTCTCGAATGGAATTAATGATAGGCTTGTATATCTGTATCTGGGAGGAGGGGGAGAGCCGATAGATTTTAATTCCTCAGTGCCATAAACGTATTTTGAAACATAAATAGCCACTAACGTGTTCGCCAAATTCTGAGATAGTTTAAATAAAAGTTGTTGCTTGCGGAAGTCTCTAAAATAACTGTAATTTTCCTAAATTTAATATTACAAGGTTATGGTGCTACAGCGCTTCCGAGACAGCCCGAGAGGCAGTCCTATGCACCAGAAAGGAGCAATCACGTGGATCGAAATGAGAGGCCTGAGCGGCTCGAGCGACCCGATCGGTTTGAGCGGCCCGAGCGCCTAGAGCGGCCCGAGCGATTAGAGCGGCCCGAGCGACTAGAGCGGCCCGAGCGACTAGAGCGGCCCGAGCGACTAGAGCGGCCCGAGCGATTAGAGCGGCCCGAACGACTAGAGCGACTAGAGCGGCCTGAGCGACTAGAGCGGCCCGAGCGATTAGAGCGACCCGAGCGATTAGAGCGGCAAGAGCGACCACCCAATCCCGTCGCTCCTATGCCTAACCTTGGACCACAGGTAAGCACTACCCTTCCAGTGAAAACAAATCTGAAATCACCTTCACGCTTATAAAATATTTCGAGTGAGTGAAGTAAGCGTTTTGTATATCGTCCGAAGTTCGCACGTCGTTGACGATCGCACTATCCGGATTCCACTGTAATTCGATGTCGCTTGATTAATCGCGAAAATGAAGCTGACTCTGGACTCAGGCGTGTTTATTTCTAGAATCCGCCGGCAGCGGACGACAGCTCGTCGAGTTCGTCGAGCGACAGTGGCAGCGACAGCGACAGCGGAAGCGATAGTGATGACGACACGCCACAAACCGCGCACCACAACGGTCAGTATATTTTTAGCCCTTGCTTGCGTTCAATTCAGTTCTTTATTGCCACATTATGTACATAATTATATTAAGATGTTGTTTTAACTGTTTGGTAATTACATAATGACCCTAGTAGGGTGTTGCAATTTTGTTTGAGCGGGTAGATTTATTCCATAAAATCCATATTTTCTGTTTTAATCAATAATTAAAATAAATAAAATAAAATAAATTAATTATATTTAATATGTATCTATCTAATCAATAATGTCAACAATGAAAACAATAGTGATGGAACATTGTGAAGCGCTGGCAGATTTAATCAATAGTAAATAATTTCTCCTGCAAGTATTCATTTAAATTATAATAAGTTCAGTTGAGTGACCTCAAATAATTATAGTTTAAAAAACTGAACTGAGTCTGTTTGACTTCAAAATACGCAATTTGTTTACTTGGATGATATTTTACCAGTTATTTTGTTATAAAAACCAAAGTACTGAACCAACCAAACAAAAAAGAATCATCAGAATCAATGCACAATTAGCGGAGTAATCGACGAGCAAACATTAAAAAAAAAAACAATCGAATTGATAACCTCTTTCTTTTTGGAAGCCGGTTAAAAATAATTGCTCATGTTTTATTTATTGTAAATGATCGGAATGTTTGCAACTGTCGATGATTCTTACATACTACTAATCGATATAATACTTTGTATTACTTATTCGGTCAATAGACCGTTTGAAACAGCAAACCTAGAGTTAACTACTTATGTAAGTAAAAGGTGAGGGTCACATATTATCGGAGTGGCTTTATTCAGGCTCTTAGAACAAAGTCATATCCCCTTTACGTGCTTCTATCAGTTCTAGATGCACACTTACTGCAATGTTTTTCGTTATAAGGGGAAAAGTGAGAAAGCTGGTGGGATTATAACTTCTCTATCCCTATCTTTCACCAGGTACTGCGCCCAACCCAGCGCTTCCAACCGACGTTCTCAATGACGATCTGTGCCTATCAGAGTCCGGGAGCGACTCGGATTGACCTCCCTTCTATACTCACTCGCTTGCTTATTTTCTAAGGTACTTTAAACTTACTGATACACTTTCCTGGTTACGTTATACTTAAATATTGGTTATACTTCACTTAAGTACTGATTACACTTCCATTAAGCACTGGTTACGCTAAACTTAAGTGCTGAATACACTACATGTAAGTAATGGTTACATTATTCTTAAGTGCTGATTATTTACACTTTGAGCATTGGTTACACTGTATTGCAATTACTGCTGACATTACGGTTAAGTACTGATAACGTTAAACTTAAGTGCTTTTTACGTTGTACTTATGTTTATGAGTGTAATGTGGTGTTGTCATTGATGTCAATTGAGGATTGCAAGAGTGTGGGGTTTTGTTCACACACAAGGCTACGGTTAATTGAGCGAGCAGGACAGCACAACCTGAATGAACATCTAAGATACCTCAACTAGTTACACTACACATAAGTCCTGGTTACATTACACTTAAATCATGGTACCACTACACTTAAGTTCTGGTTACATTACACTTAAGTCCTGGGTACATTACACTTAAGTCACGGTTACGATAAATTAAGTAGTGGTTATATTACACTTAAGTACAAGTTACACTCTACTTAAGAATCGATTACACTTTACTTAAGTCAGCCAACTATGCACTATGATTATTATTTACAAACCAATGCTTAAAGATGGCAAGTAATTTTGTTAAATTGTTATTATCATACATTTCTTGAATTTAATTCAAAAACATATTTTTATTCTAATATAAAATCTTGTATTCATGCATTAAGAAGTTTACACTTACAATAGTTTTGCGAATAAGTTAACGAAGTGAAATGAAAAAAAAAACACTCTTTGGAAACCTTTGGAACCCTCAAACTTGGGATAATGTATTTGGTACAATCGTAAATAGATTTGCAAAAGTGTAATGTCTGCTATGAGTCAATGCCACAGCGTGCTACTGAAAATAGACATAAATAGACAGCTGTATCTCAGTCTCTCTCAAAGCGAGAGACACGTCGTCGAGTGTCGAGACGTGATGTGATAGTAAAGCATGAGCACGGTTCTATTTACTACGAGTAATAGTTTCGCTCTCCATTGCGAGTGATCCTCGACCACGCTATGTACGGATCTGTAAAATAATAATCCTACGCCGCAATGGAACCTTAGGGTTCTCACTCACAGGGTGTGCAGTGAAGTGCTGCGCACAGCCACAGTGTCCGGACCACAAGCGCCACTCTGTGGCGGTGTTTTGTGGTTTTGGCGCGTCTCGTGTGCGTCGTCTCTAACGTCACTTTTTCTGACCTTTTTGACATAGCTGTAAGAAATCAAATATATCACATTCAATGCTATTACATATTTATTTATCAATATTTTGGACCTTTCACTTTGGGGTCGGCGCGCCATCTTAGTAATATATTTTGTACCCACACTTGCTCATGACTATTTGTAAATAGATAAGTCACAAATTAATGTGACGTCACATTGAATAAGCAATGTGGAAAGTCTTTCTGTCTCACTATCAAGTGTAGTCACTCTACTAAGAGTGACAGAAATGAATAAATGTATTGATTTGTTGGTATTATAGAAGTCAAAGGCGCTTTTGTTTGTAAAGGTACCGAATTTTGTATTTTTTTCTATATTTGTATTTTATATACATACTTGCCATGCTTAAAAATATGCAATAAGTGAAACATTGATACAGCAAATAATATTTATGTAAGAATGAAAAGTTATTTTGTTCATCGTTGTATTATTACAACAACATCGTGCCTAATGTAAGCAAAAATATTTTATGCCAATATTTTTAAGACGTAGCGTTTGTACGTAATTGGATAAGAGCATGTGCAGACGGCGTACTTTAATTTTTAAGCCCTACAAGTGTGAGAGGGACAAGTAGCATTCTACGTGAGTTAGAGCAACGGAGAGAAAAGTCAGCGTACCAAAGTACACCGTCTGCATAGGTTATAAAAGTACGCAATAATGCATGTCTTATTGGTAGTTTATTCATTAAAAAACGCAATAATCTCTTATGTACAGCGAGAATTTTTATGTAATTTATATTAGTGAATGGGGTTTAGTTATATGTATACGTATGCTTCTACACCGATCGATAGCCGGGCAAATTAAAATTAAGGTCGTTGGATTTCCATACAAAAGTATTTTTTACCAATTATGATCGAAAAGAGCAAATAGCAATAGTATGAGTAGTTTTGCAATGAAGTAATTGTGAGCTTTATTGTCGGTAAAACATATTTGTTGGATAAAACAGGAGATCAATAGCCAATTTTACTCAAAAAATATCTTTATCGAAAATTATTATGGATAAATAATATTTAATTGATGTTTTTGCTGCAACTTATTTCTTCAACAAATGTGATTTACCGCCAATAAAGACCGATATTAAAGCTAACAACAATAACTTCATTGTCAAACTATACTCTTCTCGACCATGATTGTTAAAAACACTCTTGTTTGGAAATCGTACCACCTAGAGTCCGTAGCTCGACCATAGTCCGTCTAGCTCGCTCATACCCACATTTTTGAAGATATAAAATGACGAATGAACTTATAAAATCGCCGTTTCTAAATATAGAAAATAACAGCACATCTTCATCTTCGGCCACAGTATCGCTTTCCATCAGGCGTGCTGGTGGTCAAACGTAGACCTATACAATATAAAAAAAAACAAAAAAAAAAATGATCGACAACAATTTCAATTTAATCATAGTTAGTTTTCATACATAAAAATAATTTGGCGTTAATAATTTCTAAAAATGATTTTTACATATTATGATACTTGGATCACATTGTTTTTGTCGTAAATTTGTGATGTTGTTTTCCAGTTTAATAAACGATGATTTTTTTATGTTCCTGCAGTCATTTTATACCTTCAAAAATGTGGGTATGCGCGAGCGAGACGGACGATGATCGAACTATGGACTCTAGAAATGCTGGATGAACTATGAATAAAATGTCTTGTTGACAGTTATTTATACGCCCGGCGAGAAAGTGGAGAACAGGGCCGTATGACAATCGGCCATATAACGTGAATTTGACGTTGAGCATCTACAATGAAAATTAGACTTTGGCTTCTTAAACTTAAAGGCTAATTTTCATTGTCGCATGCACGCACGTCACGTACGTGGAAACGGGCGATGGTCATACGGAATAAGGGCCCTGGAGAAGCACATGTTGCTGGTCACAGTAGACGAATATTGAGGACATGTGTAAAACCAGGATTTCTGTATCATTGGTCAGTCGTTATGACAACTACCTGACTAATCGTGTGAATAAACAAAGTTATCATCATCATCTCAGCCACAAGAAGTCTACTGCTGAACGTAGGCTTCGTCCATGGATTTCCGAAAAGTCCGGGTGGAAGCGGCTTGCATGCTACATCTTGGTACGTGTATAAGGTCATTTGTCCACCTTGTAGCTGGTCTTTCTACGCTGCGCTTCAATCGGGTGTAGTTCAACACTGGCATACTTTAAATATGGACATAGGAAAGAAGAACGACTTAGACAGTCTTTCTTGAGATATAGCACGCAATGGCTGGCGTCCGGGACACTAGCAAGCAACTAGTTTTTAGCTTTTAGCCGCGTTCGTAGGTTGGCTCCAAGTATGTGGTTTGCAACTAGTTTTTAGCTTTTAGCTGCGTTCGTTGGCTCCAAGTAGGTGGTTTTGCAGGTGAGATAAACCGACTGCCCGGAAGAATTATGTATGACACATTGATATATTTTAAGCAGGCTTGCTGATGTCCTAGAAATCAAGAACAGGGGCCCAATTCAGTTATTCAAGACCGCTCCATAGCCCAACCATATGTGGAGCGTTTCCCGTCGGCCGCCATAGTTTTTTTGATTCAGTCACTTTTATGTCATGCAATTGACACATTTGATGAAACGTAACACGTCCTTCACTCGTTACTAAATCAAGAAAAGACAGCAGCCGACAGGAAATGCTTCGGACAAGGTTCAGTTACGGATCGGTTTTGAATAACTGAATTGCCCCCCAGGTCGTGTCTAAGCGGAGATTGGGGACGGAAAAGAGTAAGGAAAGGCATGTGGCTAGTCTGTAGTATTTGATGAATATTCGCGCTATATAATAAAATATCAGAGTGGAATAAGATTGTTTCCGATAGAATATATGAATATTCATACAAATACGATATCAAATGTTTTGCTGATAATTTGCGTTTGATATTATACCGATTTTAGGAGTAAATGTGAATAGATCTGTTCAAATTATTTGTCGTAGTAGACAACAGCTAAGCTCGCGTACACGTTGCGGCAAATTTTCAATGTACGTTCTTGGATGGTACAGACGTGTTGCTTCACACGACTTACTTTTTCTGTTTACTCAAAATCAGTGGTATGTGATCGGTCTTACCGAAAAATGTTACTTTGATCAACGTCTCAAATTGTCTGTCTTTTTTCCGCAAGTATCATTAAACGTCAGCGAGAAGTTGACAAAATATTATATTGATTTGAGTAACATTTTTCGGTAAGACTCTTAGAGAGCATCGTCAATACTCACACTAAGATGTTATACAATTCTACATTCTCACTTAGAAGTAGTGATTACCATATTATAAAAATAATGTAGGTATTCCTTTCAGCATCCTATTGTTACGCAAAAAAAAGGTCAAATAAGCTCTGAGATTTAAGATTTAAGTTTTTCAATTTAAGTTGATTGACCCGAAGCATTCGTGTTTTATACTGTTTGGGAGAATATTACCGGACATAAATTGACATTTAATATCCGTTTACTGTGACATTAGTTGTAAGCGCTTATAGAAAACGAGAAAATTTATATGTAAATATACAGAATGTAAGTTAAATTAAATGTTTATTTAGATCGAAGGGGAACCTTAATCGTGTGCCTTTAAGATACCGCGAGTAAAATTGTTTCGATTATTTCTTACTGAGATTACTCTAACCTAGCTTACCGAAGACTGTCTTCGTCACTATCTCTCCCATAAGCAATGCAACAAGAGTGAGAGTGACAGAGATAATTCGAAGTTCATAAAAGATAGGGATCTTGCTCGTTCACACTTTAGCGTTTTCTACCTCGAAAAAATATAGTTATAAATAAACATATATTTTAAATACATATTATATTTATTTGCAGCTTTATTTTCGCTTTTTAATAGATAGGAAGTGGGATTGGAAGAAAACAACGTTATATTTCGTAAGAACGCTATTTATTGACATTGTTCACTACAAAACACTTCAAACTTATTATACACTGTCTCGACGCGCTTCCGTCACAGAGTCCGCGACGTACGAATTGATATTACACAGACACTTCACAACACTATAATTCACTCACCGATTACTCACTGTTCACTTTTTCCTTATATTATTATTTATCCCTTTATTTATTTGGGAGCCAAAGATTTGAGCAGCTACGACAGTCACTGCGATTTTGCCAGGCCTATTGTGACAACGTCTCCTGCGTTGCACCTTCCTCAAGACCCAAGGGTCTGATGATGTAGTAGTGTGTTGTGGTGATGTAGTCGGTCTTGAGGAGAAGACCATAATGGCATCAGGCGAGATCATGATCTCCGAGATGTCAGCTTCTGCTTTGGTGCAAAGATAGACTCGCACTGAATATGTAATCATCTATGTATAAAGTTATATTTTTTCGCCGCAAAATATCTAATCTATATTACTTTCTAGCTGGCTTTGTTTTTTAATATGTGTAGAGTTTGTTAAATTAGAGAACTAATGCGGCATTGAGGGCGTTGCTGTCTTTATTTCATTATTTTGTTAAATCGAAACGTTAGTTCACATTTTTTGCTGCAATATTTCTATCTTTTCTCGCCAAACCGAGGCCGGTTTAACAGTTGATTTTTATTATCTCAAAAATTAACGACTAGGTATACACATGTTTTTATCCGTCTACATAACAGATAAATGCATGCATATTATTATGTACTTCTAAAGTATTGATTTTATCGAAACTTTCAAAAAGTGATTCGGGAAATATTGAAGTGTGAACGAGTCCTTATGTTAGCATGATATCTAGTGCGTAGGGTAAAATAGTAACCAATTGTATCAACATGCTCTTTATACTTATATTATGAAAATATAAATACGAATATCAATATTGTCTTTATTTTATTAAACCCCGACCCAAGAAGAAGGATGTTATAACTTTGAAGTGTAATACACAGACATACTCGGTCTTACCGAAAAACGTTACTTAACTTTAAGCTATGCTTAACATATTTTGACAACTTCTCGCTAACACGTAATGACACTTGCGGAAAGAAGACAGATAATTTAAGACGTTGGTTAAAGTTAAGTAACGTTTTTCGGTAAGGCTCACTGTCTGTCTGTGCATCATAGCCCTAAAACGAATTTACCGATTTTGATCTAGTTTTTTATTTGAAAGAGAATTTGATCTAGAGTGTTCTTAGTTATGTTTCGTCAAAATTGGTTTAGTCGTTTTTTACTTCGGAGATTTTTAAAGTTTACTAAACATATTATTACTGTTAATGTTCATGACTCTGTGAGTAAAGTTGAACAGTTTAAGGCCTAGATGGGGCGCTTTCACACTGTTGACGGTTAACAGACTATAACGTACCACGCGAACGCACAAAACTTCGTCTCGAATTGTTTTCAATAGTCTCCGTACTCCAGCCCCCGTATTCTGAACCCATTCGGTTTCGGAATCGATTCGATTTGTATATCTCCGTCTCTGTCATTCTCTATGAAAATAACAGAGACGGAGATATACAAATCGAATCGATTCCGAAACCGAATGGGTTCAGAATACGGGGGCAGATCATCATTATCTTTTTTTTTTTTTTATAGAAGATAGATCTACGATTGACCACCAACTCGCCTGATGTTAAGCGACGGTGTGGCCGAGGATGGAGCTCGTCGATCTAGAAGATATCTATTCACTCTAGCCTTAAAAATTCCAAGTTTGTAGGTCTCAGGAAACAGAGATGGCGGCAACGAATTCCATTCTTGTGCAGTACGCAACAGGAATGTGGATCGATATCGCTGAGTACGGATTTTTGGCATTTCAACGAGAAATGGGTGGTAATTCGCCGACTTTCTTCTAGTCCTGTAGTGAAATGGGGAGGGTGGAATTAGGTGGTGGAGCTCTTGCGCACAATCCCCAGCTTTATTATCTGGAACACCCAGAAAATGTGAATATTATCATAGTCGTATATAGCAATGACGTGGCACCTGATAACGACCGAACATAGTCCAGAGTTACTGTTGTCTGGACAGTCAATTTATTCAGTTTATCAGTAATTTAGAAGCTGGTTTTTCATTTTCTCGAAGTATCATATGGGCCTACCTTACTGCACTCCTTCTTCCGCACCCTCTTCCCTTTTCTAGTTTCAGTGAGCACGGTCTCTGTATAGAACGTTCAGAGGATGTCACTTTTCGATTGAACAAAACTATAATTTCCATATTTTTTCATAACTCTCTTGGTAGAGATTACTAATTTTCTTACCCACCTTCTGCGAAGCAAAAAGGAGGGTTATGTTTTTGAGCGGTATGTATATATAGATATACATGTATGTTCATCTGTTCCCTCATAACTTCTAATATCATAATTTCAAATAATTTGACAAATGAGGTGTTGTTGGAAGCGTCTTGTTTGCTATAACTTATTTGTCTGTTCTGTTCTGTCATTATGACATTTTTGTATTCATTATTTTTTTGGATTAATATTTTATTTTTACAATGCTTTGCAATATGTACCGTTCCATATATGACGGAACCAAAAACAGAGCTAAGGCTCAACGGATTCAAAACCCTTTGGAAACCGTACACACAATTGTATACAGTTGGACTTTTGAGACGGAGTTCAGAAAACGTAGAAACCACTACTCCTAGAACCACCTACATCTCAATCGATGGTGACCTTAAAACGCCCCATTTCTTAAACGATTTTTACTATGACGATCGGCCCCGAGGAACCGTGGAGAAGCGTTTAATTTTAAGACAAATACTTGTGAATTCCACAAAAAAACTAAGGTTTAATGTAGTAACAAGGAAGTTCGAAACTCCTTCAGTAAGTAACCCTGTAACCCCTGTAACCAGTAAACCTGTAAGTAATAACTCTTATTTAAAAAAATGAATAACCTACAGTTCCATACATATTTTTAATACACTCATATTTATGAATTACCTATCCAACGTTACCCAACACCTAGATTGGGTAGCCGAGGAAAAAATATTCATCCACACGTGCACCTACCCCATTTTTTTTATCAAAATTTTATTTTACAATTTTTTTCGGATAAATTAATATGTAGTTAATATACACATACCAAATTACAGCTTTGTAGTAATATGCGTCTTCGTCTCTTCGAGTAAAGCTGCGAATGGACAGACAGACAGACATGGCGAAACTAAGTTCCTAGTTGACTACGGAACCCTAAAAAGTAAGCTATCTCTTGAAGCTTTAAAAATAATAAGCTTCTGACACGTAAAAATAGCGTTAGAAGTGCTTGCGAGTGTCAATAAATTTATTGACACTCACAAGTCTCGCAACTAAGTCTATTTATTGACACTCGCAAGTCTCGCAACTAAGTCTAAGCCTACAGGGATTTACTATAGGCACATAGGTATGTAAAAAAAATGTATGCTTAAATTTAGAATACTACAACCAGCTCCGCTACAGTTACAACGACAACCGTCGCACACGCATCCATGAGACAGCAAAATAATCCTATTGGCGCTTACTGTTACGTTTGTGGCCTGGATGAACCTGGGATACCGCAAGGGAAATGCTACGACGCCTTTAATAATCCTCACAAAACGTATGTATGCATATAAACTGGCACAAAATAGGCCTAGACCAAATATTTTTTACACATCATGCTTAATAAAGGTATATAATTGAATAAATAATGAAATAAGGACAGTAACGCTCTCAACGCCACATAGTCCTCTATATACCTACCTACTAGACGTATGCCCCAGACGATACTTGTGACTTGTGACCAGCTGAGGTACCACGAACAGAGTAATAATGTTCCTTGACCACGAATGACTACATAATTTGCGCACGAATACATTGTTATTGTTTTTTTTTGTTTGGCTTGTCGCACATCTTGTGCATTTTCCATAATCAAGTATTGTTATTGTTGTTTGTGATTTGTGAAATCTACGATTGTCTGTTATGAACAAACGAAACGTTACGTTCAACATCAGGCAAGCGATAAAACCGAAACAAATTCTAAAAAAAAGTAAGAAAATTTCAGTTAAAAGTTTTCCTCGAGATTCCTGAATTTATGGAGACCACGCACCGAGAGCACAGAACATAATATAACTACTATAAAATAACTACCCGAGAGCGAGCGCAACGCAAGTCACATAACTACGTAGATATAAAAAAACAGGTTGAAGTTATCGTGCGACTTGCATATATAATATTCTCGGCGCGCATGGCTAAAGTGTACGTAATTTTTGTATTTGCGTAGGATAATTAGGCCAAACTATCTTTTAGAAACACTGCTAACATAGGTACTTCTTTTTCCCTAGATTCATCCGTAGGAAGCTTAAGATACATTGCATGGCTGGTACGGCACAGGATCCGCATAAGCCAAAGATATGGTACGGAAAACTGTATCGAGGGGGTTGTTTTACACGCTTCACTGACGTTGGTAAAGTGTATAATGAAAAGGGGTGTAGAACTAAGAAACCTTTCGTGGGAAAAAGTTATGCATCCAAAAGGTGATTTTGAACGCTTATAGAGTACTGTGTCCCGCGGCTTCACCAGTGTATTGATGAATCACGATGGTGATGATGATAAACGCTGTTGATAAAATATGGCCTATGTCCTTCTCCAGATTCTCAGCTATCTCTACCTAATTTGATAACAATCGGTTCAGCCGTTTGGTCGAAAAATTGTTACTTTCACGACCACACATAGATACAGAGTTACCTACTCTTGCTGTTAATAATAATATTAGGTACTCTAACCACTCACGCATTTTTTGTTATAGATAAGTGGTTGTATAAATGAATAGTAAAAAAGTGTAGCGAGGGTGAAATGTTTTTATTTATCACTAGTACATGTACGGAAGTTTTCCAGGGGGTCCGAACCCCCCCCCCCCCCCCCCCATGGCATTGGCCGAAAAAAATAATTAAGTGCTATCATAATGCCGGATTATCGCGGATGGCACGGATGTTACAAAATATACAAACACCTGATGCGCGGTTGTCATAACGACAGTTTTGCTAGAGATGCAGTATGACCTTAGTCCATCCTTCGCCCGCGCATACTACAAACGCGCATAACAAATCGAAACTATATATTTTTACTCGACTGCATAAGAAGGAGGTTAATGTTTTTCGAGTGTAGGTATGTATGTTTGTATGATTCTATATGACAGCCTACATCGTGAACGTCTTGTCCGATTTTGATGTGCGAGGTGTCATTAGATTTTTCTTCGCTTTCAGAATGTCACAGGCTATAATTTTTGTAATAATAATAATACATGTCTTGCAAAAATAAAAAAAACGTTTTTTTGTAACCTCTAACGAACTATTTCGTAATAAACAAGTGTTTTTTTTTAATTATTCTACAGAATGCGCATTTGTAATCTTTTACAGTGATTTTACGCATTTTTATTCTTACAAAAAACATACTTAATTTGCTTCGAAGAAGCAAATGATGTTTAATGATATGTAATGATGATGTTTAATTTAAGTATGTTTAAGTATGTTTTTGAAGCATTAATATGCTTCTAGCATTTAAGCATTAAATTTTTCGCGCTCGCTTCGGCGCTGAAATCGTATCTTCGCTTGCACTATTAATCTCTCATCATTGCATCTATAATTATCATTGTCTTTTTATAAGATAACAACAGAAGTGTATATATTTAAAAAAAACTAAAAGTCCAAGCAACTTATTTTACCAAAGAAATATTGTGGAACACTAATACGAGAAATAAAGCATATTACTATTAAAACACTACTAAAATTTGAAAAAAACGTTTCCAAAATTTTCGCGCTCGCTTCCCTCGCGCCTTAATACTTACTATTATTTTTACCTGACCGCGCAAGAAGGAGGGTTATATTTTTCGAGTGAATAGTACGTATGTTTGTATGTGGGTATATTCCTAAATGATCGCCTACAAGCCTAAATGGAAAAAAACGAAAAGCCTAAGCTAGAATTATTCTAAATAATACGCATCTATAGTTTTTACAGCAGTTTTGCGCATACTTTCTCATAAAAACGTACACTCGACAACATATTAAGCGTAACAAAATGATACACTGCAAAAACTGCTTTTCTGCAGTCGGGTATTTTGTTGTTCCTTTAATATATACACTTGTTTATTTGTATTAGTCTTTAAAGTACCGTGAACTTGCTAATACAATCAAATAATTCACAAAAAAATAAACACTATGCAAAAATTGTTTCGCGACTGCCAAGAAAGTAGCACGTATCTTGTAGGTATGTTTTTAATTTTCTATAAAGTCATATGTTTAAATTTAATTAGGAATAATAAAATTGCAATCAATGCATTCAAATTCAATATTTATAATTTTTGATAGCGTAAAAGTCGTTCTTATTCACTAGCGTATTTCATTTTTATTTTAACACAGATACTTGTATTGATTATCTGGGCCACAAAAACCTAGGACAATGACAAGATCAAGACAAAGGCAAGATCAATGGCTCAAATTACTTCCAGGATTTAATTTTAAAACCCCTTTTTAAATTTTCGCGCTCGCTTCCCCCCCCCCCCCCCCCCCATTGTCCATTGCTGAACACACCTGGTGGGGCGCGTCCTCATAATTAGCCTAGGGCGGTCAGAACTGTTGATCAGCCGCTGCCCTCAACCCTCGGTGGGCGAGTCTGACTCGCACTCGTCCGGTTTTATTAAAATATTATGGAGGGCCCGTCCCAGGGACAGAACGTGCCGCCCGGGGCCGGGACCATGCCTGTCCCTCGGCCCCCAGTACGCTATGCTACTCCAATAAATGTGTTATTGATTGATTTTATTCGTAGATTCGCAAGCCTGGAGAAGCTTTTATATGGGGTGGACAACGGATGCGTTTACAGTCCACATGCGGCACTTACACCTTTCAGCCGAGCCATCTCGCTTTACGTCCGTTATTACGTTTGCGTGTGCAGAGGGAAGTATTGCAATCAAGCTACGAGCCTGTCCAGCGGTCATGTTTTTGTAATGATTGTTATATTGAGTTTGTTATAAGAATATACCGTTGTTGTTATTTTATTCATGTCATCAAATGTATAAAAAGCCTGCTCGATAAGCCACTGCTTCATTTTCTTCGTGGTCTCTCACCTGTGATCGCACCCTTATTCAGATTACATTCGATTCGATGCGATCTTCGATATGGACTGATCTCTCGCCATATTATGGAGAGAGATCTCGAAGGATTTCACACGGTTTGCGGAATTAGCGATTCAGGTTTCTCGATTAACGAATAATTTTGACATTTCCATTCCTTAAGGTATCAGCTGATCATCCCAAACGGTTCCATTGATTGAAAGCGGCATGTAACATGTCGATTATCAATCGATTAATCGGAAATTGTTTTTTTGACTTGGAAAAACCGATTTTTAGATTTATCTCATGCTGCATGTCATTACCCTTAATGTTCTGTGATGTCATTTTCGTGAAAGTGTAATTTTCGTCACGTTATTGTATTTTTACTACTGTAGTACCTACTTTTAAGACAGCAGAGTTATTCATGTTTGATGTAATTTACATAATATATAGTATGCCTACTATTATCAATTCTAATTTAATATTATTACTATTAAATATTTGCACTTGAGAAATGATTGAATGTAATGGAAAATTGTAATTAATTTCTAAGGCCTTATTTACCTACATTCTTGCAAATAAATTTCATTTCATAAGTAAATTCAAACCAAAATTTATTCATTTGTTTGCTAAATGAGCAACGTAAAGACAAACATGAAATCACACACTTCTCTCCCACGCTCCTCTCTCTGTATGGTAGTTGTTTTAAACAAGCACTAAAGTGACGTAATGTTACACAATTCGAATAATATAACTTAGTATTTGCTAGGATGATGTACGATAATTAATATGATTTGGATTACAATGAACGTCCACCGGAAAAAGGAATACGGGAGTCAGTGTAGGTTGAAAGCTAGAAGGAGGAATGACACCGGATGCTCTCCTAGTAACAACAAATAAAAATATATTAAACTTTTTACAAACTATCACAGCTATCACAGAACATCAAATTCCTTTATCTATGGAGTCGATAGGTCGGTTTAGAATGTGTAATATTGCCAACAAAAAAACATACAGTTGAATTAAGAACCTCATTCTTTTTGAAATCGGTTAGAAATATAAATGTGTGCTACTTCAACCCCAGCAAAATATAATAGACTTTCTTTAATAGCTCGCATTATTGACTGATCCCTGATTTAAACTGTGAAAAAATACGATTTTCTTACTTTTATTTGAAAATGAAAATTTTTAAACGCAAAAGAATCGAACTTTAATCGATTTTTTTAAATAGTGAATCGAAATCCTTAGCGGTATCAAGTCACTAAAAAAAGTTTATAAATTTGACAGTTGCAGCCGTCTAGATTTTTTTTCTTTTATTGGCCACGATTGGCACATTTGCCAAAATAATATGTTAAAGTTTCATGAAAAATACAAATAATATAAGTTTTAGTCACAATCTCAAGTTACTTGGCTTAGATTATGACGAGATACTCGGTTGATAGTGAAACAAGTTCATGTCATGACTTGGTTATTTTACTAGGAGCTGTTAAGGACTTTGTAAGTTACAACGTGAAGAAGTATGTTTCATTTCAAACTCGTGTGCGTAAACGAACACTAATTGATTAAAAAAACATCATCTTTACAAAATCTTTATTTGAAATAACACAAGTTTAGAATAATAAAAGAAAACTGTGACATTTTTTAATTAAGTTCCCGCGAAAAATTGCCTTGAATTTGAGCCGGCTACCGAATCGAATGGATTACCTTCGATAACCCTATTCACAAATTCGAATGGCACCAGTCGGTACCAAATCGGTAATGACCTCGTGTGACCGATAGGATAACATAGACAAGCTAGTTTTCAGAGTCAGTTTCATGTTTTTAGATAGGTGATTCGTGATAGAAGTAAAAAAAAGCTTAATTATAAAATAAATAATAATAATAAAATTATTTATTGCAGGCAACAGACCCATATCATATACACTAATTAAAACAAAAGGCTAAAAATAAATCTAAAATTGCACACTGTAGAGGGGTGTAGGTCGTATTAGAAACACTGTAGAAGGGTGTTTTGTCAACATAAAACAAACGTTAGCACAATAGTGCTGGGTCATTTTTTGTTCCCGTCCATATGAACAGAAACCCAATGCCTAAACATTGGACTGCCGATGTCGTCAGAGATAGCCTTAAGAATTTTGTTGCCGGAGCGGCACAATCGATGCCAGAAGGCAGCTACTCTGGATCTTATTATGGCAAAGAAGTCTGGGACCCTCGCCTCAGCAAACATACTTGACGCACTGCAGTACCGCGGCAGCCTCATAAGAGTCCGGTATGCATCATTATACTGGACTCTTATGGTGTTAATCGCCTTTCTCGTGAACGTTGTCCACAACTGACACGTGTACATACATAAGCAGTACGCTTTAAAGAGTGTGGTCTTTACATCTGTACTGCAGTTAGCAAACCGGCGAGCAAGCATGTTGCTTCTTACAGCTAGAGCCCTTCTTTCCCGCTCAATATCTGCATCGTCTTGTAGCCGCTCCGTCAACAAGTGTCCTAGATATCTAAACTGTTTGACAGTATTAACTAATACATTATCTAAGTACACTTCAGGTACACTATCCGGACCCCTACCCGACTTGAACACCGTCATTTCAGTTTTCGAAACATTGTATTTCAATCCGTGCTCATTAGCATAATGTTCACAGATTGAAAGCAGTTTTCTTAACCCCTTGATCGAGGGACTCAGGAGCACCATGTCATCCGCATAGCTCAGATTATTTACACAAACGTTTCCTACATGACAGCCGACTTTGGTGCTCCTCAGTTCCTCGATCAAGCCATTCGCATACAAGTTAAAAAGGTCCGGAGAAGTGACCCCCCCTTGACGAACCCCACATTCTAGTCTGTAACTACTAGAAGTTGTGTCGCCCCATTTCACACTGTTAGTTTGGTTTCCGTACCAGAATCTCAGCAGATTTACTACATCTATGGGCACTTGTGACGCTAATAACTTGGTCCATAAGATATTATAATTGACCAGGTCAAATGCACGGCTGAGGTCTAGAAAACATGCATATACAGTAGTCTTGCGTGATGTGTAGTAGCTAACAGTGCTCTTTAGACTAACAATAGCAGCATCAGTAGAGAGACCGGGGCGGAAACCAAACTGCGCATCATCAATCTTTATATTATTGAGCAGTTCAGGATGGATAAGTCGTTCTAATATTTTACCTACTATTGTACCTAATGATATAGGACGATAATTGGAAGCTGCACTAAGGTCCCCTGTTTTATTCTTAACTATAGGAATTACGATTGTACGCATTAGGGCCTCAGGTAAATAGCAAAACTTTATACACAGATTAAATAGGTCGCACAAGTGCTTATAAATTTTTTCACTTGCCCAAAGTATGTGTTCAATACTGAGCCCGTCATGTCCAGGTGATTTACCACGTTTCATATTCATAATGACCTTGGAAACATCTTTGCGTGTAAATTCTATGGCTTTATTATTATGATGACTGGGTTCAGTATTGAGCACACACTCCGCAGGTACTGACTTTACCTTAAACCTCTGTGCAAATAATTCCGCTATAGCGGATGGTTTCTGGTGGCCCTCCACAGATACAGGTAAACATTGTTTACTATTTAACTTTTTTGTTGCATTCCAAAATTTTATAAAGTTTTTATTTTTTCTGTGTAAGGCTAATATATTCATTTTAATACTTTCTTCATTTCTTTGGCACCATCTAATTTTGTTTTTAAAAACAGTCCGACTAATACGCATGTTATCAAACTCAATACCGCTGGAGGGCCTACCAGCAACCACCCAACATCTAAAATATAGTCTAGCTTTTTCATGGCTATCTCTGATGTGGTAGTTCCAACCACTCACTTTCTTATGGCGTCTTTGTTCAGATGGACGTGAACTCATAATAGCAGCTTCACTTAATACATTAACTATATGGCTATAGTATTTATCTATATACTCGTAATACTTAATTATATGTAAACAATTTAATTTATTGTCGCAATCACAGATATTTAAATCAGAGAATATGTCCAAATTATTATAACAATATTCACCAAATTGATTAATTTGACTTGTAGTCCTCTCACCCCACCTAATATATCTTAGCGAGTCTGGCATACAAGAGGTGGCGGGACCAATTGAAACTCCCGAGATATCACACTCAATACACAGAGGGTGGTGATCTGACCATCTGACGTCATGCAATACACGAGCGCCGACGACGGTATCCCAAGCAGCCTTCGTGGTGATACAATGGTCCAGCCACCTCCTGCTACCGCTCGCTTCGCACTGAAAAGTATATGTATCGGAATCAATGCCCAATATATTTAGATCAGCCCACTCCCATAACATATCATCACAAAATCTGGCCAACTGGGAACCGAAAAGCGCACTTGGGTGTGCATTCAAGTCCCCCATAATGTATGCAACCTGAACATTAGATTCATCAATAATAGCACTAATTTCAGCCAAAATTTCTGTAAATTCTACAACATTTTTAGTATCATCACATGGCATATAAACATTCAATAGCAAAAAAGGACCTGAGTCGATGCACACGCGAATAGCTTGGATCCTCTTGTTCGAACATTCTACAGGAGACACGTTAGGGAACCGGGCCTTATCCCAGAGGATAGCTAGGCCTCCAAAAGGCCTGCCACGGTGAAGGATAGTACTATCTATGGAGCTCTTTGCCACACATCCAAATGATTTATTAATGTCCTGTACAAAGGTCAGGTCATGTTCAAACAACCATGTTTCCTGGAGAACTATTAGATGCGAGTTATCCATCAAATTACGGACGGTTTGTACAGATCTTTTAATATTCTTGCAATTAAAAGATGAAATTATAATCTTAGAGGCCGTACTATCCATATTAATTTGTAATATTTTTATTTCCTCTCGCTGGATATTCACGGAACAGTCTAAATTTTACTCCTTCAGGCCAAAAGTTGCTACTTAGAAAAACATCTAACTTATGCCTAGGTACTGATAACTTAAAGGAACAAAAATCGGTTTCGTGCCTCTGAGTCAATAAATCAATTTTTAAACTATCTTCGCCTTTTTCTCTAATGTAATCTTTTATGTCCTCGACACTCGTCGATTTCTTCAGTCGAGATATATAAATAAACGATGTTAGTTCCGCTATCTGCAGTTTAGTAGAACTTTTCGCTGTACCGATTGAGTTATTAGCTTTTCTACGCTTTTTATGTTGCACGACTATAAAACTGTCATTAACTCTGTCTTGCTTCGATATGGCATGATGTTGCATCTGTTCATTTTTCGCATCAATAAGTATATCGCGATATGTCGGTGTTTGCACATCAGCTGGCGGTCGACAATTACTCGGGGAGCTCTGTAAGTGTGAGTGTTGATAAGCGTTTTGTTGTGATAATGCGCCGGAGCCGTGCGACGACGGCGCATCGGACCGCTTGCTAACATTGTTACTGCGCGTCTGAGTTACGAACGCGAATGATTGCAAAATATTGTTTTCAACGTCCTTTTTATTTAGATCACTGTTGAGTGCACCATTCGCGCATTGTGAAATTGCTGAATTTTGAGCTTGTAATCCTTTTAAAACGCCTTTTAATTCTTCAATTTCCGATCTTAGTCCTCGAATCTCGCTTGCCGAAGTGGAGTTGTCATATATCGTTAATTTTCCGGCTTTAATACTGGCCACGTCACTACGTAACAGGGCTATTTCTTTCAAAAATGTTGTAGAATCTATATAATTAAATGAAACGGGTGGTATTTTATTTAAATCTTTGGCCACAAAATTAGGCAAACAATTGGGTTCAAATTCTTTTACCATTTTCACCATTTCTAGGACGCTTTTTTGTTCACTGCCTTCTTTCCTTCTCATGTACTTTTTATGCGGTGCAAGCAACTTGTATGTAATAACTCGAGCAGCTTCGATTTCAGTTAACGAATACGCCGTCGTACATATCTCCACAATTGCTGTCTCCGGCAATACGTCAATTTTATTGCTTATAAATGCTAGTAGTTCGCTTATCACCACCTTGCATCCAGAACACTGCAGATCCGAATTTGCGTCCGTGGTCATAGCCGAAATAACGCGATTTCCCGCGTCCCTCGGGGGCGACCGTACAGCAGACATCGTCCGTGCGGCGCATGCGGCGGCCGGAGAAGGATTATGACCGGCGACTGACAAAATATATAATTTATTGCATAATATACATATAACTTAATCCATCAACTTAATTATGGTATATAATTCTTTAGTAAATTTATAGCTTCATTATGTGAAGCATGCTTCGAAAATACCTTGTTGGTTGTGTGTGTGCATGTGTGTGTGTGATTTCAAAGTTCTTCTATTTTCTCCCTGTACTCGCGCATTTAATGTATTTGCCATTTATTAGTAACAAGTATTAAATATTTAATATATTTAGGGCGCCATGCGTGTAATCTGACTAAGATCTCCAACTATAAAATATTACATTTTGAAACTTTGGAAATCATAATTAGGGGAATTTTAAAACCCGTAAAATCGGTACATTTGACTATTAGGTGAATATATTATGTCAAATTATGGAAAATGGTAATTGAAAATATCAAAAAAGTTATCTTATTTTCTAAAATGTATTAGTAAAATGTATTCGATATCACTCCCGACAGGTTTATCCTGTCGGGAGCGATATCGAATTAGCCATCGAATTTATATGTCAAACTCCTTCGGATTCGAGTTTGTGAATCGGTCTACCCGAATCCCGGCGGATCCAGTTGAGGATGAGTGGAGATTGTCTTTGGTTTCTCGAGATTTCTATACTAAAAATGGGACCGACGGGCATAAATTCGAATTCGTGAATACCCATCGGAGTCGAATGGAGCTTTATTCGATAGCCGGCTCATTACCGACAAAATTGACAAACCGACAACCGATTAGAACTAGAATAAGGGCCAGATCAAAGATGGCCAGATGCTGCAGGGGAGTTTTGGCGGGAACGTCATCGAAACATGTTGCTTTATTTTATTTTCCTAAACTTGTGTTATTTTGAATATTAATGCGATAAAAATGCTGGTGTTTTATTCATTAAGTGTTCGATCAAGTGCGTGAGTGTGGGCAAGTGAAATAAAGCAGTGAAACGTGTGATTTTACGTTGTTGGCAAAACTCCATAGAAGCTTCTATTAAAGTCGCCACCACTTTACTGAAGCAGGACTCGACTTATAAATTGACTGTATACGTGACTTAGATTGTGACTAGAACATTTACAACTTGTTTTATTCAAGAAACTTGAAAAAATCCTAATACTTGACACTGGCAAATGCTTTAATGCGGGTCCAATACAAAAAAGAAGAAGAAGATCCCAAAAGAGAAAAATTTACCAAAAAAAAAAGTCTGTGGTCTGTGGATGTAAACAAGAATTTGAACAAAATGCATAGACCCAGAATAAAATGATTCAATTCAATTTCGTAAAAAATTGGGTATTTCTGCCAGACAGTAGCTTGTTTTTTGCTTTGCACTAGAATTTTATGTTAAGTGATGTCTACCTCATCTAGTGCTAAGAACCACTCAAAGAAGAAAGAATGCGGCAGAGAACGCGATCGACTGAAGGCAGCAGCTTCAGAGTCAGGAGGCTCCAGCCAATGTGATACGCCGCCACTCACAGAGAGGGTAATAATTGTTGTTTAAAAATTAATATCGTGTTGTGTGAAACAATTATAAGCTTGTACCTAATCTCCCAAAATCTTAAATGCTGTCCTAGAAACTTAAAGCTCTTTATGAAATCTAAAAAGCATTCTTGTCCATACTCCATACAACAAGAGTGAGCTAATATCTACCTATGTCTAAATATTTCAATATTTTTTAGGGTTACGTACCCAAAGGGTAAACGGGACCCTATTATTAAGACTCCGCTGTCTGTCTGTCCGTCCGTCTGTCACCAGGCTGTATCTCATGAACCGTGATAGTTAGACAGTTGAAATTTTCACAGATGATGTATTTCTGTTGCCGCTTTAACTACACATACAAAAAAATAGAATAAAATTAATATTTAAGGGGGCTCTCATACAACAAACTTGATTTTTTTGCTCATTTTTGATAACGGCAACAGGTAGATGCTTGAAATGTTCACAGAATATTGAGTTATATTATTCATTTTAAAATTAAATAATGAAATTAAAATAAAATTAATATTTAAGGGCTTCCATACAACAAATGTGATTTTTTGTCGTTTTCATAGTTAATGGTATGGAACCCTTTGTGTGCGAGTCCGACTCGCACTTGGCCAGTTTTTTAAAATATTTATTATGTGGGACCATCAGAAATTTACATTAAGTCTTACTTGTGACAGGGTCACAGTAATGGAACATGTGAAATGAAAAAGCCACATCATGCTTATGAGAGTACATAAAATAAATTTGACTATTAAAAAAGCTTTTATTTCTTCATGAATATATTATATTTAATAATTTATTTATATGAAATAAATGAATTATTAAATATAATATATTCATGAAGAAATAAAAGCTTTTATATAATAGTCTATACATCACTCAACCACTCAAGGACTTTCTTCTGAAATTGACAAAGGAAGTCATTGGAAATGTCAGCAGTATTTACTCACCTAATTTGTTATTTGTCACAGCCGTCTCAGGCAAATGAGCCTATACTTTTTGTGGATTCCACAAGGATTACTATGATGGTGTTTTTTGCTTAGTTTCAAATCCTGTTTGCTAATTTTTATTTATGTTTTCAATATCATAAATAAAAAACAAAGTTATGAGTAGAAATCTGTTTTGCTTTTTGTTGTTTCAAAAAGGCATGTCTAACTACTAACAATACAATTACCATTTATCTGGTTATTTTGCTTTATTATGATGAATGGCAGTAAACTGACATTTTTACTTAAGAGTTTATAGTATTTGGATTTTATCTGCACTTTTTTGAAATATTCAAAGACATTGTCCTTTGCTAGGATGGTAGCTCATCTCAGGGCAGGTTTGCCGGCATTGGATCAGACTCGGTGCAGTGTATGGCGGACCAGATTGGAGCAGAAATGACTCCTGAGGCTGCTGTTAATCTTGCTGAAGATGTTAGTTATAAACTACGACAAATGATCAGTGTAAGTTGCATTAAAACATTTTATCAACATTTAATTATTGATGACTATTAAAGCTAAAGCATAGAGCTTTAATAGTCATCCATAATTACTTTTACCACCAAAACCAAAGTGATATTGTAACAATCATGGGTCATGTAACAGACCTGGGGCGCAATTCAGTTATTCAAAACCGATCCGTAGCTGAACCTTGTGCGAAGCATTTCCTGTCTGCTGCTATCTTTTTTGATTTTGTAACGAGCGAAGGACATGTTACGTTTCATCAAATGTGTCAATTATATGACACAAAAGTGACTGAATCAAAAAAAAAAATGGCGGCCGGCGGGAAACGCTCCACATATGGTTCGGCTATGGAGCGGTCTTGAATAACTGAATTGCAGATGGCATTCTATTAGAGAGGCTTATACCCAGCAGTGGGATAGAAGAGTCTGTAGAAGATGATGAAAAAGAGTGAAAAAGAAAGTGAGAGTTTTTGCATTTAAGTTGAAATATCTATAGTTCTCTATATATCTATAGTTTAAATCGCTTTCAATGATGTTTTGAAAGGAACACTACTTTTTGTTTAAAAATTTGTGATGACCATTTCAATTTCCCTATTAAAAATTATTCATATTCAATCTTGTGGTGAAAGACCCTCACTGCCTGTCAGTGGTGTATTGTGATGTTATTCTAATCAAATTCAAATCTACTGTCCCATGTTTAGCCCTCATACAATTAACAGGGCATTATCTCAGATTTACCTATTTTTAAATCAATTTTATACTGATAACAAACAATACAAAATCTAAATAAAAAATATGTTATAGATATATTTTTGTTTTAGTTATTCCCGCTGTTCTGAAAACAATACATTTTACTATGCTCAATCATATAAACCTAAAAACTGAAAGAAGGTTGATTTAATTAAAAGCTTTTTTCCATTTTATATTCTAATTAAGGATCAAAATGATATGAAAATAGTTTGTACCAGAAGACAGGCCTATTATACAGATATTTTAGTTGATAATTTTATAATAGTAATCTGTGTTGATTTAATAACAAATTTAAACCACTAAAACTGCTCGCGCGGAGTCCCGCCCGCATCATGACTGCAATATTTTCGCTACGCTAAATGTGACCATATGAGATACAATTTTAAGCTTCATGATGAATTGTGGAGATAAAAATAACCCCTGAATGAACCTAATTGAGATAACCCCTTTTTAAAGAACAGCCCCCCCCCCCCCCCCCCCGCCAAACATGCATTAATGAGTTTGGAATTATATTTCAGTCCATAGCACTACACAGCGAGATGATGAAGAAAACAAGTGTGGACAGCTGGGATGTCAATACAGCTTTCATGCTCGCTGACACAGGTCCCGTTGTCGGCGCCACCCCGACTCACTATACTCAGTTCAGTGAGGATAAGCTCTGCTGTCCAATTGTAAGTAATTGCTACACCTATTTATTTCGATTTTAAATCCCCAACAAACAAGTATAAGATAAGAAAACTCTAAAACTTCCGACAAAGAAACACCTGAATCAATTTTGATGAAACATAGCCTTGGCTATGTTGCAAACACTCAATGAAATCCTCTTTCAAACAAAAAAAAAACTAGATCAAAATTGGTTAATCCGTTTGACAGCTACAATACCACAGACAGACATGATACACAGAGGCGGATAACCCTAAAGGCTGAAAAGGCCCGGGCCTAGGGCGCCAGATTTTAGCGGCGCCTGGCGATCAATCGCGAAAATAACATTGATTGTCCGAAGAACACTATAATAAAAAAACAAAAATACTCTCTCGCTGGATTGTGGTGCGCACATGTTTGCAGAGGCGGATTACCCCGAAGACCTAAGGTGCATTTATTATTGTAGCATCCTAAATCATCGGACACCCCCCGGCACGTTGATAATAAGATCAGTGCTGAAACGGGGGCGCTAGATTTTACTCGGCCTAGGGCGGCTAAGACTGCTAGTCCGCCTCTGATGATACACAATTACAAAAAAAAGTGTTATAAGTTTGACGTTACTTATAACACTTTTTTTTGTCAATCACCATGAGGGGTTTTTGCCAATACTCGCCACGCTTAGCAGGCGGGTTGGCGAGCGCAGTAGTTGGCGTTATGCAGAGAGTGCTGCTGCCCACTTCTGGTATTTCCCTTAGCTGGTTCTTACGGCAACCATGGGAAGAGAGGGGGAGGTACTATTCTAAGCCGGCACCACACGGCCTTTTATCCTTATATGTTATCTGAGGACTGTGACATTGAAATTCATCAACATGATAATTGTAATAATAAAATATAGTAAGACATTTGAGTATAATATCGACATTGAAATTTCTAATGGTTTCATTATATATATTCTATGAATATCAATGAAATAGTCTTTATTTTTGTTTTAGTTGTATACTATTGTATACAAGACTTGTAAATTTATATTTATCAATAAATTACTTTGACTTTGATTTCGATAATTCTTTTTTTACATGGTTGGAATCATTAATGGCTATGGCTCTAAGGTTTGCTTATTTCATTACACTTTTAATATTTTAACTTCGGGATTATAATAGGAAATTTGAAAACAGCAAATTGCAGAGGCATAGACGTTTATTATTTAAATCAGATAAAAAAATAATCACCGAAATTGGTTACAGTTTAACAGTTTGATCCTATTTATTAGGAAATCGCGTGACTACAGTTTACTTAACACCTGACGATTGACTTTTTCGTCTCGTCATTATAAAAATGTATTTCTCTCTACCCTGTTCTATAAATGATTTATTTTTCTTCATTTCAGGAAGAGCTTATAAACGTGAGCGAGTACGCTCTAGTGCCACAAACGTTCGTCTACTCGTCGCACCCCACCATGTCGGTAGAATGGATAACGGATGAGAAAAGTCTGAACAATAACACGAATATCAGCGTCAATCTGCAGAATTATTATACTAAAGTCGCGAGAGGTAAGCTATTGGGCGTTTTCGTTTTTTTCTGCAAACGGTTACGTAACCGATATATAGTTTGCATATCGATATAGAAAACGGTATTCAGATATCGATAACAGTAAATCGGTTTCTAAACGTTGACATGATACCTATTTAGATGCAAAAATTAACAACAAACGCAAATTTACACTTTACAGTTATTTAAAGTTATATATATCGGTATTCGGTTTAGCTATTTGTAACTATGGTTAGAAAGAGAGGTAGCGAATATGTTTCATACCATTTGTGAAGTTTGTGTCGTTGCAGTTTTAAGTTTTTATGTAGTTTTTTTTAATCGAATAGATTTTGTGATATCAGTTATGTTGGATGGTTTATCGATATGATATGATATCTAACTCATATCCGTTAAAAGTTACGTTTTGATATATCGAACTCATGTCTAACTATAGTACATTGTATAATAAATGGGCAAAAAAGGTTGCTCACAGACTCAGTGACGCTATACGTGCTACCAAATTCAACTTTATTAACTAATATTATAAAAGCGACAGTAACCCTTTCTGTCTCTGTCTGTTTGTTATCTTTTCCATGAACAAACCATTCAACAGATCGTTATGAAATTTGGTCCAGAGATAGAGTACCAGCAGGCCTAAGATGCGCGCTGTGATAAAATTTTCTCAATTTTTTTTTATCGTGCGAGAACTTGTCAAGATTATGACGATCTATAAGTCTGTCTCGTGTTCGTACGACAAAAAGATTAGAGAAACTTTTGTCAACTGGAAACAGACATAGGCCACATTTTGTCATCGTCATCACCGTCCACCATCACCATTGTTCCTCATCACTACGCGGGTGACTTTCAAGAGAAGTACGTATTGCTGAATGACAATACTCTCCTTCAGCAATACGTACTTGTGGCATTTTTTATTTTAAAAATCGTATAAAGATACTGCGCGGTACAGTTTACAAAATGACATACTTTTACTAAAACCTTAATTGTTTCCCAGCAATATTAAATCTAAGGAAGAAGCCGAAGGAGGTAGCGGTGGCAGATCTGATGACGAACACTCGAATAGGTCCTATATTCCCCAACCTCTTCAACCTGGCGGTATTAGTGCTAAACGACGACAACCTGAACGCTCTCAACGTCCCCGCTAAGAAACCTCTGCAGTCGAATGTTTTGGATATGGTCGATGCTCTCTGTTCGAACCCGTGCAGCTTGGACACTAATATACAGCAACAGGTAATTAACCCCTCAATTATAGAGAAACTAATTTGTTTTGTATATTTGAAAATACATTACATGACAAATTGTCAATAATACTTCTTATAGTCAGATCTTATAGCCCCTGACTATCCAGTGAAAAGGTACCTAAATGAATAAAATAAAAATAGATTTTCATAGTGACGTGGCGTGGCTATTTGGCATGCTATCTAACAAAAGATTTTGCAGACCCTTTCTCATATTTTCAGTGATAAATAAAGACAGATAAGGAAGATAAAATTAATCTAAATACAAATAATGAAATGAGTGTAGCGAGCACGAAATTTTTGGGCTCTTTTTAGATTTATTCATTTTATGCTAGCTCTACGATTGACCACCAACTCGCCTGATGTTAAGCGACGGTGTGGCCGAAGATGGAGCACGTATGAAGATGTCTATTCACACTAGCCTCGAAAATTCTAAGGAAACAGATATGGCGGCAAAAAAATCTATGTTAGATGTTTTCGTATCACAATGAGTTGTTTTTTGACTAATTAAAAAACTTAAAAATATAATAGTGGAAGATAGAAATAAACTATGTGCCGTATTTCTACTATGTGTGTATTTCAAAATGTGTCTCTCGGGGTAGTGCCCCAAGCTACATCACTGTCTCAAAGGGATTTGTCAAAAATTCCAACTGTAATGTTTGGTATTTCTTTATTGCTACAATTTTTTTTTAAAACTAGTTTTATTTAAAAACTAATTTGCTTTATTGCAGTTCCAGAGGTTGTTTCCGGTTATGGTGTCAAACATACTCGGCAACGGATCTCTGGCGGAGAAAATGGTCGCCATCTTGACAAAAATAACGCGCACGTGGCCCTCTTTCATTATGATAGGTAACAATATATTTTTGATTTGACCAATCATGTCTCGTGATATTTAAGCAGTACTCTGTTACTATTTACGATATTGTACTGCATGACACAAGAATACAGACAGGCATAATAATAGAGTGTTGTTTCGGGATTTTTGGAGTGTGGCCGACGTAGAAACATGCGTCCTACAAAATCTTATATAGCATTAAATGTAGGGGGCTGAAATACAGGTCTTTGAAGACAAAAAACCCTAACTTGAATAGTTTCGTTTTTGGAAACGAAAAAAAAAACAATTGAGATGTTTCATTTATGTCATTTGCCTAAGGCGGCCTCTAAACGGTCAATTATATTGCACAATATTGCGAATTGTGCAATTTAATTGACCGTTTAGGGTTAATATTGAAGATTGCGCAATGATTGAACGAAAGTTTGAGTGAGTTTAATTTTTATTGCACCATATTTTTTCATTGCATCGTGTAGGGTCAGTATTGCGCAATATTTTTCAGTCTGTGGTTCGTCGTCACGAGGAGTACACGCGCGCATGCAAAATGGCGGAAAAAGAGAATCCAAAAGATAAGGAAAGGGAGTTTATCTGCGAATGTATCCAATTGTACAGAGAATTGCCGTCTCTGTGGAATGTCAAGTGCAAAGAATATCATGACCGTGATAAAAAAAACAATGCTTACGAAACATTGTTGTCTAAATACAAAGAGATGTTTTCACAGGCAAGTAAAGATGATGTGAAGAAAAAATTCAATTCTTTAAGAACTAACTACCGGAAGGAGCTCAAGAAACACCTCCAGTCGATGAAATCCGGATCTAGTACAGACGACATTTACGAACCTACTTTATGGTATTTTAAAGAAATGTTATTTTTAAAAGATATGGAATCCGCATCGGATTCACAGTCTAGTATGGATACTCAGTCTACTATAGGTAGTCCGGGAGGAGAGAGTGAACCTTCTGCTTTGGACAATACTAACACACAGGTAAATTTTAATTTATTTAATTTAAATGAATACAGAATTGTGTTTTACGAGACCATTTTATCTTGCCAGGGAACTGCACCTTCGTTGTTACAAAATCCACTGTATTCGTCCCGTGCTTGCTTCGCGATATTCAGCGAATTTTTTTTATTGATATTTTCCAATGTTGTCAACTGGAATACTTCCTGAGATGGCGGGTGTATTATTCCTGATTCGTTATCTTCACGAAACATGAATGATGGAGATAAATACGAACGCGATTTTCTCAAAAAATTGTGTAGATAACAACAAGTCAAAACAATTTTCCTTACTTTTATTGGATCAAAAGGAAATGCCCTTTGAAATACTCCAAAACGAGTAGCTAGTATACCAAAAACACTTTCAACCATTCTTCTAGCTCGCGATATTCGATAGTTGAATATTCTTTTCTCTTTTGTTAATCCAGTTTGGCTATATGGTTTCATTAAATTTTGAGACATTGGAAAAGCATCGTCCCCAACAAAAAAGTATGGGAGTTTTCGGGAACTTCCTGGCAACAATGCAGGTGGTGGGATATTTAAAGCATTATTTTTTAATTGCTGTCCAAATGCTGTATTCTGCAGCACACCTCCATCTGATACACGACCATTAGTCCCAACATCAACCATAATGAACTCGTAGTTTGCATTTACAACCGCCATCAACACAATACTGAATGTTTTTTTGTAGTTGTAGTAGTATGATCCAGAACCAGGAGGTTTCTTTATTTCCACGTGTTTGCCATCTATAGCACCGATTACATGAGGGGCATTCCACTGGCTCTCAAAATCTTTGGCAACTTGTTGCCATTCCTCGGCTGTTTGCGGTAACTGAAAATAAAATAAAAACAAATTATTTATCTTTTTAGGAAGATACTGCAACTGTTGGAGCGAATCAAGCATCATCTACATCATATGCAGTTCCGAAGACTAAAGCTAAAAAAATAAAGAGAAAACTTGATGATGACCTTATGGAATTGGCAGCTAACCGTCTTAGAGAGAAACCAGACGAATATCAAAATTGGGCTTTGTCTTGTGCTGCAGATTTAAAGAAAATGGAACCAATGCAACAAATCTTTGCTAAAAATGCTATTGCTGCCATTATCATGGAAGGACAATTAGGGCTTTTACACCGCAATTCGGTAAAAATAAATACTCCAACAGTTACGATAACTCCATCTCCGACATATACCAGATCCACGCCAACTCCAACAAGTTACAGCGGCACGCCATCGCCTCGATATTTTATAAACTATTCTCAACAGCAAAATTCTGAACTTCCATCTGAGCAGCTGCCACATAACCAGCAGTACTTCCAAGAGAATAATCAACAGAACATGAACAATTTTCAACAGGAAAATGATGCTGATGACGCGAACGAAGATACATTTTCTCAATATATACAGTTTAATAAATAAATGAAAAGATTATAATCTTTATTTACCTTGATAAAATCCTTCAAAACATGTATTATCGCATCGCATGTTTCCATAATTATTAAGGAAAGACTTTGTGGAGAAATAGCACTGTGAAACTTTAAATCTTCCAGAGTATTTCCAGTCGCTAGATACCGTAATGTTATTGAAAGCCGTTGAAAAGGTGGTATTGCTTCCCTCATGTTTGTATTTTTTTTCTCAATCAATGGCGTGACCAATCCTAGTAGCTTTTGAAACTGTTCAGAGCTCAGTCGTACAAAATTGTTGAAGTCTGCTTCCTCAGTTAACATCAAGTCTTTTAAAAGATTTTCGTGAGTATATTTCTGCCTTTTCTTGTACCAATCTTTCGACCAGCAACGTGTTCGTTTACGTTTAGCCACAAGCAACAACACTACAGCTGCAGCTAAATCTTGTTCGGACATGTTGCTTCGCACGGTGCACACGGGATCAATACTATTCTCCGACTGAACGCGAAAACATTGTGCTGTTCGTATTATTGTGCAATATAATTGCTCGTTTGGATTCAGAGCGCCTTTCAATCTTATTGTACAATAAAAGTATTGTACAATGTTATTGTAGGTCTAGGGGCCGCCTAATAATAAGAGTTAAATTTTATTATAATTTTGTGATTGTTACAAAAAAATAGCAACACCAACTGGTGTCCAATTTTATTACCATGCCTGTATTGTATACTTGTATCATGTTGTACTGTAACTAAAAAATAGGTTTTAGTTCATTAAAACATTTCAAAATTCAATTTATTGTACTTGTGGGCCTAGGTTACAAGGTGTGATAATTTATTTTGAATTAGTCCGCCAGGTCCTGCTGGTGAGCATACAAGTAGTTTATACTAGGTATCATAAAAAATGTGTCATATAAAATGTCAGCAAAATACACTAATATAAAAGATTGTCAGAAATCAGTATTTGTTAATATGAATGTCAAAGTACAATAATATATATAACAATGTCAGAAGTAAGTATTCGTTAAAATTAATTTAAATAAATAAAATGTTTAAATTACAATTATCGATATAAAACATGAATTACAAACGAAGATAATAGACGCTACGGCGGTACAGTCGGAAGACCGACTGACATCCGATCTAAGTTATAATGAAATAAAAGCAAACTAGCGGCATACCAAATATGACCAAACCCATTAATGATTGAAATCATTAATGGGTATGGTCATATTTGGTCCAGTTCTGACAATAGCATCCATGAGAATTCAGTTTTTTAAACTATAATTATTTAAAGTAAGTTTCGTGCATTATCCACTAAACTTATTATTCCTATGAAATAAAATTAATGCATATTCTCTATTGACATAGACATATATTATATATTTGTGGACACAACAGCAAAAGAACATAAAATAAAAATTGAATCAGGCCTTACTTTGCGGAAATTCATGTTCGAAAACTTAAATAACTTATATACCTAGTGTGTTTACGCTTCGAGGTCTTCAAGCAGAAGTCTTCATTCTCGCGCAAGAGTTAGAAGAGTCGAGAATTCCTGCAGCTAGTAGTATACTAGAAGACACCCAAGCAGAAGAGTACCAGCTTGAAAACCTCGAAGCGGAAACACCGTACATATATGATGGATTTAAGTTTATAATAAAAATAAATTAAAAAAACGGTGTCCGCCACAAACCTTGGAATTTTCAAGACTAGAGTGAATAGATATCTTCTAGATCGACGAGCTCCATCCTCGGCCTCACCGTCGCTTAACATCAGGCGAGTTGGTGGTCAATCGTAAAAAAAAAACCGGTTCCGGCTCAGTAAACTGCTGGCTGCGAACAGCCGGCGCTGGCGCTGACTGATGATTGTAAAAATGGAAGCGTGCTAAATATATATGAAAAAAAAAAGGTTACGTTCTCCAGGTAAAGGCATCCTGTTCGACTACTTGTCGCAAGGCACTAAGGAGCGTCTGACCGCGCCTATGATCAAGTGCGTGACGGCGCTGGGGCGGCGCGCGCTCGTCGAGTGTCTCGGGGACTACCTGGACCACCTGGACGAGTGCGTGCACGCGCCGCGCCGGAACCACCTGCAGACCGACCTCCGGGAGACTATACTGGTGAGCATCGCCCTACATACGCCATATCATACGTACGTCATATCATAGTCGTAGAGTAACGACAGTTGTGTTGTAACATTTTTTTAAAAGTGTTTTTGGCCGATAGAGCATAACAAATAATGTTCATTTATGACAAAACGAAGTTGTTTATTTTTATTTGTGGAAGTTTTCCAAAATAACTTTTTTTTTAAATCGTCGATTTTGACGTTATATGTTATACACTGGTCTCGCAACAAGCCGTAAGTTGTGGGTTTGATCCCCACCCAGGGCAAACGTATGTGTACGTTGTGTGATGAGCATGGATGTATGTTCTCTGTGTGGGTGTTTCTATGTATCATAAGTATCTGCTTACAAAAAAATAATTATATATATCAGCATAGTGCTTTGCTTAGTTTGGGCTAGATGGTGTTGTGTGAATTGTTTTGTTGTTTTACATCTTTCATTAATTGGCCGCAGGAAGCGTCGACGTGCTTGCTCAGATCCGAGCCCACGACCTGTCTAGAAGACTACGTGATAACGGACTACACTCTCTATGAAATGCTCGGCGACTCGATAATGCCGAGGCGGACGATATTTCCTAAAAAAGGTATTTTTATCTGGTATTATTTTTATTGAAAAAAAAACAAGGTTTTTCTGCTAATGTTCTTTAGGCAATGGAGAAAATTAGAGATATAGAGAGAGAGAGAATAAAGAAAGGCAAATAGCAGGAAATAACTAAATGGATATATTTGAATGATTTGCCAAAATTGATAAAATATAAAAACTAAGTTCAAAAACTAAAAAAGTACAAACTATTCGATATATGCATTAAATAAACAACTTACATGTAATAAATATTTTATTGTATTTCATAGATATTTATAGTGGTGTTCAGTGGATAACCGTGGTCGTATGCCACCTACCGTAACAAAACAACATACTAACACCTTACATCGCTTAACAATAGTACATTGTTACCCTAGGGGTGAAAGTAACTTATTAAGACCCGAGACGGGGTTTGGCGCACGAACGAAGTGATGGCGCCAATAGTTCGAGGGACTAAATAAGTCTTTAACCCGAGGTAAACACTGTGCTTTTCATTACGAATACAAGGAAAGTAAAAATAAAAACACGAATTAGCTACAGAAAAAATGCGTAAATTAAAATCGTTGTACGATTTTAGGTATCTTTGTTTTGATTTAGGTGGTAAACGGTTTTCCACTACTGCTTTAGCCTCTTCTCGTATAAAATCAGGCGTTAAATCAATATCTGAATCAGATGAACTCATTGTGTTTACTTATACAAATCTCTGTTATGGAAGTTTATACAAGTCTACAACTCGAAAAAACAAATGATGATCGGACTGCTGCTTTCCCGCCTATTTTGTTTTTTTTTCTGTGGCAGTCAATTATTCAGCCAATATTTTTCATTTTCATCATTAAAAATGGTAAATATTTTGTCCAAATCTATGTTATTTTAAAGAAATTGTTGAAACTAAATTATAATAGTTATTTAAAAAATATATATTCTTTAATCAATACTTATCTTTATGTTATTTCGATTTTACATCGCGCTGTAATTAAGTGGCTTTACAGAAAGTTGGACATGGCTCAATAGAAACGTGAAAATAGAGATGTTTTACCTGTAAATAAAACATTTATTAAACATACTTACCTATTCGAAACCCAATTAAATATATGAGAGTAGCGTGCTTGACTAACATCCGAAATAGTCGTGCCGTGATTCGGGTCCGCTCGTTCACCTCCGGTTTTCTCGTCCAATCATAAGTGACTCCGCCCCTTCCGGCCCCTTCCTTCCCCTCCACGTGTACCATCACCACAGGTAGTGCGCTGGGCGCAACTAGGATTCATTGGTTATCTCATATAATTAGGCCACCAGGCAGATATAGAAAGTATTGGGTTTCGAATAGGTAAGTATGTTTAATAAATGTTTTATTTACAGGTAAAACATCTCTATTAAACAACTGTACCGTAATTCGAAACCCAATTAAATATATGAGAGACTTGTTTGTTATCGCCTGGTGGTGATGGTGACGTTACGCCAATGTGATATATTTAATTTGACTGTATAGGTGTAGTCAAAGACAACTAATATTTTGAAAGTGATGTACTAAAGTAACTACTAGTTAAGTAGTTGTAAGTACTCTTAGCAAGATCAAGTTATTATCAGGAACCGACTGTTATAGAATATTATTATTTTGTTATTACAATTGGTTGATGCCACTGCTAGACTGTAGCTACCAGGTATATTTGATTCAGTGTTTACTTCTTTTAAGCAGTATCAGCTATAGTGTATGTATTTTACATAATTTTGCCATCTGATATTTCGAATACTTTGCAGCGTCTTTGGTAACAGGTGAAACTAGACCAATTGTTCTTGGTTTAGTAAATCCATTCAAATTGAAGTTGTTTATTATTACAATAATTATAGTACAAAACATTAAACTGCAGGACTAGCTCCCAAACTAGGTGAAGTTAAACACTTCTAGGCATAAAAGCATCTTATATTATTTCCATTAAACACGGAGTAATTGTTGTGTGGGGTGGAACTGTGAAAGTTCATATGCGATTATTTATGATGATAGAAATTTCTGGCTGCGGTACAGTATAAAATTAAAATATGTAACCACTATCATTTTTAACCAGGATGGACTGTTTACAAGCTTATGCAGGTCAGTCAAAAAATATTCAACTGAGACACGATAGGACTTTAGCATAGCCTGTCTCAATTCATACAAAGTATTGATACCTCTAAATGTCTTATTTTAAAACTATCAATATTATTCATATTAATGTCAAATGTCCACAAATATTAATTAATTTATTTATTTTTGTATTCATATTAATTACTATCGGCGGTGGGTGGCCGGCCATGGTTACAACTGGAACTTGGTTTCTGAATTTTCCAGTGGTTTACTAAAGTTCGTAAAACCTGGATACAATTATCATCAAGCCAAAAAGGATGGAAAGAGAATAGGGAAGTCTTTGCCCAGCAGTGAGCCGGTACACACTAAATTCAGAGCATATTCTACCAATTTACAAATGCAGGTCTGCAATGTGATTGGTTTTTAGGTTCATAAGTTGGTTATTCGTAAGTTGCGACAGTTTATAATTTTTTTATTTTTTTTAATAAAGACGATAAAGAAATTATCCACTATCAGTTCTTTTGTTGACTTCTGTCCATTTCTCAAGTAATTTATTTCTTAGTTGTGGAGATGAAAAACAGACTAAGTAAGATTAAAGGTGTCTAATTCTATGTTAAAGAGCATCGTAACAATTCACCTGAAAATTTGATGTGCAATCCTGAAACCATTGCAGAATACAGGTTTGTTCGATGTGGACCTTAAAGTTTGATATTCTCTTCGTTTCAGTTGAAGTTTGTAATTCAGGTAGGTACTTTAAGAAGTTGTGCCGAATTCTGTACGGCATAAATGGCATATGCGAGTGTTGCGATTGTGTCGTAAATGTTAAATAATAGATTGATCATGTGAGTATTGCACTGACATAAGATTTTTTCAATGTCTTTCATTAACTGTAGTGTATTTAACTAGTCTATTGTGATATTAGGCAAGGGATGTACTTGAATAATCTAATGATATTGATTTTGCAAGTTCCCTTACGATTGCTTTTTCCTCCTTAGTACTAGTCGCTTCATTGTCATGTCTGTGTTAACAGTGATTGGTACACTTTGTATGTCCGAGGGCCAACTTTGTACCCTTGTATTTTTATGTTGAGCGCTTTGGCGCGAGAACACATAGCATATTATAGCAATAAATACATGTGTATATTTGTTTCAAACACTAGGGTTTGGAAGTTTATTTATACTTGTGGGGCGACTTCATGTTTATACCGTCCAGTCTGATATGTATAGCACAGCCTTGGCGGAAGGCCATTGATACAGAGTGCAAGGCACAGGTACAGGTGCTCAAGGCATTCCCTTTCGATAATGCGCTTAATTTCTCCTCCTTTAAATCCTAGAATTAAGAAAGTGTCCGGCCGAGTTGCAAGTAGCCAGGAAGTATAGAGACTTGATGTTTATGAAATTAATGTTGAATCGATTTTCGAACATATTTTATAATATCGTTATAAGCAAGCCACATAAATGCAGTGACGGCTTAATGCAGTTGGAAAAAGAGGGTAGGTTTGACACAACGTTAATTATGAACGCCCAGTGTTTTCATAAAAATAAAAACTCGGTATACGGTGGCAGTTAACAAATGAATTTATGATGGTGATACATTTGTAGCCGTTCTGTAAATAGCAATTACAGCAAAACAATTAATCTCATCGCACTGTTCTTAAAATACTGGATTTACACATGACAGCAGATGTGTGAATATCGTGAACGATTCATATTTGTCGTTGTAGAGTCGTAGGTTAGAATGAGTCTGGTCACTTGGCGAGACTGCATCGGCAAGTTGAAAAAAAAAAAAAAAAAAAAGGTAAGGTCGAGCCCTAAGCTCTTTTCAATGAGTAATATTTCTAAGTAATAGAATGGAAGGCGGGGGGCTTCCGATGATCGTAATATTTATTTCAAAGCCTGAAAATGTTTGGCAGAGCCTTTAGCATTTTCCGATAAGCTTTCTTTAAAGGTTGAAAAAAAAATGGGGGCGGAGGCTTAGGTATTTTGCGATGAACATAACGCTTATTTAAAAAATTGAAAAAAGAAAGTAATCATAATTTTCTCAAGCATTTAGTGCTTATTTCGAAAAAGTGAAAGGAGGAGCCCCCTTAGCACCATTTTATGAGCGTAATACTTATATTATATACTGAAAAGGTAGGGCGGAGCCCTTTGCATTTTCTGATAAGCGTAATACTACATTCAAAAGTTGAAAATGGAGGAGAGGCGCCTCGCATTCTTACAATGAGCGTAGTCATCGTTATAAGTTTGAAAATTTAGCCCTTAGCATTCTCTGATGAGTGTAATACCACCTTCAAATGTTAAAAATGTAGGATAAGGCACCTGACATTTTTAATATACGTATTCCTTATTTCAAGTACTGTAAGTAGTTTTAGTACTGGCATTTCTTGTTTTAAGTTCGAAAATGTAAGATGAAGCCTTAGAATTTTTTAATAATCAGATTATCTCCCAAAATTGCAAATGTAGGGCAGGGCCACTAGCATTTTTCGTTTCTGCTCCTATCCCGATGGGATGAGGGAGAAACTACATAGTCCACTTTCAAATGTTTAAAAATGTAGGATAAGGCGCCTGACATTTTTAATAAACGTATTCCTTATTTCGATTACTGTAAGTAGTTTTAGTACAAGTTCGAAAATGTAAGATTAAGCCTTAGTATTTTCTAATAATCAGAATATTTCCTAAAATTGCAAATGTAGGGCAGGGCCGCTAGCATTTTTCGTTTCTGCTCCTATCCCGATGGGATGAGGGAGAAACTACATAGTTTGTCACTTATTTCTTGGTCCTATGTAAGATGAAGCCTTAGCATAATCAGAATCTCCCAAAATTGCAAATGTAGGGCGGGGCCGCTAGCATTTTTCGATTTTGCTCCTATCCCGATGGGATGAGGGAGAAACTACATAGTTTGTCAGCATCTTCACTTATTTCTTGGTCCTATCCCGGTTAGATGAGGACGAATTTAGTTTTTTAATTGTCTTAAGTTATTTTGGTTCTTATCCCCGTCGGATCAGGACAGATTATATTTTATTAAAGCCTTCAGTTTTTCTGATCATATACTGATGGGATACGCAGAAATTGCAATGTTTGTAACACGCAGATGCATAATTTTGATGCGAAGCAAGGGTACAGCATTCTAGGGTTGCTTTTTACTTATTTCGAATAAAGTCGCGTCAATTTGCTGTTTATTGCGATAATCAGCATTTCTTGTTTCACTCTTAATCGTACATGAGATGAACGCAATATAAAATGTTACTTCTTAAAAATGCCGAGATTCTTAAAACCGATGTTTAAAGTATATATTTAAGCATATAGAACATTATATAAGGCATAATTGATTTGCTATAGAATAGTTGATAAAGCGAGAAGGTAGCTCTGCCACTGTTCTTTAGGTCCTGTATGTGAATATTCCCAACTCGTGTTTGGGTTCGGGCTTTCGGGTAAAGAATTTGGTAATAAATGTATTGTAGTATATGTCACAGCGATAGCTGTTTTATAAGTACTATTTCAATGGCATATTAAGCCTTATTCCTGCAACAGCTAAATATTCATTTCCCAACATCCGTAGTATCCCTCGTTGGAGCGGAACCCTATTAAATCTATTTAAAATACTGGAATAACCTTAAATTCAGTATGAATTTATAAAATAACGAACGGTAACACCGTTAAATGTGGTAAAGTAAATAATTGTTCAGGACTTACCAATTATCAACCTCTTACCGGTTAACACTATTTGGTACTTTAACACTTTTATAGCACGACGCGGCCTATAAAGTATGTAGAAGGTACTAACGACCGCTTTTGGATGAAAATCCAAACGCCAATGAATCCTAGTTGCGCCCAGCGCACTACCTGTGGTGATGGTACACGTGGAGGGGAAGGAAGGGGCCGGAAGGGGCGGAGTCACTTATGATTGGACGAGAAAACCGGAGGTGAACGAGCGGACCCGAATCACGGCACGACTATTTCGGATGTTAGTCAAGCACGCTACTCTCATATATTTAATTGGGTTTCGAATTACGGTACAGTTGTTTAATAGAACTAGTTTTTTATTTATTTGACAGCTGGCAGTTGAAAGCGATTCTCCCTAGGGCTGAAAGTATTACTTTCAACCCGCTCCTCAGGCAACTTCAGACCTACTTTCAGAGTATGAGTAATGAAAAACAACATACTAACACATCGCTTAACATCAGGCGATTTGATGATCAATCGTAGATGTGTCTTGCGTACAAAAAACATACTGAGAAGTAGCACCTCCCGCTAATCTCGGGTTCCTCACCCGTTCCCGCCCTTGCCCTATCGTTTCTAGTAGTTTGGCGGCACAGCGCTTTCGTTTGTTAGTCGAAACAAGCGTTCAGGGCTTTAAGCGCTCGAAATCCAATTGACATCACGGGAGAACGGTAATCAGACGACAACCATAACTTCATACATGTTTGTGTTATATACAGACTTCAACGTTGACGAATGTGTCACTGAATAGCTCGCCGTTGTATAGTGTCCGACATGTGCTCAATTATCGACAATTTTATTTCCAGAAAAATCTAATTCCCGCGAGCACACAACCGACAAACCATCTGACGATGACGTCACGTACACGCGTCCGCTGCGTCGACCGAAACTACGTCACTTGCCACACGCCGCCTCCAGAGGGAGCAATCTGCACAACGGACACAAGAACGTGTTCGAACCGACAAAGTTCCACCGAGATAAGTCCATACGAATCAAGATTAGAAACTGTCGAACTTTACACGCAAATCGTAAAATTACAAGCAGTTATACCAACACGAGTCCTATTACTCGGGCTTGTGATAAGAGAGTTTTGGTGGCCGGTGGCCTGTTGAATAGGTTTAAATATAAGATTAGGAGAGAGTGGCAGCCCGCGCCGTATTATGGCGCTATGTTGTTATGAGATTTATATACCAATGGTACTGGTTGTACAGTTTTATTTTTGTATTAGCTAAGCAGTGGCCGAGACGATGATGATGATGAAGCAGTGTCGCACGGCTACGAAATGACTGAAGGAGATAAAAATATTCATGTCTAGCTATCTCTCACGCTCCACGCTTGAACAGATTTATATACCAATGGTACTTGGTTGTACAGTTTGTTTTTGTATTAGCTAGGCTGAGTCGCATCGCACGGCCACGTTACTATTGAAAGATGAAAGAGAAGCTGTTTATTTATTTTATTCTCAATCATTTTATTTTTCCAATTGCTTACCTAGTTATATCGGTAAGCACAGTTAATAACTGTGTTGTTTGTGATATTTACATACATCCTTTTCTATCTTTCCATTTAATTCATACCCTTTTATTTCAGATTTCATTGACCCGAAAAAATGTACTTAGAATGCTTTTAACGGCACATTCTATAATAAATGAAAAAAATAACACTGCATAGCTACATAAACAAGGTCTTTTTAATTTATTATCTAAATGAGAAGATTAGTCAAAAGTAAAGCAAACTTTTTGATATCACATTCTGCCCACTACTAAACTTGTAAGTTCTTCAAAATAGTTCAAAATTTCAAATAAAAGCAGAAAATAAATACTTAAAAATTTACTTTACATACCTCATTATGGAAATTGGATATGTTCACGGGTAGAACAGTTTTTTCCTTTTTCTATGTAAGAGCGCGTGACAATGTTTTTTAAGCTTATTACGTATAGAAAAAAGTGCAATAAGTAATAATAATATTTATTATTGTTTTAATGAAAAGTCAACAACCTATTTTTAATTTATGTATATTTTGTCTTGTCCATTGGTTTATAGATTTAGCCAAACAATATCAGTATTGGTTTAGGTGTTCAATTATACACATCAGTGCAGAGATGTGGCAGGACCCCTTTGTACGGCACCTTGACATTAGTCAAGGCATGACATTTAAAATTATAGGGCTAATGCTCTGTTCCTCTCTCGCGAAACAACAATTTGTATTGAATTTGTACGGCGAATATGAACCACGACGTCATCATTTTTGTATTTTTTTAAATGTATTTTAATTTAGTTTTTTAGGAATGGATCTATTCGTGGTTAGCTTTTTTATGACCAAATAAAAATAAATCTTGCATGTCATTGTCATGTAAAAATAAATATTGCCGAGATCATTTTGCGTATTGGTCATTTCGCGTTTTGATCCGCTGTTATTTTTCCCTGAATATTATGGGTCATTATGCGTATAAACCGCAGGACTTGATTTATTAATCGTTGGCCCTAAACACAAATATCCACTTTTTTTTCATGGCAGTAGGAAAAAACAAGTCCAAGTGTGTTTATTGAGATTTTAAAACTATGTTTATTTATTACTTAGCATGTGAATATATATGCTACCATTCAACTTTGCGATGTTCGTGTGTGCGGTATTTATTTTTGTATATATAGTTATTGATATGGTTTTTTAAATAAATGAAAATGAAATCATTGAAACTTTCTTGGTTATTTTATTTTAAACGAGTCCAGTAGATGTTGTCCTGACAGTTTGCATATTCGCAAGCTTTGTCCTCGGTCTGTTAGACACTATCAAGCTAATATTGTATTCCATGATTTTTTCGATAGTTTTTCTTGCTATAAGTACCTTTATTTGCTTGTTATCATAAAGAAACTATATCGATACAACCATTCCATTCTTATTATTCAAACAGCATATTTTCTTTTGTGTTATGTAATTTCTTTATTGTTACGACCCATCCTCGGCCGAAACGTCGCTTAACATCAGGAGAGATATATACAAAAAAAAAATGCGTCTGCAAGTAACGCATACTAACACACGCGCTTACTCTTTCACATAACAATACCTAAAAATACCAAAAATCCTTCCTCTCCTTTAAGTTATTTATTATCCTTAGTATTTTTGAGCCATGTCAGTACTGTGACAACATTAACAGCAAATTAGTATAAGAATACCTAAAATTTGATAAAAAGTTTCAACAGTTTTCGCGCTCGCTTCGCTCGCGCCTGATTATATATCCTATTGGTTTTATATAGTAGATATTATTACAAGCCTAAACGGCTTGACCGATTTTGATGTGCGAGGTGTCGTAAGATTCGTTTGAACTCTAAAGAGCTTTTTCGTAATACATAAGTGATTTCATTAGAATTATTGTAACTAATGCGCATCTATAGTCTTTTACAGCGGTTTTGCGCATACTTTCTCATAAAAACGTATGTTTGTAATTTTCTGTAAAGCCATATGTTTAAATTTAATTAGGAATAATAAATTTGCAATCAATGCATACAAATGGTTGTATTTATAATTTTTGATAGCGTAAAAGTCGTTCTTATCCTATCGGGTATTTCATTTTTCTCTTAGCGCATATACTTGTTTGGTTTATCTGGGCCACAAAAACCTAGGACGCGCTAACAAGATCAATGAATCAAATCACTTCCAAGATTTAATTTTAAAAACCTTCAGAACTGTCGCGCTCGCTTCGCTCGCGCATTTTTGCTATTTTAACATAGAAATACTGTGGGCTCACTAATACGAGAAATAAAGCACATTAGTATAAAAACACTACTAAAATATATTTTTTTTTAAATAACTGCGTAATAAGGAGAGTTATGTTTTCCGAGTGAATATATGTTTGTATGTATGTGGATATGTTTCTATATCATCACTAAGCAAAAATGATTTCCCGACTGCCAAGAAAATAGCGCGTATCTTGTAGGTATGTTTGTAATTTTCTAACATACATAATTCATATCTTTAAATTTAATTAGTAATAATAAATTTGCAATCAATGCATTCAATTCGTATTAATAATTTTTGACAGCGTAAAAATCACTTCCAAGATTTAATTAAAAAAACATAATAATTTCCGTCCATTTTTAAATAAAAACTACGGGTCGCTCGCGTTTTTTTTTGAGTCAAAAAATCGGACGGTTTATAGAAAAAATCTATAGTAAAAAGTTTCCGTACCTTGTACTGTTGTAGTCAAAATATTATGTAAATTATTTATAAGTTATTTTTATACTTTTACATTATCATTCAGTAACACTTCAAAGTGTTCTTCATCAAGTTTTACATTATCAAACGTATCATTCTTGAAATACAGTTCAATTTCCTGCAACGTCCTTCCTTTAGTTTCCGGAAGCTTGAACCATAGGTACAGGCAACAGAATATAGCAAGCACCGTGTTAACGAAAAATACCACATGATACCCCAAAGCATTGAACATCCTCAGCGCTGTTTGAAGCGATAGGAAAAGCAAACCGCTCCCAATAGTTCCGAATCCAAATAAGCAATACATTTTTAGTTCCAACGGGAATATTTCTGCAAACAGTGTTTCGATCATGGGGAAAATGCCCGCGTAACCTATCACATAATACAAAGCTAAGATGAAACAAGTGAACCATACAAACTTTTCATCGCCCACGGGCTTGAAGTAATGGCATGCACTTAAAGCGAACATTACCATTATACCGAGAACTCCAGCGCTGAACAATACGCTTCTAACGTTAAATTTACTGTTGAAATAACAAGACAATGCGCAACCGAAAATAAGGAAGCCGTCAACCAACGCAGTGAATAGAAACAAGTTAGAACTGCCGGTTACATCTTTTAGAATTGTTATGGTGAAAGTAGAAAATAAAACCTTCCCGGCGGCGACTCTGTACACATGTAGAACGCAAACCAGCATGGCTATTTTCCAAAAGTATTTCTGCTTCATCGCTGCCCGTAGTTTCTTGAGGATTGCCGATGTGGATTAGTTGCGAAGCGATCTTGCTTACATTTTTCGACCTCGATGAGGAGGAGGAGTTCCTTTTCTGTCATCTTGTTGCTTCCACGCAACGCTCTGAAAGCATTCTCACACTCTGGGAATCTTCCTTTGGACGCAAGCCAAGTTGGGCTCTCGATCCAGAAACAGGGAACTATAGCAGAAATCGCCGTGGGAATGATACCGAGAAGGGCTACCTTCCTCCAATGCATTAATGTGCTTAATACATGCGCTATTGTCATGCCAAATGCGGAACCACCTGATACGATGAAGCTGAGACAAACGCCTCTAATATTTGGGGATGTGTATTCAGCAATGGACATTAGGCCCAAGGACAAAACTCCTCCGAAGCACATGCCCAACATGACCGTGGATGCCATCCACAGAGCAAATCGCTGGTCGAAGTATAGTATCAGCCAGTGGATGATGGCCGGAGCCGTGAGAATGGACAGAGCTCTTCTTCTGCCAAATCTCTCTGTGACTATAGCGGCTAGTGCAAAACCGAAGAGACATGTGCCGTGGATTGAAGACGCTGGAAACAAGATATAAAACGAACTTTATAACTTTGCAATGCCAGTATTCGATAAAAAAAAAAGAATCTATTTGATATTTTGTAAAATAATTTTCATGATTTATTTACCAAATTCGCTGGACGCCTGATAAATATCGATGCCATATGCCATCCCTGGCATGAGTACTGAGTAGTTGATGGTGGTCAGGTGGTGGTGCAATTTTTTTTTGCCATAAAATATTTTTGCCCATCATCTTTAGGGTTACGTACCTCAAAAGGAAAAAAGGGACCCTTACCCTCCGTCCGTCCGTCTGTCAAGACCGGAAACGTCTCGCGAACGCGTGAAGGTATCGAGTTGAAATTAAAACCATATACCCATAGTCTTTTGATGCAGGGAGAAAAATCAAACTTCTCAGTTTTCATAAAAAAAAGTTACAGCGGAATATGTCGTTAAAAACGCATATTTAGTCACTCGCAAGGGAATCAAAGCCTATGGAGTACTTCCCGTTGACATATAACTGTGAAATTTAGTAAGAAGCATTGTCATATAGTACACATAAAGGAAAAAATCCGAAAACTGTACATATTAATTTAATCACAAAAAATAGGGTCTTTATGCAAGCAAGGAGGGTCCAAATTGTAAAGTGCTTTAACCGTATCATGTGGGGTATCATATGAAAGAGCTTCATTAGCACAAACTAAAACAGGTTTTTAAATATTTTTACGATGTATATTTTTCGGTTTACGAAAGAAAATATAAAAAATATATAATTTACCCCTTTTAGCTACTTGTTTGTACGGACCCTCGGTGGGCGATTCTGACTCGCACTTGTCCAGTTTTTTTATTTACCTACTATTCAAATTGTGTGGTTTGTGTATCGATCGTAGATATAGATGTATATATTGGTAGGTACTTAGCGTTTAGCGTATTTGGTAAATCTCATGGCTTGATGGAAGAGGAATGACAAATTACCGATTTAACCACAGAAGAGTGTTTTTGACCTATATCTAATTTGATAAAATGTAAACATTAATATATTCTACAGCTAACGTCTGTAGATGTTATCAGGGGGGCAATTTGGTTATTCAAAACCGATTCGTAACTAAACCTTGTGCAAAGTATTTCCTGTCGGCTGCTATCTTTTTTTGATTTAGTAACGAGCGAAGGACGTGTTACGTTTCATCAAATGTGTCAATTACATGACATAAAAGTGACTGAATAAAAATACTATGGCGGCCGACGGGAAACGCTCCACATAATGGTTCGGCTATGGAGCGGTCTTGAATGACTGAATTGGGCCCCAGAATTTCTTATTATTCTTACCCAGCCAGGATATTTGATTTTCCGTGAATTGGACGTCGCTGTCTTCTGATTGGAGCCCTGCCACCATTCCCGACATGATGCCGAGGATGTAGCCCTCCGACATGCTGATGAATATCATGCCGGTAACTAATAGGAACTGTAACCAGAAATTATATCTTTAAAAAAAATTATATGCATCCAGTTTCATGGGAATCCCATCAGGACTTATCATTTTTAACCGGCTTCCAAAAGGAAGTAATAAATAATAAAATAAATAATATATATTTGTGGTCATTTCACACAACATCATCTAGCCCAAACTAAGCATAGCTTGTACTATGGAACTATGGCTGATATATACTTTATACATATATACTTTTTTTTTGTAAATATATACATATGATACATAGAAACACCCAGACACAGACAAACATCCATGCTCATCACACAAATGTTTGCCCTGGGTGGGGATCGAACCCACGACCTCTCAGTTTAGCAGGTAGACGTAGACACACTACCAACTGAGCCACAAGGCCTGTCAAGGCCAGTCAAGGCCAGTAGTTCTCAATTCGACTGTATGTTTTTTTTGTATGGTTGTTACGCGTTTACTCCGCTAATTATGACTTGATTTTGATGATTCTTTTTTGTTTGGTAGGTAATAGTTCAGAGGTGGGTCCATATAAATTTTATCAAAATCAGTTCAGTACTTTTAGATGTGAAATCTCTGTGCTCTTATTTTGGAAAACGCACTGAACTCCGATGTAGGTACCTACTTGCATGCATCGTAAACAAAAATGTGTTAGTTCGTATCCAATTATTTAAATCTATGTTTATTGCTAACAATATTTATTATTTAGCTTCTTACCCTCTGAATTAGTTTAACCTTCATGTTTCTATTTATTTAAAAATGAAACTAATAAATAATAATTTTCAAACATCGAATTGTGTCGAATGCTAACACCAAACTAAACTGAAAACGTTTCAAATTAATTAAATAAATATGTGACTTTAAGTTGCACTTTAATTATTATAATAATTAAAGTGCAACTCAATTATAAATGCAAGTAGGTACCTAATCAGAACCAAACGAGGATAACAATTTGGCTGTATATTTTTTTCTTTCATGTTTGTTACACATGAATCCGTAATTTATAAACTGATTTCAAAAATTATTTATTTAAAAGGATATACCTTCAGATCGCTCCCATAGCATATTATCAAAATTGGTTCAGTATAGTTTTTAATACAAAATTGCGCATTTTGTAATCGGTTTTTCAGTATAAATAATATTGGTTAAGATGGAATAAAACGGACAGAATAATGAACCAATACTCTTACTTTAGTTAGATAATATTATAATTAAATTAAATTTAATGCTGATACCTTATATCAACGGTAGGCAACAGGCGGACCGCGGTCCGCAAACGGACCGCAAAGGATCGAACCTCGGACCGCCAAATATTGTAATGTATTGTATACCAAGTATAAATAAATACGTAGATAAGGTATACTATACCTTTATTGATTGAAATAATATTTTTAACCCACATCGAATCTAACTTAGTACTTATTCTACATATATTTTAAGTTGCCTAGTTAACCTGTTGTACAAGTACCTACCTACCTACAACTGATATGGTTTGATTAGTTTCCTATCTAGCCTGTGTGTGTGTGTTTGTGCGAATTAGTTATAACATTTTTAAATCTTTGTTATGCACACGAAACATCCATAGATTGAACTACGTACAATTTTTTCACTGCGGCGTGTCGTCCGATATTAACGGACGCACCTGGAAGACACACTTCGAATTTGCTGTTCTTCTCCAGAACCAAACTATAAAAAATTGACTCAACACCGCCTGTGCTTTTTCTTACATTAATTTTACTTAGGTCTTGTGTTTTATAATTCAGAATTTTATTTGAAATTATACAATAAATAGGTAGTACTTAATTATTATCAGTTGTTTTTTTCTGGACCTCGTTAAAATTTTCCCACAGAATTCGGACCCCACCTAAAACTACTTGCCGACCCCTGCCTTATATGATTAAAACTGGTTTATTTGAGTAATTAAATTAATAAAAAATATTTAATTTTAATACATTGCGGCCTTTGTCTTAAATTCTAAATAAGTTATTCAAATGTCGAATGAATTTGTTTTTCAGCCGTATTTTTGTAAGATTCCGTAGTAACTACGAGGAATCCTTTTAATTTCGCCATGTCCGTCAGTCTGTTTTTTTGTCACTCCCAATTTACTCAGAGTTTATTAGCCTTACATAAACGAAATTTGGCCCTTTTCATAATGAGAAGATGGCCCGCGCCCAGCAGTGGGAGTTTTGTTGTATAAACAGGGCTGATAAAAAAAGAAAAAAATGGCAGGTATACATGTTCCGTAAAACTCTACAAAATGCCGTAGTAAAATTTTGGTTAAGGTTTAAAAGTAAGGGTGGCATTCCATACATAATATAAGAAGGGATGTTTTTTTGCAATCCCGTCCATCGTGTGGGGTATTGTGGAATAAGTTTTTTAGAATAAGCCCAAGGTTTAATTGTATAATTTCCTTCACAGATGTGTGCACAAAACTATATATCTATATCCGCCAAACAAAAGTAAAAAAAAAATATCCTGCAAGTAAGGTAGTAGTTAAAAATATTTAGAAATCTCTGTGATTACCAACAACTTTTCGCGATATAGCGATCAATATTTAAAATACTTAAGTCGTTATAGTACAGAGGTAATTTTTTGCAAAGAGATCTAAATAAACAATACTCGCCAGAGGTTTTCTTTTAGATGAAAGCATTAGCTACGGACCCCATCATATGCGAATGCGTGTCTCGACATGGTCTTGGCTGTTGGCTACTTATTGAAGTAGGTATTTCTCGGAGGATTGGATTCTGCTGTATTTCTGGCAAAGACGTTATTGGTTTTAAAGACGTTAGCGACGTTAAAAGACGTTTTAAAGACGTTATTGGTTTCAAAGACATTATTGGTTTTGGCAAAGACGTTATTGGTTTTAAAGACGTTAACGACGTTGAAAGACGTTTTAAAGACGTTATTGGTTTCAAATACGTTATTGGTTTTTCTTGTGTATGTCTAGGTTTATTTGATGATCAAATGATAAACCTGTACGAAGATAACCTATGTTCAGTTTTTTTTTATTCGAAAATAGGCTTTCGCTTGACCGCTGATTCGCCTGGTGTTAGGCAATTGATGCGGTCTACGGTGGAGCGCGGCCGCCAAGAAGGAACATATTTACTCGCGATTTGAAAACACCCAGATTTTATCTATCCATTCAGGAAGCGTATTCCACATTTTGGCGGTACGCACAATAATATTGGCGCCAAAGCGTTTCGTTCGAGTCTAGCGTTTAGTTTGTAATATATGGAATATTCAAAAACTATGTCGCTTTTTCGTGCATCTTGCCGTCAGATAGAAAAAAGGGCAGGGGGGAATAAAATAATATACATACTTATACACTTACATACAGGTATGTCGTGGCCAAATACTATTAAATACCATTTATTAAATCAATTGAATGTTCAACATTCAAAGATATATTCATTGCCGTTTGAACATATTGTTTATTAATTCAGGGTGTCCATATAAATGTCACCCAAACATGATACATGATTAAACTATGTATGTATACATAGGTACATAGTTTAATCATGTCATGAAATAAACATTTAAACATCTAAAGATTTATGTTAATTATTAAGTCAAGCCGTTTCATGGAAATAATAAACTGTTTATTGTTACGTAGTGGTTTACTGATTATTTCATGCAATGCGATCATTTAATGAAATGGTGGACTTCATGGAATCTTTACACAACATCTAGCCGAGTTCTACAGCAACTCAAATCCGTAGTGATGAGAATAGGAGTGCTGAACAATGATGATACAATCTAGCCTATATCTCCGGGTTCTCAACTATCTCTGTACCAAATTTCATAACAATCGATTCAGCCGAACAAACAGAGTTATTTTCGATTTTATAAACCTACCTACCTATTAATAAGGATTCTTCAGGTTTCAGGGCTCGCATACCTACACCACGACCTGTGCAAGCGTTGTTGGATTATTGTTGACTTTTGGAATACATACTTATTGGATATTTCCTTGTGAATTTTAATTTACGCTGTTTACTTGATATTACGACGGTTCGAGTTCGATTTTTACTCGACTTCAAAAAGGAGGAGGTTATCAATTGGTAGCGTATATTTTTTATGTATGTACACGCATTACTCCATCATTCGTGAACCATTTTTTTTATTCTAAATTATATTTCATTAATATGTATTAAAAAAGATTGTGTCAACTAACGCCTGTTAAACAACATGTCATATTTTATTTTAACCGTTTGCTATTTGATTTTGGATATATTCATCATCATCATCTCAGTCATAAGTCCACTGCAGCTGTAAGCCTTCCCCATGGATTTTCAAAAATACCGATTGGAAGCGGCTTGCATCCAGGATCTTCTCGCCATTTGTATGAGGTCATTTGTCTATCTCGTGACTGGTTTTTCTACGCTGTGCTTGCTAGTGCATGGTCTCCACTGTGTATTTATTTGATTCTGTGTAAAGGATTCTGAATATAGGTAGATGATTACCGAAACCATATTAATAAGGAACAACTCACCGTCACACAAGTCACGGCAGTGACGGGCTACATTATTAATGAGGAACCAAAAGTGCAGCGTTGAAAAACCTGCATGATTCACGGAAAGCAATAAGGATGGGTCACACTTGAAGCGAAGGTGTCATTCTTAAGGTTTGATATTTAAAAGTCTGTAGTCCAACCATCGTCCGTCTCGCTCGCGCATACACACACATTTTGCTTGAAACTGTTATTGATTATCCTACGGATATTTTCATTTGATTGATTAAATAGTAGAGCTATTGCATTAATCATATAAATTGACTGAATTATGCTATAATTCTTTCTCATTATTTCATTCAATATCATTCCCGCTGACAGCATAGCCACAAACTGCAGATTGTTCTCGGAGCCAGCCTGTAGGCGTCGCGTGGTACCTTCGCGGCTACGCAGTGCTTTGACGCGCGCGCGCCGACTTTGACAAACGGTCCCATTGTTGACAAACCACTCGTGTCATTGCTTTGCATAATATGGAGGTAATCTTCTGTCATGTTTTGCAGACGTGTCAATTCAGAAACACTAACTTAATATATCTGGATGTTTTTTTTTACCAGACTGTGAATGAGGACAATGTTTTTCGCGTTTACCTATGTATGAATGCCTGCTTTCTTATACATACGTGTGTATATCTGTCTGTCAGACATATATGTATGTGTGGATGTACATACGTCTGACTGAGGTCAAACGACCTCATTCATACAAGTGGTAGGAAGACGCTGGATTTTGGCCAATTCCAACCGGTGTTTTTGAAAAACCATGAGGAATTACGCTTTCGCTACGCTTGACATGCAGTTGAGTGTATCTTTTCGCGAGAAATTATGCGCAAAGCCGCTGTGTTTATACCCGATTGCGTATGAAGGAGAGTAATGTTTTTCGAATGTATGTGTTTGTATGTGGTTAGGTATGTATGTATGTTTCTATATGACAGCCTACAGCCTAAACAGCTTGACCGATTTTGATGGACGAGGTGTCATTATATTCGTCTTCGCTTCTAGAGTGTCATAGGCTATATTTTTTTTTGTAATGATAATAATACATCTCTTACAAATAAATACTATTGCTTTATAGATGCTCTAACGAACTATTTCAATAAACAAGAGATTTTACTAGAATTATTATACCTAAAGAATGCGCATTTAAAATCTTTTACAGCGATTTTACGCATAATTTCTCACAAAAAACGTACACTCAACAGCGTATCAAGCGTAATGAAATCGTAAGTTAGACTGCAAAAACTGCTTTTCTGTAGTCGGGTATTTTGTTTTCTTTTAACATACTTGTTAAATGAGCATTTTTTATCTTTAGCAATCTGGAAGTACCCCCGTTCAAAGAAAAAATTATTTCCAAATCCAAAATGGATAGAGCCGAGACCATAGACACGGACATAAGCTATATTTTATTGAGTGTCTCCTTATTCTCTTTTTTAGCTCCTCGAATATTTGAGATCGTTGTCCGAGCATCGTTATTATCATCATCATTTTTAACACGCTTTTATTAGGTCGACCTGTAGATATGTAACTAAATATGTAATGAAATCTAAGGTAGGTACTTAACACGCTTTTATTAGGTCGACCTGTAGATATGTAACTAACTATGTAATGAAATCTAAGGTAGGTACTTAACTAATTTAACCATCTTCCAAGGATCGTAGCGTCATGAAAATTGGCAGCTGTATGTAGTTCTGATGACAATACAATAATATGTTACTGTCGAACTGATCTGATGATGGAGCCGGAAGATATGAACTAGAACTTCATGATGGAACATCGTATCATAGCTGTGTTTGGATTTGTTAGAACAGTCTTGTAATGAACTTTGACCACAATAATTTGTAGCGTGTTTTTTTAGTCTTTTATACTGTAATTATTCATAACTAAGCGGGTGAAACCGCGGGGCGATGTGAGTATATATACTTAGGTACTTTACTGTAGGCGTACTCGCCATGCGTCATCTCTGCACCGCAAACCATAGCAAACGATTCCCATGGTTCATACGAATGTATGCAAGATGTTGTCAATACTTATTTTTTTACATAGGGTATAGGTAACAGCGAGTTACCTATACCCTATACTTATAGGGTATAGGTAACTCGCTGTTACCGGGGCGTCTTGGCACGCGTAGAAATATATAACTGAATGGAAACTTACAATAAATTTCGTTAGGCCTCATGTCTTAGTGGTAGTACGACTGTCTTCTGAGCTGTAGGTCGTGGTTTCGATCCCCACCCAGGGCAAACATTTGTGTGATGAGCATGGATGTTTGTTCTCTGTCTGGGTGTTTTTATGTATTATAAGTATGTATTTACAACAAAAAAAAAAAATATATGTATTCTATCAACCATCTAGTTTCCATAGTACAAGTTTTGTTTAGTTTGGGCTAGATCTATCTCTGTGGGCTAGATGGTGTTGTGTGAAATGTCCACCAACATTTATATTTATTTAATAGACTTGCATACCCGTTGTCAAAAAATACTTAATTGTTTGTTTGTTATGAAAACCCACTACCAGTTGGCAGCGTACCCAGTATGCTACTGCATTGCGACGTTGAATGGCAATGATTATGCGTTGGGCCAGATACGCACCAGCATTTTGGTCGTCGTCGTTTTACTTACTCTTTATTTGTAGCATATCTAATAAACTTTATCATATGGGTTTTAAATATTTTTAAATAAAAACTATGGGTCACTCACGTCTGTTCGAGAGTGACGTGTGCGCTGCTCCTTTTAAAAAGACCGCCGAATGCGGTTGAAACTATAGTCGGATATTTCGGCTTAAAACAGACGTGAGTGACCCGTAGTTTTTATTTAAAAATGTGTGAAAACCACGTTAGGTTGCATAGTAAAATTTATCATATGGTTTTCTATATTTGATAGGTAAAATACGAAAATCTAAAATATCTCCATTGGTGTCACGTCGTCGTACGAATAGTTATACTTATATAACTTAAATAAAAAGATAAATAAATAGTTATTTATTTTCTCCCATTGATTCACTCTTGCATATACCTATTCATCGATCGCTAGGTTCCGAAGACGATATTTTGCGGTCTGTACCGTCAGGGTAAAAATAGAGGACCGTGCGAACGTTCAACTCTCGTGGCTGCACTAAGGCTTGTCGTCCATTGAAACGTCTTTGAGTCTTGGAGAACTAACCAGCGCTGGGCTAGCACTTGAACTGCGCTCGACTCACGCCCGACCTGCACACGACCAGTGCTGCAAGTATGGAGACACTATACAGACGTTAAACCATAGAAAAAAAGAAATATTTTTTTCTGTGCTTTAAGCTGATTCATACGGACACTATGTAGGTACGCTATCGGTGAAAAGCTCTTTAGACTGTGTCTGTGTGGGTATCGGTTAAATGGTTGCCTGGAAGAGATAGCTTTTGGCGATAAGGTCACCTGTTATTGCACTTGTTTTTGTAATGCTTGTTGTATAGTTATTATTAATTTTAAGGTGTCTACAATGACTACAATAAAGAGTTTATCTATCTAACAGATCAAAATAAAATATTACAAACATACAGGTCGAATTGATAACCTTCTTTTTTTTTGAAGTCGGTTAAAAATAGCAGGTTGGTGCAGCTTGGTGCATACCAAGGAGATAAAGTAGTGTTTTATATCATGGGCGACTATTGAATCCCGAGTGTGACGTAGGATTCTAGGGATTTAGGATTTTCTTGTATTTTTTTTATTTTGTGAGTAACCTGTCTGACAAATAGTTGTGCATAATTAATAGTTTGAAAAACTGAAACAATCGATTTTAAAATACGCAATTTCGTATGAATCGTCATCGTTGGATGACATATTTTTTTCCAGTTAAGTATTTCGTTTTAAAAACCAAAATACGGAACCGATTTTGATAAAATTTATGTGGGACCACCTCTGAAGTATGATACCTACCAAACGAAAAATTATCATCCAAATTAATTAATAATAATTGGTGAAGTAAACGCGTAACAAACAAAAAACATACAATCGAATTGAGAACCTCCTCCTTTTTGAAGCCGGTTAAAAATAACACATTTTTTTAAATACGAAATAAAAGTAATTAATAACGTGCTAAGTATCTTATTTATACTTATTTTCATCTTGAATAAACGTCGTCATTGGGTAACGCACCCAATAACATTGCCATCATTATCAAAGGCTTTACGGTTTATTCAGCCAACAGTGAGTGAAAACGCGGGTGTATCTAGTCCAGTACATCATAATGTCAGGTAAAGGTCGATTACGATACAACTCACGAATACCACAAATTTCTCATGGCCGTTAGTATTCTGGTACTTAAACTAATTTTACGATCTCCGGGTTCAGAATTGAAATGAAATAAATCACACCAGGTCCATAGACAAAAACATTGAAATTGATTGTGAATCCACTCACGCTCCTGACATAAAACATTAGTCGCGATATTAAGCTGTTTTACGAACCGCTGGCAGAATTACAAACAATAAAGCGAATGGTTTAGGTAATAATTAGCATTGCATAATTCGCGAACGAGGCGCCGCCGCTAGTGCGAGTAGGCGCCGGCGCCTGCGCACGTCGGAGTAACGACGTCTATACACTGTATTTTTCTTATTTTTTATTTTTCTACAAATTATTCAACTTGGAGCAAAAAAAAAACAAATGTGTGTGTATTGTACTATATAAAAAAAATGGCGGACTTTACATTTTATGACAATTAACATAATTCACCCGCACTTTCTGCACCACCCGCAATTTCACAAGCGAATGATATTTTGGCGGAGGCGCAGCTAATATGCAGATCAAAATAAATAACGACACACTACAATGTTTTATTCTTTCCTTTCTGGATTTTCAACTAGGTATGTAAAGATTGTAAAAAGACAAGATGGAGATTCTTGAGGTTTTTAATTTAGTATTAATATACTGGCCTTGTATCAAGCCAGCCCAGGCCTTTCGGCGGCTTAATAACTCTGAAACTAAGACTGGCCACTTAGTCTTTACGAACTTTTAGTTGGCAGTGGCTGAAAGTGGAAAACTGAAAATCGGGTGCCTTTGGATTAGATAGATCTTGCAACTATCTAAGCTTTTTTACATTTGATAGATCTACGATTGACCACCAACTCGCCTGATGTTAATCGACGGTGTGGCTGAGGATGGAGCTCGATCTAGAATATAATAGTAGGTACCTATTAACTCAAGCATCTATAAGTATTAGCAAGTTGAAGTGGCAGTGGGCAGGGTACATAGCACGTAGAACTGATGGACGATGGCGCTGAAAGGTTCTCGAGTGGAGACCACGCACCGGCAAGCGCGGCGTAGGAAGACCAGCCACGAGATGGACAGGTGACCTCATACAAGTGGCGGGAAGACATTGGATGCAGGCCGCTTCCAATCGGTCTTTTTGGAAATCCATGTGGGAGGCCTATGTCCAGCAGTGGACTTCTTATGGCTGTGATGATGATGAGGATGATTATCTTAAGCCTAGAAAATTTCAAAAGGCTCTCAAGAAACAGAGTTATAGGCAAATAATTCTAGTCCTGTGAAGAACGTCGATCGAAATCGGTGAGTACGGAATTTTGGCATTTCAATGAGAAATGGGAGGTAATATGCCGTTATATATAATAATATATAATATACGTTCTGTTAGTCTTGTAGTGAAAAGGTGAGGGTGGAATTAGGTGATTTGAAGCTCTTCCACACACTCGCCGAAATGAAATATATAGAATATAGACATACTCGTACATGCTTACGGGGCGATACTCGAATTTAAGTAGTTATTGCTTGCTGGTCAACCGATTCTAAAAGCCTGCAGCTGATACTTGGCTGCTCCGACAGGCTGCGACAGCGAAGGCCCAGTTCCAGCACGCCCGTTCGTTCAGGCCCAGAAAGTTGAACTCCTCTAATGATCTCTATTATCGTAAGTTACATTCTTCAAAATGATGAATGGGAATGTCAGAAATGACATGTGTCATTGCTGACATTCATGACCTCCACTTTTTAGCTTTACTTGAGTTAATTAACACTAAAGAAGATAAATTCTACCGAGAGGCAATCCACAGATATTACTCTCTACCGACATGCTGATCGGATTGTTTCACATGCAGAGAGAGCTTTAATTTTTTTTCCAGTACTATTATTTACTAACAAATAAATGTAAATAATAAATATGTCTGCATCTTCTAAACTTTAGAAAGACCGGTAGTTCAACTGAGTCCCTTCACATTTCTTCACTGTCATTATTACATTTCTGTTGCCCAAAACTAAAATCTCTTCCAAGAGTCGATGTCCACCATCCACCCGAAAAACATCGCGCGCGCAATCATAAAAAAAAACAAGCTTGTTAGGGTTCCGTAGCCAAATGGCAAAAAACGGAACCCTTATGGATTCATCATGTCTGTATGTCTGTCCGTCCGTATGTCACAGCCACTTTTTTCCGAAACCATAAGACCTATACTGTTGAAACTTGGTAAGTAGATGTATTCTGTGAACCGCTTTAAGATTTTCACACAAAAATAGAAAAAAAAAACAATAAATTTTAGGGGTTCCCCATACTTAGAACTGAAACTCAAATATTTTTTTTATGTAACCCATACATGTGGGGTATCTATGGATAGGTCTTCAAAAATGATATTGAGGTTTCTAATATTATTTTTTTCTAAAGTGAATAGTTTGCGCGAGAGACACTTCCAAAGTGGTAAAATGTCTCCCCCCCTTCCCCCTGTAATTTCTAAAATAAGAGAAAGATAAAACTAAAAAAAAATATATGATGTACATTACCATGCAAACTTCCACCGCAAATTGGTTTGAACGAGATCTAGTAAGTAGTTTTTTTAATACGTCATAAATCGTAAACCGCAATTTACCTTTCATTCAATCAACTCAAATATAAAAAAAATATGATTTCCCCATTTTATCTACTAGTTTGTACGGAACCCTCGGTGGGCGATTCTGACTCGCACTTGTCCGGTTTTTTTTTGTATTACCTACCTAGGTGAGGAGTGTAGCCCGTGCACTATTACAGACACACCTATCGTCTGTTACTATTTATCTTCGATGCCTCGTTACATCTGTCGGTATTCAAATAGCTGGTAATAATTAGGATTTGTCTCAGGAGGCGCCGACGGGCCACGTGGTCTGGCGCCCGCCGTATGCCGCGCTAATGCCGTCTCCGCACTATCGACCTTATCACGATACTATAAGCAACTGTTTTATCAGATAAGAAATTTACTGGCCTAGTAGATCAGTTGGTAGTATGTCTGCCTGCTATGCTGTAGGACGTGGGTTTGATCCCCACCCAGGTATGTATTTATTCTTTCAGTGATCTAGTCCCTTAGTGGTGCATCCACACATGCCACCGGCTTTACCGGCGGCCTGCGGTTTCGATTGCAATTTTTGCACTAGTGTTGTGCCTATCGTCGAAGTTAGTGGTATACGTTGGAGTGGAATATGTTAGACTACAATATAATATCGTGTAACGCAGTTGTGGTGTACATTATTATTCATAAAAAGAAACGCAAAAGAAAAAGAAGATATTGGGTTAGACCAAGTCTACAAAATAGGCCTAATGTTTCCCTGGTATTTGAATATTTAAGAATGGATGATCTAAACCGAAGAAATATTCATTCGAAATTTAACACCTTTCTAAGGATCTCTGAGTGATGAATTTGAAATATTACTGAATTTAACTGGACCACTTATATAAAACTGACACCACACATAAGTACTGTACTATCATCCCAATTAAATTCTGTCATTTTGTTATTTATAGTAAATTATGTTGTATTAATATGAAATATTTTCCGCACTACCACTCCGTGTCGACGCCGCAAGCGAACTGCCGCCGGCATCCAAAAGCCGCGCATGCCGCAGGTAAAGATGCGCGTCCCGGCGGCTAGGCCGGCGGCCATGGCCACCGGCCTAGCCGCCGGGCATGTGTGGATGCGCCATAGTAAAGGCTTTGGCTGGATGGTGTTGTGTGAAATGTCCACCAATATTTATAAAAAAAAATATTTATGATAATAAAAGAATAATGATAGGTTATCGCAAACATTGTGTTAAAAAGTTACTCGAGCTAGCTACAATGATAAAAATCTGTATAAAATTCGAATTTCCCGCTGCATGTCTGCCTTTGCCCGTTAGCAATCATAGGTGTGATAATTAAAAAAATGGAATTAGTTTTTAGTAATCTTAGGTTCAGTTTTAATCAGCGGAATAATTTGACGAAGAGCGGAATAATTTGAGTTATTTCCTCGTAACTTATGAATGTTAAGTAAAACTTCGTCATATTCATGGTGTGGCGTGTAGACAAGACATTAATAAATGATAGTTTCATTGTAAACTAATAATGAAATTATATTTTCAGTAATTCCGAGTGAACGTTAATAGCTTAATTTTTATTTTAAATTTCAAAGTTTCACTAACTCATCTTTACTGGTCACATTGTTTCTGCTTCAGACATTTTTATTATTCTTACCTAAATAAATTCAGTCTGAAACTGCATTGCAGCATAGCCTGATAACCTAACATTACTGGATCTTATCAGCATTTAGGTTAATTGCAGGCTATGTCGGTAGCTATAATATGTTGGTGGATACAGTATAATATAGTGTATACTTAAACTTTCTGTTTGGCAAATCCAGCAGAGTTCGTCTAAATATACGGTTAAAGTCGAGAGGAGCGCTCGTGTTTGATGTTCTTTGTGTTGATAATATTTAGATTTATGTGTTTGTTTGATGAATGATCTGTGAAGTACTAGTGTAGTGTTTTAGGACTAAACGTAGACGAGAGCTCAATTTTTATTGGTTTTCCTCGTGGGATATTCAGCGGAACTGCTTGGAAATTTATTGAAGGTATGTAGGTACTTGGCTTAATACACCATTGAAAATAAGCGTTGAGTATGTGTAGCTTACTTATTTTTTATCAGCCCTGTTTATACTAACTGTCCCACTGCTGGGCTAAGCTTATTATACTTACCTACTATTTGTCAGTCATTTTATTGATAGTATACCTAAGCTTACTTACATAAATTCACGCTTATTTTATTAACCGACTTCAAGTAGAGGAGGTAATCAATTTGACAAATTTTTGTGACATCTATGCTCACTTTGTTCACAATTTTTTTATGAATTTTCATAAAAAATATACTTCTAAGGAATACCTTTAAAAATGTATTTAACTTTCCTCCAGTAGTGGTTTACTAACCTGCTCCAATTATATGATTTACCTATATGCATAGAACGGGGGTACTTATTGATTAAATTAAAATATTTCAGTTTTTCGAAGTATAGGTACAAACTCTTACTAGGTACATACACTATCGAAGATCTTATGGCCATTTGAGGATTTTTAGAAAATATAGATCTATATCAAATAACTATAATTTTTTTACGGTGTGTCCAATTTATATTGGTGTAGAAGCGATTTTTAAAATGAATAAAACAATCTGTAAGATATGCCTTAACTGAACACCCGCCGTTTGCAATGTTGCGAATAGAAATATCAACATTCTACGCCAATAAAGAAGACATAAATAAAATGTTTCTCTTAATCATCAAGGCGAAACTGTTTAGATACGTACAGTGATTTTATGACGACAACTATAGATAACGAACCTTCAAATAATTAGTATATTTATTGAAATGAGACGGTAAGGTCGCGACTGGTGGATGGGCGGCGCGACAGCGGGCGGGCGTCGCGTCGCTGCCGGCGACGGCTGGGCGACGCCCGCGCCTTCCTCGTCGCGACATCCCGCTAGTTTCCGGTGTCGCTTGCGAACGTTATTTGTATTCTTATCACAGTTTCGTAAACACTGTAAAATAATAGGTATTCTATGTAGCAATCATTTTTGTAAGTCGTTTGCCTGAATCTCAAATAGATGTGCCAAAGACTGTTTTAAGTACTTACCACGTTTATCAATTAATCGACTCAAATAATTTTATAGTTTAAAAAACTGAAACAACCGTCTTCGATGTACGTTATTTTGTTTACTTGTAATGTTAGTAAGGATAATAATTAAACAAGGCGCTCAAGCGTTGAAGTAACTCTATTTTCTCTTTATACACATTGGATGAGGAGTAAGTAGGTTTTACTTTTCAAGCTCAAAAAATCCCTCACGATTGTAAACTTTTCAAAGAGACCTCTATTTACCCGCTCGTTTCTTTTTCAAGAATGACATTTGTCATTGAATGTCAAATGCTTCGTCGTCGCAGATTAGAAAATGTGTAGATGTTTATACGAAAAACCTCAACATTTGACACTTTTGTAAAGAAAACCGTGTCAGTGGAACTCTGCGATTCTATAATCTGACGCAGTCACTCAGGAATCCAATGAAAATATTTTTACTTTTAGAGATTACAGAGACTGTTTGTATATTTATTTATCGTTAGTAGTTGTTGGCGCCACTCAGTGACGCAACCTTTCCACCCATCACCTACCCTCATTTTCTTCTCATGAACTACGACGACCCAAGCCACGCTTGTATGAGTACAGCTCGCACTCGAGTCTGCGCCTAACCCCTGTGATCAGTCTCGGATGTGTTATTTTTTGTGCTAGCCTCCTTGATTGTGTCACCGCTATTTTTCTTTGTCGTTCCCTCGGCCTCCTGAGAGAACTACGACACCGCACAGGAAGCACCGTCTTGCTTCCCCGCGTCGCGATCGTTGTGACAACCGCATATGAAAATACTAAGCCACTGTTATCGAAAGGCCGCTATTGAGAAGAAAACACGCTGCTTGAACTGACGGCTCCATACCATCCAGAGCACTCGGACACGCAGCATTGCTTATCATCCCGGAACAGGTTAGTCGTTGTTCTTCTTCTCCCCCATTAAATGGACCGCATTCTGCTATAAATAATATATATATATATTTATGTATTTTTCGGTATCTAATAGCTTCGCTTATTTGTTGAAACGCTACCGTTCATTGCGCAACATCAGCCTAATAGTTCAAAATTAGTGCTTGTGATTGGGTCTGGCGCCAACTGATTTGTAAGAAGTGGTATACGCAAGTCAACAATGTGAGTTATCAATGACGTGAATAACTTGGCACACGATAATAGACTTTGTTTACATAGCGATAGAGCGGGCTTACATGCGGCGCTGAAAATCTAGCTACAAATGCTTGGAAATTACTTACATGTGATTCGCAACACATGGTAAGCTGAAAATTCAACAGCAAAGCAAATAAACACAAGGTTAGTGCACCACTGAAAACTTCACTATTAAAAATAATCGTAATTTATTTCGTACATAACTGCCATAGCCCGACAAACGTCTTGCATATTTGCAAATTCATTAAACAGTTTTCCCAAATTTTCAGGGCAACTTTACTATGTTGTCTTAATTCCTAGTACATATCGTGAAACATAAGTGTTTGAAAAAAGAAAACATGAATCCACCAATGCCTCGTGTTCTTCAGCTTTACGCAGGTATAACATACTGAACACGTTATCAATCTGGAAGCTTTTTGTGCCTGTACGGGAGAACTTTACGAAGGTACGGAAGTCTCTCGGAAGAAGCCCGTATCAAAATCTTCGCACTGTATTATTTAAATCAATTGCAGACTTAAATTATCATTATCATTTTAGCCACAAGGAGTCACTCCCTCCATAGCCCATATACATCAATCAAACAATAACACTTTATTGACACCTTATAAAGTAATAAGACAATAAACAAATTAGAAAATGGCACAAAAGGCGGTCTTATCGCTAAAAGAGATCTCTGCCAGACGACCTTGGGATGTGTTGGTAAAAGTATGTATATATAAGTAGATAAAAAATATATATAAGTATATAAACATCCATAGGCCATAGGTCTTCCTCATGGATTTTCAGTAATATCTGTTGAAAGCGGCTTGTACCACTAGCGTCTTCCTGTCACCTGTATGAGATCGTTGGCCTCCTTCTGGCTGATGATGTGCGCTGATGCGTGTTCTCCACTCGAGAGCTTCACTCCGGCCCTATGTGATCTCGTTTTTCAACAGTAAGTGCAGCCGTCCTTTATCGGAAATAATCAACATACAAGACTAAAAACCAAACCAACCACCATCAAGTAGAGACCACGCACCGATACGCGCAGTATAGGAAGACCAGCAACAAGATAGATAAACTCTTTATTGTACATCAAATGAACAAATACAAAGATTACAGAAATAAATACAAGACTAGTGTGACAATAGGCGGCCTTATCGCTAAAAGCGATCTCTCAAGTTGGTGAGAAGATCTCATAATAGTTGCAGGAAGACGCCCACAAATGGTCTTGTTGGAAATCCCGGGGGAGGTGGACTAGTGGACTTCTTGATGATGATGATGATAGATAACACCAAACAACTGATAAACAAAGCGATTGAAAGTTGACAAAGTGGGTCAAATAAAACTCATAATAATAACATGTGCTGAGTCTTATAGCTTGACATTTTCCTCGCAGAATTAGGTCTAACGTGACTCTAACAAATACTTAGAACCTAAAGATATAATCTTAGTGTCTTGTGACTTGTCCTAGGTATTATATTTATTAGACTGTAATTGCAGCGGACTATGTAATCAATCAATTAAACCTATGTTATCATTATGAAGGCAAAAGATTCCTTCCTTAGTATAATTTACTTTGAGAAATAACGTATTTTTTATGGTCGATAAGCTAGATATATACAATAACAACATATTTATACATCGTACATATAACATATATATACGATAACAACTAGCAGCGCCCCGTGATGTCACCCGCGTAGTGATGAAATACGGTGATGGTGATGACTATAAAATATAGCATATGCCCTTCACCAGGTCCTAAAGAATCTCTATGCCAAATTTAATAACGATTGGTTCAGCTGTTTAACCGTGACGAGGTAACAGAGAGACATACGATATACAGAGTTACTTGCGCTTTTATAATAAGTATATATACGTTAGGATAATAATGTTGCGTGATGGCGAGGTCCAAAGATGGTAACCAATTCGGAATGGTAACTTGGCTACTGAAATTTATTTATTTATTTTATTTCTTAAACACAATACAAATTATATTCAATTACACTTTAACAATAATATTTACTATAAGTAATCTGAGCTGGAATAATAATTCAAAATATGTGTATAAAACAAAACAAACAATACATACCGAGCAAGTAGGGAGAAGGTACCAATTTGCAAAGCTTAGCTTATAAAGTTTTGCTTTGCAAATTAACACCTTGATATGTTACAATATATGTATATCAATTAGGTGTTTAATGACAGATTTTCAACTTGATAGTGGTGCGGTTGTCGGTTACTAGTAAATAATACCTACCTACTATAACCACGGCGGTATGGTTTCTCCAACAGCAAAAAGAGAAGTAAGTGCATTGTTTGGATACGAACCTGCATCCTCTAATACGGTAGTTGAAAGCGTAACCGACATTGAAGTTATCACCGCCTCAAAATTTGTTGAAATTAATGGCACTCGGCACGCATAATAATTTATGCTTGATGAGTCCGAATATAGTCTAGTAAAAATAAGATTTGTGACAACATAAAACACAACTAAGTATATTGTTATTTAAATGAATGTACTGGTGTTTTGAAATACATTTGACACAATTTCATAATGATATTAAAAGCTAATTTTGTTACCTTTACACGCTCAAACGGCTGAATCGATCATTATGAAAATTAGTATAGAGATAGCTTTGGACCTGGAAACGGACATAAGCTACTTATCATCATCATAATCATCACCGTTTTTCATAACTACGTGAGTGAAACCGCGGAACGCAGCTAGTCTATAAATCGGGGATTATTGTTGATCTATGATTTTTAGTTATTTTCCTATCATAATTTCAAAGAATCCCCCCAGTTGAAAATACTGTGATGTGCTCCATACAAACGGATTTATTTTTACTAGACTAATAGTTCGCGAGAGGAGTCCACGCATTGGCGCAAGCAGCGTAGGAAAACCAGCCACAATGTAGACAGACGACCTCATACAAGTGGGAGGAAGATGCAACGAGTCTATAGAAATCCATGGCGTAGTATCCATGTCCAACAGTGCACTTTTTGTGGCTGAGATGATAATGACGAAGTGCTTCTATAACAATAGCTTTTACCCAAAGTGTAAAACGGGGCCCTATTACTAAGACTCCGCTGTCTGTCTATCTGTCCGTCCGTCTGTTACCAGGCTGTATCTCATGAACCGTGATAGTCAGACAGTTAAAACTTTTACAGATGATGTATTTCTGTTGCCGCTATAACAACAAATACAAAAAAACAGAATAAAATAAATATATAAGGGGGCACCCATACAACAAACGTGTTTTTTTTTCCATTTTTTGTAGATAATGGTATGGAACCCTTCGTGCGCGAGCCCGACTCGCATTTGGCCGATTTTTTAACACACCTAGACAGATATTTTGTATAGATTATAACGCCAATTATTATGATTGGAAGAAATTATATTTATTTACATACTAGGAAACGCACTGTTGCATGTGTAGATACTATAATTTCGATGTACTCGCTTTAGATGATTCCTCTAATAAAATTGCAGTTTCCGTTGATTACTCAGTCCGTAGATGTACGGAAAATATCGCTTATCTACACTTTCAATTACGTTCAATCACAACTGGTTTTATACTATTCTCTATTATATACCTACAAAATAAGTAGAAAGTTTAAAAGAACACACATTTAGCATTATTTATGTACCAATGTTACAAAAAACGTTACAAAAAAATCCTAGGATGAATCCCCTAATAAAATTACTAGGTATAGCGCAGATACTTGTACTTGATAGTTTCTAAATAACTTATCTTGATAGTAAGTTTCTAAGGTGTGTACGATAAAGAGTTTATCTATCTATCTACTTCTTGATAACAAATTAATTTGGGAGAACTACATTAGCAATGGTGTCGCCTATACCTTTTTTCTGATATTTATGTTTATCATACCACATGTCCTAGCGAATAACCATGTTATTGTATATTCTTATAAGATAAAGAGTGACCTACAATCTTGGAATTTTCAAGGCTAAAGAAAATAGACAGATATTCTAGATCGACGAGCTCCATCCTTGGCCACACCGTCGCTTACCATCAGGCAAGTTGGTGGTCGATCGTAAATTCACCACACAAAAGAATACAAAAAGTAACTAGTAAGTTCTTCTACACAAAGCAGTTATTTCAGCTCAACAAGATAATCTTACTGCGATAACGCAATCTGCTATGTCCAAATTAAACGAGATGGAGAATTATGTACAGTAAAAGTCGAGTCACTCCGGAGCATAAAGTACGTAAAGAAGGTTATCGTGTTCAGCTATTATAAACGAAACGCAAAGCTTGATTCAGTCCTGCCAATGTGAAGATTGTGCAGCTTCTGAAGGTAAAGAAGAAAAAAATTGAAGAAGCTGGACTTCTTCTTAATGCCGAGTATCCTATTTTTGGAGCTACACCTGACGGGCTTACTGAAAATTACACAGTATAGGTGAAATGTCCTTCAACAGAAGCTACCATCTTTCCTATGTGAAAAACAATAAAATAACACCAAAATGTTGGACACAAATACAACTTCAAATGTTTTTTAGCGAAAAGAAAATGGCACTTTTCTGTACAGCACACCCAAGCTTTGAAAAATCAAAAGAAGTAGATATTTATAATGTGCCATATGATAACAGCATTGTGTCTGTTATGAATGCTGCAAAGAAATTCTGGATAGATGCTGTATTTCCAAAATTAAAAGATATAAATATTTACTTAAACATATTTTTTTCTAAAACTTTTTTGTACTTAAATGAAAAAAATATAATTCTAAGCTAAACACTATTTTTTATTAAATTCTAAGCTAAATACTATTTTTTATTCAATTTTAATTAAAGGTGATTGTAAATTGACAAGCGCACAAAATGATTATGCTATAGTCTACATGGGGAATTAGAAAATGATCAACACAGGCATGTGGCTTTAGAAAAGCAAATTTGCGCAGTCTTCTAATCACTATTTCAATACGAATTCCATATATAATTATAATTGAAAGCCAGCGACGAACAAGTACGACCAGTGACAGACAGGAATGACGTCATCTGAACTATGACAACCTACTAATCATAACTAAAACAGCCGTTTTCGCGCGAATATTTAAACTGCCAATTTAAAATCGCATTTGTTCCTATAAATTACAACGCTTTAATTTTTTAATATATTTGTGGTCTATTCTACATGGAATTCTTTGAAATGAAAACAAAAATAAAAATATTGCATGTTCCCAATTGAAAAATCTGTTGATTTTTGGGTATTGTACTACGGTTGTTTTTTATATTTTTATTATTGGAAACTTTAGCTTGACCACCGATCCCGCTAGTTTTGACCGACGTTTACGGTCTACGATGGAGCGCGCTTGTTTAGAAAAACTCTATTTTACTTGCGATTGTGACGTCCTGATACTTAATGTAGGTATAATAATGTCAATCAAAGAAAATCTGTTCAGGTAGCGTATGCTGTAATTTTTGAAGTTCGTACGTTAAAAATAACAACAAAGCGCTCTGTTTTGTCAAATAATGTAGATTCAAAACAATTTCTTTCTATTATCACGCAGTAGGTGTGAAAAGTAGAGTATGTACCACGGGGATAAAGGTGTTTTTGTCTTGGGGGACCTTGAATCCCTCGTTACATTAATCCTTACGTTACGTTAATCCTAGAATCCTACGTTACACTCTGGATTCAATATGTCGCCCGTGACATAAAACACTACTTTATCCCCTTGGTACATAATCTACTATTAAATGCATAACGTTAGAATAGGTTTCTGACTAAAATAATGACGTCATGCTAGAAGGACAAACTTGTATATACAATAATGAACTTTAAATGCAGAACGTTAGAATAGGTTTCTGACTGTCCGTCTTACGATCTGACGATCTGACGCGAGTTTAATTTTTTTTACCCATCCCAAATAGGTATGTACATGTAAAAAAACAGTAGGTACTGAATTCTAAAACGCAAAAAGCTAAGCCTTTACATAAATCTAATAAGATAAATAATTATTTAACGTGTTTGTTGTAGCGCGTTTGTCTTCATAGGTTTGGGCGGTCATGATGATGACAAAATATAGTCCTAGACCTTCTCCAGCTCCTAAAGAATCCTCGTATTAAATTTTGCAACGTTTGGTTTAGTTTTTTAGCCGTGAAAAGGGAACAAACAGACAGGATTATTTTCGCTTTTATAATATTAGTTAGGATTAGTAAAATAATTTACAATAGTTGGAGTCTCATTATTTTGTACTGTTTTTATTGTTAAAATAAAAAAAAAGCTAAGTAATCGTATTAAAAAATAAAACACATTGAAATCGGGTAACGTTTAGGAATAGAAAACTTTTGTCTATTGTTGTATAGAAAAATGCGCGATGTTACGATGGTATTTGTGCGCAACATAAATGACATCACCGTCCAATTTTCCTTTACAGACAAAAAAGGTACAAAAAAGCGACTTAATTTTAGTTATAATGACAACACGTAATTGAAATAAGATCACCGGTGATGTAATGTTAAAGTACATACTTAATAAATGTACATATTTGTTTCATTGACGTCTATTTTAATTAATAACTTTATTACTTGTCATTTCAAAAACAAGGGATTAGTGAATAACTAATTAATTAATACGTTTCATAAACCTAAAAATAAATGATTTTGTCACATATAATATACGTATACATTATATACATGTCGCTGAAGATTTAAATTTATTAAATAATATTACATATATGTATTCTGTAAGTCTGTATGACGGAGTTAAAAAAATATTTTGGAACCCTCGGTCTATACGAAAAATATCGAGGAAAACCTTTTTTCAAAATATTTCACCTATCTAAATACACTAAATGATTTTAATGATTTTAAATACAATAAATGATTTTAATTTTAATTAAAATCAATTTTGTCTGTGATTTTATATGTTTCAAAATGTTGTGATCCGCGAGAGAGATAGCTGCGCGCTTTGAGTACAGATTTTTGCAGTCTAACTTACAATTACATTACGCTTGATATGCTGTTGAGTGTGCGTTTTTGTGAGAAAGTATGCGTAAAGTCTGTTTTAAAGGTTATAGCTAGCAAATTCACCTATTTACTGCGAAAAAGCGCATTTTTCATTTTTGCGAAAGTTTTATTGTCATTAAAAATAAAACAACGTAGCCCATGATACATAGTTAGGGAGCGAAGACGAATCTAACGACACCTCGAACATCAAAATAGTTTAAGCTATAGGTGATCATATAGAAACATATATATACCTATATACATACCCAAATACATACAAACATATAAACATTCGAAAACCATAACCCTCCTTCTTGCGCAGTCAGTTAAAAAGACAATTTTGCCTTCTGGGAAGTAAATTCCCTTAGATATATACAGAAAATATTTGAAATTACAAATATTCATGCTACACGTGTAAATTATTTATTATTATTATACACATATTTATATACTAATCTTAAGCCTAAGTTTTTACAATATTTATGTAAAAATCAATAAAACAATTAATTATATATTATTTACAAATAAAACCATAACAAAAGTATATTTATATAACTTCTTATAAAACAAATACACCCTCCAATATTCCACCGTGCGGTAGGGTTCCCAGAACACTGGCAGCGTTTCCTCGTTGTATAGCTAAACTTAGCCTTTGAGCAAAATACGCGCCAGCTCTGGGATCCCCCGAGGCGAGAACGAGCCGTTTTGACAAATCTTTATAAAATATTTTTGCGTCGGACGACCACGGACCCAGCGTTTCCACAGCCAGCGCAACAAACACGTGGTGAGAAGAAATATTTGAGTATTTCCTGTGTTTCAATAGTTGCGCTTGTTCTGCCGCGGCGCCGACATTGCGAGCGGAACTGCCGACGTGTGATGGTGCCAAAGTATCTACGCAGGTGGCGTCCCACACCAAAGTCCGGCCGAGACACCACGGGACCAAGGTGGCACCATCTGGTCGCTTCCCATCGTCTCTCGACATGCCGCTCGGCTCCAATGTCGACGGCACGGAAGCTGTGGAGAGTGCCCGCCTAACTAAATCATTAATAGCCCAATGACGAAAAAGTCTGCCGGCACTCTTAACACATGAAAGTCCGTGATGTCCAAAACGGTCCACTGCTCGTCCGCACTGACAAATATGAGACTCGCACAGCTTTGCACCTACACGTAAACCTACAGCTACGCGTAGACAGCTGGGGTCGAGGACAGTGGCTAAATTGTCAGAGGGGAGAGCACGGAGCCAATGGCTCGACTCTGCCTCTGACACGGCCAAAAGACGCGCTCGGTCCGTCTCAAATATTCATAGATTTATCGCATATTTTGTTTATTGCAACCAGGCATGCAACCAGGCGCTGGACTCGGGAAGAGTGGCGGCGTTAACTCTAGCCGGCTCGGCCTATTGGCGCTTGCTTAATAGTTGCGACAAATCGTTTTTTGACAATTATGTTGACCCAGCCTCTCTGTATCTTTAGATTCTAAAGCTGATCCGTGTCTCCCGTTAGGTTTCTCACATGTATTTGGTCGGATGCCTTAGTGTGGGGTAAAACTTAGTACCTACTATGCATTTATACTATTAAAATAGCCTGTAAAAAGTGTTTTTCGTAGCTGGTCTTGAAATTACAGCTAAAGATAGTTTTTTTAAACATTATGTCTCAATTTCTATGCGATTTTTTTTTTAAATCCCACGCCGCCGGCGTCGCGCCGCCGCCGACGAAATTATGCCGGTGCGCCGCCGCCGACTGATTTTTAACGCGGCGCGCACCTCTAGGCCGAGGATGGAGCTCATCGATCTAGAAGATATCTGTTCACTCTAGCCTTGAAAATTCCAAGATTGTAGGTCTCGGGAAATAGAAATCTTAGTAATCAAATCTTTAAATCTTGTCTTTCATACTCGTATATAGTATTGGACAGCAAAAAATCGTCCTATCGGAATTATCAAAGGCATAACGACCGCCTAGTGACATAATTACAATGAGTAATACTAGAAAACATTCCACCGAGCTACACAGCTCTAATTATGATTTATTTCCACTAATAGCCGTGATATAAGGTTACAGCGCGAGTTGGACCGTGACGCACATGTGTTGGGAAAATGTACGGGATTCGTGAACATAAATATGGGAGAGTACCTACATAGTCGGTCTAAATACCATTAGTCATGATGTTTTAATTTGCAAGTAATAATAAATAATGTGTAGTGTTAGGACTCTAAAAAATTTTATATCCGCTACGTATTGATAACCTCCTCCTTTCTTGAAGTCGGTTGAATGCAGGTGTTTCAAACCGTTCGTACAACTTGTAATTTGTTAAAAGTAGATAGATAATTAAAAACCACATGATAACAAAATTACAGGAAGATAACATTTAGTACTTAGGGCTAGATTTTAATTGGTGGCCTTATCGTTTAGAACGATCTCACCCAGGCAACTATGCAAGGACAGGAATCGTGTGTTAAAAAATAGTGGCCTCTAAAGAAAAACGAATAACTAAGTAAGATTAATTAGTAAACATAATATTGTGTATCTACAAATTAATATTTTATTTACAGTTTTCTTCTATTTAAATATTAAAAGTCTTGTAGAGAAAAATGCGGGCCCTAATGATGTTTTCTGAGTTAAAGTGTGGTAAAAAAATTATTAGAACACTAAATGAGGTCAGAAAAAATCACACCAATAGAAGCAATAAATTGTTATCACAGCACATGTTTTTTTGCTGTCATTTGTCTAAGCATGTTAAAAGACAGATAAATAAACTTCGCTGTTCTATCCGCATCTAAGAATTTATTGCTGACAATTTCAATTCATGAATTTTCAACACGTTGTTTAGGGTTCCGTACCCAAAGGGTAAAACGGGATCCTATTACTAAGACTCCGCTGTCTGTCTGTCCGTCCATCTGTCACCAGGCTGTATCTCATGAACCGTGATAGTTAGACATTGAAATTTTCACAGATGATGAGTTTCTGTTGCCGCTATAACAACAAATACTAAAAAACAGAATAAAAAAAAATATTTAAGGGGCTCTCATACAACAAACGTATTTTTTTTTGCTCGTGTTAACTCGATATTGATAACGGCAACAGGTAGACGCTTGGAATATTCACAGAATATTGAGTTACATTATTCACTTTAAAATAAAAAATTAAATTAAAATAAAATTAATATTTAAGGGGGGCTCCGATACAACAATTTTTTTGTCGTTTTTATAGATAATGGTACAGAATCCTTCGTGCGCGAGTCTGACTTGCCCTTGGCCGGTTTTTTATTAAGTAGAACTCATAGCATTCAATTCGATGCGCATAATCCAAGCGCGAGAAAACCAAAGATGTGGTCTCAGATAACTCAGGCATTTGCCATTTAATTGATTATTGAGTGGTTATGCATAAAATTAGTATAATGTGTGGATTGTTTATTATTACAAATTGCTACGGGCGATCACGGAGCAACAATGTTGACATCATTTTGTAGGTAATATTATGAGCCTTGTCATCATTTCATCACTGTGTGATGTATTAGGAAGTACCGTGACCATTACTGGTGTGTTCGATAAGAACCAGGATAATTAGGTACCTACGTATGTTGGGAAATCCTTATCCTCATGGTCGGACGATATACCTAATGTCTGATGAATTTGCAAGAGTGGACCTTGGAGACGGACACAGGCTACATTTTATCATCTCCATCACGGTTCACCATCATCATCGTTTCTCACTACGTCATCACTACGGGGGTGAAACCGCGGGGTACAGCTAGTAAATAATATCTGCTTAGATTATGAGTCGCTATGTCGAAAATATGGAAAAGCTCTTGTCGCAGCATTATTTTATTTTTAAGGTTTCGTACATCAAAAGGAAAACCGGAGCCCTTATAGGATCATTTTGTTTTCCGTCTGTCCGTTTGTCAAGAGGTTCTCGGGAACGCGTGGAGGTATAGAGTTGAAATTAAAACTATAAACGCAGATCTGTAGTCCCTTGTAGTTGTGAACAAATCAAACTTCTCGCTTATCGTAACAAAAAGTAACACCCTTATTATGTCGCAAAAAAAAGGTATATTTCGATACTCTCAAATGAATCAAAACCCATAGGGTATTTGCGGTTGAACTAGAACTATGAAATTTGGCAAGAAGCATTGTGTTATAGAACACATAAAGGAAAAAAAACGAAATTTAATAACAAAAACAATGAACTTCAAAATTTCGGCCAGATCAGGGCTAATTACTTATTAAAATGTGTTGAATATCTATGAATGTTTGTAACTTCACATTTTTTTAATATAATATAAAATAAATAATTATTATAGTAAAAACTGAAACTACAGACTTCAAAATACGCAAATTCGTTTATTTGAACAACATTTTTCCTGTTAATTTGTTTTAAAAAACCTAACGGATTTTGATGAAATTTCTGTGGGCCCAATCTGAAAGTAAAAGTTTTTTTTTATTATGATTAACAAACATTAGAAAAAAAATACAACCGAATTATAAGCCTCTTTCTTCTTTGAAGTCATTAAAAATTGCCGACGAACATTGAAATCAGTTAGAGAATTTAAAAATAAGTTAAAGAACATAGGTAAGTACATACTTACACACAATAAAAGCATTACCTATATTATTGCGCAATCTTGCAGTTGAATTATGAACCTTCTCTATGAAAATACGCGTATACTTAGCATTTGACATGGTAAATTAAAATTCCGTGGTCAAACATTCCCAAGGAGTGCTGGGCACGTAGGGTCACCGTGTAGGTACTAAGCTATCGAGACTAGTGAATGGCAAATCAATATTTTGTGCATTTTAAATTAATCACAGTCCATTTGTTACATATTTTGATGTCAGTTTGTAAGCTGGTGACATATTTCGATGTCGAACCATTTGTTTGTAGCAATTTGTAATATTGTCAATGATATAGTGTTTCAGGAATAGCCTGGACTAATGAATTTACTGCTTGAGGTTTCTAGTTATTGGATAACTTCTATCAGTATGCTTCGGTCTAGTTTGCGTTTAATTAATAGTTTGTGTTACACATTTGACTTTAACAACGTATTGATTTCAACTTGACAGCAATCAATTGATTTTTTGCAGCAATAACAATTCATTGGACAGCTGTCAAATAACAGATTATTTTTTAGATTTCCGTCGCGCGGTTAGCGTAAATAGTCAAGTATCATTAAATGATACTTGACTTTAATCATGCCTCGATAAAAAAAATATCAAGGCATAATTAGGGCTTGACCATTACGGTTTACTTGAATTTCGCTGTGAATAGGAATTTACTAACATTATTACAGCAGCGGTTGTCCCTTCAAAGATGGTACCTTGCAGTATGAAACTAATAAATAGACAATATCATGACAAAGCTGTATTCTAAGGCTGTATTGTATAGTTTCTTGAATGTCTACAATTTTAATGTTTATATTGAATAAAGAGATCAAGAGAACCTGATATCAAAGATATACCACATTGTATAATTTGGTATATATTATTTGTTATCAGGTAACATACCATATGAGTAATAAGTCATATTTTTCACCTACTTTTCTTACGCATGCGCATACGGTTCTTCGTGACATATATCTAGTGTTTTAAAATTGTATTAATCCAGGAAGGAAGGACGCCGTTTTAAACTACAAATAGCAGTTCTTCCACTCATAATATTTCAGGTTCATGCACGCTAGACATATTTGCAGGCATACGCGCTGGGTTTTTTTTTTTTTTATACACTATAGATCTACGATTGTCCACCAACTCGCCTGATGTTAAGCGACGGTGTGGCCGAGGATGGAGCTCGTCGATCTAGAAGATATCTATTCACTCTAGCCTTGAAAATTCCAAGATTGTAGGTCTCAGGAAACAGAGAATATTATTTATTGATTGATTGATTAATATTTTAGATGAGTGTAATCCCTTCAGATTGAAGTTATTGAAGTTTTCTTTTTGCCTCAAATTATGGTCAGTGATGTTATGAACGTGACTGACACTTACTACGTAAGGTGTGCGTGTGAGGGCAGAAGGCATTAAGTGTAAGTGTGTAAAGAAGAGTGAACGACAGAATGTCGACAGAGTCACAAGCCGTGATTGCCGTCTTATCTTTATTCTCGTTTTTGCATATGATTGGTACACTGTTATCGCTGTATCTTCGTAATTTTTCATCCAATTGTGATATTTTTTTCACAGGAATGATTGGATTATCGATCGCTTTAAATCTGCATTATAGATAAATAAAACCGGGCAAGTGCGGCACACTCGCCCACCGAGAGTTCCGTACAAACTAGTAGATAAGAGGGGGAAATCATATATTTTTTATATTTTCCTTCATAAACCGAAAAATATACATCGTAAAAATATTTAAAACCCTGTTTTAGCTTATGCTAATGAAGCTCTTTCATATGATACCCCACATGATACGGTTAAAGAACTTCAAAATTTGGACCCTCATCCCGTTGGGGTTCCATAAGGGTTCCGTTTTTTCCTTTTGAGGTACGGAACCCTAAAAATGTGCAGGAGTAGAATATTCTACTTAATATTTATCCTCTATACTCCTGACCTATAGATATAAAAATACGTGTGGCACTCGGAAACTGCCGCGGTAAAGCTATTGCATAATAGCTTTACGCGCGGTGTGTTAGGTTATTTTCGTTACGGAATTTCTGGATTCGGTCTCCACGCTCAAGGCCCGCGATAGAAGCTATGCAATAGCTTAAAAACAAAACAAAAAAAACTTAACATCGTTAGGTCCGCAATAAAAGCTTATTAGTCATAATATGTTATCCAGTTAAGTTGTTACACTAATAATTTAATCGTAAGTCATAGAATTTTGTCACCTGAGTTAACTCAATCAAGAGCACTTCGGCACGTTTCTGTACCTAACCGTGTATTTATAATAAATTACTTTATAACATTTGCATAGAGTATCTGTGGAACTGATTTATGTGGTGTATAGGGTATAGAATTAAACTGTTTAAAATCTTTAGTTTTTGTCTCTGAAACGGCTTTATTACGGTGATCTGTGCTAAGCCGAAAAAATCATTACACCTATCTTATAAACAATTAATTTTACTACACACACATTTTTTTTTAAATTTGCGAAAATAGCAATTTTCTCTTACATTTTGCCAAAATCAAAATTTTTTGATTGGGCGAATTCTGTGATTTTTTGTCAACGAATTATATTTTTTTTAAGGAATTGCTTATTTTCAATCCTGTAAACTATTTGATAGCCATTTTTTTTAAACAATGCACTGTGCCGCGAGAACTATTTGTGATTAAGAAGGTATGTATTGGGAAAATCTTTGATGGTATCAACGGGGGATCTTTGGTGGCGTCAGTCCTCAAAAACGTCCGAGCTCAATGAGGTCTAATTAGACCCTTTACACGAATAAAATAATTTCGATATTCAAAATAATTAGAAGCGGCAAAATAGATGCCTCTAGACTTCTCAATCTAAATTAGACTTTCGCGTGGCGATATAGAGTCAAAATATTTAAAAGTAAATAAATATTTTATAATTTTAGTAAATATTTTTTTAAATAAGCAAAAGGCCAAATGGTCTTCTGCGTTCTTGGCCATTACGTCGATCCCCCCAGGACACTATATTCGTGAATTTTGTTTTAAACTTTACGTCCACATGATAGAAAGATATTGGGGAAAGTGGTAATTTTGGTTAAGTAGTCATTTTGGGAAAGTGGAATAGAATATAATAGAATAGAATAACTTTATTGTACATCCATACAGAGTAACTTAAAGTGGACTATGTGATTCGAATCGATGTCGTAGCGTCATTTTACTTAGAATAGAATAGAATAACTTTATTGTACATCCATACAGAGTATAACTTAAAGTGGACTATGTGATTCGAATCGATCTCGTAGCGCCATTTTACTTTTAAGTATTACCTATATGAAAATCGCGTAATTTGCTATCAAAAGATCGCGCGACAACGCCAGACCACATGATATAGTGGCAGCAAGATACTGGATGCAAATCGCTTCCAAATTGTCTTTTTGGAAATCTATGGAGTAGGCCTATGTCCAGCAATGGACTTCTTGTGGGTGGGTGAGTGATGAAAGAAAGATAAATAAATAAATAAATAAATAAATATTTGTGGACATTTCACACAACACCATCTAGCCCAAACTAAGCAAAGCTTGTACTATGGAACTAGATGGCTGATAGAATACATATATACTTTTTTTTTTTGTAAATATATACATATGATACATAGAAACACCCAGACACAGAACAAACATCCATGCTCATCACACAAATGTTTGCCCTGGGTGGGGATTGAACCCACGATCTTTCAGTTCAGCAGGTAGACGTAAACACACTACCAACTGAGCCACAAGGCCAGTAGATCTCAGTATACTCACCGAGACTGCGTTATCTAAGTGCGATAAATTCAGGAGCAGTCAGAAAACGGGTCTTCAAATTACATTGCATTTGGATTCATCATCATCACCATCTCAGATACAAGAAATCCACTGTTGAACTTAGCCTCCCAACTCCCATGGATTTCAAAAAAGACCAGTTGAAAGCTGCTTGCATCCACCATCTTCCTGATGTATGAGGAATTAAAAATTAATTAATCAATTAATTCAATTTCACATTTAGGCACAGGCAAGTAATACGTAGAAACATTACGCACCTAAGCTGTTGCCATAGGCTGAATATTAGGTACATTACAAAACAGCTTGCTAAACATACCTAATAGTGGTTATGCCATACTTTATTCTATTGTGATGTCCACTATAGTCATCCTGATACGTTACCAATTGTAATTCGATCTCGATAAGGTGAATTGTTGAGTTAGTATTTGTCTACATAACATCAGAAAACTGTGTTCATGGTAGGGTTCCGTAGCTAAATAATGCTATAAAATATAATTATAAGCTTAGAAAACTCAAAACCCCCGACCTGAACCGACCGACAAACGCTGAAACGTTATTGATGAAACAAATTAAAACTAGCTATTAAATCACAGAGTATTTAAATTATGTTTTATTGAAAGTTTTTGATATGATTTACGGTCTACGATATCCCACTTCAATAATGCGATGGGGTTGAAAAAACCTCATCTTTTCCTTACATAAGTGAAAAATAAGGGTGGCACTCTTCATCACATGTATGATTGAATTGCTCGGTTTATTACTAATGAACACACTAAATTATACGTACACACATAGAGAATATAAAACTACAAGTAAATCCGCGAGACGCGCTAGTTCTGACTAATGATTATTTGATCGGCTGGCAACCACCCAGCCATTGTCCAGGCTGATAGCCGACAGAGATAAGCGGCATGAGATCACTCGCTGATATAACATACGTACTCTTGTACTCTAGTGCAGTTTTTTTTGGCAGTAAAACTGGATTGGACGCTTTGTGCAAACGGAAACGATTTTATGTCGCTATGATCTTTAATAGGCAGGAAATTGCCTCTAAAGTTGGGCTATCGTTCTTCTTCTTTTTTGTATTGGACCCGCATTAAAGCATTTGCCAGTATCAAGTATTAGGATTTTTTCAATTTTCTTGAATAAAACAAGTTGTAAATGTTCTAGTCACAATCTTAGTCACGTATACAGTCAACCTTTATGTCGAGTAATGCTTCAGTAAAGTGGTGGCGACTTTACTAGAAGCTTCTATGGAGTTTTGCCGACAACGTAAAATCACACGTTTTACTGCTTTATTTCACTTGCCCACACTCACGCACTTTATCGAACACAGATATTAAAAGGCTTTAAGGAGGTCTTATCCTCTAAAGTGAGTAAAGAGAACTGAGATTTACCAAGCTTTTTATTCATATTTAATGAATATAAACCTTTTTAGATAAAATCTCATTGACTCGTACACTTCAAATATTGCTGTTGTTATTGTATTGTTGGTAGGTATACCTACGGACGGATCCGTAGGTACTCTCCAGCACGGATGTTCAGCATAACAACATATTAGATTATTGTCGCATGTAATCTATTCAATATCTCAACATCATGACAAAGATCAAACGAGCCCGTGGGCTGAGGTTGACCACGAAAAAAACTGAAAGTGGTCCACTCAGCGGGCTCAATGGGTTGCGGGCTCAGTTGACCACCGAGTGGTTTGGATTCATTGTTAAGGAAAATAAACACGCGCAAAAAATATCGACAGTCCGATAATATCGGAATAAAGATGTTCCGCAATTTTATCAGTCTGGCTCTAGAATGCGTGCGGATCTTTAGAAAATTTCAGTGCGACATCAATAAATGTAAAAATAATTATTGCAATACAAAAAATAATAAATAGGATCAATGCCATTTTTTGGTAACACGAATAAAAGTGAAAATAAGCTTAATAGATCCTCGGCTACTTTTAGGTGGCATTTGTGTGTAACCTAAAATCTAGTGTATTATAAATCAATGCAAGAATCATTTAGAATTTTGACATAGGAACAAACAAACAAAATAATAATACGAATACATAAATATCGAATACAAGAATAAAAGCATGAGTTAATTCTGTTCTTCAAATTCAAACCTTATCGTTCGTGCCGTGACGTCCAATTCGCACTTTACTCAACAAATTAACTGTCTCTAAATAATTCTGATATTTAGACCAGAAGTGCGAAAATATGACAAAGTAATTACCATAACGTCACCAAAGGCGTCAGGATTTAAGGTGTGTTAGGTCACGTAGTACTCTAGGTAAGCCTATGTTCTATGAAGTATAGCCCAACGGCAAAGACATAAATCTTGTTTATTTATGCACGCTACACTGCGATTAATAATGTATAAATTAACAGGTATGTTGTAGAGCGATTTAAATAATTTAAGAGACAATGTTATTGTTGGGAAAATTGTGTTTAAATGTTAAATGCCTGTTTGTAAAAAAATGTTAAATATTTGGACTTTGCGACATATTTCTAATTAATATTATATTTTTTTAATACCGGACTGAATGATTTGTGTAGTGTAACTATTATACTTGATATGACGTTGAGTATTCGTTTTCTATGAAAAAGTATGTGCCGAACCCTTGTATAATTAATGAGTTTAATGAACGTTTTTTTGTTTTTTTTTAAACTTTTGTAAAACCAAGGGACTACTTATACTTGTCACAAGGGACTACTAGGAGTTAACGTGGAGGCTATTTTTATTGTTTGTTTTATAATTATAAAAAAAAAATATAAATTATTAAACTATCCTTTCATTTTTTCTGTACATACATAATTATATTTGGAGGAGAAATTATATTATTTCTCCTCCAAATAATTACAGTCTAAAAAACTAAAAAAAAACGACTTCAAAATACGCAATTTGTTTAATTGGATGTAATTTTTTCAGTTATTTTGTTTTTCTAATTTTTAATTTTTATTTATTTTGTTACCTAAGTACTGAATCGATTTTATTAAATTTATATGGGACCACCTCTGATGTATGACCTACGAAACAAAAAATACCTAATCATCATAAACAATTAATTTTTGGCGAAGTAATCGCTGAACAAACATACAAAAAACATACAGTTGAATTGAGAAGCTCCTTCTTTTTGGAAGTCGGTTAAAAATAGTTTCGATGTTGTCAGGCATCCCGCGACGGCTCGTTCCAACCCGTTGTCATGTGAGCGATAAATTCAGCAAAGCAATTTAATGCGATGCGACGCGACGCGATGCGTAAATATTATTTAACAGTCACACGTGGCCTACTTTATCGCATAGAACGGTGTCTAACGAAACCGTATTAAGCAATGGGTCGCATTGCATCGCTTCGCGTTGTTTTGTTTTTAGTCGCTCGTCTAGGACAACAGGTAAGATGGCTGAAACAAAACTTCTGTTTATACTGTAAACAAAACTCACTTATTAATCTATATGACACAATTTAATTGTCCAATCCTATATAAATAAGCTAGACGTCTCGATAATTCACCATTTCCCTGACTTCGCTGAAAATTACGAAGACACGAATAAGAATTTCATAAAATTACGTCAGCGCCTAAAAACTAACCAAAAAATTGACAGACAGGTTGGCCATTGGCTAATATTACACATAATTCCATTGTCCAATCCTATCTCAACTAGACGTTTCGACTACTCATCATTTCCCTGACGTCGGCGTCGCTGAAAATGACGTAGATGAACAAAAATTTGCACAAATTACGTCAGCACCAAAAAACTTACCAAAAAATTGACAGACGATCAGGGCTGCCTACTGGTTGATGCATAGTTGCACAAGAATTTAACTCCCTACCGGTTTTTAAGTTTTCTGCGAGCTATCTAGGAATTTTTAAGGAAGGCTATTAGACATATTTTAGATCGAGGAGCCACCTAAGTGATGGTTCACTTGGCATCAGGCGAGTTGGTAGTCAATTGTAGGTCTAATTTTAATGTATAAATAAAAATATTATGTAGTTTTTGAAGGTAAAATTACGGTTTTTGCGTGTACCGCAGGTTGACCAATCATAGAAGGAAGATTTGTTGTGATTTAGATTTGTTGTGGTCTGGATGCGAAAACAATCACTAATCAAACATTTTGCAAAGCATTGTTTGCTGATTTCGTTTTGACAACCCTATCAACAAATCAATAGATTTCACACCGTTGTTGAATCATAACTGGCTACAATATGACCATGTTTTTATCGACATCAAATTACTGGCCAAAAAACCTGCAGCAAAAACGTCTGCTCTCTTTTAAATTGGGTATTAACACGTGTTAAATTCGTCATTTATGGAGGAAAAACAATAATGATGTCAGCCACGAAACTGTCCAGTGGTCGGGGAGGCGTCACGCCACGCCGTGTCACGCTTATCTCCGTAATCTTTGTTTGTTTTTACGTCATGTGTAGGTACGTAAACGTGGAAGGTTTTCGGTTGTTTCGTGATCTTCAATGTATGTACAAATAATATACGCATTTATTTATTTATTGGGTACCAACATGTTATACATTCTTACATTGTTACGTAAGAACAACGATACGATGATCTTGTTGATACGTATTTTTATCTAGCAAAAATAGCACTACTATTTAGGCTATAATAATCATACTCCATTTTTTTCAAGATTTTTTATTTCAAGACCGAAGTTATTTTCAAAAATTCATTTACTTTAGTAAAATAAATTTAATTATAAAAAAATGTAACAATGTAACACGACTGCATTGTATTAGTAAAATGTAACTGAAAATAAAATAAACAAGCTTTCTATGCTATAAAAGTGAAACTTAAAAAGCACATAAACATAATTTTTTGAAAATGTAGGGCAGGCGGAGGCAAACTAAATATCTATAATTGTCTTAAATAAATAATGCAGCAGCATATCCAGATCTTAATCCAGTCATCTGATATCTTCTGCCTATCCTACTATAGTGTCCACGGAAAGGAGCCGTTGGGTCCATCGTTGACTAAAGTAGTTTGTACAGGTTTGAAAACCTGGCCAGGACACAGGAAAGATAAAGACGCTGCGTGACCAGTGTCTCTGTGTTTCAGAACAATAGGCATCAGTGTGGTCCTATGGATTCAGGGAGCTTCCTTATGTTGTAAAGACTAGGCATCGAGGTTGGTTATAGTAGGCTTCAATCCCACATAACATAACTGTATCTTGATGCGAGTTTTTTCGGAATTTTTAACAGTTAAACTTTGATTGGCTTAACTAGTTTTTAAGATACAGGGATGATGGTTCCTGTTGATTGATGATGGACAGTTATTCGCATGTTATTAGTGGTTTATTTAACTTAAAGTTCATGTGATGCTTTTGATTCTGTTGAGCTAGAGAATTAATGTGGCATTGAGGGCGCTGCTGCGCTTTTATAATTATTTTATTCAGTAGAGATTACAGAATAATGGTATTCTGTGATCTCGACACAACTATTATGGAGTTGTATATACTTCGAGACGTTAGTTCCCATGTGCTGCCATGATAGTTCTGTTTTTAAATAAACTTTAGTGGTGGCTATGAAGAGATGAAGTATTCTTTTTACGACTTCCAGACATTTTGACACAGTAAGTATAACAACAACAAACACATACACCCCAATTTGCATTTTATTATCCTAGTCGTATAAGTACAATGTTCGTTTCTTGTTTCTTACCAACTGCGTCATTTAAAGATATCCTGTAAAATTCACCGCACGTTCTGTTATTTTCTTTGGTTAAAGCAGTATATGTGGACGCCTGCGATACAGGTTTCATAGTGCAGGGTTCACAAGAACATCTCTCTGTGAACCTGGTCACCAATTTTTCATAAATTTACGAAGTACTTGTACTGGTTTTCTGTATCTTCTGGTTGATAATAAACTATTTGTATTTGTAAACAATAGCATTATAAAATGATTTCAACGAATTCCTATTAAGCTGTTGTATAAGTGAACTGACAGCCAGCCGCATTTTGCTTATCTCGGATCAAGTAGCACTTTGCTGACTGACTTATTGATCGCACAGTAAATACCTCTCGCGGCTAGTTTTTAATTATCATAATAAACTAGGCTTATCTAAACATAATAATTGCCCGTATGGGCGTCTGTTGATGAATGTGAGGTCATACTCGTAGATTGTAGTGTTAGAACCTATGATAATTGTGCAGAATCCATTTGGGAAAACGCCACAGAGTTTTTTTTATTTTTATTTGACAAATTTAATCTCCACAGACTCCGGGGTCCGTGCCTTTTATAAACTAATTTATGCATTTTTAAGTCCTTATTTTTTTTAAGTTATTCAAGAGGAAGACAAAATTTAGAGAAGAAAAACACAGAGTTGTGGTAGTCGTAACAGTTGCGTACATCTTGTTCGCTCGTATCATTATCATCATCGCCATCATCTCAGCCACAAGAAACCCACTGCTGGAACATAGATCTCTCTCATGGATTTCCAAAAAGACCTGATGGAAGCGGCTTGCATCCGGCGTGACAGTCTTCCTACGCTGCGCTTGCCGGTGCGTGGTCTCCGCTCGAGAACTTTCGGCCCCACCGCAATGGTCATCAGTTCTGCGTGCTATGTGCCCTGCCCGCTGCCACTTCAACAACGAATTAGCAAGTTGAAGTGGCAGTGGGCATGTCGGTGACTTTCGTACATTTTTGTTCGTTTCGTCGTATTAATTCGTGTATAAATAACATAAAGATCTAAGGCCGCAAGCACACGGCGTTTTTTAAACGTGCGTCGTCTGCGCGTTTTAGCGCCGTAGATGCCGATTTTTGCGTTTTTATAGATTCGAACGCGCGTAAAACCCGATACAAACGCGCGTGTGAAGCGCGTTCGAAACGCGTTTGATGCGCGTGCGTATCGTGTTAAAATTAAAACCATATACGCAGATCCATAGTATCTTGATCCAGAAAGAAAAATCAAGTTTCTCAGTTTTCGTAAAAAAAAGTTACAGCCGGAATATGTCGTAAAAACGCACATTTCGACACTCACAAGGGAATCAAAACCTATGGGGTACTTACTTCCCGTTGACCTAGAACTATTAAATTTGGCAAGAAGCATTGTGTTAGAGTACACATACAGGGAAACATCCGAAAACAGGACATTTTTAATTTAATCACAAAAAATAGTGTCTTTACGCAAGGAATGAGGGTCCAAATTTTAAAGTTCTTTAACCGTATCATGTGGGGTATCATATGAAAGAGCTTAATTAGCATAAGTTAAAACAGGTTGTTAAATATTTTTACGATGTATATTTTTCGGCATAAGAAGGAAAATAAAAAAAAAACTCCCTTTTATCTACTATTTTGTACGGAAGCCTCGGTGGGCGAGTTTTATTTTATAGTTTCCTTCATAAACCGAAAAATATACATCGTAAAAATATTTAAATACCTGTTTTAGCTTATGCTAATGAAGCTCTTTCATATGATACCCCAGATGATACGGTTAATTCACTTTAAAATTTGGACCCTCATTCCTTGCTTCAAGACCCTATTTTTATGTGATTAAATTAAAAATGTCCAGTTTTCGGATTTTTTCCTAATGTAGTATGTACTATATAACACAATGATTCTTGCCAAATTTCATAGTTCTAGGTCAACGGGAAGTACCCCATAGGTTTTGATTCCCTTGTGAATGTCGAAATGCGCGTTTTTTACGACATAATCAGCTGTAACTTTTTTGACGTGACAACGTCTAATAAATCGATGAACGCCGGCTGCACGCACGAAAAAGTATACCTCATTGTCCCGTTACATTACGCTTATTGTCCCGTTACATCATCATCATTTCATCAATGTTTTGTTATGACGTTGTCACGTAAACTATCGTCCGTAAACCGACTTTACAGACAACATTTTTTTTACGAAAACTGAGAAATTTTAATTTTTGTTTCTGCAGCAAGAGACTATGGGTATACGTATATGGTTTTAATTTCAACACGATACCTCCACGCGTTCCCGAGATAAAGGTCTTGACACCCGGACGGACGGACAGACGGACAACAAAGTGAGGGTTCCGTTTTTTCCTTTTGAGGTACGGGACCTTATAAACACATAGACGTGATATTTTGTCCTTTAAACTGTTTTAAAAATAAACACTGCGCAATGCTTCAATAAATAAATTGAGACAAAGGTCCGTTGAGAAAAAACTGGCGGAAAGGATAATGATTCTAATCAAGTCAATTAATTATTATGTCAAACAAGTGTTGTTGTGTGTAAACTTTGGAGCTACTATGGCTATCATCCAAAAAAGTTGGAATGAGATAACATTGGCTCTTCGGGTGAAAGAGTAAAGTAAAGTAAATATTTATTTCCGAAATAGAATTACTATTGCTATGCATTGTCAGTGGGCCCCAAACTCGGCTAAGCCGGTATCTTGGAAGCACAAGCGTCTTAGAATATGTATAATCAATAGACAATAGAAGGAAATTTCTAAATATACCAAATTTCTGTATTGGATCATCTTATTGTAGAAAAACCAGACGTGGTGGCTCTTGTATTCTGGTGCGCAATACGCAAAAATTTAAGCAAGTTGAGGGATTACAAAAATACTCCGTTGAAGGTGTTATCGAGTGTTCTGGGATAGAATTAATCGAACACAAAATAGTAATCTTATGTATCTATAGGCCCCCACGAAGTCTAGTCCGTCACTACAATACATTTTTCTCAAATTTCAATGCAATATTAGAAGAAATAGGTTTGGGTACAAAAAAATTGATTGTGTGTGGTGACTTTAATATTGATCTGTTAAAGAAAAATAATAAAGTTGACGAATTCAAAACAATAGCCAGCAGTTACAATCTTAAATTCGTAATAAACAAGCCAACAAGGGTCGTAAGTGGGACTTGCCTTGATAATATATTGTGCAACATACGTAAATGCAAGGGGCGTATTCTTGAACTCGCTATGTCTGATCACTCAGCACAGCTACTTACCTGCCCTGTCAAACCGACTTGTAACATTAATCACTGGTACCTAGAAAAGCGTGACTATTGTCGAGAAAACATTGACAAATTCAACGAATGGCTTACTTCAGTTACTTTTTCTGACATTTTTGAACAAAGTGACCCAAATGTGGCTTTCAGCAACTTTCATGATTTATTCAAACTATTCTACGACTTGTGTTTTCCTGTACGAAGAGTAAAAATCACAACGAGACAAAAACCAAAGTGGCTTACAACAGGTATAAAAAATTGTTGCAAACGAAAACGAGTGCTACTCTGGATATACCGAAAAAATAAAACTAAAGAAAACAAACATAATTTTAAAGAACTATCGCTTAGGCTCAATCGTATTATAAAACTAACTCAAAAGTCCCAGAACGATAATTTCATTATTAATGCCGCTAATAAGACAAAGGCAATGTGGAAAATTATTAATGGGCAAAAAAATAATATCCCTAAAGAATCAATTCAACTCAACATTAATGGCAATATGGTAAAAGTAAACCTCGTAAAGTCGCAACTCTGTTTAATGATCACTTTACTAATCAAACACATGACCAAAATATTAATAAAACAACAGCTAATGTCTATGAGCCAAATAATATTGGTTCCTTGTTTATGAATCCTACAATACCAGATGATATTCATAAAATAATTATGAGTCTAAAAATACAAATAGCACAGGCTATGATGATATATCTACTCAAGTACTTAAACACGTGTCACTTGCTGTAAGTCCTATATTGAGTCATATCATTAATTTATGCATCACTAATGGTGTATATCCCGAAAAACTGAAAAAGACTATAGTCAAACCACTCTTTAAAAGAGACGATAAACATGACATAAATTGCTATAGACCAATAGCATTGGTTCCGGTTTTGTCGAAAGTGTTTGAAAAGGTAATTTATAATAGCATTTATAACTATTTTGAACGTAAAAACTTATTAGCGCCTGAACAAATGGGTTTTAGAAAGAAGAAATCCATTAATTTGGCTATATATAAATTCTTAAATACTGTAATGAGTAATGTTGACAAAAAAGTACCAGTGTGCGCATTATACATGGACCTTACTAAGGCATTTGACTACGTAAATCACAATATATTGTTAAGCAAATTGAATGCATACGGTGTTAGAGGAAATATAAATAGTCTCATAAAATCATTCCTGACAGATAGACTACAATGTACACAAATTAGCAGCGTTTCCCCTAAGTTAAAAAAAGAAGTTATATATAACTCAGAGTATAAATCCGTAAAATGCGGGGTACCACAAGGGAGCGTGCTTGGACCATTATTGTTCATTATATATATCAATGATCTTCCTAAAGCAACAAAACATCCCATGGTATTATTCGCTGATGACAGCACTATACTATTTACCGGCAAAAATAAATCATGCATTGAAAAGGAAATTAATGAGACATTGTCCAGTATTATAAAATGGTTGACATCTAATAATTTAAGAATAAATCTCAATAAAACAAATATTATGACATTTCGGAATAGAGTAAATAAATTAAATGACATTGACATTTCTTATTGTGGACACAAAATTGACATTGTAGAGGTAACAAAATTTTTGGGTTTAGGTATCGATTGTTGCTTAGGCTGGAAGCAACATGTAGAAAATTTGCAAGCAAAATTAAGTCAATATTCTTATGCACTCTATATGCTATCAAAAACAGTAAACAAATCTACAGTACTGACGGCTTACAATGGTCATGTTTCTTCGTTGCTTAGGTACGGCATCATATTTTGGGGCAATAGTACTGAGAAACTTGCTGTATTTAGGGCGCAAAAAAAATGTGTAAGGGCTATTTGCAAATTAAAACAAAGAGAGAGCTGTAAGCCTTTCTTTAAGAGCCTTAATATTCTTACTATGCCCTGCCTTTATATCTATGAATGTGCAATGTTTGTACGTAGCAATTTAGATTTATTTGAAAAGTTAAAAACTGCACGACACAGACACAAAATAAATAGGCCTGTGAGAAATACTTCGTTACTTGTAAATAGTGCAATGAGCATGGCTCCATTAATTTATAACCACCTTCCAAAAGAATTATTAAAATTAGAAAGTATTCAGATATTTAAACATAAATTTAAAAAACTTTTATTAGAAAAAGTATATTACACCATAAACGAGTACTTTACAGATAAAATTTAATTTAATGTTGACATGGGCTAACTTTGTTTTGACATATAATAATATAAATTTATTATACTGACCTTATTTTATTTTAATTATTGTGTTGACATTTAATTTTATTTCTCTGATGACGTTCTTCTGACATTGTATTAAATTAGTGTTTTATTTTAAGACATTTTATAAAATTTATTATTTTTTAATTTTTCACATTGTATTAAATTTATTATTATTATTTTATTTTTTGGCATAAATTCTATCTTTGTTGACATTGTATTTAAATTCACTCATTATTACTTATAAATTAGCAATACTAATTTTGCATTGTGTGGCCATGAACAGACAACTTTATATGTTCATATACTGCAGTTTGACAATTGAGATTCATTTGTTTTGATTTAAGGGTTTGAATTTTGAATGCTATGTGATTGAATTTTTGTGGAATTTTGTTTGGAATGTGTTAATAACTTTGCGATGTTTATCGCCATTAATTTTATTGTAATGAAGAAACATATTTAATGCTTATATAATATTATCTACAATAGGTACCTACTATAACTTTGCACGCCGCAAGGCAGATTATGGAGATCTACTTTTTTTTTATGTTCCACCAACTGTATGTATACCCATAACCGCAAATAAAGAATTTATTATTATTTTATTAAGGTTCCGAATGCAAAACCACGTATCATTTTCATTACTACCACATTTCAGAAAATGGAGGGAACTCTTAGGACTTGTCAAATTTTGTTTTTTTTGTTACGGAGAAAGCCACTCGAGAAGATTTTTTTGTTGAGATAATTTTGCAAAAGAGCCTTGTATGTTTTCGGGTTTCATTTTTGTAAGTTAGAAAGTTATAATTACAGACTGTTCGTAAAGTTTAAAAACAAAGATGCAGATTGGTCCTTAGAGTTGAAGAGGAAATTTAATAGAAAATACTCTTTTCAGAGACTTTATTCTCATTAAGACGCTAACATGTTGAGTTGAGATTGAATACTAGACCTTAAGTTACAGTAGTAAAGCACAGAATACTTCAATAAAAGTAGAATTTAGATAACTTATCCAAATTTTCTATTTCAACTTCTACGCGGAATGTGGTGAATGGTTCTAGAGAATAACCACGTAGCCTAGTGTTGATTAATTTTGTGATGAGTGGATAGGAAATCAACGTATGTTACTATAGAGTGGAGACCTCAATACTTCTGGAAGACACAAAGGCAGGTTTTAAAGAGTTCTCAGATCAGGGCATGTTTAGTAGATTTTTGTGTAATACAAAGATTTACTGAGAAAAATATATTTTATTTTTTTATTTACCTAGGTACCGTGGCGGCTGGGAGTTGTTTGTAACATGCTTTTATTAGCTTCATACGTATGTTAGTATGTAACGGAAACTTTGAACATGATTTTGACCCCCTTCAAAAGGCCGGATTATCTGAAATTTGGCATACTTATCAAGGACCGATGACAATACAATAATTTTAAGCGTGTTATTTTAGTTTTTTAAACTGTAATTATTTTTCTATAACTATTAAATAACAGCAAACAAACCCGTAGACAATCGCTATACTTATGCAATACATCGGTGCCTGCCCTAACAACTCCGATATTACGGGTAATGATATCACTCCACAAAAACACACTATCGCCGCGCCGTTCTAGAAGCCGATTCTAAACTAATCGAGATCATTTCTATCACCCCTCATTTGGATTAAAAAATAAATAGGCATTTGTAGCGGTGCCGATGCAGGAGTTCGGCTAAAATAATCATATATTTAAAAGGCCGCCGAATGCGGTTGAAACTATAGTCGGATATTTCGGCTCAAAACAGACGTGAGTGACCCGTAGTTTTTATTTAAAAACATATATATAAGTTCGGATAAAATAGTCATTTGCTCCAGAATCAAGCCCCGAATCAAACGCTTGACAGACACGTCGTAACCGATCCACTGGACCGATTGATCGATAATTAATTCGATATCACGATTAGGTCATACTTATTTGGATTGAAAGCGAAAAAAGTCGATAAAAAATGATCGAATTAAGAATGTGTGGAGTTTGTGTCAATTCTATCGGTACAGCTCTATTTAGGAACAATGGAACAAATGAGCATAATAGATATTGAAATAAAAATAAAATATACATAAGTGATTTGATTTGAGAATGAGCAGTATTCAAAATAAGTAAAATATATTATAATAATGAATAGACATAGACATTTGTGTTAAAAAATAAACTACTAAATAGATTTTTATGACATTTGAATGGGACCAATCTGAAAGTATACCTATTTTTTCAAGTACATAAGTAAAATATTTTTCAAATAATCTTGTAAATCGGTTTATAAATTATTTAAACACATTTTAAATAATGCCACCTCCTCCTTTTAGGAGTTGGTTAATTATTTTTTTAATTTCATTAATGAGTTAAAAGAAATCTATTACCAGATATCTACAAATAAACATACCCACATGCACCCGAAAATCACGGAAAATCATTCCGGACACTTATTCTATTACAGTTAAGTTGTTGTTTTTGATGTGACTTCACTCAGTCTTCTCTAATAAGACTCTCTTATGTTACATTCTAAAACTGGCGATGATCAGAAATTCATATAAAATAAAGATGGCTATCGCAAGTTATTTTCCTCAAATGGCCGCAATTATCATAGCAATATGTAGCGATCGTGCAATGAGGTAACCTACATTATTATTTGTTTTTATACATAAACAAAAACTCTACTATAATTTGGACCACTGGATTACGTAGGCTATATTTGTATTGTACGGTCATCTCATATGTGAGCTGTCCGTGACTGAAGAATTTTATAGATTTAAAATGTTTACTCCCGCAGCCACAGAATTCGAGATCCATATTATATATAATTATTTACAGAAACGACATGTAAGAAAAAAAACTATACTAAGAACTATAACTATACCTATACTATATACACTTTAAGACTACATAAGTGACCAGAACGCTGGCTCCTACTTTGCTCAAAAAGTAAGCATTGTCATCCAACGTGGCAATGCTGCCAGCATTCTGGCCACATTTCCTACTACCAGTGAACTTTTTGAATAAACTTTTATTTTATTTGTTTTTTGTATATATATATTAAAATTGTTATTTATATAAAATTTTATTGTCAATGTATAGATGTACACAGTGTAGGTGACCAAAATAAATAAATTTAATAGGGCCTCGGATTCTGTAGCTCCGAGAAATCGGAAAAAGTGAGTGTGCTAACACGAGCACAAATATAAATACAATACAAATACAAATGCGTTTAATTACTTTAAAAAAAAATACATGCTAAATGTGAACATTGGCTTCCAACTAGTTAGTATACGCTGTGTTTCCAAACCAATGGCCTTTCCAAAAATAGGGACTTGTAGTTTTCTTATATAATGCAACAAGTACGGTAGATATTACAGATATTATGTACGAGTATAGCACATCATAAGAACTGTGTATAACAAAAATGGAGGAATAATAATAAAATAAAATAAAGCAAAAATAATCCTAGTAACAATAATAATTAGGTCAATTTAATATTTTTAACACAATTATGAGTTGAGTTTATGTAACAAACAGAGCGTCTAACAAATCTTCAGTATCGTCATAGTCAAATTTGTTAAGCCGAGTCAGTATAAGCTTTTTCAAATTATTGTTTCTAAGTTTTTATATCGTGTTCCTTATTCAATTTATTGTACAAACGTGGAACAATGCCTTCATATCTTTTTAACCGACTTCGAAAAAGGAGGAGGCTATCAATTCGTACCGTATTTTTTTTATGTATGCACACGAATTACTCCGTAACTCGAGAACCAATTTTTTGTGTTTCGTGAATTGGCATAATTATAGAGAAAGCTCCCAAGTTGGTCCCATAATTATTTTAGAAACATTGCTTTATTACTTTTTGAATAATCTCTAAAGAGTTCGCAGAGTTCCACTGACACGTTTTTCTTTACAAAAGTGGCAAATGTTGAGGTTTTTCATATAAACATCTGCACATTTTCTAATCTGCGACGACGAAGCATATGACTTTTAATGACAAATGTCATTCTTGAAAAAGAAACGAGTGGGTGAAGAGAGGTCTCTTTAAAAAGTTGACAATCGTAGGGATTTATTGCGCTTGAAAAGTAAAACCTACTTACTCCTCATCCAATGTGTATAAGGAGAAAATACAGTTACTTCAACGCTTGAGCGCCTTGTTTAATTATTATCCTTACTAACATTACAAGTAAACAAAATAACGTTCTTAGAAGTCGGTTGTTTCAGTTTTTTAAACTTTAAAATTATTAGTTTAAAAATCGTCAGAGATCGAGGAACAGCACAACGAGCATTCGAGCAACCGCTTTCCCCTTTTTATAACAGGACAAGCCGGAAAACGCATAATACCATCCATTTGTGGTAGTGCTATCACGACTTAAGCGGACCACTTCCACCTTTCTAATGCAAACCCCTCGGGAATGAATGCCTTACCACCGTCCGTGTTTCCTGAAAATTATAACCTACTAGGGTTTTTAAGGAACAACGAAATTCTTCAAGTCACAATTGACCTTTTATGTCTACGTACTTTTTCTTCGGCTACAGCGTTGATTTACTTCAGACGAGGTGGTGGTCAACCGCAGAGCTAATTTATATTTAAAAAAAGTTGGTATTACGTACACAACACTCAAATAACTTCGAAACCCATTGGGATTAGAACACATTTTTGGTTTGGTTTTGGGTTCATTACCTTACGAAAACTTTGTATAGGTACTCACTGAAATATCAAGTCAGAACACAGCAACAATCTCCTTTCATGATTCTAACAATATTTATCAGTCTAGCGTATTCCTTTCGTCCATTTTCGTAACTGTTTTTCATAACTAGCTATGAAAGGAGAATTTTCTTTCACTGTTTCAGAACCAGTTATTAAAAAGGAAGATTGTAAATCGCGCGTAATTAATCTAATTTTCGATACTTGTCAATTCAAAGTAGGTAAATAAAATTCACACAACAGATGCTAGGTGTCAAGTTATATTGCTGAGTCCAGTCAGGTCTAGATAAATAATACTCAGGTATGTTAGCTTGTTGTGACGATCTTCAGCTACGGGTTTAATTACCGCTAATGAAAGAAATGTCGTTGACTTGTAAGTGTAAAGTTCCATTGCCACATGAGATTTTGAAAGTTTATAATATGGTATGCAAGTACTCAAGAATGGTGACCAGAATGCTGGCTCCTACTTTGCTCAAAAAGTAAGCGTTGCCATCCAACGTGGCAATGCTGCCAGCATTCTGGCCACTTTTCCTACTACCAGTGGACTTTTTGAATAAACTTTTATTTTATTTGTTTTTGTATATATACATATATATATTAAAATTGTTATTTATGTAGTCTTAAAGTGTATATAGTATAAGTATAGTTATAGTTCTATAGTTTTTTTTCTTACATGTCGTTTCTGTAATCTAGTACTCAAGTGAAATGAGATTATTTTACAACAAATAAATAAATATTTTTTTTAAATAAAATTTCGTTTACTTGGATGAAATATATTTTCCGGTAATTTTTTTTAATAACCAAATGACTGGACCGATTTTGATGAAATTTATATGGAACCAGTGTGAAACCATAATCTTTCAAACAAAAAATAATTTTCTAAATCGGTCTAAGAATGAAGGAGTTACGACGTAACAGGATATTAAAAAAAAAACAACCCAATTGATAACCTTTTCCTTTTAAGAAGTTGATCAAAAGCGTGAATATAATATTTTGCTGCAATACCAACATTGTGTGATTTTTAATCTATAATTAGTAATAATGAAGTATATAAATCAATAAGAACACGTAATGATCTCCCTTCGGCCACTGTCGAAACTAATGATTCAAAACCAGCTTCGAAAACACGACTATTTTTCTTTTATTGAAACCCGTTTTCCAATTAAGAAAAATAATTCTGTTTTCGAAGCTAGTTTCTAATAAGGAGTATTATATGTTAGTTGTATAGGTATAGCGTACCCACAACTGATAACGGGGTGTGTGTGCAAGCTGGACAGCGGGCTATATATTGAGCAGGCGCGGTTTGATAACAGCAGCTCTCCTGCCAAATTTCATTGCACGCATTATGACGTCTGTGAACCGCGCAGCTCCACTGCCACCACGGGATTAGGTACATTTTTACAAAAACAAATAAAAAAGAACAAGAAAAAATCGAACGCGTTTACCGCAGCAGTTATTAATTCTGCGACAGGTATGACCGGCCCACTGCCACATCAGCTTGCTAATACGATGCGCTCATTCCTTACCACTACCACCTTCCTTGTGACTACCGCTGCTGGCTGAGCGAATGTATTTGCGTTTGCCAAATATTTATAATCTACCCTACCGACAACAATTGTTCACCTCGTTAACTATTGTTCAAATATTCGGCAAGAAATATAAAACTGTGTCTAAAGTTTATATACATATGTATAATTCACCAAAACTATTTATAATTAATGGATAATTCAAACTAAATTCTATTGTAAAATTCTTAATTTTGTAATGTTTTAAATGAGCTCTAAGCTTGTAAACAGTTAAGTATGGTTTCTGCGGTTCATTTACTAGGATATACTTACACTAGTAACTTGTACATATGTAAATTGTATTATTTGAATAAAGAAATTTTGAAATTGAATTGACTACCACCTTCCATTTTTCTTTTCCATCAACCCTCTCTAATTTTCCTCAGCTCACCCCAACCCCCTTGGTGGTTAATGGTGTGGTGTATATCATAGCACTCACCATTCACTGCCAAATTCACCCCACTTCCTTTGATAGCAGAGGGAATGAGTATTCCATTAGCGCTGAACCTCTGCTGTCAAAACCACCCCTCTTCCACCAATCCTCCAAACTCCTTCTCTTAAAAAATAATAATAATAATACGATGCGCTATGTCAAAAACTCTTGTTCTCTGGCGAGTTACTTCGTTTCGGATAAGATCCCTCGGACAAACTTAAATTTATTAACCATGTTAGCTGTGAGTGTCTATTTTTCATGTAGGTACCGTAGGGCAATACAGGTGTGACGGATATTTTGAAGACCTTTATCTTGAGACTTTGCGTGATGAATGATGAGCAGACTCGACGTACTTTTCCGAATTTTCCTAATTCGATCGTCTGCCAAGGTGTAAGTACTTACATACTTTTAAAAAAAAAACATCATTTGGCACATATGTGCCAATTGATCGCGGATCAATGAAATATGGGTAAATACGAAACGTAAATCAGAAATTACGAGAAACAAAAAACGTTGGAACTTGAATAACAATGGGAAAAATACCTGACAAGTCAAGCTAAGTGTTTAGAGGTCAAAGTCCGATGTTAGAAGAAGCTACGAAGCTCATCAAAAGGATTCCAGCCGTTTGCAAACAACTCGATATGTATTGTTTTCAGAACAGAGTGTTGAAGTGATGATTGAGAAGTCTACGATAATGTATATAATTACCGTCTAGACAGTAATGGAATCTTTATTGAATGGTCTATTATGAGCCGAAACGTGGGCTTATTTACACGCGGTGAATAAATCAGAGTTCATCAATGAATATATGACGTAACAATACTCAGGCTAGAATGAATGTGCTCTTGTCATAGTTAGATATTAACAACTCTAAGAGGTTTTTTTTAAGCTCTGCCTAAAATATTTGAATCATTCACATACATTGAGTCGAAATTGTCGGCTATAGCTTAAACCGTTTTCGACGGCAGCAACGTACGTGTCTGTAGTTGGTGTTGAAAACAAGCACAACATTTTTTAAAGCAAGTTTTGAAAACTTAAAAAGCTCGACATAAACAAAAAATGGCTGAATAGATTCTAGGCATACTCGACAAAACCCATTTCGTAACTAAAAAAATCTAGATCAAAATCAATTGGTTTGGGAGTTAGGATACCACAGTCCTACACATAGACATACATAGTCATAGTTATAGTATTAATAACGCATGTTAAAAGTAAAATAATCGGCCAAGTGCGAGTCGGACTCGCGCACGAAGGGTTCCGTACTATCATCTATAATACTACAAAGTTTAGTTCTGTTTATAAAATATCGAGAAATCAACGAAATTCCAAGTAGTAAATTGCAAACTTGTAGGTTTTCGATACACATCCGGGCAGCATAACGACGTTCGCGCGAATACGCGCGGCTATGGCTCGCTCCGTGATGTTACCTCCCCCGCTACCCGCGCGTTCGCGCCACCACCACACCGCGGCGCGGCGCTCGCACCGCGTTTAGATGCACGGATTATTTTCATTTTGTGAGTTTTTATGTATTAGATTAGGTATTTATTTTTATAGTTAATATATTTCTAAATATTTACTTACAAATATTCAAGTTTCTACCTGTTAATTAAGATCGAGTAAAAATTGCTTAAAAATTACGTTTGTTGTATGGGAGCCCCCCTTTAATATTTACTTTATAGTTATTTAATTATTTATTTTGAAAGGTAATATACAAGTAAGTATTCTGTGAAAATTTGAAGCGTCTACCTGTTACCGTTTTTAATATTGAGCAAAAAAATACGAAAAAAACACGTTTATTGTATGGGGACCCCCCTTAATATTTTATTTTTTTAAATTTTTAGTATTTGTTGTTATAGCGGCAACGGAAATACATCATTTGTGAAAATTTCAGCTTTCTAGCTATCACGGTTTATGAGATACAGCCTGGAGACAGACAGACAGACAGACAGACAGACAGACAGACAGACAGACAGCGAAGTCTTAGTAATAGGGTCCCGTTTTTACCCTTTGGGTACGGAACCCTAAAAAATAAGAGAATATATTACAATACATAGTATGTGTACAGTATTGTACTAATCAGTTATCATACAGATACACAGACACACAGTACGCACGTAAAATTTATAATTACCCATCGTCTTAAATCACTGGATGCGGTTGAAAATATAGTTGGAGATTTCGGAAACAAAATAGACACTAGGACTCTTAAATATTACAGTTACGTTTTTCAATGGAAACAGTACCCATAATATTATAACATCGACATCGCATCGGTTCCATTCGGGATGAGTCACTGTTTATTCGTTTATCAGCTATTGAGATACGGCTGACTGATGGCTAGTAAATTGTACGAGACGCCGGCGCAGCTTACGACTTGTACTATGTAGCATTTATACACGCTCTGATCGTTTGTTTGGACGCAGGAATAGCAACAGGAAGTTTGGTTTCGTTTATACGTAGACTGCTTTTACGAGCGAATTATCTTCTCTACTTACTCTTATTCTGAGTAAAATGGCTGTGACATATAGATGGACGGACGAATTTATAAGGGTTCCATATTACAACGGACCCCTTATAAATTCGTCAAGCAAAATAAAATACTAATACAAGCAAACTAAAACACTGCTAAACTCAAGTGTGAGTCAAGCTCACGCATTTTTAAACTGTCTTTGAACGTTTTGTTTTCTTTCTTTACGCTTTTCTCATTAAAAGCAACATAGCCCGATTTAAAATTCTGCTTCTTGTTTTTGCAAACGCCTGAAATACTTATAGGTATATATTGTCACTCCATCATATCTTAAGGTATTCTACACCACTTTTGCTGGGATGCGGTCCCACTCTATGTAGAAAGCAGATCTATCCTAGCGGTACAAACGAGTTGAATTGAGAACCTACTCCTTTTTTGAAGTCGGTTGAAAAGAAAATACATCGTAAATATAATAATAAGCTTTATTTATTAAAATTTACAACTAAGTGGTAACTTCTGTACACACAAACTTATACATAAATAATATCTTAGTAACCATTCCTAGTTTAGTACAACTTAAGTTTCTTAACAGCACATGCATAGATCTGATCTCATGCAGTCAATTTCATACATAATAATGGTTTTAGTGCGACGTCCACGCATTTCGACATAAACACGTTTAGAGATATCGACGTAGGACGAAATGATGGTGGAGGTAGGTATCGTAAAATAAACATATTGGAACTCGTAATGTGTTGGGCAGGTTGGGCAAGATGCTGTGCGAGTTGGATTAGAGTTGAATATTAGAAGGGTTAAGGCCTAAACACATAAACGCGTTGCGGCGCGGCGCCGCAACGCTAAGCGTCTAGCTGAGCGTTGCGTTACAGTGCCGCGAAACAAAGCGTTCTTCTGTCATACTGTGACGTGACGTGGTGTACTGTAGATAAAAACTGACTGAATGATTGTTTCCACGCATTCTGCAAACAAACTGAAGTTATTGACAACAAGTGTGAGTCATAACGCTGAAATATGCGGCACATTGATACGGCGCGTTGGCGCCGCGCCGCAACGCAAAGCGTATAGCTGAGTGTTGCGTTACAGTGCCGTGAAACAAAGCGTTCTCCTGTCGTACTGTGACGTGACGTGGTGTACTGTAGATAAAAACTGAATGATTGTTTCCACGCGTTTTGCAAACAAACTGAAGTTGTTGTCAACTAGTGTGAGTCTTAACGCTGGAATATGCGGCACGTTGCACACTGCAAACTGCCTTGCGGCGAACAACGCTGCTGATTTCGTCGCTGCGGTGCCGCAACGCGGTTATGTGTGCTACTAAAGCCCCGATAATGAAAGTGACATTCGATCAGTGCTGCGCATCTCGAGAGAGACAGAATATTGCGGTTAGCGGCTACTGGCTGTAATTTTTTTATCTCTCTTCAACAAAACGCCATGCTCTAACTTCTGAGTGAGATATCTTGTTGTAGATATCTTAGTGTGAGGTATTTACGAGCCTGTGCCTCGTATAAGATCTATTTATCAAAGATGATTGTACTTTTAATAAACCCAAAATAAAGGGGAAAAATCAAAACTAATAACACGATTAGGCGATCATTTAAGTGGAAATTAAATGTAGCGAATATGCAAATGTTGAAATAAAACATACATCTGAAACAGATATCTTGGCAAATACCAACCATGTTAAATCACGGATCTATCATAGCAACTCTGCGTCGTGTTGACCCGTTTTTACGGTCACAGCGATTCTATCGACCTTTGTGTTCACCATTAAATCAGCTACACCTACAGCAATACAATTGCGTCTAAATATGTACCTACAATTGTAATTTGTGGGCAGAAGTTGCAAGCTACGAGTATGGCTCTACGGGTGGCTAATTACCCGCACTAACTGAGAATTAATCTGTGGCGTAGGTGGAAAACAAAAGGTACGATTACTTGTATCTTACAGCTTTTAGCTTCTAGACAAGCGCGCCCCACCGTAGATCGTAACTGTCGCTTAACACCAGGTGAGTTGACGGTCAAATGGAAGCCTATTTTCGAATAAAAAAAAATCTGGTCACAATTAACGTTGGTTGCGTTTGGGAGCGTTTTTGGGAACTAAAACCCCCGACGTAGACGGCTGGACCGATTTTGATGAAAAATATCTAAGAACACTCTCGACCAAATACTCTGTCAAACAAAAAAGCTAGATCTAAATCAGTCCTTCCTATTGAGACATAAGATACAACAGATACACACGTCAAACTTATATCACCCCTCATTTTGGTCGGTTAAATTAACGAATTTCTGTCTGTCTGTCGATACTCTTTTTTTTCAGAAACGTGTGACAATAACAAGTTGAAAAGTCCCTTGAAGATGTAAAAAATCATGTTAGTTAACGCACTAAACAAGTATATTATATTACAAGAAAAACAAAGTACCCGACTGCAGATAAGCAGTTTTTGTAGTCTAAATTACGATTTTAATACGCTTGATACGATGTACGTTTTTTTGTGAGAGAGAGAAAGTATGCGTAAAATCGCTGTAAAAGTTTACAAATGCTCATTCTTTAGAATAATTCCAGTAAAATCACTTGTTTATTACGAATAAGTTAGTTGGAGGTTACGAAAAAACGCATTTTTATATTTTTGCGAGAGATGTATTATTATTATTTCCTAAAAATATAATCTGTGACACTTAGGAAGTGAAGACAAATCTAACAACACCTCGCAGATCAAATGAGTTACAGATTTGGACAAAATTTGTCATTAGCTGATAAATTTTGACCGTCCAATCCGTCCAATAGTTTCGGCGTCTATCGGACACACCGTACACGACTCACAAAAAATTTGAAAATTGCTGATTATATAACATTTATTATTTAGCTATATCTTTATTTATTTCATAACCTAAATTTCAGTTTTTTACAAAAAAAAAATATTATAAAAAACTTAATCTTAGGGTACAACCGGCAGCAGGGCGAGGCAGGGCTATCAATTATTATGTTTTTATCTTAGTGCGTTTTTACCTTAAATAGATCGGAGAAAGAATAATTTTATTCATGCCGGGCTGGTTGAAATATACTGGGCAGAAAGCCCACGTATGCATGTTTTGCAGCGAGCTTAGTTATCGTTTAGGATTCGTTTAGGAAAATAATCATGCCAAAATAAATAACCGCATGTGTGAAGTTTTACTTGAGAATTGTGCTGAAGAATCTCAATTTCAGTATTAAATCATGTTTTCAAAGAAGGATCTTTCAGAGACAAACCTTAGAAGACCTTTGGAGATCAACACAAGCCAGTTGTACACCAACGAAAATATGACGATATTACATGTTACAGAACTCTCTTATAGAACAAGAAACTTTAAGTCAAAGCATGCTTGGGCTATGCTCGGAGTGTCTCTGCGGGATCAAATCAGAAATGAAAAGATCCGAGCAAGACATAGCACAACTGAAGGCCGATAAGGCCGAAAAGTTTTCGAGTGGAGACCACGCACCGGCAAGCGCAGCGAAGGAAGACCAGCCACGAGATGGACAGATGACCTCATACGAGTAGCGGGAAGACGCTGGATGCAAGCCGCTTCCAATCGGTCTTTTTGGAAATCCATGGGGAGGCCTATGTCCAGCAGAGGACTTCTTATGTCTGAAAAGAGGCATGGTGATGATGAAGTAATGTATGAATGAAGTTTTAGATAGGTTATCAAATGTGAGTGACCAGTTTATATATACTCCACTAGTTTGTATATATATCTCCATAAAATGAGTCCCAAGTGCACAGCAGCCGCTGCACTTGAAGTCTGCAGCATAGCTAGGAATATAACCTTAAAGGAGGCGCACCTTAAAGATGGCCAGTTCTCATCCGGAAACATTCCACGCATTCGTTTATTGAAGTATGCAGCACGCCTGTTATTTGTTATGCTAAATCTTAAGTGTTCACATTAAATGTCTTGACATAATGACACGCTCGACTCGAATTACCGCCGTAATAACAACCGGAGATTGTTTGTAATGAATTAATGAACATTACAAACTACTGGAGCCGGTCATTATGCAGATATTATGTGTTCGAGTTAGCCCGGGCTCTTCACCAGTGGGTGCTTGGCTCTGCATATGAGAGATGATATTTTAACATTTGACTATGTATAGTTTACTTAGGGGCTTTCAAGCTCAGAATGAATATAATCCAAGTCTGCATGCTGCATCTTTAACAACACCATCTCTAACCAATAGCCAAGTCGGTGGTCAAACGTATAATTATGACTGTTAAAAATGTGCTTATTAAGTTGTTAAGGTTACTCGTCGACTGAAAGAAACATGCCTGGCTTTGTTGATAAAAATGCGACTTTTTCCTGTGTTGCGCAGTCTCCTGGCAAGGGATGACTTGGAACTTGATCAGTCCATTCTCCAGCAGATCTTTCCAACGGTAGGAAATGTGCTCACCCGGTCGTGTAATGGCGCATTTAAGCGATCGCGTCAAACGATTCTATTCGATTGTTTACATCGACTCGACGCGGTGTTTGCGCAGAAACTACGTGTGCTTTTTATGAAACCATGTTGTTACAGTAAAATATGTGGTTTGGCAACTAGGTTTTGTATTAAAACAGCAAATTAACAGTAAGTTATCGCCTCTGTTAGCAAACTTTCATTGATCGAGTTACTCAAAAGCTCACACTTGACATTCGCACGTGTTTATTAAGATATTAAGAAAAATTTATTAATTTATACTCAATTTAAATATTGTGTACGTACACAATATTTAAATTAAGTATTTAACAGTTACTTTTAGGCTACGTTACAGGAATACCTGTTAAAGTAACGTAAAAGTAATAAATAGGGATTATTAGTACTAATTTACTTTTTTTTATACAAGACAGATCTACGATTGACCGCCAACTCGCCTGATGTTAAGCGACGGCATGGCCGAAGATGGAACTCGTCGATCTAGAAGATATCTATTTCCTCTAGCCTTGAAAATTACAAGATTGTAGGTCTCAGGAAACAGAGATGATTCTTCTATTAGTTGTGGAGAACTATAGACCGATTTTTTTATAATTTTAAGATATTATGTACTGTAACTTAATTGTCTTTTTGTTCTTGAATAAATTATTTAATTTTACGCAGTTGTCGCTTGATTACTCCTTCTTTAGGGAACATTAAATTCGTTGCCTAGAAACTCTACTAAATAGAAATTACTTTTACAAATGGCATTCTTGGAGAATGTAATTTCCAAAGCAAAGCACAACAGTTTTGTGTCATCTAAATGCTTTATATTGTCTTGTATATACGAGGTTCGTCCTTCTTCCATTGTTTCAGCACGGCTGTGCATATGTGGCCGATTAGGATTTCCCTATGAAGTCAGTTTAAAATATGTATAGTACAATTCCTCTGCCACCTAACGCATTATGTAGGTACCTACTACTAAATGTGGATTCAGATTGCGCCCACCTGCCTATGATTAGACTATCGCTTACCACAGGGTCAGTTTGTGGCCTGATGTAGTTTCATTTCTGTCTACTTCTTTCCGACACAAGATATTTTCTGCGAATCGTTATTTACAAGTTTACTCATATTAAATTCATTCAACACGTGTGTGTGTGTGTATGCGTTCTACGTTCTACGTATACCTATTTAATTAGCATAATGCGCATATTGACGTTTATGTTAAATCTCGTTTAATACGCGTAATTTTCGGTTATAAACTCATAGTTCTTGAGATTTCCATAATATGTTGTTAATTCATTATATAGGCTTCTCTAGGCGCCTTTTTCTCCATTATTGAAAACTTAATAAAAAATGTTACGCTCGACTCTGTGAAAGAATTAATTCTGGGACGTTCAAGGCTTCTCGCATTATTGAAAAGGTTAAAAAAAATTGCGCAGCAAACAAAAGGACGAACTTGTTACTGAAGAGGTTACTTACAACAAATTATGTAATTAAATTGAATATACATAACTGCAAGTATATGTATACGAAAGAACAAAACCCACGACAAAAAAGAAAGCGGCTTAACCGATTTTGTTCAAACTTGCCTAAGAAAATTCTCGATGTAATCCTCTTTCAAACTAGATCAAAATCGGTCCGCCCGTTTCAGAGCTACGATACCACAGGCAGACACACAGATACACAAATATACAGATATATAAATAGACAGATACACACGATAAACATATAACACCCCTTTTTTGGGTCGAGGGTTAAAAATAAATAAAACTACTAAATTATATAACCTAAGTAAATTTTTTGTATTTCCATTAAGTTGTACTCGTGGTATCTGTGCATTCTAGATAGCCTAAGCCTAACCATCATGTTTGTTGGTATGTAATTCTCGATACTCATTACACATTCGGATGGATCCGTTTGAATAAGAATATTTATTAACGTTGAATAACATACATGTTACAGGTAAGTCAGAATTACACATATGATAAATTAACTAAACTTTATAATAGCATAAATAAAATGATATAATCTGCGATTGTAAGTAGTTTATTACGCCATTTACCTGTCAATTATGGAAACATAGTGTAAATATTTTAGCGTCATAACGCGATTCATGAGGCGTCTATTGATATTTATGGCAAAAGAAGAACATCAATATTTATTGTGATTCACACCTCACACGATAATTCTATACAAATATGCTGTTAAGTAAATAACTATATGAGTAAAAACACTAAGAGCACATGACATGAATAAAAAAATCTCTTCCCATATTGTATAATTATAGTTTATAAAACTGAAGCAACCGACTTCTCATGGATGCCATTATCAGAACTGGACCAAATTGAAACGGAACACACGGGAAGTACCAGCTTGAGAACCTCCTCCTTTTCAACCAACTTCCAAAAAGGAGAAGGTTATCAATTCGACTGTATTATTACTGTAATATTTTTTATGCGAATACATTGATATAAAAGCTTATTTTAATTTTTTACTAATAATTTATTTATAGTATTGGAAAGAGAATCTAATAACAAAAAAACTTCCAACTAGACAACTTCCTTAAACATATCAGTTTCAAAGGTAGGTAAATGAAATTTGACACTTAGCTGTCAAGTGGACCAGGTGTGCGTCCAGTATTACTCATACCCATATAAATGTTAATGAGATCCCAAAACACCTCTACGATTTATTCTCGTACACCTGACCTCTGATCGTAGCAAACAACGCGTAGTTAATTTCAACAATAAATCAATTAAAAGCGCGTCAGTGGTCCATGTTGGGATACAAAAGACCGCCGCTGCGGGCGCTTGCGTCATTTTTAATTGACTAGTGTTTTGATTTGGTGAAATTCATAGATAGCCACGTGTCAATGTCATTGGTTACGAAATGTCGTTTGTGATATAATTGATGTTTGTGAGTGTTCTGAGTCATGGGTCTCGTAGGTCGTCATCGGATGTCTTGAACATAATGCGTATTCAAGATTGGACCTAGTGGGAAATGTTTGTAGCGACAGCTTATAGTTTTAACAAGCCAATTTGGTTCTGCAGAAATTTTCTTTTGTAGCTAATTACGAATAACTGTAATAAAAATGTACCAAAGGACATATCCCTAAGGAACCAAATAAGCAATACAATATTGTATTGTATATGTATAGGTTATTATTATAGTTTAAAAAACTGAAACAATCGGCGTCAAAATACGCAATTTCTTTAAAATACGCCAATTTACTTATTTGAATATCATATTTTGACAGTTATTTTGTTTTAAAAACCAAGCTACATAACCGATTTTGATGAAATTTCTATGGTACTACGCTCTCAAAAAAATTTCAAGCTCCATTAAAAAAATCCATAATCCATTTATTTAATGGTAGCATATCTAATACTGTAGGTACGAGTACGGCAGTAGTTGCTATTAAAGCTTTAATAATTTTACATTAATTTGTCAAAATTCATGAAGTTTCAATGAGTAAAAATACCTAGAAAATGTTAATTAATTATTCCAAGGTCATGGTTAAATCGGGTTTATTAATTTTTCCTTCCTCAAAATCAATATTTGTCTATAAAATTATTATACCTAATTAGGTACGTTTATTCTAATCCCCAAGCAACAAACTCCGGTAGGTATTTCCGGAATTAGTAAAAATACTTATTGCGGAAATGCATTTATTACATTATTCTGTACAATGATTATTTTATCAGCCATCTTATTTTCTCAGGTGATTTAATAAGTAAGTTTGAATTTTCACAGTTATTCAACCGACTTCAAAAACGGAGGAGGTTCTCAATTCGACTGTATTTTTTTATGTTTGTTACCTCATAACTTTCGACTAGGTGAACAGATTTTGATGATTCTTTTTTTATTTGAAAGCTGGTGCTTCCTGTGTGGTCCTGGAAAAATGAGCACAAACCTGAGTGTTTTAGAAGTTTTTGACAGAGAATTCCTGTGGCAATCTCTTGTCTCCATTTTCAGACCTTTATTCTTGCGTGTTTTGTAAGGTATCCAAGATTATAAACCTAACGACCCCAAACTCAACCATCAATAAGTTTCAGTTCGTACATCATTAGATCGGCTCCATGTTAATATTCATGTCATTATATTGTTATTGTTGTCATCCGATTTAAATCATCATCATCAATGGTCTTTACGTCTATTGCAGACGATTTAAGCAGTGCCATGGGGGAGGTGGCATCTTTTCTGGTGACTGAACAAATCTATACGAGAACGGCATAATCGTCCGAACCGTGAGCAAGCGTTTGTTCCGACGGATGGAATTGTGTCGCTGGTGTGCCGTCTCGCTTTTTTTACATACGCATGCAAAATTACTGCTTAATCGGAATCCGGGAAGAGGGTCCAATGTGACTTGAAATATTTGGTTACAGACACCGGGACAGTTGACACTAAATGCAAAGCAATCTCTTTGTTTGTTACCTTTACACAATGAAAAGGATCGTTATGAAATTTGGTAGACAGATAACTTAGAAAAATATAAGACGGCCATAGCAAAAAAAACATCATCATCACCGTTTTTCATAACCGCGGGGTACAGGACAGGGTATAGTATTATGTATAGTCGAGCGCGAAAAAGACAGCTGCTGACCGTTTACCAGAAAAATAACTTTGTTCTATTTGTCTCTTTCACAATAGATACAGAATGACGAGACTGACTCTTACATATTGCTTAATTGATACAAGTAGTTCATACACTAAAAATAGAACTGTGTCCCACTGAAAGACTTGCTGATCTGCCGTATGCTTTATACTTTTGTGTCCACTTCGGATAATTTCGAATAGGAACAAGATAGTTGTGCGTATCCTTTGTGTAGGTACTATTTAATTTCTATTACTAAGAAATGTAGTTAGATAGTTGAGAACCTGGCGAAGGCAAAAGGAATACATATAAACATAAAAACATAATATTACATAAAATGAAAAAGTTCGCACTAAAATTATTAGTGTCTAATTCTATGGAAAAAACGCGTGTAATGTGGGTTAATACATTAATATGTAGATTAGTAATAACATAGATTAGACCAAAACCATAAATAATTTAATCTATTCATTAATAAATTAGAGTTTAAAAAACTAAAAACACGCTACAAATTATTGTGGTCTAAGTTCATTACAAGACTTTTCTAACAAATCCAAACACAGCTATGATACGATGTTCCATCATGAAGTTCTAGTTCATATCTTCCGGCTCCATCATCAGATCAGTTCGACGGTACCATATTATTATATTGTCATTAGAACTACGTACAGCTGCCAATTTTCATGACGCTACGATCCTTGGAAGATTGTTAAATTAAATACCTTAGATTTCATTACATAGTTACATACAAGTCGACCTAATAAAAGCGTGTTAATAAAAATTATGCATATTCTCCCGTAATGTAACTTTTATATCTAGCAACACTGAATTTCTAGCCATCAACAACATTGTGGATAATATTGGCAATGCACCGAGTGCACGGAAGTCGTTATTAGCAAGCAGATGAGCGGTTTATTGCCTAAACTACAGCCAAGTCTAGACTCTAGCTTGTATCGAATTTCCCAGGCTACTAAACATGAATAATCGTTTTATGACGTACCGTGACCGATTCTACGGGCCGTGAAAGATGGGCCGCTATAGCGTTGAAACTAATTACTGGTCTAGCATACACATGCTGTGGTTGTTCTACTTCGTTGCAAGTATTTAAAAATTGACCCCATTTTTGTAGACAGAAAGCTTAGAAAGAAACGAAACTAAGTAATTAATTGTAAAAAAAATAAAACTAGCTTTTATTTGAATGTAGATTTTATGTTTAAATAAAAGTAATTTGAAAAAATTAAACCGACTTCAAACTGAAAAGAAAGAAATAACTCGAAGAAAATCAAAACTGGGCGTCTACCTAAGTAGGTACGTACATCAATTTTTTTTGGAGTCTGTGTCAGGCCCTAAGCTATCATCAACTAAGTCCTATACAGACACTGACTTTCTTTTCAGTTTGAAGTCAGTTTAATTTTTTTAAATTACTTTTATTTATAAATTTTTAATAGTATTTATTATTTTGAAGTCGGTTAAAAACGGTCGTCAAAGCTCATCACCGCTCATGTCACTGTCTATCAAACAATTGAAATAAATAAAACTTACAGTGACTCCTAAGTTGAAAGATACTTAATTCAATAAAAAAATATTTTTTGAAATACGACTTCTAGTTTCTGCGTAATGCGTGGACAAACATACAAACATACATACACTTATTAAATTTGACACACATATTCAGAAGCTGGTATAGACTAACATACACAAAAATTGTGCAATCCTAACAATATTACAAACATACAGGTCGAATTGATAACCTCCTTTTTTTTGGAAGTCGGTTAAAAAGTATTCATCAAGTCGAATCAATCGAGCCCAAATTCTATGAGTATATTGTTTTCTAAGGGTTTTGCGATTGTCACTCATTGCAATGAAACACATTTTATCGGATTTATCGCGTATATTTTACATAATTTTATGAACTCTGTGTGTGTGTGTGTGTGAGTCGGAAGGTCAGTGCTGAAAATCAGCTCTGCTGATCACTCAGCAGCATTATCGCTGAGCACTTACCTTTTTTGATACGATTTGCATATTTTTTAGGCTCAATAGTCTTACTTTTGTTATTTGTACTTGTGTTCTCTCTTTTTGTTGTAGTGTATGGTGTATAAAAATAAAATATTTTCTTTCTTTCTTTCTTTCTTTACCTGACGTCCACTTTGCAGCGTCCGTGGTCACAGGCTTACAGGTGAGGCTAGATGACAGTTGTTTTTTTTTGTTATGAAAATATTATCCTATATTACCGTCTACTAATTTTATGCAAAACGTTCCCTATGCACGCAGAAGTCGATCACGGTGTCAACAGCTATCGCAGATCTGTGTTGAGGCTGAAATTTTATTAATTTGATGACCGGGTCCCGTGCAGGTGGTACTTGCCAACAATCTTCTCTATTATAGTTCAAGTATGTTCTAATTTCAACAGCCTCGCGTTACATTCTTGTTACTTATCGCCCGAAATTTAGGTCCAAAATAGGTCCATCCGTCTGAGAGCTACGATGCCACAGACAGACCCACAGATATACAGATACATATGTCAGACATATAATACCCCTCTTTATGGGTCGGGGGTTAAAAAATATACTTAAAAAAAAAAAAAAGGTTGTTCTCTGTAAAGTGTATTGTTCCATCTGAAAATATTAAAAATAAAAATGTTTTAACCCCATAACGTTATTCAAGCCACAGCCCCAATTTCAATTCCAATCGGGTTTTTGTAACTAAGTGTAGTTCTTTATAAAAGCCCGATTAATACAAATTGTTCCTTCGTGCCATACCTGTTTGAAAAAGTTGACTTGACTTTATCCAGTTATTTACGTTCTGTCCTCCTTTTTCTCTCGTTTAATTCGATTCATTTATTTTTTCGTTCATATCTTGTGTTGTTAGCTAATTATTATCTTTCTCTCCAAAGGCGGCAGATAGAGCTCCAGATATATTTTTTTCTCCATTTCAAAATTTTGCACATAGTGAAGTACAATAGTTTAAGTTCCTGAATATGAAACTAATATGCTACCACGCAGCCTGGAAACATTTGGAGTTTTCAGGAGCAAAGTTGTTCTACTTCCGAGACCGAGAACTCATTGAGTACCGATTTTCTGCTTGTTTGTTTCGTTAGTCAATCGCAATCATTATGTAGGAACTATCGCAACTATCGCAATCGTTATGGCCACTATTTACATACGTATACGTAAGTAAGTATATCTTAATATCATCATTTCTTAATTTGAAATTATTAATGAACACATGAATAGAAACAAAAAAAAAAAAAAAAAAAAACTAGACGAAGCTATCAAGACCAAAGTAGCTTACAACGTAAGATAATTAAATAATAGACGCCTCACACCACAGTTCACGCGCTGATCGTTTTATGTTGCCGAAATGTCTGTTTTATTGATTTTTATATAGTTATTTAACTGCTTCCATGGACATGAGGGGCCATAACGTCTGTGTAGACGGATGACTCATGCACTCGCATATTTTTGGCGTTTTCTGTATTTTAGCGCTCGAAAGTCGATAATGTTAGAAAGTTAATGTGTTTGTGTGGAGTCAGAATATCATTTATCCATTATGAGAAATGTTGTAGCGCGCTCTTTCATACAAAAAGGAGAAAACAATTTTCTACCCCTTAGCATTGTCCGATTTCGGTAATTCTTCTTTATCTCATTGAATCAAAAATGACAATGCTTTTAGGGCTTTTCTTTGATTTCGTTATAGCAACGAATAAAAAAATAGTAATAAGAATATTGATAAAACCACACCGGTGAGAGATAGCAATTAATGTTTCCAACAATAAAAAGGAATTATTGAAATTGTAGTTTTCTACTGTTGTATGAAAAAACGAGTACTTAATGTGCTAGCAAAAACTGCCACGACAATTAATTGTTAGTATGAGCCTTTTTTTTTTGTGAGATGACTAGAGCTGTTGGCCTCTACCGGCCTTTACAGCTTACCGGACTTGAGAGCGCAGAAGGCGCTGGGCCGTTAGTGTGATCGAAGCGAGCATGCGTAGGTACTTACGTACATACGTGAAACATACACACTTAGAAGATACCAATTCACTCTGACATTGAACTATTTACTACATTGTGGGTATATGCGTAATTAGTAAGTGGTTTCCACTAGACTTAACACGTTTTCGTTTCTCCACGAATTTTGGTACGCACAACGTATGAGTAACTGACAGATATGTATTTCGGATATTTCTTTGAGCAAATGTGGTTTTGCGGCACCGAAATTACCGCCTATTCATCCTAAATAACTTTATGAATAAAAATGAATAATTTTCGCACCTCACATTTAGAACTCGTATTTCTAAGAACCGCACTATGTAGCCACCTTTTCACGCCCCAAACGTTCAAGTTATTTTTTGTCACGTCCGTTTAATTGTTCCATCCGAAAATATTAAAAATAAAAATGTATTAATCCCATAACGTTATTCAAGCCGCAGTCCCAATTTTGGTCCTATTCATTTTTTACCCCTACGTGTGAATAATAAAGGAGTTTATGTCATAAGTTGTTAAGGCGTCGGTTTGATTTATTCGTCTGGTAAACGTGGATTTACCTGGCGTTTGAGTTTTTATTGACGTTTTTTGTGGAGGGATATTTGAGATGCGCCGGCGCCGGCCGAGGAGCTGATCAAAGCGATTGGTGGCGATTAAGCTCTGGTACACCTGCGCTACTGAAGCGATCGCAAAGCGCAATTTAAACACATTTTGGTGTGTGAGATGTCGTTAGATTCGTCCTCCGTTCCCAACAATGATTGTAAAAAAAAACACTTTTCCGTAACCTCCAACGAAATTTTTCGTAACAAGTAACAGATTTTACAAGAATTATATCGTAAATAATTCTAGTTTAAATACATTTTACGGCGGCTTAGCGCATACTCATGGAAATGATGCCGATAACCCATCCATAAATTACGTCACATAATTCTTATGATTTTTGAGCCCTCCCCTGTCCTTGTCACAGATGGTCATATTTTGTATAACTCCCCCTCACCTTTTTTTTACTCATACACCGCTGCCCCGGGGGGAGCGGCGGGTTAAGTCGGGCTCGACTCCAGGGTGGTGCCCCTATCGACTAAAACCTCACGGTGTTCCACCTTGGCGCCTTAACATCGGAGCTACGGAACTCTTCCGAACTCACCGCAGCAACTCCCCCTCACCTGGTGTGACGTCAAGTATTACAATTTTGATTTGCACTGTATGCTTTTATAATACGCAAGAATACCTAAATATTTTTGTTCTTGTTAGGTAAATTGAAAATCACAAAGAATACAACCAAGAAAAACATATAAAAGTCAAGCATCAAAATACATGAAGATTATAATTATGTTACGAAGTTTTTCCACGTGTGACGTCACAAGACTTGTCCTTCCCCTTGTCTCTCGATGTCAATTTGTTGTGTGTCCATTTATGGATGACCCCTAATTTACTATAATCGCGACTGTGTTCTACAGTTATTGCATGTCGCATCAGTCGCGTAGGTATGCGCTAAGATTAAAGTTAGTTGATATATTATGGATGAACAATGGTCTGGCGCCTAGCAGTCGCGGTAACATTTGATATGCTTAGATTCATTAGAAGCTTTCTCGAATTGACGCTCGCATCTCGCCGAGCCGATTGTGAGCATGTTTAGCATTACTTGCAAAATACTTGTATTCAGTTTATTACTGCTCATATTCTAAATTCTTGTTCAGAGCGGAATATCGAATAGGTATTTCTTCTGAACATTATCAAAATCGGTCGACAAAGGGCTTCGTAGTATACTTTTTTTTAATCGAGATTTTTGTCTCTTGATGCCTGAAACGGCTGAAACTTGTATTTCAAGTACCGTAAAGATTTTTTGAGAAATACGACCTGTGCGCGATTATCAGCCAAAATCCGCACAGCAGAAAGAACATTTTACTAGTTGATGTTTTGTTCACCTTCATGACCTTTATTCCCTTCGTACTCGGTCTATAACTCAATACTTCAGAACATACTCATTTATATCGGAAGTTCAATTTGTAGGACATTCTTTCAGTCAAAGTCAAATTATTTCTAATATCTATTGATCTCGGAAGTTTATTTTCAAACGTTTGATTCAAATTACGTTTTGAATTATTACATCACTGCCTTAGATGAAGAGTATTGTTTTCCAGGTATGTAAATCATTAGTTAGTACACGACTGCTTGACAGAGTGACCGGCAGAGTAGTGGTACTCAAGCCAATTTTCTTAATTAAAATAATACCGAAGACTAAATTGCATCCAAAAACTTAGAATCAGTTTATTATTACCTCGGTGGGTTATTAAAATTATATACGGTGGGTTATTGAATTACTCCATTGTAGGCTTAAACGTCACTAAATGTAAGGTGAGTTGGTTTTAAGCTTTAATCGCAAGAACCACTGATACTAATTTTGCGCAATATAATAATTATACTAATACGAAGGCCGGGCAGGACAAGCTCAGCAAGTACCTTGACTCTCACGAGATAACGGCCATGTGGGATGCTGACTCGACGATCATTGTCCCGATAGTCGTTTTGGTTCGGTTTTATAGCGAAGAACCTCGATCAACATCTCAAGTGGCTCTTGCTTGATAGTCGGGTCAAGGGTCGAAAGCAGAAGGCAGTTATTTAAACACGGCACGCATTGTCAGGAGGTTCCTAACTCTGTAGCCTCCGCCACCAGCAGCTTGGGCCCTGCCCCGCTGCCGGTGGTAATCTAGGTGTAGGTTTTAAATGTGATTTTATAAAAATATTGTAAAAATTTATAATAAATAAATAAATGAATAATAATACTAATACTACGTCATATTCTATTAATATAACGTTAACGCATTCCGGTATTCCAATCATATTATTAAAATAGAATTAACTCACAATCATATACGTCATATGAGCGGGATAAAATATTAATATATTGTATTTCCTATCATATTGTTTTATTGGGGTTTTTTTTTTTACCATAATTTATTACTTTCCAATATTTGTTGATAACGTAATCGTACATTGAAAGGAAAACCTACCTTTACTTTACTTACCTACCATCTAGTCTATTTATACGTAAGTGATAGTAAGTAGTGTAGTGAAGTGTAGAGTAGTGGTAGTGTAATCGCGTAGAAACAGTGCGTTCATTTTTATAGAAATAAGTAAGAAGCACGATGCTCGAAGACCTGCATCGAGTTTCTCGACGGGTTGGCCTCAAGATGACCATGGACAAAAGGAAGGTCGTGTCGAATACCCGTGTTGTGCCTACCTCAATAACTGTAGGGAACTCCACTCTCGAAGCTGTCGACGAATACTTCTACCTAGGACAAACGGTCCGACTAGGCAGGTCCAAGTTTGCGAGAGAGGTCAATTGTCGAATCCATCTCAGCTCGACAGCGTTCGGGAAACTCAGAAGCGTCATCTCGTCCTATATACCTCAGTCCCTCAAGTCGAAAGATTACGACCAGTGTGTAAAGCGTGATCATTCACTATGGGCCTTATGAGGAAGCTCAAAGTCACGCAGTCAGTGGGCAGGGCACATAGCACGTAGAACTGATGGCAGGTGGGGCCGAAAAGTTCTCGAGTAGAGACTACAAACTGCCAAGCGCAGCGTAGGAAGACCAGCCATGAGGTGGATAGAAGACTTCATACAAGTGGCGGGAAGACGCTGGTCGCTTCCAACCGGCTTTTTTGGAAATCCATGCCGGCCTATGTCCAGCAGTGGTCTTCTAGTGGCTAAGATGATGATGATGCTAATGGCGAGTAAGTACGTTGTACAATATCGCAATTTTTACAATCTGCATATTATCAACATTTAGTAAAAATCTTGCAAACCAAAGGAAATTGCTCATTCTCGTCCCCGATTGTTTTAAGTATCGTCAGCTTTTGTGCATCACAATACAGTTACTTGTGTAAAATAACATATAAATAAATAAATAATACAAACAGAACATTTCTATACTGTCTTCATAGTGGATATTGCTAATTAATCAAATTTACAGCCAAGTATCAACCTGGAAGCATAAGCATAAGCGGCTTAGGATGTCTTGATTCGTGAAAAAAGCTTATTAATCTATTATATTTATTTATTAGCGTATTATTCTGCAGCCTGTGAAACGTGACCAAAAAATCATTCATTTCAAAATTATCTTCACAAGGAAAAATAACAACCTATTTATTATATTCCCTACAAATTTCATGTTTCTAAGACCAGCGGTTAGACGGTGACCATATTATGTGGGTATGAGACCCCAAATGACCCACCATTTTAAACTCCATTTTAATATGAATTCCTGAGGCATCCGGCAAGGCGTCAGTGATACAATCTATAAAATAATTAAATCTCCGTCGGTATGCCGCGGCCAGGCATTCTTAGAACCGAGTGCGGCGTTCTTTGGTGGACACCTTGACGCGGCTTCAGGCATCTCGGCTACGGGTCACTACAGGATGGTTCAAATTGATACTGTTATGTACATAGTTTCTATGAACGTGACCTCACTCGATGACAAGTATTATAGTTTAAAAAACTGGAACAATCGACTTCAATCGGTCACACTCTCAAACAAAATAATAACACAATATAATTGAATATACCAAACTATTAATAAAAACAATTAAACCATCTTAAAGCTATATAAAATTCAATGCAAACAAGTATCAATGTTAAAAGAAAAACAAAATATCCGACTGCAGAAAAGAGGTTTTTGCAGCTTAACTTATGTTTTTTTTTAATTTTAATGTACCCAGTGTCACAACTCACAACTAAGACGAATCTATTGACACCACTCACATCAAAATCAGTCAAGCCGTTTAGGCTCTAGGGCGTGTCAAAGAAATATACATACATACATACACTAGAAAAACATAACCCTCTTTCTTACGCAGTCGGGTAAAAACTGGAACAATCGACTTCAATCGGTCACACTCTCGAACAAAATAATAACACAATATAATTGATGATACCAAACTATTAATAAAAATAATGAAACCACCTTGCTATATAAAATTAAATGCAAAAAAAAAAGAATCGGTTCACAGTTGACGGAAAAATAAAATGCAGTCGTACGTAGAACCACTTGTGTTTAAACATATTTGTTGATTTGTTATTGCTGTAGTTTCTTTCTTTCTTCTTTCTTTCATTCACCTCCTTTTTTAACTTGCTTAAAAAATAAATAACGATACTATTATACACAAAGCATGGTTCCTTCAGACAGTTTTTTGTGAAGCAGACTGCTCAGTAAGAATGCGTGAATATTTTTAGTCTGTACCTATATGTGTAGGTAAGTTTATTGTGTGGTTTCTATGGTTCCACATTACCTAAATGACTAGATTGTTTTTTTACGCATGTGAAATTGTTAGATTTGTTAACTCTTGAGTGCGTGTTTACAGTCGTGTACTTATTTTTTTATTTGAAGAATAAAATATTATGTCTATGTAAGTGCCTGTCTAAGTTAGTAACTGTTAATCTTGTAATAGCTGTAGTTTATTATAATTTGCACGCCGAAAGGCAGAATATGGAGAACAACATAATGAATGTTCCACCTTGTACTTACCCATATACGCAATAAATAATTATGAATTATGAATTAAGAATCATTTGTTTCTATAGACGTATCAACACATAGTTAATTATGAATAATCTGACAAACTAATGCAATGAAATATCTGCTTGCCTATTTATTTATTTATTTAGTTAATATTGAAGGAATCTCAGAAGTTCAGTTGAGTGTATCAACCGGACTTCTGAGCCTTAAAATTATCAGTAATTTGGTTATCCGGACTAATAACCGAATTACTGATATTAATCCAAATTATCCAACAAACGAGATAAGACTTCGATAATATCGTACGAAGAAAATAATTGGACGTCACTACTTCACTATATAACAAAAATATCTTTGGATTGGACCATAATATATAAACGGTGGACATTTCACACAACACCATCAAGCCCCAAACTAAGCAAAGCTTGAACTATGGGAGCCAGATGGTTGATATAATATAATTATATTATACTTTTTATTGGAAATACATACTTAAGATACATAGAAACACCCAGACACAGAACAAACATCCATTCTCATCACATCTCATATTACCAAGATAGTACTTTCTCACTATATTTTACTCAATTCTGTTGAGACGTTTAAAAATAATGAAAGTTTTTGCGAAGAAGATAAAGTTTTCACTTACACCAAAACTTTCACATTTAAAATATTGATATGATAGTATGATCTAAACAAACCGAACCCCCTGTATCGTTACGGATTATTGTAGACGGCCTGTCTCTACGGCTCACCCTTAACGCCTATTACGAGCTCATTTTTGACAACCCTACGCGAACAAAAAAAGATGAATGAATGTCCCATGAATGAAATTCCTTTACTAAGGCACGTTAAGCGCCCTTTACAAAAAAATGGATTTATTTATAAACTTCCTTTACTCATAAATCGTCGTGAGGATTTTTTTAGTGAATTCCATTTGCGTTAGTAATTTTTATGTATTTTGTTTTATTTTTGTAATAGAAAAATAGTTTTAGGAGTATTTAACGCACTTACTTATATTTAATCCATAAATATAAAAATCTTTAAGTGTATAGTTAGCCAGTTGAAGTAGCAGCATGGGGTTACCACAATTTTAATAGCAGTCTTATTTCAATATGGGCCGCACCACAAGCGTTTAAGCAGTCTTATTTCAATATTACTTTAACTTTTGTCTCGCTCTTTGTACACTTGTGAGAGCAAGACAAAAGTTAAAGTAATACGCTTTTGGTGCGGCCCCATAAGGCACATAGAATACAGAATTGATGTCCGATGGGAATGAGAAGTTCTTGAGTGGAGACCACCCATCAAGCGCAGCGTAAGAGGACCAACCACAAGGTGGACGGATGACTTCATACAAGTAGCAGGAAGACGCTGGATGCAGGCAGCTTCCAATCGAGCTAATTGGAAATCCATAGGAAAGGCCTAAATACAACAGTATATTATAGGAACGTAACCTCTACTGTGCTAGTTTTTTTATCTTGTCTGAGTGAATGACAAACAATGTATATATGTATAAAGCAGTATAAATTACTAGTTTCAGAGGCAGGTTTAAAAGATGTCTTTCTTGAGTGTAAGCATCGACCAGGATATCTAGCGGGTAAAGTCGCGGCATTTATTAGTATGTGTGGTATTAAGGTATCAAGTTATAGTTATATTTGTGCTGTGATACAAAGTAACTGTGTTTTTACTAAGCTGTTCACGTATCGCCATAGAATAATTTACTATCCACTCCTCCTACATCGTGTTTTATGTATTATGTACCTACATAAATAAATTTAACATTATCAGTTTCATTAGTATTGCAATGAATGACCTCTAATTATTATTGAGATAGCGTGTGGTATATTAGTATGTTAACGCGTTGGTAGGTAAGTATGTACTTATCTTTTACAAAACGTCAGATTTATATAAATTTGGCTAAGTTACGGACAAAACATTCAAAATTCGATAAAATACCAATATATCATTTTTATCCAAATATTTTTTAAGTATTCATTTACAAAAAAGATGATTCTACTACTATTTACGACTAAACAAAAAAAAAAAAAATTTTTTCAATTAAATGCAACCGAATCGAGAACCTCTTTTTTGAAGTCGGTTGATAAGAGAGCGACTCTTCCCGGCTCCACCGTTCGCCATCACGTCCAAGCCCTCTAAAGGCACATTGTAAACGTGCAAAATAGAAAGATTCTCCCGCATTGTTCGCCAACTTTTATCTGGGCACAATAGTGAGGCGCCGTTTCCACGTGAATGACGGTACCGCCCTTAAATTCCATAACACATGAATGGAGCCAACGTTCATACATATTATTGTTAAAAACGCAATGAGAATCCCACACGTCGCCTACGAGCGTCGGTTTGCAGAAGGTTGCTGGCACAATCACTATGGGATGCTATGGAGCATGGCCGCATGGTGATTGACTCTACGTGTACTGTGCAGTTTACATATAACCCTAACATGGTATCTAGTATATACAATGATAGCCGCTCATTTAAACTTAAACGTAGAGAAAAACTATAATACAAACATAAGATACATATTTGCTTAGTGAGCTAGGTACCACATTTTTTTTTTTTTTTTATTAAACGAAAATAACGACTGTTAGCAATTTTATTTCATAATATCATTTTTATTGTTTACCACGAGATGGATGCATAACCTCATACAAGTGGTGGGAAGACCCTGAATGCAAGCCGCTTCCAATCGGTCTTGTTGGTCCAGCAGTGGACTTCTTATGACTGATATGATGATGATGATGATTTTATTTTTGTATTTCGGAAAAATCAAGAAAAACCGCGTTTTTTTTCAGACAGCACATGACCAGACCACGGTTGATGTGTGTCGATCAAAACTTCGTGGTATATAAAAGCGTTCAGGTTCACAATGTCCAAAGACCCATAAGGTCCATCAGACCAAAATTAATACCAATAATTTATAACATAAATAATTATGAACACATCGTGCGTTTCTGAAACGAAAATCGAGGAAAGTAGAACTAGTAACTGTTTTTTTTAAACTAGTTATTAAATTTAGTGATAATATCTTTGTCTTGATATTTTTTTTAATGTTATTGTTCGACCTGTCCCAAGCTACGGTACTGTGACCGTGGTTCCCATAGTCGATGGGTATTGTGGGAAGTACAAACGGGCGGATATTAGCGCACCATCTGCGCCGGCGCCTCGCCTCGGCGATCTGGCGCCGTTTTCGACGATAGGTGAGAAAATCTCACTGGACTGTATGATCGACAAGAAGATTAACTTGCCAGTGCACAAGCAGTGTTGTCTAATATTCTGGAGCATCTGTGAGGATGTGTCGATGAATTTGTTTTTATCGATAAATTAATTAACATTTTTTATTAGAGTAGGTATTCCATATAGGTTTAATAGTAACTAGGTTTTTCTAAAAATCTATTTTCAATTTAAAATAAACACGTAAGAAAAGGTAGTGGTTTGTTGTATAGTATACCATTACCAAGGCACATTTAAGAATGCAGTGTTAATAAAATTAGTTTGTAATATTTGTAAAAGACAAATACTATTGAAGGTTAGAAAGTGACGGTAAATATAATTATATAAGTAATTAGGGGCTTAGAATAAATAGGGCCATAAGGTATTTAGGTACGCAAGTGGGTGAAGAAGAGTTTCTTCTGTTTCTGTATTGATCTTTGATATAAGTTAAAAGATAAAGTTGTTTCAATAATCAGCCTTATAAAATAAAGCTGATTACAGAAACATCTTTATCTCTCTCTCTCTCTCGGCATTGCTTGCAAACAGGCGGGTCCCATTGTCATAAATAAAAATAAACAATTGAGTATTAACGTTATCTATCTGCTTTGTCGCCGTAATCCGAAACGCATGTGCGGAGTGTCGGCTCTGCGCAGAGGCGTAGTAGCGATTCTTTGTCGGAGGCGCGGTACATGAGTCACCTCGTTCATTGAGGCTGGTCCATTGAGAGCCGGGCTCATTACCGCTCCGCCGGGCCGCACACGCACTCGCGCCGATACCCGCTCGCCCTCGTCATGATCGCTCCCGTCTCGCGACACGACGTGAGTAGAGCCTGCAACATCCACCGCGAGCCCACTCGATCTAGCCTCGCCGTTCGATCCACTTATCTCGTTGTCGTTGTTTCAGATGGAGAACTCAAAATCTCACCTGTGGCTCGCAGCCGCTGCGCTCCTCGCCGCCTGCGGGCTCTGTGCCGGCGCCGGCGTCCGCAAGCCGTTCACCCCGACCGACTCCATCCTCGACATCATCGACACCAAGCAGGTGGAGCGCTTCCTGGCGGAGCGACGTCGAGCCGAACAAGCGACCGCTCCCTCCGCGACCTACGTGCAGAGGAACGAACTCGGCGACGGCAGCCCCGAGGCGGGGCTGGTCGTATCCGCGCCCGAACCGGACGAAAGCACCGAACTGCCCTCCGGGGCAGATTTCCGTAAAATGTTAAAATCGTCCAAGAACGCTTTACTCGTCACCAAGAAGGAATATCTGAAGGAAGATTGGTGTAAAACAGAGCCTCTCGTGCAGAAAATCAGAGAGCCCGGTTGTTTACCGGCTACGGTGATCAATAAATTCTGTTACGGCCAGTGCAACTCGTTCTACATCCCGAAGGGTCCGCGGAGGCGGGACAACGCCGAGCGCCCGCAGCCCGCGTTCAAGTCCTGCTCGTTCTGTCGGCCGAAGAACTTCACCTGGATCACGGTGACATTGCGCTGCCCCGGACAGAACCCTCCGTTCAGGCGGAAGCGTCTGCAGAAGGTTAAACAGTGCAGGTGTTTATCTGTGGGAGTGAATTGACACGTTCAGTGATGGACCCTCGGCTGGGAGGAGGCACGGCCGTCGCGGTTCGCGCCCGACGAGAGTGAGCCCGGAGGAGGCGGCTGCTGGCAGGACCCGGTGAGAAACTATCGGCAATCTGTACTTAGTTAATAGGTTTCGATAGCGTGCTCTCGTACGTCAATAGGGATGACGTAATGTGATGCATAGTTATGTCCTGAATATAGGTTTGTGCGGCTTGCGAGTCGCCGAGTGAGCTTTAATTGTCTATAGCGAAAAAATAATTAATTTCGCAACCTACCATTCGAGAGTTTCAATTCGTACAAGTCTGAAATTAATGATGGTTGCAGACGATCGATAATGTTACAGAATAAAAGTGTGATATTAGTTTTAGTTCTGTACCAGTTTAGTTGTAGGTTGGAGTCACACACGATTGAATATTTAAGTATTAATAGTTGTGAATATCAGTGTTATGATTGTTATTTATTTTGTACTTAGGCTTACACGGAATACGCTTATCAGTTGGATCATAATACTGAACGTCATTTCATGAATTTCAGCTATATATTACGTGCATACTTGATAACAGATAGTACCTACGAGTAGTAAATAGGTATATCGTGTGTAGTATTTAAATAAGAATTAGAACATTATCTAGGTAATAAAATATTTAAATCTTCATGATCTCTGTCTTCTCTCAACATTTATAATGTAAAATTTGTTTACGTCGAGTATTTTTACCGGAACGGAAAAATTAGGATGTATCATTCAGAGGTCTTCTATCTCATTCAATGTACATTTGATTGTTTGCAGAGTATTGTAATATTGTGATTAGTTTTATTTATTTAGGCGAGTAATTAAAATGTACTGACTAAAATGTGACTTTGTGTTTGTTTTGACTTATGTTTTTTTTAAAATAAATCGCAAATGTGTAGAGTAGTATGCTTAAAGTATTTGAATTGTATTTTTATTCAAAAATGAACTATTTTAAGCAATTTATTTCAATAAATATTATTTAACGTAATTTCTATACATTCAGTAATTTTTCCAAATGTTGTAATAAGAAACGATGTGACGTTACAATTTCGTATTAACTAATGATTCTCATCTAGTCTGTAAAATTCCCATAGGTACAGAAGAATACAATATTGCTTATATTAAATTTTGTTTAAAATTAATTGGGAATCATTAGTCAAAATTTCTAAGCGTAATTTCTAAGCGAGGTTTTGACGTAATAGAGAGTTTGAAAATATAAAACCAGCCATTATTGCAAAATTATTGAAATTAGTGTCTCGGAATAGTTCATAGTTTTGAATATAACCATAAAATTATTATACCTCTTAAATGACTTTATACACGAATATGTATCATGTATGATTTACGACAAAAGAAAACAAATGTTTTCTTGCCAAGATAAGAATTTTTACTAACGTAATTTTCCGTTTGTTGGTAGGACCTAATTTACTTTATATATTTACATTATATATGGCACACGTTATAATAATAATAAATGCAACATTTTGTACAAAAAGCACAAATTTTAAAGCAATTAGTACTTACTTGTTGTAAAAAGTATTATAATTTTTTTATCTAAGTTTCAAATAAGATGTCACAGCCACATTTCTAAACGTTTAATTGGGGCTTGTACTTATAGTCTAGTAAAAATAAATCCGTTTGTATGGAGCACATCACAGTATTTGCAACTGGGGGGATTCTTTGAAATTATGATAGGAAAATAACTAAAAATCATAGATCAACAATAATCCCAGATTTATAGACTAGCTGCGTGCCGCGGTTTCACTCGTGTGATTACTCTATACTAATTTTCATACCGATCGGTTCAGCCGTTTGAGCGTGTGAAGGTAACAAAATTAGCTTTTATAATATCATTATGAAATTGTGTCAAATGTATTTCAAAACACCAGTACATTCATTTCAATAACAATATACCTACTTAGTTGTCTTTTATGTTGTCACAAATCTTATTTTTACTAAACTATTAGTTAAATTGGTTTAAGCTTTGTTTTCAGACAGAACCGGTGTGATAAAAGTGGATATTTTAGATTAAATATCCTTATTAGACGTTTATAAATAAGAATGTAGGTATAATATATAATTATTCTTTTCATAATTAGTATTTTTTTACTCAATAAAATGTAGTAAAGCATGTTACTAACATGCACTTAGCTAAAGTGTAATAACAAAATAAAAGATGAACAATTTTTTTTTGTCTGGCTTAGCATTTCAAATTTGTAATTATTTAAGTACCATTAAGAATGGGCTCAACATGTGTAGCTATCTCTCTCGCACATCGCAACATTTTTAAACATATAAAATCATTGTTTACGTTTATTATATAAGTGAGAAATGAATTTGTTTATTGAGAAAAGATAAATGTTTTAAAAAGCTTTTCTTTGGTAGATATCTTATTTAATTGGTATTTGGTATCTTTAGTTTTGGTAATTGGCCGAGGAGCAGGAAAAATATATGTTTTTTCGCTACTCCGTCACCAGTATAAGTGATATCTGAATAAAACTTTTTGGAAATATTTCTCTATTCTATATAAACAAATTAATTTCTCACTTTTATAATAACCTATAATATTGTAATGCGCGAGAAAGGTAGCTGTGCGCGTTTATCTCCACCTTAATAATAGATTTTTGATTGTTATTTCATAACAAAAAATTAAGAATTCGCTGGATTTATTTTGTGATGATTAAATAAAATTTTGGTTGACAGATACATTTATGTATTTCATTAGCCTTTATTTAAAAATAAATTACAGTTTAAAAAACTAAAAAACACGCTACAAATTATTGTGGTCAAAGTTCATTACAAGACTTTTCTAACAAATCCAAACACAGCTATGATACGATGTTCCATCATGAAGTTCTAGTTCATATCTTCCGGCTCCATCATCAGATCAGTTCGACAGTACCATAATTATTGTATTGTCATCAGAACTACATACAGCTGCCAATTTTCATGACGCTACGATCCTTGGAAGATGGTTAAATTAGTTACCTTAGATTTCATTACATACAGGTCGACCTAATAAAAGCGTGTTAAAAAGTGCTATACTTAGGTAGGTACTTTACCTCCGTATGTTTAGTGTAGTCCCTCGGAGTATTTGGGATTTAAGACCTTAGATCATTTTCCGTCAGAGAGCTCCAGTGGCAATCCCGTGACCCCATCTTCAGCTGAACGTTCTCCATTCACGAAGTTCCAGCGCCTACTTACATCTGGGTTCCATCATCATTCAAGTTGCATATACATAAATGCAAAATTTCAGTTCAATTGGAAGGGAAGTGTGTCAGATATAACTGACATGATTTGTTTACAGACAGCGGGATAAAATGCAACTTAAGTGTCGCGAATAAATAAGTTTTTTCCAGGTAGAAAGAGCTCTTGGGTGATTCGGACTGCGGTACGAACCGCTTGCGGTGCGAAACCCTGAAGTACCCGATATACGCGTCTCATCGACAGCTGAGACGTCGCTCAACATCACACGAGTTGGCGATCAACGGTCAAACTGAATGATTATCTTCTCAGCGAACCCTTTCATTTGATATCCATGTGTTACAGACAAAATAATTGGTCCGCCATATTGGATTTCAAATGATGTCACTTAGCTAAGTAAGCATTGTAATCCAAATAAAAAAAACGGTCAGTCAGACTCGCCCACCGAGGGTTCCGTACAAAATAGCAGATAAAAGGGGGAAATCATATATTTTTTTATATTTTCCTTCATAAACTGAAAAATATACGTCGTAAAAATATTTAAAAACCTGTTTTAACCTTATACTAATTAAGCTCTTTCATATCATACCCCACATGATACGGTTAATTCACTTCAGAAATTGGACCCTAATTCCTTGCACAAAGACCCTATTTTTTTGTGATTAAATTGATCGACCATTATATTTTTTCTTACAAGGGGGAGGGAGTCCTGATAGTTCTTACGTAAGATCACAGAAATGCGCAAAGTTTAAATTATACTTTGTTGACAGTGGTTGGTTTCTTTCTGGCGGCTGGCTAGTTGCTATCATTCAAAAATTGGAAATCAGTCGCCAAATATTATGTATAACACTGACTTCAAACACCCTTCCTGGAGAACTATAGCAAAGCAAGGTGTAATTATTATTTTAGATTACAACGCCACTATGAGGCAAATTTTATTTATTGTCTATGCCATAAAATGTTTATCTATGCCGAAAATAAATGTTGTCCATACATTTTAACGAGGTGGCCACTCTTTCATCAAGGCTTATCCGTATTAGCGCTTAACATTATTGTGGTGGTAGTTGGTAGTATGTCTTACAGGAAATTTAAAATAAAAATACACAGATATCCATCGTTTATTTAAAACAGCTTGAAAATAGCGACGAGCGATTATGAATGACAGATCAGCACTAAGATATAGGACACAACGGTACATAAAAAAATGTAGGCCAAAGTGTAACACAGATAAGAAATTAAAATAGAATTAAGTGTTGAGCTCGTTTATAATAAACACAATAAAGTTATAACATCTGAACTCCTTTTGCAACAGTGTATAAAATATCATTAGACCAAGAATGCAAAGAGAAAATTGATTGCTTTTGTGCGACAGAAGAATAAAATAGGCTCAAATAATAATACACTTCCAATCTAAAAGTCAGGGTGTTGGTACAATAGACGTAAGCTATTTAGGTGGATTTTTGCGCGACAACACACCCCACTGCGGCCTGATATGCATGTATCATTATACTGCCCATGACCCTACTGTATGCAACTGCATTTAAAATATCAGGAACTCATTATTTAAATGCGTCACGTTAAGAGCGATTATTATCGGAATAGGGTTGTCAAAGGTCACTGTGATTCGGATCACCACTGTCTATTCCCTTGCCGAGGGAATAGACATGTTAGGGGTAGACACAGGCTGAATATGCTTAATACATTTCAATATAAATATAAGATATAATGAATGAAGAGAAGGAGTGAAATACAGAGATCGATAATAACTCCCTGTGTAGCCTATGTACCAGAAGTGGGGCTCGAACAGAATGTAAGTTACTTGGACCAGCCACACCCGTTTTCAATGACATCCTTGGAGTTCGAACTTCTAGAAAACATCTCTAAACAGTTAGAAGGACCCCAAATCTACACAGACGGCAGAAAAATAGAGGGTCAAACTGGAGCTGCGCTGACCTGGTGGCAAAACGGTAGAGAAGTTAAGTATTCGACTTTCAAGCTACACTCTGAATGCACGGTCTTCCAGTCGGAATTTTATGCTATTTACCGGGCGACTCAAATGGCGATAACGAGCAATGACCCCCAAGTCAATGTCTTGAAGGATTCACGATCGTCATTCGAACTGTTACGGAATCCCAGAACAAGTCACCCCCTGGTAAAGGGCATAAAGAAAAACATTGGAACGATAAGTACAAAAAGCAGATCTCTTCATCTTTTCTGCTTAAGAGAGCATGTCGGCACCGCCGGCAATGGGAAACCTGATGAACTCGCAAAATCGGCGACGCTCACCGAAGCCTAGAGATTACGAGGGAATTCCCTTGTCCTACGTCAAAAGAAAAATCCGCGAGAAATAAGTCCGGAAGTGGCAGGACCGGTATGAGTCCTCGGACAAAGGTAGAGTCACACAAACGTTCTTCCCCAATATCGGGTAGTGCAAACTACGAAGTTGACTCTTTTCCAAGTACAAGCTTTGACTGGACACGGAAGAATAGCTAAATACCTCTACAGATTTAAGCTCAAGAACAGTCCTGGCTGGCTGGTGCGACCCTGATGTACCCGAAACAGTCTGGCACGTACTCAATCTTTACAAAATCATAACAGATCCATTTAGGAGACCGCATTTCTTGTCGTTGGCAGAGACATCCTTCCGCGTAGCGGTCAATCGAAATTCGACATTTTCCCCCTCCATAGCAAACATAATTTCAACACCTGTTGATGGATCACCAACGACTCTCATTATTAGAACAACATCACTGACATACCTCCCATCCACAACACACATCACGCCAACCCCCATAGAACCACAGAGAGTGCTCTGTGGTTCTATAGCAGTTCTTCGGCAGAGCCTCAAAAAGCGTATCCATCGATAATTTATTCGAAAATGCAGAAAGAGATATGCCAGGAATCCGGATCCGTGGTGTGGTTCTCTTCATGGACAGCAATAAAGAAAGATTCGGAATAGGCTTTTGCCTTGTCCGAAACGCAAACGCGTTCGCCTATCACCTGGATTAGCATGTTATAGATAATTAGAGTTAGAGTATAGAGTTATATTAGAGTATCATGGATTGATAAATGGAAGCATCGCCAGAATGACCATGAACCGGAAATCCTATGATGCTATACCAATGTGTGAGGTGGACGGCCATCGATTCCGACTCGTGCAATTAAAAAACATAACGATCGCACTGCTCGAGTGGAAGGCACAGACACCTTTCGCCCAAGCTAGCTCACCGATCTCGTATCTGAGTAGGAATGCAGACATCACGTCTCGGGTGATTAGTGTCGACACAATGGTGGTCGAGCGCTCGAGAGCGGAAGTCGCAGACCGGTTGGGTTGCACTTAGGCATCTGAATATCACGAGATCGTCGTGTAAGAGGATATGGGAGAGAATTTGAGTTATCTTAAGTCTCCAACACGCGACGACATAAGTGCAACAGACAGCCGGGGATATCCCGTTTCAAATTCGACCACCCAATCTGGTTCAGATAGGGTACAATAAAAAGCAGCTGCTGAAAGAGCCGCAGCTTATCAAAGCGGGAGCCAAAAAAGCAGAACAAGTCCGATTGCTGCTCTTGTAAGTGCTGCAGCGCAAAGCTTATCCCGAATAACGCCCAAATCAGCACCCCTCTTGACGGCAAACTTCCTTAGTCGGGAAGGAAAGGGTTTTAGAGGGAAATTAATATAAGACGTAGCTAGTGAGTAATAAATAAACGAGCCCAAAATTAACATATCATTCGTATGAAAATATAAGTTTTCACGAGAAATACTTAAGTAAAGTGTAGACAGAAAAATATTACATGTGAAAATGATATGGTTACCATGGTCTCGCTCCTAAGCGAGCTACGTCACACAAAACATCAATTTCTTCTATTTAATAATTATATAATGTAATTAAATCGAAACATTTATTACGTATAATACTATGAATGACCCAATTACGACTAACAACAAATATTAAAATTAGACCTATGTTAATCATTTTAATGGATTCCGTACCCTAAATAATAGTTTTGTGTGTTGTTAGTCTGCGTAATACATATTAACAATGAAAGAAAATATTTTTTTTTTGGATAATACAAAAATCTACATGTCTAAGTTTAAATTTGTGATTCATGATGTTGAAGGTATTTTTAAACTGTTATTTTTGAAACAAACTATTTTTTTCCAATTATTTATAGATTATATAATGAAAATAATATTATAAACACAATAAACTGTAAGAATACATATCGATATTGGCTGTCAGAATAGTGTTCATGCCGTACTTACAAATCATTCACGATCGAACATCCTACTTTAAGCAAAGTTTAAACTTGCAAGTAGCTGTTTTATGAGCAATACTTAGTTACTGCACTGGCTGGTAGCAGTAGCAGTTGCGTAAGTTTTTGCTAGTCTAAACTCCACTTTATACCGATTATAATAAATTACGCTAATACTACATTTACAGCATCATTTTCGTTATTACGAATTATAAAGATCTCATACATCGTTCTGATTCTGTTAATATTTAAGCTAAGTACACAATTTCTTTTTAATTACGCGGAAACAAATTGGCAATCCTTATTTGTTGTAATCGGCAGGTTTTTAATTCCGCTGTAGATGTTTCAGTAGTTGATAGGTATTTTAACATAAGAGAGAGTTGACAGGTAGGTAAATCAGTAGGAGATGATGGGTGTCTGAGCAAATGAGCACGGGACATTTGACAGAATAGCAGAAGATTTGAGTAATTGAGCAGAAGCTTATGTCACCTCTGCGGAATTAAGAGTGGTGTAAGTTTGGTGCGTGTCAGCAGATTACGTGGGAATTCACTGAGCTTTCTCCATACCGACTGTACTTGATGGAAAACATTTCTCACAGAAAACGAGCTCTATTCTAAAATTTAATTATTAATATTGATTATTGAGTATTATTATTATTATAAGATGACGTTTAATACCGATATGATGAGAATAATGTCAACGTCGTTTTTCTTAAACATATTTTGGTTGAGGTACACGATAAAATAAACGAGGCTTTGGAATATCAGGTACGTACTGCAAACATTCGCATGTAGTGGGCATTACACTGTGTGCTTTCATTTCATTTATTTACCTTATTTCCATTATACTTAGCGACATTCTTTACATACACACACACACACACGAATGCTCTATCAGTATGAACCTTTTTATATAATAATTCACAAACACATCACTACCAGTATACACCGTTACACGATATTATTAATTTGCTTTTATACTGTCTAGGTCATTATCATAGTGTAGCTTATTATTTATGGATTGATACAAATCTAATTTATAATGTTTATTATAAAATTATATCAATAAAACGTACGTCAAACACCTTACCACTATATACTCCGTTTTCGGACTGTCTTTACTACTGAATATTGTTATGAGAGATAACACTGAATTCAACAATACACCGAGACTTAATCTATCGCCTTTTATGCAATTACTGTTGGTTGAGGGAAACCAGAAAATGAAGCATATATATAAGGTTGATAAAATATAAAACAATTGCAGGGTCTGCTAAATTAGTGAATGTAATTTTCTAATTATATAATAACTATAGTAACTCTTAACATTAATACAAATAATCGTTATGTTTATAATAATTAAATATTTAATGTTAACTCATAGCTCAGCAGTCCTAACGTTTATTATAAGTAATTAATCAGTGTAATACATATACTCGTATTAAGGATTTTCACGGTAATATTCAATATATTTATGTACATAAATATTAACAACTAACTAAACTAAGTAACTTCCACCCTTGTGGAATATTATTTGTATGTCAATCATTGAAGCCGATCTCGTAAAGTTTCCAAATGTACAACTATACTTCTAAGTTTATCAACATACGGATTATACTAATGTCTTCATTTTACATAGCCAATTTTTAAATGTACACCTTTACTTCTAAATAACTCTAATAAGTAACTTGTATTCTTTTTATGTCATACAAACTTGCTCCTTATTCACAAACGTTCGATAATCTACGAAAGGTGGTGTACATTTTTGAGTTAAAAATCTCCGATTATAGTATCAACCGTATTTGGCGGACTTTTTCAAAAAGAACAGTGCAGTTATCACTCCCGAAGGACGTCTCATTTGGTGCTGCGAGCTGACAATCACTACAAGTGAAGTCATCGGTGTCAATGGGGTGGGGGTTAAGATCGCCTTATGAGGTTGAAACTATAGTCGGAGATTTTCGCAGAGTAACTCGTAATTTCAAATTAAAAAGAGAATTACGAGACAAGCAACGGCTCACATGATGTTACGCTTCATGATTGCCCAATGATATCCATAACTTTGAACTTTAACGGTTCATTTGAACCGTTAAAGTTCAACCCACAACTTTGAAATTCAACAATTCAAATACCCCGCGCTCGTCACCTTAAGATATCAGATGTTAAATCTCGTATACCTAGAAATTTAGCTGGAAACATTACCTTTCAATCCGTTTCACAATAATGCTTGCGCACTACTGCTTAGCGGATGAATAAGTGGCAAAGGTGTGGTACTTCCCCAGGCGGACTCGGTACTAAAGTCCTACCACTACAACGTAAATAAAAAAAAGGTTAAAAAAAACGCGACCTGAGCTCATCAAACGGTTCTGAATAAGTTTGTTTCCTAAGCAGTTTTCTATAATAAATTAGCAGACGTCAATCTATGAAGCCACAACACCAATGTAACATTCATTAAAAGGACACAAAACAACGAGGGATGAAAGGTTCGCTTCACAAAAAGTATAGCCCTTATCTTTATACAACAATAAATAATTATTATTCGAAAACACAATAAATGAGGATATACAATTTAACATAACGTTCGCTTCTGTCGACTTTCGTCTACTTGGCGTCACGAATTTCCCTTCGTTCATGTGCGAAACCTCTACGAAATTATTATTAGGGATTATTAAATAGGTACATAACAAATAACTAGAAAGGTACGTACACGAAGCTATTTATTTCATCTAGTCCTATTAGCCTGTGCATGGTTTGAGAATCTGTTTGTATATTCGTTATACGGCAATTCCAACAGCTTAGATGTCTTTGTTACTTGTTATTAGATTACTTTTGTTCCAAAACAAATAGTGCCTTTCTTTTAGCATTCCTATTTTTTTAATGTTATCTTTTTTTTCTTTGGCTGTTGTGAGCATTCATTAAATATCCAGGCCGTTTGTTTTCTTCTGCATTCCCTGATTATTTTCTCATCGTTAGACAAAATTTAAGTAATATTTAATGGTTAATTTAGAATGATCATTGTACTTCATTTTAAATAGTACTTCAAAAAAGATTGGTGAATATATTACAAAAAAAAAAAAAACATAAAAAGTTAAAAGCTCGCAGTTTAAAAATTTAATATTAAACAAGGCTAGTTGTTTGGTTGATACATAATAAATTTTAACCGGATACATCACTCTAATACATCTTTTTTATTGTTCAACTTCTGCTTACGCAATATGTACAAATTCTATAATAAATATTTATATCATGCCATATGTACGACTGACTACCATTAAAATAGAACAAAATGTACGAATCCAAACTGTTAGATTATGCAGTGTAACAAACATGATTTTTTATACCAGCAGATTTTGTCGAACCTCTAAATAGGTCTAGATGGAATAAATCTATAAAGAAACCACAGGACATGAATTAAAGCGTAAATCCTTTAGATATAATACAAATTATATTAATGATTAATAATTAGGTATTAACACAACAGCAATTATTTAAATTTAGACATTAATCAAGTTTATTGCCAATCTATCCAACGTCTTTCCCGAGTACGAGCGTCATTTTAGGATTAATGAATATATAAATAATATGTTGATGATAAAAGTGACGCTGTATTTACAAATAATTTTATATTTGACAACAATAAATATATGAGCATCTATAGAGGCACTATAAAATATTTCTTAACCCAATCCTCTTGAAAAATTTCAATGTAAATACTAAAACAATCAATGTAGTTTCATAGATTATACGTAACATAATTACTTATATCACAAAAATACAAGAGAGCAAGCAATCAACTGCTCTAATATAGATTGTGACTGGAAGGCTTTTTCGTGGATTTTGTAGTTATATTAATCTAAAAAGGATATTAATCGTTATGACAAAAAACTACTTATCGCATATACACGTATTTGGAATAGTTACATACCTAAAATACATATCAAATTCTATTACATACGTTTATTATATTACTATAAATTATGAATATTATATAAATAATATACATAAAAATTTCTACTAAATAATGCTAAAACTAAACCTATATAATAAAATAAATTACTATAAATTTTGGAATTGGTAAAGCACATACAAACATTAAATTCAAAATTCAAATTCGTTTATTGAGATAAAAACGGAAAAATACCAATTACAATTAAGTATCCACCGAGGAATCTCCCCGCACAAACGTACCCATTAGACTAGCCGCTTTACCATGCTGTATGGCCAAGGAAATATTTTAGGCCAAAAAGTGGCCAGATCGCAGATCACGCCTTCTCTCTCTCAAACGTCGTCTAAGTTCCACAATAAATAAATAAACTTTTTCGCTAGAAGCGAAGCCCCACGGCCTGCAGTTTCTGCCGTGAAAGAGACAAACTCATATGCCAACTCCATGGCGGCGTATTTTGCGTGCTTGCCACGTGCAGCTGTTTCTGCTCCCGTACTTGCCTCTCGTTGGGTGGCGGGAAGATGAAAGTGAGGCGGGAACAGACGAAGCAGCGACCTCGCCGCCATGGAATTAATTAGAGCCTGTCAGGAAGTTTGCCATCCAAACGTGACAAGCCGGGAGGCTCTAACACACAAGGAATTTCCAGGGATACAAGCACTCGACGATTTAATTCATTGGTGGCATGGTGCCGCTTCTCCACTCTGTTCCGCACCTATGGTCCCGTTGTCGTGGTACCAGATGTTTAAAAGGGATTCTAGGATTTCTATAGCCTTGTGAATGGTAAACAGAAAATAAGGGGCCTAGAGAATCTCCTTGCTGCACACCGACTTGAGATTGAATGAACACCCCGTTGTTGAATAGAATGTTACATTCTCAGATAAAACAATAGAGAAATGAATAAAAGAGTACTGGTTACTTCCGGTTGCTATTTCAAAATATTGAACTCATGTGTAATATTGTATTGTTGCTATAAGAGACATACTTTACTTTCGTTCATTCAACCCTCGTTTATCAACACATGATTATTTAGCACATGATTTTTTTTTGTCTTTAAGTGCAAGTGTCTCAAGTGTACACATTTGTTGTATTTATACAGAGACAATTATTACTATTATTACACAGTTTTGCTAGATTATTAAGTTTCATAATTGTTCAGAATTGCTGATGAGTATAAATAAAAATATTTATTTTATTAATACTTTTTTTTCATGTAGATGAATTTCAATGGTATAAATATTCACATTCTACATTTCATATGCCACTTACAATATGTTATATATGACTGTTTGTAATAATTGGTTCATTTCTCTGTTTGTTAATGTGGCCTCCATCCTCCCCTGTTAGCCACCCTTTCCTCGCCATACTTTCTTAATGTTTTGATTTTTAGTGATTTGATTAATTTTAATGGTATAAAAGTATAATAATATATACTATACACTTTCATTTTTGCATAATGGATAATTCTAATTGTTTTATAGTTTTCTGGCAGTTTTCAAATGTTTGCAGAATTTATTTTAAGCAAACTGTCTCTAAATGTATAATAATGTATATAAATTACAATAAGTTAAATAACAAATTAAGTAAAACTAATGTTTAATAATGTATCTTAAAATTAGTTATCACGAAGCTTTCCCTATAAGTAGAATAAAAATCGGCATCTTTTGGTCAATAAACACGAAGTCGAACATCGTTCCTCCTACAACTATTGAAAATTATACTCGCATACTATTGCATTCTTTCATACACATAATATTAAACATCAACTCTAGCCACGATTAATTTTACTCGCTAACTTCGCATGTTATACACTAAGTGAATGTACTTACTAGTTTGTTTGTTTGTTTTACTTACCTATCAAACAATTTACTTTGAGTACCACATATATGTGTGTTGTTAGATTATAATAAAATTAATTACATACCTACATATAATTATTGGTTAATGTGAGTGATTATTATGTACTTGGGTAAACTACAAAAACAGCCATATTTTTGTTGCGCTAATTTTTAAGCCATTTCTCAGTTGCATAGAACTTCTGAGATCAACCAATAAATCAGTTAAGTATATATTTATAAGATATTATAAAAAGTGGACTTGGTGATTTAGTGCTGTTAATAATAAAAAGTTACAAATCTATTTATATATATATTATCACAAATATATACTGTAACTTGATAATGAATGTTTAATTTACCATATTATTTTTAGTCGTTGGTTACTAAGATACTGATTAATAAGTAATTATATGTATAAACACATTTAATTAAAAACACTAAGAATAACATTTTATTAAATATAACAACTAAGATCTGATTCCAACTCGACAAAGGAAAATTATTTTAATTTATTAGATATGGACATTAGTTATAACCAGTAATTGCACGAAAATATTAATACACAATTATACACCCATTTTATATGTAGAAGTGGTTTATTTAATTCTGGCAAGATTAATGGCAAATCACACTTTATAAAAAATAACAATAATTACCATAAATACAATTATTTAGAATAAGAAATAATGCCAATATTTATAAGAATGAATGCATCTGCACGTTTCATATTAGAAAAACTTATATCATAGTATGTGCGTATAAATTGGAATCTTATATATACTAAAATTTAATTGGAATATTTTGTGAATAATTATATATCTTCGTTTATAAATACACAATGGTTAAATTCAGCGATATAATAATAATAATTTTATTACACCTTGTTATCAAGGAAGATTCATATTACTTAAGTATTGTAACTTTATTATTTTTATATTATTATAGAATCACTTTATTTTTGCACGCTGTCGTTCATTCCATAAATATGTATAATATAATAATTTGCTCATTTAAGCCTTGTAATGTTACTACTTTCCTGTTCAAGATAAAATTAAGTTTGTTCAGTCAGTTTTAGTTTTAAAGTGATCATAGTAATCCTTTGAATTTTGGAAATAACTCAAACTAGGAATCTTATTATATGTGTATAATACCTGGTCAATTATTATTTAATATATTAAATACGAATAAGGCATGCGTATTCATAAATATATAGCCATTAATATTTAAATATAATTCTGTAAAAATAAAAATGATAGTCCTAAAAAAAAATGTGTATAATTTCACGTCTTTATATTTATAACGGTTTATTATAAGTTTGAAAAGTAACGATTAGGCCAGACGTCTATGTTAGGACGTGTATGTTTCTGTCGCAATAAACTCTATGCCTATGTTGTATTTAAGTACTATGAAAGTTAAATAAATATTTAATCTTATTTCAGATTATTGCCGATATTATTTCCTATATCTAGGTTTGTTATGCAAAATATTGAAATATTTTGTGTTTTACTATTATAATAATATATTGCACTTGTTTTTTATACTTGTTTGAAAAAGCCATAAAATAATAAAACGTTAATACATTATAATTATTCACAAATATTTGTACTTTGTATTTAGCATTGTTTTTCGTATAGAAATTCTATTAAAACGTTCACGTACTGCCTTGTTTGTCTAGTCAGCTAAATAGTTGATGATTGTCGTAATATTTCCTAGATTACATTACAAATTCTATGTTTGCAAAGTTTTGGTGTTCAATTAGGATTCCTCAGTACAAGAGTTAACTTAATAAATGTTTCATTATATAAGCGTAAAGAAAGGATATGAGAGCAGGGATTATTAGGAAGAGTTTTGTTATATTTTTCTAACATGGAGGATTAAAAAGTGAGGAGGGAGAGAGGACAAAACCATGGGGAGAGAAAGAAAAAGGGTACGGGCATAAAAAATGCTTACATTATCATTGTTATATTTTTTTAAACACAACAATGACTTGTCAGTTCTATCCAATTCAGTCAGAGACGCTCCACTTAAATTTAAAACTATAAGATTTGGATTTTGAGCGCAAATTTTTCTAAATTGCTAATATCCACGTGAAATCAGCGCTAAGTTCAAAGAAAGTTCAAAAGTGGTATATCAGACAAATAACATTTTAGAGGTGGATGATAAATGATACAGAACAGTTACTATATATATATTAGTCACCAGTTATTCTAGTATTATTTATTAATTTAGTAGTACTTATGGCTGAGATAGTGATAATCATGATGATAGGTATTATACTATAGGTAAATTTTGCCAGGGTTCAATGAACTATTTATTTTAGTTGATTTATTTCCCGAATTTGTAATAGATACTGCGAGGACTTACATGAATTCGGCTTACAAGGTTTTAGATCGTCCTATCTCGTGTTCTGTGTCACAATAACCTATCAGTTATCACACGTCGATGTTCCGAAATACATTTCTCTTTCTTACTTGCCTGAATACGTTTCATAGAACTGTCTTGTTTCAGATGTATTACTTGACACTAGTTTCTGATTCCGCAAGGTTGTTAGCCATTTTCATTTGCCCGAGCAATAATTATTAGGTTAGGTTTCTGTTATATTATATCCAGAAACCTTATAAGAAATCGGTTATCAGATAATAATATAAAATATTGCCCAGTTAATTTAGGCTTTAAGCAAAACTGAACATTGGGATAACAATAGGACTTTGACAACTAATATTCTATAAAACGTCTATGACGAATACAAACTCTAATGAGTTTATATTACAAAATTACTAACTAAATTACGAAATTATTAACTAATACATATTGTTAATTCAATCAATTTTCTAGTTTCGCGTGCCAACCACCGCCTGCACAAAAGCAAGTACTTATAGGTATTTTGTATCCTCCAACGTAATACTGTAATGGGGAAACAGAAATTGATAAGAATGTTGCCATTGGGAAACCGGTTGTGGTCGAAGTATGGGATTGATTTTTCAGGAAAGCCCGAATTAGATTTTCGATTATTCGAAAAAAAAATCGCCTGGCTATATATTTTCCGTAACCTGGGGGGTGGTGAGCTCTTTCTGAGTGACGGACTGCACCCGCATTCTGCAACTAAGTTGTTTCAACTTCATTAGTTTCTGGTGTTTTATTTTCATCAGTCGCGTCGATGAAGTCTTCTTCTTCTGAGTCTATGCCAACATCCAAATCGCCCGCTGGTGCCAAATGGCGATTCGACACTATCGACTCTCTCCCGTTACTTAAACGAACTCGTGAGTGTTGTGGGTTACTTTCTAAAGTCTGGATTTCCTCGACTAATGAGTCTTATTTCGTGTTTCTATTACGTTTTCGCATTAACACTTTTCCTGGAATAGCTAGAGCCACGAAGGAATAGACTGGGACATTCTGGAGTGAGAAAACATGCGTTAGTGTGGTGTGATATTCGTGGCTATGCATAATAGTGATCGCACAGAATGCAAAGCTTGAGACATTTAGTTATAGGTAGGTCTTGGTTTTTTAATGTCGTTTGTGCCAAATTATTCCGTTGTATATTTCCGTTTGTCTATTTCCATGCGGGTTGTATGGAGTAGTGTAACTCGTAGCAATGCCCTTATCATGAAGGAAATCTTTCATCTCTTTTGAAAGAATGACGTACCTCGATCAGAATGAACATAAATTGGCATTCCAAATATGGAAAAATGATCTGTTATTTTTCTTTAACAGTGATTTTAGTCAATAATGGTCATGGATATGCAAAATGAAAGCGTGAGTAGTTGTCCACGATGGTTAAGATAAGTATATTGATTTTTCTGAGTTGCATCTGAAGGAAGAAGGCGAAATCGATATAAATTCTCACGATAGGGTTTCCCGATATTTCGTTGAAAACGAGGCTTTTTCACAGCGTAAATGTTACAGTTTGTAATAATTCGTTTAATTTCATCAATAGAGTATGGTAAATTTTTGTTTCGTATCTAGTGAAATATCCTCGTTATTTCGGGGTAGCATAAAGTTCAGTGCAATTCCATCAAGGCGTTTTCATACGATAGTCTCCTTATAGAGGCGCTATGGGGTGTACCAGCTCGAGATAATGTGTCAGCAGCTACCTTATCTTTTCTAGGTCAATATATTATATCAAAATTGTAAGCAGAGTGTTCCAACGATCAACGTTGATTTTTTTCATTTTTAATCTTTGATGAATGTCGCTTATGAAACTTGCAGGCAACTGATTTTTGATCGGTTATTAATTTTAAAGCTTTTCCAATGAGAAAAGGTTTTATTTTTTGAAGATATTCTACTATAGCTGCAGCTTCTTACTAAATGGCCGGATGATTTCTTTCAGTGCTGTAAATACTTCTCGAAAAAAAAGCAACAAATCGACTATCTTGTGACAAAGTTCCTGTAACGGCGTTACTGGAGACATCCGTTTCTACGACAAATGGTCAATTATTATTGTTAACTTAATGTCAATTGTGTTCACTGATGAGGACGATATTTCTTTTTTTAAGAACTTCTAAAGATTAACACTTGGTGTCAAATTTACCTTTAACTAAGCTGTGTACTGTTGTAATTGGATTTTAGGTTCACAATGTTTCGCCGGTTGAGCTTATTGTATATTATATAGCCTATTATCTGTAACTGTACCTATTTCAATAAAATAAATAAAATTTTGTAGCGTTTGCATCTAACGGAATGGACTGCGTTATTAGTGGTTGTAATTTCTGTGAGAACTTAGGTATTCACTTGGAGTAATGAGCGAAAAGTCCTATTGCTTAACGAAGTAAAGCCAAGTTAGTAGGTAATGGTAGTTTCATTAACGGAAGTAGTCGGTCTGTTTAAATTTCGATCAGGTTTTATTACGGGATCACATGTGTTCCCGTAATAAAACATCCCAATCCCAACGGGAAGCGGCCGCCGAGGAGGTGCTGCTTCCTGGGTCCCTCCCCCCCCCAAAACCCATCGGAAAGCAGCCAGTAGGTTGCGGTGTTGTATGAGCGACACCGCAACTGAGGCAGGCCGCGAAGTCGTATGGGCGCACATCGCAGCCGAACGAGAGGAGTCGTGGCGGAAGAGGATCGTCACTGATGAGTTGCGGTGCTTTCCCTATCCTCCACGACTTTGATGGGGCCGCCACCGTTAGATGGCAGAAGCGGTGGGGTCGCAGGGGAAGAGGTGTGTCACTGTTAAGGTGCGGTGCTCATCCTATCCCCTGCGACAGTTGTGGTAGGCGGTGGGACCACATAACTGACCCACCGCAGGGACCACGGGAGTAAGCCCACGGGGTCGTCTTGCGCCCCTTCTGATGTGGTCCCAGAGGAGGAGGTCGCGACGCGTATTTATGTCATGACGCGTCACGACATGGGGGGAGGGTCCGGAAACGGACGGCCGCGGCGGGTCACGCGACGGAATTCGAAACAGTACCAGTGACCAGCACTGAGGCGGCCAAGGAGGGACACCGTGGAGTTTTAGTGGGTTCAAGTCCGGTATAACCGCACTGTCTCCTCGTGGCAGAGCGGTATGCGAAGACATTTCTCCTCGTAAAAAAAATTCACGGCTTTGAGGGGCAGACACTGTTAGATGGCGGATGCGGTGGAGTTGTAGAGGAAGAGGCGTGACATTGATAAGGTGCGGTGCTCACCCTGATTCTCTGCAACTGTTGTGGTATTAATTAATGTTCTTGTTATTAAGATTTGGTTATCAGACGAATTATCAAATGAGTATTTGGGATTGATGAAAATCTATTTACCCATTAACCAACTACTCAGACGTGTTACGGGGACAAATCTATTGAAACACGTCCCGATAGCACAACCGGTTGTGCTATCAAGTTGATCCACGGGTACCTCCTCTTCAAAACTTCTTTATCTCATTGTTAATAAATTGTTTGTCGCAATCCGAAAATCAATTCAGTGTATCATATTATTATTAGTATCAAGGCCGTAGCCAGGAGGGGTAGGAAGGGTGCGCGGGCAGAGGTATTTTTGATAATGGCCAGGATATTTCTGGAGGGTTTGAACCCCCTGCCCACGGCCTTGATTAGTATATTATAGTATATCAATTAGTAGGTTAGGATCGTTAGGTGTCTGTTTATTTTTACACATTAACCTTCTAATTATAATATTTGATTATCAGATGAGTTGTCAAATGAGCTTACGGGATTTTGATAAAGCAACTCATATGTTTTGTTTTCAGAGAAATGATATTCGATATTTCATAATTTATAGATACGTAACCACAACACCTATTGAAACTTTACGTTTATTATCGATATTGGCCTCACACACATCGGTAAGTTGACATTTACGATAAAACATTCATGTTGTTATATATAAAATAATGACATTTATTACTGATTGTTTTAATATGATATTTATTACTGTTTTGAAGTACTTTGAATTATTTTTTAAGACATTAATGCTTCTTAAAATATGCATTAGATGTTAGAATATAAATATTCTACTTTGAGTTTTTTTCATTTGTTTACAATGAACTCAGTATAGACCAACAATGAGGTGAGTAAAGATATTTTTCAGTATTTTTTTAATATTTTTAATTGGTAGATTAAAAGAACTAATTTCAATATTTTTGAATTCTGTTCTGTTGTTATTTATTAATATTTTTAAAGAAAAAGTAGTGATGACGTCACAAATCTGTCTGCATATATGTAATAATACCATGACCTTGTCATTTTTTGTTGGTTTTGTGCTTTACGAAATTATGAAATATTTTTAGTGTAACTTAAATTAAATACTTCTTTAAATTCTTTTCTGTACCTACAGATAAAAAAGGCGGTTCTGTGACGTCATTTAGAGGTCGTCTAAGGGTCAAAAAATTATTATATTTTCGTAAAAATACGCATCATATCATCATTTTAAGAGCTCCAAGTAAATATGGTTTAGAGATTATAAATATAATCTTAAAATGGTTTTGGAATCATCATAATTATGTTACATTTTCTTTACATACCCCATGACTAAATCAATATTAATTAGTAACCCCATAATTAAATTAGTACCAATATGTGTGTTTTCAAACAAGCTTATATCTGACATTGTTTCCTAATAAGATAATATATCATATGATGGAAAAACTTTCGCTGGAAATTGACAAGAAATTAAATTAGTGAATTTGAAAAATATTCCTAGATCCATATTTTATGTACATGTTAAATTTTATTTAAAATCAATTTTGTTTGGAAATGCAATAAAGTTAATAGACGTGAGTTATAAAGCTAAATATATACTGTTAATTATACTGACTCTAAAATTTGAATAAACACGCATTTAAAAAATATTTATTTTAACAAATTTCAACTTAATTATTGCTGATAAAGTGTAAACCTACCCTAAAATACGTGAAATAGGTAATAGCGGCAAAACAAATAGTATGTAACACGACTTTTTAATTTATTAAAACCAAATAAAAACGAGTTTATCTTTAAGTATATACGCAAGAAAATAAAATTAATAAATCCATCAAATTTTTCTTTAAGTTTGTTTTGTAATAGAGGTATTTTGGTTATTACAATGTAATTTTATTTTCTTAAAGACTGAGATCCATTTAATCGTTTAAATGACTATTTTATTTGAGGTAATGTTTCTATTAACCCGATTTTTTTAAATAGAGGTAGGTTTGACTGAAAACAGAGGTAGCAGTGAGTTTTAATGTTATGTAGAAAATTAAAAGCAGTGCACGTATATTTATTTTCGTTGAAATTTAATAAATAGTGAATTCAAATTTAAAATTAAAAGAAAAAAAAAACAGATAACTATCCCTATTACTTTAAACTACGACAATATAAAAATAGAATTATTACTAATTTAGAACTCTTGTTAATTTTTGTCTTTCATTAACTTGTATTTACAAAAAAAGATATACTGAGGCCATTTTATTATCTAAAAAAAAAATATATGTGCTTGGAAAAATTTATTTAAAATCCATTAGGAACTAGGTGACTCTGATAATGATTCCGTAGTGAAGTTTATATGACACAACAAAATTATTTACTGAATTTGAAATAATTTTAAAACGACAACCAAAAATTAGAAGGAAGTAGAAGAGAAGAAGGGAAAGAACTTAAAAATTGATGATTAATAATATGGATGACGTTATGGATATGATTAAATAGTTATTAAAATATGAATAGATATAGCTAGAGTATAGAGCATTATAGTATTGAAATGCTTTATTTGCATTTTGCAAATATGTTCTGATTCCATTCCAGATACTGAAGGGCGAAGGGACTTACTAAAAGTGTTTTTGAAATCGATTATTTCATTGAAAATGAACGTAGGCCTCAAGTCTGTATTCATGTTATATCTTAGATAACACGGATACAGTCAGAAAATATAAAAAAAATGCAAAATATAAATATAAAATATATATAAAAAAAATGCACGATTCGCACTATCTTAACACGTAATTTTTGTATGCTAAATTATAAATAAACGTTATTTAAAAGCAGTAAGTATTTATACGTTCAAATACTATACTTAACACAAACTTATTAAATTCTAGTTATTTATTATGTAAATCTCCCGAATTTACCATGATTTTCAAAAACGTCTAGTATTATGAAGAGTATAATTATCAAATATGAATACGAATAGATGAAATAGGTAATTATAATGAAAAAGTACGTAAGATTATAATATGATTTATACATATTTATTGAATATAATTTCTGGCATAACACAATCATAATAAAGAATAATACATAAATTCAAATGTTATGGCCATATAATGTTTATTTATGAACTTCCAGTAAATTTATCTATTCCCTCGATCAAGTGGAATATCCAGAATATAAAACATTTTCACTTTTTACGTTGTTGGATAAGTATCAGTTGTTATTCGAACCGGTAAGCACACTTATTCGATGATGATAAATATAAAAATAGAAATAAAATATTTTTGTTGTGTTATCAGTATATTATTTAGTGTCAAAGTTTTAGCCATTAATTTTAAATTTAACATTTGACTTCACTAAGTAATAGTGTAAGGAATAATGTATCGAGCCATTAAATCTACAGCAGCGCCAAGTTATGAGTAAGATGGTCAACCTCACAATCTTGACTGACGGAGATAACTGACTGTCAAGATAACAACTTCTTTCAACCCGGTAATAAGTATGTCTACCTGTGAGGGTTACATTGAAGTCAGTTATATAAAGTGGCGAAGCAAATGGGTCAACAAACATGGTTCTAAGCACTTACTTGATATCCGAGTAATACTAATGTCAACTCTACACTATCGTCAAAACGTTCTGAGACAGGTTGAGGGATTCGATATTGATCTTGGATGACAGGTGAGAGACGAAAGTGTATAGCTGTTATAGGAAATACAGTCACTTGTATGAAATGTTGACATTTTAGCGATAATGATTCATTATTACTCGGGCGCTGTTAACAAATAAGATGCTAGAAGCAAACTTCATAGACCCTGCCACTGCTACGGGTTCCTCGCCTTTTACGAGGCGCTTGCCCGGTGACGGGGTGGATATTCTTTCTCCGTCCACCCACGGATATTACGGCCTTATTACATTGGATTCAGGTTTCACAATTACATAGGTACTTATATTAGTAAAATGGATGTGTTATGTTCTACAATACGAAGCAAAAAATGAAACCCTACTTTTATACATATAGACTCAATACGTTATTCCATATTATAAAATATTTCCTCATTAATGAATGAATGATTAATGTTATTATTATGTATGACATTGACAAAAAGCATATTTTAGCTAAAATTGGCCACTAAATACCTAAATCTAAGTGTGTGTGTGTGTGATCCATATGTTGCTAACCAATTTTAATAAAACTAACTTGAGGAAGCCAGTTAATTAAAGGCTGTCTTGTCACTTTTGCTGCATAAAACACTATAAATAGTGATTACCATATTGGTAAGTTGCTAGAGTATGTAGTACTATATGAAATAAATTAGCGTAACGCGTTTTCATCACCATCATCATCATCTGCCTATTTATTATTCGTCCGCTGTTGGACGTAGGCTTCTTCTAAGGAATGCCACCCGGCACGGTCTTCTGTATAAAGTATCAACTTGCCATATCTCCACTGGCTAACTTTTGTAGGCTGTCGCTTCGGATACTTCGGCGTTTCGCACCGCAAGTGATTCGAACCGTGGTGCGAATCGCCCATGTACTGTTTCTTCACCTGGCTGCAGGGCGCCCTACTCTAATATATTTTTTTTAATCATCATATTATCTTATATATACAAAAGGTTACTAAGTAGAGTATTTTAGTTAAAATGAACTGAATTGGAATTAAGCAATTTTAATGAACTAATCGCCATAAAATTTTCTATATGGAATTTCATTAAATTGAGTTTTTTGAATATTGTATTATAAGCAACCTACCAACGTGTTTTTTATTTTTTTATTTTGTTTTTTTTTTATTAAAAAAATAATATTTGTAATAAAAATATACGTTTGCTTATTAAGTACATAATTAAGTACCGTTGCAGTTATTATTTTTATTTAAGTAACCTTAGCACGATTATTATACTTATTACATATTTAAGTAACATTACTTTTATGCAATAGATACATTCTTAAAATTATTTAATATAAGATAATTATAATAACGCGGGTATAGCCTCCGAAGTATTTGACGCCCATCGAACTATATTAAATACGTCTAACCGAACCTTAATATATAATCAAATTCTATCTCAACTGTTCTGTTCTATGACACATTTAATAAAACATATCATACAATAATTCAGTGCGCGTTATATAATAGTGTAAATTATTATTATTTAATATATACTTACTTATACATTACTTTTATATACTGCTAGCATTAGAGTGACTTATTTGTATCCGTTACATACCGGGTTTTTTCTATGCTATTAGTAAACTAGATTGTTTCACAAGATTATTATGTTATAGTTACCAAACTAACAATTATATAAATAAATAATAATAAACACGACTTAAATACTAATATAATAATCAGATTATTTGTTATATTACTATGTTTATATTATTTTATATTATTTACATGCTACGTGTTTGACTAGAATGACTCTTTGCTGCGGTCTGTTGCCCACATATCCGTAAGTAAAGTTATTCAAGAATAACATTTACTTAGGATTATTTAATATAATATTTGCATGTTCATTGGTCTGCATGAAACAATTTTGTAGTTTACCGTCTATATTACAAAACTTTAGTTAAAAGAAACGAAAAGAAAGAAAGGGACAGGGATAAGTCGAAATCTTTAGAGGAGGCCTATATCGATGGACAAGCTGGAGAAAAAAGTACCGATCTATAGTAATACTTAAAAATTAACTGTTGTAAACTCAGCAATAAAGGCTTATTTTATTTATTATTATTTTTTAGTTAAAAGAAACGATATTGATGTTTTAATACTAAGCGTAAAGTTTTCTCACGACATGTACTTAAATATATATGATTGTATAAAGATATTTATTTAATAAATTTAACTTAATAAAATTTAAAATAAACTCAAATTTAATGGATATAATTTAAATTGTATACATACAATTCAAATCAAATATAAATTTAATAAATTAAACTCATAGTTTCATATTTTGAAATTACATACACATGGATATTGTTTTGTGGGTTTTGAGGTCAATATCTATCGAAACATTAAAGATTGCCGAAGCTTTATGAGTTACCGTGATTGAGACTTGAAAAAAGTGACAAGAATTAGACATTTTTAGCTTACAATCGGTATGTCACTAGAAAATTTCCTGAGAATGGAAAATAGTTAGATACCTGAGATAGATGCCAGAAGCTCAGTTCCCTTTATACATAAACGCTTGAAAAGCTATTATAATATTGACGCTGATGAGAAGTTATTTGATAATTACGAGAGCAAAAGTGTTAGATAAAAAAAGGAACGATTAAATCCTCGAGTTTTCATAAATAAGGGTATAAAGAGGGTTGGATTTTTAAAATCATTTAGTAGAGTAAACTCTTGAGATGCTTGTACTTAGTCTAAAAAAGGTAACAAATTATTATTTTGTACTCTTTTTTATGTCGTATTTTTGAACACTTTATCATATTAGCTATAAAAAAGAAAGAAATAAAATAAAATTCAATTATTTCAGGGAATCAAAAACCCATACAGTTAAAAGCATATACAGACAAAATAATGAATAATATATGTATATACATATAGCCTTTTTTTTTATAGGAAATGTACAAATAATGTTCTAATTCATGGTACTTTTGCTTTTAATTAGTGAAATAATGATGAAATCATTATTCGAATCGAAGATCCAAACAAATATAATATAGTAAGTCTTAATTGTAGTGGTGTTTCCATACAGACCAATGAACACGCTATAATTACTTACTATTATATAAATTGCTAGAAGACTACACATAAAAACTTTGAAATAATTTGTTATTTATATGATATATAAGTAAAATAGTGTCAAATTACAAAACCTGTTTCAATATCAATTCTGCTTAAGTAAGCACAATGTATATTAGACCCCCTCTATAGTTATGCTGTTATAATTTATAAAAAGTAAGTACCTAATTTCTTATAATAAAATTATAATAAATAATATGGCTAAAACATCTTCAAATATTTTTTTGGCTACAAGAAATAAAGAGATTATCTAATTTAATCAGATATTGACCCTTATACTATATATCCAATAAATTATCTACGAACTACGTCACCACCGTTAATATATATTAGATTGTAGCATTGTAGCATAATATTGTTGTAGGTTACGTTCACCTATCACTTTCAAATAATTGGAATAATGCATAGAAGAATTTCGCAGCCAAATGGCGCAGTGCAGTGAGATGATCCTTTTCACAAACCGAAGGCACCAGGTTTTGGGTCCTTATTCTAGAATTATTTATGATGTTAGATGAAAATTTCTAGAATAAAATGCTCCCCAACATTTTAAATAAAGAATCGTGTCGAACTATCTATTGTTGACTATCAACAACATGTGCATGGGGGTTATTCTATATGACTATTAGGCATGTAACACGTTAGGGTTGACATTGAAAAATACACGATTAGCATTCACCTTTAAAGCCTAATTTTCAATGTAAATTTTTGTGAGTTACGTAGTTAATGGTCATAAAGAATGAGGTCTTTGATAGCCACCTGTTATATTAAATCTGTGAAAATAAATTCTTTGGATCTTTATTTCACTTATGTTTACTAAATATAAAAAATAACTATGCAAGCCTATTTATTATTGCAATATATAATCTACGACAATACCTGGATATTGCACACAATTTTCTTAAATACTAGTACTAGTATTTATTTACCACACAATACCACACAACACATTTATATTATTTATTATAATAGCAGAATATTGTCCTTAACCACAATGTATAAAAATATATATTATTTTATTTTAGTATGGGCTTAAGTCCACATTATAAACTACAATGATAGGTACCAATTTCCATCATCTTGATACTAAATACCTTAAAAAATTACGCTCATTATTATAGTTCGTTAATAAGACGTTTTAAATAGCTACTAGTCATGTTATATATCGTAGTATATGTTATAACTCTCTTAAGTTATATAAATATTTTTATGGAAATTTATACACGTGTTTTAAACTAATAAAACACAATCCTTTATTTTATTAAATTTTCTTATTTACTAATGTTTTAGATCACAATCGCAAACAACAGTAATAATAATGTTATTGACGACATAAATATTACATTTACATTAATTTCACAAAGCACTGTACCATTGACGTATCATGGTGAGGTATTAATGGTACGGTTAAATATTTTAAGGATTTTGACGGTGAACTTTCATTAATTTTGATCTTATAATGAGAGTGCAGAAAACCGTCTCTTCAATGTCATCATCGCCATATTGTACTGTTTTCTCGTTCATAGCAATTCGTTCGGCATACGCAGCAAGGGTCAATTTTTCAATCTTAACATAGTATATATTCTATATATTATATATGTGTTATCTATGTACCAATTAAGTTGAATTGTTTCGATCGTCAGATAGTTCTATCTGCATATTATTGAATGAATAAGTCCTCTCTCAGTGAAATCATTTTACAAGTCGCCGATAGGGCCAGATACAATATTCTATTGGTTATTTTGATTCGATGAAAGTTGTTGGTTTGACATTTTTTAGCAACGTCAATACAAAAGTCACATGTTTGTCTAGCTATATCACGTTTATTTTAATTTTCTTCTTCGCATTTTTGTAGTTAGCATTGAATAATTGATATAACAGTTTTTTAAGTTATATATGAAAAAGTGGAAAACCGTTTATGACACAAACAAGCAGTCTAATAATTTGACTTGGTATTTATAAGGGTGTATGTCTAAGGATTAAAAAAATAGCCCTAAGTCAGTAAATGACGCAGTTGTCATAATTTATCAAGATCGTTAGTGTTGAGTTTAAGTTAAGGGATCTTAGAGCAAAAACGGCACAGAGTAATTAAACCACATATGCATGTATGTTTGTATGTAGTTTGCAGAGTCGTCATACAAATAATACACCAAATAACAAGGTAGCTCCTTAGCTAGATGAGTTTTTAACCCTTGTTAATTTAACAATAAATACTACATATGTATAAGTAACTCCACTACATTATCTTAGTTGCATACATAATTATTATTAATAAATAATATTAAATAGAAGAAATGTAAAACACCTACTGTATATAAAATAAATTACAGCTAGGTTCCTAATTAAATGTTTCCCGTACCTGTAGTTAAGCTTTTTTTTTTTCTTAAGTTCAATAAAATAAAGGATCGTGTATTTTTAGCCTTTTGGTAACTTTGACTTTTAATCTTAATACAAACATTTTTAGGAAGACGTGTATCATTTTTTTTGTATTTTTTTTTCTATTTTTAATATTGCAACACCGAATATGCGGGACCTAAAACATCAAATAACTTAGTAATACAAAGTTTATTTAGTAAAAAGGTAATATTACATACTACTTTAAGTGCCGCTTTAATAGCCCAATTTTTTTATTAGATAGATCGACGAGCTCCATCCTCGCCCGATTTTCTTGTTCAGGAGAATTTTGGGGGCAACACTTTCAACCACAAACACACTGGCATTAAATCTTATTATCATTTTTAACTGACTTTTTGTAACCGTGTCACAAAAATTCTTGCTTTGTTTTTAAAATCACTGCTGCATAATCTCTTCGCCCTCTAATCACGGTCAAATACGGCGTCAAACGACTTCATGACCCGTGATGCAGTACCTACCTCGTAATAGGCATTATTTTATGTACCTATATATGTATATATTTTACTTGAATTACGTGATTGTTTTTACCTGTGCCGTAATGATTTCGGGTATAAGTATATTACGTATGATGTTCTATTATTTCCTTAGTTTAAAAGGCTTAACTGTGTTTGGTGTGTGAGGGTTTATAGACACCACGAGTCCGGTGGGCTAAAGTTGGTGGGACCACGAGTCAAAAATCACCGTTTCAATAAAATAATTTATCGAGCAAACGAATCGAGCTAACTCGACTAGCAAAATAAACTTTCATCCCTCCGGATGTTTCTTGGATTTTGGCACTCATATTTTTTGAGTTTGTATATTGTACATATTGTAAATTTGTGACAAAGACTGTAAATATCATCTATTTAAAATGACAATGGCAAAAAAAGATTTTTTTCTTGTTTCTGAGCATACGATTCTCACTTCGATTGCACATCATATTTTTCCTACTATTCAAGGAATATTTCCATTATGATTTACAAAACAAAACACCGAAAATAAATAATACCGCAAAATTTATAAAAACCGACTTGCTAAATGAAGACAAGCACAAACAATGCGACACCAATACAGAGGGCTTTGGGTTTAATGTCCAACTATATTGAAACTCTCTATTATTCTTTATGTTAATTTTTAAAATTAGTGCTCCCCTATAATTCTCCTTGAACTAACTCAAAACTTGAACTCAAAACTTACGTAGTTAATTAAGTAACGACACTTTAAGCAAATACAATTATACCTAATTATTAACGTTTTTTTGGTTGTTTTATGTTTTTTTTTACTATAAACACACCAAAAATAAATATAACATGAAATTTAAAACAAGTGTGCCACTGGAGACATAAAACTCCTAATAATGTATAATGCGCGATTGTCTCTTGTATCGAACGATAATAAATTATATATAATGATATGTAAATCATTATATATAATTTTTTATAGTATAATGATTTATATTACATGATTATTATTATATATCAATTTTAAGTAATAGAGAAGAGAGCATTTTGCATATTGTATAGAGAGATTACGTTGTTAGATGATAGTTGATTATAAGATATTAATTTATCGAGATAAATTGTACATTATTTTAAGACATCACATAATAATTATGGATAGCACTTACTTACCTACAGGTGGTATTGCAAAACAGAATTTCCTTAAATGGCCTTTAGGCATATTAGCGACAATGTAATTCTGCAATATTGTCTATTATTGTCCGCTATAAACATGTTAAAATACTGCCAATCATGGCCCGGCTATGAGAAAACTTTTTAATTCAGAACGAATCCCCTACGAATATCTAAAAAGACCAGTTGGAGGTGGCCTGCATCTAACGTCTTTCTGTCACTTTTGGGAAGTCGTCTGGTTATGTTGTGCCTTGTCATTCTACGCTGCGCTTGCCAATACGTGGTCTACGAGAAATTTTCGGTTCCATCGGCATTAGGTCTACGCAATATGAGCCCTTTTTTTTACACAATATGAGCCCTGCCTACGGTCAATTCAACATTCAAAAATGTTAAGCAAACATCAAAACATGTGTGGCTATATAGTTGGGCCATACTTTGCAATGTATTGCTAGTCTTACAGCTGCTACTGACAATGTTCCTGACATCTAAACTGCAGACATACATTGCAGCATAATTATTGATTACATGATGACACAAAGCCAAAAGCTTCCCAACATTATGATCAAATTTTACACTGTTATAGCAACTCTGAATAATATAATTCAGACTTGTTTACAAGTTGTAACTCCTATACAATATCACTTCTATTCAACGAGTCGCTTTGAATATCTAACGGTTGTTTTGTCATAATTTCAGGCACAAAAACAACAGAATAGTACAGAAGTCAATCTACATACAAAGTGCGCTCGAGCAACGCACACATAGACACCGCTCACGGACGCGATATCTCGGACCGACTGGGACCAGTGCAAGCGCGAGAGCTTACTGTAAACAATAAAAATAAAAAATAAAAATTGAAATATTTTAGTTAATGTTGGTTTATTTTTTCGTTCTTCCTATTTCATTCTCAACAATATATCAATTAACTAGATACGAGTGCAACTACCACGATAGTTTTTCTGCATAAGCCAAAGTTTACAACCCTAGCGCGACCGCCGAGTATAGGTATGAAAAGTGAAGTACTAGTAGTAAATGTGATTGCTTTCTGTACTATCTCTGTTTTGTGCTTCTTATTAAAATTTGTTCATAATTAAATATTTTTGATAAATCTGCCGTTCTATGACAATCAATAATTAATCGAAAATCACCACTTACTATTAAATTGTAACCTCAGTGTGTGATAGTGAATTTTGAGGATCTTTTAAAATCCCAAGGATGCACTTGCGCTCTGACCCGACGTACTCGTAACATGCTTCCAACAAAATACGCGCTCGTCAGGTTTTTCATATGACGCCACTTATATTGCCAAATATGAACTTTAATTTTGAAACAAGGAATTATTTTACTAATACCAGAGTGGTTATTCTGTGTTATTGACAATGATTGCGCGACACATAGGGATTGCCCTTTTTTGGTATGGTAACCTATCTATGATCCGTAATGCATACATAATTATGTTTGAATATTACTTTTCTCGAATTCGTTTCATAGAACTGTTTGATTCCAGATGTTTTACTTTGACATGAGTTTTTAATTCCGTTATGTTTGTTAGCCATGACTTTGATTTATCTAAACAATTACTAGGTTAGGTTATGTTTCTGTTTTATCATATCCAGAAACCATATTAGTTACAAAGACTTAGTTATCAGATCTATAAATTACTAGGTTAGATTCGTTAGATTTCTGTTTATTATACACAGAAACTTTTTATTACAAAGATTCGGTTAACAGACGAGTTGTCAAATAAGCATTCGGGATTTTGATATAATGATACATTTCGTTTATTATAATTCCGCACATTATCTAGAATTTAGGAGCGCGCATGTTGGTTTAAATACAATATTCGTAGTATTAGTATGTTTCTTTTTTTTTAATGTAGAAATAGGTTTGCACTTGACCGCCAACCATGTAATACTATTTAATGTTATTCTGTCGTATAAGTGTAAATGCACATTGCATTAGTATGTGTGCCGGACATTTGATCCAGCACCATTCATACGCAAATGTCCCATACGAACATGACTATAGACCGTACGTAATCGTGACTTGCAACGATTATTATGTGTGTTAACACAAATTTCTTTATATATGGTGTAAGAACACAGCGTTACATATAAAATTATAAGTGCGGATATCTGAATTGTAGTTATAATATCGAAATCATCGGAAAAACTGATGGCATAGACATATTATGAGTTCAGTTATTCAGTTATTTCGATGAATCGTTACCATTACGTCTACTTACATTTCTTTTACACATGTTACACTCATAATGTATCTGAACACCGATTCTTATCCATTAACAAAGTCACACGACACGCATTAGTAAATATTACAGTTTAATGGTATAACATTAATTTTATGAATGATTTAGTTATTCCAAAAATATTTAATCAACAATCTTCCTGCTATCATCTCTCCTATTCAATATCATAAACATCTAGAATGGTAATTCATTGAAATGAAAGAAATTTTAATGGATTTATTGCGTCAGATGACTAGATGCGTAGATGACTAATCTAGTCTCACCTGTGATTACGCTGCAAAATGTTCAAAACGTCAGGTCATATAATTATGTAAAATATACGCGATCAATCCGTTAAAATTTGTTTCATTTCAATGAGTCGCGAAGTCTTAGAAAACATTAGATTGGTAATTGGCGTCTATACACCGATACATTGTTTGTAACTTTTCTTTCATTTTCTGAAGGTGATGAAGCGCTTTAGTGTCATCATCATAAATAATTAAATATATATTCAGGACCATCTTGCTGTGATAATACAATGCTGTCTGTTTGGTTCATCTTCTATGTTGTATGCTGCATTTCAATCCCCTTTATGTAATGCTTTGTAAAGCTTATAACTAATTAGATCTAGGCTAAAATAATCTTCGCCCTTTAAAAGTGCTATCATTGCCTTAACTAATTCCGACCTTTTGCGCCTTTTTTTGTGTACATATTTTATTTATAAGATTGGTGTCGAGTCCATTTTTATTATAAACTATTGCAAGCTATAATACCATAATTTTCTCACAAATATCACTTTGACGAGAAACGAGAAAGGTAATTTTATAACTTAAAAAAAAAAAAAAAACGAACCGTTGACACGAGAAGAAGAAGAACTTACAGAATAATGTTTGTCGTATGTCCAGTCAGCAAATGGGCGTTCGACCCGCTCAGCTTTGTTAGGCTTCATAAATGTAAATTGATAAAAGGACTTCGATCTTCTTTTGTGATACTGTAAGCATCGTGCGCATGCCGATAAAGTGAAATTTTGCATAGGTGCGTAGGTATATTGCGTAGATACTTATTATCTTGCAATACATTTGCATCACATCTACAATTGCACAAGAAATACGATTGTGGTATGTACTTACAATTTAATAGATTGTAAAGGCAAAAGAGAGGCGAAATTTTCTTTTTTTTTCTCCTGTGTGCTACGACTTAATTCAGTTTATATTAAAAATGGAACCGACACTAGTATCGCCTATATTAAGGGCCTACATCAAATGTAGATTTTATAATTCTAATCTATTCTTTGGTAACGCCATTTTCGGAGACTTTATATGTACAGTTTTGACCTTAACTTACATCTAGATCCTATCTAAGTACAAGACTATTTGGTAATATTTGAAAATGTACAGCTAACGTAATTCACAGCTTCTGCCGAGGATTTAATTTACAAAATATTAAAAAATATTTTTAAAGCTACACAAGTAGTTTCGCAAATAATATACTTACGTTTAATAATAAATTTAAATACGAGTAAGAAGAATGAAACTATAATACATGTAGAAGTTCCTGGTTTTACTACATTGTAATCATAATTAACGGGCCATTTACTGTGGTTTGTATTTATTTTGGGTTTCCGATATTTAGGCGCAATTTAAAGTACCATGTTCACGGATGACTTAAGAATTCTGTCTTCTGTCAATCTGACAGCTAAGAACTGAGATATCGGTTCATATTCTTTCGTCGTCTTTTGCTGCGAAGTTCGTTATCACTGGTATTCAAACTCGTTTAAATAGTTTTATATCCCGATAATAATGATTACAATGTAGTGAATAACCGTGATAGTTTAAAAAAAGTTTTTTTCCCGTAGAAAAAGAAGATTATATGTAAATGAAAATGAAAATTAGACTTTAGAGTTCTAAACTTAATATGTAATTTTCATTGTCAACACACCCACGTCAAACTCATGTAACGCACCCAATGGTCATACGGAATAAGGGCCCTATAAATCTTATGTCCGTATCGCTGATACGCTGACTCGATCTCTGTTTCCGTTATATATACGAGTATAGTAGTACCTCTATGGTTGTTCCATTTTTGTTTTCATAACCTATGTATGATTATGCCAATTATGGCAAATCTAACTGTTGATGTTTATTTTTATCAGTATGTCCAGAACGACCCGTCCATTCGTTGTTAGATAGTACCTAATACTCTCGACATGGGATCTTGATGTCGTCACGCGACGTCTTAAAGAATGCTTTTAATCTTCTCAGCACTTACTTTCTAACTTCACTTCAAAATCGAAAATGATGCTGTATATGATAATATTAGCTTAACTATAAGAAAATATGAGGACGAACTATAACCGTGGACAATGTTGAAAAGGCTGTTCCCAAAATAACACTTTCCATCTCCTGAAATACTTGTTAAGGCTGCGTTCAAAGCGCGCAACTATCTATTTTGCGCATCACAACATTTTTAAACATATATTTATTATACAATCACTGAGATATATATTATAAAAGAGAGATCATTTTGTCTATTTAGATAGGTGAATTCTTAAAAAAAAAAAAAAAAAAAAATATTGCTGAGGAGTTCCAAAATATATGTTATTTCGAAACTCCGTCCAAATCCGTCCGTCCGCCTAAATAAATAAAATTGTCTCTCACTTTTATAATATTTACACCCAATTATTTTATAAGTTTGAATATTTTGCGATGTGGGAGCGTTCTTTCTCTTTCGCTTTGATGACAGCTTTAAGCTTTTAGCTAAAGTTCTTTTAGAAATTAGATTGGAAAGGTAATCGTGCATTAATCTGCTTTGACATTTATATTATACTTCAGCAGATGATATTTTAATGTAGGAAATATAAAATACGAGTGTTTTGTGTTATCATGTGAAGCTTAATTTCGAGTAAAAAGCGAACACGTGCGCGTTTACCTTTACCGAGTAGAAATTTTAAAATAAATTATGCTTATTTTATACGTAGTTAAATTCATGTTGATTAATATTGATGTTACTTTTATTTTATATATTCTCAATGAAGAAAAGTGTTGTGTTTTGTAGTTAGAGTATAACTAGATAGATGAAACCCTCGACGCCCCTCCGTCTAGCGGCTGCCTAGTAATTTCAAAAATATACTACTTACAGAGAATACTGTTCAAAATTGTTATATACTTTTGTAAATATTCAGAAGTTTAAAAAACTGACCGCCTTGCAACACATTCTCATTATTTTCTATGTAAGTTAACATTTTGCCTAAAGTACTCGACTTAAGATTTCAAATCCGATTGCATAATTCAACCAAACCTTGTTTACGCAAAAAAATTAGCTGTAAGCACCTTGTCTTACAAAGTGCACTATTACAGTTTCCCCTGTATAGATTTATAAAAATAGGCCCAGGAGAAGTGTTCAGGGAGAAACAGCTGTCCCTGCGCACTCCTGCTTGGTATAAAATAGACACTTATCTATATACCTACCTATGTTATAGACTATTCTAGAAGAGCTTAGTACACGTTAACGTCGAATCCCTTTTTAGCTGCAATCGGTAGTCGCTCTCCGGCCAAGTACGGGTTATCCACCTGAAAATATTACAGATAATCAAAACATGAGAAATTTCCTTATGAATAATTCTGAATTCAGACGTTTTGATATACTTTTGACACACGTCGGACACTATACAACGGCATGCTATACAGTGACATAGACGCAAGTCAACGTCTGTATATAACACACACATGTAAGAAATTAGGTGCGTCGTCTGGTTGCTTGCTTGTGACGTCAATTAAAGTTCAAGCGTTTGAATTTGAAACCTGCAATGCTTGCCACGTCTGAAAAATTAATGTGCCGTGCAGGCAAACTCCTTCAAACAACAGGGCGAGTGCGGGGAGTGGGCAAGCAACCTGCAATTAGAAAGAGGCAGAGAACCCCCGTGCTGAATGTACCACTGTGATTATAATATAAATTAATTCTGTGCTTATGGTAAACTTTTTAAGAAATACAAATACAAATACTTTATTGTTGTATTGTTTTTCATAGATCTCACAGTAATAAATTGTAACCCTGTCTACTGCTTTATTAATAACTGTGCTGCAGTAGACAGTGTCTTCCCAGAAAGTTGAACAAATTGGAGAATTAGAGAAAGTAAATAGAGTTATGTTAGATGACAAACTCGCATGATGGTAAGCGATATCTGAGGATAGAGAATGTTTTGGCTAGAATATATATTTAATAATCACTCTGGTATTTAAAATTCTAAGTTCTCAGGAAACAGATAATGCGGCATCCCTGCACCTGAATAAATTATGGTTGAAGAATGTTGCGCAGAAATCGTGTAAATTTTGGACATTTCAGTGACAATTGGGTAATAATATACTGACTTTCTGCTTGTCCTCCAGTGGAATGGAGATCGTATAGCTCTTATGCATACTAGTCGAAATTAATTCGATATAAATATAGCTATATACTAATAACTAATACTAATATACTATTTTATGGTTAACAACTAGTTTATCATAATCAATTAATCATATAGGCCGCGGTTCTGTTTTAAACCTTCAAGGTGATATTAATTAATATTCTTTACCTATAAGTTCAGTTAGACTGTTTATTATCTATAACCAGAAATGGCTATGTCGTGCAGAAATATCTAATGGCTCACATATCTGATGTCATCTGTCACTTCGAATTATTTAAAATAAATAAAATGCATTTTTGATTTTTTCATCATCATCATCATCTCAGCCATAAGAAGTCCACTGCTGGACATAGGCCTCCCCTATGGATTTCCAGAAAAAACGTTTGGAAGCGGCTTGCATCCAGCGTTTTCCTGCCACCTGTATGATATCTTCTGTCCACCTTGTGGCTGGTCTTCCTACGCTACGCTTGCCGGTTCCTGGTCTCCATTCGAGAACTTTTCGGCCCCATCGGCCGTCAGTTCTACGTGCTATGTGCCTTGCCTACTGCCACTTCAACTTACTTATCCGCTGTGCTATATCGGTGACTTTTGTACGTCTACGGATCTCTTCGTTTCTAATAGGATCTCGTAAAGAGACCCCGAGCATAGCCCTCATTTCCCATCCCATTCACATTTGTTTTTTAATCGCCATCATTTCATACTTACATCAGGTTTATACTTCTTTGCTACCAGGCTCTTATGGTGATCTGGAAAGCGCATGTCCAGATCCGAAGGTGACTCCGGGCAGCTGAACATGTGCTCTCCGTCACACATGCACCGCTGTGCTAGCTGGTACTCCCGGCTGAACGCAGCTGTGTTCTCGAACTCGCTGATGCAGCCTTGATCTTCTACGTCAATAATCAAGAAACAAATATATATGTAATGTAATGTAATTTTGTTGCTTCGATTTTTTCTAGGTCAATGAGTTCAATTCTATATTAGTTGTAGATCCGTACCTTAACATCAGACTATTTGAATTATAATTGATTTTGTTTGAAATAGGACTTGAATTTTTTGCTCCTTCTTTGGGAACATATTAAAAAAATACTTTGACATATTTCGAACAAAAGCTCTACTAATATAAAAATATTGGCTGCGACCGAAGCTGTCTCCATGCTTCATGAATTTATATCTAAGAATTTCAATTTCCCTATGATGATATTTTTTTTTAAGATGATTTTACCTGTCAATGCTTGTACAATGTAAATATGCATATGCTTACCAGTATAGCCCACAGGGCAAGGGTTGGGTGGGTTGCAGTAAGCTGGCAGTACGGCATCAGTCTTCACCATCTGGCGGTGCAGCACGTCTCCCGAGCCATCTTGAGCCAGCAAACGCTGTTCACCCTCGCCTGCGCCGCCGGTTACATACTGATGCCCCCACAGCGAACTATGGAATACAGATAAATGAGGTCGTAAAATCTATCTTATTTTACTACATTAATTCTGGAGTCAATCCATCCAGCTATATCTATAGCCATCAAAGGCATTTTCTGTTGAAGTTTTCGGTAGATTTTTTTTATGAATGTATCGCCATCCAACTTTAAATAAAAATAAAATAGTAGCAGGTTTGAATAGTGGTAGAACTCAGTAGAGTGAAATGGACTCTGCAAAGGAGTTCTACCTTCTAAATGTGTGGTGATTAAGAGGATCAACATAATACTAGTAAGTTTCTCTCAAGAAAACTCTGTATAGCACCAGTCATTTTTCTCAGAACGTCACTTCAACTACAGGTCCCGAAACGAATAAAAAGCGCTGTCTTGAATGCACAGAAATCAATTTTCGGGTCTGTTTGGGGGGACAGTGACAAAAGTGCCATGGAGCTGTATCATTTGCCTTCCCTTGCTTTGCCGTATGAACATCCACGCGACTTTAGCCAGATACTTTTTATTCCTAACTATCTGCTTGTGACTTTATACTTGTAGTGCAGAGTACATTACCTAGCGTGGCTCTTACCTGTGCTGCAAGAACTCTCTGTCCCGCAAGCTGGGGCTCGGGTTCCCGTCGACGAGCGCCTCGTAGTCCAGCTGCTCGTTCTCCAGATCCTTGGAAGCGCGCGCCATCAGGGCCAGGTGTCCGTTCGACGGGTACTCGAGGTAGCTGGACGCGGCTTCGTTGAACTCCTTGCCCATACGCTCGACAACTTCACGAAGTAAGGCTTCCGTTAAGATGTGTTCCTATTGAAAGAAATATTGTTTTCACTACTCTTGCTCTAAAAGTCCGTCATTGTAGCGTAGTAAAGCGGGGGAAAAATAGCATTTAAGCTCTAAGGGAAAAAGTTTTTTTTTTAAATTTTTATCTGTTTCCAAAGAGCCTACATACACGAAACAGTCTTTATTCAAAAGTAGAATAATCTCTTTGGAATATATTTAGATTCTCTTTGCAAACATCTCGTTAAATATCCAGAATTGTACAAATTGTACATTCATTTTAACTAAATAAACTTTGAATTATTGTATTGGGTTTTTTTTCTCGCATTGTGTGAAAAGTAGAGTGTAACACACGGCGCTAAAACCCATTGTAACTCGGTTTCTATTTACTCCCTCGCTAAAGCTCGGGAGTAAACATCTACCTCGTTACAATGGGTCTTTTTAGCCCCTTGTATAACAATCTACTATTAGCTAATCTATTAACAGCGAGAAAGTCAATGTTGTTGTGTAATAGTTGTCATAGTTCGTACGATAATGCCCTGAGATACGGAAACGGAATGCTCAAGATCAGGCTGCGTAGCGTTCAATGGGAGAGGCCTAAGTCCAGCAATGGACTAAAGTGTGTTGGTGATGGTGATGAGGCTAAGCATTTTACCATAGTTCATCTGATTTTCAGTGACGGTTTGTTCGAAGATAGCGAACCTATTTTGGAATAGAAATGTTTCTTTAATGGGGTTACTGGAACTGCTAATGGTAGATATAACATAAGAACAGATTTTTAACTCGAGGGTGATAGCTATCCTCCGGAGCATTCGAAATTACCCTGCTACTAAAAGCTACGGCTTTTTCGAAATGTTTTCTTACATTGAAAGTTCATGGCTACTTTGGGATTCGTAGCAGTTTGTTCGTTCTTAACTTCTTCGTACAGATGTAATCTAAAAAACTATTTGCCAAACTTTTTAGTGCCATTAATGTAAATATGTAGAGGCTGTAATATAAAATAAACTTATCTCAGCGTCGGTTTATGGATGCAACCAGAGTGTGGGTTTCTCAGTATGTACTTTGGTTATACTCAATTCAAAAGTGCCCGTGAAGCTGACCCACTTTACTTCACCATTAGCCAGAATAAGCTATAAATCTCAAGTTATCTTTATTTGTGAGCTTTTAGAGATATCTGAAGGATGCTGCTTGAATTTATTATTATTTTTTCCATATCAAAATTCAACTGAATTTGCTCTGACCGCATTTTGAGAAGAATATTTTAAATCCATTTCACCTACAATTACAAATAAGTAATAATATTTAATTTTACTCTGAACTAATGTAGTTTTCACACAGTTTTAAATAAAAACTACGAGTCACTCACGTCTTTTATGAGTTTGATACTGACGTTTGCGCTGCTTCTTTCAAGAAGACCACCGAATGCGATTAAAACTATAGTCTAGTCGGATATTTCGACTGAAAACAGATGTGTGTGACTCGTATTTTTATTTTTAAAACAATATTGAACGAAAAAATACTAACTCCTTCCCCAATAGACCCATGGGGGATAAACCCCATGGTACCGACGATGCTTATCGCCAAAAATAAAGCTTCGCGACGGCCCATGTCGTATCTGAAACAAAGAAAGACGACTAATGAAACCTACCAGATTAAAAAGTAAAATCGGACAAGTGCGAGTCGGACTAGTCCACCGAGGGATCCGTATAAATAAATAAAAAACAACAAACCGGGCAAAGCCAGTCATTGATAATAGATCCACCTTTTATCAATATAAATTAAATTAAAATAAATTATATATATTTTTTGTTATAATCCAAAAATTACACATCGTAAAAATAATTAAAAAATAGTTTTAGCTTGTGCTAATGAAGCTCTTTCATATGTTAACCCACATAATACGGTTAACTCATTTTAAAATTTTGACTCTGATTCCTTACATAAAGACCCTATATTTTGTGATGAAATTAAAAATGTACAGTTTTTGGATTTTTTCCTTTATGTGGGCTATAATTTGACAACGCTTCTTGCCAAATTTCATAGTTCTAGGTTAACGGGAAGTATCCTATAGATTTTTCTGTGTGTGTGTCGATATATGCGGTTTTTTGCGACATATACGTCTGTAACTTATTTTGATGATAAATAAGAATTTTGATTTTTTCACAGCTGTAAGGGACTAGAGATCTACGTATATGATTTTAATTTCAACTCGATACCTCCACGCGTTAGATATAGGTCCGAGATAGAAGGTCTTGATAGACAGATAGACGGAGGTCAAAATGGCCAGCCCTAGTGTCAGAGTTATTAAGCCAGGTCAGAGGCCTTTCGGCGGCTTAATAACTCTGACACTAGGGCTGGCTACTCAGTCTACACGAACTTACTTACATTTTTGATAGACGGACAACAAAGTGATCCTATAAAGGTTCCGTTTTTTCCTTTTGAGGTACGGGACCCTAAACTCAATAAAAAAATATTGTATTTGGTTCACACAAAGAAAATAAATGATAATAGGTTAAGCGTGATAAGTAAACTATACACACTCAATTTTCTATAATCTTCACTTTTTCAGTGGCGACAAAATAATGTCTATTAAAAAAAGTTGTCTGAAAAAATATTTAAATCCAGCAGTGTATAGATTAGATAAGTTTGTATCCACTAAGCCCCCGTTAGTCAGCCTGGCTTATCTGTATACCAGGCTGTAGCAAAACTTACATTAGATATTTCCATTGATTATTCAGGGTTTTCTCAACTACATTATATTATGTCATCATCACAGAGATATTTTTTGGCCTTTGCATTTAATAACAAAAGGAACCGGTCCGCACCACCATACAGTAATATTTTAAAAGTGCTATTTAACGGTACTTCCCTTCTTTCCGATTAAGAGCAAAATGTCTAATTGACAACCTCTAATTAACCAGATACTTATAAACGTCCAGTTTACGAAGTGTTGAAATTCGTGAAACTTTACGAACCATCTAATTTACAGTCGTAACACTTACAATAACTAAAGAAATAGTTTATAGCACATGTGGCACTTACTAGGCTAATAGGTTATTACATATTAATTGTTATTCATTATTATGAGGAAGAACCCAAATAATGAATAATTGTTATTCATTATTATGAGGAAGAACCCAAATAATGAATAATTGTTATTCATTATGAGGTAGAACCCAAACAATGAATAATTGTTATTCATTATTATGAGGAAGAACCCAAATAATGAATAATTGTTATTCATTATTATGAGGTAGAACCCAAATAATGAATAAATTGTTATTCATTATTATGAGGAATAACCTTAACAATGAATAAAATTGTTATTCATTATTATGAGGAAGAACTGAAATAATTTTCACTATAGGGAGCCAACTTTGCATTTTGGAAATTGGATGTTTCGTAAATGCGCAGCTCAACATTTTGCGAATTGGATAGTCTGGGTATTATGAAGGAGACACATAAACGTTACATAATACCTGCTTATTTAAAAACACTCGACTTCAGAATCACACCTAAGGTACAACCAACCCACATTGGATAAATCGAAATTACGTACCAGCTCAGTTAAAGCCACTCAATTAAAACGGAAACCCACATAAAACGTCAATCAAAAATTCATCAAAAGAATACAAATTAGTCACGATACTTTTTAGTAAATTAAGCAAAAAAAATCGGCGATCCGCAGAATGATACAATTCATATCAATCAAATGGTACATGACATAACATTGTTGTCTGGTGTTTTTAAACGAAGTTTTTATGTGTGGCTCTCAGATGGATATGTGTGTGGGTGTTGGATTAAGATAGCATCTAAATATTGTGACTGGCGGCACTCTTTGATCGTTTGATGTCATAGAATTAACACGACTGCAAATCTAGTTGACGCTGTTGTTCCATCAGTGAGATCAATAGTTATGTATTGGATATACTACACTGGAAAGTTGTATTTTACCGTCGAGTGTCTGACAATTGAATCCAGAGCAAGCGAAGGATTCTAGGATTGAATTCGTAGCGAGTTGTTCTAATGTAGAATCCTGAGCGTAGCAATGGATTCATAATAGCTATACGAGGAAAATGACCATTATCTCTAGTATAAAGATCTGTTCAGCATTATATGCAACTATACTGTCCCAAAATTACATTAGAACCACATGAGTTCACTTACATGTGTATATTTAGTTAATATAAACAAGATTTACAACAAAATGTACGGTGATTAATTTTAATTAATTATGGAAAAAACTTATTTTTTTAATTTTTCAAGAGATGTATTATTATTATTGCAAAAAAGTATAGCCTAGGACACTCTGGAAGTGAAGGCGAATTGCACACCTTGCACATCAAAATCGCTTAAGCCGTTTAGGCTGTCTATAGTCTATTGTCATATACAAACAACATACATACATACATATATACAAGGAGGAGGAAGGAGGGTTATGTTTACCGAGTGTATGTTTGTATGAATTTATGTAAACGGCTTGACCGATTCTGATGTACGGAGGTGTCGTTAGATTTGTCTTCAGAGTGTCATAGGCTACATTTTTTGTAAAAATAATAATATGAGAGATTTTGCAAGAGATTTGCAAAAATAAAAAAATGCGTTTTTTGTAACCTCACACGAACTTTTTCGTAATAAACAAGTGGTTTTACTAGTATTATTCAAATTGAATGCGCATTTATAATCTTTTACAGCGATTTTACGCATACTTACTCACAAAAAAACATACACTCAACAGCGTACCAAGCGTACCGAAATCGTAAGTTAGACTGTAAAAACCTACTTAAAAAGTACCCCTATGTAGAAACGTAAACGTAGTAAGTAGAAACTTAAAAAGTAACCGCGAGTGGCACTAAGATATGAGCGCTGCCGTGATTCGAATGACACGTTAAATTGTAGGTCCGGATGGTTTATTCAAGATGACAATGATATGCCTTTTGGACTGTTGTGTAGAATTGTGGACAAATATTTTTTTGGGTTCCGTACCCAAAGGGTAAAACGAGACCCTATTACTGAGACTTCGCTGTCTGTCCGTACGTTTGTCCGTCCGTCCGTCTGTCACCAGGCTGTATCTCATGAGCCGTGATAGTTAGAGAGTTGAAATTTTCACAGATGATGGATTTCTGTTACCGCTATAACAACAAAATAGTAAAAAACGAAATAAAATAAATAAATAAGGGGGCTCCCATACAACCAACGTGTTCTTTATGCTCGTTTATGCTCGATATTTTTAACGGCAACAGGTAAACGCTTGAAATATTCACAGAATATTGAGTTATAAGTATTATTCACTTTAAAATAAATAATTGAATTAAAATAAAATTAATATTTAAGGGGCTCCCATACAACAGACATGATTTTTTTGCCGTTTTTATATATAATGGTACGGAACCCTTCGTGCGTGAGTCCGACTCGCACTTGGCCGGTATTATTTTTAAATAAAGTACGACGTCTATGACGAAATTATGTTTTTACTCAACATTACGCTATAGTCATTATACGGTAAAATAATTAATCCAGATGCTCCCATTTCTTTTTAAATTTTGATTGTGGTTTTGTAACCATATTTAATTTTATGACTATATTGTTATAGGCTTAGACTTGCTCGCCTGATTTATATAGGAATATATTGCAGTTTAGTCTATTATTCCTAAGAAATAAGTTTATTCGCCTTAAAAACATCACTAAATTTATAAACACTTTCTCCGTGCAGTTTGTACATAAGTTCCGATAGCTTCGCTGTACTTATTTGCATCCATACGGCCGTGCGAGAGATAAGCACCGGTTCTAGGGCGACTGCCTAGACTCAGACATTACCTAGGTGATATAAGACAGGAGGGATAGGGCTGCCTCTATGGTTTTTATTACAGACACCAAAAAAAAAAAAAACACTACGTTCAAACGGAAGCGTGGAGAATGAAGCGTGGGAGTGAAAACTCCAATTCAGAGACGCACCACGCAAGTAGGAAAGAGATAGCGATGAAGGTAGTTATTGAAAGGTTTTTTTTCTACGAATGTAACATTGCTATATTAATGTATTCTAATGTTTGCGCGATTGTAAAATATTCACAATAAATCCGTTCCTGTACAAATATTACTAGGGTTTCATTTAAGCTATCGCCAATTAAATTGGTTTTGTATTTCTTAGATAATAGGGTTTTGTTGCAAAATAGTAGACTTATCACCAAAGTGTAGTCGCCAAACAATATAATATCAATTCCACAATAAATTACCTAAAATCATTGAGATATATTATGATCTAGTGCCAAATAAATGTTTTTGTATTAAAAAAAAAACCTAACACTTTAAACTTTTGGTGACAGATCTACCATTCTGAGAACGAAGTTTATATTCACCTAATGAACTACTAGTTTATTGGTAATAGTTCTCTTGTTTTAAATACTGACATTAATTTGATTTCGTGGCGATAGATTTATTAATTAAATGATACAAATGGATGAAATAAATAAACTTTGGTGACAAGAAATATAGTCCCCCTATTACTATGACTACATAAAAGACTACTAATAAATTGTTATTTAAATAACAGTACATATTGGTGTATTGAAATAAATTTGTCACAATTTCATCCTAATTATTATCACTAATATCCACCACCACCACGACCACGAACTGGCAAGCGTAGCATAAGAAGACCGGGCTCGAGATGGACAGATGATCTCATACAGGTGGCAGGAAGGCGCTGAACGCAAGCCACTTCGAATTGGTCTTTTTGGAAATCCATGGGGGAGGCCTATGTCCAGCTGTGGACTTCTTATGGCTGAGATGAAGATGATAGCTGATATTAAGCAAGCGAATTTTGTTACCTTTCCACGATCAAATGGCTGAACCGGTCATTATGAAGCTTCAAGGTTCAAGCCAGAGATAGTAGACATGGGCTACTTATCATTATCATCACCGTTTTTCATAACTACACGGGTGAAACCGCGAGGAGCAGCTAGTTCATCAATTGGTGATTAATGTAAATCCATGGCTATTTAGGCATTTTATTATTATAATTCTAAGCTAAGCTCTCTTACACTATTTAACCAACCCTAGTTAAGTTAACCTGGGTGTTAGTACTTAGACTCCAATCAGAAGTATACACACCGTCCATTCACTGGAGTTCATTGAAGCTTTCTACGCGCATAGACTATCAAATGATATAGAATAATCGTTAGGTAACTTTGTTTTTTTTTCCAATTACCAAAGAGGAAAATAATGTTAGGATAATAACTTATAAAAGTTAGTGAAGAAGTTATTGAAACACAGTTTCATGATGATAAAGAGTAATCCGTCTACCTGGAGACGGATTCTTACTCTTCACAGTTAGATATCGTAACGATCAATTATTATTCAGATGTATGATCGTAACAAACAGACAGAGATAGACAGATTTACGTTCACTTTTATAATATTAGGATAATTAGGATAAGACGTAGTCGGGTATAAGTTTTTTAATCTATAGTTTCGTAGTTGCTTCTCGAATCGAATGTCATTTTTAACCTCCGATCTAAATCTAGCTATTACTATATATGTATATACAAAAATAGCTAAAGACAAATAAATATTTCTTTAAATCCCAAATATATATTATGTAATTACTCGTAAATACACTTCACAAATAGTGATGCTAAAGTTCTGATACTACCTTCAAATCGGACATCCAATGTGAATAACATAATTAAACAGATACTACGAAGTTTCCGGCAGCCTAGTGGTGAGACCGTCTGACTTGCGATCCACAGGTCCTGGGTTCAAATCCCACGGCACTCACCTCTGTCTTTTCGAAGTTATGTGCGTATTGTTGATTGCCGCCAATTTCAAAACGGTGAAGGAAAACATCGTGAGGAAACCTACATGTCTGAGAGTTCTCAATGATCTTGAAGATGTGTGAAGTCTGCCAACCCGCACTTGGCCAGCGTGGCAGACTATGGCCTAACCCTTCTCACAATGAGAAGATGGCCCGTTCCCAGCAGTGGGACAGTTTGTACAAACAGGGCTGACAAAAAAAAAATACTACGATAAGAATTTGATTTTTTAAAATTAAATAATGGGGTTGCACTTCACTGTTAGCTCGCATGATGGTTGATTTCATTTACAAACTATTTTTTTTGTTTACTAAAATTCCTATTCTTGTATTTCCATTATTCTTGTAGCGCTAGATGCACGTCGCGACAAAATTTTCTATACACTTGTAAAATTTTTAGCGGTGTAGTAGGCATTTTCTCTCTGCGAGATCGTATCAGAAACGAAGAGATCCGTAGATGTACAAAAGTCACCGACATAGCACAGTTAAAGTGGCAGTGGGCTAGGCACATAGAACCACGATCTGACAAGCGTAGCGTTCCGAAGACCAGCCACAAGGTGGACAAAAGATATCATACAAGTGGCAGGAAGATGCTGGATGTAGGCTGCTTCTAACCGGTTTTTTTTAAATTCATAGGGGAGGCCTATATCTAGCAATGGACTTATTGTGGCTGAGATGATGATGATGATGAATATGCATTTTAGTCACGGCGCGCATCTGAGGCCACTTATTCTTTGTAGACGGCACGAGATATCAGGTGCGCGGGCGCCGCCCGTGGGCGGCTGTCGGCGCGTCCTCCCGCGCGCTACTTGACGCGCTACACTACCGTCGGAACGACCGGCGACCGGCCGGCCGGCCGGTCTGCGTTTTGTATTACGTTGTTAGCATTTACAAGAGAATTCAAAACGGAAGGAGGTTCTCAATACGGTTGTATTCTTTTATTTTTAATATTTGTTACCTCAAAATAAATATTTAACATTTTTTGTTGATTTAATACCGTTGTTTAATTTGATTTGACCTCATATTTTTTATATGACTTCAAAAAAAAAAGAGAAGGAAACATTAGAAAAAACCTATATACTTATACTTATATTTTCGTCACTTAATAAACAATTTAGAAAATTATATTTTTATTTAATTTTGAAAGAACATTATTACGAGTACTATAACTATTCAAATTGGTCTCATTAAAATTATAAAAACGGTTCAGTAGTTTAGTATTAAAAATAAATTAACTAAAAAAAAACATCCAAACAACGGCGTCTAAGTACCTAAATGAAATTGCGTATTTTAAAGTCGGTTGTTTCTTAAACTAGGTTGTTTTTTACACTAGGTATGTTCATTATTTGAAGATGGTTAAAATGTAAAAAAAAATAGTTGAAAAAAAAACATGTACAATTGTATTACCATTTGTTGGTAAACCTATTTCAGATTCTGTGAAAATGTCAACTTTTATTCCGGTTATACGATAAAACCGCTTAAAATTTAGAACAGAGGAACACACAGAAAAGCTTAGCCTTTCAACGGGATATAGCGTCAGTCTTCAAAAAAGTCCGCGCTTAATGAGATCTTATTAGACCCCTTACCCAATTAAAATAATTTCAATTTTTATAATTCGAAGCGGCAAAATTCGATTAAAATAATTGGAAGCGGTAAAATAGACGTCTCAAAATTTCTCAATATAAGTAGTTTTGAAGTTTAGTAATTAGTCTTTAGTAATATGAATCTCTTGGCGATGGTTACATATTTCTGCCTTTTGGTGTGGAAACTTTAGGTCCATGGGGTCCAAGTGCGTGGCTTACCTCGATCAGCGGATTAGCATTGCTATCCAACGAGGCAATGTCGCCAGCCTTTTGGGAACGTTGCCTTGGGACTGTGACCTGAGTTCTGTTTTTTATCTGTAATATGTTTTTTATTTATAATAATATCTTTAGTTATTTAGGTCATTTATAGAAATAAAAGTTACTAATTCATTAGTCTTTAGCGCGGTGACATAGTCATAAAGACTATGTCACCAAATATATAAAGATAATTGCTATGTGATAAAGATTTTGATATAAAATCAAAATCTTTCATCGTTGGTATATGAGTATCGGTCAACCCAGGACACTATATACGTGAATTTTGTTTTAGACTTTACGTCCACGTTATGGAAAGTCATTGGTAATGGCACATTGTTCCTTATTATTATGAATAAAAAAGGGATCATGTCTTATTAGCTCTTAAAACAATTCACTGTTCTTTTTAACCGTTTCATTTTTTCTAGCTTGTTTTGTTCACAAGAGATACAATTTCAAAAACCTTTCTCTTGTTGATAATGAAATCGCCGCCCGCGCAGCTTCGTGACTATTCAAACAATTTGTACATGGTTATAAACAAATAACTAAAGACTTGAGCAATATCGTGGTTCGTAAAAACTATATAAAACTGTTTTAAGTTTCCGTTTGACGATAATTTGTTGAAGACATTCTACATAATGTTTGCTGGCTTTATTGTTGTATCATAATAATTAACAACTTTATGTTTCTACTAAATATCAGCATTTGTAGTCGAAAAACCGATCACGAAATAGTTTGTCGAACACAATGATATATTATACGTAGATAGGTTTGCTGCGTGGCAAGCCTCAAGTAAGGTAATCGCCCGACACGTCTGGCAACGTAGTTCGATGCTAAGTGTGAACAGTGACAATGCCATTCTGTGTGTTTAGAAAGTTCAACATCGATACTAAAAGGCTTTAAGGATGTGTTTCATCCTCGAAAGTGCTGAGAACTGAACCTCTCCATAGATAAATAAAACAAATCCCACCAAAAACATTTCATGTAAAATTGGTTGCCATGTGTCGCATTGTCATGCCACTTTCACTGACAAAAATATATCAGATGAGATCTGACTGAATCTGAAGAGCCAAGCCGCTAACTCTACAAAATCTAAGGCTACAATACTTATCTCTGTAAACCTTAAATCTTGGTCAAAAAGCATGGCTTGGTCGTTTCACTTTCATGGAACTATTACATTACTATTCCAATTATACAACATTAAAGAGCAGAACTTTTAGTTTCTTTTTCTTCCTTGTCCATGTACGACATGCTATGCGACATATGTTTGTAACTGACCGTCGGAAAACGGCCAAGCCATGCTTTTTTACCAAGATTGAAGGTTTACAGAGATAAGTATTGTAGCCTTAGATTTTGTAGAGTTAGCGGCTTGGCTCTTCAGATTCAGTCAGATCTCATCTGATATATTTTTGTCAGTGAAAGTGGCATGACAATGCGACACATGGCAACCAATTTTACATGAAATGTTTTTGGTGGGATAGATTTAACATTACTCAAGGCATTAAACAAACTCAAACGCTGCTTAGATCCGATACGCTCCATTGTTCCGAAAAATTCAAATTGTTAACTGAACTTTAAGGAAATTTTAAACAATTAGTTAACCAAATAACATTTATGAGCTAAGAAAAGGAGGCCGCGATCCGAATGACCCCAACTTTTTAGCGAACAAAAAATTCTTTATATTTTTTTATTTTCTCGTAATTGGGTCGCAAAACTTTTGAATTTACGGTTGGCACCTTCACCCAGGAATTGCATTAATTAGGGAATATGAGCTCGTTAAAATTTGTAATAAGCCGAAGTTATAGAAAGTTTTGAATATTGTAGTGAGTTGTCTGTTCCAAGCCCCATTCCCAGCCACGGGAATCTCTTGTGGGTTTGTTGGAGAGATATTCCATTTTATGATATTCATTTTTCTTTCTTCTTGATTGAAATTAAACAATTTTTAACGAATTTATTACGGATATTTAACATAATATTATTTCACCTGACGTTTCGAGCATGTTGCAGTGTCTGTGGCCACATGTTGCAGTGTCTGTGGCCACATGTGAGACTGATCGTCTGTTAATAAAATATGAACTATTACCGCCTATTATTCATATGAAAACCCTTCCCTATGCACGTAGAATGCCACTCACGGTCAACAGGTATCGCAGATCTGTATTAAGACTGATTTTATTAATTTGGTTTTCTTCTAAATTATTTCTAAAACTATGGGTCATTTACCATTTACCATGCTTTTTGACCAAGATTTAAGGTTTACAGAGATAAGTATTGTAGCCTTAGATTTTGTAGAGTTAGCGGCTTGGCTCTTCAGATTCAGTCAGATCTCATCTGATATATTTTTGTCAGTGAAAGTGGCATGACAATGCGACACATGGCAACCAATTTTACATGAAATGTTTTTGGTGGGATTTAATTTCTTTTTGTAAGAGACCCTTAATTTCTGCAACGTTATGTTTTAACGGAATGTATTTCCCTGTGCATCTGTTATCATTTCTTTAGCAGTACACTCTCTGTCATAGGCTGTTTTTCTTGTTGACTTATTACTTAAAATAGATGATAGCTGCTGTAACCTTCAATTCTGATGTGGCGCCATACTATAGCGCGTGAATAAGAGTCGGTTTCCAGATACACTCTTCAGGACAAGTATAAAGTTGCAAATCGTCCCAATATTCTACAACATAACGAACAATAGCACACCTTAACTTGCAACGCCACATCAAATACGGTCTTCTATAGATTGAGTAAATGTCAATGAATGGAAAGGGATGAACCATTTCCAGGCATACTATGAACTGTAGTATAGACGATAGGGCCCTAGCCCTTCTCCCAAAGAAATTGTTTCGTTACTCATATTGTTCGTCTTATTTCCTTTTATAGGAATACGTCCACTAAACCAACTTTAGATTTATTCTTGTATCCAGACTATTATTCAATAACTTAAATTCTTAACCTATAATCTAATACCCCTTCTCTAACAAGATCGGTCCCGAATCCAAGCTTCTAAATAAGCTCTCGGTTGAAAGTATTATAATTTTCTGTGTAAATAAGTCCCTAAGCCTAAGTAAGTACTACCTAAAACAAACCAAGTCATCAATTAAAGTCGAATAATATATATATATATAACATACAAACCTATAACCTAATGTATATATATATATAATACAAACCCATATTTACTAAACAAACATGAAACAACGAACGAAAACGATACTATTTATCCATAAAGCAAACAAACCGTTATCATAAACGAGAACCAAATCAGAACGAACGAATACACAACACAGACCAACCATAAATACGGAATACTTTTGTGCCTCAGCGCAGCGTGTCGACTTCCAAAATTGATTTGCGACAGAGCGCGAGAAATGATACCGTGTGCTAACTTGAGGCGCACGCCATCTAGTATCGCCTTTTGAAACTAATTAGATAAACGATCCTCACTGAGTGGTAAAATTGTCGTATTTTAGATGTGAATCATATCTAAAGTACAAAAGCTAAATAAATGAAACTTTGTATGTTTTATAAATGTACTATCTACTTTTTATCCTGAAAATTTGGGCTCTCTAGTATTATCCATATCGAAGTTATGTTGTGTTACAGAAATATAGACACACACACAAGATCACACTTTAAAAGGGTTGGAGGGTGAAAAATACAAATATCGTAATTTTTCTGTTGTTTATATACCAATCGTAGTTTGCATACCAAATTTCAGCTTTCTGAAACTTCAGGAAGTACCCTATCTTTTTGATTACACTCAGGGGGTGTGCTCCCACAAATAAAGGGTTGGAGGGTGAAAAGTAATAATATCTTAATTTTTTCGTAGTTCATATATAAATATTAGCTTACACACCAAATTTCAGCTTTCTAAGACTTCAGGAAGTACCTTATATTAATTATTGATAAGAATAACGTAATAGCCCCCAAATAAGGGTAGAGGGTGAAAAATACAAATATCATAATTTTTCTGTTGTTTATGTACCAATCGTAGTTTGCATACCAAATTTCAGCTTTCTACTACTTCAGGAAGTACCCTGGAATATTGATGACGAGAACGGGATAACCCCAAATAACCCCAAATAGGGGTTGGAGGGTGAAAGTTACAAATATCTTAATTTTTCTGTTGTTTGTGTGCAAATTGTAGCCTACATACCAAATTTCAGCTTTCTAAGACTTCAGCAAGTACTTTATCTTTTTTATGATCATCAATTAATTTGTGCCAAATCGGCTTATTTTAGGTATTAATAAAATCGAAAGTATAAAAGCTAGATACATGAAACTTTTAACATTTTATTAGACCGTGGACCACACTTGATCCTGAAAATTTGAACCCTCTAGTGTTATCGAGGCCGAAGCTATGAGGGTCTAAAAATCCGACGAATGTGTTCGAGAAAAGATAGTCCCGGCCGTACCCGCTGGCTCACATGGCGGGTGCACGGCCGTGCCCCCAGATATTTGTGGTCATTTCACACAACACCATCTAGCCCAAACTAAGCAAAGGTTGTCCTATGGAACTAGATGGCTGATAGAATACATATATACTTTTTTTTGTAAATATATACATGTGATACATAGCAACACCCAGACACAGAACAAACATCCGCTCATCACACAAATGTTTGCCCTGGGTGGGGATCGAACCCACGACCTACGGCACAGCAGGCAGACATACTACCAACTGAGCCACAAGGCAAGATAATTCGTCGCACAGTAGTAAAGCCAAGCTTCAAGTATGTCCTAAAGCGTACAAACGATTCGACCTATGCCTATGGCTAGAGTTCCCGTCACGTAAAAAGAACGCTGGTCTGTTCGCGCTTACGAACAAATCAGCGTTCTTTTTACGTGACGGGAACTATACGTAGGTAGTATTATTATATTGTTCTGTGCTATGGTGATTCACAGTACTACAAATAGCTTTAACGCAGAAGCGCAGCTATCTCTCTCCTACTAGACAATATTTTAACCTACTTCAAAGAGGTGCTTCTCAATTCGACTTTACGTTTTTTAATGTTTGTTACTCTGTAACTCCGTCATTTATTTATTTTATTTTAAAAATTTCGCATTTTGAAGACGTTTCTTTCAGTTTTTTAAATTATAATTATTACTATAGCAATGATATAAAAAGAACCACTAGAAATGTAAACAAAGTTTTATTCTGGTATCGTTTGTTTCGGTGACGGAGCTTTAAAAAATCACGTATAAATCACATATGTTAATTTAAAACTAAAAATAAAATATATTTCTCCTATTTAATAGAAGAAAAAAAACATATTTCTTTTGTATGCTATACTCGGCGAGTGGTTTTATTAACCCCGACGTAAAAAAGTGGTGTTGTAAGTTTGACGTGTGTATTTGTATATCTGTGTGCCTGTGTGTCTGTCTGTGGCATCGTAGCTCTCTAACGGATGGACAGATTTTGATCTATTTTTTTATTTGAAAGTGGATTTTGATCAAGAGTGATATTTTAGCTATGTTTCATCAAAATCCGTTCAGCCGTTTTTTTTTGTCGCAGGTATTTGAGATTTTAAACATAGACTTGTATAAATGAGATGGGTAAGAGCGCGCCACGAACACAGGTTTATCTAGGGCTTACAACGATAAAGCTCGCTATCTCGCTTTTGCCTTGACAAAAAATGTTCTGGCACATTTTCAAATTGAAAATCATCTCCAAGCAAATGAAGTTTCCATTTGAGAACCATCTTATACTTCGGGACAAGCGCGAGCTTTACAACCGTCATCATCAGAGAGCTGAGGTGAAGCACCTAGCCTGATGACCATAAATAATCAGAGGTCGTAGCAAATCACCGCATCTAAGTAATCATCATAGATAAGCTGTATTCATACAAAGTTGTATGAGTGTAGGCATCACTAACAGGCAGTATTCATTCAAAGTTGTATAAGTGTAGGCAGCTAGGCCTCGGACGGTCCATACAACTAGTTTGTTAAGCGGGGGCGGGACGATAGCAGAGCTGCTTTATTTAAATGAAATGTACGTAATTAACCGAGCGAGCGAGTGTTGAAATAACGGATGAAACGGATATGTGAGTGAACTTGTTATTTGTGTGTAGATTGTTAGCTGTCCAAGTTACGCGCGCTAGAACTTATTGAACATATTCTTCTTAATTTTCAGGCTTCCGTACTAAGCGTGCGCGAGCCTATTCGTGAGGCTACAAGTGTCAGTCTGTCCTACACGGCTGTAAAAAAATAATAGCGGACTTATCGCGTAAATTTTACATAATTTTATGGGCTGACATTTCGAACAGCATCGAACATTCGAACACAGCAGCATCGTGGTCACGGTGAGATTAGATGATATTGACAGTTGTCTTTTTCGTATGAAAATATTAATTAACATCGCCTTCATCATCAGAGAGCGAGGAGTTCCTGACCCCTCGCACCTCCAGTGGCAGCGTGTCAAGCATTGAAAGCGAGCCACCGACGTCACCGCCGCCACGAAGACCAGTGCGGCCTGGACACAATCGCGAAACCGCGATTGTTATTCAATCTCATTCTCATTCAAATCTCGCATAAAATTAAAGACAAAAATGTTCAATCAACTCGTTCTACCTGACGTGGCTTATATGGTGCCGAAACATGGCAGGGACACAGTTGGCGTGGTTGACATAATATGCCAGGAGCTATGCTCGACATCTCTTTGAGGGACCGTGTCCAGAATGAAGTCATTCACCAGAAAAACAGAGCGTTGACAAAGTATTATGCATTAGAAGGCTAAAGTGACAAGTTGGCTGGTTATATTTATTACTAGGTGATGTACCTACTTCGTATCACCTATCAATGAGTGGACTCTATATTTTCTCAACGTTTAAACCTTCCCTGGATTCCGACAAACATTTCAAAACCAAAATCAGCTAAATTGGCCCAGCCGTTCTCGAGTTTTAGCGAGACAAGCGAACAGCAATTGATTATATATATATATATATATATATATATATATATATATATATATATATATATATATATGTATATATAATAGACATAACCGATAACTGATTGGGACGTCACATTTTAGAGTGGAGACCGCGTGTCGACAAACGTAATGTACTCGTAGGTCACCCTGAGAAGTGAGAAAAAATGGAGTGACACTATGACAGTATACGTAAAACAGTTGAAAATGCCAAAGGTTAAAAGCGAAAAGCTGAGTGGAAGAGGTGTATCTAGCAGTGGATTAGACTGAGCTAACGATGATTACGTCGTAGGTTTATGTATATTATAATAATCTATAAAAGTTGAAGTGGCAGTGGGCAGGGCACATAGCACGTAGAACTGATGGCCGATGGGGCCGAAAGGTTCTCAAGTGGAGACCACGTACCGGCAAGCGCAGCATAGGAAGACCAGCCACGAGATGGACAGATGACCTCATACAAGTGGCGGAAAGACGCTGGATGCAAGCCGCTTCCAATCGGTCTTTTTGGAAATCCATGGGGGAGGCCTATGTCCAGCAGTGGACTTCTTATAACTGAGATGATGATGAATAATCTATAGCTGTGGTCGCAAGGCCTGTCATAGAGACTGTAATAGTGCAAAATGAATTTACTACACCTGTATGAAGGTTGCTATATGCGCGCGAGTATACCTTAAACTATTTGTACATGACGTATAACTGTTTGTCCATTACAAAATAAAAGAAAGAGAGGAAGGCAGCGTCGTTGATGGGATGATGACATTAGAAAGATAGCAGGAGTTACATGGAGAAGAAATACCCTCAACAGTAAAATGTGTCAAGTTCTAGGCGAGGCCTTTGCTGAAAAGCAAGTCAATGCCAACAAATAACTTATTATATTATGTTTTATAAGATTCATCAATAATAGCTATATATTATTATTTATACCTGTTAGTGCGTTGGTTTATAGTCTCTAGAACTATAAATTTCTCATCAAACTAAGTAATTTATCCAGTAAGTACCTACATATCGTCGCTCGCATGACTAACTGTCCTATCTCATTTTTCAAATAATAAAAATAAGTTTTTAATATGCAAATAGTATTATTCAAAGTATCAATGTGAGATTAAAATTTATGTAACCTATATGAAAGCTCATATCATGCGGTATGCAAAACATCAGATTTTTAATAATTTGACAAAATACAACCTAATCTCAAAATCGAAATACGTTTGTCCTAAACAAATGACTGAAATGAGATAACATAGTTAGTCATACGAGCGACGATATAAGCTCAGTGGCTCTGCTGTCAAAGCTTTTAAGCCTTTGATATAACATTCGGAGATTAACTTGGGTGTCTACCCAAAGAATAGATGGAGTGACGATATACATAAACAATTGGTTGTCTGCAAAGTCGGTTTACGGACGATAGTTTAACGTGACAACGTCATAACAAAACATTGATGACATGATGATGATGTAACGGGACAATGAGCGTAACGTAACGGGACAATGAGTCATACTTTTTCGTGCGTGCAGCCGGTGTTCATCGATTTATTAGACGTAGTCACGTCAATAATTGGTTGTCTGTAAAGTCGGCTTACGGACGACAGTTTAACGTGACAACATACGTCCGCGCGCGAGCTCCGAGGAATGATAATTGAAGCGAGACGGTCGGGCGCGGCCGCGGCGCACACCCGCCCGCTTCCTCAGCCACCGCGCGCGGTTGTAATGGGACAAGGAGCGTAACGGGGACATTGAGCGTAACGTAACGGGACAATGAGTCATACTTTTTCGTGCATGCAGCCGGCGTTCATCGATTTATTAGACGTTGTCACGTCAAAAGTATCTATAAGAACATAGGACAGGTATTATCGCTATGTTATTGAATGTAAAAATGTGATGTGTAATCTGTGTATCGCTTATTTATTACATGCCTATATCTATGAGGTATCTAAGGTTGGTTGATTATGATGATGACTTTAGAATACAAATAGATTGATTATGTAGAAGAAGCAGCCCTTTCTCCGTCCCACGTTGTTTGCCTACGTAGGTGCGGCCCACGTGATCGTCAACCCAATATTTGCCGTGCAATCGCGAGTACATCTCATTATGCATTGTGGTCACGTAGGCAACTTTGAGTGGCGTCGAATCCGGGATCACGACTGTCACATCTATTTTTATATCGATTAGGAAGATCCGTTTTGAAAACAATGCGGGCTTATTGGGAACGATACTATCTGATCAGATAAATATTGGATACAAAAGCGTTCCAAGAACTCTTCAGTAGGTATTTGTTAAATTCTTTCATATCCTGGTTACATAATAATTTAAAAAGCTTGCAATCGTCGTCTTCAACAAAGTTACCAAGCTGTGACTCTAATACCCAAGATGGAGCATTCAAGTAAAAGTCTATGTAAACTAAACTTCTGCTTGGCAAATGCGGCTATCTCTTTCGTGAATAGCAATATTTTCATTGAGATAAAATCACAGAGTCAAAAATATTATTAACAAAGTGTTATTTGAAAATCAGTAATATTGTAATAATATAAGTAATATTCCTATTTATTTTAAACTCCGACGCCCAGGTAAACAATAATTTAATGATTTTTTTTTACAGTCAATGTGGGTAACTTTGACTTTGCGTTAAACTTTGTATATAGCCTAGTTTAAAGATTCTTGATTTTTTCCCAAAGATTAATAATCAAGTTGATTGATCATCACGTGAGTTGAAATCGCCAAACATTCTAACGTTCAGGGTCACAAGGTCCAATGAGTCAAAAGGTCCAGTGGGCCAAAAGGTAATATGCAAGGACATCAAAAAAGCAAAGTAAAATCTTAGACTAGCCGGCAAAACTTGAGTTTATTTTCGAAGAGAGGTTATCGCTTTCTATTTTTTAGCCGGCTAAACTTAAATGTAGCCGTAACCCTTTGGCTAACACTTAAGTAGTCAATGAAAAAGGTAAGAAGTATAAAAAATAATATTGCATTGAATTTATTTTATTAAAATTCTATATTTTTGGTAGCAATCAATCATCCTATTTGTTAGTTATATTTCTCATTACAAAACTTAAGTTGGTACAAAAACTAAATGATTAAAGATATAAAATTCAGCACACAGTACACTAAACAAACTATTCTATACAGTCAATATTACTTTCAGAACATGATCATAATTTAAAAAAAACCGTCAGTAAGTTTCCGGCAGCCTAGTCGGGAGACCGTCTGACTTGCGATCCGCAGGTCCTGGGTTCGAATCCCAAGGCACGCACCTCTGTCTTTTCGAAGTTATGTGCGTATTGTTGATTGCCGGCAACTTCAAACGGTGAAGGAAAACATCGTGAGGAGACCTACATGTCTGAGAGTTCTCAATGATCTTGAAGATGTGTGAAGTCTGCCAACCCGCACTTGGCCAGCGTGCCAGACTATGGCCTAACCCTTCTCACAATGAGAAGATGGCCCGCGCCCAGCAGTGGGACAGTTTGTATAAACAGGGCTGGAAAAAAAAAAAAAAAAAAAAAAACAGTACTAGACAAACGAAAACATCGCCCGCGTGGTCAATAGTCATACGGTTCCCCCCGCTTATCGATCGAATAACACTTTTAGCCTTTGCGCTTAGGCTAATGTGCAGTTTAGCCGGCTAAAATAGAAATCATTTACTTATCAAAAAATCCTATTGTTTTCATGATCTAAAACTGATTTTAAAAAGTTTGGGCGATTGAGAAAGAAACGGTTTGGACGATGATGGCAGAGGATGTAAATTTTGACAATCAGTGAAATACATGAGATTAAAAATATATATTGAATCTAAAGATAATCTTGGAGATACAACCCGATAAAGAGAATAAACTTACACAGGAAAACAAAGGTAAGTATTCTGACTAAGATCTACTTATTGAGGTGTATACTTAACTACCTCTAAGAAAATGCCCAATAAACAAAAATCCCTTTAGCAAAATCAAAATGGCTGCCGAGATAATCATAAAAATGGCAGCTATTCATCCATATCGTAAACAACACTATTCAAAATGGCGGATGTGTTTCCTGAATCCTTGATTTTAAGGACCCTCCGATGAACCAAACTAGAGCTTTGATTAAATGACTGTTTACATTATTTAACATGATAAATTAAAGCGTAAATGAAAATAAAAATAAAAAATTGCAGCAATGCACAGATGCGACCACAAAATTGTTTGCTTAATCTCAGATTGTTCTGTGTTAATAAAGAAACATTGTTTTGGGACATTTGGGTAAATAAATAAAAAAAGAAACAAGAATAAACAAACAGGTATACCTACAGTAAAGAAACTTACCTTTAAACAGGCCGGAGATTCGAAACTCTTGTCATGCTATATAAGTAAACAGAAAGAAATAAAGACTAAAAAAATTAATTTTAACAAAAATATCAATTTATGGTAATTGCTACCGGATTGCACCGTGACTGAAAACCGTTTGGCAATGCGCGTTGGATGCAGTTCCAGATATAGAGGGTGGAAACGGGTGGAAAGAGGGTGGTAAACAGACGGCAGGCAGCGGGGACTGCGGGTCGAAAGGGGGGTATTTCGCAGCATCCTATAGGTCACCTTGGAGTCTAGATTTAATCGATACAGCTAGTGGAGCTCATAGCGCAGGTCTAGATTTTGAATCAATACAACTGTTGCCTGGCAATGGCCCGGGAGACGGAGCCTTCCGCAGCTTCTGCTGCTATCTATTTTTAGCACACGGTGGAAAATTACTGGGTAGCTGTGGGTTAATTTTGTATACCTATAAGTAAAAGTTAGATCTGTTATCAATGTTTGCCATGCCATGGAATATGAAATGTACATGTTGGTGAAGAAATATGATGAAATTTATCAAAACAAAAAAAAAACAATATTATTGCTTTCTTTGAATCATACAAGTGTTTCTACATCTTGATTACAATATATAACTAGAGTGTGTATACTTCTTAAAATATAAAATAGGATAAGAAAATCCAACAAAGAAATTCTGTTATGTTGTCAAATATTTTGAGAGGTCGCATTGTTATGAAAACAAAAGGTGATTGGAGACGAAAAACCCCGCGCGACCTGTTGCTTTCTTAGATTCATCCCGATTCAAGGAAATATGAGACTAAATAAAAGTTTTCATATTGACGGTTGGGTTTGTATTTTATTTAGTAAGTAGCCAGACATATGAGTACCAGTATTCACTTCTCTTTGTACATAAGGGTTTTAAATTTTTAAGATCATAATTTTTTTTTTTCATAATGGATTTAAACGTAACCCAAGGTAAGTTGAACTTAGAAAGTGTTGAGCATTATGATTGGGGAAGGAAAATGTACACCTGTTGATTTGTAAGATTCATCTCGAATCAAGGGGGAAAAATGTTAGAAATAGAGATGCTTTTTTGTCTGAGGACCTAACAAAAAAAACATACCTACTTACATCTGTTTTGAATTATTTTTGTAAGAAGACACTTGAATATAGAACCCTATATTCAACCTGTTGTAGATTTAAATTAAGATTTTAAAAATATTTTAGCCAATATGTGTCTCTTTGTCCATAGTAGAGTCAAAAGTAACCCTAGGTACTTCAAAAAAGAGTATTGAGAATTAGGATTGTTTCCAAACCTCCATCGATCTGGGATAATGCAACTATTTTGATATTATTCGTATCTTTTGGCTAAGGTTAACAGGGCGCTTGGATTTCATAAAATAAAAAATAAACAAAACAGATAATTATCTCAACCAAGGCAAGTATTTTAAAGAAAACATTAAATATAGATTTTAAATACTTAAAAGAAAAGTGATTTCTATTAGTTAGCTGTAAGTACTTATATACATATCTAATCTAAACAAAGTTAAGTAATTGATTCTATGGACAGTGTTGCCAATACATAAACATTAAAAACACAAGATACTGCTGTCGCTGATTACACGACGACACGATACGCAACTCTAAAGAGCAAAATAACCGCTACAAAGAGATACAATCACGGTGAAATAGAAATGAAAAACAAAACAAGTGAACTACGACACAAAGGAAAACATGACATATTCGACAGTTATGTAATAAAAATGACTTACATGGAGTTTCACGAGACTTGCTACGATAATGATAAGCGCTACGGCTAAGTACATCAAGTAATGTAATAGCTCGTACCGGCGTAAGGAACTATGATTTTGGAATTAAAAAAAATGTTAGCGCGACCGCGGAATTTTGTGTACTCACCAATGATATCACGAAGTAAGTGAGCGAATCCATCTAGAAGGTTCGATCGATAGAGGCGCGCATGCGCCCTGCGACTTCTACGCAGCAACCCCACGCCTGCGCGCTTACCCTACCAGCGATGCGAACTTTGCCATTTGGAAATTTCAAAATGGAGGACGTTTTTGCTGGAACTTTCCATTAGAAGGACAGTGGTAGTCGGTTAAAACACTTTTGTGGTCGGATATGTACTTATTCGACAAATCAAAGCACAGTATATCAAATTAATAATAATAATTAATTTATAGATTTGTATGAAAAATATAATAAAAAATAATGTTATATTGTAAAATAATATTGATTTATTAAAAATACTAGTTATAGACTAATACAATTATTATGTAAATTAAAAATTGCTATTATTTAACACTTTTACGAAGTTTTGGGTAAAAAGGGTAGAGGTTATTTCATTATATTTGAAATACCGGTGTAAAAAGAAGGTGTTATTACGTTTTAATTGTATATCTGTATACATATATCGGTCTCTTGCTCCTCAATTAGGTCTTAAACGGATGAAACGATTTTCGCTTAGTTTTTTTAAATAAATACTTTGATTTAAGAAAATTTGCTTGTCATTTTTGCGTTTCATAAATTCTACAACAAATAGAATCTTTAGACTTAATAATACTCTATTTGGAAACCTGTGTCCTATGAGAGTTAAATAAGCGACCAAGTGTGTGTCGTGCCACGCGCAGAGTAGGGTTCCATATTTGCACATGCACAACTTTTATGAACCTAAAACAGGGTCTTCTGTTTGATACTATGCACATATATGAGTTAACTTAGGTTAGTTTAAATGAAATTTGCACGAAATTAACGTATTCATTTCTTATTGTCTTCGTGATATTTTTCCTTTTAATTTCATCATATTATATACCTACTACTAGCATGTATTTTTTCATATCTTCAAACTCAACCGATTAGCCGGTAGAGGCGAGAGGGAGTGGGGTGGGGGGGACTTAATATTTTGCAAAGGGATCTCTAAATTGAAAAATATTTTTTGCACACCTCCAATGTTTTTTGATAACATATCCAACGATACCCCTACACTACACCAATCTACACCCCACGGTGTCATGGGCTGTAGACGAGGAAAAATAATTCATCGGCTCTCAAAATATTTTTTTTCAAAGTTTTAATCTTTCTATGCCTTTTTTGGTATAACTAATATGCATATTCAAATTTATGCCAAATTACAGCTGTAGTACTATTTGTAAAGCCGCGGACAGACAGACAGATAGAAAGACGGACATGCCAAATCTATAAGGGTTCCTTGTTTACTACGGAACCCTTAAAAACGTTAGATTACTTGTATTAAAAATGTATATAGCAGGTACTACCACAAACATTATATATATACTACAAGACTGCGTTCTGCATGTCGCATAAATTCATAGTTATGTAGGTAGGTTCTATTATTATCTTTGTATACTTTTCCGGGTACTTTATCCGTCCGTCTATCCGGTAAAAATTGTCCCATCTCTATTTCCACCCCCCACGCGTAGAAAGCAAAAGAAAACGTGAGCACCCCGGGAATGTTGTTTTGCTCGTTTTAAAGGACGATTAGAGGGCATTCGTTTTGCGACGTAAACAATTTTTTTTTTAAATAGACTCCCTGTTTGCTGGATCGTCATGGAACTCTAAAATAAAGGCCAAATATTGATAAATAATATGTGAGGGCGGAAATCGAACTCGATCGATACCTCCTTCTCTTGTGAAATTACCACCACTGACCCCATACTGTTAGTGTTATTTCAGACACGTTTGATTATTTCTTTATTATTTTTGTGTTACATTTCATCACTACAGCAATTTATATATTCGTAGAACTGTCATCAATTCAATTTCTGATACCAAACAAATAATAAAAAATAATAATTGGGACTGAGTTTTACACACAATATTATTAACACAACAACACAATATTATTAAACAACACAACACAATATTATTAACACAACAACACAATATTATTAAACAACACAACACAATATTATTGAAAACGTATACCGTATTTTTTTAAATATAAAAGGAGATAGCTTCCTTTCTCCTTGTATATTTTGTCTGAAACTATTCACTGGCAAAATGGAAGATACCTACAAGCTAGATTGGAAAAGACTCGGCGAGTACATCACTCATTTTCGCTTTACTGACGATATAGTAGGTAGTCATAGTAGAATCGATGGGCTGGCTCGGCATGATGCTTGAAGATCTCAACCGAGTTTATCAACGGGCGGGCATCAAGTTGAACATAAAAACACAAAACGAAGGTTACGTCGAAGGTCAGTTATATGCAATTCGGCTGGGCAGCGTTCAGGAAACTGAAAAGAGTATTTTCGTTTAATATGCCTCAGTGTCTGAAGTCGAAAGTTCACGACCAGTGTGTGTTACCAGTATAGGATTATCTGGGCGACCGACCTCCACTCGGTTTTTTTATGACTGAAAATACGAGCGAACCCGGGTTCATCATTCATTGTGGGTATTATAAGAAAGCTCAAAGTCACTCAACGAGCTATAAAGAGGGCTAGTCTCGGGGTTTCTCTGTGAGATCGAACCAGAAATGAAGAGGTCCGTAGACGTACGAAAGTCATCGACATAGTACAGCGGATGACCAAGTTGAAGTGCAGGGCACATAGCACGTAAATCTGATATCTCCACTTGAGAACTTTCGGTACCATCGGCCATCAGATGGCCGATGGTACCGAAAGTTCTCAAGTGGAGATAGGCTTGCCAATTCTTATTCATGGACATGCAAGAGTCTAGAAATTAATATGTGGGTCTGAGGTAAACAAAAAGTGAGACCTACTTACATATGAACAGAAAAGAAAAAAAACCGGACAAGTGCGAGTCAGACTCGCCCACCGAGGGTTCCGTACAAACTAGTAGATAAGAGGGGGAATTCATATATTTTTTATATTTTCCTTCATAAACAGAAAAATTTACATCGTAAAAATATTTAAAAGTCTGTTTTAGCTTATGCTAATGAAGCTCTTTCCTAATATGATACCCCACATGATACGGTTAAAGAACTTTAAAATTTGGACCCTCATTCCTTGCATGAAGACACAATTTTTTCGTGATTAAATTAAAAATGTCCAGTTTTCGGATTTTTTTCTATATGTGTACTCTAACACAATTTCATAGTTCTAGGACAACGGGAAGTACCCCATAGGTTTTGATTCCCTTGTGAGTGCTGAAATGTGCGTTGCTTACGACATATTCGGCTGTAACTTTTGCTGTATTTTTTCCACATAATTATTTGAGTATTTATGAATTTATAATATTTATTTTAAAAGTTATAACTTTCTTTCTCGCGAATAGACTGATGAAATTATCAAATTTTAATTTAGCGCCATCTGTGGCAATGCCAATGAACTATGTTAAAACGGTGTAGCGGTCTAGCTTTGGCACCTTCAAATTATTTCAGGGTTATCTGAGGTAAAAAGTTTGTTCATGAGATACCTAGTTAAAATATTATTTAATTAAGAAGAATAAACATAGATAGCGCTATATAACAATTTTCCATCCAGATTTCGATCACGATACCATTTCGATCTGGTTTTGCCATCTCCACAGCATCGATAAAATTGCTACTCAGTAAATTTACTATTATAGTAAATATTTAGAGTAGGCTTGTATATTAAAAAATCGGACAAGTGCGAGTCAGACAGTGCGAGTCAGACCGAGGGATTCGTACAAACTAATAGATATAAGGGGGAAATTATATGTTTTTTTATTTTCCTTTTTATACCGAAAAATATACATCGTAAAAATATTTAAAAACCTGTTTTAATTAATGCTAATTAAGCTCTTTCTTAAGATACCCCACATGATACGGTTAATTCACTTTAAAATTTCGACCCTCATTCCTTGCATAACGACATTATTTTTTTGTGATTAAATTAAAAATGTCCAGTTTTCGGATTTTTTCCTATATGTGTACTCTAACACAATGCTTCTTGCCAAATTTCAGAGTTCTAGGCCAACGGGAAGTACCCCATAGATTTTGATTCCTCTGTGAGTGTCGAAATGTGCATTTTTTACGACATATTCGGCTGAAACTTTTTTTTACGAAAACTGAGAAATTTTATTATTCTTTCTGCAGCAAGATACTATGGATCTGCGTATATGGATTTAATTTCAACCCGATACCTTCACGCCTTCCCGGGATAAAGGTCTTGACACCCGGACAGACGGACAGACGGACAGACGGACAGACGGACAACAAAGTGATCCTAAAAGGGTTCCGTTTTTCCTTTTGAGGTACGGAACCCTAAAAATAAAAATAAACTTACGTAAAACCGGGGTTTTTATGTTTTTTAAACGTATATGTAACCGAATCCGAAGGAGGGTTATGTTTTTCGGATACATGTATGTTTGTATTTATGTGTATGTGGGTAGGTATGTAAGTATGTATGTTTATAAATTACCTTCTAGTCTACAACGTTTTAAGACATGAATTGTTTAAGAATATTTTTTGAATATTGTGAGATAATTGTAATTGGTCTTTTTCCGTTCTTATCTCAGTAAGCGAATTTGAATTTGAACGTGCGATCGATTTTGAAGTGCTAATTTTATATAAATAGTATCAAACAGGTAAGTTACGCTAAGCGATAGTCATAGTCGCCTACGGACAACTGACTGTATGTTTACTCATTGAGCTATATGTACTTACGTACGAGAGCAGACACCACTCATAGTCATAGCTACTTTGTTACATTCAACTGCAGCGAGAGCACCGCACCTACACCGCAGTGGCTTACTAGCGAAGTGAGTGTTTTTGACAGTTTGCTGTCGAGAAAACACATATAGATGCAATTCTACGCTGCAAGTATCAATCGTATCGTATAATCGTAGATAAACGATGTAATTATTATTCCAGCGCTGTAACGCGGTTATGTTTACTTTACCAAAAAAATTGAGAATTATTATGCTTAAGATAGCTCCTCTGGTACGTAGTACATATAGCTCAATGTGTCTACTACGATATTCCCAGGAATACCGTAGGTAGAATACCGTGGGTTTAATAGTAGGCATCTGGTAGTTTTGGCGGGAACGTCTAAGTAACGTGTTGTTGCTTTGTTTTATTTTCTTAAACTTGTGTTATTTTGAACATTAATGCTATAATAATGGTGGTGTTTTATTCATTAAGTGTTCGATAAGGTGCGTGAGTGTGGGCAAGTGAAATAAAGCAGTAAAACGTGTGATTTTTCGTTGTCGGCAAAACTCCATAGAAGCTTCTAGTAAAGTCGCCACCACTTTACTGAAGCAGGACTCGACTTATAAATTGACTGTATACGTGACTTAGATTGTGACTAGAACATTTAAAACTTGTTTTATTCAAGAAACTTGAAAAAATCCTAATACTTGACACTGGCAAATGCTTTAATGCGGGTCCAATACAAAAAAAGAAGTAGGCATCTATGTGAATACGGAAACAAGTAGAAAGTAAAATAATAATAAGATCTACATACTTATTTAACCACGTATTGAAAAGGTTTCACGGAATCTACTAACAGTATTTTTCCAAGAACTTTTCCAAGAATTGTAACTCTATGTCGAGAATAACAAGGCTCAGTGTGTGTTCAATAAAGTTCTGTGTAAATAAAATCTTTGAATGTAATGATACAGATAAGTACTTGTCAAGAATGTCAATCGCACAACATAAAATGAACACTGATTTCTACTTTCAAAGCTATATGTGTTTTCCAAGATTCGTCTACGGATCTCTTCGTTCCTAAAAATCCTAGGTGCATTCGCCTATATATATTTTAAATAACTCTAGCGTGCATGATCCTCATGGAAATTTTAACGCTTTTGAAATGCGCCGTGAAGGCAAACTCCGGCGAACAAAAGGGCAAGTGCGGGAAGCGGGTAAGGAACCCGAGATCAGCGGGAAGCTAAGAGTGACTAGTATGTAATACCTACTTACTATACATACAGCTAGCACAGTAGTAACTAACAAAGTTGTCGTGGACCCCATTTAAACCTGTATAAAATTTCAACAACGAAAATTCACAAATGCATCTCAGAAAATAAACAAACTTTTTCAAAGGCTTCCTTTCAATGCAAACTGATCCGTTTTCAATAGGAGGGAATGATAAACGAGAACCTTTTGTGTTGTCACAGTGTTTGGGACAATTCCGTGTAAACAGACACAAACTCAACACCTGTAGGCGTAGCGCTGGGAACGCAGGAATTTATGGTAAAAGTTTGGGAAACGTTTACTTTATACTCTCGGATAAGAGAACGGAAATTATTGTCTGTTGCCGCTGAAATTGTTTTTTGACCGAGCGTGAACTCTAAAGACTGGTTCTGGCTCATGGAACGCCACTGTGAAATATAAATTCCGCGTAATTTATGAAATACCTACGGACTAATAGTTATTTTGCTTTTTTAGATTTTTTCCACTTTTTATCGGGTGAATGTCTTTACGGCAAATAGATCTTTCAATTTCTATAATTTCTATAACTATATAAAAGCGTTTTCATAATTACGAGAGTACATAATGTATACGTCACAGAAAGTCCAATCTATATTGGACTTTCTGTGACGTATACATTATGTACTCGTAGGTATTTCATATTTATTTTACTGTAACTTTTTTTTCGATACAAATACCTTCAAATCAAATTTGGTATAACACTATCATATTGTGTGTAAATGTTTCTTTTGCATTCTAGATATGGTTTCCCCTTCCCCAGCGTCCTTGGGCTTGTTTTCCTTCATAATTCTGCCCTTTGAAGTCCCCGGGGTGAGCAGCGCTTTCACGATTTTTCCTTTTCGTCACTTCAGAAACATGGTTATTTTTTTTGTTATCAGCTGTTGGATAGTTTCTGTCATACATATTTTTTTACTGCGGTGTGGATTTTCTATCTTATTATTTTCCTAACTGAAGAAACGACTTGTTTTTATACAGCCAGTTGTTTATAATTTAAAGCGTTTATCAATTTTGTCGCCTCTCGATTGATGTCATTTCAGAACTGGAATCTTTTTGGAAAGACAACTAAAGTAGCACAACATTGGAACTGAGGTCAAAATTGTGTTAGTCGAACATAATAATGAAATGAGGACCGCATCAACTTCAATGGCACATTAGTTCTCTTTTTGAATAGACATTAGTCCCAAATTTCTATACCACAATCAACACGGTATAGTATACATTCTAAGCAACTCTTATTGTAAGTGGCAGTGGGCAGGGCACATAGAACTGACGGCCGATGGGACCAAAAAGTTCTCGAATGAAGACCACGAACCGGCTAGCGCATCGTAGGAAGACCAGCCACAAGGTGGTGTTGGATATCTGGGAAAATTAAAGAATTTGTATATTACAGAAATTAAAAGGAAAACTATTGCAGCTGAGTAGGCTTTACAAGTTATAGAAAATCTATTTGAGCCAATTTCATTTGAACTTTACTAATTTTATTATGAGCATAGTATCAAACAAGAAGCCCTGTTTTTAATTCAATATTGTAATCCAAGTGTTGTGTATTGTATGTACGGAACCTTACGCGTGACACACTTGGCCGATTTCATATTTGAGTAAGTAATGTGTCTATTCCCCTACTTCGGTGGAGGGTAAGAGTTTTCTTGTGTATATTATTAAGCATCCGGGAAATTATTAAAGAAAAGCAAAATTTTCTGGTACCAAAAATATCGAACGCGCTCTCATTTCAGTTTAGCAGCTTTTAAGGCAATATTAATCAGGCATTATTTATTCAGCGCAGTTTTTCAGTCTTTTCTTTGATTACATTACAGGGGCAGAATTTAAGAATTTTCGTTATAAACTTTGGGAGCTAAGTCACCCCCGGGCGCTCTGATACGAATATAAAACTGGAGTTAGTTTGAAAGCGAACGGAATTTGGTGTCACTCGTAACATTATTCAAATACGTTGAGATGTTCTTATAATTAATCGAGTTATTAGAATGACGATATATTTTACTTTCGCCGAGAGCGTCTATTTTTTGGTTATTTATAACCGTATTATAAAGGATTCCAAAAAGGTGGTGGTACTCAATTCGACTGTATGTTTTTTTATGTTTGTTAAAAAAAATATCTAAATCATTCCTTTTTTTAAAATTACTGGAAAAATAAGTCGTTCAAATAAACGAAATTGAGTCGGTTGTTTCAGTTTTTGAAACTATAATTATTAATTTTAGTGTTGTTATTAGTATGTAATTTTATATTTGTACTATACAATCTTAGTGATTTCACATTTCGTACACAAAAACTAAGATTGTGTAGTACATTATCTTAGTGTTTGTGAACATGACAGTGGCGCCCTCTCGTTTTGTCCGGCAGTCACACTAACGAATCCGCAAATTAAGACTATACAAGAAATTGCCTTGCTTTGCGCAATTGCAAATTGCCACACATATATTGAACATTAAGTAAAAAGTCATAATATCATAATATACATAATATACTCTAGAGTAGTAGTCATTGAGTGGAGACCACATATCGGCAAGCGCAATATAGGAAGACAGTCATAAGATAGACAGATGACTACATATTAAATATAGCAGGGAGACGCTAGATGCAAGCCGCGTCCAACCAATCTTTTTGGAAATTTCCGGGGAAATTTATGTCCAGCATTGGACTTCTTGTGGCTAAATAATGATGTTGATATGGACGATAAGCCATGGATTCTCAAAAAGTCCGGTTAGAAGCAGCCTGCATCCAGTGCTTTCCTGACACTTACACGTATTAGATCTTCTATCCACTTTATGGCTGGTCATCTTACGCTGAGTTTGCCGACACGTGATCCATTCGGGAACTTTGGGATCTAATCGACCTATAGGTCTGCTTGCTACATGCACTACCCACGCGCACTTAAACTTGCTAATCCGCTGTGATGTTAGTAACTTTCGTACATCTACGGACTTTTTCGTTTCTGATTTGATCTCGTAGAGAAACCAAAAAAGAAGAAAAAGTTATCATTTAGTAACTCAGGATGGTAATCCGTATCGTAATCAAACTCGCCAGAGTCTCCTCCAGGCTCGTAAAGCTGACCCCGCGTTATGGATAGACGGTTTCAAAATAAATAAAATGCTAATCGGATTCCTTTTTACTGTCAAAGTTGAGCAATCCCTGATCTCGGGTAAAGATAACCGATCTTGAAGGGGGGAGATATTGCGCTCGCTCGATAGCTCTTTGTAGTTTGTTTATAATGACGCCGTTGTGTTTAATGAGATGTAAGCTCGTTGAAGGTAAGTGAATGTCTTTGGGTTAGCTCGATTTATTTAAATATATTACTGCTTTTGCGACTTTCTTCCGGTCTTCTGCATTTAATCGAAACAATTGGTCGAGAATCAATAATTTCCAATATTTATTTATTTATTTATGCATATACACACATGTACATTGGTGCTTTATTCTAAACCTCAATTAAATTACATAGGTATGTGTACCCCGTTAATTGGGGTGTAGCATAATAAATAATAATAAGTTTATTTGGAGCATTTTTTTTGGCAATAAATCAATTTAAAATATAAATCATCAGATACAGACACAATAATAAATAAAAAAAAAAAAAAAAAAAGTTGGTTCTGAAAAATATTAATTGGTTCTTTTTTTATTAACCCAGGAATGTGTCTGTAAATGTTAATCGATGTATACAGTTGACCTTTTTTGTACATTTCTATCCGCGGTATTGGTAGTTTTAGCTTATATTTTCTATACGGAAATTAGTTTCCGGTGAGTATAAGTTGAGATTTTTGGAGATTAACAAGGTTGTCAAGAGTATGAGAGATGATTTTTCGTCTCTTGCACACAGGCAAAAATAAGATAATGTACTCCCTCAATCGTTAATAGCCAAAAATATAGAAACCAAATCAGTTTGTTTCCGACTCACATTGGCAGGAAATGAGAAATTTCAGCGCAGCTGTTTCTTTCATTGCGTAGAATTTTATTGTACCGAAAATTTGCCTAGACTTCTTCATCTTACAAATAAACAAGATTTTATTATTTATTATAGCTGATTTATGTCGGTTTTTTACATATTTCAAATTATAAAACACGTTATTTTTAAACTACAAATTTTTGGTTTCAGATTTTTCCTTTACGCTACATGGCATTCCTTCTTGACAAATTTCATGATTCTAGGTCAACTGGAAGTCTCCTATAGGTTTTGATTACCTCGCGAGCGTAAAATATGCGCCGTAAACGGAGCATAAATGGACTTATTTTAGATTGCGACATGAAAATGATGAAAATGATCCTAGCTAGGGGTTCCGTTTTTGCCGACTGAGGTACGGAACCATAAAAAAGGTATTTTATTAAAATTAAACACAAAACAATATATAAACACTATTTATATAATCTTAATTCAGGTTTAGTGTTCAGTAGATTCACGTATTTTGTCGCTGCCACCATTAGGTACATATTTTTTGTCGCGTACCCCCTACGGAAGACTGGCGTACTCCAAGTGGTACGCGTACCCCACTTTGTGAAACCCCGGTCTAAGAGAAAACACATGAAACAGAATGCCTGTACATAAGTACGTTGTTAAAATTAGGTTAATGGTTTCCCAATTCGATCACGTTGTCTAATTACATACCAATTATCGACATTCCTTTCCGTCCCATTCCGGCTTGTAGCCCATTTAACCCTCTTCCTAAATGAAGACAGGATTAAGTTAATAGGTATAGCATAGGATAGACCACTAGTTGAACTGGCTCAGAAGAATTGAGAGAATAAATAAGATAAATAAAACTGGCCAAGTGCGAGTCGGACTCGCGCGCGAAGGGTTCCGCATCCGTACCATTCATCTATAAAAACGGCAAAAAGCACGTTTGTTATATAGGAACCCCCTTAAATATTAATTTTATTATAATTTAATTATTTACTTTTAAAGTGAATAATATAACTCAATATTCTGTGAATATTTCAAGCGCCTACCTGTTGCCGTTAACAATATCGAGCATAAAAATCACGTTTGTTGTATGGGAGCCCCCTTAAATATTTATTTTATTCTATTTTTAGTATTTATTGTTATAGTGGCTTTTGTGGTTGGTCTTTCCATGCTGTGATTGCTGGTGCGTAGTCTCCTCTCCTCCTAGAACTTTTCGGTCCCATCGACGATTCAGTCCTACGTGCTATATGGCCTGTCCAGTGCCACAACTAATTCATTTCTGATTGATCTGATTCAATCTCGCAGAGAGATCCCGAGTTAAGGACTCCTCCATACCTCGTAGCGTAACTTTGAGCTTCCTTATAAGGTCCATAGAGTGTTCTTTATCTTAGACCTTTCCACAGAAAGTTCCAGTGGTAATCTTCCGGCAGTCACCACCATCTTCAGGCCCTCATGTGTAATACAAGTTACTCAAGACAATAGACTTTATTAGCCCAAACTCATCTATCTTAGCGCTTTTCATCAGGAATTTCCAGTCCACATTCCGGTTCCATTGGCAGCTAAGCTTTATGTTTTAATAATATTGCATTGTCATTGCTTTATGAAACATGTACGTCTAATCAGAAACCTGGAAGTGACTCAAATTTAACTTGCAAGATCTGATTACAGACGGACACCGGGACAGGTGAAACGAAGTAAAAGCTAGTAACAGATATTGACATTCATACTTTCAGGTAAAATATGCGTAAATCTATCATAGTAGGTATACCATATAACCACAACACCACTGGTAGCTGAGTAAATAAAATATGCCAGAGTAAATAAATTGGTTTACTTTTCTGCAGCTACTTACGATTGTATCACAAATGAAACCCAGAGTAAGTAACGTCAAGGCGTTCCCGAGCTCCAGAATTCCCGAGCAGGTGGTTGGGAGTAAAACTTTTATTTCCAAACTGTGATAAACGGAAGAGCCAGTTTTCCGATTTAACTTTCGCGCGAGCTGTAAAATGCAGGGATATTTATTAGGTTTCATTTGGAGTCAAGATTTTGAAGGATTCATTATTTTACCATATAATGACTATAGCGTAATGTCGAGTAAAAACATAATTTCGTCATAGACGTCGTACTTTATTTAAAAAAAAACTGGCCAAGTGAGAGTCGGACTCGCGCACGAAGAGTTCCGTACCATTATCTATAAAAACGGCAAATAAATCACGTTTGTTGTATGGTATGTATTACTACATTATAGCGACAACAGAAATACATAATATGTGAAAATTTCAACTGTCTAACTATCACGGTTCATGAGATACAGCCTGGTGACGGACGCACAGACAGCGGAGTCTTAGTAATAGGGTCCCATTTTACCTTTTGGGTGCGGAACCCTAAAAAGGAAGTTCAGCGAAAAAAAATATACTTCGTTTTTTGTAATAAATGAACATTCTTTGTTCTACTTCATTGGCTAATACTTTTCCAAAAAGATCACTGCTTTGCACAACCGTCGTTGTTCTACAACTATGAGGATTTTTAGCCTGATCAAGAGATATTTTCTAGTGCCAAACGGAAGCTAAGTACCTACTCTATAATATATGAATATGAATACGAAGAATTGAACTACCCGGACCCCTCAACCATTATAAATTAATACCATAGGAATAATAATATACCTACTAATAAAAAGAAAGCAACAAATGTATATTAAAAGAAAAACAAAATACCCGACTACAAAATGTATGTGTTTGCTTAGCGATCACTTCGCCATTAATTTTGATGATTCTTTTTAGCTTGCAGGTCATACTTTAGAGGTGGTCCAATATATTTTTTAAGTAAGGATGTAAGAATATGCATCTTTGAAACGCTTCTATTTATTAACTCAGGTTAAAAAACCCGTTTAAAAGTGCTTGTTTATCAATGTTGATATTGTTGATAGTAGCATACCGAATCAAAATAAATACGTACAGAACAAATTCAATCTAAGTAATAAGAACCTTTGTGCAGCTTATCAATTTTCCTCTAAAAAGGTCTTTTTATCATCACGTTTTTGGAAAGATCTTTTGTTAGGTATTTGTTCTGACCATAGATTAAGTATATTTAGATACGCTCAATAGATGGAATAGCTGGTGTTTCACACCATGTCCACTATTTATTGCCATAAATATATTGAAATATAAATATTTATAATATTTATTAGTTATAAAAGCGTCCATAGTTTTGTACGTGCATTTAAGTACATCAATAGTTAGGTGGTGTACAACAATGCATTAAATTATAACGTATTTTAGCAATTAAATCATCTTCGCGTGACGCCAATTTAATGCAATGTATGACCGGAAAGTCGGAATGAGGCGGACACGTTTTAAACAGCTGAATAGCAACAGGCAAAGTTTACGTTTCCTTCCATTGTAATAAAACTTCCTTGGTACTGACGGTTAGGATTTTGATGCGGTGTGTAGATATTGTAAGTGCGTGTATTGTCGTGTACACAAAGAGGAGGGATGCCGAGGGTAAGGCGAGAGGGTGAGATTCAGCGGAATTCGGAATAGTTTTTTCTTTTTATGAATCTTGTTAATGGATTGTGTTAGGTTTTTTTTTTGGGATGTAAGGGTTCTAGTCACTCCTAGATTCTAATAAAAATAAGTTCTTCCGGCTAATATACTATAAACACAGTTGGCGTAACATATAATTGTACACTGAAAAAAATAAACAGTATGCGTAACCCGAATTCCATTAAAAGTAATTGTTTTGCAAGGTTAAAATGGAGCTAACTCATTTATCAAGTTAGTGTAACTAAAAAAAAACAGTTAGAGGAAAACAGTTTATTTTACTGTCTTACTCCTCCTGTTGATCAACTGTTATATTTAATTGTTGTCGCTCATTTACGTAACAACAATTAAATATAACAGTTGAACAACAGGAGGAGTAAAACAGTAAATTATATATGAAACAGTTAAAATTACTCTGTCGGTAATATGTTGCTATAACTGATCAAAACTTTCTCCAACCGTTCAAACTTTCTGCCGCCTGTTTTTATTCAGATTACTCAACGGTGTAAAACAAATTATTCTTACTGAAAAATAAAATGTAGCAACTGTGTGAATTCTGAAAACTGTGCAAAAAAGTGCACAGTTGGATTTTTTTAGTGTATTATTTTCTATGAACGTAAGTACATTATTTATTTATTTTTTAGGATTTACCGGGTAGGTTGAAGAATTCTTTGTATGCCCAAAATGCTGGCCTTTTATTTGGATAAAAAATAAGCATCCTCAGAGAGGAAATGCGACCTGCATTTTGGGCACTTTGCCTGAAACTGGAGATTGTTTGAAATATCCATAAGCTTTGTTGCCTATGGATATTTTAAATAATCTCTAAACACTCAATCACTGTTGAAATTTTCCAGTGCTGCGTTATTTTCTGACGCTTCGTTAACGTCTATCCACTATATGTACATGTACCTACTGTGTTGAAAAGCGAAAGAGACAGAAAATTCGCACATCCACAATATTTAAAAAATTAAAATAAATGGGTGGGAAATGGGAATATTAAAAAAGTCAGACATGATTTTGTGATATAGATAGAAGAAATATTACAATAAAAGGTTTAATCAGGTATAATTTATTTCGGCGACGAAGTTTTGAAAAAATACATGTTTTGGAACTAATCAGCCAACATAAAAGATTTTGAAGTATTTTTTTTTTAAATTCTCTATAATAAAACAAAACCATATCTGACTTTTATAATATGGGAATAGGAGTGGGAACTCAGTGATATGTTTAAAAATGTTATATGAAAATGCGCGAGAGATAGACGCGCGCTTTGAGCAGAACTTCGGTTCCTAACCCAGATTCTCAACAAAACAACAAAATGTTGTACTTTATGTGAGTACAACATTACAACCCATTTACATTCCACAAACGCTTTGTGGTCACATGCGGCGGAAGCGAAAGGAATCGCTGCCACACTGGATGTAACTCCTCCAGTTTACATTGAAAGAACCTTTCACTTTGCAAGCGCTTTTTTCATTTGCGAGAAGCGACGCATTGTCGCAGTTAGGTGCGCTATTCATTTACCAAGAAGGATTTCCTGTTTAAACAGTACGTGCTGCTTTAAACAAACAGCCCGGAGTCGGAGACGAACTTTTTTATTTCAGCCACGCCACAATATTTTAGATGCGAGAAGATTTATTCACGTGCTATGCAAATTCGAGCTTAATAAGCCGTGGTAAGAAAGCACGAGTAAAAAGTTTTCTTAGTCTTGAGAGCAACAATGTAACAAATATTCTCAAAGATGCATAAGACAGTTCCTTGGAATAAACAGAGTTGAAAAAAAATATAATAACCGGTTTTAAATATAGAAAACGTTCTTCATTTGTCGGTATGTTTTGTTTTTGTTATTCAATTTTAGGCTTCCGTACAAGGGTGTGAGAGCCTATTCGTGAGGCTACGATGTCCGTCGGTCTGTTTGTTTGTCTGTCTATCCTACACGTAAACGGCTGTAACTTTTGAACGGTAATGGATACAACTCTCAAAATTGGCAAGATTGTAGTGTTTATATTGATGTAAATCAACAAATACCTAAAACTAATCAAGTGCAAGATACATATTAATGTGGTAATATGTTTAGTTTATTATAGAATAATATAAAAATATAAGAGAACAAAACTAACAAGTTTCTCTCCCTGGATTTAGATTGAACTTCTGCAAAGGCTTTACAAAAGTCATTATAACTTTGTAGAGCTTCAATTTAACCGTGCTCTAGAGCTCTTTTAGACACTTATTTCAGTCATAGACGCGATAAACTTATTATATTCTTTGAAGATAAAGTTTATTAGATTTCATATCAAACTAAAGAAAACAACGACCTTTTTTTTTATTTACTTAATATTGAAAATAGCATTGAAAATACATTATCTTAAGTAGTAACAGAGTTCAATTAAGTTTAGCTTAGCACGCTTTTTACTATACTTAACCATATGCCTTTATTATATCATATTTTCTAGAAACCTTTTTAATTATGACTAGGGAGGTCTGCATTCAATTTCCAAGACACGCATGTCTGTATTTTGAAATTATGCTTGTATTGATATTTATCAATACACACATAACTTCAAAATACAGATATGTAGCTTCAAACTGTCAAGGTTATCGTAGGTATAATAATTATAGTTTAAAAACTTTAAAAAACCGACTTAAAAATATCATTTTTGATATAAAAATCAGTACTTAGACCACCTCTGAGGTATTATCTACCAAACAAAATAAGAATCATCAAAAACAATGTATTTTATTGACAACAATGTAATTTCATTGTTGTCAATATAAAAAAAAAAGTTTATTGCGGCGCTAATTACCAACCGATTTTAATGATATTTGGTGGATAGATAAAGTACACAATTATTACAACTTGTGGTTAAAATGAACAGAATTGGTCAAGTGGTTGTAGAGATATGACAACCAACTTGAGATTGCGTCTAACAATGACTCGTGGATGTGTTTGATGCATTTTAGCGCTGAATAATTTTCTTGATTTAACGTTTTCTCCATTTATAAAATTATTATTTGTTTTTATAAGAGCTTACATTGTTTTTAAGTCGCGAGGTAAGAATTTGCAAATAAGCACTCTCGCGAGGTCTACTGTTCGGAGAACTATATAATATTGAAAGGCAAGCCCTTGAGTCCTATAGAATAGACGTATTGATTTTTCAATCAAGCTAACGTGCCGACCTTTACATTCTTCGTCAGGAAGCACGTCAGGGCAGGTGACAATAAATTTCGCAAACGGCATTAATAAATATTTGCTATCTCGCCCCGCCCCCTTCCGATTCCCACGCTTTTTTCACGTTTCCACGTTTTTTTTTAACTTGTCTCCTGTCTCGCAATTGCGACAATTGTCACTTTTTTATTTCCATTTCAAATGTAAATTGAGTTAGTAACTTCGTTTCGGCTTTCCTTCGGGGGGTGAGAATTTCAACATTCTTTTGTACCTCGACATATTTAGATTTGTATTTGGCCATTTTCAGTTTAGATTTATTCTGCACCGTTATAAGGATAATCTTAGACTGTATTAAGGTAATGGATATTGAAGTTTTAAAAGGTTTTTTATTATTACTTGGTAGACTGTTCACAAGACTGACTGACTGTTTGGTAGACTGTTCACAAGACTGCAAGCACTGAACTAAGCAAAGCCTCTACTATGGAAACCAGACAGCGATCTGGTATAGATAAACGTTTTGTTTTAGTTTATTTTTGTTTGAAAAAAATGTTTCCTTTGTGTTACATCAAAACCAGTTCAGCCGTTTTTTTATAGCGGAATCTTTTGAATTTCCTAAACATAGTCGTATCAATAAAATTAATTATAATAATAGCGAGAAGATGACCAAATAATACTACAAGTAAATTTGTTATTCATGTGTATTGGTCGATAGAAGTCTATTTCTAGCCGTATAATGGGCTACTCGAAGCATGCGTAGTACCCAATGATACGCTCGCGTGGTCTACTGATCGCAGACCCACTACTAGTAACTAATATTATAAGGTATAGACAAACCCTGTTTGTTGCATGTTGCAGCATGTTGTTCTTAAAAGTGAGCAAGCCCTTTAAAACAATTCCGACAAATTGTTTTGAAAACCCACCTCCAGTGATTCTCATTATGAGTGAATTGTTTATTCTACGATCGAGCAACAGTTTGTTTTGTAAACAGCCGTCTATTTAGTGAAATTGAAACATTATGTTACGGGTTAAACAACGGCATTTACACGAGGGACCGCCAAATTAACAACTAAGTCTTGCAAAATTTTACGATTAACAAGTATGTTATCTATCTATCTATGTATATTAAAAGAAAAATAAAATACCCGACTGCAGAAAAACGGTTTTGCACTCCAACAACTCATGGAGAAACATAAATCCATACCCATATACATACATACAATGTGGGTTCAAGTCCCGTAGGAAGCGGAATTTTTGAACTGTCAAATTTGTGTACATTTAACTGTGGCATTGCATCCAACGTCTTCCTGCCACTTGTATGAGGCCATCTCTTGGCTGGTCTTCCTACGCTGCGCTTCCCGGTGCGTGGTCTCCACTCGAGAACCTTTCGGCCCCATCGGCCATCAGTTCTACGTGCTATGTGCCCTGCCCACTGCCACTTTAACTTGCTAATCCTCTGTGCTATATCGGTGACTTTCGTACTTCTACGTATCTCTTTATTTCTGATTCGATCTCGTAGAGTGACACCGAGCATAGCCTTTTCCACAGCTCGTTGAGCTTCCAATCGGTCTTTTTGGAAATCCATGGGGAGGCCTATATCTAGCAGTGGACTTCTTATGGCTGAGGTGATGACGATTATGAAGTGAGGCATTAAAATATTGATAAGGCGTTGTTGATAGTAAATCCACTGTCTTACTCGTGCATACGAATATTTCTGAACTTGCCTATCTACTATCTCCTCATCATCATCATCATCATCATCATCATCATCATCATCATCTCAGGCATAAGAAATTATCTGTTGGACATGGGCCTCCCCCATGGATTTCCAAAAAGACTATAGCGTCATCCCGCCACTTGTATGAGGTCACCTCCCTACCTACCCTATTTCTATACACAAATAATATTTTTTTACAATAAAAAAAAGTGAATTGTACAGGGATACTCTTTCTTTTTGTTGGAAAAACATACAATCAACAACTTACCAAAACATGAAAAGAGTGACAGTTACATCAAACCGCTTTTGTTAGGGTATGATGGGCGTCCTCAATATTACACCTAAGAACAACACCCTTCCCCTTTGTCCTTTGTGAACACTTAAGAGTTCACAGGGCGAAGGTTACCTTTAAAATTTTCTATTCCCTTACCAGTATTTATGTCTGATTTCTGTGTGTTCTGACAGTTTTTCTGATAAATAAATAAATAAATATTTGTGGACATTTCACACAACGCCATCTAGCCCAAACTAAGCAAAGCTTGTACTATGGAACTAGATGGCTGATAGAATACATATAAACTTTTTTTTTGTAAATATATACCTAAAAACACCCAGACACAGAACAAATATCCATGCTCATCACACAAATGTTTGCCCTGGGGATCGAACCCACGACCTACAGCTCGGCAAGCAGACATACTGCCAACTGAGCCACAAGGCGAGTAAGGCAGCGTGTTCTAAAACCGTTTGTTATTTTTTATTGAGATCACTTGTTTTTTCGAAGAGGAGGGGCCGGACAGGATAGATACTTGTCCACGAGAAAAGAACGCATGAAATCCATGGCACATATGAAAGAACGCATGAAGTACATGGCACATACGAAAGAACGCATGAAATACATGGCACATACGAAAGACAATATTGACCGCTGAGCTAGAAATAGGCGAACACTGGTGGATATTGGGAGACAGGACAAACAGCGGTAAACAACGAAATATTAAGTCCGTTTCGCGCAATAGAACTCCTCGTTTGAGCTTCACGGACAGTTTGTTCACTGCATAGTGCACAGGGGTCCACAGTGTCCACCGCGTGCTTTGCAATTCAGATAAAATTGACCGTAGCAACAAAAACAGTAATTTCTGTCCAGCGGACAATAAATAAAGACGTGGCTTTAGAGCCACGTCTTTCCCTAAATTCCTATCCCAATATCTCATAAATTCCAATTCCCATATAGATCCCTAAATTGAAAAATGGTTTTCGCGCACCCCCAATGTTTTTTGATTACCTATCCAACGATACTCGATGGGGTAGATATGAAAAGTAATTCATCCCGGCTTTACGTAATACCCCAATTTTTTTTAAATTTTATTCTACGACTTTCTCGGCATTATTAAATGTATATCTATACCAAATTAGTGCTTTCTATTACTTATAGTTTTTGAGCAACACCGCGAACGGACAGACGGACATGACGAACTTATAAGGGTTCCTTGTTTACTACGGAACCCTAAAAATGGATTTCTAGGTTATTGTTCAATAACACAATATTATTGATAAACAAAATGACATGATAATGTATAGAATAATCTTAGATTGTAGCAAAAACTAAAAACTATTGAAGCAAAAATAATATATAAACTCGGTTACAAGGACAAAAAAGTTGTTTGAAATTTGAATTTCCAGTCGCATGTGAAGCCTTTCCGACTCCAAGCAATTATCCCACACTAAAGTACATATGTCAACTTTAAACATATCCTACGTTTTCATCAAACTTTTAACAGATTGAAAAGGCATCGGACCGTCACAGCGGGCGTAGGGTCAAGTGCGGACTCGACAGATCCTTGAATCACATAACTCATGTAATACGTACACATTAGAAACCTTCGAAATGGGATTGGCTTTGTAATGAAAAAAGGAAAGCCGGAAGATATAAAGCTAAAGGAAATATTGTATTTGGATCGTGTGAGTATTGTTTAAGATACTGTCGGTAGGAAATTCTAGATTAGGACTGATCTTTTGGATGAACTAGTCCGTTAAGCGTAAAGCCCTACAGCTTTCAACTATTTTGTGTGACCACACCCTTCGCTGTGAAAATCAAATTATTTCGAAGAATCGTTTGTAGAGTAGCTTGCCCTAGTGTTTTTGTATTTAGGGTGCCTTAAAAGGCCTATAAAAAGTTGCTTCACTTAGCTTAGCGACTCGTATTCTAAGCCAGGGAAAGCTTAGAAGTACAGCTTTCCCTGATGGAATCTGAAAAAGAATCCTGCTTCTCCGTTCTGCTTGTGTACAGTTGTGAAAAAGTTTAATTCCCCTTTCATAATTATGCGGTGACCACTTAATTTATTTTCCCGTTGGCTATGGTTAAAAGCTAATTAACTCGGACCTTTGACAAAAGGAAGTAGGGGAAGTAAATTTGTCCGGACATACTGAAAATAGCAGTTTTTTGTCTGAATTTTGGTTACGAGCTCAAGTTTATTTAGCCGATGTCGAGTTAATTTATTGTAGTCAGATTTAATAGCACGGTGACCGTTATTAACTTGTTACAAATTCAATTTAAAATTAAAAAGGTATTTCATCCGTCCAATTAAAAGTATCTCCTGGATGTTACTGTCACAATGAGTGAACGGGAAAGCGAATTCTATCGTCATAGCCTCTAACACATAGACATTGTCTGATTTTTTTTCTTTACTTGAATAACAAATGTAAGCAAGAGTACGTTTTTTTCTTTCTTTTTTTGGCTTTTCGCACATCTTGTGCATTTGCCATAATCAAGTTAATGAAGAGTACGTTCATGACATCAATCTAGAGAAATCGTTGTTTGACAGTTCGAACACATCGGAGAAATACTTGGGAGACATTTTTTTATTCGACAATAGGCTTGCGCTTGACTGTCAACTCAGCTGGTATTAAGCGACGATTACGGCCTACGATGGAGCGCGCTTGCCTAGAAGAAATCTATTTACTCGCGATTTGAAGACACCTAGATTATATCATATCATTCCTTACATTCCATATTATAACATTTCATTTTACATAATAGAATGTAAAGATAGATAGACAACGCGCTCCGTATCAGAAGGTCTATCAAGGAAAATGACGTAGTTTGCAGAACGTCGGCATATTAAAACGTCTATGTGGTGGCAATTACATAATTTATTTATTTATTTTAGAAACACCAACAATATACATATTACATTGACTTAGTAGGCAATCTCTTATCATAGTTACTTTCTTGCGTATATGGATAGAATAGGTGGAACATTACGTATAAAAGTCTCTATATTCTACCTTTTGGCGAACAAAAAAATATACATTAATGAACGGAACATAATTTTAATAGGTTCTGTAACGATGTAGGTACTATGGAGACTCCTCCCTCTATTTCTCATTTCACTAGGCTTGGAATTCACAGAATTACCATTCCAGAATTTTACACGAAAAACAATTTCTTATTATACATATAATCACTTACTTGGGAAGCTCAGTCTATGCCATGTACAATGAAGAATTTTCATTTTCACCCGCCCGAAGCTACGTGATGTTTTAAAAGATGATATAAAGTATACCTCGGCATTTTACTCTGTGCCATGTAATAAATTTCTTGTACAATTCCACACAGCCATTTCCTAAAGCAAGTTCTGATTTATATTGGTGGAAATAAAAGATAAGTAAGTATAAGAGAAAGTAACTTCGGAAATATGTCTGAAGATTTCTTCCAAAGAAAATGTTTATTCATCGCTCTTTGAAGGTTCGCTTATTCGCTAGCGTTCTGTGATTGTAATGTTCAAATAAATTGGTAGTATTTCCAGCGACTTTCGACTCTGTGCCTTATAGTACTATTCCGAGTCAAGCTACTGATTTCAACTGTCGACACTTGCTGTCGGTTGCATGTTGTTAGCCGGCAACTGCATGAGCTGCAGACGCGGCGCTCGGAAGTAATTTCATATAAATACATACAAACCAGTCGCGTAGTCGTTGCACTTAATTTCGGAAGTTGCACTCAGCTACTTGTTTCGAAATAGTACCTTAAAGCTAGCATTCTGAGGGTCATTGTTGACACAGATTATACACACAAGCGATGCATGCTACCATAGTGAAAATAATACTGAAATATATAGGTAGAATTTAGTTTTTTTTACCGACACGGTTGTTGCAAGCTTTAGCCGCAGCAGCTCGTACTCATTATTTGGATATGTCCACTAAATAGTGTGTGCATGTGGTGTGTGTGTCGTGTGTGTCGTGTTGCGGCTGTGGATAATGCGACTGTCGTGTGTGGTCGCAGATTTCTGTGGACTCACACGACAGTCGCATTAGCCGCTACCCGTGAAGTGCTTATTTAGGCTCATCTCAACTGCTCAACTGTTTTGAGACAAGAACACAGAAGCTGTGTTGAATGATAAACCCTTCTCGGTTCATCGTAGACTCACTAGTGTAGCTCATTTACTAGAGCTTAGCATTAGCGAGTTGGCGACGCGTGACAGTAAACCAGGAAGGAGTCGACTTCTACCTGACGCTGCTTCACACTACTTTTCACAAAGATTTACCTAATAAAAACTTCTTACGTCTGTTAATTGGGTAGAGAGTATAATTTTTCTTATTTATTTATTTATAAAGTTCACGTACACTGTGTACGTGAACTACATTGACAATAAAAATCTCACAAAGAAAATATAGCTTTATGTCACAATAATTATAGGTGAAGTTAGCATGCATTAATATTGAGAGAAAAATATTAATAGTCAAAATTAAAAATATGGTATTAAAATAGGTACATGTCAAATAAATTTAAAAGAATAATAACAGGTTATATTCAATAATAAAATATTTTAAATATTTCTTTGATTTATTGACTTTGTGATGAGTGATGAGATTTAATTCAAATTTAAGCTTAATAATTGAAACTATGTAAAAATAATAAACTTTTATTAATGCAACAAAAAGTAATTATGGTTATTAAAACATGAGCTCTCGAAGACTCGACTATCTTACTAGCTTTCCGTCAGAGTTTCAATGGTAATCTCCCGGCTCCATCTTCAAATTCTTGTTATCAACTATAATGGAAGGTACCCATGACTACACTGGAGGAGACTAGAGCAGGACGGGAGTGGGGTGGGAGCGAGGCAGGATTGGGACAAGAGTGGAATGGAAGCGGGATAAGACGAGGTAAGAAAGCGCCGGAAGGGAATTGGAAGCGGGACAGGTGCGAGACAAGAAATAATTATAAGTGAGCGCGGTGTGGGAGCGAGACGAAAATGGGGCAGACACGGAACAAGACCGAGGTGGAAACGACTGGGGTACGTAAGGATCAAAGGTTTTTATTCGAAAATAGATAAGTACAATAAATAATTTTACTATAATACTGTCCTGCACGAGCCTAGGTTCTGTGTGTGTGTGTGTGTGTGTGTGCTTAATGGTCCTGTGTGTGTGTGTGTGTGTTTAATGGTCCTGTGTGTGTATCCCAATGTCATTTCACAGCCGGTTCCGACCATTCCGAGCTATGCGTGCTTAAGAATTTTAGATTACACTTAGTTAGCTGTGATTTAAATGTTTGTCTTGTTGTATATAGATGCCTACTATTATGGAGAGCGTTCATCCAGTTACGCAAATCCGCTTTCCAGAACTATCAACCCGTGAAAAAACTTTCACACGTCTAAAAACAAAGTTTGAAGGGTCTACCCACGAGCTATGTAGGCGTGAAAGCTAGTATTCACCAACTATAATAATGGGCAGGTGTTATTTTTGTACCCTAAGAAGCCTAGTACCTAGTACCCTAGTAAGCAAATATAGAATTTCTAAAAGAATATGTTTATTAAAACTGGAAAAGTACTAGTTTAAAAAGTATTTGATATCGTACCTTTACATGGACTAAAAAACACTAAATACAAGTTATTAAAAAAATGCAATTGTAAATAAAATAAAAAAACAAAAGATAAAATAAATCATGGCCGATCACATTTGATAGTCATTGCTGATCACACATATTCTTTTTATTTTAAATAGACTAAAAAACATTAAATACAAGTTATTAAAAAAATGCAATTGTAAATAAAATAAAAAAACAAAAGATAAAATAAATCATGGCCGATCACATTTGATAGTCATTGCTGATCACACATTCTTTTTATTTTAAATAGTACGATTGAGTCGTAGGAGGCGAACAGATATCGTCGAGTTTGCGTTTAAAATAAGCCTTTAAAACGTTTCCCTTTGAAATGGATCCGTCATCAGCCTGAGAGCGCTTCACGGCAAGTACCGCACTTGTCGCGCCGCAACCTAATGTGGAAAATTCTAATAGGATGGATTAAGGTCGGGGCCTTGTATTTTTTTTTATGAAATTTGTATAATATACAAATTACATCGAGTGACAGGAAGACGATGAATGCAGGCTGCTTCCAACCGGTATTTTTGGAAATCCATGGGGGTGGCTATATCTAGCAGTGGATTCTAGTGGCTGAGATGATGATGATGATGAATATTCTTTTTTTTATTGAATTTTTAGCGCCACAGATGGGGTCCGTGGCCTTTCAGATTTACAATACATTGTTACGGGAAGACAAGATTTTTCTTTTTAACTTACCTAACTTTTTACCTATATATTGTGTGTATACCATGAGTGGACCAGCGACCCGCAAGCTGCACCCGATCACGAGTATTACGCATGTACCAGCCCTCCTCAACCTTACGTTAGGGCGGATGGCGACCCGCCACACGACGCCGCCGCAAGAAGGAACCTTCGATGGTGAGCATGAATGCTCAGGATGACCACACAATCCTTATTTCTAAATTGCAATTTTTTCTGCTAATACAGTCCCTAGTAAAGCCTGGTCTTAGACTGGGTTCCCAGATAAGTGGTATGCCCCCGATTGATCCCTCTATCAACGACCTACATTCACGTCGTTTTATTACACTTTTTATAAATTACATTTTGTCGCCTCCTCTTAACCCAGGGCCTCCATCACTATCGCATTCCGGTCTTTAATAGCCATCTCTAAATTTTATCCTCTGTTTTTACCCTCTAAGTTTTAGCCTCAACGGTGACGTAGCCGACACGCGTCGCACGAATCGACTGATTGCACCATCTTCGGTGTCATCAGCGTAATACGTGATATGACAAGATGACGAAAATTCAAATTTAATAAAAAATAAATAAATAGCTTTGTGAGTAGTAGACTCACGAGTGTGGTCGTGAGCTTCACAAAAAGTGGTATCAGGTAAGGAAAGATATACCTGTTATTATACTTACCTGATAGGCTTGCGTGTGAAGGTCAAGTCACCTGGTAAGCATGTGGTAACACATAACAAACCTACACGTCACCAACACAAGACAATATTTTTTAATATATTAGATAATATTGAAATTAATGAGATTATGGTACTATTACCATACTACTTCATTTTTTATCAGCCCTGTTTGTACAAACTGTCCCACTGCTGGGCGCGGGCCATCTTCTCATTATGAGAAGGGTAAGGCATAGTCTACCACGCTCGCCAAGTGCGGGTTGGCAGACTTCACACATCTTCAAGATCATTGAGAATTCTCAGACATGTAGGTTTCCTCACGATGTTTTCCTTCACCGTTTTGAAGTTGGCGGCAATCAACAATACGCACATAACTCCGAAAAGACAGAGGTGCGTGCCGCGGGATGCGAACCCAAGACCTGCGGATCGCAAGTCAGACGGTCTCCCAACTAGGCTGCCGGAAACTTCGTTTAATGCCATTTAAATTGGAAATAAAAGTATTTTTCGTCCGTGATTATGTTCATTAATTTTAAGGCCATGGTATATTGTTATTGTATAATGTGGTAATTAAATTAACGAGCTTTTTTCAGTTGACTGATCTTAGTTTTCTTGCCCCTTTTCGACATTCTGCAACCATACCTGTACTGTCGTAGTGCTGTGCACGACAGTTTTCCCACCACACTACCAATTACTGTATAAACTTATATGTAACCAGACGACACATACAAAATGTGTCGCCTTGATATTAAACATGTTTTTATCTGACTGCGCAACAATGTTGATTGAATAATTAGGTTTACTATTGATTCGAAAGTAACAGGGAGTATGGCGCAAGATTAGACAAATTGAGTGGGTGTATTCAGAGGCCTTTAAAAAAAACCGAACAAGTGCGAGCCAGACTCACCCACCGAGGGTTCCGTACAAACTAGTAGATAAAAGGGGGAAATCATATAATTTTTTTACATTTTCCTTTATAAACCGAAAAACATACATCGTAAAAATATTTTAAAACCTGTTTTAGCTTGTGATAATGAAGCTCTTTTATATGATACCCCACATAATACGGTTAAACATACATACATATGTACATACAAATATACATACACTCGAAAATTATGTTTATTCAATAAATATTTAATACAAATCAGTGAATAAAAATCAGGTACACCAATTTTTTTATAGAATTAGAATTACATGTATGTAGTAGAAATGTATGATGACAGTATTCAATATAAAATATATTGCTATTACTATTATATTTATTCTTTAGCGCGCTCCATCGTAATCCGCAACGTTGTTTAACATCAGGTGAGTTGACGGTCAAGTGCAAACCTGTCGTGTATAAAAAAAATACTGTCACAACTACACTATTCAAATTCAAATTCAATTTATTTCAGGTTTCATTTAACCCTTAGATATTATATAGAATTAAGATTATTACCAAATTATTATTAATTGAATAAATAAAAAAAAATATGCTTCTGATTGAACTGCAATGAAAGTTATACGCCCCTGTTTAAATACTCTGTTAACATTGAAAATAATTATCATGATTTTGGAATCAATTATACGAAACCTCGTCGTCTCTGTTAAAACGCGTCAATTAAGCAACGCTTCTGAATCACCTGGGGGAGCGCTGTCGTTTTGTCTTTAGGTAAAATAATCTTCTAATTGAGCGGATCAGCCCCGGTTTTAAGCTATGTACACACCGACGCGTACGACGCGACTTCGGTGGAATTTAGAGGGTGTTAAAACAACCTCTTATTTCAATATGAAATGAATAAGATTGTTCAATAAGAAATATTGGTTTAACAAATAATATTATCATAATATATATTATATCCATTTCTTCTTAAATCGAAGTGAAAGGTACTCGTACTCGTAAATTACTGTATGTTTGTGACATCAGAAAACACACAACGTAACATAATTATCGTGTATGATCAGACTGATCCATTTCCAACGAGACGTAGAGAGAAAATAATAATAATAAAAAATAATAATAATAAAAAACTGCTAATGCTGCTCTTTATAATGCTGCTACGACCATTTATTGCTATGTTATATTTCTGACATAGGAAATCTATCCTATTACTACGGTCGATTGAAATGACTTCTACTGACTACGACTTATTCATAAGACCTCCAAAGTAGCAATACCAAAAGCTACTATTACGACGATTGAAATGACTTAAGTTGTAACGTGTTATTATAATGCTAAATTGTTTTTTTTATAAGCCCTGTTTATACAAACTGTCCCACTGCTGGGCGCAGGCCATCTTCTCATTGTGAGAAGGGTTAGGCCATAGTCTGCCACGCTGGCCAAGTGCGGGTTGGCAGACTTCACACATCTTCAAGATCATTGAGAACTCTCAGACATGTAGGTTTCCTCACGATGTTTTTCTTCACCGTTTGAAGTTGCCGGCAATCAACAATACGCACATAACTTCGAAAAGACAGAGGTCCGTGCCGCGGGATTCGAACACAGGACCTGCGGATCGCAAGTCAGACGGTCTCCCGACTAGGCTGCCGGAAACTTTCTAAACGAAACTTAAACTTTCGGAAACGAAAAACGAATTATATGATCTTCAATATGGCGAGATCATATTGATATTAAGACCAATTGAAATGTCTACCGACTTGGTGTTATCTTGCTATAGTGATATTGAAGCTTGAATAGAATTTCACAAGCCGGAAATCGTGTCTACTGAACGTCACTACATACCTAGGCTGCTGAAGGAAGCCATTGAAATCTCAAAATATCCAAATTTCACTCGAGGTGATGGTTTTCAAGTAGCCAGTGCAAGGAATCCAGTATTATGTAATCTTAGAAATAGAGATACGCATCCAATTTCACTCGAGGTGATGGTTTTCAAGTAGCCAGTGCAAGGAATCCAGTATTATGTAATATTAGAAATAGAGATACGTGTCCAAATAATGTGTCCTAAAGAAAATATGCAGTGATATTGTGTGTGTTTTGTCGGGACTATCAATCAGGTTCGAGTGCCAGAGAAAAGGAATTTGGCAGTAAAAGACAAAGAAAGAGGGTAGACAGATATGTCTGCTCTTAACTGTATCATCTATCCGCATTCTTCAGTCACCCGTAAACATGGTGCATGTAACTGTGCCGAAATATCGGTAGCTCAAAATTTACGCAAACCCCAAACAACGGTTAATAACCCGTTAATAATAATAGTCTTCTATTACTACTGACTGAAATAATATCTCAATTATCCTACTATGTTAAACTAACTCTGACGTAGTTACGCCACTTCCGAAGTCGTATAATGCTTAGGTGTGTCCGGATTTCACTGTTATTAAAAAGTCCAAGGTAGAGGAATTACGACAGCTTTCTTTAATAAATCCGTCTGAAAGTTTTCCAGTAAATCAACGTGAGACGGAGATTATTTTGCGCTACTTTGTAATTTTTTGTCAAAGGGCCAAAGTCCTTTTAGTCTTTTGTAATTAACTCTGAATAAGGACGGACGGATCTATGACGGATTGGCTCTTGGTCTCCTTTTAATACCAACAGATGTATTTTCCTGGGAAAAAAGTATTCTTTTTTACCTAATTGAGCACGAGGCTTGACGAGATGGGAATTCGTAATGTATCTACTGATTTTTTCATTATTACATAGGTTTGAGAGCTAAAAGTATCTACCTTCTTTTCTACTACTTCAAAAATTTATAGGGTTATCTCCGTTTTCTCCATAATTATATTTTGAATGTATTTTTAATCATATAATAATTACACTAATATAATAAAGGCAAAAGTGTGTGAGTGTGTTTGTATGTTTGTTACTTCTTCACGCTTTTGTGTGGAGGTAGTTGATACCCTGGATATAGGCTTCTTTTTATTCCGAAAAATAATATCTCTTATATAATTTATGTAAAAGAGCGGGTAGCACAGCGGGGCGCAGCTAGTAGGAAAAAAATTATGGTCTTGCCACTTCTTTTTTCTTAATTTTGAATAAGCAATAATATAGCAATTAGTTTACCTATACGAGATTATGAAAGACAAAGTTGTAAACACTCATCTCCGCTGATATTTTAGTGTTAACAAACGATCGAATTTTTAGATCCGAATATGTAGCGAATCTCTAAAAACTGATTGATCGTGTGTACGCATGTTCGCGGAAATGGCGAACATTCGTGAATGTTCTTTGTGACGTCACAACCAACAATTTTGAAGGTCGCTACAGACAAATCTGATAGTCTGTTATGGCTATTAGATCAGAAGTGGAATGGAGGGCGATGGAAAATATCAAATGGAAGAAAGGCCATAGTGATGTAAGTGGACTAACAAAAAGCGGCTAGTTGTAATTTTAATCAGCAATCAATATTGTGAGCAACTTGCTCCATCGTCTGCCATTTTGTCATCATCACGCGAGTTGTGATCAAACGTAAATCCTTTCAGTATAAACAAAGTTTAATAAAAAAATTATACGTAAACACCGCAAAATTTCAATGAACATGGCTCAGCAAAAATATAAACCGCTTTCATTAAAACGGCCCGACAGACGCATTCACAATACTTTAATTTCATAATAAAAAAAAAAGGTCGCATGAAGAGGCGTCCGCGTTTACTGACACTTCGGAGGAAAGGAAGTCCCTATTTTACATTGTTTTGTGAGAAAAATATGCGAATAAAATCAAGACTGAACTGCACCAATTTTACGCACAATATACACGAAAACGACACATATGTACGTTTTAATACGTTTTTACTTTGTTATTATTTTTCGGCTCCGGGAAACAGGAATCCTAGTCCGGAGCCTGTCGCACTTGTAATTATCATGTAAATTTTGACACAATAAATAGTTTTGAATTTTGAATTATCTGGGGGCACGGCCGTGCACCCGCCATATGAGCCAGCGGGTACGGCCGGGACTATCTTTTCTCGAACACATTCGCCGGATTTTTAGACCCTCATAGCTTCGGCCTCGATAACACTAGAGGGTTCAAATTTTCAGGATCAAGTGTGGTCCACGATCTAATAAAATTTTAAAAGTTTCGTGTATCTAGCTTTTATACTTTCGATTTTATTGATACCTAAAATACGCCGATTTGGCACAAATTAATTGATGGTCATAAAAAAGATAAAGTACTTGCTGAAGTCTTAGAAAGCTGAAATTTGGTATGTAGGCTACAATTTGCACACAAACAACAGAAAAATTAAGACATTTGTAACTTTCACCCTCCAACCCCTATTTGGGGTTATTTGGGGTTATCCCGTTCTCGTCATCAAAAATCTAGGGTACTTCCAGAAGTCCTAGAAAGCCGAAATTTGGTATGTAGGCTACAATTTGCACACAAACAACAGGAAAATTAAGAAATTTGTAACTTTCACCCTCCAACCTTTATTTGGGGTTATTTGGGGTTATCCCGTTCTCGTCATCAATAATCCAGGGTACTTCCTGAATTCGTAGAAAGCTGAAATTTGGTATGCAAACTACGATAGGTACATCAACAACAGAAAAATTATGATATTTGTATTTTTCACCCTCTTCCCTTATTTGGGGGCTATTACGTTATTCTCATCAATAATTAATATAAGGTACTTCCTGAAGTCTTAGAAAGCTGAAATTTGGTGTGTAAGCTAATATTTACATATGAACCACGAAAAAATTAAGATATTTTTACTTTTCACCCTCCAACCCTTTATTTGTGGGAGCACACCCCCTGAGTGTAATCAAAAAGATAGGGTACTTCCTGAAGTCTCAGAAAGCTGAAATTTGGTATGCAAACTACGATTGGTACATAAACAACAGAAAAATTAAGATATTTGTATTTTTCACCCTCCAACCCTTTTAAAGTGTGAACTTGTGTGTGTGTCTATATTTCTGTAACACAACATAACTTCGATATGGATAATACTAAAGAGCCCAAATTTTTAGGATAAAAAGTAGACAGTACATTTATAAAACATACAAAGTTTCATTTATTTAGCTTTTGTACTTTAAATATGATTCACATCTAAAATACTACAATTTTACCATTCAGTGAGGATCGTTTGTCTAATTAGTTTCTAAAGGCGATACTAGATGGCGTGCGCCTCAAGTTAGCACATGGTATCATTTCTCGCGCTCTGTCGCAAATTAATTTTGGATGTCGACACGCTGAGGCACCAAGGTAGTCCGTATTTATGGTTGGTCTGTGTTCTCATTTGGTTCTCGTTTTTATGATAGCGGTTTGTTTGGTATAAGGATGAATAGTATTGTTTTCGTTCGTTGTTTCATGTTTGTTTAGTAAATAAGAAAATCCCACCAAAAACGTTTCATGTAAAATTGGTTGCCATGTGTCGCATTGTCATGCTACTTTCACTGACAAAAAGATATCAGATGAGATCTGACTGATTCTGAAGAGCCAAGCCGCTAACTCTACAAAATCTAACGCTACAATACTTATCTCTGTAAGCCTTCAATCTTGGTAAAAAAGCATGGCTTGGCCGTTTTCCGGCGGTCAGTTACAAACATATGTCGCATAACATGTCGTACATGGACTTATAAGTTATTTTTATTTGTTATTTGTTATCAAGTGAATTAAGTATTATAGTGAATAAATGTGATAAGTGGACGCAATTCGTGATAATACTCTTGGGTTATTGATATTTTTTGAAGTGGCTGTGTACCGTAGCACTACCCTCCAACAAAAATTCATATGCAATAGCGTTCTACAGCAACTTCGCCGAGACTAAACTATATTTTCGGCGCTTGCGTATAAGCTCAAGTGGCCGTTTGGACACGATACCGCCTCACAAACTGTGCCTACTGAGTTCAAACCTCTAGTCGGGCATACATTTTTGCACTCATTTTTATATATTTTTTTATTTTTGTTATTGTTTGGTGACACCTAATCATTTTACGATGAACTGTTCGGCGTGTAATAAAATAATCAACTCCGATCGCCAGCTGCAATGCAAAGAATGTTGCTCGAAGTATCACACAGAATGCTTGAACTTGGATAATGAGCAGTTTTATGCCTTATCTAAGGAGTGCTGTTCAAATTGGGTTTGCCCAACATGCGCCAATGTTACCAAGCGCTTGAACAGAAAGAATGATAACACTCCGGTTCGTCAATCCCTAATATCCACTATCGACGACTCTATGAATATATCTTGTGATTATGCGGACCGATCTATACTACAGTCATCCTCATTTACGTGCGCTCCTACTGCTGGTTCGGATAGCAATGCTGTGACTTTAGATAACATTAGTGCCCTGCTGGATCAAAAATTAAATAGCACGTTATCATCATTTATGCAGGATTTTCGCAAAGCGCTTCAAGAAGATGTTAAAATACTGGTGCATAAAGAAATAGATGCAACTATTCAACATCTTAAAGACGATTTTACTAGCACAACAAATTTTATCTGCGACGAACAATCTTCCATGAGACGCGAAATTGAGGAGAAGTCTCGCATAATTAAGAATCTTGAAAGCGAGTTATGTGATTTTCGTAAGGATCAATCGATATTAAAAAGCCGTATTTCCTCAATGGAGAGGTTAACACGCAGCCAGAATATAGAAATTCAAGCTGTCCCTGAAGGTAAAAATGAGAATCCTACTGGAATTTTCAAGAACCTCTGCAAGCTCCTGAATTTAAACATTTCCCACGACCAGATCCACTCGTGCCGCAGAGTAGCCAAGATGAATACCGCATCTAACAGACCAAGAAACTTGCTGGTAACACTTGTGAATCCCAGTCTCAGAGATCACGTATTATCTGCCTTTTATCGTTACAACAAGACTCACAAAGATGACCTGCTAAACACTTCACATATAGGCCTTACTTGCGACAAGCAAAGAATTTATGTGACTGAACACCTTTCACCCGAATGCAAGACTCTCCACGCTGCCGCTAGAAAAGCGGCTAAGGAGAATGCATACAAATATGTCTGGGTGAAATACGGTCAAGTCTACTTACGTAAGGACGACGGAACAAGCTGCATTTTAGTGAAAAATCAGGACACTTTAAATAAATTAGCCTAACCTGTTTTCTATCTTTTACGTATTATTTTTTCTTAGGTACAAATATTCAGTTATTATCGTAAACTAATAATGTTAGTGTTCTACCAGAATGTCAATCGTTTGCGAACAAAACTTGATGACATTTTCCTTAATGTAATAAATAGTGACTATGACCTAATATGTCTCACTGAAACCAATCTTAACGACAGTGTTTTTGATACTGAGGTGTTTGATGGCCGTTATAACGTAATAAGACGTGACAGACATACTACAAGTGTGCGCAAACAAGATGGTGGGGGCGTACTTATTGCTATAAAAAAGAATATTGCTTACGTCCGTCAGACATCTTGGGAGTCGGAATTCGAAGACCTTTGGATAAGTATTACACCTATCTGTAAAAATACTAAAACAATTAATATATGTCTTTGTTATCTGCCACCACATTTATCTAATGAATGCATAAGAGAATTCTACAATAATTTCCAAAAAAACATATTAAAATCTCGTAACCACGATGAATATCTTTGTATTGGTGACTTTAATACCCCACAAATCTGTTGGTCCAAATCAGCTGACTCCCTAAAAATGCTTCCTAGCAATCCTCGTGGTGAAAGAGCTGAGCTTCTTATAGATAATATGGCACTATGCGATCTCTATCAGTTTAATAGCGTACCAAATCAATACGGCCGATTTCTAGATTTGATTCTAACTACATCAAACTCTTTAGAAGTCTATAGCTCCGAACCACTCAGTAAACTCGACAGGTATCACCCTTCTCTTGCTTTTGATATAAGCCCGATGACAGCCATTCTTAGGCCCCTGAAACCGCTTAAGCCCAGTAAAGGAAAGCGATTAAACTTTAACAAAAGTGACTTCCCTAGCATAGTCCATGACCTTAAGTTGGTTGATTGGCAAGTAATTCTTTGTGGTAATGACACTGATGAAATGATTAATACTTTCTATGACAAACTCAACGAAATACTTGCCAGGCATACACCTCTAACCAAAATTCCTACTGAAGATTCTCCCGTTTGGTTCTCGCCAGCCTTGAAACTTAGTCTCAAAGAAAAGCTTAAGTATCATCGCCGGTATCAAAGATTTAAAAACCCTCGTGACTACGATGTTTTTTCCATGTTACGTTCTAGATGCAAGAAGCTTATTGAGCGTGATTATAAACTATATCTAAACTCTGTTGAGTCATCTGTTGAAAACAATAATATAAAACAATTCTGGAGATACGTCAAGTCTAAAAAAGGGTCCAATTCTATACCTTTAACAATGAAACATGGAGACAGAGTATCCTCAGATCAAAGAGAAATTTGTGATCTTTTTCCCCATTATTTCAGCTCTGTTTTCATGCCAGACGATTCTTCTAGTAGTTGTAAAACACCTACAGAGACAAGTACAACCAATGTCTTAAGCAACATTGTTATAACCCGTGCTGATATTCTTCAAAAAATATCTAGGCTTGATATTAACAAAGGAGCTGGTCCTGACGGAATACCTCCTCGAGTTATTAAAATTTGCGGTAAAGAATTATCTACACCTCTTTTATTAATATTTAATAAGTCATTACAATCTGGTGTCTTTCCAACGACGTGGAAAAAAGCTCATGTTGTCCCCATATTTAAGTCTGGTGATAGATCATGCTGTGAAAATTACCGTCCAATTAGCATCCTATCTTGTTTGGCTAAGCTTTTTGAATCCGTAGTGTATGACGCTCTTTATCACCATATACGCCCACTCTTATCCCCAAAACAACATGGCTTTATCCGTAATCGGTCTACCACTTCTAACCTATTAGAGTTTAAAAATTATCTATGTAACGCATTCTCAAAAAGAACTCAAGTTGACTGCATCTATACAGACTTATCTAAAGCTTTTGATAAAGTTAGCCATAAAATACTAATCACTAAACTGGCAACAAATTATGGAATTCACGGCAATTTACTGCGATGGATTAAATCTTATTTGTCTAGGCGTAGCCAACTTGTCGCAATCAAGGGTTTTCTTTCCTCTCCAGCATCTATAACCTCCGGAGTGCCCCAAGGCTCTCACCTCGGACCACTGCTTTTTATCTGTTTTATTAATGATATAATCGACAGTCTTCACAGTCCATGTTTGTTGTATGCAGATGACCTCAAAATTTACACCAGGGTAGGAAACACAAAGGATGCTGAGATTCTTCAGTCAGATCTAACTGCTTTTGATAACTGGTGTCAAGATAATCTTATGTCTATGAATATCAAAAAGTGTAATGTAATTTCTTTTACTACTAAATTCAACAAAATCTGTTATGACTATAAACTTAAAAACCAAAATCTTGAAAGAAAAGCAGTGGTTAGAGACCTGGGCGTACTATTTGATGAAAAATTGACTTTTCGCGACCACTACGAGTATATTATCAATAGAGGCAATAAACTCTTAGGTTTTATTACGCGTATCACCAAAGGCTTCAAGAACCCACATTCTCTTTTAGTTCTTTATTCCTCACTCATCCGCACCATTCTTGAATTTAATTCGGTTGTATGGTCCCCGAACTACAACATACATAGTAAACGTATCGAACGCGTGCAGTCTAAGTGCCTAAACATATTAAGCTACAGATACGGTGTCCAACGTCAAGTCAGGTCATACTCCAAACGGTTAACCAAGTTTAAACTATCATCGCTGGAGACACGACGCAAATATCTGGACTTCATTTGTTTATTCAAAATTATTCACTCCCATATTGATTCTTCTTCTCTTCTTTCCAATATAAATTTCAACACCAGGCCGAAATCTCGCTCCCCCCATACAGGATTTTTTTCTCTTAAGGTATATACTAATAACACCTCTTTTTACAACCCACTGGTCAGAATGTGTCGCCAATATAATGATATCTTAGTGGATAATTATAGCTCAATAGATATATTTAATGGTAAATTATTGAAATTTAAACGTGATACACTGGCAATTCTGGAGAAGTAACGGTGCTGATATCGCTTGTATATGCAAGCGATATCAGCGCTGTTGTTTTTCTAACTTATTTTTGTTTTTGTTTTTCTAACTTCCTTTCCATATTGTTATGTAACTTAATATTTTCTTTTTGTTATCTACATATTTATACGTATATACTCTAATGTAATTTAAAAAGTACTGCATTTATTTTGTTGTTGCTGTGTACACATGTGTAGGAATACAATCTAGTTCGTATGTTTTATGGTATTCTATTGTTAATATTCCAATTGTATTCTGTTTTGTGTGCCTAAATAAATAAATAAATAAATAAGGAAGAAAAAGAAACTAAAAGTTCTGCTCTTGAATGTTGTATAATTGGAATAGTAATGTGAAAGTGAAACGACCAAGCCATGCTTTTTGGCCTAGATTTAAGGCTTACAGAGATAAGTATTGTAGCGTTAGATTTTGTAGAGTTAGCGGCTTGGCTCTTCAGAATCAGTCAGATATCATCTGATATCTTTTTGTCAGTGAAAGTAGCATGACAATGCGACACATGGCAACCAATTTTACATGAAATGTTTTTGGTGGGATACGTATATACTATTCATGTTGTAAGTTGCCTTGTTTCATTTACGTATTTATTATTAATTAATTGTGATTGGCCTAATTGCCTTGATAAGTGTTGGGTTGCTAATTGCACTGGGATTACTCAAGCACTGGCCCAACTTTAACATATAAAGCTTTACTTAATTTTGACAGGAATAACCCAAAACTACTCTCAGTCACATAAGTACTCTAACTATATCGAGTACTTATGTGACTGAGAGTAGTTTTGGGTGCGCAGCAACTAATGTATCTCTGGCATTATTTTCACAAAGTAAGCTATTTATAGTATTTAGAATCTATTTTTATACAGTACGTATATTTTAGGTGTACCTCTCTGTGGACTCTTATTGGTCAAATAATGGATAATAAACGACGAGGGAGGCGCTGATTCAGAAAGAAGAAGAAGAATGTGTATGAAGGACGCATATTGCGCCAAGGAGAGGCCACTGCTAAGCAAAAAAAATGCAAATACCGCCAAATCTAGCACTCACACTGTAGAAGACTGCATTTCACACTGGTGAGGAATGCATCTCACACTAGTGAGACCTATATTTCACACTGGTGAGGAATGCATCTCACACTAATGAGACCTATATTTCACACTGGTGAGGAATGCATCTCACACTAGTGAGACCTATATTTCACACTGGTGAGGAATGCATCTCACACTAGTGAGACCTATATTTCACACTGGTGAGGAATGCATCTCACACTAGTGAGACCTATATTTCACACTGGTGAGGAATGCATCTCACACTAATGAGACCTATATTTCACACTGGTGAGGAATGCATCTCACACTAGTGAGACCTATATTTCACACTGGTGAGGAATGCATCTCACACTAGTGAGACCTATATTTTACACTGGTGAGGAATGCATCTCACACTAGTGAGACCTATATTTCACACTGGTGAGGAATGCATCTCACACTAGTGAGACCTATATTTCACACTGGTGAGGAATGCATCTCACACTAGTGAGACCTATATTTCACACTGGTGAGGAATGCATCTCACACTAGTGAGACCTATATTTCACACTGGTGAGGAATGCATCTCACACTAGTGAGACCTATATTTCACACTGGTGAGGAATGCATCTCACACTAGTGAGACCTATATTTTACACTGGTGAGGAACAGTGGTGATTGCTGCGTTTGTTTGTGTGCAATCCGTAAATAGATTTACGCGTAGTAATTATCTTAAATGACCGAGCAGTTTAAGTGTGATATAAATCGTGAAACAGACATAAAAATATTTATTATTCGTCTATGTGGATGTATATCTATTCTTCCTATTGCAATTTAGTAATCATTCATACACTTATCAGTACATACACGTAACTAGTTAGCAAAGCTTACTCTCTAACACAGCAGCAAATATAACGTCTTACTTATAAACGCTGAATAAGCGCATTTTAGTTAAACAGTGTTTTGTTCCGTTTTCGCACGTGACAGTTCCCGTCTGACAGAAAGTGACAAGTCTATAGTCAGTGAATAAGATTTTAACATGCGTTTTATGTAAGACGGATATTTTGTAAAAGCTTATGAAGTACGTTTTTAAGAAACAGAAATGTGTTGAACTCCAAAATATTTTGTGTAGATCCTTATAAAAGATCTCACGCAAAATATTCTAATTATTTATTACAGTCCTAATTACTTAATGCCGAGGCCTAATTTGTGAAAGGAGTTTAATTTTAGGGAACCATTCTATGCTAGAGTATCAAATTAATGTCAGGCTTATTTTGGCGTCCATTACTAAAGAAAATATGAAACGATTTACATCCATATTAAATTACATTAGAATTAAAATTTAAATAAATAAATTAAATTATCGAAGAGAAATATATTTTTGGAAAATTAAATCAATTTAAATTAACCCAAATTAAAATTAATATTATCAGAGGTTTGTACTAACTAGCTGATACTAGCAACTTCTTACGCTTATGAAAAACTAAAACCAAAATTATATTAATAAAATTATTAGCCTTATGTCTATTGTCTAATAATTAGAGTGCTTGTAAGAACCGTAGACCTTGCAAGTACAAATTTTTTGCTACAATAATTGCAAGAAGTCTGTGTTTGCGAGGTCTACTGCTCAGTTTCAAAATTCTTTTTTTGTATTTTGTATATCGAATATTTCTGCCAAATATTATCAAAATCGGTGAACAAGCGACCTCGAACCAAACTTCTCCACTTTTTAACCAAGATTTCACAACTTTTTGTCTCTAACCCTTGACTGATTTTGTTAATATTTAAAGCTTTTAACAAAATCATCAAAATTTGTCCGTAAATATCGACACGGTAAATTTCCTCCCTTTTGCGGGAAATACCCCTTAAATTGAAAAAATCCAAAGAACTACATCTATGTTTACGTTCTTTTTGGTTTGGTCCGTCCACTCGTCTGCAAAACCAACAAACAAGGAAAATTAGAAGGAAAATAAAACATCTGACCAAAAGTAAAATATCGTTTATTTCTCTCTGTATGGGTATTGGGTATATTAACCTGAAATAAATGAATTTGAATTTGAATCAATGTGACGATTCACTTTACGCATCCCTTTATTATCTTTGTGCATATGTCAATATCACATCTTATGAAATCTCGTATGTTAAAATCCGTCATACATTAAGCTGTTGCGCTTTCCAAAGAATCACACATACATTCAAACATATACTCAAAAACATTACTTTCCTTTGGCAGCCGGATAAACACAAACCAACCAAGTTATTTAAACAAAATTTGTCGTAAACATCACCGATGCAAAGATTCCACGTCGGAAATTACATCGCTCCCTGTAGATTAACTTGGTGAGTCGCCGAAATTCAAGTCCCCTCACGCCTTCTTATATCTAGAAATTTTACCTGTAGCATCCAATCAAAACGAGGTGTCAACTTCGCGACAGTGCGATACACTGACACGTTATCACGCGAATTTTCGTGAGATAAATATGGTTAAATATTTATGATGTGTTTCGTGACGTGATGGAAAAATAAATTGGTAACGTTGATAATAAATCTATCTAGTGAAGTGGCTGACGCGTAAGTTGCTTATGAATTTTGATGTTTGTTGCTAGTACCAGTGTAAAAAGTGCTGTAGAAATTGTGTATGAATGATGAGAATATGTAAAGCAGAAACGTCTTTTCAAAGTTGTAAATGTTTTTATTGAGTGCAGTGGCTTCCACGACTACCAGATACGTGAGGCATGCGTTGCGAATTATTGATTCTTGTAACATAATAAAGAAGATCTGACGATGGCAAGTTCCCGCTCTACCTGACAGAAAGTAAGTACTCGCTTGTACTCACTCTTAAATAAAAATGTGTCTACGTCTATGTCTTTTAGCTACCTTGAGCACATTTCTTTGCATTAATAAACTTGTAAATTAAAGTTTTTAAAGAATATTTTGTTACATTCATCTTAGTCACGAAAAATACTGCACAAACTTTAATAAAATTCCGCAAGAACACATCATGTCATATATTTTTAAGCTATTGCATAGCTTCTATCGCGGGCCTTGAGCGTGGAGACCGAATCCCGAAATTCCGTAACGAAAATAACCTAACACACCGCGCGTAAAGCTATTATGCAATAGCTTTACCGCGGCAGTCTCCGAGTGCCACACGTTTTTTTAATCCATTTTTTTTATTTAAACTATTCTCAACAGAACCAGTACTAATGGTTCCAGTTAGAGTGTACTTATCTGTAGGACGCAGACATTTTTATAAAATTACGAAACTTTTTCATTTCTTTACTTACAAAACCCAAGAAAATCGGATGTTTCCATAAATTCCTTCTTCATTCACTACACTTGATTAACCATGACACTTTTTTTTTCACTTTGATATTTCCTGTTTCGAAGCTAAAAACGGGCGCAGAACTTCTTTCAAAGAATGACGAAACAGAACTTCGGAAAAGGGAGCTAAAAGCAACATTTAAAACTTTAGAAAGGAAAGAAACTTAAAATGCAGTTTACCGAGTTATTATTTTCGCATCAGTAAAAGAGCTTCGTGTTTTTACTTTCAAAATGAAACTTCTATAGTTTTTTAGGGTTCCGTACCCAAAGGGTAAAACGGGACCCTATTACTGAGACTTCGCTGTCTGTCCGTCCGTCCGTCTGTCACCAGGCTGTATCTCATACACTGTGATAGTTAGTGAGTTGAAATTTTCACAGATGATGTATTTATGTTGTCGCTATAGCAACAAATACTAAAAAGAAGAATAAAATAACTATTAAAGGGGGCTCCCATACAACAAACGTAATTTTTTTGCTCGTTTTTGCTCGATATTGATAACGGCAACAGGTAGACGCTTGAAATATTCACAGAATATTGAGGTATATTATTCACTTTAAAATAAATAATTGAATTAAAATAAAATTTATATTTAAGGGTGGGTTCCCATACAACAAACGTGATTTTTTGCCGTTTTTATAGATCATTGTACGGAACCCTTCGTGCGCGAGTTCGACTCGCACTTGGCCGGTTTTGTTTCTCTTCGAGTTTAAAGTATATTCTCATTTCTAATTCGATCTTGTAATAAAGATGGACTCAGACAGAGCATACTGTCTCTATAGCACGTTGCATGACCTTTTGTATAAGGAGCATAATGAATTAATTAAATAGATTAGAGTAGTAGATTAGTTTATATTATGCTTCCTCATCATCTTTGTCATTACCATCAAGAACACCTTCACCACTGGAGCAGTTGTGCCAGCAGCCTAAAGCCTCACTCCGTTATTTCAAGGAGTTGGGATGGCTCGGGTAATGCTGGCGGGGGGAAAATGCACAATACACCCCAAGCGGGACGTCAGTGCAGGACCTATCGCCCCCACCTCTAATAAGAATAGTAGATTAGTGAGACACATGACATGACACTGGTCATAAACTTTGGACTTGAGGCATTGAGCTATATTAGATGAGAAGATGAGTTCTGGAGTTAGCTGAACGCTGCCCAGCCGAGTTCGATTCTGTGATTTACCCTTTTCACAAAGTTGGCTCTATCTAGTATCAATTTTTGTCCTAGGCAAACGTATTCGTTATTAACTTCGAAAGTAGAGTTTTCTACTGAGTTTGGGATGGACACAGCCTGGGCGTTTCAGATAACTTTTATATGTCCATATCTTAAGGCCCACTACTTGGGAATTTTGATTGAGATCTGTGCGTATTTTGGTCTTTCACCGGTTCTGCCATTAATACATATATCGTTGGTAAATTGAAGGTGGGTGGTGTAGTCACCAATATAGTGATGCAGAGCTCTTGCCAATCCAGAAGCTTGTACGCATATTCCAAAGTGGCAGTAAACAGTTTTGGAGAGAATACGTGTCTGTCTCTCTGTCGTACGCCTCTTTCTAATGGAACTGCCTCCAAATTCAGATTTTGTTTTCGGACCAACAAAGTGTTGAATAAACGTTTTAGGTTTTTTTTTAATTTTTTTTTTATCTCCACAGACACCAGGGTCCGTGACCTTTGTCATAATATTGTTTACTAATTATCGTTACGGAAAAATAATTTTATTTTAATTTAAGTACTTATTACAACGTTTTAGGATTAGTAGTTTTCTATAGCGGTAGTCAATACGGCATCGCTGAAATGACTCAAATACCGCCCAAGTCATGTTCGAATAAAAACCAAGAAGTAGCTCATCGGTTTTACTGTAAAAATTAAAATCTGAAAGCAGAATCTTCTCCCTTATCCCTGATTTGGTGCCCATATCCATTTACCAGGTTTTTGGTCTCAGACTTCTTACTGCCGAAAATCTCTATATTGCCAAAAACTAATATTTATAGTTAAGTATCTAGGTAAATAGGCGCTTAGGTATTCTGAAGCACGCGCCACGTTCTCAGGGAATAATTATCACATTAGCTCAAACTTAATTACTCTCAGCGGACTACGTCTACGCTGTCTACAGCTGCTGTTATTCGCATACTAACATCATTAAACGCACTAATTAATAATTGTTATTAGTTTTGAAATAGCTACATGTATACGTAATATAATCTTACCTCATAGGTTCATTCGAGGCATTGCGAAAAATGATATTGATGAAGGAATAGAACCTATGCTAATATTCATATATATCAGATACACACACACACACACACACACACACACACAGAGAGAGAGAGAGAGAGAGAGAGAGATGTATAAAGAACCGGACATCGGCCGTAAAGCCTGATCGCTATCGCACCCGGCTTCAACTTCTGTGTGTGTAGCTTACTAAAAAAATTGTGGTCCAGAAGTTAGCACAAGTTAGTTCGCAGTACGCATATTGAAGTATAATATGTGACGCGTGGTGGGGAGGTACCGCATCTACTCGTCCCGTACCGGTCCCTAGCTCACATGGTGAGCGTCGTGCCTGAATTGAAAGACCTCACAATAATTCGTACGCGAAGAGGTATGAAAGATTTTCGCAATCGAGTTAACTTCGCCTCAAGAGGAGAAAAGGTGTGTAGTCCAAGCATCAGACCATAAAGCACTGGACAATGCCTCTATTAAATAGTCGCGTTCATCCAAGGGGATAAAAGGTCAGTTTTCTATATGTTCTCCTTTTGTAGCCAAAATGGCTTGACTGATTTTGACGTTTCGCATTAAAATCGCTGTTACTTTCCAAATACATTTCAGGTATACAGTTTCAGGTGTTTATTTTAGTTTTCTTTTACAAATATTGCTTGTATTTATTACAAGAGCGTTTTTGCTTACACTGTAATGTGTGAAGGATGCTTAGCCGCCCGCACCTCGACTCTAACATAAATACCACGCCTCGACTGTGCCGCGACGCCGCCGCGAACGCGCGTCGACTTACCAGTGAGCGACGCGCCTTAAGCTTACATATATTCACAGAAAATTGTAAGTATTACATAGTATAACTAGGTACAATTCTTTATAAACTGAATGTGTAGAGAAAAATATTAGGTGAGGTACGTATTTGTTTTTAAGAGAATCGTTATTGCGCGATCTTTTGCAAACAAATTACGAGTTTTTCACAGAACAGGAGAAAACTCTTTTCTATCCCTAAATATTATTCAAATTCGATAATTATTTTTTAAAATGGTTGGAACCATTAATGGCTATGCTTCTACGGTTCTTTTTTCAAAATTTACACTTTTAATTTTTATACTTTGGAACTATAAAGAAATGTAAAAAAAAGTAAAGTGTAGAGGCATAGTCATTTATGATTTTAATCAGACAAAAGAGAATCATTGATATCGGTAAATGATTAAGAGTAAAAACAGTTGTTTCCTATTTGTATGGTAGATCGTGCGACAACACTACTCTTAATTAACATTCAAACATAATTGATATAGGATTTTTGGGTATGTAGTAACTACCTACGTATTTAATTGTAAAGTATCAAATAAACATGTTGTGTGACGCAGTGTGTACGAGATGTATGCAAGTAATCCCTAGCGTACTGTTAGTTTGAAGTAAATTCCACTTATCTCGTATATTACATATCGAGCTCTCATTGGCTAAGGCTACGCCTAGCATTTTGCGAATTATTTGTGAATACACCTACGCGAGACCAATGTTGTGACAAAAACCTCCTAAAATTTATCGGATGAAAGTTGTTTGGTTAAATTTTCCTTTGACGGAAGACTACATCCTAAACACTCTTTTACGAAACATATTATGCGAGTAAAATCACAAGAAACTCGGTTCTATCCCCTCTGCGGGCAGGGGTGAAAGGTCACGTGCCCCCCGTCTGCCATGCCCCCCGCGTTTTTTTTAATTATTTTGCCGCGCGCTATTAAACCTAGATTTCTCCTAAAATATGTATGAAAACTATATATAAAATTAATATCACTGTAATCCTACTGAATAAAGCTAACTGATATCAAACGCATATGTATTTTAATTAAATAAAGTATCTAGGCTTATAATAATATTTTATTTAACATCAATTTCAACAGAGAAACATTTTTCAAGATGTAATGTTTTTTTTGTATGTTTCTTAAGCGATTACTTCGTCAATTATGAATCAATTTTGATTTATTTTTGTTTGTTGGGTCATACTTGGCGGTCCCATATAAATTTTATCAAAATCGGTTCAGTACTTTGGTTTTTATAATAAAATAACTGAAAAAATAATATGTCATACAAGTAAACGAATTACATATTTTGAATTAGGTTTTTCAGTTTTTAACCGACTTCCAAAAAGAAGGAGGTTCTCAATTCGACTGTATGTTTGTTCAGCGATATTTTTTTTGTTTGGTAGTTCATACTTTATAGGTGGTTCCATATATTTTTTATTAAAATTTGTTTCAGTAGGTACTTCAGTATAGGTACTTATAAGCTACATAAATAAGTAATCGTAGGAAACCAATTCATAATTGGCAGAGTAATCGCTGAACAAACATACAAAAAAAAAACATACAGTCGAATTGAGAACCTCCTTCTTTTTGAAAGTCGGTTAAAAATATTTAACGGTGTGGTGTGAGATCGTTGAGCTATGGTCGGTAGCTGGCCTGGGCCTCAAGGCTGCTATTTGAACATCACTCGCTCGTCACTCGCTGATACGATTCAATGACAATTTTCACGAATTGCTAGTCTACTACTATATAAATAGACTAACAATTTGTCAAATAGTCGTTGAATCGTATAAAGGAGCGGCGAACGAGTGATGTTCACTTAGCAGCCTTGAAGCCCTGGCTGGTGCTGATCTAGGTCTCGCCTGTAGCGACTCAATGAGCGATGACCAGTTTGCGATTATATAATTTTGCTTACTGATTTTATAGAAATTTTCATAACTCCTTTGTATACCGTTAGTTACGTTACTAGCCTTTTCGTTTGTCCTCGTAAACAATTCAATTAAGTAACATTGTTCCCTCAGGGCACCAGTCTCAGAACGAACCAACTACAATACAATTTATTTACCTTATTTAATTTTTAACTGGCTAATAAAATGTTATCAAACGAATTCAGCGCTCGTTCAACATTTTCCTAAAATATGGTCCTATTTTAATTGGTAGCCACTTTAATAGCCTTTGAGAGGAGTATTTTACTTAGTGTAAATTGTACTTAAGTGCTTTTAACGAAATTGTTACTGAGTTTTCTTAGTAATTGTAATAGGGTGAATCATTCGAATGATGGGTACGTCGGTAGTTTAGCATTTAGTTTAACTATAGAACTATAATATAGATATAATAATCTCTAATATAGAGATTCAATTATCGCTGGTTAATAAATCTGCTATGGTTAGCGTCAGCGTCAGTCAGCCAACGCTTATGATAAGATGATTAAGATTTCTGCGAGCCAGTTGGTAGAAAGTCAGGCTTTTGGAAACATTTGCGTTAAATTGTTTGTCAAAAGTTTATCTTTATTTTAAAATTAAAGTTACGTTTCTTACTACACTTCTTTATATCTTCTTCTTTACAAAATATTGCCCGTCAAAATTGTAAAAAGTTGATCACCTTTGTTTTTTGGCCTCTAGCGTTCTTGGTCATATGACCAAGAACGACGAAAAAAACGTTCTTGGTCATATGACCAAGAACGACGAAAAAAGAGGAAAAAAACGGGATCGACGCATATGCGTCGATCCCGTTTTTTCCTCTACTATTTTAGTTGATATATTTTGAATTCCGTGCTGCGTCATAGCTTGTTACAGTGCCTACCTACCTAATAGTTATACTATTCCTTACCGCGATACCGTTCCTTTGTTATTTTTAAACTCATTAATCTGCTTGTCTACTGATAAGAAGGGTGCTTTATTCCGTGCTTAGTTTTTTTAAATAAGTCTTTCTCTAAGAATTACTCACTTTTATTTTTTATAAGATGTGATCTATTACGAACGGGTTTGTTAACCGACTTTCAAAAAGAAGGAGGTTATCAATTCGGTCTGTATGTTTTTTTTTGTATGTTTGTTCACCGATTACTCAGCTAATTGTGTATTGATGTTGATGATTCTTTTTGTATTTGGTAGATCATACTTCAGAGATGGTCCCATATAAATTTTATCAAAATCAATGCAGTAGGTACTTTGGTTTTTGTAACAAAATATCTGGTAAAATATCATCCAAGCACCTGTAGAAGAGTGGACAGCAAAGTCGAGTATGTGCGTATATTGTGTATTTGAAGTCGGTTTTTTCAGTTTTTTAAACTATAATTATTATTTTTAATTTTCAAAGCTAGCGTGAGTAGTAAGTATTTTTTCTGGATCGATGTGCTTCAATCCTATTAATTATGTATCGTAATGTATGTAAAGTGTTTCTCATATTTTAATTCAGCTATCATTTATCGACTGCTCAAGAACTAAAGTAGGTAATGTTTTTGAGTGTAGATATGTAAATAATTTATTATTTTATTTATTTTATTTAATTACTCAAATGAACATTAATATACAATAAATACAGTAACACCAAAAACCTCGCCGAGGTTTGTCTTGACGTTACTCCTCGACACTTAATGAATATGTAAAGGAATCTGATATATGAAGTATCGATAGATTTTTCTTGACTTCAAAGAGAACCTAAAAAAATCGCACGCAAAAAGAAACTCCCTTCTCCATTTTTGTTTTCTGAGAACTATAATCTTGAAATTTTCCAGACTATAGTAAACAGATAAATATCTTCTAGATTTACATGTTCCAACAATACCAACAATTATTAGAAATGTTTCCATAAAAATTGCAATATAGAAATTTTGTAGTTTAGTAACAAACAACATTTATTTAGTTATTTTATAGGGAAAGTAGTGATTGAAGTTGGTTTTTTCAGTTTTTTTAATTTATAATTATTCTGATTTTAAGTAAACCATTAACTACTTGAAAACCTTTTCCATATAGAAAATACAAAATAATCATTCATTCAATCAAAAGATTTATAAACACTTAATGTTGCTCTACAAATCCAACTAACGCAGTTCATAAATAAGACCGTGTGGATTATGTAGGTACTGTCATTCTAAAAAAGGCAAGTAACTCAATTTTAGCAAATTTGGAACAGATAAAGATAACCAGGGGTTCTGTAGAAGTTATTTTAGAAAACTCACATTTGGCCCTTTCCTTTGCCCTTTGATTGTCAAAGGTCGGCGGCGCAATTCACTTTATATCCGACAAAGGAATAACATTATTTCTTCATTAGAAATAACGTTGCCTCGGCCTACTATAAAGTTACTCTATTAGAGATGAGAACATTAGCTACTCTGCTATAAATGGCCGGATAGCTGCTCCCACTTCTAAATGCACGACGCAGTTTTCCTAACCAGTCTATTGTTTTATTTTTAGCTGCTGTGATTGTTTGATGTCGGGCATTTGCATTTTACATCAATCATAATTTTATCTTCCTTTTGCGCATGATACAGATATGGCATTATCATAATGCAAAAAAACCGGACAAGTGCGAGTCAGACTCGCCCACCGAGGGTTCCGTACAAACTAAATAAAAGGGGGAAATCATATATTTTCCTTCATGAACCGAAAAATTTACATCGTAAAAATATTTAATACATTCCTTGCTCACCACTCGGATCCGAGTGGAGCGGGGCTATAGTAGCGGCGCCTCCCACTCGGATCCGAGCAAGCGTCCCGTTCATTTTGTAGTAGTCAGTAAACCGCCGGCGTTTGAGGCAGTCAACGTTGCTTTGCGCGGCCATCACTTTGTACTTAATCAAAATTCGCCTAAAAAGTTTTGGTTCCCAACTGAAGTGAAGTCTGCAGGGGGCGAAGAATGTGTTAAAAACCTGTTTTAGCTTATGCTAATGAGGCTCTTTCATATGATATCCCACATACGGTTAATTCACTTTAAAATTTGAGCCCTCATTCCTTGCATAGAGACACTATTTTTTTGTGAGTAAATTAAAAATGTCCAGTTTTCGGATTTTTTCCTATATATTGTTAGAGTACACTCTAACACAATGCTTCTTGCCAAATTTCAGAGTTCTAGGTCAACGGGAAGTATCCCATAGGTTTTGATTCCTCTGTGAGTGTCGAAATGTGTGTTTTTACGACATATTCACGATAACACTTTACGCGTTCCCGAGATAAAGGTCTTGATACCCGGATAGATGGACAGACAGACAGACGGACAGACGTACAACAAAGTGATCCTATAAGGGTTCCGTTTTTTTCTTTGAAAAAAAAATTGTTCCTTGAAAATTATCGAAGGAACATGTTTTCCGGCTCGATAAATAGCCGGATATTAAGTTCATTTCTAGTCGACTTCACTATTAGAACTTCAAAGGATTCTCATAAAATTAGCTTTCAGTAGCCTAACTCCTCTAAGATGAGATAACCTTTTAGTGCTCCAGTAAAAGTAGCGAATTTATAGTAATTAAGGTGGGCTTAAATGGAGCTCGTTTTTACCCTTCTCGACTTTCGAAAAATGTGCACGAAACTGGTTCGATGTGGTACGTTTTAGGGTATATCGAATTTTAGGTTATTAAATATTCGAGAACGTTCTAAACTTTGACAGGTCATATTTCACGCACGGTACGTTTTAGTGTGACGTCAGTAGTTTAGTGTCTTATGCGTTCCAATTTCAATGTTAGGGATGAACGTATGGGTACAACAAAACCATATACATACTACCTAACTATTATAGTATCATGCTGAGTGGGGGCCGGGTTGTGACAAAAAACTTTTTTGTTATGTTTATTCTATGTTTTTTTGACGAGATAACGTCTTGTAAATCGATGAACGCCGGCTGTACGCATGAAAAAGCATGACTTATTGTCACGTTCCGCCTGGGCCGAGCGTGCAAGCGAGAGCGTGGAACAAGCGATAGAGAGCCACGATCGGCCTAAGCGTTCGGCTTGTGACGCATCTATCATGATGTCATCACGTAAAATTATCGTCCGTAAACCGACTTTACAGGCAACCACTTTTTTCTTCTTGTTTTTATCAGATTAAAATCTATGTCTATAGAGGAATTACAAATACCTAACTAAACTAATACACAAAAAGCAAATAGATTACTCCAGCAGGGTTACGCTCAACTCTTACAGTGATGCAAAGTAGGCTCGCACCTATTTTTTTCTTGTTTTTAGTGACACAACAGTAAAGGTTGAAATATTACAATTAAAAGGATAATTTAAACGTTTGTCTCACACTCTTAATTATAGAATAAGTATCTATATTAAAAGAAAAACAAAATACCCGACCATAATACGCTGTTGAGAGTACGTTTATTGTGACAAAGTGTGCGTAAAATCACTGTAAAAGATTGTGCATGCGCATTATTTACAATAATTCTAGTAAAATCACTTATTTATTACGAAAAAGTTCGTTGGACAACAACAACGCCTTTTTTTTATTTTTGCGAGAGATGTACCTATATTAAAAAATGTAGCCTATGACATTCAGGGAGTGAAGACAAATCTAAACACATCTCGAACATCAAAATCGGTCAAACTGTTTAGGCTGTACTGTGAGTATATATCCACATACATCCATACATAAATATATTCACAAAAATATACATACACTCGAAAAATATAACCCTCCTTCTTCCGCAGACTGATAAAAAGCAGGATAAAGACGAGCGCGAGCCAAATTTGCATCGCTATAAAATAATCTAATTGCTCAAAACAACTAACTACCAGTTGGCAGCGTATCCAATAAAAATAAGCCTACAGCATTGCCGCCTTGAATAGGCACGCACCAGTATTAAAGTCACGCGTCGCGTTGATCAAGCGCTCAAATACATTTTTGACATTTTAGGACCTATGATTAATCTCAAGGAACTTGTAGTTCCTTGAGATTAATCATAGGTCCTATCTTGTGCTAGATATTGTCAGCTAAAACAATATTTAACTAACTACCATCGTATGGTATTTAGCTAGATATCGTTTCTTCCTTTAAGTTTGATTTATTCGCTAATAGCTCTGCGATTGACCACCACTAAGTTCCATTGTGATCTCTTGTGAACACGCTTACTTTGAAGGGAATAGGTTTATCCACTTACAATATACAGATAGATATTTATATAATAAAGCTATTTAGAAGTAAATTTGCAATCAGGATTGTACTCGGTCCATTTCAACAAAGAGAAATAAATGTTTTTTTTTTCGGGTTTTAGAACATAATAATAACCACAAAAACCACAAAACGATGTTGATTTTATGTATTTTGAGCCAGTCGATAAAAAGGATCGTAAAATTACAATTTGGAAACTCGTGTCTTATTCATCAAAATCAAACAGCAGTCTGTTGTGTAAAGGTTAAAAGGGTTCAGGGTCACAATCCAATGGGCCAAAAAGTCTAGTGACCCAAAAGGTCCAGAGGGCCAAAATGACAAGTCCCAAAATGTCCAGTGGACCAAAAAGCCTAGTGACCCAAAAGATCTAGTGGTGGCCCTCTGGACTTTGTGACTCTAAACGGTTAAAAGAATTAAAAGATTTAATTTGTTGAGATTGTGTTCCAAAAATCTCTAGAAATTTGTTGATTACATTATCCCTTACTTCTAACCTAACCTATTACTTTCGTTATAATCTTATACAACCAAAACGAAGGTGGATGGTGATGGTGGTGTAGAGGTTGCCTTCTAGATAACGAGACTGTAGAGCATGTGTTACTGCACTGTAGTGCTACAGAACAGGCTAGATCAAGATCGGGACTCCTGGAAAAATCTCAAAGTCAAAATCAACTCTGCAATGAAATACCTGACGCAACAGAGGTGGAACAATTATGCCAGAGACCCAAACCTGTGCTCCGTTATTTTAAGAAGCTTGGCTAGTTTGAGTAGACTACAGAATGCACCCCAAGTGGGACGTCAGTGCAGGTCTTAACACCTCCACTTGAAACTAGAATTAGAATTAGAACGAAGGTGAATAACAATTATTGCAGGAAACTACTACTGTATCCTCAATTTTGGTCATTGTTTTTACCTCTCTTAATCCGACAACCTTATTAAAGGTTTATTTAAGGCAGTTATCATTATTTTAAGCCCGGTATACTTAACAAGCTTCCCGGAACGTTTCATAATGCTCGTATTTGCGGATTTTACCCCAACCTGTTGGGCCAATCGGTCCGTAGACGTAGGTTTGTTACGAAATGCAAACAATTCCTGTATTTCCCGGTCTCGGCAACTGGCTTTGTTTCTTCAACGAAATGTTTTCTTTTCGTAGCAATAAGACAGCAGTTTTTATTTATTTTAATAACTGAAAAAGTGACTTTAAATAGCAGGTCACAAATATGGTACCTATTCTTAAAACAAAAGCTGTGCTTCTAAGATGTAATTAAAAAATACCTTGTAATTAAAAAAAAAACAAGTATTTTCACTGTTTTAACATTTTGCATAGGTACTTATACAATTCTGACTACAATACAATAAAAATACAAATTAAGTAACATGATGCTATGGCCTAGATTGTATCCTCTGAAGAGAACCCGTCAACGACTGGCATATAATAGGGAGTTGAATTTCGTACACAGGGAATTTCTAATGCGGTACTTTGTGATATAGGTTCAATTTTGTTAATAGCACGCATAAGCAAAACCTGTGTTTCAAAGAACTTCCACTCTCTCTAGTTTCTCTGCACCACTTCAATCAACCCCGATACAAAGTACTTTCGTAAGATAAGTTCTATCATTTATTTATACCTACTTTGGTGTATCAAAGATTAACTGCCAGAGTGGAGGAGAGATAGATGGGCCCGGACGGTCGCAATCTCACGGCTCAACTCATTTATATCGATACTCTAGGACCGAAAACGTTTCTCTACTTTACGGAATGGTTGAACGAAAAAGCGGCGGCAGTTTAGTTTTTATAGCTTTTTGATAGACTTTATATCTATCGGATCGGCTTACATGTTACGATAAAGGCAAATCAAATAGGCACTGCCGTGTAAGTGATAGTGTAACGTAAAATAAGTATCTTTAGAATTATATAACTACACATAATGACATTACGGACTTTGGTATCCCAATTCAAATATCCTACCGATTAGTAGTAATAATATAAAGTAATAATTACTATTACTAGTTACCTTAACTTAACTAGTTAGTCTTAACTTCCGAACTAATTAAATGTTATACAAGAACTTACTTAAAAACTTTTTAAGATAAACGGTTTTATTGAAAAAAAAAAGATAATGATGTAGGTAATGTGTTTACTGTATTTTACTAGAAAAGCCCTTTCATTTGATACCCATATTGTGGGGGTTGTGTTAAAATATGAAATCCACCATTTTGTGTCGGCGGCCGTCTTGAATTTACAATAATACAGAATATACTAAATTGTATTGTCATCAGTATTAAAGGTGTATACCAAATTTCAGATCGATCCGTCAACTGCAAGAGGGTAAAATTTCAATTACTAAATTTGACCCAAACAAACAAATAAACAAACAGGTCAAGCTAGAGAAAACCGTTTAAAAAACCAAAATAGGTAGCTCTGTCTGTAAAAATTTTTTTACAACTAAACGGCTGAACCCATTGTTAGGAAATTTGGTACAGATATTATATAGCTGAAAACCTGAAAACAGCCATGGGCTACATTTTATCATCATCGTCACCGTTTTAAATCAGAACGCGGGTAAAACCGCGGGGCTTATATAGTAACTCTGTCTGTCTGTTTACTTTTTCACGGCTAAATGGTTGAACCAATCGTTATCAAATTTTGCACAAAGATTTTTTAAGACCTGTGTAGATGGACATAGGCTATATTTAGCACAAATATTTTTTAAGACCTGTGGAGATGGACATAGGCTATATTTTGCACAAAGATTTTTTAAGACCTGGAGATGGACATAGGCTATATTTTGCACAAAGTTTTTTTAAGATCTGGATATGGACATGGGCTATATTTTGTCATCATTATCCCGTTTCATCACTACGTGAGAAGCCGCGGGAACCAACTAGTTATTTATAAATAACACTGAATAGCGGTTGATTATTTACGAAAGCCATTTTTAGATCTAAAAAATAGCCTTCCTGTTAATCCGAGGTATTCTTATCTTATCAAGTAGATGTTGCGTAAGCTTGAAAATAAAAACTGAAATAGATACTCAAAAGGCAATAGCGTTAGATCTTTTCGTTTGGATATGTTAGCAAGGGATTAAGACTCAACGCGCACATCTATCTCTCTCGCACAACGTTTTTAAACATATAAAATCATTAGTTAGGGATATTAGAAAATCCCACAGAACACTAGAAAACGACATCACAAATTTTCGACAAATATTTCATTTTGATCCAACTAAATTACAATACAAATGTTTTTTACAAATCTAATTAATGCAAAAAATATTTTTATGTATAGTAATTAACTTGGATCAAAATGATGTTTTGTCCAAAACTTGTGATGTTGCTTTCTAGTGTTGTGTGGTATCTTCGTTTTATTTTTATGTTCTAGGTATATGCTAGCTTCAGTGATAAATGAATGAAATATGGCACTAACATTAAAATGGATTCGAACTTAGCAAGTACGCTTATATACCTCCTTCATTTGTATTCTTACAAACGATCTGAACTGTTGACACGACCTTCCGAGCTCAAGATTCCGGAAAAGCCCCATAGTTACCTACGTGATCAGTGAATATAAAAATACTCCGTGACGGAGGGTATATAACGAGATTTACGGATCACCAGGGATATAGACAAAGGGCAGAATTTGCCCTTAGATTCGCTTCGTTGATCCACGAGGTTATCCGATGACTGATCCAGTAGCGAAGTGCTGATAGGGCCTTGTTTCAGTATCTATGAAGTTTTAGAAATAGGGACATAAAACGAAGTGAATGGTAATAAGATAAGGTTGAGCGTCTTCGTTTGTGATCTAAAAGGTATTGCTTTACGAATATATTGGGATGCTATATTTATGGATGGGATATTTATTTCTAAAATTACCTTATACTGGATTCCACGCACTGCACTGGCTAATTGAAAATCACCACCTCGATTGAAATTTGGACATTTTGAGATTTCAATAGCTTCCTTCACCAGCCTAGGTCATTATTCAAGCATTAAAATTTGTCCCAAGTTTCAAGGATAGCGTCAGTCTTAATCATAGTCAACGTCATGATCAGGTTCCTGATCCTTGATACCTGGTCACTGATCAGGTCATCAAGGGGGGTGACTATACTGAAATTTTGTCGACAACATGAAATAACACTATTTATATATATTTTTTTACATTATAGGTTGTTATCGAAGACTATATCGAATTAGAATCATCATCATTGCATTAATAGCCAAAAATACAATTTTGGACAAGGTGGAATTTAGGTGAAGAATATCTAATGTGAACGATGTAAGCATTAAAAAAGTTCCTACTTGTTTTTTGTGTGTATTCCTTTAACTTTTCGTATCAGTGAACCCATCGAAACTTGATCCAAAACGAGTGTTTATATCAGTTGAGTTGTTTAGGGACAACCGACAAAGATCTAGGGACCTTAACGACGCCATCCAACAACTTTACGGCTTCAGTTTGAAGTGTTTCAGATATATTTGTTCCGATGCTGATCCTGAAATAAATGAGCTCTATGGGACCTATAAGTTTGTAACTTTTGTTTCTGGATTTGACTTTGTGAAAGCCTAAATGCTCAGTTTCCCGTATGTCGTATAATACCTATGTTTTTTTGTTCTTTCGCATGTTTTATATTGTATTTAAATAAGAATGCTGGGTTAGCATCTTTCGCTCTTAATTTACTAATTACTAGTTTTTTAGCTCAGTAGTTTGTATTGTAAGAAAACCAAGTTTATACATATGACATGCCTATTCTAAATTATGCCTCACAACCTAACCTCAGGTGCTTGGACTTCTAACGCAGAAATCCTGTCTAAGTACCCAAAGGATTTCTAACACGGAAATCCTGTCTAAGCATGCAAGGTATTTTTAACGCGGAAATCCTGTCCAAGCACGGCGGATCAATTAATAAGTCAGGTTGTTAGGTTTTTCGTGACAACGTTTTTTCTTTTCATAGTCACTTTTCATTTCCAAAAGCTGCACGTTCTCTAATAATATATAGTTGTATAAAACTGTGTAAGTGTACAAGACATGTAAATTTAGATTTATCAATAAATTACTTTGACTTTAACCTTGTGCTTTACTTTGATGTTTTTGTGGAACTTCTTAATTTTTTAAGAGTTTTGAATGATATAATCGGTAGTACTTAGTCGTAGTACTTTTGACTTCTGACCAACCTGCTCAGTCAAAACTGCTTTTGCCCGCTTTATAATACAAAAGTGATTTAGACTGATTAATAGTTTTGATTGCAAATATATTTAGATTTAAAAACAATTTGACGACCAGCATAATTTGATCCTGTATCCGCTGGATCAACGCTCTAAGAGTTATAAGGTCGTCCAGTAGTCAATTAAACCACGGACAATTATTAAAGTATGCAGTATTAATATTATCGAAACCATAATTATTTATCTAAAATACATATTCTATTTATTTCTCTACCATCACTTAGTTTTGGGGCATTAAAATAAAAAAAAAACGCATTAGAAATTGAACGTGTAATACATTTATATTATAAAGAGATAAAATTTTCACATTTTGTAAATATTAGACATTCCACCGCGGCCCGACATACGTCGAATACGTTCAGACATACAGTATAAACATTTACTTACTTATATCTATTTACTACATTAGCTTAGCTAAGTTCACATAAGTCATTTTAAAATTTAACATCAATAAAGTAATGCGATTTATCTAAAAATCAACAATGTACACAATGACTTAGCCAATTTTCTAAATTTATAAAGTGACAAAACAAATACAAATAATGTTGGTACGCCATTCTGTTGAAAATTAGTTATATCTTTATTTATACAAAATAAATAGGCATTTATCAACAACAGACAATTGACTTTACTAAATATGACGAAATAAGAATTGACATGGATATTCATAGGGTAGGTATTGTGGCAATTATTTGAATTATATTTATGGCAATTGACGCTGAAATAATTAATCCACACTTTGATGTATAGCATTACCTACAAAATTTTACTATTAGAATACAAAATCTAACTTACAATAAGACTTAAGAGTATATAAAGAGTGTATAGCGTAAGGAAGACATCGATAGCCTGCATGAATTACATCATCATTATATAGAAATACAGTAAAATGATATCCGACTTTAAATATTTCACGATCACAGGAGTGAATGGGAAAGATCAGTGGGTTTCGCTATAAAAATACGGTCGAAAACGTAAAGGGATCGAGCCATTTGCTTGAATTAAATTTAATGACCTTAATTCATTTTTGGATCCATTTTGTGACCGCGCGGTTGAATAATTACAGATTTCCCTAATTGGACCGTCTGCTGCCGAACCGGGATGGGAAACAATCGTTAAAATACCAGTATAATCCTGTTACATTCTCAAATAAATGTAAGTTTATTGTGCTTCAATTGTATTAAATTTTCTGCTTATTGTTAACGGGACTGTTTGGAATAGAAATTCATAAAACCCACTGTGCCTTATACACTCCTGTGATAAAACACCGCTCTACAAAGTTATGTACTATTTACACGCCGATCCGCGAGCCGTAAAAAGAAAGGAGATGTGCGAATAAGCCACTAAACTCGCATATTGCGAATAAGCTATGTTTATTGCGCTTCTTCTATTGAGAATATAAAGTAGTTCGAGTACGTTCGTAGATGTACGATCACAGGGCTGCTACCGTCTCCAACACACATTTGCATTTCACTTACGGAACAAGAGCTATTGAACTCATGCTACCTTCTAAAAAAGAATAGTAAAGTAAAGTAAAGTAAAGTAAAGTTTATTTCCTCGTAACGATATTACACAATCTTTTTGCAGTGGGCCCCAAACTCGGCAAAGCCGGTATCTTGGGAGCCCTGTGGCAGAAGTACCTAATGACTAATTCTTACGCGCTGGAGATATTAAAAACCTGTCTATGCATTACAATAATTATGGAATTAAAAGAGACGGCAAATTAATCATAAAACTAAACAATATTAATACAAAAAGAGTAAATACAATTATTGAAATTAAGTTTGGTGCTTTGAAGCAAGTAAGCTATAAGATAATGAGTTATATGTACGTCAAAGAGTAAAAAACTATCGAGTCTGACCAAGGATATTATAATGTTCTCTCATTATCAGAAAATAGGAATAGGAGAATTTAAAAATCGGGAACTGAAATTCTGAATTGTTAATATTGCAACTCGAATTTCTTTAAACTGTCAGCCAAAAATGCACATTGCTTATCAAAGACTTCTCTGAATTTATTACCTCCATGACAAAGACTGGTCTTGTCTTATTGCACCCAGAGGATACACGCGTCTTTCACCAGATCGTCGTTGTTGCTGCTACAATATTGAGTAATCTTTACGTTCTTCTATTTGAGAAATTACCATACGTCTAATTATTTGAAAACTACTAAATTTCCTTTTAAACATTCTAAAATATACTATTTTAAAAAGTTACCAATCGTAGCAATCGTCACCGAGCTGTAAAATATGTTGATTATATCTATTAACAGTTACCTTAATAGGACCGAGAACAATGGCATAGCTAAATTGAGAAGGAATAATATTAAGTAAGTAAGTAAGTTTGTATAGACTGAGTGACCAACCCTATTGTCAGAGTTATTTAGCCACCGAAAGGCCTCTGACTTGGCTTGACGATTGCTGAACAACCGGGACCTACAATTTAACGTGTCATTCGACCCACGGTAGCGCTCAGAAAGAAATTGGAATTTCTTTCTCACGGTCACCCATCCGAAGACTGACCGGTCCGTCCTTTGCTTAACTTTGGTGATCGTTCGGGAACACCTAGTCAAGCTACGCCACGAGAGCTACAAATAATATTGAAAAGATATAACATAATGAAGATTAGAAACGCTTATGATGTACTATATAAAGTAGTCAAAGAAGGAGTAAAGTTGTTCAAAAGTGGTGTAGAATATGAAAAGAAGACAGCCCTGGGTACATCGTATGCGAGAAGGCAATTTATAAGACGGTCGTTAGCAGACTCGCGGCTCGAGATCTCGACTCGAAGCAAACGCGTGCGGTTGCAATTTCTTTGACTGACGCTTCCTGTACTCCATTGAACGTTGCTATGAAATTGAAACTAGGATTTGTATTTAATGACCCAATATTGTAAATAACATCAAATACATCTTGAATAAATGAGCATATGGATAACCTACACTTTCCAGGATTTAAATTGTTTTAACTTCTCTTGATTTCATCATAGTTATTAATTGAATTTAATGTATTTTCCTTTCTTTTTAGGCGATTGATAGATCAGCTGTCCAATATACAATTGGAACCACATTACACAATCATCTGCGAGCGATGGCAATGGTATCCGGTATCAGTTTGTCATTTCAATTTGATCCCAATCTATTATCGTTGGAATTGGACCTATTTTCCGAATGCTACTGTAGCTAATGGATTTTGTTAAAATGTTTGGGTTGTTTGATACTTACTGATACAGATAATTAACTGCTTTACGACCAATTTGTCTGGACATTCATTCATATTATTTGCTAAAGTGCTTCAGTAACAATAATATAATATTTATAAAATGTAAAACCAATCTAAATGTAATGATAGACAATCTTTTCATCCGGTTATTTATTTTAAAATAATCCATTCATCCATTCAGACGTTTTCATCCTTCAAACTGATTGTTGCTGAATTGTTAATTTTGGTTGGTCTAAAAATGGAACAATGGATCCCAAGCGCATTTCTTTTCCCTCATGAGTAAATGAAATACCTTGCAACATGAATTTAAAATTTATTACAGAACTGCCAATTATGAATTTAACAGACTTTTTTGAAAGTGATTATATTTATTAATATATTTTGATTAAAATAAATCAATGTGTATGTGTACGTCTTATTGTATAGTATTTAGTGTCTCCTTATTTTCTTTTTCGTTTGTTGGACACTTTTTGTCTAATTTCTTTATATTTTAAATTTCGTTTCATCCCATGGTTGCTTATGCGCTTGATACCCTTTTTTTTTGAAAATACAAAATTGATTAGATAATGTTTGATTAAGATTCATAAAAAAAATCAACAATAACTTTGGCGGATCATTTACACCTACGAGTTTGGATCATAATATGGTATAAGTTTGGCGTCTAATCAGAAATATTTTGGTTCATCTTTATGTTATTATTATATGGTATTATCTTTAAGCTAAAGTGCTAAAGGCTAAATAGGCTTATTTATTTAGATATGTGGATTATTTTCCATTTCTATTATCCAAGAACATAAGATAAGACAAATAGTTTGATCGCTCTATAAGCGTTATAGGTGTATTTTTTCTCCGAAGCCATTTAAGATAATATAAATATAAAGTGGAATCAATATTGTAATGACAATATGTAACAAGTTACGCAACATTATTGGATACAGTTTTGCTTTCTATCACTTTTACAGATAATGTTTTTCTAATACATACTTATTTATTTTGAGTATAATAACATTTAATTTACCTAATTAGACAATGTGTTTTATTTACTTTCTATAATTTTCAATCAAATCAAATTATAAAAAATATATATCTCATACACCGTGCTCTTTATTTACCGAGCTCTAGAGGATGGCGTTACAACATCACAAAGAAATCTTTTGTAGTAGGTACGACTTTTGGGAATTCTAATCAGTCAAAAGAAAATATAATCAGATTTGAATATATGGTTTATATCTGCTTCAATATTTTGAAACGAAAATAGCTATGCAAGATTTCATATCGGACGACGTTATGAAAATGGACTTTTATAATTTTATTATAGTTTAAAAAACTGAAGCAACCGACTTCTCATCGATGCCATTGTCAGAACTGGACCACATTGAAATGGGACCACACGAGAAGCACCAGCTTTCAAATAATAAAAGAATCATCAAAATCGGTTCACCCAGTCGAAAGTTCTAAGGTAACAAACATAAAAAAATACAGTCGAATTAAGAACCTCCTCCTTTTTTTTAAATCGGTTGAAAATATTAAACATGATGCAATACATTTTATAAAATCAGTAGACCAATAAAAATTGTCAATGACATGTGAAGTGCTTAGCTCATTTCTTTTTCTTTTTTTTATTCTTAAATTTATTTTTCTGTAGTCGTAGTTTAAAAGTTCTTTGTTATGCTGTATGTGTGTATACTCCCCACAACCGCTTTATAATAAAGTGCACCGTGTATTATTATTTTTTCATAAAAAAACAAAGCGTACTTTATAATGTACTTATGACAGATTACTAGATAACACACTGCATAAGCTTTGATACTTAAATAATAAACGCACAAACTGAATAACATTTTTATGCGAAAATTTTTATTTAGACAATTTAGAAGTTTTAAATTAATTTGAGGTTTTATGGAAGCGTCTAATTTTAATAAAATTTAGATTAAGAAATTTATGAAATTTTCATAAAACTAAGATTAGTAAATTATTAAATAATAACTTTTTGTTGTGTCATATTTGAGAAATGTTTTATATTATATGCTAAGATTAGAATTTTGGTCAAGCGATTTGTTTCTTTGTCCTTAAAAAAACTCAATAACCTTTCTTTTAACACATATCATCGGGTCTAATTAATATGAAAATTAGACACTCCATTATTTCCTTCAGTTTAAAAAAATATCAAAATATTCGTTCCGTACCGCTCTATAAAATTATTGGAAATGAAAAAAGCCTCGGTCAGCTCACAATATTAAACTTACGATAATTACTCGCTCCTAATCACTTCTAGTCATGATATGTTTTTGTTACTCCTACAATTACAAACATACAAAATATGGTATGATTTTTTTGAAAAGCACAACATTGCATTCACAAGTTACAGAAACGAAAATCATAAATTAATAGTAGATATATATATATATATATATATATATGTATATATATATATATATATATAATCATTGCGTTTTTAGTTCATTTAAGAAATTGAAACTGAAAAAAAATGTACAAATATTATTTTATAGAATTTGGATCAATAGCTTGACTACAATTTAGATTTTCATTATTACACAATTATAGCTTTGTATGCTCACTATTATTGACAACTGCAATATACTAAACATTAAAATTTAAAATTAACTTATCCCCAGACGCAGCAGAATCGCAAATCTTGTATGAAGCTTGTCCACTCATGTACGAAATGAATTTAGTTCCCAGAAAAAGTCGCGGGACAAGTTAATTTGAATAAACTCTATTGTCTTCTCTACAATTCATACAAATATGCAAGCGCAGTGTCACATGGGATCATGCTCAACATGAATAAGCTAATAATTTCAGCTATTTTATTTTATTAGCATAGTTTTTATTAGCATAGTTGTTGCGTTCACTTCTATTTATTGTTATCGAAATCATAAAACTTTCGCTCAATAATACAAAGTTGTTATTTATATTGTTAGATGGCAAAAGCCTGTGGGGCTTGAAACAAACTTTGAACGAATAAATTTAAACTTACAATAAGTCAATATTGAGAAGACGTAAGCGTTTACTTATGATTGGTATTCGCTTTGCTTATAATTGTTTAAGTTTAGTGAACAAAATGTTGTAGCTATTAATAATCGATAAATTGAACAATATTACCAACTCAATAAAAACGTTGTTTAACTAACCCCAGACCCAGAAAGAGGGATTTTATTAGTTCGACGTGTGTATCTGATATATCTGGGTCTGTGGTCTGTGGTATGGTAGATCTCAAACAAATGGACAGATTTTGATCTAGTTTGATTTGTTTGAAAGAGGATTTTATTAGCTATGTTTCATCAAACTTGGTTCAGCCGTTTTTATTTGTCAGTGGTTTTGATTTTTATACATTTATACTTGTACATAGAGAAGAGTAAAAATCTTAAATGTCGCATTAAATTAATTATATGTAATAATAACATGCTGAAATCATGGTAATGATTGCGAATTTTGTTATACGTACCTCAAAAGCTTGCTTTAGCCGTATAGCATATAATATTCAATACATTTAATGGACTTAGGTATTTGGGTTTACTAGCATTGATAAGGATGACACAATAGGTTGTACAAATCTCTAATCTTCTAAGTCAGTCTCATGAATGCGCATACGTTATTATAATGATGCACCCACAGTATGCTTATATAACGTATTATAACAAATTTTTATGTTCATTTTAAATACGCAATGACACTAATTTTGAAGTCACACATTTTCAATTGCACAGGTAAAATCTTAAATAAAATAAATAAATTATTCAAACAAAGAAGGTTCTTTTCTTAATTTAATTATTTTAAGAATTTTAATTGCTTTAGTGGTGAGAAATTTCTCCGTTATTGTATTCCATTTATATAATAAACGTTTATTTCAGGTCATTACATACCCATAGTATCAATAATACATAACATATTATGAAATAAATAAATGTAGTCAAAAAATAAATAATCCTAATTATAACTATAATATAATAGCTTGTACTAGTATACAAATCACTTCCGGTTCTGGCTCTGGTGGACAGCAATCCAGGACCTATAAATCGGAGAGTACACATTGCTGGACAGGCACTGCAGTATGCTATTATTCGATCTTCTTATCCTGTCCCAAAAGGACGCAATACGAGATCGAATAACTGCAAAGAAATCAGGAACCCGTGCATCAGAGAACATGGCCGACGCGCTGCAAAATCTTGGTTTTTTCATAAGGATGCGAAATGCGTCATTATATTGCACCCTTATGGTGCCGTATGCTGATCTGGTGTACCTTATCCAAAGCTGGCATGTGTATAAACACATGCAATACGCTTTGAACAAGGTCACTTTGACTTCGTCAGAACATTTTGCGAATCTGCGCGCGAGCATGTTACATCTGATGGACAGACTCCTTCTCTCTCTCTCCATGTCCAGGTTGTCCGATAAGGTCTCAGTCAAGATGTGCCCCAGATACCTGAATTGTTTTACAACCTTTATCGGCGAATCCAACAAAAACACGTCTGGAACTGTCTCCGGACCCTTACCCGCACGAAATATCATAATTTCTGTTTTGGTTGCGTTATATATGAGCCCATGCTTGGCAGCAAAACGTTCGCAAACATCAACCAACTTCCGTAGCCCGTTAATCGAGGGGCTAAGAAGCACCATATCATCTGCATAACTCAGATTATTAACACACATATCTCCTATATGGCATCCGACTTTAGTGCTTCTTAGCTCCTCGATCAGATCATTAACATAAAAATTAAAAAGGTCCGGAGAAGTTAACCCCCCCTGGCGGACACCGCAGTCCAGTCTATACTCACTGGAGGTCGAGTCGCCCCATCTGACTACGTTGGTTTGGTTTCCGTACCAGTATTTAAATATATTTATGACTGCTTCCGGGACCCGAGTCGCAGAAAGTTTGTTCCAGAGAATATTATAATTCACCAAATCAAATGCGCGACTCAAGTCCAGGAAACAGGCATAGACAGATGTTTCTCGTGTCAAATAATAATTAACCGTGTATTTTAGACTAAAGATGGCCGAATCAGTTGATAATTCTGGACGGAAACCAAATATATATTTACATTATGCTTTAATTTTTTTTTTACTATTACGCAATATTTTGCAAAAAAATATTATCTGACGATATATAATTAAATGTGGGTACATCATAATATTGTTTAGAAAAGTAGCTTAGCCAAACTGAGGTTTTATTTGATTAATGTAGCAGAATCTGTGAAAATTTGTATAAAAATAATTCAAAAGCCACATTGTTGCTTTCCATCAGGTGAACTAATGGTCAAACGTAGACCTATTCTGTATAAAAAAAACTTTAAGCCGGAAAACTATTTCGAATGGACTTCAAATTTGAAATGCTATATTCTCAATTACACTTTTAAAAATTACTTGTCAAAATATGACACATTAGGACAAATTATTCATGTTGTTTTGTAATTAAAATTATAGCATTTTAAGAGACGTCAATTTTTTTGGCGTTTCAAATTTAATCACACTTACAATATTTGCTTTTAGATATTATTTTTTTGTTTAAATTTCATTCTCTCAAATAAATTCATGCAAATTATTTGAGTGAAAATTTGTTCAGATTGGCGCGTCAAAACTTTCAGACAATTTTAAAAAGTAACAAAAAACTTATTTGCTAAGTTTTCTTGTTTCTTTTCAAATGTAATTTTACTTTTACTTTACTAGTTTTTAAAAATTTACGTAGCTGTCAAACTTTGTCATCTAGCCCGTCGAATAAATAAGACTCCGTAAAAAAGCACTAGAAAAAGCTCTTAAAGTTTATAGACATCGCATTTAAACTGAAATATGTTGCAGAGAATATATTCTGACAGTTATAATGACTAAGTGACTTTGTTTTCACCTTTGTTTACACGAGAATGGAGGTTAAATATGTTACAATATCACCTTACTATGATATTTTATTCATAAGAATATTGGAATCGATTCGAGTACAAATTGACAACCTTTCAGACGTAACGACTTTTTGATGTCAGAAAGATTTGTAATACAACTTTGAGCTGTATCGATTTTTAGCTAAATTCTTATTTATTATACTATACACCGATCATTCGAATGCACTTTGTTCTAATATTTTAAGTAATTATTTTGGATACTTACAAAAATAAAACAATGATTAACATAAAGAGCAGATGCATAAGAGCAGATGTTATTATGAAAACTAACGTGGCGGTTACACATTTTTATGACGTCACGCGCGGCGCGAGCTTTAGCTCGCAGTACTAGACGAGCCATCCTTCGGGAGTGACGTCTGCGCTGCTCTTTTTGAAAAAGACTGCCGTATGCGGTTGAAACTATAGTCGGAGAGTTCGGCTGAAAAATAGACGTGGGTAACCCGTTTGTTCAAAATAAAAAGAGCAGATGTTTCATATAACAGGAGAAAACTGTTTTCTAAACGTAAATTTCAACCAACTTTTCAGTGATTGAAACGTATGACTAAAATGACGTCTTAGCTTTTTTCCTTGGAACATGACAGTAATAGTGGAATTAAATAAAGAAACAAACCTATATATATACTGTAGTAAATTCTGAAGGCACCACTAAACTAATTAAAGTACTTAAATTCATTAAATAAAAAAATATTACAAAATTATATAAGAGTTTCGTTATTTTTTTTAAATTAGGTATTTTAAACATTTTAATTAATTAAGGGGTGCCTTAAGTTTAGTTTCCTCCTTTTGTATGCGCGCTACACTATTTCTCGAAGTATCTCCAAGTAATTTTAGATAACTCAATAAAACCTTACTAAATTTGAAATCTTCGCAGTTTATAAAAAAATAATGCTGAAAATATGAACTCGAAATTCAGGCTTGGCCAAATCTTTCATACCCTTAACCTATACATAGAAAACTGCTACATCGATCATCGATTTATAAGCTAAAATGGCACACAAACACAACGAACAATATGAGAAGACGTCGCGACATCCATCTGGTAGAAGTATTTAACTCTGCACTCACGATTTTGACAGGCAGCTGCGTTGGGGCAGGCTCGAATCGAACGTTCACTGCAAAAAATAATACATTGTATTAATTGTATCACAGAAATATACGATAATAGCTAGGGGAATATATTTCATAATTTGGCATCTAAATACTTATTTAAAAGGCTTCGATCCTAATCAAAATGACTAATCAGTCATTGAATCAATCAATGATTTTGAAGTAGGTTAAAAACCGACTTCAAAATACGTTTCGTAAATTGTTCAAAATCGTTTACTTGGATGACATATTTTTCAGTTATTTTGTTATAAAAACCAAAATACTGAACCGAATTTGAAAAAAAAATGTATAGGACTACTTGGGAAGTAAATTTCAAACAAAAAAAATATTTTTTCAAATCGGTCGAAGTGTCTTTGAGTAATCGGGGAACATACATAAAAATGTATAGAAAAAGATTCCGACGAATTGAGAACCCTCTCCTTTTTAGAAGTCGGTTAAAAACATCAGAGAAGTGTCGAGACACGTTCACATAATAACGTAGATTTGTATGTACCTACGTGCTGAAAATCTAGAATGATAAAGGTAAATCGCTTCAGATATGATGAGGGATGGCAGACAATTTACGTATAAGGTTTCTAGAGGACTTACATTTACATTTAACTAGGGATTACACTGTTATGAATCTGAGTTGAAATTGAACCTGAGATTCATTGTTAGTAATATCATAAGTTATTATTACATATTTTTTTTTAATTAATTTAAGATACTCCTGAATTAGTACCACCTTAGTACCTTTACATATTTTTTTCTATCACATCCCAAGGTTGTCTGGAAGAGATCGCTTTTAGCGATAAGACCGCCTTTTGTGCCATTTTCTTATGTGTTTATTGTCTCATTACTTTATGTGGTGTCAATAAAGTGTTTATTGATTGATTGATAGGATTTTACTCATTTCCCGCTATTCAGATGTTGGTCCAAAAAAATGGAACTAGAAGTAAATACTCTGACCAACAATTGCTTATTATTCTCGTCAAGGTTTGTGGCGAAATGTAGACTGGGTGGAATTGGGACCTATTGGACTGGAAAAAAAAACAGAATGTCTGGTACATTCTGTTTTGTTCCTTTTCTTCCATTGCTTCTCTTCATGGGCATACTGTAAAAGTCAGTTAAGGAACTCGAGGGAAATTTTAAGTATGTACCTACTCGTAGGCAATGGGTTGACTCCCTGTTACTGCAGCCAACTTTTTCTTATCTCCTTCTTACCCTCAAATACTCTCTACTCCTAACTTATCATATAAAATATAATTATAGAATTAAAAAAAAAACGGAAAAAATCGACTTCAAAATACGCAATTCGTTTACTTGGATGTTATTTTTTTCAGTTATTTTACTACAAACACCAAAGTACTGGAACGATTTTGATAAAATTTATATGTGACCACCTCTGAGGCATTATTATCTACCAAATAAAAAAAGAATCATCAAAAACAATTCAGAATTGTTGGAGTACTCGCTGGACAAAAAATAAAAAAAACTCACTCTAATTGAGAACCTCCTTCTTTTAGGAAGTCGGTTAAAAAGTAAGAGAAAATAGGTGTGATTTAATTAATGTACGTATGATAAATCCTTACCAGTTACTGAATGATTCTGCACATCGGCGAACCCATCGTTGAGGTGAGCGTAGCTGGGGATGGTGCTGATGCAGCTGATCTCCACCGTCTGGTTGGGGGTGAGCTGCATGCTCGTCAGGGGGTAGCGGAGCGACGAGCTGCTCATCGACAGTGGCATGCCGTGGTGGTAGTGTTGCCGGGGGGCGTTGTTCACGGTGCCGTGGGGCTCCGTCAACTTCTCGTCCACCTGGTTTACAAAGTTTAGTAGTAGTAGTTAGTATCTATATTAAAAGAAAAATAAAATACCGGCTATAGAAAAACAGTTTTTGCAGTCACACTAGCGATTTCGTTACGCGTGAAACGCTGTTGAGTGTACGTTTTTTGTGTGAAAGTATGTGTAAAATCGCTGTAAAAGATTATAAATGCGCATTCTTGAAAATAATTCTAGTAAAATCACTTGTTTATTACGAAAAAGTTCGTTGGAGGTTACGAAAAAAACGCATACGGCATACACACATACACTCGGACAACATAACCCTTCTTCTTACGCAGTCGCAGTTGGGTAAAAATACAGTAGAATTAAGATTATAGTTCTTATTTTATTTGTAAAGTCTGTCGAAGATTACAAAAGAAATGGAATTTTTAGGATTCAAACTTTAGTTTCGCCATATCCGTCTGTCTATATCTGTTCGCGGCTTTTCTCAAAGACATTAGTACTAGAAAGCTGTCATTTGGCATGGATATGCAAATTAGCCACGCCGAGAAAGTAGTTGTTTTTTTTTAAAGTAATGTGGGTATGAATCTTTTTTTTTCATCTACCACATCATATATGCGGTATCGTCGGATAAGTGATCAAACACATTGGGATGTGCAAAAAATATTTTTTATTTTGTAATCCCTTTTTGCGAAATATTAAGCGTTAGTGATATTTTTTGTTCAAACAATATAAAACACCACCTTGTTTACAGCATTACCATTTGAAATAACACAAGCTTAGGAAAATTAAATAGATCTACGATATGTAGCCGCCAAAACTAGTTATACATTTTATACAAGCTTGTCGAGACACTAGTAAGAAAGGAGGTCAAACTAAAAGTGTTACATTTGATTGTTGTTTTAATGCAATATAGGATATTTTATTTCCAAAGTCCCATATGTTCCATTTTGATTTTATTTTTAAGGCATAGCTATTTTTAAGTGCATAGAGTTGTCAAAGCAAATTTCGCCCGTAAATTATGCGTTATTTCATACAACGATAAAAAATTGTATTCTTCCGTTTGCCTCTAAATATTTTCCGATTTCGATTATCCGACCTGTACGCTACACGCTTTGCTTTTTAGGGTTCCGTACCCAAAGGGTAAAAACGGGACCAAATTACTGAGACTCCGCCGTCTGTCACCAGGCTGTATCTCATGAACCGTGATAGTTAGACAGTTTAAATTTTCGCAGATGATGTACTTCTGGTGCCGCTATAACAATAAATACTAAAAAATAGAATAAAATAAATATTTAAGGGGGCTCCCACACAACAAACGTGATTTTTTTGCTCGTTTTTGCTCGATATTGATAACGGCAACTGGTAGACGCTTGAAATATTCACTGAATAGTGAGTTATATTATTCACTTTAAAAATAAAAAAGTATATTAAAATAATATTAATGTTTAAGGGGGGCTCCCATACAAAAAACGTGATTGTTTGCCGTTTTTATAGATAATAGTATAGAACCTTTCGTGCGCGAGTCCAACTCGCACTTGGCCGGTGTTATTTCAAAATTTTAACCCTTTTTTGTCTCGGAGCTACACCGAAATTTAAAAAAAATAAAGCGAACCGTTGACGCATAACCATTTATGATTCCAATTAGACAAAAATAATAAAGACGAATAAAAGTTTAGGAGTAGAAAAGTATACAGGAAAGGTGGGAATGGTATCCATCTTGGTTTTCTCATCTATCTACATTTACGCCCTTTACTTCACTCTAATTTTGAACAATCTCTGGAAAATCCATTAAAACCTACACAAAACTGTACTTACTCAAAGTAACCACGTTTCAAAGTATTTTCAGACAAATTTGACTAATGTCGAAAGGCTAATGGATACGAAAATAGGCTGCTACATAAAACAGACCTTGACTATAAAACCTATAGGTAATAAGTACTAGAAAAGACTTATTCAAAGGGGGTCACACACATTTGAATAGGTAAATAGATATTCAATGTAGGTCTCAGTATTAGGTCAGCCTACATTATTATGAATATTACCTTGTGCTATTAATATTAAAGTATTTTACAAAAAGCAATGAGCGATTGCTTTTAGGTAGCTGTGTTGAGATTTAGTGTTAGTATAGTTAATGATATTACTAACATAGTTTGTAATATTAGAAACGTACTAGTTAGAGGAGTTTAAATTATACAAAGATCTGTTGGTGTGATTCAGTGACAATATTTTGCCCAAACACAAACCACAGGGCGCAGATGGTTTATTTAAATACTTACGGCCTTAACGAAAAACGTTACTTAACTCTAAGCAATGCTTAATATATTTTGTCAACTTCTCGCTGACACTTAATGACACTTGCGGAAAGAAGACAGAGAATTTAAGACGTTGGTGTAAGTTAAGTAACGTTTTTCGGTAAGGCCCATAATGATCCCAAACTGAAACTTCATGACTTTAGAATATCTAGTTAACCAGTTAGCAATTATGCTTAAGTATGATTTTTTTTATTGGCAAGTGCCTTTATTAACTACAACAATACAATATACAAACTACACATACTTAATTAACTAAGCTACTACACAAAAAGTAAATCGATTACCTCAGACCGATAAAGGTCTAAAGACAATCCACTTTGATTGCTCAAACCCACTACCAGTTGCTTTGCCACGAAATTCTTGTTTAGAATTGAGAACCAAATGTTTCCAATTATGTTATTGGATGTTTCATGGGCGCAAAGTCTAAAACAAAGTCCTGAATTGACCGATAAATCACATACTAGCAATGTGATTGTGATTAAAACTCCATATCGCCGCGTTAAAACTTATTTGGATTGAGAAGTTAGGAGACATCCATTTTGCCATTTCGAATTATTTTGAAAATCAATTGTTTTAACGGTGCAAGTGGTCTAAAATAAGCAAAAGGCCAAATGGTCTTTTGCGTTCTTGGCCATTTGCGTCGATCCCGTTTAAACCTCATTGAGTTCGGACCTTTTTGAGTGCTAACGCTAAATTCTTGTCGATATAATATAGTTGCTTAGAAAAGATATTAAAGTGACATGTACAAATGGTTGTACCGCGCGTGACGTGCGCTAAAGATTGTGTTTCGTTTGTAAGGATCGAATAGAGCAAACATTGGCTACGTGACTCCTGCAAGGATATCCGGTCCGGTCCCTACAGATTGACGGGATAGATAATTATGAAATTCAAAGAAACTTTACCCTTTTGATGACTACTAAGTAGGCACATGTCTTCATAGGCAGCTTTTATAGAAATACAGCGTTTAGGGTCAGTAGTCCAAGAAAGCATGGTTATTGTGAACTTGTCATATTTTTCTTTTTAATTTTAGGCGATCGAAAAGAATAAAAAAAAAACATTTCTTTGTCGTTGCAATATTGCTCGTTTTAAATTTTTGCTGGGGACAGGGAGCAATCACGTCACTGCTTTGTTTTAACTGTGTTTCTGTGAACAAGAGCAAAATTTTGCTAAACTGAGAAAAATCTGTTAATCAAGGCTAACTTACTCTATTTTCCCTCGATTCAGTCAAAATTGTCTGTAAGACACAAATCTACTCACGTCTGTTTTGAGTCAAAATATTTGATTTTCGTTTCAACATGGGCGCTGTTCCTTTGAAATAGACCGCCGAATGCGGTTGAAACTATAGTTGGATATTTCGACTCAAAACAGACGTGAGTGATCCTTAGTTTTTACCCGACTACGGCGAAGCAAAAGGGTGGGCTATGTTTTTGACGTACGCGTAACAAAATAATATGTTCTGCAAAGTAGCATACGACCACGGTTATCCTCTGAATACCACTATGAATATGTATGAAATACAATAAAAAAATATTACTTGTACCTAAGTTGTTTATTTCACACACAGTACATGTCGAATAGTTTGTACATAACAATTTCAGATGAGAATATTTTCTTGTTTTATACTTTTTAGAGCGTAATATTTCAGTGGACGGGTTTAAGTTTTTGAACATTATTTTTTAAAATCTGTGAAAGCCACGTTAGTTTGCATAATAGGATACAAGTTCGTATAAATATACAAACTCAAATTTATCTGTAGCAGACAATAATTGAGTGTCTTCGGGAAGTTAAGGACACCCTAATAAATATAAGTAAGTATAAGTCTGTCAACCCGCACTTGGCCAGCGTGGCAGACTATGGCCTAACCCTTCTCCTCACAATGAGAAGATGGCCCGTTCTCAGCAGTGGGACAGTTTGTACAAACAGGGCTGATAAATAAAAAATATATATATATATATAAATCATCCTACGGAAGCGCATCCTAACTATGAACTGTTGCTTGCCTAAAACTATTTCCTACCTAATGCTGTGGCTTCATTAGCGGGCTACGGCGAATATTCGTATTAACGCGATGAGTGTGGCCGGGTAGATCGTTGCAACGCGTAGTATTCGGGCGAAGACGATGTATTATCGGGGCACTGTCGGTATACTGGCGCTCCACGCGACACGAATCTTAGTCCGCCTAATGTAGACAAGAACATCGCGTATGCCCGTACACGATGTTTTTAGCGCGCCAACGCGACACGGATCTTTGCCCGCTAATGTAGCCCGAGCATAAGACAATAACGTAGTCTGTGTCAAGTGTCAAGTTAGCACATTCTGATTTGCAGAAACTGTTGTCGATGGTTCCGAATTAGTTCCGATACATATTCATGCGTCTAACAAGCGGAGCTCGAATCGTAGCGACGAACAAATATACAGATCGGTTAATTAGACAATATCGCTCACGAATATACTTGCCTTATCATAGGGAGTGAAGTGAAACTATAGGAATGATTACGGGTTTTAATTTTAACAACTTAAAAGGAAACCCGCATGACGGCATTCTAATGACACAAAAAATATACTTACTTACTTAATTTTTTAAACTAATATATTTTCATTAAAGTGATTAATAGTGTAGTAAATTTTTTTTTGAGGTTTTAATGGAACAGATCGTATTAAATGCAATAGGGTTCTTTGGAATTATGATAGGTAATTAATAAACATAGATTCATAATAATCACCGATTTATAAACTAACTACGCGCAGCAGTACTTATGAAAAACGGTGGTGATGATGATCTTCACTCTTCAGTAAAGATAAAGATAAAGATAAAGATAATTTATTTGCATACAACACGAGAATTTTATACAACAAGTGCATAAAAGATGTTACACTAAATTTAGTCGCTTAAAATCATGTTGTGCCGATTAGGCGTACAAATGTCAGGTAGACAGCATCATGCACATGCGAAAAATTATAAAATAATAATAATTATTATTTGTTATTAGATTAATACACAAACCAAAAATATCTATAATATGACAAAGCAGAAGCAATAAAAGATACACATAATGTCAAATAAAATTAAAATTTGTCATTTAAAAAATCATTGATAGAATAATAACACTTCTGCAATAACAATGCCTTCAACTTTTTTCTAAATAAATTACTATTCTGGTCTCTTATTGACTTAGGAATCTTATTGTAGATTTTAGGACCCATACATACGATGCTATTTTGCATCAGTGCTGTCTTTCCTTCATGTACGCGCCGTTTGTCTTGGTCGCGCCTATTTCTTACAGTAGTATCAGATAGTGTGGGGAATCGCTCCCGGTTTGTTTTTACAAAAAGGGCCGTTTCTAAAATGTATAAACACGGAAGTGTAAGAATTTTATACTTTAAAAAATAGGGCTTACAACTATCTCTTTTTTTGAGTTTAAACATTGAACGAATACAGCGTTTCTGCCTTTTAAAAATAATAATTTTATTTGTTGAATTTCCCCAAAAAATAATCCCGTACCTCAAAATTGATTCAACTAACCCATAGTAGGCTTTAAGTAAAGATTCTATATTTAGAGTACGAGCTAGTTTGGCGATGGCATATGTTTGGCTACTTATTCTTTTCGAAAGGTGCTCTATTTGTGATTTCCAATTCAATTTTCGGTCAATATATAATCCAAGAAATTTTGAGCTTTCTACTTCATTTATAATGTTATTGTCATATGCTACATTAATATTACCTTTGTTTGTTTCTCTTTGTCTAAAATGCATTATATTTGTTTTATTTAGGTTAATTTTTAAGTTATTGTTGTCAAGCCAAGATATAACTGAGGTCAAAGATTTAACAATATCGTTTTCATAAGAGTCAAGTGTTTTACATGCTACGGTGATAGTGCTATCATCTGCAAATAATGTCATAGGTTGAGATGTAGCATTAGGCAAGTCATTTATGTATGCTATGAATGAAAGTGGTCCCAGGACACTACCTTGTGGAACTCCGTACGCCACTTTGCGTTCATACGATCTATATATTTCTTCTGCTTTCGTGATAAGATTGACTCGACTGATTTCCGTGATTTGTATTCTATCTGCTAGGTAAGACTTTATCAAATCTAAAACGTTACCACGTATTCCATACGCTTCTAATTTACTAGCTAAGATTCTGTGATCTACGTAATCGAACGCCTGCGTCATATCACAGAATATGGCGCACACCGGAGTGCTTTTATCCATACATATTAAGACGTTTTTAATGAAATCGTATATGGCCATATTAATACTTCTATTTTTTCTGAAACCCTTTTGTTCATTGCATAGAATATTATTTTTCTCTAAATAATCATTTAACTCATTATAAACATACTTCTCGAAAATTTTTGAAAATATCGATATAAGTGCAATGGGCCTATAGCATTCCATTTTCTCTCTATTGTCTTTTTTAAATAAAGGTTTAATAATGGTCGTTTTCAGAGAACTCGGAAATGTGCCTGTGGATATACACAAATTAATAATATAGCTTAGAGGGGTACATACATACTCACTTACTGATTTTATTATGAAAGTTGAGATTTCGTCATCACCAACACTTTTAGTGTTTTTAAGGTTTTGTATTATTTTGCTTATTTCTTGTGGCGTGCTTGGTGCCATGAACATAGAATCTTTGCTATGATTTATATTAGCTGTCACTTTATATCCTGACTCAGGGACCGGTTTTATTTTATCTATGAAAAAATTATTAAATGCGTTGGCTATAGCTATCGGATCCGTTATATCTTCATTATCTTGTTCAATTTTTGTTATGGCTTCTTTAGGTAAATTTAATTTGGTACTATTTATGATTTGCCATGCAGTTTTTGACTTGTTATGAGATGAATTTATCTTAAAGTTATTTTGTGCCCGTTTAGTTAGAACAATGATCTTTCTAAGACGTTTTGAGTAATTAAGGAAGATACTTTTATTAGTTTTTGTAGGATTCAGTCTATATTTCCAAAGTAAATTTCTTTTGTTTTTGCTACAAATTTTTATGCCACGTGATAACCACTTTATGGATTTATTAACTCTAATAATAACTGTTTTATATGGAAAGCACAAATTATAGTATAGTTTGAAGTTTGAAAAAAAGTAATCATATGCAAGATTTGCGTCAGAAAAGCTGTATAGTTCTTGGAATAAAACATTACTAAGACACATTTTAAATTTATTAATATTTTCAACAGAATAATCACGCTGCTTTTTCCTCCAGAATTTAAGTAGCGCGTTTTTATGGACTGGGAACTTCATTACTAAAGCACTGTGATCAGATAAATCTAATTCGTGCACTTCCGTATTACAAATCTTTTTACAGTTATATGCCATATTATCGATACATGTTTGGCTTGCAAAGCGAGTCGGTTGTTTCACCGCCAATTTAAAATTATGGTTTCCTAGAATTGATTCGAAGTCTGATGTCAAATTAGATGCTTTTAATATATTAATGTTAAAATCACCAGCAATGACGATTTGTTCATATTTTTTGTTACTCGTCATGCTCAATATTTTATCCAGTTTACATAAGAAAGTTTTTAAATTTGATGTTTTAGGTACTCTGTATAAACATATTATCAATAATTTATGTCTAATCAATTCTACGGCACAACACTCAAATACACTGGTCAGTGATTTTTTTTTAAATTCCGGAACCTCTCTCCATTCATGTCCATTCCTCACTAAGATACACGAACCACCTTTATTTGTACTGTCTCTGCAGAAAGATGCAGCTAGTGTATAATTAGGAACATAAACATGTTGCTCGAAACCAGCCATTATATTATGCTCCGTTATGCACAACACATCTGAAATAATACTCTTTTCTGCTAGTTGATCCAGGGCAATTACTAGTCTGTCTGTCTTGTTGATGAGACCCGCAATATTTTGATGTAGAATATGAAGGTAATTATTCACGAAAAAATGAGGATTTGTTTATATTATTATTGAGTGGTTCGATAACATCCTGATTATTATTATTTCCGTTGTTTTTTACTATTCCAGTGAAATAGTTTTTTAATGTCTTGAAATTTGTCTGCATACCAAGCTTGTTGATAGTAAGTAGGCTATGTTCGTTTCCAGGTCCACAGCTAACTCTCTGTAGGTACTACTGTTTCATAATTATCGTTTCAGCCGTTTAATCTTAATAAGGTAACTAACTTTGCTTTTATATAGTTTTTTTTAGTTATTTTTATCATCAATCTTTATACATTAGTTTAAATCAAAGTTGTACCAAAAAACCATTCGGTTTGTCGTGGTACAGATTCACCATGAATACTTATAAACAACATAAAAAAAGGAATTACCAAGGTACCTCATGACTCAATTCTATAACATATAAATATTTGAAATTTTAATAGGCAAGTTAACTAAAAACAAACTATACTTATGGTAAGAGAAAAATACAGTACAAACAGGGGCAAACTAAACAATAAGCTACCTGTAGTTTAAATATTGTAAATAATTTAGTTTTTACGATTGATATTATTTACTTCAAAATGAAGCTACACGTATTTAGAATGCACTGCTGCTCACTAATATTAACAAAACTATCACAATACAAAATAATCATTTACTTATACGAAGCACACTAATTCACACTATTATACCTTGTCTACTAGATTATAAAGAATAAAATACAATATATAAGTTAGATTATATATAGTTAAGATTAGGATGGCATTGGAACAAATATATTATGTAAAAAAAACTATTAAAGAAAACAAACAAAAACCTGCCAAGGGCGAGTCGGACTCGCGCACGAAAGGTTCCTTACCATTATCTATAAAAACGGCAAAAAAATCACGTTTGTTTTATGGGAGCCCGCTTAAATATTTATTTTATTCTGTTTTTTAGTATTTATTGTTATAGCGGCAACAGAAATACATCATCTGTAAAAAGTTCAACTGTCTGGTGACAGACAGACAGACAGCGGAATCTTAGTAATAGGGTCCCGTTTTACTCTTTGGTTACGGAACCCTAAAATACAACAAAAACTATCGACACGAAGAATGAATTATGTATTTCATAGTACCAATATTTTAATTTAATTAACAACTTTCTTAGTTGTCTTTTATGTAGCCACAAATCTTATTTTTACTGGACTATAGATTTTACTCGGAACTTCAAACGTGTTGGAAAAATATAATTTTTCTATTAAAGAACCGACTTCAAACTGCAACTTACTAAATCCTTCATGATTGTAAACTTTTTAAAGAGACCTCTCTTCACCCGCTCTTTTTTTCTTTTGTCAAGAATGCAATGACAAATGTTTTTGAATGTCAATTGCTCGTCTTCGAAGATTAGAAAATGTGCAGATGTTTATACGATAATTCTTAATATTTGACACTCTTGCAAAGAAAAACGTGTAGGTGGAACTCTGCAATTCTATAATCTGACGCACTAACTCAGGAATACAATGAAAATATTTTCATTTTAGAGAAGAGATTATTCAAAAAATAATAAAGCGATGTTTATAAAATAATTATGGGACCAACTTGGGAGCATTCTCTATACACCAATTCAAAAAACACAAAAATTGGTTTTCGAATGACGGAGTAATTCGTGTACATACATAAAAAAAATACGGTACGAATTTAACTTAAAATTGAAAATTACGATAACCTCTTCCTTCTTAGAAATCGGTTAAAAATATAAATAACAAAGCCATTTTTATCACACCTACTGTCCACTGAAAAAAAAAACTATAGCTACCCGAGAATGCCGTCTGTTCCATTAATAATTCCAATAATGATTGCAATCTATGTAAATAGGGCGAATTCTGTGATTGCAATCTACCGACAATAATCTATCGATAATAGTATTACAAATGGTTGCACCATAAGCCTCAGAGATGTAAATTTGAGGTGCGTTGCGTGCATTTTAAAATTCATAATTTATTTGTTTCTTGCAAAATAGATGTGATCTTGTGATAAAAATTACATTTAGCCCTCTATTTTCACTGTCAAAGTGTACAAGTATTAAATTTAAATATACATATAAAAAAATATAATGACTCAGTTCTTTTAATAAAAAATTACATGATCCTGAAAAAAAAATTTCTTTTTTCGATGTATTTACTACTAATAAAGGATGGTTTACATAAAGTGAAATTGTTACCTATAAAAGATGAATGCTGAAAACTAGCCTTGATGTACTGACCGAGCAAGCTAAGCATAGCTAATTATGACGTATGTAGTTATTATACGTGGGGAACTATTTGAAGATGACGTGTACCAACGGGTGCGCTCGAGATTTACTCTCCACAAAACCACTAGCTATACTATTGGCGTATTCTTTAGGTTTAGTTTCAGTTTTCGGCCCTGGTCTTGAATACAAAACTCTTCGCAAACAAGATTTCGTGTAACTATTCAGGGAATCAGAACTGCGAAGGGCAAGACCGCCTACGCACGCACAACTCTAGCACAAGTAAAAGAAGCAATCTTTCCACTTCCAATTTCACTCTCTCCACTTACGATCAAACACTACTATGAAGTTGGCATTAATCAGAATCACTAGTTAATACTAAATATACTTCGTAGTGAGATTCCTGGATCTAGCCTAATTCAAGTTTTGTGTAAAACTGGGTAGTTTTACACAACTAGTGGGTACTGGGTACTAACATTAAAACCCTACATATTTTTAAGATGTTACGTTACAACAAAACCGGAAAAGTCAGGGGTCAGACTCGGCCACCGAGGGTTCCGTACAAACTAGTAAGTAGGTAGGTATGATAATCGGCCAAGTGCGAGTCGGACTCGCGCACGAAGGGTTCCCTACTATCATCTATAATACTACAAAGTTTAGTTCTGTTTATAAAATAACGAGAAATCAACGAAATTCCAAGTAGTAAATTGCAAACTTATAGGTAGGTTTTCGATACACATCCGGGCAGCATGACTACGCTCGCGCAAATACGCGCGGCTATGGCTCGCTCCGTGATGTTACCTCCCCCGCTACCCGCGCGTTCGCGCCACCACCACACCGCGGCGCGGCGCTCGCACCGCGTTTAGATGCACGGATTATTTTCATTTTGTGAGTTTTTATGTATTAGATTAGGTATTTATTTTTATAGTATTTCTAAATATTTACTCACAAATATTCAAGTTTCTACCTATTAATTAAGATCGAGTAAAAATTGCTTAAAAATTACGTTTGTTGTATGGGAGCCCCCCTTTAATATTTACTTTATAGTTATTTAATTATTTATTTTGAAAGGTAATATACAAGTAAGTATTCTGTGAAAATTTGAAGCGTCTACCTGTTACCGTTTTTAATGTTGAGCAAAAAAATACGAAAAAAACACGTTTATTGTATGGGGACCCCCCTTAATATTTTATTTTTTAAATTTTTAGTATTTGTTGTTATAGCGGCAACGGAAATACATCATTTGTGAAAATTTCAGCTTTCTAGCTATCACGGTTTATGAGATACAGCCTGGAGACAGACAGACAGACAGACAGACAGACAGACAGACAGACAGACAGACAGACAGACAGACAGCGAAGTCTTAGTAATAGGGTCCCGTTTTTACCCTTTGGGTACGGAACCCTAATAAATAGTTCGGGAATCAAGTGTTGAAGTTTTTTTTCAAGATTTTTCTGAAATGCAGTTGCGATATAAATTACTAATAATAGGATATTATATGTGTCAGTTGGAGTTCTGGTTATAGTAGCAATACACACATAAATTATAAATCAGTTATTTTTACACTACTTTAAAAAAAGGTTCTGTACCCATATCTATGTATGTACTCGTAAATTTGGTAATTTGGATGGATACCTTGAATGAATATAGCTTTTCTAATCCAGAAATCCCGCGAACTGGGAACTAAGTTGTTAAAGCTTTAGGGCGAAGCTAGTCATTAGTCATAGTTCAACTAGGAAGTTCCTAAGAAGTAAGAAGGAAGGAAGAAGAGATCAATCGTCGAATCCAACCCGGCTGAGCAGCATTCAGGAAACTTTAAAGCGTTTTTTTGTCCATTATACCTTAGTGCATAAAGTCAAATAGATTGTTTGAAATACGACTTCTAGTTTCTGTGTAATGCGTGGACAAACAAACAAACATACATACACTTATGAAATCTGGCACATATGTTTAGAAGCTGGTATAGACTATTATATACAAAAAATTTGCAATTCTGACAATATTACAAATATACAGGTCGAATTGATAACCTCCTTTTTTTTAAGTCGGTTAGTTAATATTTTTAAAACAAGCTTTTACCTATAAAAGAAACTAAAAGCAAACAATTAATGTAAGAGACATATGTTATAGATACGTATATTACTTATATAATAGGTTCAGAATAATTTTTACTTAGCAACTCTTTTACCATTTGCTATAAATGTTTGTAGATGGGTAAGTTCTAGGGATGTGTACAAATAAAGATACATCCAAAATATAAAATAAGTACCTATACATTTTAAACATTTGAGGCACTGGAAGCGTATATACTTATGTTCCTGTATAGCTTATAGTGTTTTTTTTATAAAATAGGTGAAGCAAAAAAGCAGACGGTAAGCGATAACCGTCGCCTATGGACAACTGCAACATCACTGACATTACTGTTGCTTTGCTAACCCGGAAAGGTGCTTGTAGACACCCTTTTTAAAACGCTCTTTGTGTGTGTTTTTTTTTTTTATATATATAGAATAGCTCTACGTTTGACCGCCAGCACGCCTGATGGAAAGCGATACTGTGGCCGAAGATGAAGCACGTAGACACCTAGAAAAACCTTGTGTCTCTGAAAAACTTCTAAAATTAATAACGTAAAATCTGCAGCCCCAAAAACATAGGAAATAAAAGTCCGTCGAATGTCAATTTATCGCGTCACGAGTCTGGGCTCAACTAGTGACAGGCTAATGGAATAGCGTATCAGTTCGGACTTCGGCCCAATTACACCGTTCCCAGAACCGAATGAAGGGTTGGGGTGAAACTATACGTACCCCATACAATTGAACTGTGCAAACGTGATTGTAAAACACTCCCATTGTTTTAGGCTGTTAGAGCATGAAGGTGAAGACTTGAATTGAATATCATAGTTTAGTTTATGAGGATTGAACCCACTTATTCCATGCACTAGTGTCTATAAAAATGTATTTTAACTCAAAACTTTAACATTTGAGAGATCAGAAACAAAATGAAAAAAAAAACCTAATTTAATCATTTTATTAACATTTTTATTGTATCGAAATAAGTTTTTTTTTGTTAATTAAAATTATGGACAAATTACGTTGGACCTTCGGACTTGGATTGTGGGTTTTAGGTCTTACGATGGATGTTCGGACTTGGATTGTGGGTTTTAGGTATATCGATGAATAGCAGAACTTTTAATGACTTTTTGAAATATATCACACTTGTCTCTTTAGTTCTGCAAATCGCCTCTAGGTGGCATTGGTTGTATCGGCGTTACTGCGTTAGGTTATTTTCGTTACGGAATTTCTGGATTCGGTCTCCACGCTCAAGGCCCGCGATAGAAGCTATGCAATAGCTTAATAATAGTTATGAAAATGAAACCTAATGAACACTTACCTTGTTATTATTTATAAACCAAGTAAGATGTGGCTGGGGGTAGGCAGGGGCGCTCTGGCACGTCGCCTCTAGATGGTCGCTCGACGACAGCTTTTTGTGCTTTATTTTTATCTTGGGACGATGTTTCTGACGTACTGGAACGGAAACATACGCTTCAATTGATTGAATCGGTTAGTTTTATCCGATTCCTTAGTAAGCCACTGAGCTGATTTATAGATGATGGAGCTCTAAAACTACCTACTATAAAAATATGTGATAGATGTGGCGGTATCCGAAAACTTCTTGGATAGTTTTGGTTTATTTATTTATTCGAATGCCCAATAGGTGATGTTTTCGAGTGTTTGAACCCAGCGAGGGTTCATATACCATATTTGTACTATTTCACGATCGAAAGGCAACACCGCTTGGTATGAAATTTGGCTCAGAGATAGCTGAGGATCTGATGACGAATAAAGGCTACATTATTCACATTTATTTATTTAGATTCTTAATTTTTTTTTTTTTACAATACAAATATAAACATATAAAAAAAGAACATAAATATTGTAAAAAACCTAAAACTAGTGTGCCGCCGACAGCGGGGCAAGGCTCAAGCTGTCGACGGTAAGGGCTACAAACTGAGATATCTGACAATGCGCGCCGTGTCCAGGATGACTGCCTTTTATATCCAACCCTTAATCCAACTATCAAGCGAGAGCCTCTTGAGATGTTGGTCGAGGCTCTTCGCAATTAAACCGTTTACCGATACGACTATCGGAACAATGATCGTAGAATCAACATCCCACATGGCGGTTATCTCGTGAGCCAAGTCAAGGTACTTGCTGAGCTTGTCCTTCTCAAAGGCTACATTATTATTATCATCATCATCACTGTTTTTAGGGTTCCGTACTTCAAAAGAAAAAAACGGAACCCTTATAGGATCACTTTGTTGTCCGTCTGTCTGTCTGTCCGTCTGTCCGGGTGTCAAGACCTTTATCTCGGGAACGCGTAAAGGTATCGTGTTGGAATTAAAACCATATATGCAGATCCATAGTCTCTTGTTGTAGAAAGAAAAATCAAATTTCTCAGTTTTCATAAAATAAAGTTACAGCCGAATATGTCGTAAAAAATGTACATTTCGACACCCACAAGAGAATCAAAACCTATGGGGTACTTCCCGTTGACCTAGAACTATGAAATTTGGTAAGAAGCATTGTGTTAGAGTAAACATATAGGAAAAAATCCGAAAATTAGACATTTTTAATTTAATCACAAAAAATACGGTCTTCATGCAAGGAATGAGGATCCAAATTTTAAAGTTCTTTAACCGTATCATGTCGTGTATGTATCATACGAAAGAGCTTCAATAGCATAAGCTTAAACAGGGTTTTAAATATTCTGTACGATGTATATTTTTCGGTTTATGAAGGAAAATATACAAAAAAAATATGATTTCTTGTCCGGTTTTTTTTATTACTATCGTACAGCTAATGTTAATATCTATAAGTTTCTATTACACATCTAGTCTAGACAAGTTGACCGAATTTGATTTATGTTATGTTTTAAAATACGTTTTTACCTCTGCAGTGTCGCTATAATAATAATATAAAAAAACAAGCGCTGTTAAGAACCTATATAAATAGAGTTTATAATATCTCGCAAACCAATTTTCACATTGCAAAATATATTAAATGCGTTTACGCAACATACCTGCATTAAATGCATTAATGACAAATTTGAACAATCTGCTAGAGTAAACAACTTGAAACAGACAAAAACAGAAACCGCCAAGCAAAACACGCCAGAAGGTGGAAGTCAAAATAATTTGTCCCTTTGAGTCTTGATTTGTGTCCCTAATTTACTGGTTGGGAAACTACAAAGCTCGGAAATGTGGGTTTTGGAACTTTAGAAACGGGATTTTCCTGAATTCCCCAAGTTTGTGAAATTAAATCCTTTCTACGGAAGTCACATTGGAATGTAGAGCCATAAGGACGGATTCTATCGAGCCTACAATAATTTAAATTAAATGCTTAAAGTTTTGCTAAGATGAGCGTGTTAGAATGTATCTATCGTTGGAAATTCGATGGGAATATTAAACGAGAAATTTTAGCAGAAACTTAGAATACAAGTATATGTACTATATATTTATATACCTACGTAAAATTAGGAATATTATATTTATACGACCATACAAACATAAAAACTAACTACTTGTTATATTTGATTATGGCATTCATGTTTTGTCGATATTTTTTTTTTAACAAAAATGTGTTTTGTTTTTCGAAATTCATTTTGCTCTAAAACATTTTTTATGTTTATTCTAAGCTTTGTTTTTATAAACAACAATGTAGTATAATAATACTAAGATTATTTCAAAAGATACTATGTTACATAATTTTTTATATAACATATTAATATACTTACCGATAACATTAATTTCGTGTAATTTCGATACTTTAGAATAGAGCGGTGTTTCTAAGGCTATTTCGCAGGCGTACGGACCCGACGCGGCGAAATCCAGCCTGTCTAAGGTAATAGAAGTTGGCGATAGCTTTGATAACTGCAACAAATAAACAATACATGTTAATGTTTTCTATGGTTTTCGCGATGGGTAATAATTGTAATTAAACAAACTTGACAAACTTTAGCGACTTCTGCGTGCATAGGGAACGTTTTGTCTAAGTAATACGCGGTATTAATTTATATTTTAATAACATAAAAACCAGCTGTTACTTAGTCTCATCTGTGACCACGGACGCTTTTAAGTGTTCGGAATGTCAGGTCATAAAATTAGCACATTAATCACACTAATATTATAAAAGCGAAAGTTTGTGAGTGTGTTCGTATGTTTGTTACATACAAACACACTCACAAACTTTTTTTTTGACTTTTTTTTTCATCAAAATTTTTATGAAATTTGGTATGGAACTAGCTGACACCCTGGATTAACACATTGCCTACTTTTTATCCCGAAAAATAATATCTCATTTGATATAATTTCTGTAAAACTGCGGGCAATACAGCGGGGCGCAGCTGATAGAAAAGAGAATGCTCTTTTCTATGGCGCAGATAGTGTAAAATATAAGCGAAAAATCGGTTTACCTTTTTTTTCGTAGAAAATAGTTTTCTTCTATTTCCATAGAAATAGGTGATATAAGTCGCGTGACTACAACATGATACGAAACGCATACGGCAAATTCAAATTTCAAACAGTTTTTTTATCATTGTTATATGGGGGGGGGGGGGGGGGGGGTCAGCATTTCTCATAGCGTGGGGGGGGGGGAGAGTCTGCGGCCGGATGTTGACCAACCCCCCAACCCCCCTCCCCTGCCTACGGCCATGATTTGATCATAGTGTTTGCGAAGAAGTTTGAATGTAAATAATATTCTTAGATTATCGCAAAACTTGCAATCACTTAAAATAGTTACTAGAACAAACAATTTACAAAGTTCCAATAGCTACAAAGGCAAAAAACTGTATGAAATTTGAATTTCCCGCCATGTGTCTGCTGTTGGCCCTTAATGTACAACAAAAGCTGTTAAATAACTCGATGCCGTCCAGTCCAGACAGCTAGGTTAATTAAGCAAAGTTACGGGCCGTCAATGATTTTCAGCCAAGGCATTTGCTGCGGCCACCGACCGCCCGTCCTAATTAATCGAAGCGGCACAATGCACTTAGTCTAATGTGTTTTCAGTGCTTGAGATGTGTTTCCAATTTGTTATCAGATAGTAGGAATTTCTTAAAATAAATAACACAACATGACGACTTCATATTTGATTGTATTTAAATGTTTATGGTCAGTTCTGAAGGTGAATTCTGAACTGATTATAATAAAAAAAATAACAACGATTGTATAGGAACTTCATTCGTTTTTTGAATTTAGTTACATATTACAAACATTTTAATTAGTTAATTGGTGCCTTCAGAATAGATCTTAAATATTTTTTTAAGTATATATTATTTTATATTTTTAATTCAAATCTCGAATGAACAAACAATACATTTTATCAAGTAAAATATTTTTAACCCGACTTTGATATGCGATTTGTCGTAAATTCTTAGCTATATTTTTTTGTAATTTTACTAATTACGACTCTCCCAAAAATAAAAAATTCAGTTTTTCGTAACCAATGAAATTTTTCTTAATAAATACAAGTGATTTTACTAGATTTGCTTTAAACAATGTGCATTTATAACCTTTTACAGCGATTTTAAGCATACTTTCCCACACAAAACGTGCACTAAACAGCGTATCACACGTAACGAATCCAAAAGTTAAACTGCTAATACTGCTTTTCTGCAGTTTGGTATTTTATATCTTATAGGTATTATAGATACTTCTTCCTTCTACCTTCAACGGGATTTTTGGTAAAATGCTTATGTAGCCAATTATAAAAAGAAAATGTTTACTCGGTTGTAATAACTTAATTATATAAATTAAGATTTCATGAATACAAAACAATGAATTGGAATCAAAAGTGCGAAATTATTACCCATGAAAATGAGACTATGAACAATAGTAACATTTGAAATTCAAGTTGGTTTAGTGCAAAAGGTACCGGCTGCAGGAATTCTGCCTCAAATGGAATATTTATGGCCATTGCACAAAGTTATTTTCAATAAATGGCTGTGCCCACTGCCCATGTAGCAAGGAAAATTAAGACTACAGTCATGTAAAATTGGGTCTAGTGGGTCATAAATCTATTAAATTAATTTTCTAACCGCTTATTTCCTATGTAATTAGGAATTAGTTTTTTATGCCTATAATATGTTATGTTATGTTAGCATTTGGCTCGAATTTGTTTCATGTCCATGCGTTACTTATAACATATATTGACGTATAACATGTTGGTACCCAATAAATAAATATACTAGAAGAATATACTAGAATGTGGAAGTCCACAATGCGTGGACTTCCACATATAGCAATCAAAATATCTCTTGCTATTTCAACTATCAATCGCTCAGCTGCTGATACGATTTAGCGACTATTTTGACACATTCCTAGTCTACAAAATATATTTATACTAGCAATTTATCAAAATAGATGCTAAATCCACATTCCTGTTGCGTACTGCGCAAGAATGGAATTCTTTGCCACCATCTCTGTTTCCTGAGACCTACAATCTTGGAGTTGTCAAGGCTAGAGTGGATAGATATCTTCTAGATCGACGAGCTCCATCCTCGGCCACACCGTCGTTTAACATCAGGCGAGTTCGTGGTCAATCGTAGATCTATCTTGTATAAAAAAATATAAAAAAATCGTATCAGCGAGTGATGAACGAGTGATAGTTGACATAGCAGCCTCGAGGCCCTTGAGACCTCCTGGAGGCCTAAAAACGTTTCAATCCTATTTTCAGAATTGCGTAAATCGTATGAAAGCACACAACAATTGGCTGAAATATCTTGTAAGCGCCACCGGTAGCTGTATATTTGCGAACTGCGCATGTATTTTTTATTCATGTTGCGTAACCCATGTAACAAGATAGAGTGTGCTTGTGCACGAATAAAAATATGAACGGATTTGTGTGTTACTCTGCTACCAGTTGAGTGGTTTTGATTAATCATTCAGTTCTATCCACAAACCAAAGGACCGTTACAAAATTGAATTACACAAAAGAGCAAACATTTTTTAAAATATTTAAAGGGGGGGAAAAATTCGTGTGTCTATGTATTTATATCTTTATACATTTCGTTTCTAGGAGAAAAAAAGTTTGACAGATTTTGTAATTAGGCGTACATTGCAATATTTACAATGAACATTTCCCAGTTGAATTTTCGTTGCACCCGACTATGCAAATACAAATAATTTATTGGTAAAATGTCATTTACAGGTCAAATAGTAAAAAATATGCACAATTAAAGATACAATATTGGTAAGTACTCTATGTACCTACTTACTTATTTACATGTTTTAGTACCTACTTATAAATTGTCTTGAATAAATTGACATTGACATTGTAACACGCCTTGCTTTGAAGCAGTAATTTTAGTTTATTTTTAAAAATGCGTACTCAGCGATATCGATCCACATTCCTGTTGCGTACTGCACAAGAATGGAATTATTTGCCGCCATCTCTGTTTCCTGAGACCTGCAATCTTGGAATTTTCAAGGCTAGAGTGAATAGATATCTTCTAGATCGACGAGCTCCATCTTCGGCCACACCGTCGCTTAACATCAGGCGAGTTGGTGATCAATCGTAGATCTATCTTGTATAAAAAAAAAAAAAAAAATAAGGAGGAAGCAGTCTTCATGTTCATTCGACAACAACAGAGTTACATTTTAATATATAGTATTGATGTATAGTAATAGCAATTCTGACGCCCGACTGACGTAATATAACCCCAGGAACAGACTCAGTTATGTGATTTATCTATAATTTGTAAATGACATTTCCCATTGAACCGTTTGGTGTGCTGTGCTTGCGATATCTGGTGCTTGTGGAGACAAGAGTGGTTACGCCACACTAAAGCATATTTTAAAGATAAAATAAAACGTGTTTCCGCATGTAGAATTCAGATGCGGTCGTCCAAACAACGGGTTGGAGTTTACAGGACGATTTCCATGTCGTCATTATTAATACATTTGCATTGTCCCGCGCGCGCTCGTGCCGCTCCAAATTTAAATTTATGAATAGTTAACGGACAAACAAAGGTGGGATGTGATTTGTGTATCCGCATCTTGCTTTATGGGGTCCTAACTTTTAGCCTGGGCTTCTCCTGCGTGGCGTTGAGGAATAATTGAGCATCCTTGCATTATTTGCCATAGTAGCTGATGCGTTATACGTATTTATGAAAAGCATAAGGACGACCACCGTTGGTAACGACACTTTATTTATTGATAGTTTTTCACAACTCTTTTCCTTTTATAGACTATTTTTTTTAGCAACAAATCTCAGTCTTTTAACAGTTTCAAATGTAATAACCGATGAACTTCTAACAGGATTTTGTAGCTAAATAAAAAAAAAAGTAGGTAGTAAGCGAGTGTTATTTTGTTAACGTAAAAGAAAAAAATAAAAAACTTTGAATTTCAGCTATGATATTTCGTTATACATTATTACGCCAAATTTCTACTTGAGTATTATGAATTATTCCGTTACTATCTATAAAAGCTAAAGATTTCTAAGTTTAATTGCTTAAAAGTTCAAGAGTTGGCAATGTTTTTAAACTTTGGCTAGTAATTATGCAAACAAAAAAACTTTATTTTTATTATACAATACTTATTAATAATCAAGTTCCTTTATTGTAAAAGCATTAATCGTCACACTGAACAAATTAGATCAAGTCATCAACAACGTCATTTCATTAATAATATTAAAAAATTAAGTAAGCGCAGTTAAGCTTAGTCAGAAAGCCCGCCCCGAACTGTACCAGGCGCAAAAGTACCCATGACCCTAGCTGCGTTACCGCGTTGAATATCGATGGACAACTTTTGCACCAGTAGGAGCCGGAGCGGGGGTCACCACACTTTAGGTGGTGATACAAAATACTTATTTAAATATCATATTTTCTAAGTTTTTCGCGACTATTACCCATTGAAATGTAACAAATTTTAACAGATTTATCGCGTAAGTATATTTTACATAATTGTATGACCTGACGTTTCGAACACTGCAGCATCCGTAGTCACAGGTGAGACTAGATGACAGTTATGAAAATATTAATTTGTTATGAAAATATTTTGTTATGAAAATATTAATTACTACCGTCTACTATTTTTATGCAAAACGTTCCCTATGCACGCAAAAGTCGTTCACGGTGTCAAGGTATCACAGATCTGTGTCGAGGCTGAAATTTTATTAATTTGATGACCGAATCCCATGCAGGTGCCACTTGCCAACCATCTGATTTAAAAATCTTGTCTATTGTCTATTTATTTAACAATGATAAGACTGGCCTTGTGGCTGAGTTGGTAGTATGTCTGCTTACAGCTACAGTCTACAGCTTAGTACTGTAGATCGTGGGTTCGATCACCACCCAGGGCAAACATTTGTGTGATGAGTATGGTTGTTTATTCTGTGTCTGGGTGTTTCTATATATCATATGTATGTATTTACAACAAAAAAGTATGTATGTATTCTATCAGTCATCTAGTTCCATAGTACAAGCTTTGCTTAGTTTGGGCTAGATAGTGTTTCCCCACCCAGGGCAAACATTTGTGTGATGAGCATGGATGTTTATTCTGTGTCTGGGTGTTTCTCTACGTATATATCATATGTATGTATTTACAAAAAAAAGTATATATGTATTCTATCAGCCATCTAGTTCCATAGTACAAGCTTTGCTTAGATTGAGCTAGATGGTGTTGTGTGAAATGTCCACAAATATTTATTTAAACAGAATTTTCAAAATAAACCCATATGACATAAATATAGTTGAGTATAAATTGCAATTTCATAATTTTGACGCGAATTATTTAATTTCACTCTGTGACATCTTGGTTTCTTAATTTAAAGTAAAATATTGTATTTTATGTATTGACATTTGCATGCCTCATTGAGGTGAAACATAATTGGAAATGTTATATATCTTGTAAAATCTTATTTTGTACATATGTTTGGCAAATAAATGAAATCTGAATCTGAATCTTTATTTATTATTTATTTAATACGAATAAAAACTACAATAAAAATTGCTTGTTACGATTTAGGTAAAAAGACTTATGTTCTATTTGTATCGTCTCAAAAATGTTAACTTACATTAATATCAGCCCCTGTGAAGTTATAAAGCTCGTAAGGCGGGTCTCTGCCGCGGACAAACTTCATGATGCGCTGTCCGTTCTTGAAGAACACGACCTGCGGATCAAAACATTACCAAATATTTATCGAACTTATCAATAAATTAATTTAGACAAACTGAACGTTCAAAATTACGCATTTAAAGAGAGTGGTTATTACAATGAGGATAACTAAGATTGAAATGGGATCTTTCTTTTTTATTTTTTTAAATTTAATTTTTAACTCCATAGACACCGGGGTCCGTGACCTTTGTCAATTTTGCTGAATACATACATTGTTACGGGAAGACAAGATTTTTCTTTTTACCTTACCTAACTTATTACTATATTGTGAGTATACCATGAGTGACCAGAAAATGGGATCTTCAAATGATTTTGTGTACATAATAAGAATCGTGTGTGGGTCCAAATCTCTATATCTTATTAGATGGGCTTCTTCAGATCCGTCGTCATGTTGAATTGAATATTGGTAATTTTGCTGACGTAATTCAAAAGCAGAAAAATAACTTTTCGTTCTGCGTGATACTGTTTAAGGTGTACATGACGTGCACGTAACTTACACGTTACATGTCTGAAGATATGTACATTAAAAGAAAAACAAAATACCCGACTGCAGAAAGGCAGGTTTTGGAGTCTAACTTACGATTTCGTTACGCTTGATAAGCTGTTGTGTGTACGTTTTCGTGAGAAAGTATACGTAAAATCGCTGTAAAAAAATATAAATGAGCATTCTTTAGAATAGTTTTTTTTAATCACTTGTTTAATAAGAAATATTTCGCTGGAAGTTAAGAAAAAACGTTTATTTTTAATTTTTGCAAGGATTGTATTAATACTATTACAAAAAATATAGCCTATGACACTCTGGAAGCGAAGACGAATTTAATGACACAAAATTTATATCGATATATTTCGCCAAACAATTCGTCAAAAAACTATCTACAAGCAAATCAACATTTTTATTCTAATTCAATGTCAGCAAATAATCTCATTCGCCTTAACAAAGTCGCAGAAAGGCCTCAGGAAAATTCCCTTTTCCTGTATACCCTTTCGATGTAGAACATTGCAATATTCATTTTTCTCGGACGTAATACCATCGATAGTTTTTCCGATACCTCGCCGTCCAATCTTCCAACTAATTGGAGTGGGACTCGGTTCTTTCGCTTATTGATCTTAACTTTTGAGAAAAGCTTCTTTAGGCTTTTTTAGGCTATTGTATTGGGTGTATTTTTTATTAATGGATAATAGACGTTCGTTTGTTTAAGGTAAGATTGTAGAAGATAAGCAATTATTTTTCTACTTTTTCTATTCTTGTAAGTTACGAGAATAGGAACACGTGTGATCGGTGCATTTGCCATGTTTACGGTTGTGAAGGAAAATGTCAAATATTTATCTGTATCATAATTGAATTTTGTATGATACCATAAGTAATATAGGGAGATTTATTCGTAAATATATGTATATCCATATATGTTTTTTTGGAAAATTATCAGACAAAACTCGCGTCACATTTATTGCTGAAGATCAACTGGACGTAAAAAGTTATTCTTTATGTTGAGACAAGTTGTAAGATCGTAGATAGATTTTTTCCATGAAGGTTTATATTAGAATATATTTTTGATTTGATATAACTACAGCTGATAATATGAAAAATATTTTTTGACCTAAAAACTTTCCAAAGACCCCATGTATGTAATTCTCCATACAATAAGAGAAAGATGCATATTTTCTAGGCTTAGTATTTCTCGATTTCGATAATCCTTATTTATATGTTTATAATGATGGAGAGCTTAGCATGCCACTTTATTTCACGCACCTGGATCTACTAGTCCTTTAGTTGTTTATTACAAGTTGTGCCTACTAGAGAAAATATATCAGAGATAGGTTTTAGCGATAAGGTCGTTAGTTTATATAGTGAGCAAAATAAAATCTATAAGAATATCCATGTATATTGTGTTTATTATTTTAAGAGTGCAGAAGTGGTAGGTTTTAACACTTTTAAAATATTTAACATCGAAGCCGGCGTTAGCGGATTATATGCGGATTTTCAAACCGTCCGTTTGCAAATCGAAAGCACAGCTTAAGCTCTGGAATCCTAAATCACGAATAGCGCTGTCAATAGAGATTTTGTTCTGTGATTTATTTAAAAACAAATTTCCAAGATCGCTGGTAAAAACTCTTGACAGATACTTATACCATCTCCAAGAGAACTTCTTTTATTCTAGTGTACTCTTCATTTTCTGTATTCCATAATAATTTCTTCGAATTTTAACTGACTTCCAAAAAGTAGGAGATTCTCAATTCGTCGGAACCTTTTTTATGTATGTTCCCCGATTAATTGAAGACGCCTGAACCAATTTGGAATATTATTATTTTCTTTGAAAGGGTATAGATACTTCCTAGTTGGTCCCATAGAAATTTCATCAAAATCGGTTCATAGTTTGATTTTTAAAACAAAATTGCGTATGTTTAAGTTGGGTTTTCAGTTTTTTTAATATAATTATTCGTGATTTACCTACAAAATCAGGTACGTACGCCAGAGATGCATTATAGCCAGAAAATATCTATTCACTCTAAAACTTCAAGATTGTAATTTTTAAAGAACATACTCGTACAAAGCCGAGAGTTCCTTTCCTGGACATCAAGAATTTACATCGAAATCGTCGAGTACGGATAGGATGTTTGACATAAATTTATTTGTTACAGTTAAAACCACAGACATAAAAAATGTTTCGCTTAAATTCTTTGGTTACAAACTGGAGGTATTTTTTTAAATAGATAAAACTTTATAGGTACTCATAATAGGCTAGTTGCCGAAATTTGAAAACTTGGTTAATTATATACTTTAATATCTATTTTATCCCAAAAAACCTATATTAAAAGAAAAAGTAGTAATATAAGTAATAAGTAATTTTTACATTACGTATTTTGTATTTAAAAAAAAAACAATTTAGATTTCCCTTAAAAACGATGAATAGTGTCATGGCGTCTTGAATGACGTCACAGTTTGCAAAATCCATGCGAAATCAAACTGTTTACATCTGTGTCAAGTGTCAAAACATTACGGAGTAACCATAGTAACCTGCTCTGTTGTAGGGAAACGTCAACAACAAATTGCGTAGCGTGACGTAACACTTTCTGATTGGTGTTCGCTATCATGTGATTTAATGCCCATTTTTTACGAATTTATTTTCTAAAAATATTAATAATCTTTAACTTTTATGAGAAATAGACTGTTTTTTTGTTATCTACGTCTTTTCATTTATAATTAAAAACTATAAGCCAAGCAATTTGTTATTAGTGGAAACAAGCCTATTATATTAAGGTAAAAATAGTCTGAAAAGGTCGGGAATTTAAAATTCGAATACCACGCCCCAATAGCATATAAGTGTTGCTACGTATGTGCGGGAGGTAAATAATAACACCTCCTTTCACTTGTAAGACGTGTATTCCACTAGTGGTCCGGCGCGGCGCGGCGATCGCAGCGCCCGCGCCTTCCGTATATACCTATACATAGTCGTACATACATATGTACATATGACTAACAAGAAGTAACTAAATACGTACCACAAGAACAAGAACAATAAATCAAGTGAATCAAAGACACAGTTATTCAAATAGTTCACACATTCGTGCTACATAATGTAACTGCAAAGTTTACGCAAGATAGTTCCAGTGCAGGATATTAATTTTCTTGTTTGAGTTCGTAGGGATTACTAACCGGATGTCCTGTTTTATCGCGTTATGCTTGCGTTTAATTTCCTTTAGGCAAAGTTATATAACGCATGACCGGGTTTCGGGCAAAGTCAACAAGGCATATCAAATGAAATGGGATTTATGGGGAGTGTACTGTGTAGGGCCTACTTTATTAAATTTGGTCTTTGGATTAGCGTGGATTTTATTTTTTCTCTTTTGAGTTGAAGAATTTTTGTATGAGTTTTTAAAATGTTTATTTTCTCTGCTGACGGAAATATAAAAATTCTTGCCTCAAATCAAAACGGAGTGACGACGCATTTTGCTTTTACTTTTTGCTAATGTATAAATAAATATTGTATTAATGTTACATGTACCAAAATAAATATTTATTTAGGGTAGTTAGGGTATCCAGTTTGTTTTTTGTTTGAAAGAGGATTTTATCCAGAGTGTATTTAGCAATTTTATTAAAATCAGTTTAGCCGTTTTTATTTCTCGGGGATTTTTGAATTTTCTAAACCTTCTTTTATATCTAGGGATCGTACATAACAATTGAAGGGTTGTAATTATATTATAATCAATTCTAATGTAATTATAATCCCTCACACTCTCGCGTCGCTTAACGAGGGCTCTTTTGAGGGCCAATCCTGACTGTGATGTGTTCGGAGACGATAGGTCGGATTTAATGGCGGATTTTTTGACATATTGTGAGACCAATGAACGAATCTAGTCGTTTTTGTACATTTGGTATTGTATTTATTAAATTTTAATCTAATTGACTTGACATATTTTATAATTAATGTAATTGGCTATCTGCAGTTTTAATTATTATTAAATAAATAAAGGGTCCAAGTGCCAAAAAAAAAAACAATATTATTACAAAAATACGATCCATGTGCCAAGCCTAATAATATGCAAATGGAAAAAAATAAAAAATAAAATTGGCACTTAGACCATTTAGACTACAAATCCATAATCAACCCTTCAATTAGGTTTAGTATACCTACCTAAATAAATAGTTTAACGTTAGGGTAAAACTGGGATAGATGTCCCACTTTTTAAAATCACTTTATATATTTCAGTACAAAAAGCAAAATATTTTATTTGTGAAACTGGCAGGTAATTTAGTTTTTTTATCTACAAATTTATGAATAGTTAATAACATTATCTTTGATATTTCCAGAGTATTAGCGATTTTTGCGGACCTCTACATTTTGGGGCATCTATCCCATATATGGGATTACATTTAGGATAGATGAATTACCGAGAAACAGGGCATCTATCCCGCAAAAAAAATAATCGTACCTTGCCTTCCCATGCAATCGTAAATAAACATTGCGACACGGTAATCTTAGTGATAGGAAAATACCTCGATAGATAAATATATTCCTATTTTCGATTTATCCGCGAAACTATTGTTTTTACAATCGGGGCAACTATACCCCCGGGGTATCTATCACGGTTTTACCCTGGTAGGTATAAATAGTTTAACGTAAAAATCATGAAATTATAGTATAAATACGATAGTTATCAATATTGACAGTATTTCATAAGTAGGTTACGAGTATTGTATGCAGCTATATCACGTTACAAGTTGCCAACGCAATACAGTAAACAAGCCATCAGACGGTTCGTTAGCTTTCGTTATTAAATGCAGCTGATATTTACTCAGTTCATAGCGTCATGGTTCAACGACCTTCATAAGCGAATATGATTTATAGTTGTAGTTTTGAAGGATACCTGAAAGCCTTATGACGTGACTCTCGTTGTTACAGCGGAGAACTAGGCCGTTAAAATATATTAATTCTCTATTATTGTTCTAAATATAAAACATTAGGATCATAAATTAATGTAACAAAAAGATGCCTTATCACGAAAAGAGATCTTTTCCAGGAAACTTTGAAATGGTTATGGATTTGTAGTGCGTATGTGTTTGTGAAGTTAAACGGTTACGCGAAATTATTAAGATCTCTATTTCCTATATTTCTATATCATAGAAATGTAAGAAATAGAGATAATATTACAAGAGCGAAAGTAACTCTGTCTGTTTTACGGCTAAATGACTTTACTGAATTTTGACATTATGAGCCCCAAAAAATGGTAATAATTTTGCTAACTGTACAAAACCTGTTTAGCCTAGGCAACCCTGCACATTTAGAGACACCTTACTTACGTGCGTCATCCTAGATAGCTCACATCTTGTTACCCGATGAGGTGGATAAACATACGGCCCGCTTTTAGTCTATATGGAAGCCACTTTAAAAACGTTTTCACGTAAAAAAATCGAGGTCACTTGCTAGCGGATTTCAATATTCTATCCGATTCCCCACTATTTTACTGACTATTGCTTGCACAGAATCCAATAAAAATCTACATTATGATCGGATGCGATATGTAAATGTCACTGCAATTATATTGGCATTCATCGTAAGCTAGTGATAGTTGCGTCGACTGCGAGTTGTTTTCCAGGAATTTTTATTAAAATGTTTTTTAAGGTTCCATACCTCAATAGGAAAAAACGGAACCCTTATAGGATCACTTTGTTGTCCGTCTGTCCGTCCGTCTGTCCGGGTGTCAAGACCTTTATCTCGGGAACGCGTGAAGGTATCGAGTTGAAATTAAAACCATATACGCAGATCCATAGTATCTTGCTTGAGAAAAATTAAATTTCTGAGTTTTCGTAAAAAAAAGTTACAGCCGAATATGTCGTAAAAAACTCACATTTCGACACTCACAGAGGAATCAAAATCTATGGGGTACTTCCCGTTGACCTAGAACTCTGAAATTTGGCAAGAAGCATTGTGTTAGAGTACACATATAGGAAAAAATCCGAAAACTGGACATTTTTAATTTAATCACAAAAAAAGTGTGTCTCTATGCAAGGAATGAGGGCTGCCTCAAACGTTCGCTCGCTCGGATCCGAGTGGTGAGCAAGGAATATGTTAAATATTTTTACGATGTATATTTTTCGGTTTATGAAGGAAAATATAAAAAATATTTATGATTTCCTCCTTTTATTTAGTTTGTACGGAACCCTCGGTGGGCGAGTCTGACTCGCACTTGTCCGGTTTTTTTATACACGTCTAATCTTTACCAGAACCAAATTATACGGCATTTGACCTATTCAAAGAGCAGTAAGTCCATCAAAGTGCTGCGATAACATCATTGATGGTAACTCAGATAGGCGCATTTTAATTAATTTACTTGGAGGGCAGACAGAGCAGGGTTTTGCGTGACGCCAGCAACGATAGGTATGAAAATAGGCGGTTGGACAGGCGCCGACAACCAACCTGTGGCCTGCAAGATGAATTACGAAGCTCGCCTACCATGACAGCTTTAATTAATACTGCGTTAGAGGTTTTATTTAAAAGTAAACAATGATAAGCTTTTGATTTGAGTTGGTTATAGATTAATTTATAGCTGTAATTTCCCGAGCAAGCACGTACATTACATAAAATCACGCCTCTTTTCTCTTACGGTGTAGGCAGAGCATAAAAGACCATGAGGCCGTTTAAGGCCAAATTTGACCGTTAGTTAGAAGTTATATGAGAGGAAGAAGATATTAGAGGGTTAGAAGGTGTTACAGAGTTAGATTTAATTAATGTGGGCTGGCAGTAACAGGGGGTCAGCCCGTCGCCTTATACGCCAATTTCCTTCAAGTCACTTTACTGACTTTTATCCGTATGCTCAGGAAGAGAAGCAGCTTGTAATTCTGTTTTTTCTTTTTCTCTCGGTCCAGCATAGATAGCAGCAGCTATTTGGCACATAGGATGGTAATATTTTACGTATAAGTAGATTTTGTATATTTATATCTTATTAACTCTGTTTGTATATAAAATGTCACGCTGGTTGGCTCGGACCATCTTTTCATGCTAATAGTTTTATGCTTGTGTTTGGAAAGAAATAGTTGCATGCTTAGTGTTTGGAAAGAAAAGTAATGTGTAAGTGAGGCGCTGCTGTTCTTATTTCATTATTTTGTTCGACTAAGGTAAGGTTCTAGTGCGAGGCGCGTCACATACCGGGAGTGACGTTTGCGCTGTTCCTTTGAAAAAGACCGCTAGATGCGGTTAAAAATATAGTTGGATTTTTCGACTCAAAATAGAAATGACCTGTACTTACTTACTTACCTGTACCTGTACTTTTTACCTAAAATAGGTTGATTTCTCTGTATACTGTCTGTACTGTCGTAATATATCTAGGATCTACCGTTATTTAGTTTATTTTTATTCGAAAATAGGCTTGCGCTTGACCGTCAACTCACCTGGTGTAAAGCGACAGTTACGGTCTATGATGGAGCGCACTTGCCTAGAAGAAATCTATTCGAAAAGACCCATTCAGGATGCGCATTCCACATTTTGGCGGTATGCACAATGAAAGTGAAGCCAAAGCATTTCGTACATGTTTTCGACTTATTTGTCTAAACAAATTATATCATACTTGTCTTGTCTGTACTGTTTTCTGCCCATAAACATTTACTATATTTCGATAATTATTTTTTATGACCGAATTCATAAATGTCTATGATAGTACGCTTTGCTTATTTCAAATTTCATTACAGCTACGAATTTAAAATAATATAAACAAAACTTAGAAAAAACGAAAACCAATAATGGCTCCAACCATAGAAAAAAAAAACGAAATAAGATAGTATAATAGAGGTAGAAAACAGTTTACTCCTGTGGAACAAGTATAAGTTTAAAAAACTCAAAACCCCAAAAAAAAACGGCTGAACCGATTTTGATGAAACATACCTAAGGACACTCTAGGTGAAATCCTCTTTCAAACAAAAAAAAAAAACTAGATCAAAATCGGCCCAAACGCTTGCGTGCTACGATACCACAGATAAATAGATACACAGATATACCTACAGTTAAACACGTCAAACTCCCCCTTCAAACACCCCTTTTTTGGGTTACAGGTTAAAAACGAGTAGGTACTACCGAAGATTTCCACGACAACTATGCTCCTAAAAGTACCTATCAATAATTCTGTTTGATTCATAAAATGGTGCTGATATTACCATCTTTATATATACTTCTAATAAATACATTTGAACAGAAAATTCATCACTTGTATGGCTGAAAATAAAATTATTACCACTGAATAATATATAAGACTTCTAGGGAAACGGTAAAGTTTAATATTTTGAACGATTCGTGGAAAGGTTCTTCGATGTAAAATAAGCTGTATTTCTAGGTATTATTTATTCTTTATTCTTAATTCTTTATTCAATAACATACACGACAGAATGCAATAGGGGAAAGTACACAATTCAAATACATATTAATAAGCTGTATCGCATCCTAAAATTATGTATGCCTAGCTAGATAAGGTAAAGTAGGTTAGTACATTTAAAGTTAATTAAAAGGGAAATTTTAAACCATTAGACTTGAATGTTAAACTAATACTAAAATGTCAATCTAACATTATTGACAAACAAAATATAATAACAAATCCTGTTACACATTCATTAAAGTGAGAGCTACAAATTATGTTTCTTAATTAAATTAACAAATTATGTTTCTTAATTTAATTTGTTATGATTCATCTAACAACTAGCAATAGATTAAATTTTTATAAGGTGTGTAAAAGGCAAAGAAGTACATATACATCGCTGGTATAAAGGTCTAAGCTTTTATCTCGGAAAACAGCGCCTGTAGTTAAAGTAGGAGCGAACAAGACAAACATAAGGCGTGACGTCGCACCGTTGTAGATTAGGAAAGGAAGATTTGAAACTTTAAAGTATCATAACTAGATAGATAGGTGATATTTTAATGCCGGATCATTCAAATCTAGATTATAGCTATCATAACTGTATTAAAACTTCCATGAGTATTCATTTATATTATTTCATCATCATCATCTCAGCCATAAGAAGTCCACTGCTGGTCATAGGCCTCCCCCATGGATTTCCAAAATGACCGCTTGGAAGCGGCTTGCATCCAGCGTAATCCCGCCACTTGTATGAGGTCACCTGTCCATCTCGTGGCTACGCTGCGCTGCGCTTGCCGGTATGTGGTCTCCACTCGAGAACCTTTCGGCCCCATTGGCCATCAGTTCTACGTGCTATGTGCCCTGCCTGCCTACTGCCACTTCTACTTGCTAATCCGCTGTGCAATATATTATTCGATTAACCGAAAAAAAATAACGGAAGACATCGCTTTTTTGACCGATAAATATCGTGATTTTTTTCCGGTTAAACAAATAATATATCGCTATAATTTTGTTATCTATTTCTCGAAGACTTTTTTATGCAAATACCTATGACTTTTTTTATTACCAATGTAATAAAATCCAAGTGACTTGATTGCTTAAATTAATACAGTACATAATGGGAGTCAAATTAGATTATTTTTTTGCTGTCAGTATATACATACTTAAACTTAACGCAATCAGGCTTAAATAAACGTTTCCACAGAAATTCTATAAAAACCGGCCAACTGCGAATCGGACACGCGCACGAAGGGTTCCGTACCATTATCTATAAAAACGCCCAAAAATCACGTTTGTTTTATGGAAGCCCCTTAAATATTTATTTGATTCTGTTTTTTAATTTTTGTTGTTATAGCGGCAATAGAAATACCTACATCGTCTGTGAAAATTTCAACTCTCTAACTATCACGGTTCATGAGATACAGCCTGGTGACAGATGGACGGACGGACAGACAGCGAAGTCTCAGCAATAAGGTCCCGTTTTTACCCTTTGGGTACGGAACCCTAGAAACAATGACATAGAATCGACTATCCTGGATGCCTTAATACAGATTCTGTGTAAATAATAATTTCATATCATCGACTCCAACGGTCAGATTGGCTAGAAGTCTCTTTTCCTATATAAATATTCATTGTAGGTCTATTTTCCAAAGTTATTAATCCGTTCTTATCCATCTGTTCCAAATCTGCAGTTCAGAATTCCGGGGCACGCGCCGATCGATCGTGCCTTTTCCGGGACATTGTTAACGCCTCGACAAAGTATCTTGTAAGCCGCAACAGGTCTTATTAGCTTACGGCACCTGAGGTTTTCCTAATCAAATAAATGTAGGCACTTTTATACTTATTGTGAGCAAGGGCTTATAGATATCGAAGAAAATTGCGGTGTTGGGTAAAACTCCACCGAAAGATGTTATATCACTCTTGTACCATAGAATGCTTAATAGTTGTCCGTAGCTACAATCCAAAGCAATCAATGTTCTAACCAAACCACTGAAATAGTCTAAAGGTAGCGTTTCGAGCGCTGCATCCGATGCGGGTAACATGCAACATGCGCAGAAAAACATGCAACATGTAAAAAATTGAGTGTTATTAAAAATATAAATCGGTAGCACATCGTGTTGGTTGCAGCCAACTCGGCAACCGCGAGCGTAAGTATCGTGGTTCGCTGTTCTCTTTCGACATTCATGTCTGGCCATAATCGTTGTATTGAACATTTTATAAACAAGTATCAATGTTAAAAGAAAAACAAAATACCCGACTGCAGAAAAGAGGTTTTTGCAGCCTAACTTATGATTTTTTTCAATTTTGATTTACCCAGTGTCACTCTCACAACTAAGACGAATCTATTGACACCACTCACATCAAAATCGGTCAAGCCGTTTAGGCTCTAGGGCGTGTCAAAGAAATATACATACATACATACACTCGAAAAACATAACCCTCCTTCTTACGCAGTCGGGTAAATAGTCAACCATTTCATTAAACAAGTCAAATTTTATGAAATAGTGTGTGTCACGCCTTTACAAATAGAGTTGGAAATACATTTAAATTAGCTAATAAAATTTTTTTTCATCATCATCATCTCAGCCATAAGAAGTCCACTGCTGGACATAGGCCTCCCCCATGGATTTCCAAAAAGACCGATTAGAAGCGGCTTGCATCCAGCGTCTTCCCGCCACTTGTATGAGGTCATCTGTCCATCTCGTGGCTGGTCGTCCTACGCTGCGCTTGCCGGTACGTGGTCTCCACTCGAGAACCTTTCGGCCCCATCGGCCATCAGTTCTACGTGCTATGTGCCCTGCCCACTGCCACTTCAACTTACTAATCCACTGTGCTATATCGGTGACTTTTGTACGTCTACGTATCTCTTCATTTCTGATTCGATCTCGTAGAGAGACTCCGAGCATAGCTCTCTCCATAGCTCGTTGCGTGACCTTGAGCTTCTTTATAAGGCCCATAGTTAGGGACCACGTTTCAGTGCCGTATGTCATCACTGGTAACACACACTGGTTGTAAACTTTCGACTTGAGGGACTGGGGAATATTGGACGAGAAGACGCTTTTAAGTTTCCCGAACGCTGCCCAGCCGAGTTGGATACGACGATTGACCTCCCTCGTAAAGTTGGACCTGCCTAATCGGACCGTTTTTTTTTACTGTTATTAAAATTCTATAACATTTGATTATTCACTTTTAAATCAAGAGAAATTATTTTTCGCTACCATGATGTATCACAAAAAAATTTTAACCATGCAATGTCAGTACACACTCAGCGATTAATATTTCAATTATATTATGATAAAGTGAAACATGGTTTGACCATTTCATGAAATCAAACTTTAGTCGATATATCGTCAAATAATTTCGGTTAATTAATTGTTTCAGGCAAAATCTTAATCAGTAAATATTTATTGCATAAAATGTATAAGGACTCAAAATTTACATAACATGTAATTATCAACGGTTTTGCCTAATAGCCTAATAGCTAGTATAATAGCCTGCGTATTTTATTACTGTACATTTAGCGCTCGTGGCGTAGCTTGACTAGGTGTTCTCGAACGATCACCAATGTCAAGCAACGGACGGACCGGTTTGTCTTCGGATGGAAGACCGTGAGTGGCATATCTTTCTGAGCGCTACCGTGGATCGGATGACACGTTAAATTGTAGGTCCCGGTTGTTTGTTCTTAAAAAAACAGCAATCGTCAAGCCAGGTCAGAGGCCTTTCGGCGGCTTAATAACTTTGACACTAAGGCTGGCCACTGTCTATACGAACTTACTTATTTTATTACTATGTAGAAACTACATATAATAATTAACTGTGTATTCGTTTTTTTATTGAAATGCGACCATTTCATTCTAAAGTCGACTAATTCGTTGTGTCGGCGTCGGCTGTCGCATAAATGTCAACACCCTTGGAATGTTACCTTTAGAGGTCCATTAAAACATTTAGTGCTAGATAGTTGAATACATTTAAGTGCAGAACACTGTTTTAATGGAAAAGTCTAGAAAATGTTCATTATTTTGTTTCACCGCGCTGACTTTTAGTTCTGAGTTTGTTTATTATGATATAAAAATAGCTTTGTGGGGTTGTATTAACGGTGCCCCGCACATTGGTTTCTTCTGAATAACAGTTTTATATATTATGTAGGTATGACTGCCAAATTGCTTGATTTTCATTATGCTTTATTACGGCTCATATTGTATTAACTTGTAAGCTACTCTTTCAGATTTGCTTACATTTAGAAATTTAAGAATACACAAATATGTAACTAAATTAATTTTACAGTGAAAATTGTTGGAAAAAATAAACAATTATTATTATTATAATACGAATTCATCAGTGGATTTACACTTATGCCACCAGTAGGCTATTAAATTTTTGCCGAAATTAAGTCCTCTGAAATCTGCCGCCCCCTACGACGCTGCCGCCCCTAGGCCGCCGCCTATATGGCCTATTGACAAATCCAGGACTGGAATTCATACAGAAATAGTTTTAAAATAATAATACTAAAAGTAGGTACTCTATTAGGCTTCCGTACTAAGGGTGCGGGAGCCTATTCGTGAGGAAACATTAAATGAAAGTTTAATGTTATATCCGGGGTTAAGCCACCCTTTTCACACTTGATTTCATAGTTCACATCGTGAATAATCACAGGATGTTCAAGTCAAGACATCTAAACCCGTGGAATTGCGTTTTCTAACGAAATTATTATCAACCCTCTACCTAAAAAAGGGTGTTATAAGTTTGACGTGTGCATCTGACTCACACATACCCACATTTTGAAGATATAAAATGAATGAATACATAAAAGTCATAAACCTAGAGATTAACATTATAAACCTCCAGCAAGTTTCATTTTGATATGTACATGCATGTATGAATCTAAAATTTAAAAGCACTTGAATCCTTTTTCTGAGTGAATACATGTTTTAATTAAAATTAAATTTTAAGTAAATGATGCTTGTGCTTTTACCTAGTTTTTGCCAGATCAGATTTTTCATAAGTCATTACAATAATCAAAATCAAAAATATTAATATGCGCGAGCAAGACAGGATTTACTACCGACTATTTGTATAGTAATAGACTAACAATTCGCCAAAATTGTCTTTGAATCGTATCAGCGAGCGGCGAACGAGTGATGTTCACTTAGCAGCCTTGAGGTCCAGGGCTTTAAATATCATACCTTATACAATGACTCCGGGTCGACGTTGTGGTCGCAGCGCAGCACAGCACTGTGGTGGTGCACGACGAACCTCGGCGCTCGCAGTTCGACCCACACGTCGGACATGCCGCCCACTGGAAACAAAAACCGAAGGTCTTTTAGAATGATATTAATTTTGTTTGTTACTTTTTATTGCATAGGACCTATGCCATTGGGTGATAAGTGTATGGTATGCCTAATGGTAATACTTATTTTCAACACACTTGCTCGTAAAGTGGCCCTTATTCAACCGTTTTTATGGCCGAAAAGTATACTATAAAACACGCGTGCTTTTGACTTTTCTATTACGCACTAGTGTCTTTACTTTACAACCAATGCAAGGGCACCTGCGCGCGCATAACTAATTCAACCAATGCAAGGCGCCCAAAAAAAAAAAACTCTGCGCCACTTTACTTTAATTGTACTTTCACAAATTGTTTCAATAATTAAATATTTCAGTTATAAACGGGTGTTTTTTTCCTCGCAAGTGTGTTGAAAAACGTCGTATGAAACGCGTGTGCATTATGGTCATTACATTCTCGGCTCTATTACGCCCTCGCCTTCGGCTCGGGCTGCAATTCCGCCTCGACTGTAATGACCAACTTAGCACACTTGTATCATAATGTACTAAGTATTATGATACAAGGTGGTAAGTTTACTTTTACAAACGAATATAAATCAAATTAAAAGGAAATACTTTACAGCACTTGTGCGTAATGCTTTAAACAGGGCTCGTGAAGCACACTTTTTACCGACTTGAAAAAGAAGGAGGATAATAAATAAATAAATAATAATAAATATTTGTGGACATTTCACACAACACCATCTAGCCCAAACTAAGCAAAGCTTGTACTATGGAACTAGATGGCTGATAGAATAAATATATACTTTTTTTTGTAAATATATACATATGATACATAGAAACACCCAGACACAGAACAAACATCCATGCTCATCACACAAATGTTTGCCCTGGGTGGGGATTGACCCACGAACTTTCAGTTCAGCAGGTAGACGTAAATACACTACCAACTGAGCCACAAGGCCAGTCAAAAGTAATAATTGGGTTGTTTTTAAAGTTTGTTAACGTATAAATCCATCCGATCACCCGCATAAACCGATTTAATTATTTTTTTTGTTTGAAAAACTTTACTTTTAGATTGATCTCATAAAAATTTCATAAAAATCGGTTCAATAGATTGGTGTTTACAACCAAATTGCAGATTTTAAAGTGTGTTTTTTTGGGTTCTATAGTAAACAAGAAATCCTTATAGTTTCGCCATGTCCGTCTGTCTGTCCGCGGCTTTGTTCAAATAGTATAAGTACTAGAAAGCTGTAAATTGGCATGGATATGCGTATTAGTTATGCCGAAAAGTCGTAGAATGAAATCGTAATTTGTTTGTCTTATTATAGCCAAGGAGTGTCAGCGCTTAAAAACGACCGAACTCAATGTGGTCTAAAGTCGCAACCTATCGACCCCTTATACGATTAAAATAATTTTGTATTTCAAAATAATTCGAAGCTGCAAAGTAGATGTCTCTAAGCTTCTCAATCTAAATTAGGCTCTAGCACGGCGACATAGAATTGAGATACAAATCTTTAAGTTCGTTATTGTTGGCATATGACCATCAACTCAGGACACTTTGTTCGTGAATTTTGTTTTACACTTTAAGTCTATGCGATAATGACGTCATTGGTTTACAATTACAACAATGGACTGAAACGAATTCGCGCGTGATAAAGTAAAGTAAAGTTTCCGGCAGCCTAGTGGTGAGACTGTCTGACTTGCGATCCGCAGGTCCTGGGTTCGAATCCCATGGCACGCACCTCTGTCTTTTCGAAGTTATGTGCGTATTGTTGATTGCCGCCAACTTCAAATGGTGAAGGAAAACATCGTGAGGAAACCTACATGTCTGAGAGTTCTCAATCATCTTGAAGATGTGTGAAGTCTGCCAACCCGCACTTGGCCAGCGTGGCAGATTATGGCCTAACCCTTCTCACAATGAGAAGATGGCCCGTTCCCAGCAGTGGGACAGCTTAAACAAACAGGGCTGATAAAAAAAAAAAGGAAAGAAAACTTGTTACGGATCGTCTACCATGCAATATTGTTAGCATAATGTGCAACGATAAAAGGCATAATTCAAGTTACAATGCATGGTCACGAGTCTACAATATACATTTATGTTATGGCCTTTAAACATGTGTGTTCGGGGATTTAACAATAGGGTTAGTTTCTACAGCTAATAGATTTTGAACTGCGAGCAGTATATTAATAAGGCACAACAATCTATACTATATATATAATGTATACTATAGATTATAATAGTATAAATACTATAGTATACTATACAAGAGGTCACAGAAAAATTTTGTTTACGGATGAGAAAATCTTTACAATTGAGCAACATTTTAACAAACAAAATGACCGTATTTATGCTCAAAGCTCTAAGGAAGCTTCCCAATTAGTCGACAGAGTGCAACGTGGGCATTATCCGACTTCAGTGATGGTTTGGTGGGGTGTTAGCTATGAAGGAGTGACTGAGCCATATTTTTGTGAAAAAGGTATCAAAACATCGGCACAAGTGTATCAAAATACCATTCTTGAGAAGGTAGTTAAGCCCCTTAACAACACCATGTTCAATAACCAAGTATGGTCCTTCCAACAAGACTCGGCGCCAGGTCATAAAGCTCGGTCCACGCAGTCTTGGTTGGAAGTGAACGTTTCGGACTTCATCAGAGCTGAAGACTGGCCGTCGTCTAGTCCTGATCTTAATCCGCTGGATTATGATTTATGGTTAGTTTTAGAGAGTATGGCTTGCTCTAAACGCTTTGATAATTTGGAGTCCCTAAAACAATCCATACGATTGGCAGTGAAGAATTTTCCCATGAAAAGAGTACGTGCTTCTATTGATAACTGGCCTCAACGTTTAAAGGACTGTATTGCAGCCAATGGAGACCACTTCGAATAAGCTTTTATATTTTAAATTGTTTTATATTTATGTATTAAACTAACACACTGTAAAAGTAATAAATATTATTTGCAATAAAAAAATATTTTTTTTCTTCGTGACAATATTTATGGCAAGACTAGGTATACCTATACCTAGGTATAATATACCTATTGGAACTAAAATAAAATGGTAGATAGAAGGTAAAAAGACTATTTATTAGTATTCGGAGAGGCAAAATTAAAGTTATCCACAATAATGTGTGTTTAAAATTTTATAATAATGATTTACTAAATAAAAAAAATCTAATTACCTGAAAGAAAAAATAAATAAAACATTTTTTTATTTAATCTATGTTTTATTATATTTCCACAGATCAACAGTGTCTTATAATCAGCAACGGTTAAAAGTCCCCAAGGGTACATAATTTGTCTTCCAAAGCTTGTCAAAGTAAAAAGAAAAAGAGCCACGGAACTGTTTAAAAAAATTGCTACTAAAAACCGCTTCGTCCACTTTGTTCTCGAGGAAAATAGGATACAATAAACTTAAGCGACGTGACTTTTCATCGCAAAATAAGACAAAAAGCTCCCCGAGAAACGGTTCGTTTAGTTTCCCTTTTGTAGCGAGTTTCTACCAATAAATGACACGTGTGGAAGCTACTTCAAAGTTGGTAATGTTGTAGTTAGAGCTTTTATTACGATTTCAATAGTATTAGCTTTAATTTAATTTGTTCGTTCTAACTCCTCGTAGCTAGCTTTAAAGAAGCTCACAAAAAGTGATTTTGGGAATATTTTTGACGTGATAACGTCTTATAAATCGATAAACGCCGGATGCATGCACGAAAAAGCATGACTCATTGTCACGTTCCGACTGAGCCGAGCGTGCAAGCGAGAGCGCGGAACAAGCGATAGAGAGGCACGATCGGCCTAAGCGTTCGGCTTGTGGCGCATCTATCATGGCGTTATCACGTAAAATTATCGTCCGTAAACCGACTTTACAGACAACCATTTTTTTTATAAGAATTGTTAAGGATTGAATACGTTCAATCCTCAGCCTCATGCCTCAGTTTTATGTAATAAGAATAACCTGGGTCTCTTCAAACAAGAGTGAGTTGGTAAGTATGTCACGATTAAGCGTGCTCCTGGACCGCAACGTCATTTTCATATAATACACAGTTATATACTTCCTCTTTATTTCATAAACATTGCAGTGTGGTGCAAGCTTCTCTTGTTCTAACTAGGGTAACTCCAATAGTCCACTTCGATGCCCAATTGTGCCCCTTTGCCCGATGCCCCTTATTATATTAAGCACATCTTTTAGAACAGCAGACTCGCAGATGTCCTCAATGTCAATAATTTATTAGCAGTTATGATAGAAAAGGACAAAAGTCTTCGAATAGAGACCACGTACTGGAAAACGCAGCTTATGAAGACCAGTCACAAAATAGACAGACTACCTCATTCAAGTGGATGTATGCAAGCCGCTTCCATCAGGTCTTTTTGGAAATCCTTGCACCAAAATAAGCGTGACTTCAATTTACTACAACTTTGACTAAATACTAAATTGTTTCCCATTGTTGATTGATTAACCTGCGAGGAAATTAGGGCGGTCATTTTCGGGTCAAGGCTTCTACTACACGACACGAATGTCTTATTGCTATGTTTACATAATTCGCTTTTCTCTGATTAAGTTATTGGTAGAATGTTAAGAATATGAACTTAAGAATTAAGAATTAGTCAGCCCAGTCCAAGAATGTCCCAGACACGTTTTATGAACATGGCTATCGTGTTTCTGGTTTTACGTGCGGTCCGTTCGCATTTGGGTCGAACCTACCTTTTTGGGTTCTCATAGAAGGTACCAGAAGTAACTCTTAGTTAAGTTTTGTTAATCCGTTTTATAACTTTTACTGAAAAAGGACAAGACAATGATGGCAATGATAACATGATATTAACAATATTTGAATAAAATTTGTTTAGTTTCTATAGGAATTTACGACAAAGTGTACATATTCATCCTATTCTATAATCCCAATATTTAGCATTTCTTATCTAATCAATGATGACACATTTTATTAAAGACATATATCCGCTGGCGTGTTATTCGAATAGAATCGGCGCGATTAGTGAGAGGTAGGAATTTAGAGGCAGATTAAATTCCCACCGTGCGCGTGGAGCTCATGAGAGCTGATATATGGCAACGTTTAGCTCTGGTAGGCCTCGGAGGGAGCTACCGTGATGATCATAAACTAGGGGTAAGCACCCGCTCTAATGCTGTGACTGTGACTTATTAAAGGTGACGTGGGAGGTACGCGCGCGGTGACGGTTGCGTACACTTATGAGATCAGATACTTTAGTAATAAATATTAACACAAAACACAACTACATGTAATGTAATTAATACAAAACATAATTACATATAATGTAATTAATACAAAACATAACTACATGTAATGTAATTAATAGAAAACACAATTACATGTAATATAATTAATATAAAACACAACTACATAGCTATTTGTTGTAATAAGTTAGAAAGCTGTGTTTTACCGTCGACTGCCTTACACTTGAATACAGAGCAAACGACTGATTCTAGATTTCGCTAGTGGTTATAGGGTAGAATCCTAAGGGTAGCGATGGAGGCAAGGTAACGTTACAGCCAAATGAAACACAAATATCATTAACCTTAAAGCTAGGAAAATGCTAAGTTAATGTTTTCTCTAGATCTGATAAGATTTGTTCAGCATTACGTACAACTCTGCTGGTCCTAAAATGGTGTTATAACGTAATTTGCTTGAACAACAACTGAATGTCTTGTAAATAACATTTGTAGATGATAGATATATAGATATCACTTTATTAAAAACCATATGATAACAAAAAACAAAGATAACATTAAGTACTTAGGGCTAGGTTTTTAATTGGCGGCCTTATCGCTTAGAGCGATCTCTTCCAGGCAACCATGCAAGGACAGGAATTGTATGTTAAAAAACAGTAGAACAGGAAAAGGAGTGTGGAGTTGTATGTTATATTTATTTAATATTGTTATTGTAAACATAACTTATAATGCTTCAGAAAATAAATCAAAAGAGATTCTGTGCATCGAAACCATTGGAGTCTGGTAGCATAAAAAAAAACCGATACACCTGAAAAACATAAATCTCCTTTTTCGATAGTTCTATAGTAGTCAAATAAACGGTCGTATCGAATAGTTGATTTTGAATGCTACCTGAGTTTTCAATTAATTTTAACTGTATTGTAGTCTGAAATGTACCTTAGTGTTAAACGTTTTATTGTACATATTTATGAATAAAACTCTTAAATAGTAAAAGTAATTAAATCACTTTTTTTCTTTTTTTTATAAAACATTTTTGACTTTAATTTTGCAACATTCGGATTTGAATCGTGATCACTCACTATGGGCCTTATAAAAATATCAAAGTTCCGTATTAACACATGGAGTGAGCTACGCACAGACATAGTAGACGAAGCATGCGACTTCATTTATATGAAAATCTTGGTGCCACATTTTTGGTATCGACTGTGACGTCGCACAAACGATTTTGTGATGAAATGTTCCATCCGCCCGAAATCTATTCACCTAATGCATCTGCTTGTACGCTAGTAACTAGTTGACAAAATATCGAATCGGAAGCATATACGCGTATCACCTGAAATAAAATAAATTTTAGGTCGTCAACTGTGATTTTTTATCTTACTGTTGACACGCTAGGGACATACACTTGGGATATCTATAGAAGTCTATGGAGCTACGCTTGAGGTCTCAAGAGATCGTATCAAAAACGGAGATCCGTGGAAATACAAAAGTAACCAACAGTACAACGGATTAACAAGTTGAAGTGGCAGTGAGCTGCGTACATATCACGTAGAACTGATGGCTGGTGGGACCAAAAAGTTCTCGAGTAGAGACCATGAACCGGCAATTGTAAGGTTTCATACAAGTGGCAGAAAGACGCTGGATGTAGGCCACTGGTCTGGTCTTTTTTTTTATACATTATAGATCTACGATTGACCACCAACTCGCCTGATGTTAAGCGACGGTGTGGCCGAGGATGGAGCTCGTCGATCTAGAAGATATCTATTCACTCTAGTCTTCAATAGCTCTAGCCTTTAATCCACGGGGGAGGCCTATGTCCAACAGTGGACTTCTTGTGGCTAAGATGGTAATGATGATTCATATTTAAATTTACATATTGATCAACCTAAAATATTACGACTTTGGAAAACAGAGTGGATTCTCTAAATCGGTCTCAGCTAAGATTTGAATTTGAATTCAGTTCCATCTTTTGAGCAAGATAAAGTTCGCTTAGCTTGCGAATTTCCCTCGGGATGAGCGACGTCACAATCTACATATGCCAGTGATAGAGACGCAGTGGTTTGTATAATTGCCTTTATAAAGTTCGGTTATTATAACCACGTTGTTTGTAGAAATTTAAAATTTTGTTCGTGAATGTTTTCTACATTAGTTTAGAGCAAATTTAATCTCTTGTATGCTACAAACTTTAACTTGCGAAACCTTTACCCGACTGCGTAAGAAGGAGAGTTATGTTTTTCGAGTGTATGTATGTATTAATAATACATCTCACGCAAAAATTGAAAAAAATGTGCGTCTCGGGACGCCCGTCGGAAGTGACAACTATAAGAAGAACCCATAAGAAGTTATCACTTCAAAAAAATGCGCTTTTACGTAACTTCCAACGAACTTTTTTGTAATAAACAAATGATTTTACTAGAATTGTAAAGAATGCGCATTTATAATCTTTTACAGCAATTTTACGCATACTATCTCACAAAAACGTACACTCAACAGCGTATAAAGCATAACGAAATCGTTAGTTAGACTGCAAAAACCTCTTTTCTGCAGTCGAGTATCTTGTTTTCTATTAGTAATAACTAGAAAGCTGTAATTTGGCATGGATATGCATAAGTAGGTATTAGTTATCCCGAGAAAGTCGTAGAACAAAAAAACTTGAGAGGGACACCCGGATGGAACGAAGTTCCTATTAAAATATAATTTGCTTTTAAATTTATTAAAGTTATGACGCGTACACTTGCTAAACACACAATAATGGAGAGATTATAACGCGTATGACTTGGTTAGCACAATAGTAAAGAGAGGTTATAATGCGTACTTGCTAAAAATACAAAAGCATTTATTATTATCTGTATAAAATCTCTACTTACCTAACTCCATCAGCAATATCCGGAACTTGTGCAGAAATACTGTCAGGATTCATTATTGTTATTATTATTTATTATGTACAAAAAACCTGTATACACTCAACAAAAATAATCGTCACGACACCACACTGCTTAATGCGAAATAGAAAGACGAAACGAAAATAACTGGCTTGCTTTCTATGAGAGAGAGAGAGAGAGAGAGACAGACAGAGAAACACGCGCACGCCGTACGGCTTACAACTATAGCAAAAAGTGTCGTTACAACTTTTGGTCGTCTAGCCCCCTTTCGCAACGCGCGATAAGGAATTTCATTCCAAAATCTAAAAGAAAAACTGCAGAAACATCTACATAATTAGGCACTTCGAATTACTTTGAAAATCGAAATTATTTTGATGATGTAAGTGATCTAGGTGTTTACACCTCATTGAGTTTGAAATTTTTGAGCACTCACTCCAAATCCTTGTCAATATAATATCGTTGATTTCATACTTTTATTTTGGTTATATCACTTTTCATAACTGAAACAGAAAGTCGGATTTCATAAATGGACGAAATGCCCACTCAGAGTCGGCGTAAACCCATTATTCAGGAAGGGACGAACACTCAAGTGGGTTTATGAGAGTTAAATTAGTGTCCCTTTTACGGGACAACTATTGTTTAAGTACTTACGATGTTTGGTTTGACGTTTCGCGTTTAGCATTAAAACTTTGTGGTCAGTTGGGCTTGATACCAAGGATAACACAACTGTATAAATTTGACTAAAGTACGGACGCTGAGCAGGAAGAATTTCGTACATTGACCTATGATTACCTATCTTTGTCACTCTCGCGTGATTATATCGTACAGGTGCAACGACCAAAACCTGTGCGAGCGCGATAGCAATATAATCACGCGGGAGTGACAGAGATAGGTAATCATAGGTCAATGTACGAAATTCTTCCTGCTCGGCGTCCGTACTTTAGTTAAAATATAGGTGAATGAATTAAAGTTATGTACCAATTTTTATTGTTTTTTTTAAAATTCGTAAATGGGCTTGCGCTTAACCGCCAACTACTATCGTTGTCTGATGTTAAGCGACTGTTGCGATCAAGGATAGAGCGCGCTTGCCTAGGAGGAACCTATCCAGGCGCGATCTGAAGATACCAAGACCTGTAAAGGCAAATTTCACTAAGAACTCCAATATTACACTCATTCACACTAGGTATTTATATTAAATAGTCTTACACAAAATTATAATTTTTGTACTATTAAGTTCTAAACAAGATTATTATTAGTTTGGTGAACTCGTTAACTTCGCACGAAGGTAGCTCGTCCTAACACTTGAGGGTCATCCCACGACCCTTATAGAACCTTAAGTTGCTTTATTAGCGATATTCTTGAACAACAAGACACAACTTAGAGAAGATTATGTTTTACTAGCATTCGCACTTACTTTTTATGGAGGTACTATGTTAAGTCTGCGTTAATCATTCCTTTAATACATATTTAGGCTTTATGTACGCATTTATAAGGATTAATTCGAATGATAATGGAGATAATAAGAATGGTTGACATACAAAGTTAATAAATCATTTCGGCCCTGAGTTTTATATACTGGACTTTCATTGGGATAAACTTCGAGAAAAAAAAAACAAGAAAATTCAAGATATATTCCGCGGTGCCAACAAGCGTGGTAGATCCGTAATCAATGGCTAAATCAAAGAGCGGACAATTTCACGAAGATTGTCTTGTAAAAAGCACAATGTGAAAAATCTTGGAGCTACAACAAACATATACATACATTTATTATAACAAAAACGTATATACAAGAGAAAATTAAAAATCATACACACAAAATAGGTAACAGAATAATATTTTTGTCACAATCCGGGCCCACCTCAGCATAACAATCAGACTATAATGGCTGTGATTTACAGACAAACAGAGAGACAAACTGATATGGTGAAATAATTAAGAGCTTTCCTCGTAATACGTACTATAAATAATGAAACGAATCAGCTTTATGCAAATGGCGAAAACGTTCACAAATTTTCTTTTTTATCACTTTGAGACCAAAATTGTATAATTAATCGCGATGTAAAAGTTTTTCATAACACCTTTCGGGTTAGTAATAAGTTTATGAATAACCCTGTGTAGCACTAAAACATTTTCAAGATTATAACAAAAAGGTCAAGTGCGAAAAGCTCTCAAACTAGGAGCGTCTCGAGCCCCAGAAAAACATAGAGAGAGCACAAGTCTTAGTAAAATGTTGACTTAGTCAAGAGTTGTTTGCTTAAACTCTAGTGGACCAGTAAACCGATTCAATGTAAATTTGGTTGAGTTTCCTTCCCCTTTATGTTTCAGCATACATAAGCGAACAGTGCAACTGCAAGATAAGAGAATGTGATTCGTATTTCGTATTTTGGTATTTTGAAGCTTGTCAATGTAGAGGATGTATATCCAAATTAACCTTAAAAATTCAAAGATTCTAGTTTCCATAAAATAGGAAAGACGACAGGGAGGTCCATTCCTGTGCAGTACTCATCAAGAACGTGGACCGAAATCTTTGATTTTTGTATTGGAGTTTGTAGTTTTGCATATTTTCCGAGAGAATAATAATAGTCTGCATAAAAATTGCATTTGCATATAAAAACGATTTTAGACCCGTATTTTGTATAATACCTGATACCTATCTATACAAAGTTCGCGCGTAAAATTGTTTTTTATTTACGACACATAACATTACATGTGTTTCCCAAGTCGTTGAATTGAACATCTCGTGGAATAGTCAAACATTGCTAAAACTAAATATGTAATAATATAATTAAATGCGATTTGTTCATCAAAGTTTGATCAGATCATTAATGTAGGGCGTCATACAGACTATACTTATAGATAAAAATTGAAATATTAACTAATTACAAGATAATTGAAAACCAACATAACTTTGTCTTTTTTTTAGTTTCAATGCCAAGTTAAGTATTCGCTTTAGTTGCTTAGGTGCAAACGAACCTTGCAGTTCCATCGAAAGGAGGTTCCGTTTCGTCTTACGGAAGCGGAAATTGCTTTCTCGGACAATTCTATCCAAGATGCTTTATTTATACTTGACGATACTGGTTCAGGCTTCGTTTTATCATTCCCGTTCCCTGGGGAAATGCGCTTGATTTTATTACCAATAGTGGAAGAAATATTACGCATTTATTTTGTTGTTCTGCAGGGAAGTTCAATTCCATACTAATGTCAGTAAGGAATTTGACAATGATCTTGCATGAATGACGCAATACCGATTTGCAAGTCTATTACCATTAATACCAATTAGTTTTAATGTCGTTTGTAAAGAAAAAAAAAATATTAAAAAATACATATTATAACCAATCACGACAGGTTTGGTTTGGCATAGGAGGAGACTTCATTTCTTTACTTGCCTACCCTCCTATATGTCTTTCTATTCTAATTTCGTTAATATAAATATAATAAAATATATTTTATATATATTTTTTTTTTATCAGCCCTGTTTGTACAAACTGTCCCACTGCTGGCAACGGGCCATCTTCTCATTGTGAGAAGGGTTAGGCCATAGTCTGCCACGCTGGCCAAGTGCGGGTTGGCAGACTTCACACATCTTCAAGATTGAGAACTTTCAGACATATAGGTTTCCTCACAGGTAACTACAGTTTATTATCTACTTATTAGTACTTACTACTTATTTTTACTTATTTTGTTTCGTCAATCTTCTTTCATCAATCATATTGACACGTTCTAGTAATCTAAACATCCCTTTCTATATCTTAGTCACTACTTATTATTATAATTAGTGTCAACTTTTTCTTATCACGCTGATTTTCCATAATCTATGTTTTATCAAAAAATTAGCTACCGCTGCTTCAGTGTTTGAATTTTGAATTGTTATTCAGCTTAATACTGCCTAACTAACTAACTAGGTTTTCATAACGGGGTACTGAATTGTGGACATAATTTCGATTTCTCTTACTGCATATAAGTTCATTGTGTTATTATTGCGGTGGTATAAGCAGGGTTTTCTCAGAAACTTTATTGTTATTGTGGTCTCTTGCGGCGCGTTGCAGTTTTACTACCGTATTAAAGTTTGCTTCGTATGGAAAATTATGTGGCTTTGCTTATGTTTTGAGTTATCTCAAAAGCATATTCGTTCTCCTTTAGAATGTTGGAAAAGAAAGATCATTTCAAGCAAAATCAGTTCCGTGGAACAGGATCGACGCATATGACCAAAAACGCAAGAGGCAAATAGACGCATTTAACCAGATACGCAAATGACCAGATACGTGCATAGCCAGGTACGCAATTGACCAAAACTTAAGTACGCAATGAACTATTTCGCATGACATTTGTATAACCTCTTCGGAATTTAGAAATACCATTAGCGGATGCTTATGCTCATGTAACGAATGTTTTCCAAATTATAACTAGATAAATATATATTTTTTTTACCTAATTGAAGACAATCATTAGCTATAAGTAATAATCGGCCAAGTGCGAGTCGGACTCGCGCACGAAGGGTTCCGTACTATCATCTATAATACTACAAAGTTTAGTTCTGTTTATAAAATAACGAGAAATCAACGAAATTCCAAGTTGTAAATTGCAAACTTATAGGTAGGTTTTCGATACACATCCGGGCAGCATGACGACGTTCGCGCAAATATGCGCGGCTATGGCTCGCTCCGTGATGTTACCTCCCCCGCTAACCGCGCGGCCGTGGCTTAGCAACTGCCTCGCGCTCGCGCCACCACCACACCGCGGCGCGGCGCTCGCACCGCGTTTAGATGCACGGATTATTTTCATTTTGTGAGTTTTTATGTATTAGATTAGGTATTTATTTTATTGTTAATATATTTCTAAATATTTACTTACAAATATTCAAGTTTCTACCTGTTAATTAAGATCGAGTAAAAATTGCTTAAAAATTACGTTTGTTGTATGGGAGCCCCCTTTAATATTTACTTTATTGTTATTTAATTATTTATTTTGAAAGGTAATATACAAGTAAATATTCTGTGAAAATTTGAAGCGTCTACCTGTTACCGTTTTTAATATTGAGCAAAAAAATACGAAAAAAACACGTTTATTGTATGGGGACCCCCCTTAATATTTCTTTTTTAATTTTTAGTATTTGTTGTTATAGCGGCAACGGAAATACATCATTTGTGAAAATTTCAGCTTTCTAGCTATCACGGTTTATGAGATACAGCCTGGAGACAGACAGACAGACAGACAGACAGCGAAGTCTTAGTAATAGGGTCCCATTTTTACCCTTTGGGTACGGAACCCTAAAAATTAGAAAATATATTACTGAAAGAAAAAAAAATGTTCTAAGACCGGCGATTTAGGCTGTACCTATATTGATATCGGTCAGTTATCAATCATGATTTTAATTTTGTATACGGGACCTACTCTATGTTTAGATTAAAAACTATTTATATTTATTAATGTGTATATTGATAAATGGAAGTTATGTCCATTTATCAATATACTTTGAGTGTTGACCTTGTTTATCAAAGGTCGTGACATTTAATGTCTTTTTAACGCAAACTGAGGTAAAATAAATTTAATTCAATTGTCGTTAAAACCAACAACCCATTATATATAATTATTCGTTATCCGTGTCATTTATTTCTAATTGTGCGCCTAATAACAAAAGTTCTCTTGCTTAACTCCTCTGACGTTGATTGTCGAAATTTGTAACAAACTAGATACACTTCCAATCGCAAGTATTTTCAAGCATTTGGATGATTTTTAGATCATTAATCTATCTGAGGTAGTAGAAAAATAATAGTGCTGTACTTTAGGTACATCTTATCCAAAAAGCTTTTTGATTGTTTGAAAGGCTTCATGGCTCAGTGGTAATACGTCTACCTCCTGAGCTGTATGTTGTGGGTTCGATCTCCACCCAGAGCAAACATTTCTGCTAAACATGGATGTTTGTTCTGTGTCTAAGTATTTATATGTATAATATGTATGTATTTACAAAAAAAAGTATGTAGGTATTTTCTATCAGCATCTGGTTTCGATAGTAGGTACAAGCTTTGCTTAGTTTAGGGCTAGATGGTGTTGTGTGAAAATGTCCTCCAATATTTAATATTAAAATTGTTGGTAGAATTTGAATATATGCTAAAAAAATATTTTATTACCAAAAGAATTAATATCTCTAGTTTATTTATTATTATTATATATGAATATTCACCATTTGTTGTAAGTAGATAATTATCATAATTTAACCGAAAACCGAAACAACCTACTTCAAATTACGTAATTTCCTTTGCTTGGATCTTTGATGAAGTATCGAAAATATCATTGGCTTGGATGACATTTTTTACAGAAATTTTGGTTTAGAAACCAATCTACTAAAACGATTTGACGAAATTTCTATAGGACTTTTCTGTAGGTATATTTTTTCAAATCGATTCATAAATGACGGAGTTATGAAGTAACAAACATTATAAAATGCAAACGAACTGAGAACGTTTTCTAAAGTCGGTCAAAAACGAAAACTTTTAGTGGTTTCGTAAAACAATTACATCTAGATATTTTACTGCATCATACTCCGTTACAATTACATCTAGATATTTTACTGCGTCATACTCCGTTACAATTACATCTAGATATTTTACTGCGTCATACTCCGTTACAATTACATCTAGATATTTTACTGCGTCATACTCCGTTACAATTACATCTAGATATTTTACTGCGTCATACTCCGTTACAATTACATCTAGATATTTTACTGCGTCATACTCCGTTACATTTGCGGTCATGCTACGTTTTAATATTTGTACAAAACTAACAAACAAGTCTTCAATGTATGACATACGATGATACGTAGAAATTATTATATATGTATTAAAATAAGTATCTAGTAATTATTAGGTATAGTTTCATATAATTAATTTATTGCTTACGTTTAGTGTTTTCGCTACTTGACAGGTTTATTGTATTGGTTTATGTTAAAAGTGCATTTTTTAAGTTTTGTTCAACTTATTATATCAAGGTAATATTTTAGATAAGAAGGCTATTATTATTGTATTTTAATTGTCTTATATAACTTAATTAATCTTATGGTTTTCTTGCCTGAAACGCTGGATTACCTAGTTTAGGTTAGCTTATTAAGTTTATCTTTGTAATATAGATCTTGTTTGTATTTGGATATCTTAAATTTTGAATAAATGATTTATTATACACATTATTATTATTTACTTTTGATATATCAGAAGCTAGTATAATCTTGATTAAAATTGTGTTGCAGACGTACGTACGTTACGTAGTCAATTTACAATTTAATATACCTACGATAACATACAAATACATGCCAGCGGCGTTCAATACACGAACATAATTACCGGAGGTAATGATCACTAACATTAACATTCGGGGAGATCTTAATACGTGTGCTATCATTAAATTAAACTGGCATCATTGGCCGGCTACCTTACAAGGGATGTGCACACACGATATAAATTTCAATTTGCGAATCGCGCCCTCGGGCAATGTTAATTAAACCATGTAAACCTCGCATTTCTAATTACCGAGCAAATTGCTTTCGGTTACTTCATGACGTAAATTTAAATGATATGCCGTGCGATAATGGAAAGGAGTTAAATTGTGAGCGTGCTCGTCTTGTGAGCGTAGTGTCAAAGGATTTTGAAGTGTTTCTTCTCTGTTTGGGCTTAATGTACCTGATAAATTTAATGTTAGCATGGATCTGATTCATTTATTTAATTCAAATTGAATCATACTGACAAAATGTCAATATAATAATGCATTTTAATAATTAAACATTGAATTATTTTACTGACAAATCAATAAGTCACTGACAAAGGTATAAAAAAAAAACATTATTATTGGCGTAAAACTAATAAATGTTGAGTTGTACCATGAAATAAACTGAAAAAAGGTCATTGGCTGCTCGATAAAATGGTTTGTTGACTTTCGAGTTCCAATCAAACATGTGCAACAGATGCCTTATGTCTCAGTCAGAGTAGTGCTTATAGCAAAAGTTGTTACAACCAGCCTTGCTAGTAAGGGTCATCTTTTTACTATGGAAATTAACGTGGTTTTCACACATTTTTAAATAAAAACTACGGGTCTGATCGATGCGATGCGTGACCAAAATGCTGGCGCGTATCTGGCTCAACGCATAAGCATTGCCATTCAACGTGGCAATGCGGCTAGCATGCTGGGTACGCTGCCAACTGGTAGTGGGTTTGAGCATTTGGATTATCTTTAGACCTTTATCGGTCTGGGGTAATCGATATGCTTCTTGTGTAGTAGTTTAGTTAAGTCTGTATATTGTTTTCCTGTAGTTAATAAATGAACTTGCCCTTTTAAAAAAAATAGAGTATAATAACGAAAACATTTATAGACATAGACATTTTATTTATTTTGACAAAAAAACATACAATTAAAAAAACATAGATTGTAAAACGGCATAAATAACAACAACATAACGAGTAAGTTCTTTGTCACAATCCTTTCAGCTTTCAGGATTACGAAACAATCCAGTAGTGGACTTAGACTTGATGGAACAATTTTATTATAATAGGCGAAAAGGTAAATATATAATGGCAATTAATAGGAGCAAAAACCAAAAGAGAAGATTAGCCGAGTAAAATTGGGAGAAGCTTAAATCCACCAATGGACTCAAACGGGTTGATTATGATAATATACTTGTAGCTTTTTGACTATTTTGGACGTAGAAGAATTAAATAACGACATAGAATGTATAGACAAAGTAAGAAGTAAACTGGACACAAAAAAATATATTACCCATGAACACAAATCAAAATAGACGTAAAAATACTAAAATGGTTCAGTGTGAGTGTTTTCATTTTAGTTAAAATATTAATATACAAATTTGGTAATTTTGTGATAAAATGGCACGTAGACATTTCAAAATAGATGGTTAAAACCAATGCAAGAGTAAGCATTGATCGTGCTGCTATTCATTTATAGTTCGGTAAAATTTTCCCATTCCGTTCAATAATAATCCACTCGCGGCGTGGACTAAACGCTTGCATTATTTGACGTCAATTGTAGCAGTTTCAGTAGCAATTTCAAGTTCTGTTAGCATATTATGTTTGCTTTTGTAAGGAACAGAATTGAAATGTTTTACCACAACGACGAAAATTACAGGCGATCCCACTTTAATTTATGAAATATGTTAGTCAATCCTTCTAGATGAGAATTTACTTTTAACGTTTTAGGTATTTGATTTGAATCGCATTCAGGTTATACCTATTCAGATACTCAAGAAATTTATCTTATTATTTTTGCATTGGCATATTTAACCAAGGAACAGAGGTGAATGGCATAATCAATGAGAGGCTTATGCCCTGTAATGGATTATTATAGGTTGATAAAGACGAAGATGATAATGATGCATAAATTACAAATTCCATATTATTGACAAGTAAAAAAAAAAAACGGAAAACATATTTTTAAAAGCCATGTCATTTATTAACATATTTATTTTGTATGAAACTGATCACATGAAAAAGTCGATCGTTTGGTGATATGTATTAAGGGAGATTCTTATATATGTACATAGTAATTCTGTAAATAAATATATTTATTTTTACTAGGCTATTAACACATTTTTAATCTACATCCACAACGTCAAATGTCAGGTGAGTTGATAACATAGACCATATAAAAAGAAGAAAAAAAAAAACATAGAACGTGCCTAAAAATATTAAAGCAAGTAAGAAATTTAGTCCGTTCAACTTTAGCAGCAATTCACAACGTCCCAATCCATTAGCTTTCCATGCTCGACACAAATTAACTTCACAATTTATTTCAATCCATCCAAATTGTGCTCGATTTATTTACCCAAATTGTGACCAAAAATAGTACAAAAAAGAAATATTTTAGCTGAAAGGGAATAATTAAATTTGATGGCCTCGTTATAGGTCGATTCTAATCGAATTAGATGCTAACAATGTTTGAATATCGTTAGGATACCAAATTGGATCGACCGGTAAATGAAGTAAGCAGCCAGATTGGGCGCCAAGATGAAATCATAAACAGGGGATGTCAATTAGACCCAGGCAAATATGGCAATAGTTTATTTCGTAAAAATATTGTGTCGACAGTGTGTACAGACATATGCATAAACTTCGGCGCGATATTAGGACATGAATCCGGAGCGATGCGAAGATAAGTTTCAAATGTGTCTGGGTCGGCGCCGTTTTTAGGGTTTCGTACCCAAAAGGTAAAACGGGACCCTATTACTAAGACTCCGCTGTCTGTCTGTCCGTCCACCGAACCGTGATAGTTAGACAGTTGATTTTTTTTATAAACTTCCACAATTCCAAATTGCTAGCACTGTGACTGGATAATAGTTCATCGCTATTGTTAAATGTAGGTTAGAAGAAAAGCAAAAAGCAAAAAAAAAACTTAAATCAAAATCGATCCATACATTTGAAAGCTACTATGCTACACATATGTGAAAATTATAATAAATTTTACATGTTGGGTCGGAAGTTAATAATTTTCTATCAAAAAACCGACTTCAAACGCAACTTACTAAATCCTTTACGATTGTAAACTTTTTAAAGAGACCTCTCTTCACTCGCTCTTTTTAGGGTTCCGTACCCAAAGGGTAAAAACGGGACCCTATTACTAAGACTTCGCTGTCTGTCTGTCTGTCTGTCTGTCTGTCTTCAGGCTGTATCTCATAAACCGTGATAGCTAAAAAGCTGAAATTTTCACAAATGATGTATTTCCGTTGCCGCTATAACAACAAATACTAAAAATTAAAAAAAAAAAATATTAAGGGGGGTCCCCATACAATAAACGTGTTTTTTTCGTATTTTTTTGCTCAATATTAAAAACGGTAACAGGTAGACGCTTCAAATTTTCACAGAATATTTATTGTATATTACCTTTCAAAATAAATAATTAAATAACAATAAAGTAAATATTAAAGGGGGGCTCCCATACAACAAACGTAATTTTTAAGCAATTTTTACTCGATCTCGATTAAAAGGTAGAAACTTGAATATTTGTAAGTAAATATTTAGAAATATATTAACTATAAAAATAAATACCTAATCTAATACATAAAAACTCACAAAATGAAAATAATCCGTGCATCTAAACGCGGTGCGAGCGCCGGTTTAGCGGGGTAGCGGGGGAGGTAACATCACAGAGCGAGCCATAGCCGCGCGTATTCGCGCGAGCGTCGTCATCCTGCCCGGATGTGTATCGAAAACCTACCTATAAGTTTGCAATTTACTACTTGGAATTTCGTTGATTTCTCGTTATTTTATAAACAGAACTAAACTTTGTAGTATTATAGATGATAGTACGGAACCCTTCGTGCGCGAGTCCGACTCGCACTTGGCCGATTATTTTCTTTTGTCAAGAATCCGATTTGTCATTGAATGTCAAATGCTCGTCTTCGAAGATTAGAAAATATGCAGATGTATAAACGATAATTCTCAATGTTTGATTAAGCTAAAGTAGTATTTCTACTGCATTATTTTTACAAGCGTGAAAAATAGTTTTAATATTAATTCTAGTTTTATAAGAAAGCTAAGATTAAAAACATTTTCACCGAAAAAATAAAAAGTACAACCGTATCAATAAAATTAATGTATAGTAGTAGCACTTTAGCTACATACTTCTGTCTGGCCTCGCATCTCAGTTGGTAGCATATCCACCTGCTACACCGTAGATCGTGGGTTCAATTCCTACCCTGGACAAACATTTGTGTGATAAGTATGGATGTTTGTTCTGTGTCTGGGTGTGTCTACACATCTTAACTATGTATATAAAAAAAGGTAAGTATGTAGTATGTATTTTATCAGCCATCTAGTTCCCATAGTGCAAACTTTGCTTAGTTCGACTAAATGGTGTTGTATGAAATGTCCACCAATACTTATGTACGTATGTAATTATACTTTCTCATGATAATGCAACTCAACACAGTAAGAGCGCTCTCAAAATGTACTATTTTCTAGAACGGGCTGTGGTTATTTTAGTAATATCGTCACATGTGAGTCTTTACAAAATTTGTTAGAGCAATCAGCATCGCCCATTCTCATCTGAGATGAACTGAGCAGTCGGCCATTGTTCACGCGACGGTGGCATGAGTCCACTAATGTATCTCTATCATTGTTGTATTTAAAAGTATTCATGTGTTGAGGAGTAACGTCAAGACAAACCTCGGCGAGGTTTTTGTTACTATATTTATCGTACATTATGTTTATTTGAGTAATTAATAAATAAATAAAAACATGCGGTGATCAATGGAGCCCGGAGGCTGAATGATCTGTAGGCTCAATTGATCACAACGCCAGCATTTTCATAGAATAGTCATCATGATCATCTCAGCCATAAGAAGTTCACTGCTGGACATAGGCCTCCCCCATGGATTTCCAAAAAGACCGATGGGAAGCGGCTTGCATCCAGCGTCTTCCCGCCACTTGTATGAGGTCATCTGTCCATCTCGTGGCTGGTCTTCCTACGCTGCGCTCGCCGGTATGTGGTCTCCACTCGAGAACCTTTCGGCCCCATCGGCCATCAGTTCTACGTGCTATGTGCCCTGCCCACTGTCACTTCAACTTGCTAATCCGCTGTGCTATATCGGTGACTTTTGTACGTGTACGTATCTCTTCATTTCTGATTCGATCTCATAGAGAGACTCCGAGCATAGCCCTCTCCATAGCTCGTTGCGTGACCTTGAGCTTCCTTATAAGGCCCATAGTTAGGGACCACGTTTCAGTGCCGTATGTCATCACTGGTAACACACACTGGTTGTAAACTTTCGACTTGTGGGACTGGGGAATAATCTAGTAGAATAATCATAAGAATAGAATAATCATAGAATAGTAATTTAAATAAAAAACACACACTACTACAATCCCCCAATTATAATTCATTAATTAAGAATTCGTGCGTTAGTACATACCTACGCACGAATTCTTTGGCTACAATACTTCCTACGCTCACTTCACGTGTTCGAAAGTTTAATTATAGATACTAGATAGTTTCCACACTTTAACTAATCGATTATTATATTTTTATGAATTTTCATACATATATTTTTTACAAATTCATAAAAATATAATAATCTAAACATGGATAAAAATAATTTTTTGTCGAAAATTTTAATTTCAATCTGTCATTTAATGTTCTCTTTTTCTCTCTCTATATATCTTTCTCTCTGGAATACAGAAGAAAATTAGTCAAAAAGCGACATTCTCTGAAAATGAAATTTTCGTTATAATTTCGTAGTAATAATTTTATTATTCGTAGGCGAGGCATACATATTTTATATTAAATTGAGTAAAAAAAACTCAAACATTTTATTATTTCAGATCACAATAGTATCTAATTAGCACATAAAACACTTTAGACCGCAATAAAACGCAAGCACGTTTGAAAACAATTTTCTATTTTCCTTTTATTTAGTTTGAGGTGGTTTACTGCCATTTTATTGTGCTGTTACGGCCTTCTGAATTAGGTTTAAGTGTGAATAAAAAAGTAATGTCAGACGCCTTTGCACTGACGAAGAGGTGGCCATTTCAGTTTAGCTAAATCTGAAACGGGTAGTAGGAATTTTGACATTTTTGAAGGTAATTAAGAAAACCTATGAATTAATAAAAATACATACGAAAAAAATAATCTTTTTATCTCAGCAATCTCAGCATAAAAAGAAGAAAAAGATAGAAAAAAATTAAAAAAAATTCGTGGTAATTTTAAATGTTTCTACCGAGCATGTACTATGAAAAATTATATAAGAATTTGGAACAATTTTTTCGTGAAGCCTTCTTAAAACGTTTTTCTTTTCGTTTTGTTTGGTATTTATTATCACAGACAGTAGTGTGAACACAGTCAGCGTGGGTTTCTTAACCGTGGTCCACCAACATAGTTCATCTAGGTGGTTTACAGGCACTTTTTTGTACTGGTGATCCACCCAGGTGTACTATGGGTAATTCAATGTACCCATAGTCCACCCAGGTGTACTATGTATAACTTAACGTACCCGTGGTCCACCCCAGTGAAGTATTCGTTGCAAATACCCGTCAATATGAATATGAACTTATTCTATTCTATTTACCTTAGTAATAATAGTTTTTTTATTTTATTTAAAAGTAGCACCAGTGAACGTCAGGAACAATTACAATTCTGTCGACCATGATTTTATGATTTGACACCTGTTCCTCAACGGGCCGTAAACTTCGCAGGTACTTCAACTGTCTAACTATCAGAATAGCGTCTCCCGTAATCTGTTACTTTTGTATAAAATCGAATTATTCTGTCTTATTCTACCCAGTTTTGCTAACTTCAAAAGTAGATTATATAAGAAAATATAAATCAAGATAATGTGGAGGTATAAAGTGCAACGAAGCAAAGCACAAATTACAGCTTCCCGGAAGGTAAAGCGTAATTAATATCATAAATCTTGCTAGAAACTAGAACACCTGAATAGATTTTATTTGCTATTTTGAGGTAAAAGTCTTTGATACATATATATTTTCTTGGAAGGACATGATATAAATATACATTGTATATTTGAAATATAAAAAATCTAATAATACCATATCTGTCCAATTTGGACACAAACATAATATTTGTTACTTAAGTCTTTTGCAAAGTTTACCTGCAAATCATACCTTTTGTCAGTTAATCAATAGTGTACCTGGCAGTAGTGTGCAAGCATTATTGTATTCTGGATTAAAAACAATATTTTAGTCAAATTCTTGGTATATGAAGATTATAATTACATCTAATATGTGAGTGTGTCTATATTACTTTACTTTACAGTAAAGCATTTCTATAATACACTAGTTTTTGTTTTATTTAAAAATACCAAGTAGTTATAATTATACATACATTCAAAGTTCGCATAAATATCTAGTCCCGCTGACAGTCACGTGACCGCGTGTGACGTCATTTTACAACGCTCCACTCCGCTTAGTCGCAAGTTGCCAGCTGTAGTACCTAGCAGTAGTTTACTTGCGCAGTGTTTTGTTTTCCAGTTGTATAAATTAAATTAATATAAAATGGATGAAGGATTCGAAAAAAGACAATCATATTATCTACCTAAAATAGATGGACCTATGGTTGCTCATTATTTAGCGACAAATAGTGATTTCTTTGCCGTGGAAATGCGAGGCCTTAAAATGCAAAGGTAAGTTAACCTTCTTATAATATAACTCTCGAAAATAGATATATCTGTTCTATATTGTTTTATTGAAGTACCTAAAATACCGAACTGATTTCATATCGCATTGCAAGTAGCTATTATTATTATATATTTTATATAATATATAAGTAGGTATCAAACCTTACAACCTAAAACTACTAATACTAAAACATAAAAGACTTGTCTACAACAAATGAGGTTTTATCTATAGGTAGGTATATACCTCTTCTTATTAAATATAAAGATAATTTATTTGCATCATCATCATCTCAGCCATAAGAAGTCCACTGTTGGACATAGGCCTCCCCCATGGATTTCCAAAAAGACCGATTGGAAGCGGCTTGCATCCAGCGTCTTCCCGCCACTTGTATGAGGTCGTCTGTCCATCTCGTGGCTGGTCTTCCTACGCTGCGCTTGCCGGTACGTGGTCTCCACTCGAGAACCTTTCGGCCCCATCGGCCATCAGTTCTGCGTGCTATGTGCCCTGCCCACTGCCACTTCAACTTGCTAATCCGCTGTGCTATATCGGTGACTTTTGTACGTCTACGTATCTCTTCATTTCTGATTCGATCTCGTAGAGAGACTCCGAGCATAGCCCTCTCCATAGCTCGTTGCGTGACCTTGAGCTTCCTTATAAGGCTTCCTTATAATTTATTTGCATACAACACGAGAATTTTATACAACAAGTGCATAAAAGATGTTACACTAAATTTAGTCGCTTAAAATCATGTTGTGTCGATTAGGCGTACAAATGTCAGGTAGACAGCATCATGCACATGCGAAAAATTATAAAATAATAATAATATTCCATATGAACTTCCTTATTTCCATATGGATCTAACCTCTTCATAGCTTGTAGCCATTTCATTCGCATTTTAACATCCATTGGAACGAGAAAAAATAACTTTTCCGGCGCACTGGTGGTTGTATTTTTACATTTTGGCACAACACAAGATATTCTGGTATTTGGATTGGACATTAAAAAAAAAACAGTAACGCAAGCACCTATGACCATTTTGTATATAATACCTACATACTCGTACTATTTATATATTTTGTGGTCATAGGCAAGCATACAACTCAACACCAGGAGCGCGATTTGCTCGTGTCGTCACTCTGTTGTATAAATAAAACAGACCAAATGCGAGTCGTACTCGCGCACGAAGGGTTCCATACCATTATCTATAAAAAAAAAAACACGTTTGCTGTATGGAAGCCTCTTAAATATTAATTTTATTTTAATTTAATTATTTACTTTTAAGTTGAATAATATAAATCAATATTCTTTAAAAATTTCAAGCGTCTACCTGTTGTTGTTACCTGTTGTTTTTTTTTGCTCGTTTTTGCAAATTGAAAATTTCAACTATCTTAGTTAGATACGGTATAGTCACGGTTCATGAGATACAGCCTGGTGACAGACGGACAGACAGCGAAGTCTTAGTGATAGGGTTTCACCCGTTTTACCTTTTGGGAACCCTAAAAAGAACCAAAGAAAGAACAAAAAAAAACAATAAAGATGTCGTTAGTACTTAGTTGAGATACTTTAAGAGCAAGTTAAACGATGTCACGTAAAGCAAAGTTATTTTCCCTCAGATTTCAATTTTAAGATCTTGTAAAGTGTTTCAGTTGCGACATAAAACACTGTACCACAACATTGTTAAATGCCACTTTTATAACTTCTTTGGGGTTACTTTATTTTCACAAGTTTTTTATTTAACTTACACCACAGGTCAAGCCCAGTTTGGTAGGCTTCAGTGGGACCTAAGCAAACACAGAGAGGCCCATTACAAATAAAATAAAAAAATACAGTAAAAATGCGAATGGTTGATGAAACTATTGTATAGTATGGAATTAAAAAAAACTATTGAGATGAAATGAATATGACGTAGAAAACTAGGCTAATGATTTCACACACTGGGTACGATGCGATAGTTCTATGTGAGAGCACCAGGATAAGAAAACTGTACCTGGCAATTTCGTCTCATCATACAAAATACGAACACGCACGTAGAACTGATGGCCGATGGGGCCGAAAGGTTCTCGAGTGGAGACCACGTACCGGCAAGCGCAGCGTAGGAAGACCAGCCACGAGATGGACAGATGATCTCATACAAGTGGCGGGAAGACGCTGGATGCAAGCCGCTTCCAATCGGTCTTTTTGGAAATCCATGGAGGAGGCCTATGTCCAGCAGTGGACTTCTTATGGCTGAGATGATGATGATGATGATACAAAATACTGTGGCATGTAATAATTTGCTACCTCCATAGAGGTGCCGCATCTTAACGCCGGCAAAGCAACATTCACAAGCTTTATTTATTAACTTCACGAGTATGCTTAGAATAAATTTTCCATAATGGTTTCTCAGGTTTTTGTGATAGTTACTCATTGATATTAAATAACTTTTTAATATATTTATGGCGTATATTTTACATAATTTTAGGACGTAACGTTTCGAATACACTACAGCGTCCGTGGTCAAAGGCGAGACTAGGCTTAGATTAGAAATAAATAGTTGTCTTTTTTGTTTTAAAAATATGCATTACTACCGCCTACTATTGTTAAAAAAAACATTTCCTAATGCATGAAAATCACAAAACTTGTAGGTTGAATTTCAACCACTTCCTGTAAACTTACGACTTTACAATTTTACATGTTTATTAAATTTCGATGACAATACAAAATAGAAGTAAACCTGATGTTGCAGCAAGGATTGTCTCCTCGCGAACTCTGCAACGGTTTGTAGCCATGGGCATGTAATTTTATGTTTTATATTAATTTTAATATGAAATTTAAATTAAATATTGCAATTTTTTTTCTGACGTCTATGCAAACAAAATCATATTTGATTATTACGTAATCAAATCTTCTCATTAATGTAATATTAAAAAAATAATTATACGTTAGAACGCTCCATACATCCCTTTAATCAAAAGTGATTTGTTGTGTTTTCGCTAAAGTTAAATAAAACAGTCTTCGTATAGCACAATTTACCACAATGTATACAAAACACTTAAAATTATCATTCTCTACGCTTCAAGAATGTGGTTGCTACGAGCTCTACGAACGTTACGAAATTCTACGAAATGCTACGAGATGTCATCGACTGACGTAGCACGTAGCTATCTTATCTGTCAGTGGTAGCACGTAGCACGCTATCTTATGTCAGTGTACAACTGAACACGACGTGTGCTCTGTGAAGAATACTAAATGGATACTAACTAGTCTATTTCAGGTACTTTATCTTCGCTACAAAAGTAAATAAAAATGATTTCTGAATGTATTTTCACTTTCGAGCGACCGAATAGAATATAGAAAGTATTGTACTCGTGTAATAATTTTTTTTTTCAATGACAAAAGAACAAAAAAGGCTAACGAAATAATCTAATATCCATATTACAAAATAGAACTTTTTTAAATAGTATACTATACATCAAAGGGATAAAGCAGGGTTATATGTTACTGAAAATCTCTGAATCGCGAGTTGAACAAATGCTGCTGAGATCCACTCCCGAGCAGAGCGATGGTATTAAAAGTGAAATATCTGTTTTGTTTTGTTCGGGATTTGAAACTAGAATATGGAGTCTACTCATCATACTCAATCATTACTAGTATTCAAGGTCTTCTGAGTCGAAAATACTTTTATCTTCTAGGCGTACACTGTACTTTGCTCACTTAAGGTAAAGTAAAATAATATAATAAAATTAAATAAAAAAATGAAAAACGTTGTAGAACTACCAGTGGTACTCCCACTGGTAGCTCTCATTTTCATTAAGTTGGCTCTTAATTTTATTTTACAATTTAATAACACTAAACTCAACTACACCTAAGTGACTCTTATTTCTACGATAGGTACTTTTTTTAAATTTACTTTTATAATATTTTTTTAGTTAATTCTAAAATCCCACATTACACCCGGTATTAAGGATTAAGTACTCCATATTCTATTATTATTAACAACGCAACAATTTCAAGAAAGGCTCTTACGATTTCAATTAAGTTTACAATAAATACCATTATTATAAGACAACAACACCGATTACTGGCAAAATCCGCTTAAGGTAAGTTCATAAAGTACATGAATATAAGATCAGAGTTTGTAGTGCTACTATTTAGCTTGGTACGCTGTGGGCTGTACATTTTCGCGAGAAAGTTTGATTGATGTCGCTGTACATTTTATTTATATTGGAAACAAAACAGACAATATATTTAATAAATAATCATAAAAGTTTATAAAACACAAAAAAACGAATCCGAAATATGACATTTTTTCAGTTATTTTGTTACAAAAACAATTGAACCGATTTAATAAAAAAAATATGGAACTGCCTGTGAGGTAACCTACCAAATGAGAAAAGAATCATCAAAATAATTCATAATTGCTGGAGTAATCACTTAACAAACGTACAAAAAAAAACATACAGTCGAATTGAGAACCTCCTTGTTTTCGGTTAAAAAATATAAAATTGCTTTTCATTTTTTTATGTATATGAATTTTGACAAACTTTTCCACTCAATTTCTTAGATTTTTTAGGTAAGTAAGCCTAGTAACTGTTTTCTTAGGTAAGTAAGCCCACTGATCTCAAATTACGAATAATATTCAGAATATGTATTCTAAATTCTTCAATTAATTCTTGACTCATAATCAAATCTCGGTAAATACGGTCTTAATTGAGGTTACTTAACAGAGGGAGATTAAATTACATTACTTAATAACTAAAAGGTATCTTGACTTTTAACTTAAATAATTATAAACTTAGAATAACAGATTGTGATTTGATATTCTAGTAATTGTTTTAGTTAGAATTTTTCAATTTAATTTATTAGTATTTACTATTATAGTATATCATTACTATCATCTCAGCCACTAGAATTCGGCAGACTTTTTATGACTGTCCTGAGGTACAGTCATTATAGTCTTCTCTTGCCGACACGTGTCTCCACTCTAGAAATTGAAAGCCCCATCAGACGTTGAAGAACTGACGGACGATGGGGCCGAAAAGTTCTCGAATGAGAACTAAGACATATGAGAATTTAAATTAAGATTATTAATTGAAATATTGCCGATACTGATGGCCGATGGGGCCGAAAGGTTCTCAAGTGGAGACCACGTACTGGCAAGCGCAGCGTAGGAAGACCAGCCACGAGATGGACAGGTGACCTCATACAAGTGGCGGGAAGACGCTGGATGCAAACCGCTTCCAATCGGTCTTTTTGGAAATCCATGGGGGAGACTCTTATTATTAACGGGATATTTACCGTGGTTCGCGTTAATGGTCATGATAGTTTAAAAAAGTATTTTCCATGGGGGAAGCATATGTCCAGCAGTGGACTTCTTATGGCTGAGATGATGATGCTGAATTGAAATATTATAATTATTTTAATAAATAACTCATTTGTCACAGACTACGTTACGGAAAAGTAGTTTTTAAATTTTGCTTGAATTATGATGTTATTACGTAACAACAACTCCCAGTTCTAAACGTTCAAGCCGCTTAAGTTGTTAGGAGGTACTTAATATAAAAATATACATACTTATATACCCATACATATATACTTAAAATCTTGGATCTCATTCTTGCACAGTCGTTTGTAAGTAGCACTCATTTAGATGCCTGTTATTATCATTAGACGCAAAAGTTAACAGTTGGCAGGCCTCATGGCTCAATGGTAGTACGTTTATCTTCTCAGCTGTAGGTCGTGGGTTCGATCCACACCCTAGGCAAACATTTCTGCTGAGCATTGATGTATGTACTGTGTCTGGGTGCTTATGAGCTTCATATGTACATAGTTACAAACAAAATAGTACTCGTATATACAGTTTCATACCTAATACCTATTGATTTAAATTATTCATTTAACACATCATTTTAAGTTATTCTGAGGTCCTGCTTTAATTTCCATAAAATAACACAGAGTATGTTTAGATTTTCCTTCTTTCGGGCCGAAGTCATTATATATTCGGGTTAGCAATGGTAAAAAAAAAATCGTTTTCAGCTGTGTTTGTTTTTCGGACGAGGCTGTGTGAATTTAATAACCCAGTAAGCCCGTGCTTAGTTGTGAAAGTTTTTTTTATGCGATTAAATCAGATTTTGAATATTTTTGATGGATAATTAAAATAATATATCTTAAAGAAATAAAGACGGTATCTTTGTGCTGCATCAAGTTAGTAATCTAAAAAATATACTTATTTTTTATGCAAGTACTTATTAAGTTTTTTTTTAATACTAAACACAGCGCATTTCTCAAATAGGTCACGCTTTTTGAATAATAAATTTGTTGTTGGTCGGGTTTTCAATTCAACCAACGCATATGATAGACTAAGTAGTTTAAAAAAATGCCAATACGCTTGTTAGATGTCGATATCAAGCTTTAGATAATTAAGTACATTGTGTCAATGTATTCAAAGTTGGGTAATGCGTGAGTAATAGAGCGAATTCCATCAATATAGCCCATATTGATGGAATTCGCTCTATGACAAATCTATACCTACGTAAAACACTCAACAATATTATTAGGTACAGATGTGTCTAAGTGCCTTCAAATCGCGAGTGAATAGGTTTCTCCTAGGCAAGCGCGCTCCATCGTAGACCGTAACTGTCGCTTAACACCTGGTGAGTTGACGGTGAAGCTCAAGCCTATCATCGAATAAAAAAAAAAGATGGATCACATAAAATTCCATTTGATTCCAACAAAATGTCGCTCCAATAAATAGAATGCATATTTCTCTTTTATATTTGAAATTCAACCCGAATCAAAATAGAATTTTGTGTCATTCTTTAGTAGTATTTTTTGAATTCCATTTGATTCCAACAAAATGTCACTCCAATAAATAGAATGCATATTTCTCTTTTATATTTGAAATTCAACCCGAATCAAAATAGAATTTTGTGTCATTCCTTAGTAGTATTTTTTGAATTCCATTTGATTCCAACAAAATGTCACTCCAGTAAATAGAATGCATATTTCTCTTTTATATTTGAAATTCAACCCGAATCAAAATAGAATTTTGTGTCATTCCTTAGTAGTATTTTTTGTCAATATTCATTCCGTACAAGTTTGTCATAAGAGCATTCTGTTAAATCATATCTATAAAATATATTAAAACGAGAGCAAGATAGGAACCTCATAGGTGTAGCCCCTTAAATTACTCCGATATATTAATAACTGACAAGTAGGTTGTCTGTAAGTGTAGGTAGGTGCGTAGGAGGTAAGTTATTGTTTGTTTTAAGTCGTATTATTACTAGGAGCTTATGTGAAAACCTAAATATGGATTGAATTGGATAATTATTAGTGACCTTTTAATATAATAGTTTTAAAGCTAGGTTTCCAAGGGTCGCGACTGATGCGGCTGAGGCAACAACGTAATAGAGTTTACAATCGCGTGGCAACCGGGTATTGTACTGTGGCCGTGTCGCTTACTCGTGAGCATATAAACGTCAATTAAGAGACGCGTGTGATCGACTCTGTTAAGGCCCTTTCGGTAGTAAAACCTCTGTCTCGCTCACGCACACCTACATTTTTAACATATAAAATTATTGAGACCTTCAAAAAATCGGATATCCTTAAGCCTAGATAAAAGCATTAACCTTTTGGAAAAAAATTAAACTACTAATTCTTATACAATACAAAATGTATTTGAACAAAAAAAAGTACTTGAATCCATTTTCGGATTGAATACATGATTGAATCAAAATTATTTTTAATGCTTTTATTGATATTTTTGTAGTACCAGATTTTCTGTAAGTCTTTTTAGTAATTTTATACTTTAAAATATGTTGCTATACGCAAGTAAGACAAAGGAATTGCCTACTACCACAGAGACTTAATATACGAAATTATGTGGGAAGCTGTTGGCCTACCATGCAAAGTAGAACTTGCCCGGGGCCACTGCCGTGCCCCCAGATATACGGTTTTTAATCACGTTTGTTGTGCCAGTTGTTAATGTTAATTCATATTTTATATCCTCTGGAAAGTGGATAAAACGGAGGAAAGACTGTCTACATTATATGCTAACCCAGTAGTTTTTTTGATATGTACACTGTGTTGCGTCTTAATAATTAATTATTTATTAAACTAGTAGTTCTACGAACAGTAGACCTCGCGAGAGAGCTTATTTGCAAATTCATACCTCGCGATTTAAAAAACAATTTAAAAAAATAATGAAAAATTATTTTACTAACAAATAATAGTTTTATAAATAGAGAAAACGTAAAATCAAGAAAATTATTCAGAGCTAAAATGCATCAAGCACATCCACGTGCCCTCACTGTTACACGCAATCTCTAGTTGATTCTCATTTCTCGACAACCACTTAACCAATTCTGTTAATTTTTACCACAATTTGTAATAATTGTGTACTTTATCTACCTACCAAATAACATTAAAATCGGTTGGTAATTAGCACCGCAATAACCTTACCCCTTTTTATGGGAACCACCCCTCCTACCAAAACTCGCCGACGCCAAAAAAATTAAATACTTAATCCATAAAAACTATACGCCAAGTTTCATCAAAATTGGTTCAAAAATACGCCCTGTACACGAGTACGAACATAAAAACAAATCACAAACTCACAATTAAACTGACAGACGAAAGAAAATTTGGCCAGTTGATGCAGAGACGCTTCGCTCGCTCGGTCAATAATTACAGCATTATTCACATTCTGGAAAAGCAAATATTAAAAAATGGAAAAAATCTTTAGTTAACTTTATTAAGCCCAGCACTCAAAATGTTATGATTCTTTCAGTTTAATTAATTCACTTTGCATACTTCATAATTCCATCAACAGTTTGGACTGAATGAAGTGAAAGCAGCTCTTAATCCATCATCCCCGTTGTTACGGAAAATCGATTCCAATTAACGTCTGAGCCTTCAGGCCGACATAGAACAGAAAAGGAGATATGGATATCTTACAAAAACAGCCTATAGTACGATTTTAAATGTAATACAGAACCCCGAAAGAACAAAACACGTTGTGCGTACGAGTGGGTATCCATCCGTCCGTCCTTCTCTATTTAATTTATAGACTAGACAAAAACATAAAAGGTATGTGTTTTCTACGAGCTTCTACACAATTACCTATTTAGTGAAATTAAAAAAAAGTGAAAATTAAGGATAGCAATTTATGGTTATTAAAACGGCTATGATTTTATTTTCAGTTTACATCCATTTACATTTTAGCTGAATGATTTTTATCGGGTATATAACTTATTATATATTTTAGACCTGTGTTTTCATCTGCCGCTTAAATATTTCCCATCTGCATTTTCCTAGTCTACGACGCCAGTTTGTTTTCAAAACAGACCCATCCCAGTTTCAAGGTTAGTCAGACGAAGCATTTGCGGCCAATTTATGGCCTATTTACATGTGTCACTCGCTAGCGCCAGTTACTGGAATGTGCACAATGGGGCAATAAACGTCTCGGATGTTGATAATGGAATTTTCACACTTGATTTGTGCGCTGTCTTAGTTCGAAAATATGTATAGCTCTTGATGAATATGACGCTTTAAAAATAAGAAAATAAAATACCTTGTATTTTTTATACTGTGACGGTGTTAGTCAATTCGACACGTAAATAATATATGTGTTTCATTTTTGTAAAACGTCATTGGGTGACCTTTATTATAATTTAAGTATAGAAATTATTAACGCAAAAATTATTTTTATGTATGAAAATTAATATGAATCAAATTTAAATTCTTGTCAAATATATGGGATATTATGTTGCTTTCTAGCTTTACAAATGATGATTTTTTTATAAGTTCATTTGTACTCAGTCATTTTGTACTTCAAAAATGTGGGTATGCGCGAGCGAGATGGACGATGGTCGTACTACGGACACTTAATCCCTAATATTTGAGTGATCACATTTCTGTCAAAAATACAATATACATAGATACATCTCAATATTTTCTTGTGTTCAAATCACCACTCATCGCGAAAAAAACCCAACGACACGGCAAGACCGATTGGTGAAAATCCGTTATCATTTAGATTTACCCGAAGATTACTTTAATAACATTGAATAGACTTTCGTTCGTATTTTCCTCCGTTTTCTATTAACATATCGCGTGGGCTCGAGACATTAGCCGTATCTGGGTATTTACATAAACATAACATGCCCTTGTAACTTTCTGGAAACTCAACAACGTGTAAATCTTTAAGGCCCTTATAGACTATCAAACGTGAACAAGCTAACATGACATTGTGATGATGACAGTTTGTCATTTTATTAAACCTTCCATGAGTATTAATTTATATTGTCTATGTACTTTCTGCGCGGGCGGCGAAGTTTGTAAGCATGCATATTATCAATTTTATCAAAATAGGTTCAGTATTTTGGTTTTTATGATAAAATACTGAAAATATATCTACCAAGTAAACGAATTGCCTACTTCGGTTTTTAAATTTTTTAAACTATGATTTTATCATTTCATTGAATTGTTTTAAAGTCGTTTTTTTTTTTAATTACTTTTATTTTTTACAAAGTAAGTAATATAAGGTATATATAAAATATGTTTTTTTTTTCTTAATTTTAACATTGATGCTTTATTTAGCAAGCTATTAGTTGCTCTCGGCTACTCGCTCTCCTGGGTGCGGGTAGGCAGACATAATAAGATATCCGAATGTGGGCGGAGCGTGGGTGTACATTTAAATACGTTTTATCCGACTGCTTATTGCTCATGGAGATAGTTTTTTTTTTGGTAATGCAATTATTTGTGTAGCTAGACACATATAAATGTGTGAGGAGTCGTCAGATTTTTTATCTTTTCTAGAGTCGTTATACTTGTACTATATTTTTAACCCCCGACCCAAAAAAGAAGGGTTTATAAATTTGACATGTGTAATTCATAATTATTCATAAGTTTTGGCAGAGCCAAACATTCAGAAAACAATGGGCAGTTTTTATACATTTATTCCATTTCGAACATCAATGTACAATCCATATCCATATATCCTTCCAATATTGTTCACTTACAGTTTATATCGCAATATTGTTTCAAATCAGACAATTTCATAGCCTTTAGGCTTATCAACATCTTGCTACTTTTTCAGTTAAATCCGGAATGGCGTTCCTGCCTTCGAAACTATCGCCTACGAGATTATCCGGAAGTTCCAATATTGAAACATTATTACAATTCATAACAGTCAATTAATTATCTTTATGTTAAATCAAAACAATATTTATAAATTAAATTATTCGCTAAACATCATTGCAAATTTTACAATGTTTTCCAAATAAAAATATACGCGACCTGAAACTGAATAACTATAAATCAATTACATTTTACACAAAAACAATTAGTCTATAGTTGTCCTATTATGCTATAGCCTAACATAAGCCATAATTATTTATTGCGTATATGGGTAAGTACAAGGTGGAACAAGGTGTATCTGTGAGTCTGTCTGTGACATCGTAGCGTCACATTAAACGGATAGACTTTTTTTTTTGTTTGAAAGAGGATTTTGTCGAGAATGTTCTTAGCTATGTTTCATCAAAATCGGTTCAGCCGTTTTTTGTCGGGGGTCTTTGAATTTTCTAAGCTTATGCTTGTATGATACTTGAAAGGCACAACTTATTTCTTTAAGTTAAATCTTGACAACTACTTATGTAATAGTTCAACTTAACGGTTGTTAATAAATTCGATGTCATATAGATACACAATAAAATTACTTTTTAGTTTTTGAATGTATTTCTTGCTCTAAGTTCACTTTCGTAAATGTAATTTTATCAATACTTATAAAATACTAAACTGAGAAATATAGCAAAAAATTACACTTAGAACGTTAACAAGAATTTCAAACTTCGAGCATCCAATGGATTAACGTCAACAGGTAATTACGAGTACGTATTTACCTATAGAAAAAAAATTAACCTACCATATTTACACACAAACACTTGAAAAATTGCCCTTCTTCTTGGGCAATAGGGTAATAAGGTTCGAATATACGTGCGAAATATCATCCAAAGCTATGAGGTTCTTAAATTTCGAGTATATAATGCAGACATTTTCGTGAATTAATAGGTATTATGAAAATTTCATTGTACACAGTTGTCGGTTATTATCGTAGGCTGTTTCTTGTTTGTGGAACTTTTTGGATGTTTGTGTATGGTGTGCTTCATCCTTTACCAACAAACAACTTTTGAATATATGTGTGTGTAATTAGATCATATTTTTTAAATAAAGAAATTGGGTGAATTTACTTTTCACGGGATATATGCATATGATTTTACAAATAGGCGTAAGATTACACTAAATTCGCATTTCTATAAGAAATACCTAGTTATAAACAAATATAAGTTTAGAAAATGTAAAAAGGACAAATAAAACGGCTGAACCGATTTTAATGAAACATAGCAAAGAATACTCTCGATGAAATCCTCTTTTATTTAAAAAAGAAGAGATCACTGACATCGTTAGAGAGCTACCATACCACAAACAGACACACAGATACACACGTCAAACTTATAACACACATCTTTTTGGGTCGGGTGTTAAAAAAAGGAAGTAACATAGGCAGTTGTCCCACCGCCGACGATGCACGAGAAGCGAGTAGAGCTAGAAACTAGAAACGAGTTGGCGAGCAACGGGAAGAGAGTGTGTAGTTCCTATAGTTTTGTCGCTGGGCTATGAGCGAGTGTACTTTTAAAGCCGCACTGTGGAGAAACGACTGCTAATTGCCAAGAAGAAATGACTGCGTGAATTCTGACCGTCAAGCGAGCATCCATGAGCGAGAATTATCTTTGATAAACTAGTGAAGGAGTCCTCGCCGGCAGTGTAAGCAGTCAGCGATCAACTATTAATATATGCATCTCTTTTATTTACACGGAATGTCTATCTATTGTGCGTTTCTTGAGCGAGACAATATCCGATAGTTAGTCGCTTTCTCGCCGGCGGTGGGACAACTGCCTAAAGTCAAGCGCACAAATCATCAATGGCTCGTGGAATGACAACTATGATAAAGTTTGAATGACAATAATAATCCATCTTACTTATAAACGCATGTTAAAATTAAGGACTTGTTACCTTCTGTCAGACGGGAACTGACACGCGCGAGAACGGGACGAAACACTGTTTAACTGAAAGGCGCTTTTTCAAAGTTAATAAAAAAGACGGTACATTTATAAGCTGAGTAGAGAATAGTATAGAATAGTTCTTGTGATTAGGTGCATTTCTATGAATTGATTTTTAACAGGCACAAAATGCTCACTAAACTTGAAGGTTGATTTAACTTAAGTACTTTAGTTTGTTGTTGTTGTTGTTATTAGCCTGTAGTGTCTGGTTAAAAAAATACCTCTCAAAGAAAACTTAAAAGCAAGTAATAGGTACTGCGACTTTAGCAGAACTAGACATTTTTAATACCTCTCGTGAAAGAATCCGTGGCTACATTAAATTGAATTATCCTAAAGCAATATCATAATCAAAGAAATCTTACAACCTTTCCGAATAAAATAAAAGAACACTAAAACAATTCAATTTCAAAAAGGCCGTATTAGAATAACGAATCCCAGCCTTTGTTTTTTCTAAGCTAATTTAATTTAGCGAAATTGTCAATTTCTCGCAAAAATTGAGACAAACGCAAACACGACCGTGCATCTGAAAAGGGAAAGGTTCTTTTGGAAAGGCTCACGCTCACCTGCCCGCGGCCATTTCGCAAACTTCAAAGACTCTGCCTCAAAGTAAATTCGCAAAATCTAATTACAGTTAGTAAAACCGCTTTTGCTGAGAGAAAAGTCTCGGAAAGCAACGTCCGAGCGAGGTCGATCTCGAGGACGATCTTGAGTTAGTGGACGCCCTAATGGTGAAGAAAGTTTGAGTAGCCGAGTTTGAGGACGCAAATTGTTGTATTCATTACTGATGGAAACGTGCCTTTCATTTAGGTTTCCTAGTTTCTAAGATACAGCTTTGTAGGTGTATCTTTGTAACTAGAAAAAGCGTAAATGTTTCACCAGTATTAATTATCCGACTTCAAAAAAGAAGGAGGTTCTCAATTCGACTGTATGTTTTTTTCTTTTTACGTTAGATCAGCGATTACTCCGCCAATTGTGAATTGTTTTTGATGATTATTTTTTGTTTAGTAGGTGATATACAGAGGTGGTCACATATAAATTTCATCAAATTCGGTTCATTACTTTGGTTTTTATTTTAGTACATACAGTACTTTATAACAAAATAACTGAAAAAATATCATTTTAGTAAACGAATTACATATTTTGAAGTAGATTTTTTAAGTTTTTTAAACTATAATTATGATTCTAGTAGTACCTTTCGTAGGTTTGAGAAATTAAGTAGATTAAAAAAATAAAATAAAGGAAGTCATTGATTCTGCATTAATAAATATTTAAAAAATGCAATCCTCATCAAATATTTATAGTGCAGTACTTTCAGATAAAGTTTGAGCTTCGGAAAATATCAAAATCGTAGAAAGAGAAGACAGGTAATAATCGTTATACATTACAAAAACATATTAATGAAAGTTGTTGGATTCTAAAAATACTCGCAGTTTCAACTTTATCGCAAACAAATAAAAGTCAATGTCATATTTACAGACAGCAATTAATTGTAATCTCCAACAAAGGTGCAGAAAATACTCAACAAAGGTACAGTCATTTCCGGCTAGAATTTAATCGGAAAAGGAAGTTGTCAGTATATTTTTTTAAATCATATTTACCGATTACTCCGCCATTTGTAAATCAGAAAATTGATTCGTAAAAAAATAAAATCTAGGTTTGCATAATTTTATTTCAACAATTTTACGCAAGATTATCTCCACATTTAGGTGACTCTGAACTCTGTTAACATGATATTCTGAGTTCTATACGAACGCGATTTGAAGTCCCGACAGAGATTGATATGTCGTAACTACCAACCTGCATGTAATTCCAATCAACGCTTTGTATATTTATTTTTGTATGTTATTCTGACCGGTGCATCAATAAACAAGTACAACACTCAACAATCCCCGACAAAAAACGGCTGATCCTATTTCGAAACATAGCTAAGAACGTTCTCGATGAAATCCTTTTTCAAATAAAAAACTAGATCATAATCGGTTCTTCCGTTTGAGAGCTACGACGCCACAGACAGACATACATATATATGTTCGCATCAAACTTATAATACCCTGCTTCTTGAATCGGGGGCTGAAAACAAATGTTGACACATGTTAACAAAATGAAATCACTTAATTATAAATTTAATTTTATTGTTTCGATATTTATGATTCATACTAATCACTAAATTTTCTAAATTATCTCCACAAAATGCACCAAAAAAGGAATAGTAGCATTCGATACAAATACAAAATACAGTAAACCATAGACTACTTTAAATGAAATACATACAAACCAACACACTAAAAACATTACCATCATCCTAAGCTATGCGTAAAAAGAAAGATAACATTATGCCGACCAATCCAACAGAGCGTCAGCATCAAATTCTAAAACCCGAATCAAAGCTGGCATTACCATAACATCGAGCGCACTGGCCTCGCACTGTGAATACTTTAAAGGAAACCACAGGTCTGTATCTCAGGGAGATTTAGCCCAAATCACTCGCGCCGGTGCTACAAATGGCCGGTCCAGGGGATAAATTGGGGGTAATTTTATCACCCATCCCTTCGAGAAAGTTTCGTCAGCGCAAGAAGTGAAACTCGATAATGTACAGCCGTGGGAGTTTACTGCCGGATGCTACATTCGGGGATCTTTAGTGTTGTGGCTAAGATTAGACTGCTTGATGGCAGATTTTGTGCTGTAAAAGTTTACGATGTTTACTTTATGTCCTTAATTCTAACATTTACAACAAATATATGTTGCAATGTAAAAAATCAATAAAGGTATGCATTGGCTAGCTGTGTTCTGCGGCTTCATCGAGGTGCAAGTAAAAACTTGTGATGGAGATGAAAAGTAGCTTATATCCTACCTACTAGAGGGTCTACAGGATCTTTGCTATCTCACATTTCATTATTAACCGCTGATTTGTCGTGAAAACATAGCATTACTTAGATACTTATATATATAATACAAATGTAATTAAAATTTATTGGATACTTACCATAATTTAAATTAAATCGATTATATCATTTTATTTATGCTATTATCATAAAATTTAGTTAATTTATCATAATATGTGTAATTCTGACTTACCTGTAACATGTATGTTATTCAAGGTTAATAAATATCTTACTCTTGAATCTGGTTTTGTTTTTGATTAGAACTAGATTTCGTAATTATAAATTTACTCAAATGTGTGATTGAGTTATTTGATTATTTGATGTAAATTGAAATGGTTAACATGAAATCATATTAACCATGTTCATCATCATCATGGAGTCAATTCGAAAATGAACTGAAGTGGCGAACATTAATAATATGTCAATATTTTTAGTTCTATGGAGCCTATTATGTGTCTACAACGGCAAAATTTTGATAAATAAATTTTTGCATATATAGAATTTGACAGGTGTCACTTTGTAGATAGTGATAATGTTTGTATTGATAAGTACCTTCATAGATATAGGCTAGTGGCTGAAACTAACAGATTTGTATCAACTTTTTTTGGATGATATATCATTTGGTTACATATTTTTCTGTTTAAATTTTTCCTCTATTAGTTGAAACGGTTAATAGATTTCAACATAGATCTCTATCTAGATATCACTCAGCCCGATCTTTTCCTTTTTCTTACCTTCAGTTCATCGTACCTCAAGGCTTCAGAAAGATGAAGGTGCCGTTAGTTAGATTCAACCATTTAAACAACGATAGAAACGAAGACGTCAATGAATACGATATAATGTAGTTCGTACAATAATTTCATATCTAGTTTCATACTTATATATTACCTACATTCCCTTCGCTGGCCAGCTTCTGTCCATTGGTTGGAGACAGGGACCTCTGTAGGAACCATTGGTATCTTCTTGAGATTTAACTGGAGCAACAATTTTACTTTTTTGAGGTCACAGACTACGCTTAGTCGTTTTCTTCTCTGGGTTCATTTAGACGTTATGGTATTAAAAGCTTAAATAATAGATATGAAGCTGAAGCGCTATGTTGTTAACCGTTTTTTACCTGACGATATATTGATCAACTGCTGGGCAAAAGTCTCAAGTCACAATTCTATGCATTATTCTCTGTTCCCGGCAAGCACTCCCCAATTCTTTTTAAATCTCCAGATTTTGTTATACCATAGTTTCGAAATGCGATCTGAAAGTCAGCTGCTTGTAAGCATCCATTCCGAATGGTATATAGAAGTTCCATACCTTCAAGTCTAACCACCCATGAATATAAAGACCCTTTCTAGTTGGATCTACGATAGACAGAAAACTGACACCAAATGTCTTGCAGTATCTATTTGCTCAAGGACTTAAACAACCTATCAACCTATCTATTTTTAAGAATATCCAATATCGAAACTCTAAGTCGACATGTCGTACATTATTCATTTCAAGCCTAGAAATTGTTAACTTCGACGAGTTTATTTTTAGGTTTCCTATGTCCCTTATTTTTGTCTTTTTACTCGTATATATTTGATATTATGAGAGAGTCAGTTTCCTTTGCATGTCTTTTACATTTCGCTTTTATTTTCTGTTTTGTGATTTTTTTTCCGACGAAAAAACGGAGGAGGTTCTCAAGTCGACGCGTATATTTTTTTTTTATGTTTGATCATGCATAACTATTTACAGAATAGTCCGATTTTGATAATTCTTTTTTTATTGGATAGAGTATACATCGAAATTGGTACCATATAAATTGAGAACAAAAATTCCAACCCTAAGGGTAAGAAAACAGGGGATGATTGATTGTTCACTCACTGATTATAATGTATGAGCACGCATAACTTTTTACAGAGCAGTCCGATTTTGATAATTCTTTTTTTATTAGATACCTCGAAGTTGGTTCCATATAAATTTGAATAAAAAATGCGCTCTCCGCACGACCACTCGCAACGCAACGTTACCTATCACGCTGGCGCCGACATTACTTTAAGGACTTAGTTATTAAAGTTAAATAAAAAAGGTTTATTATTTTATGCTTTTCAGTTTTTTCGGAGGTATTTTTATTTTTTGTAAAAAGTTTTTATTATTACTACAAGTAGACAAAAATAAAATAATAAGTATATCGAGTACTATATTTTTTCAAAATACAACTACAAATAGAGACGACAGACAAAAAGGTAAATTAAGATCTTTGAAAACTAATGATCATTTTAATTTAAAATGGATAGTGATGCAATTTTCACGAACATTATAATTTTATAAAACGTAAAGCTTCATGATTTCTGCTAAATCACAGCATACCTCAATAGATACCAATGTTACCACATATGGTAGGTGTTTATATTTTCTTTTATTCAAATTTCAATAAAACTGAAATCAAAATGTTTTCTAAGGCTTTCGGGATTGTTACTCATTGACTATTTATAATTTGTATTTATTTAATCTATTGTAATTAGTTACTTAGTATTTACTTTTCATTATTATTGTTTGTTGTTGTTATTTGACATGTAACTAATTTGTTATTAATATATGAGCATGAGTATGAGTATGAAATTAAACAAATATTAATCATTGAAATTATGTGAAATATACGCGATAAATCTGTTTTTTGAAAGAAAAAAAAAACAGTCCGCCACTAAACATCAGGCGAGTTGGTGGTCAATCGTAGATCTATCTTGCGTAAAAAAGGAAAGTTACCAATGTCTTCAATGGCATAAAAAATTATAAAAACCCGACAAAATATTCATCATCATCATCAGCATCATCTCAACCGTAAGAAGTCCACTGCTGGACATAGGCCATGGACTTCCAAAAAGGCCGATTGGAAGCGGCTTGCATCCAGCGTCTTTCCGTCACTTGTATGAGGTAATCTGTCCATCTAGTGGCTGGTCTTACTATATTAAAAATATTAATCACGTCTAGTTGCCTTTGAAAAGGCAGATATTCCACGAATAATTCTCTTGATCAATTAAGAGTCTGCATGTCAACAATAACCTTACCGCATGTGAACACGTTAACTTTGTACAACAAAACAAGATCAATAATGAAGAAACAAGTCGTTAACGGTCGGGGACAAGGATAAATTTGATTAGCCTCCAAGTAAAGTTTGCATTGAGTACGTGAGTGTTAAGTTTGGCCATCGGACGTGCTTCCAATGGCACTGTCGGTTTGCTTGTTCTTATTGCTAAGGATTCACGAACATACACTTTTAGACTGAGCTTAGTAATACTTTAGCTAAAGTTTTGCAGAAACGTTGTCGCGCGCTCTCCCATACAGAAATGAGAAAATTCTCATCTAGCCTCACTCGTGACCACATACGCTGCGAAGTGTTCGAAACGTCAAGCCATGTAATTATGTCAAATATACGCGATAAATCCATTAATTTAAGGCTTATTCTCTAATATAATTATTAACGGGATCTTTACCGTGGTTCGTTAGCTTTTGAGTTCCGTGGTTAACGCGAACCACGGTAAATATCCCGTTAATAATAATAGTGATTTAATGAACGACCGTGATAGTTTAAGAAAGTGTTAATCTGTAATATTAATAAATTTATACTATATATATGTTCAAATCTGTTTGTTTTCCAAAAATAAATAAATAAATTTGTTTAATATGAATGAGTAACAATCGCAAAAACCCTAGAAAACATGAATGTTGTTTTTTTTTGCTACTAATTAGGTAATACAACTTCTTCTTCTTCTTTTTTGTATTGGACCCGCATTAAAGCATTTGCCAGTGTCAAGTATTAGGTTTTTTTCAAGTTTCTTGAATAAAACAAGTTGTAAATGTTCTAGTCACAATCTAAGTCACTAAATTATTCATAGTTGGTATAAACTTTTTTCAAAAAACGACTGTCATCCGCGCTCGCTTTTTCATGTGTCAAAAATAATATTAGTCACCGATTGTCAAATGTTTAACCTTCGAAGATTAGAAAATGTGCAGATATTTACACAATAATCCTCAACAATTTTCACTTTTGCAAAGAAAAACGTGTCGGTGGAACTCTGCGTTTCTATAATCTGACGCACTTCACACATTCACCCAATGAAAATATTCACATTTTAGAGATTATTCAAAAAAGAATAAAGCAAAGTTGATAAAATAATTGTGGGACCACCTTGGGAATTTTATCATTATAATTATTAAAGAAATGCAAAAATTGGCAGAAATTGCCACTATGAATATGCTCTTAAGATGTACTTTGAACGCTACTGCCGCCTAGTATTTACAGTAGTACACTATAGAAATTCATTCATTAATTCTTGAGAACAAGAGCAAATAGATATCTCATACGGCTTGTTTTTTAACCCTAAACGTTCTTGAGATTTCGATTATATTTTATATTATACTGGTACAATGGTAAACAATAATAATGGTAATAGCTGTAATGGTGTACAACGTCAAATGGGACGTCAGTACAGGACCCATCGGCCCCACCTCGAATAAGAATAAGAACGGTGTACAATAAAGAGTTTATCCTTATTTTATCTATCTATCTACAATTTGGGGCCGCTTGGATAAGGATTTTTCATTTTTGTTATAAATATTTACGTTTAGCCAATTAAAGTCTTCTGTGGTTTAACTACTGTCAACGTGTCTACTCTGCGTTAAACATTGTACGTGGCCTTTTTAGAAGGTTCTCGATTATTTTCTCAAGAGATTAGTAGTTAAAACGACTGTAAATTTATTAATCAAGTAATTTCACTACTACTCTGTCGGGAAAAAAATCAAGAACCTTCTAAAAAGGGTACGTACAATCTTTGACGCAAAGTTAAAGTTACCAACGTTGATGACGTTGACAGTAGTTAAACTTTAAAAGACTTTAATTTGACGTTGACTAGGATACTTAAATCTTAAACACGTTTAGAATTAAACGCGATTTCAGGGCACATTTTACCCTTACTTTTTTAACTATATTTTTTTTTACAATAACACATGTGAAGTAAATTTTTAGTTAAAAGTATTTTCAGTAATACATTATTTTTTTCTTATCTATATACTTTAATGGAAAGTAAAGAGAATTTTGAACAAAAGTTCGATGATAAGCTTCTTGGCTAGAACAATTCTGACTTACAAATTTATAACCCTTGAAACATTTCGAACTTTGTTCTTAAGCCCAATCAATTTCGACATCGGGGAAATCAACAAATTTTAAGTCAAAGCCTTTAAACTTTCTAAAAAGGCCTCTTAGTTCAATGAAGTCTAGCGATCTTATAATACAATTTATTTTAGCTATTTCAATGATGTTACATAAATGTTTTTATGAGTAAACATAAATTCATTTAGCTTTTAACTTAAAAGGGTCTCGGATAAAGCTTATTTTACTTTAAAAAAGGCCTTTCGGTGGCTTAATAACTCTGACACTAGGGCTGGCCACTCAGTCTATACAAACTTACTAACTTAAAAAAAAAAGGAAAAAAGCGACTTCAAATATGCAATTTCGTGTACTTGGTTAACATATTTTTACCGACTTCAAAAAGAAAGAGGTTAACAATTTGGATGTATTGTTATATGAATATGTTTGTTACCGCGTAACTGCGTCATTTATAAATCGATTTGAATATTCTAAATTCCTCACATTTTAAATTCTCTTGCCGTACTTTAGGAACTAAATTTTAATTCCTGCTTCAAAGGAATTTGCTTCTGATTAACTGAATGTGTTTTTATTTATTTATTTTAATATGATTCCACACAACCATATCTAGCCCGAACTAAGCAAAGCTTGTACTATGCGAACTAGATGGCTGATAGAATGCATTTTTTTTTTGTAATTACGTAGGTAAGATACATAGAAACACCCAGGCATAGAACAAAACCCATGCCCATCACACAAATGTTTGTCCTAGGCGGGGATCGAACCTACGACCTACAGCTTAGCAGGCAAACATACTACCAACGGAGCTACGACGCCAGTCGAATCATATAGAAACATACATACATAACTCTGTTTCTCTCTTAAATACAAAAGTTTGTGAAATTAAATTCCATTATTTTTAATTCATTAATGATGATATCATAAAAGCCATAATATATAGTTAAAACCTACGAGATATTCAAATGATGTCTATTGAAATCTTATTCATCGAAATCAAGCCTGCGAGAAAAATGAATTTACGAACATACTCGTACGTAGATGAATGAAATGTCATAACCCTACTTTTTGCATATCCTGAAAAGGAAATAAAATCTATAGTGTGAACTACATAGCGGATAGAAATGCAAAAAAAAAAACAAAGCTATAACGTGAAGTGAACTCAAAACGCCCCGTGGCGCCGACTAAATGAAATGGGAAATCGATCCCTCCACCTCAAAAAACCTCAGTGCGATGGCAAAACCGGTTTTACCATTCCCATATGAGAGTGCACTACACTATCTGAATAAGTAAGGTGACATCGGGATAGAAAAATACGTCTGTCGAAATGGAACCACAAGATAATGTTCTACCAAAAGAATTTGTATAAAAATAAAACAAGTACTTTTTTAAGTTGCTATAGATAATATATTAAAATCTTAAAAATAATTTGATAAATCGTTGGTACCAGCCACGTCGTAGTCACTGTTCTCCTCATCAACCTAGGGCATTTATCTTAAATTCAAAAATAAAATCATGTAAAAATATATCTATCGAAATGGAACCACAAGATAATGTCAACCAAACTTAGTTTTTATAAAATAAGAATAATCAGACAGAATTTCTCATAAAATTATTTTTATTAGTAGTACTATTTTTTATCGCCTTCATCTCAGCCATAAGAAGATTAAGAAGTCATCTGCTGGACATAGGTTTCCCCCTCACAGCAAGTAGAACTGATTGCCGATGTGACCGAAAAGTTCTCGAATGTAGACCATGCATCGGCAAGCGCAGCGTAGGAAGACCAGCTATAAGATTTTTATTTTATTTGAAATACTTTTAATACGTATTTTGTTACTATAGTCTTGCCAGTTTTATGATATTTTGGTATTTTGTCTTATTTATTTATTATTTATTTATTTAGAAATAAGTGCCATGCTTACAGTTTATACCAAAGCGCGCGACACTCTAGCATTACATGAACATATAAGTAGGTAATAACATTATAATTTGCTAAATAAATATATGAAGATAGGTAATTGTATAAATATGCCAATAAAATCAAAATAATATACCATGTCAAATAATACCGATCAAAATAATAATCTAATAATTACAAAATGGAACGAGAAAATAAATATAATGGGTATAATATAATGGGATTGCTATATTCCCATTATAATATAATGGGAATATAGCAATTCCGTAGAAAATAGCAAACGTTTAAAAAAAGGTAGTAGAACAGTGGTCTACTTTTGGTTATCAGATTAGATATGCCATAAAGCTTTACAACTTACCCAAAATGATTCCCGAAAGATATGCCACAAGAAGCAGCACCTTAACTCGTTCCAACCTCATTTTCCAATCACTAACTGTCTCACTTGAAGATTATCACTATGATACTGAAGTAGCACATGTCGACTGCTGGCAGCCACCTGGAATGAAAGAGATACCAATTAGGTAATGGTGGGGTGTGGTGGCAATACGAGCTTGTGAACTTCTAAGGAGCTTTCAAACTGAATCACCGTTATCGAAGCAAAAGTATTGTCGTTGAAGTCTATGTGAATCGGAATCTTCGATTATAATTTCGATCTACTTTAGTGGTATTTTTCGTAAAGCAGCTTGCTTACCCAGCTGCAATTACGCGTATTATTTAAATATATAACCATATAAGCCCCTCTTTTTGCGTCAAAGGTTAAAAAGAGCCTCATGAATTCGATACTTACATTAGTAAAGTAGGTATGTGTTATACATATCAGTTTCCAATTTTCTCGATAAGTAATGGATTCTTTATTTTCACTACGTAAAAAAAAATTACATGGTATTTATGTTAGTCATACAGCTATATTTGTTTCAACTTTGCTTAAAATACCTATTATTGTTCCCAGTACCCTTCATATTATGTAGACTGAACCTGCCAGACGTTGTCTCATGTCGGATGTTACATTTAGAGTTGCCATCAGCTGATCTTAGATGAGATGCCTGAGATGCTCGAAAGAAGTATTTCTATATTTATCACTCGCATTTCCACCAAATTTTACCTAGATTGCCTTATAATTTAGGGTTTGATAAAAAAAAGTCCCCAGTAGGCCAAATCTATAGAATAAAAGCCATATATGTACGTATTTTGCTTTTTATAATAACACAAATAAGAGAATTGCATACGTAAGTATTACGAATAAGGCAATACATAATTGTGTGTTCTTCAACTGAAGTTGAATTGAAATATAGTTCATGATAAGAGAAAATCACGTTAATTCACGAAGCAGTTATGATATTATATGGCGTAGTCTACAAACCCCTTTAACGCAGTTTCAAGGCTTAGTTCATGATAAGAGAAAATCACGTTAATTCACGAAGCAGTTATGATATTATATGGCGTAGTCTACAAACTCCTTTAACGCAGTTTCAAGGCTTAGTTCATGATAAGAGAAAATCACGTTAATTCACGAAGCAGTTATGATATTATATGGCGTAGTCTACAAACTCCTTTAGCGCAGTTTCTAGGCTTTGGTAAAAGGTGTTATGCTATTGGATAGCCCCATGGTGTTCAAATAGGTAAACATCAGTGACTCTATAAAATTGTAGTTACTTTAGCTCTCAGTTCGAATGGTGTTAGGCAATACCGCAATCCACGATTAATAGAGAATATGCATGATTTATGTTTTATTTGGCCATAGAAAAGCTAACCACAAATAGATACATTCCACTAAAACAAAATTAAAATACCTTTAAAAATAAGAAAGTTACAATCGTTTTAATTTAATGTTAGACAGACAGAACGTGATAGTGAGCAAGTGATGACGTCATGGTTCATATTCGCCGTATAAATTCAATACAAACTGTTGTTTCGCGAGAGAGGGACATAACATCCCTCCCTAAAACTTTAAATCTCGGAAGTTTAATGACCGATTGTTTTTTTATTTTTAGTATATAATATGTATTACAATTATCAATTAAAATTATTATTCCCATGAAATAAAATTCATGCATATTCCCTATTGCCTAGAAAAAGCCTATTCACGCGTGTTTTGACCCACGTTGTATTTATCGGGAAAACCCGCTCAGGCAGTGTATTCCACAATATTGAAGTTGCTCCATAAAATTAAATTAAGTTTCATTAAAATCACAGAGTCGAGGGAATAAAATTACGTCTACACAGAAGCCCTAAACTAAGCTTTAAGCTATGAAATCGGATGCCTCACTTCATGGGCGTACCCAGGGGGGGGCAGGGGGGGGCAGCTGCCCCCCCCTGGAAACCTCCGAGAAAATGTATGAACTCGCCTAATTACTAATCAAAGTGTAAACGGGGCCTTATACCTACCTTTTACTTTACTTTACTTATGCTAACTTTTAAATAAACCGCGCAGTAGACACTGGCAAAATGCACGGTGCAATTATTATAGCCATTAAAAAACCGCGCAGTGAGCAAGCTCTACAGTCGCTAGTCGCCAGCCACCGCCGCGGCGACGATGGCGGACGAAGATTACCGAATCTAACTGAGCGTTCGTATTCTTGGCGGTAGGGAGTTGCGAGCGACTAGCACAAAGAGTATTGTACTAAGACTAGCATTTTATTTTATTTGACATGTTATGCTGAGGCTTTGAATCTTGAGAGCTGCGTCTTCCAAGGACAGTAAGCCGCCAATAATATAGGGCAAATCAACCAGCTGGTTCGTTAAGCGAATATTTTCGCCGATCGTTCAAAGTTATTTAATATCAGCATATGAATACCTAAAATTTGATAAAAAGTTTCGAGAAAATTCGCGCTCGCTTCGCTCGCGCATGATTATTTCCTATTATTTTTAGCCGACTGTGTAAGAAGGAGGGTTATGATTTTCAAGTGTATGTATATGGGTATGTTTCTATATGATCGCCTACAAGCCTAAATGGCTTGACAGATTCTGATGTGCGAGGTGTCGTTAGAACTCCAACGAGCTTTATCGTATTAAATAAGTGATTTCACTAGAATTATTCTAAATAATGCGCATTTATATTCTTTTACAGCGGTACTTTGCCATAAAAACGTATTCTTGTAATTTTCTATAAAGTCATGTTTTTTAATTAGGAATAATAAATTTGCAATCAATGCATTCAAATGGTTGTATTTATAATTTTGATAACGTAAATTTTAAATTTATGTTTAAATTTAATCAGGAATAATAAATTTGCAATCAATAAATTCAAATGGTTATATTTATAATTTTTTATAGCGTAAAAGTCGTTCTTATCCAGTCGGTTATTTCATTTTCTTTTAACATAAATACTTGTTTGGTTCATCTGGGACACAAAACGTAGGACACGCTAACAAGATCAATGAATCAAATTATTTCCAAGATTTAATTTTAAAAACCTTCTAAAATTTCGCGTTCACTTCACTCGCGTTTTTACTACTTGAACATAGAAATACTGTGGGCTCACTAATATGAGAAATAAAGCATATTACTTTAAAAACACAATTAATTTTTTTTGAAAAGTTAAAAAAAAAAATTCGCGCTCGCTTCGCTCGCGCCTGTTTATTTCCTATTATTTTTACCCAACCGCTTAAGAAGGAGGGTTAAGTTTATTCGAGTAAATGTATGTATGTATGTGGGTATAATAATAATAAATATAATATTTGTGGACATTTCACACAATGTTAGTTTGTTAAAGTATGTTTCTATAAGATCGCCTACAAGCCTAAACGGAAAGCCTAAGCTAGAATTATTCTAAATAATGCACATTTATAGTTTTTACAGCGGTTCTGCGACTCGACAACATATTAAGCGTAACAAAATCGTAAGTTACACGTCGGGTTTTTAGTTTTTCTTTTAATATATATACTTGTTTATTTGTATTAATTATTAAAGTGCTGTGAACTTGCTAATACAATCAAATAATTCACAAATTTTAATTTAAATAACCTTTTCAATTTTCGCGTTCAACATTTTTCTAATTTAATATAAAAGTACTGTGGGCTCACTAATACGAGAAATAAAGCATATCTATTACCTACTATAAAAACATTACAAAAAATTTCACGCTCGCTTCGCTCGCGCTATTTATTACCTATGTTTTATTACTAACCAAAAAATTGTTACAACCCCCCCTCACCGCTTTGTTTCATGTAGGTGTTTTTGTGTAGTGTGTATGACAAAACAGCTGCGGACGATCTGACCTAACTTCTAAGATCAAGTAAGATCTGATCTGACTTGCCCCCCCCTAGACCAGAAGCTGGGTACGCCCATGCCTCACTTACTTCGTCTAAGTTTCACTTGATTGTTTCGTTAAAATAAATGAGTAGCGTTTGACCTAGACTTTAACCTTTTACACGACCTTAAGTTAGTTGACAACGTAGACTAGATATAAATTCGAAACGTGCTTTAAAATTAATTATTTTGTAAATATATGTTTAGATTTTTGTGTCGAATAATTTCCAGTGAAATTACTTGTAACAAAACTCTAGACTCATTTTACTTATAAATATATTTGATAATTCAGGACAATAAATCTTTGATAATTAAGGGTAACAAATCTTGTCATGTAAAAAAGACACATTATTATAAAATATTTATTTTTAAAACATGTTTGTAGTTTACGTCGTCAAGTAACATAAAACAGATGTAAATTAAATCATATAAAAAAACTTATTTAAAAAAATAATATGCCTGTAACGGGCTAAATATGTATATACATATATACTTGAATTGAATATCTTTGTAAAAGTTTGATTGGTGAATGCATTATTACTATCAGTAGATACAAGCATAAGTTTAGAAAATTCAAAAACGCCGATTCAAAAGAAATCGGCTGAAGCAATTTTGATGAAACACAGAGCATTCTCGTTGAGAATGCTTTGTCGATGAAATCTTCTTTCAAATAAAAAAAAACTAGATCAAAATTGGTCCATCTGTTTGAGAGTTACGATGCCACAGACAGACACACAGAAATAAAATACACAGATACACACGTCAAACATATAACACCCCTTTTTGGGTAGGGGGTTAGAAACAACAATGTTTAATTGTTTGTCTGTCTGTATGTACGGTGTAGGTACTTAATGGACACCGAAGCTACTGGATGCTTTTGAACTAAATTTGGTGGATTATTTACTGAGTACCTGGGCTAACGAGCTCCGCTCGGCAGGCAAACCCGGGTTCACTAAAAATTTAACCTATTTGATCAATTTATCGTCCCCGAATCTATACCTAGCATGTACTAGGTAGACCAAATTTCATCAAAATCGTTGAAACAGTTTCCGAGACCAAGCCGTTATTTTATTTTTTTCTCGAAGCCCTTATTTTCTATACCATAAAGATATTAGTGAAGTTTATATGAAATATTTTAAATAAATAAATATTGGTGGACATTTCACACAACACCATTTTGTCGATACATGTTAATTGTTTTGCCGTAGACAAGATAATTTTTTTTTAAACCTACCTACAAACAAAATGTTGCACAATATTACGAACGTAGGAGCATCCTTAGTAATTTCTTATTTCAATAAGCCCGCATTTGCTAAATTCAACTATAAAAACGTTCAACTTGCATATTTTAGATAATTTAAGACCTGAAGTTTCAAACACTTTGGAGTGTTCATTGTTGCAGGCAATATATAAGAATAGAAGAATGGTGTTTAACTTATTATAAAAATATCAGTTTGTATTTGTACCACCTAAAATTTGAGACAAAGCGTTATCTTTGGTCGCAGAAGTTGCTCATATGACCGCATTGGTTCCTATCTTACTTAAAGCAATCTAGTTACTCCACTCGATCGGATTCTATGAGTGTTGTTGGAACGGAGACGAGAGATCCATCCCAGGTTTAATCTGTGGGGATTAATCCTGAGAGCACACTGAACAGAAGTGTATTTACTCTGAATACGGCAGCGGGGTTGTCTGCTTCTAAACGCTTTTTAGTAGGACTTTACGTTAAGACCGATTGTTGAATAAACAATGTAGACAATTTATGGCTCATTTAATCTAAATTTAAGGAAAATATTAATCGAGAGACACAATCTCGGTTTGCGTAATATACTTAACTCTATATCAGTTAAAATAGTAGATTATGCACCAAGGGGATAAAGTAGTGTTTTATGTCACGGGCGACATATTGAATCCCGAGTGTAACGTAGGATACTAGGGTTGTTAAAGAGTAAAATCCCGAGCGAAGCGAGGTATTTAAGACTAGAATCCGAAGTGTAACGGATTCAAGGTCGCCCAAGACAAAAACAATTTTATCCCCGTGGTACATACTTTACTTTTCACACCTACTGCGTGCTAATAGAAAGAAATGGTTTTGATTCTACATTATTTAACAAAACAGAGCGTTTTGTTATTTTTAACGTACGAACTTCAAAACTTACTGCATACGCTACCTGAATGGAATTTCTTTGATTGACATTATTATACCTACATTATATATCAGGACGTCACAATCGTAAGTAAAGCAAAGTAAAAGAAAGAGTTTTTCTAGACAAGCGCGTTCCATCGTAGACCGTAAACGTCGTTCAAAACAAGCGGGATCGGTGGTCAAGCTAAAGCTTCCAATAATAAAAATATAAGAAACAACTATAGTACAATATCAAAAAATCAACAGATGTTTCAGTTGTAGCATATTTCATTCCCTCGCTAAAGCTCGGAAGTAAATAGAAACCGAGTTACAATGGGTTTTTAGCACCGTGTGTTACACTCTACATTTCACTACGATTGCGAGAAAAATGTTCCTAAGAGAGTATTCTACTTTTGAATAAAGATTGTTTCGTGTATGTAGGCTCTTTGGTAACAGATAAAAAAAAAAAAAAAAAAAACCTTACAATGCTAAGTATTTTCCCCCGCTTTAGTACGCTACAATGACGGACTTTTTGAGCAAGAGGAGTGTTTTTTTTAATTTATTTTTTAAACAAGCTTTTATTTAAATGCTCTAAAAGGAAGAAAATAAATTTTGAATGCAATGAAACCCACCATTTTATTAAATTATAAAATTTATATACGTCTAAGTATTTGTTGGAATTAAATATAACATAATAGATAGGTACAACATCGTACCTATCTATTATGTTATATTTAATTCCAACAAATACTTAGACGCGTTCTTATCATTTGCTTAGAATTAAAGTTAGTTTGTTCATTTGAAAAAGAAAAAAAAAATGTTTGTGTTCTCGCGACAAGCTTTTATTTATATCAATATAAATTTTATAATTTAATAAAATGGTGGGTTTGCATTCAAAATTTATTTTCTTCCTTTTAGAGCATTTAAATAAAGCTTGTTTTTAAATATTTTTTTTAATTATAGTTTATTTACTAGACTAAAAAAGAGTGCTTGTCAAGACTATTCAAACGAGTCCAAACTCGACGGTTTTATCTTGTTTAGTTTAGGAGTTCCTATGGCCACCTTCCGACGCCATCTTGAGACCAGCTTCATGGTACCATTGAATTGTCACCTAAGTTACGTAAGTAAACCAAATTTCAACCTAATCTAACGGCAGGAAGTGGTTCTAATTTAACTCGCAAGATTTGTCCCATACTAACAGGGCAAAGGGCAAACAAGGCAAGTTAAATAAAAGCTAGTAATATATTATTTTAACCCAACTGTTTGTATGCATTGAAATGAAATAATCAGCCTAAGCGGCTTGACTGATTTTTATGAGCAAATGTTGTTAGATTCATCTTAACTTCCCAAGTGTCAGTCTTTTTAGAATAATAATACAGAACTCTGGCAATAATTAAAAAAGAATCGTAAGCTTCAACGGCTTTTTTGTATAAAATAAGTGATTTTTCAATCATTTCTCATACTCATACTCATATTCTTTATTGCCACTAAGTGTAAATTAATGTAGATGGAATTACATGCATTTTACAGTACTTAAAACTTAGTCGCCCTTTTCAGGCATTGCAACTTGCGAGGGCGCTTGTTCTAGGGATACAATAATAAAATAAAACTTATATAATAATAGGTACTTAACATAGGACAATAATTAATGACAGGTTTATGTAGTTTTGTGATTATTACTAAAATATTCGTCCAAAGAATAAAAACTGTTCATTAAAAGAAACTTTTTTAATTTTGTGCAAAAGACTGCGAATTTCCTTTCATTTTGAATGGGTATGGGTAGTTTATTAAAAAAATTTATCGCCATATAGTATGGGCTAGTGTTCAGCATTTTTATTCTTGAATAAGGTAAACTTAATTGGTCTCTGTGACGGGTATTTATATTGTGGGAATCTTTTCTTTTTGTAAAAGTGTAATTATTTTTGAATACAAATATGGATAATTCCTGAATGTAGATACAAGGCAGTGGTAATATGTTATATTTGATAAAAAATGGTCTACAGCTCTCAGTATTATCTATTTGGGCTATAATTCTTATACATTTCTTTTGCATTTTAAATAATTCATATGAATTAACACTATTGCCCCACAGCAAGATTCCGTATTTCAATCTTGAATGCGCATAAGCATAATATGCTGATATAGTAGTTTTTGTATCTGTACTACTTTTAATTTCAAATAATGCATACGTAAATCTAGACAATTTTGTTTTAGTGTTCTCTATGTGTGTTTTCCAGTTTATGTTTGTGTCAATATCAATGCCTAACAGACTGAATGACTCTACTTTTTCTATCTGTGTGTTATGATAATTTAGATTTAAGTTCAAAGGAGGGCTATTGTTTGATTTGAATTGCATAATTTTTGTCTTATGCTCATTTATATACATTTTACATCGCCATGTACATACTTTCTCACTAAAACTTGCAACTGCCTACAGCGCTGAAAGAATTAGTTACTAATAGTAAACATACATTGTTATATTTCGAAAACATTATCCTCGATCTTGTGAGGGTAAATACTTATTTAATTAAAATATGGGTTATGTTCACGTTGCACTTAGAAAACATGAAACTTTGTGAAAAGGAGCCTAACTTTAAATATCAAAACTTGTTGCTAAAGCTTCCACGCGTGCTCAAAACAAAACCTTTTCAGTTTTCAATGTATTCCGAACTATGCATAATATCCTGTTACTGAATCTACTAACAGTAGAGCTACCGAGCAACTTTCTTAATTAGGCAAAACATACATTTTAATAACAGTTGCCTAGTGCTTTCATTTATTGTTTCAATTTACGATATCTTACTAATTCGTATGTCAAAGTTATGTTTTCTAGAATCCGTTAGTTTTGGTCTATTCGCAAAGCCTTTCACAGACAAAAATAAAAATTGGTTGTCTGTAAAGTCGGTTTACGGACGATAGTTTAACGTGACATCATAACAAAACATTGATGAAATGATGATAATGATGATGTAACGGGACAATGAGCGTAACGTAACGGGACAATGAGCCATACTTTTTCGTGCGTGCAGCCGGCGCTCATCGATTTATTAGACGATGTCACGTCAAAAAAAATCACTGTCAGATCCTTTCTGACAACGCATTGTAAGTGAATCATTATTGATGTTTTAGCAAGGAGTAAAAAAATAATCGTAAAAATATCTACTGGTGATCCTCCGTTTGGACCACAGAATATTTTTTTAATGGTACGTTTTTAGGGTTCCGTACCTCAATAGGAAAAAACGGAACCCTTATAGGATCACTTTGTTTAATACTACGGGAAATATACATATATCTTCTAGATTGACGAGCTCCATCCTCGGCCACACCGTCGCTTAACATCAGGCGAGTTGGTTGTCAATCGTAGATCTATCATGCATAAAAAAAACGTATCATACGCCACGTTGAGTTGCGTGGGTGACGCTTCCGAGTACCTAGTATTTGGAAGATTTCAGCAAGCCTCACATTCGTACACAACATGGACATGGATTTGATTACATATTTATAAGCAAAGCTAAGTAGTAATGTTGCGTATCCGTACACATTTCACTTCGAACACGCCAACTTCCGAACTCATCGACAAATCACTGGTTAAATGGAGTTGATGTGATTGCAAACCTTGGCAAGACCCACAGAGACATAAGTGGACAAAAAAAAATCACAGATATATATAGACTCAGAGCAAAATCGAATATAGCTGGCAAGCAACTGAAAATAGATAAAAAATATTCCTTTTTCCAGAGATGAAAAAAGGAAATCGTAATTGATGCTGAAAATTTTATCAGCTCGAGCGGCTGAACGATTATTTTGATTTGAACCTTATAACCCAGACATTAGTCTTAAATTCTTAAACACGGATGTATACACTTTCTGTTAATCGCAAGTCACATTTGCAGAACCCTCGATTCTACTAATGCATACATCCAACGAGGTTGTCCGTCACCCGACCATCAATTGAGATTGATGGCGACGACGAGTCTTCATCAATCAAACCAAATATATACGTTAAATCTTCATTATGTCTCTCAAGCTGTCCACCTACACTCCATTTGGACTCTTTTAGCGCGGTTTGATACTTGAAAAGGAATCTACTCGTACCTAACAAAAATAACAAATAAGCTTCATAGAATTTGCAACAATATATGTTGATACTAACTGCGCCCCGCGGTTTCACCCGTTCTCCTATAGGAACTGGTAATCTTGTTCGGAGTGACAGTAATATTATTTACCAGTGTTAGGTAGGAACGCACCTACACGTTATCTTCACTGCAAGTTTTATTCGAATCCGTTGAATCTTAGAAAAACTTTATGAAGCTTGTAAAATAATTACAAAGGCACAAAATGTTTTTTTTTGCAATTATTAATTTACTTAAGTTACTGTTTTTCAATTAGTATTTTTAATTAACTAAAATTCTGCACATACGCGCATTATTATCAATATTAGCTCCCAATTTTAAATTTAATTACTGACCAAAAAAGTCAGATTCAGATTTGCTATCCAAGAAAATTCAGTGATTTTGTTAGTCTTCATCAAAGGTCAGGCTATTTAGCAGTAAGCATTGTAATCTATGTTGTATCTAGAAAGTATAACACACAACACTTGTGATTTAAAGACACCTAGTTTATAATCATCGCTAAAAATTTAATTTAATGGCAATTGAAACTTTTTTTTATACAAGATAGATCTACGATTGACCACCAACTCGCCTGATGTGACGGTGTGGCCGAGGATGGAGCTTGTCGATCTAGAAGATATCTATTCACTCTAGCCTTGAAAATTCCAAGATTGTAGGTCTCAGGAAACAGAGATGGCGGCAAAGAATTTGTTTACTTTAGAAACTTTTGTTTACTTTATTGTTTCATACATACAGAGTGGTCAAATTACTGTGTACTTTTTCAACTTTGTTGAAAAAATACACAGCAATACCACTCTAAGTATTACCAGTCTAAATGAAACAATATGTAAATAAGTATATTTACCATTTTAAAAGTATAATTTAATTTACTTTGTAGTAGTGAAGTCCCTAGCGAATGAGTGTACATGACATCTAGGGGTTCAATAGTGTTTGTAGAAATGTTGTTATAAACAAAATGAGCTTATAAAATTCTAGTTTCATAAGGTTTTGCTAATACTAAAGGAACATAAACATATGTATTTACTTATTTGTTTTTAAGACCGCACAACTGAATAGAAAATCATACTTAAAATATAGTGTGTTTTAGATGGGAGGTCAAATTATTTGAATGTTGTTTATTTTTTTCTACGAAACGGCTACAATACATAGGTATATGCTTGCTTTTACATCCTTTTTACCGACTTAAAAAAAAGAGGTTATGAATTCGACCTGTATCTTTGGAATATTGCCAGAATAGCACAATTTTTGATATGTTAGTCTATACCAGCATCTAAGCATGTGTGCCTATTTTCATAAGTGTATGTATGTTTGTAGGTTTGTATGTTTGTCCACGCATTACGCTGAAACTAGAAGTCGTATTTCAAAAATTCTATGTTTGTAATATTGTCAGAACTGCACAGTTTTTGTATATGTAATTAATTAATTATACTATTAAAAATGAATAAATAAAAGTAATTAAAAAAAATAAACCTACTTCAAACTGAAAAGAGAGAAATAACGAAATAATATTGTCAGAACTGCACAGTTTTTGTATATGTAATTAATTAATTATACTTACTATTAAAAATGAATAAATAAAAGTAATTAAAAAAAATAAACCTACTTCAAACTGAAAAGAGAGAAATAACACGAAGAAAATTAATACTGGGCGTCTACCTAAGTAGGTACGTAAACGAACTATTTTTGATTCATGCAGTATTTTTAAGGTCAGGCGGCAGATGTCAAAATCTTGGAAACAATGATGGACGAAGTAGACAAGTTGACGAAGTTGGTAAGTTGATGAAATGGAAAATATGACGAGAAAGGAAAGTGGACGAAGTTACCCTGAGTAACTTCTTTACTGTCTAATCACGTTGTTAATTATTTGCTTATGATTAGACACTGAAGAAGTTACACAGGGTAAGTTCGTCCACTTTCCTTTCTCGTAATATTTTCCATTTAATCAACTTAGCAACTTAACCGTATTTATTCGATAAAATTGCAATAATAAGGTACAATGGAACTGGTCTGCAGATAAAGTTGTAATCTTGGTATTGTGATTTAATTATGTCGAACTCTGTTATAGAGACTCATTTATTTTAATGCGAGATAATAGAAAAGATCAAAAATAGCACGATAGTCTAAAATTTATTCAGTAACTGCCTATAGTAAGTCAATGTTGCACTGCATAAAGTACCTACCTTTATTGTCTACAAACAAGACGTTTTAGGATAGATCTTTATGTACTACTCTACTACTACCTATTCTGTGTAACGTACTTATGTGTACCTAATTAGTAAGAGTTACGAAACATTAACATTATTTACGATTAAGTAGGAATCGAATAAGAGCGGTTTTAGGGTTCTGTGGTAACAATGACGAACACTTATAATTTGACATGTTTATCTATTTGTTTGTCCGTATGACACGGCGATTTAAGTCAGTGACTAGATACATCAAAGAAATTTCGCAGTTAGATGTATACAATAAACCACTACAAAAATTTTAGTATTTTTTCAAAAAAGTTAAATATAGGGTTGCCAACATATTATGTGTATATCGTTGAATAGATTTTTTATATTAATTACGAATTTATTAGAGTGAAATAATATGCATTTCTAAAGTAGAAATTAATGTATTTTGTTTTATTTATCATCAATCTTTATACATTAGTTTAAATCAAATCTGTACCAAAAAACCATTCGGTTTGTCGTGGTACAGATTCACCATCTATGCTTATAAAGAACATAAAAAAAGAAATTATCAAGGTACCTCATGACTCAATTCTATAACATGTAAATATTTGAAATTTTAATGCAAGTTAACTAAAACCAAACTATACTTACCATATAATATAGTAGTAGACCATATCAAAACCATTCCATAAAAAATATTATGAATACTCTGTATTTACAACTTCTTGAGATATAGAGATATATATGTAAAATACTTAAACCACTATAGACAGAGAAGTCATTGACCTCTTTTAAATTAGTCTTGATACTGAGGCAAGTGATCTTTTAGATTGTCATTAGCTACGAAACCCTATGCGTGTGTTTATACAGTCTTTACTTTCTCTATTACGTATGTAATATTACATTACATATACAAAAAGTGGCCAAGACTGTATAAAGACACCCATATAGGGTTCCGTAGCTAATGACAATCTAAATTAGGTAACTGTGAATAAATTTGAGGTACATAATGTGGCAAGCGTAGCGTAGTAAGACCAGACACAAGGTGGACAGAAGATTTTATGCAAGTAGTAGAAAGACGCTGGATGCAGACCGGTTCCAACCCGTCTTTTTAGAAAACCATGGGGGAAGCCTATGTCCAGCAGTGGACTTCTTGTGGCTGGGATGATGACTATGACATAAATGCGTAACACGTGTACTTTGTGTTTGTTTATGCGTAACTTAAGGGCAGATTTGCACACAAGTTCACGAAACATCCCCTATAAAGTGCTACAACTTTCTACTCGAGGTAACTTCATTAATTAACTTGTAACTAGGTTGTTATGAGTAGTGAGCACCTCTCCGGGGATAAGAGAGAAAAATATTGAATATATTACATTAGTATCGATACTCGGAAACTTGTTATTTTCTTTTTCAGATTTCGTTTTCTGTAATAATGACAACTGTAATAATTTTCTAATCGTACTTTATAGACATAAACATAGCATAGACATAAAATTTATTATAAATAAAACATACAACAGATAGTTAGTTTAATTATTTGATTTAAATATATTTATTTATATCAGATAAATGGTATTTAGGAAACCATTATAGAAAGAGCACTTTCAAAGAAAAACATAAAGGATTTTATTAGTTCTTCTATGTTTATTCACGGTCTTAGGACTTTGGTTGCTTTTTTGCAGTTTTTGCAGTTGGCTACATTTTTTTAATCTCTAGGGGGGGGAGGCAGGTGTGCTTTTAATAAGTGCTTTTTCTGGAATAAATGCTTTATTTATTTATTTTCATCTAGTAAAAATCTACGATTCATCCGTAATTAAATAATATTTATTTACTTTTAATGACAATAATATAACATTTTTGGGAAAAACTTTAGGAGGTTCTTACATTCTTGCTCGAATAATTGGTACTGGATATCGTTAATACAAAATGAAATCAAATTATTTAAAATTCATAGTGTTTATTACATTCGAATATTTCTCTATAACATGGCGCGATTTGCGTCAACAAATATTCGTGATTTTTATACACATATAAGAACAAGGTACAAAAGCTGGGACATTGTCAAAGTCAAAGTAAATTTATTTGCGTTAAACATGAGTGATAACATGCTTTTCGTGTTCTTAATTTTGCCTGAAGAAGTGTGCAAATCAGAGGGCGCTATCAATCTTTTAAACCACGCTTTGGCACGTGAACAGAAGTCTCACAACATCCGACCATAACGCTATCACTTTTACTTTGCGCTTAGAAAAGTCTCTTGACCGATTGAGACCAATCACTACTCGCAAATACAACACAAAGAAGGCAAAGTGGTCAGACTTTATATCGCACTTAAAAACATCCTTAGGAGAAAGAAATATAACGCCAAACACTGTAAGAGAGTCAGAAAGTCCCGAAGACCTCGAATTCAAGATCACCTGCTATACTCAATGTATTCACGAAGCCTGCGAAAACACTATCCCAAAACCAGGTCATCACAAAGGGAACCCAACTCCCGCGTGGTACACTAAAACGCTTAAAGATCTGAAAAAAGAGGTTCTCAGAAAAAAGAGAAGAATAAAAAATGCCGCACCTGATAGAGTTCAAATGGTAATCGAAGAGTACCAGACTGCCAGAAAAGATTACAAGGAGAAAACCGAAAAAGCTCGGACGGAGAGCTGGAGGGAGTTTTGCACGACACAAGAAAAGGAAAGCATGTGGGATAAGATATACAGGGTGATCAGAAATACCTCGGTTAAAAAGGATGATATGCTTCTAAGAAATACCGAGGGCTGTACCCTGTCCCCGCAACAGTCTGCAGAACTTCTTGCCAGAACCTTTTATCCCGATGACTCTGAAAGCACAGACCAGCCGTGCCATTCGGAGCTGCGGACACAGACAAGAGACCCACCATCTACATTATCGGATGACGATCCACCATTTACATCAGCGGAACTGGAACAGGTTCTTAATGCACTTAAACCGAAAAAAGCTCCTGGACCAGACGGATTTACCGCTGATATATGCGCAGTAGCAATCCGTTGCAATGGGGATATATTTTTGGAGATAGCTAACAAATGTCTGTCTCTAAGATACTTTCCTAAGCAATGGAAAGTGGCGCACGTGGTGATTTTAAGAAAACCAGGTAAGACTGATTACACACACCCAAAATCTTACCGACCGATAGGTCTTTTGTCTGTTCTTGGTAAAATAGTCGAAAAGCTTTTAGTTGGTCGACTCCAATGGCATCTCCTCCCCACATTAAACTCGAGACAGTACGGTTTTATGCCCCAAAAAGGAACCGAGGATGCTCTATATGATTTGGTAGAGCACATTAAAGACGGAGTGAATAGCAAAAACATAGTACTCCTGATCTCCCTAGACATAGAAGGAGCCTTCGATAATGCATGGTGGCCCGCCCTCAAAAACCAACTAGCGAATAAGAGGTGCCCATCAAACCTCTATATGATGGTATGCTCATACCTTAGCGACCGAAAAATTAAGGTTAACTATGCTAGAGCAGCTTACGAGAAAGAAACTACCAAAGGATGTGTCCAAGGCTCCATCGGAGGTCCAACATTCTGGAATGTAATCTTAGACTCGCTGCTAGATAAGCTGGAAGCTGAGGGAGTATATTGTCAAGCTTTCGCAGATGATGTGGTCCTCGTGTTCACAGGCCAGTCAAAGTTCATCGAGCAAAAAGCGAATACGATTCTAGACATGGTAGTTCAATGGGGAAAAAGTAACAAACTCAACTTTGCAGCACATAAAACCAACGCAATGCTCTTAACAAACAAGTTCAAATACGACGCCCCAATTATAAATATGTCTGGAATTCGGCTTAACCTCGTTGATGAAATCAAACTTTTGGGTCTGGTGATTGACCGAAAGCTCACCTTTAAAGCACACGTAGCCGCACAATGCAAAAAGGCAGCCGACATATACAAACAGCTAACACGAGCAGCAAAGGTGAACTGGGGACTCAATAGCGAGATCACGAGAACTATATATGTTGCGGTAGTGGAGCCCATCATGACGTATGCCTCAAGTGTATGGGCTCAGGCGACAGACCTCGAATACAACAAGTCGCAACTAAACGCGCTTCAAAGAGGCTTCGCTCAAAAAATCTGTAAGTCATATCGTACTGTCTCCCTCACATCTGCACTTGTTCTCTCGGGCCTGCTCCCTCTGGACTTGAGAATACAGGAAGCTGCAAACCTGTACAAGGTGAAGAAGAGTATTTGCCGTGACTATATCCCACCGGACAAAGAGCTCGAACAAAATATCAGATTTCTTGATCAGCCGCATCCATCTACACAAACAGCTGTGGAATTCGAGCTTCTTGAAACCGTCTCTGACCAGTTAGTTGGGCCTCAAATTTACACCGACGGCAGCAAAATTGGAGGTCAAGTAGGTGCTGCCTTCACCTGGTGGGAAAACGGCAGAGAGATAAGCTTCTCCACTTTCAAGCTCCACTCTGAATGTACGGTCTTCCAATCAGAGCTTTTTGCCATATGCCAAGCAACCCAAATGGTGAAATCGAGCAATGACCCAGTGGTCAGTATTTTGAGTGACTCGAGATCCTCACTTGAATTGCTACGAAACCCCAAGACGTGTCACCCTCTGGCGAAGGCAATAAAGGAAAATATTGGAAAGATCAATGCAGAAGGAAGATCCGTTCATATGTTTTGGTTGAGAGCGCATGTGGGAACAGCCGGAAACGAAAGAGCCGACGAACTTGCAAAATCAGCAGCTTTCACAGAAGTTCCACCAGACTACGAACGGATCCCCTTGTCCTACAGTAAAAAAGAGATCCGCGAGGAATCAGTTCGGAAATGGCAAGACCGGTACGATGCCTCCAGCACAGGTGCAGTAACGAAAAAGTTCTTCCCGAGCATAGTCAAGGCTTATAGGTTGATTCGAACTATAAAACTGACACCCTTCCATGTGCAGGCTCTTACAGGACACGGAGGAATAGCTGAGTACTTGTATAGGTGCAAGCTTAAAGACAGTCCCGGATGTGAGTGCGACCCGAACATCTCTGAAACAGTAAGCCACATTCTTCTCGATTGTCCCCGTTTTATGGCAGCACGACAAGATCTTGAAATCCAAATGGACAGAAAACTCGACAAATCGGATCTCCACAACATCATATCAGATCCACTGAGTAGATCATATTTTTTGTCCTTTATAGAGAAATCTTTTCGTATAGCTGTCAAACGAAATTCCACTCTAAACAAAGAAACACTTGTATCACCACATCCCCCCTCCAACATCATATCACATACACTGAACACAACTGAACCAACACCAGCTTCAATAACCACACCTCGGTTGGAAATCCCTCCAAACAGCGTAGCGATTGAAGAACTGTTCGCTAACGCAGACAAAGGAGTGCCAGGAATTCGTATACGAGGAGTGGCTTTCTTCATGGACAATGCCAAGGAAAGATTCGGAGTAAGTTTCTGCCGGGTTCATAAGAGGAAGCGTGTCCGCTTGTCACCTGGATTAGCGTGTCTTTTAAACGGGAGTACCACCAAAACCACCATGAAGCGAAAAACGTACGATGCCATGCCGGTGTCTGAGGTTCTTGGCTACCGATGTCGACTAGTAAGATTGAAAAATAAAACAATCCTACTATTCGAATGGGCGGCTCAATCACCTTTCGTGCAGGTATGTTCGCTTCTTACAAAACTTGGTGAAAATATGGACAGTGTTCCCCGGATTATAAGCGTCGACGCAATGGTTGTCCAGGTTGACAAAGGAGAAGTGGTAGATCGACTAGGTAGCCTGAAAGCCTCAGAACATCATGAGGTGGTCGTGTACGAAGATAGGGGCGAGAACCTATCGTACTTAAAGCCCAAGAGACACGACGGCCCTTCTACAACAGATAGCTGGGGGCATCCTATTCCGACTTCGACCAATCTCAGTGGCTCCGAGCAGGCGCAGCAAAAAGTAGCCAATGAAAGAGCCATAGAGCAACAAAATGGCAGTTGTAATAATAGCAGGAGCCATTTTTCGGCTTTTCTAACGGCTTTTAGTGCTGCAGGGCAGAGCTTACTCCAATTAACACCAAAATCACCACCAGCAGTGGCGAAAGCAGCTCCGAAACAGGTACCAAGAGCTGTCCGGACGAGAGCCGACATGGGCCAGGTTTGTCCGCCCCGTTATATCCCAGCACACGCGCCATCAGAGCATGCCAGGAATGCATTCATCGAGTTTCTAGCTATCACAAGAGCAACGAGACAAGTCAATCTCAAAATATGCGAAACTATATTGCAGTTATTCAGACTTGGATCCGAAGGCTTTCTGAAGGTGAAACTGGATGAAGCAGAGGCAGCCATATATAACAACGAATCATCTCTAGTCATAAGGGGAGAAATGTCATGTCATCATATGGCAGCTTACAGTGACAAGAGTGGTTTTGTGGCTCTAGATGAGGGTGAAACGGAGCGGATAGGAAGACCGAAATATGCGACACCACTGAATGACCCTGTGGTGGTCACAACCCGGCACACCAAAATAATGCTAGACGACAGAATCCTCAAACTGGCGGAATCTCTTGAGGAGAGCTCCGTAGTCAACACATTATGGGAAAACTGGGAGGTGCCTAATATACAGTGGGTCAACGGAGTTCCAGGATGCGGAAAGACAACTTGGGTAGTTGGAAACTTCGATGCGAGCAAGGACGCCATCATCACCACAACAACAGAGGCAGCCAAAGATCTGAGAGAGAAGCTAGCGCACCGCATAGGAAACTTGGTAAAGACTAGAGTGCGCACCATGGCTTCTGTTCTCGTAAATGGTTTCAGAAAAAACGAGAGCTACTTCCGCCTTATGGTAGATGAAGCACTCATGAACCATTTCGGAGCCATAGTAATGGCTACACGGCTGTCTGGTGCTGGCGAGATTGTTCTCATTGGAGATATCAACCAGTTGCCTTATATTGACAGAGAAAATCTGTTTGAGTTAAGGTACCATCGCCCAAATCTGGTAACCAACATCAGCCAGGAGTTGTTATGCACGCATAGGAACCCGATGGACGTCGCATATGCGCTGAGAGAAATATATTCAGGAATATATTCCTCAGCCGCCCATATCCAGTCACTAGAGCAGAGAAGGTTCACGGGTTCCCAAATACCCAAAGCCGCCCCTAAAACTCTTTTCTTGGTCCATACTCAAGAAGAAAAGATAACCCTTAGCAACCAGGGTTACGGGGGAGGTACAGGGTCACGAATCCTCACCATCCATGAAGCTCAAGGTTTGACGTACGAGTCGGTCATCGTCATCAAGACCAAAGGCAAACTACAGCTGCATGACAGCGTCTCGCACGCAGTCGTGGCAGTCTCGAGGCACACCGGGACCTTCACTTACTACGTCGATGATGAAGGAGATGCCATCAGCCGTTTTGTGCGGCGGGCGACGGCAGCCACACCAAAGACCATTTTAGAATACAATCTCAAAATGGCTATCAAAGATCGAAACGCGACGGTAGTGGAGGCCCTGAATGCAAAGCTTCGGTGTACGTTGTAAAAAAAAAAAAAAAAAAATGTTCTTATGTTGTATGTTGTCCCTTAAATAGTAGTAGGAAAGCGTGTGTACCCAGAGCACTCACGCTCGCTTAAAGGCTTCTTCTTGCGGCGGCGTCGTGTGGCGGGTCGCCCTCTTCCCTCAAATATGGTTGAGGAGAGCGATGGCTGGCACATGCGTCAACTCGTGAACGGGTGCTGCTTGCGGGAGCTGGACTGCTCGGCGTACACACGCATGCATGTGCATGTTACTTAAGTATTAACAGTTATTAGTTAAGTATTAACGTCTTCCTCTTGTACTCTAGTTTAAAAAAAAAATATGTAAAGTTAGCTAAAAAAAAATAAAATGTATTAGTTTATAAAAGGCATGGACCCTGGAGTCTGTGGTGCTCGAATTTTTTCAAATAAAAAAAAAAAAAAAAAAAAAAAAAAAAAAAAAAAAAAATCTTTAAAACCACTAATATAAATACCTAATTATCAAATGTCAATTTATACATGTCATAATACAATTATATAAAATTATTTTTAATTTTTATTTGAATTAATTACCTATGTCAATAAAATTTAAAATAAAAACATTAAAATATTTTGTTCACAAGGAACACTCGTCTAGATAATCTTTAATCTTATAGTAGCATTTTTCAACCAGCAAGGCTTTAAATTACTTTTTAAATAAATTACCTAGTTGTCAGATTTCTAAGAATTATAGGTTCCTTATTATATATAATAGGACCCATTCCAAAAATGCTGTTTCTGACAATTGTGTGTTTTAAGTAAATGTTATCATACACAAACGAGTACAAAATTTGAATTACAAATATTTCAGCTATGCTCAGCATGCACATTCTGTAAACAAGCAACACAAAAAATTAAAGGCTTCCACGCTGCTGCGCCCATGAGCACTGACTTTTGGTAGATTTCACTATGATAACTAGCGACGCCGTAATTTTATAAAAAAAAATACAGATACACTAATTTTTGGTCGACTATGCTATGGAAGGAGCTGCATTATTTTCTATTTTTTTATTTTATTTCAAAAATTCTAGTTATTTCACTTTATTTAAATTCATTTTATAAAATTGAAAAAAAGAAAAATAAATAATATCAGCTGAAAACCGATATTGTTTTGCTAAAAAAGGTTTCCTATTCAAAAACTACATTGTATAAAGAGTGATGACGTCATTTGTTGGACAAAAATAATTTCGGAGTCACTGATTTTCTAAATGGCCAGGTGGCCATGCCTCAGGTCATTGATGATATTGTTAAACTTTGTCAATTATCTACACATTTTATTACATGGAATATAATATAATATAAGAATTAATAATATGGAGATGACGATAATGTCATTAAACATTAAACATTCACAATAAACTTGCTAATCGATTTTTATGTAAATGTTAAACCACCCAACAGCCTAAGAGAAATAATAAATGCAATTTAAATATAAAAAAACCGGACAAGTGCGAGTCAGACTCGCCCACCGAGGGTTCCGTACAAACTAGTAAATAAGAGAGGGAAATCATATATATTTTTTTTATTTTCCTCTTTATACCGAAAATATACATCGTAAAAATATTTAAAAACCTGTTTTAATTAATGCTAATTAAGCTCTTTCATATGATACCCCACATGATACGGTTAATTCACTTTAAAATTTCGACCCTCGTTCCTTGCATAACGACACTATTTTTTTGTGATTAAATTAAAAATGTCCAGTTTTCGGATTTTTTCCTATATGTGTACTCTAACACAATGCTTCTTGCCAAATTTAAAAGTTCTAGGTCAACGGAAAGTACCCCATAGGTTTTGATTCCTCTGTGAGTGTCGAAATGTGCATTTTTTACGACATATTCAGCTGTAACTTTTTTTTACGAAAACTGAGAAATTTTATTTTTCTTTTTGCAGCAACATGCTATAGATCTGCGTATATGGTTTTAATTTCAACTCGATATCTTTCCGCGTTCCCGAGATAAAGGTCTTGACACCCGGACAGACGGATAGACGGACAGACGGACAGATGGACAGACGGACAACAAAGTGATCCTATAAGGGTCCCGTTTTTTCCTTTTGCGGTACGGAACCCTAAAAATATGAAAAATCTACCTTTCCGCAAAAAATCGACTACTTTTTCCTTCTCCGGAAGAATCCTTTGTTCTATATGGGAAAGCTAATATCATAATCTGAATACAAAGACTTACATTAGTGTGAGTAGGAAGCGCCTTTTAATCTCCGCTCGGAACAAGTTTCAATTCCGTCGAGAGCTAGGAGCATGAATAAATTTAGCATACGTTATCAGTGTTTGCCTCGCCATGTTCAACAAGTCTGAGTGCAATTGGATTGCTATTTTTAGATAGATTATTTATTCGTATTTGATATGAATTGATTACGAATACGAATACATATACGAATTATATTATAGCCTTCTCAAGTTTTAAAGCTGTAAGTTCTTTTTTTATTATTCCGAAAATTTGGCTTGCTGGTAGAAACTAGCCATCGAACATAGGGCTCTTCCATGAATGTGAACCAGCCAAGTCAGACTTTAGGTTTCAAAATATTATCCTAAATTATAAGAAGAAATGATATTTGAAGTTGTTCTAGAATATTTTACGTTGCTATAAATAAAATTTCAGGACTGACCATTGAACTTGGCACCCATTTAGATCTCACTTCTTTTGACGTTGAAGTCAATAACTAAGGTATATATCATAATATTGAACTTGGCTCTCATTTCACATTTATGTTTTTCATGGGATTTTATATTTCCAATAATAGTAAACCTTATAACATAACTATACATGGGTATAGCTACTGTTATTAACTAATCATAAGATACGGCGGAGTATTACTGTGGTAAAACATATCTAATGGTATGTTATAATTCAGAGACTAAAGGTTTTATTGAAACTCATATACAAGTGAAAATATAAATTTTAAAATAACCTTTCCTTTTACATATCTGGACCATTTCATGCGGTCATAATTTTTAAATACAATTTGTATGACAAATAATAAGAAAAACAAGGCGCAAGTCATACTTGCCCATCGGTCCAATGTCATATAAAACTGTGGACGACAAATTGTTCAAAATTCTATGTGGCAATATACTGCGCTTGTTACTCTAAGACATTCTTTGTATGTTAAATCTTACTATGCTGAAAAATTTCACTGAAAATATTGTCTTTCAATCAGAAAAAAAAGTAACGCTTGTACACTACTGTTTTGCAGTTGTATAACTCTCAAAGGTGTGGTACTTCCTCAAGCGTACTCCACAAAAAGAGTCTTATAATGTGAGGATGATGATTACAAATGATCTGGGAGCACAGCAGTGGCCCCGGCCAAGTCGAGCGGCAAGGCCACGCCGTACCATCCTTTTCTCGAAGCGATTCAGAGCAATTTCGACCCCCCTTTAACTTTGTTGTGGATAAAGCTAGAATTAATTATATTCCATTCCAGTACTGTAGCTATACCAACCTATACCAATTTCATCAAGGTATTTTTAGAAATTTAGTCGTAATAGGCACCTAACAGAATAGATTCTCATTTTCGCCCTAATATTGGAAGATTTTTACTCCCAATAAATTAACAGTACCTAAATAGTCAGAGGACGAAATAAATTCAATAAATAGGTATATATTTAATGTCATCGCAATAGCCGTAAAACTTTAATGACACTATAAAGTTTACGCTGACAGCAAATTACTTGGTTCGAATTTACTGCGACGCCGAAGATTCGGAAATAGTTTTATGTTTATAATTTAATTAGGTGCCTTTTGTTAGGTAATTAGCGCAATGTCAAAAGTCATTAAATGCGTTAGCAAAATTAATATTATTAATTATTTGACCTAATTCATTACAGTGACTGAACAGTGATATCTGAAATTTTAAGGTAGCTTAAAAGCTACATCATGTCGTATCGTGTTTTATTTTGTTATAAATAAATATGCACCGACTATGTATTGCAACTAAAGGTTGTCTGAAAGAGATCGCTATTAGCGATAAGGTCGCCCTTTGTACCTCTCTAATGCCTTATCATGTACCTATTTTATGTTTATCATATAGATTTCTTATGATATTATGTTGTCAATAAAGTGTTTTTGTTCTGTATTTTAAATAGATCAAATTTGCCGTATCCATCGTATTAGCGACGATTCAGTTTTTTTTTCTTAAAATACAATTTAAAAAGAAAACATTATCCGAATTTTTCTCTCTAGAAACACCGCTTTAGACTTTATGTTGTGTGTAAGTTAGTAAGACTCAGGATCAACACCAAAAACCGGTAAAGTTAGTGTCGCGTTATGCATAGTGTAGGGTTCAGTAGTTTCATAACACAGTCTATGTGAATTTAAAACGGGGTCTCATGTTTGAAACTATGAATTTACGAGATAACTTAATTTAAAAGAAATTTGCGCGACATGTTCATTTCTCACTTTCTAAGTATATTTTTTTATTGATCGACTATACTCTTTATTATGCCTACTTAAACGTGACAGTTTTCCTTTTGATTTCACTTGACCATGACTTTTTTCACATACCCACTTAATATTTTTTATGTAGAAATAGGTTTGCTCTTGACCGCCAACTCACCTAATGTTAAGCGACGTTGCGGCTTACGATGGAGCGCGCTTACCTAGAAGAAACCAATTCAATCACGATTTAAGGACAACCAGATCATATCTATCAGTCAGGAACTCAGGAAGCGTATTGGGGGTGGGCACTTGACAAAAACACCAAACAAAAGTATAAGTGTAAGCACTAGACAAAAGTATGTCTTTAAAGTTTAATACGTATTTAGCAAAGAACCTAAATAAATCCTCTACACGATGGAGTACTCAGGAAATAAATAATTCATCTCCACTTTACGTGTATATGGGAGCTACTAAATGTATTTTTTTTTATAAAAAACTAAATCAATTCATTTATTTGCTAGAATACAAAGAGTTCTTATTATTATTTTAAGACATTATATTCAGTCTGCAAGCAGACGTGCAAATATTTTATTAATTATATTATATGAAAATTAAGTCGATTATTTGTGAGTATTTGTAGAATCAAAATATTCCATAACACTATAAAACAATGGCTAAGAAGCCATTGAAAGAAATTAGAAAAATAAAGAAAGAAATTATCTGTATTAATTTGATCTATATTTAGAAAGAACGTATCAATTTGAAAAAAAGAATTGAGTCGTTACTGTAAATAGGTCAGATAGGACGCCGTAAAGAGGCAGGCAAGCCACAAGATGCTCGCAACCTCCTCGCCACCCGAGCGTTGGGTCAAACACGTTTCGCATACTCAACTAGTATTAGGAGGAATTTTATCCGAAGGAGAAAAGGAACCAATATTATCGCTTCGCTACGATATACTGACCTAATAGATATTTTATGGGACGGTTGACCACATATCATCAGGTGGGTTGCCTGTCCGCCATCACATCAATAATAATTATGGGCACAACCCCTTTTGTATGAGGCGAGCTTTGTTAGTGCCGTGTTGTTATTGTGTCAGAAGAATTTTAGTGGCTATTCGTTATTTAGTTTGATAGGTTCTATGGGACTATGGTAGAGCCAAAATGAAGGGCTATTTTTTTGCAGTCTGTATTTGCCGTAAGTACCACCCTAGCGTCTAAGCTACGCATGGTTAAATAATAGATAATTATAGTTTAAAAACTGAAATAACTGACACGTAATTTCATTACTTGGGTGACGTATTTTTCCAGTTATTTTGTTTTTCAAACTAAACAATTGATCCAGTTTCCTGTTTTTTTTTTCTATGTAACCAATCTGAAATTTCAAATAAAAATATATTTTCGAAATCGATTTATAAATGATGGAGTTATGAGGTAGGTAACAAACAACAACCGAATTGATAATCTCCTCCTGTTTGAAGTCGGTTTTATACATTGCAAGTTGTAAAAAGGTGTCTATCTATTTGTTATTATTGCCTGAATTACATCGTTTAGCACAAACAGAATCATTATGAAGGATGAACATTTTAAAAAGTAAGGCTCCGAGCTAAATAAGTATTTAAAAAATTAAGTTAATAAAAAACAATTAGCATAAACCATAATATATGGCCATATTTATGGCTTATGGCCATATTTGGCCATAAGTCTTGTTTCATATGTGATTTCACCACCGTCAGCGTTTACTTTTTCTTATCTTTTGAGGTTGTCTGGAAGAGATCACTATTAGCGATAAGGCCGCCTTTTGTACCTTTCTAACGCCTTAATTATGTACCTAATGTTATTTTATTATGGTGTCAATAAAGTGTTTTTGTATTGTATTGTATTGTATTGTATTGTATTGTAGCATTTTACATATAGGTATTTATCTTTTTGTTGAATTGTACTAAAATAGACTTTTATTTTATTATGTTTTATACAATCAAATAAATAAGTAACAGGTGCAGCGCCGCATAAGGATGTAGATACATACCTAAAAAGGGTTTTATTTTTTTACCTACGCTCGTTTAGAGGGAAATTAGAAAAAAAAACTGCCTAATAAAGCGCAATAAACAAATTAACTAGACCTTTTAAAAGTATAATCAACAGCAGCAAGTTTCGATTTTCAGAGACCATAAACACAATGAGATAAAATCAAACCGTCGTTTGTGTAGCGAACTCTTTAACAGCACGAAACTCGTAAAAGTTTAGCGCGGCGCGTTTTAATAAAAGTACTGTCGGACAGAAGTAAAAATATTGTATCACCATTTAGTGGAAGTTGCAATAACGACCTGTTGAAAACTGATGTTACATCCCGTTCTAGCGTGGGTAGCGAGCGTGCTGCGTCTCGTTTTAGCGAGAGTTGCGCTGAGCGCTGCGAGGCGACCGCGCGGGCTCGCTCCACGGAGTTCACTGGTCCTGCGATCCATAGCGTGGTACCTACACCCCCACGGCACTTCAGTAAGTAGGGCGGTAAATAGCCGCGGACACCTGCCTAGCCGTGACGCACGCACCCACATAATAACATTATCTCGAATCGAACCTTAGACCCTGCGCCGCCGGAAGCGACCGTCTTACCTTCAAGCACTACCGAGTAACATGCAAGGAAGCGACACCCTCGCCTAGATACTTGACGTTGATGTAGGTACCAGCAACAGATAACTGCGATCACGTCACGTTCTCCGTCGATGTGACTTGATGTTTTGTTAACAAAAAGTTGGAGGTACTTTGAATGCGTTACGAATGTTTAATAGATAACTTACATACCTGTTGTAGGTATCCATATTTCCAGAGTTCCAGTTAAAAAGTTCCGGAGTTCAAAATTTCATGACGATTTGTGGCGGACACAATTTTTTTCATTATGGTGTTGTCTTCCACAAATAAATTTATGTCTATGTCTATGATGATCTCTTCAGTTGTTTAGGCGTGAAAAGATAACAAACTACAGCAGTTTGTTGGATTTTCCGCCCTACGGTTTCACCCGCGCCTAATACTGAAAAATAGTATCTAGTGTTCATCACCGCGATGCCTTTTTCTTTAATTTGTTTAACGTTTTTATATTTGTGTTTTTATAGCAAATTAAATTATGATTTGTTTAGTCGTTAAATGGTTGAATTATTTTCGCTTTTTAACCGACTTCCAAAAAGGGGGAGTTTCTCATTTCGTCGGAATCATTTTTATTATTATTATATTTTTTTATATACCTATACTCCCCGATTACTCGAAGACACCTGAACCGTTTTAAAAATTCTTTTTTGTTTGAAAGGGTCCCAGGATCTTCCCAGGTGGTCTCAGATTTTTTATCAAAATCGATTAAGTATTTTAGTTTTTACAGCAAAATAATTGGGAAAATACGTGATCCATTCCTATCCTTATTACTTGTATAATGTTAGTACCTAATTAGGGTATGTTGGTAAACTATTAGTTAATTAAAACCAGTTATAATTTTAATTGTGGTTGGTGTTCAGATCTACGATTGATTACCAACTGGCGCGTGGCCGAGGATAGAGTATGTTGATCTAGAAAATTTCTTCTCACTCTAGCCTTGAAAATTCCAAGATTGTAGTTCTCAGGAAACAGAGATGGCGGCAAAGAATTCTATTCCTGTGCTGTACGCATCAAGAATGTGGAGTACGTATTTTTGGCAATTCAATGAGAAATTATGAAATTAATAATTACGAATAAATATTGCATTACGAAATTATGTTAATTTTGCGATGTATGTAGGTTGTTTTACTAGTTTTTTTTTTAAATTTGATACTTAACTCATTAAGATCGGTCGACCTGCTTGGAAATTAGTTCCAAAATTTCACCATCGGAATGGCAGTGCAGACTCAAGTGTAGCTTCATCTGTCAATCGTAGAATTCGCCTGCTGATTGTCGATCTAGAACAGAGGTTCCCAAACTTATTTTATCTACTGCCCACTTTGAAAATAAATTATTTTTAGCGCCCCCCATTTTTTTACCTACTTAAAAACAATTATAACTTCAAATGAAATAAATTTGTGTGAGCTATATCAGCGGAGATTTAATTTATTATTTAACAAAAACTTGTTAAAACATGATTGCTCGCGGTCTACTACGAAAATTACTCTAGGAATACTAACCTCTTAAAATGCAAAAGTGTGTGTTGTCGCTTTTTTATTTGTTTGTTTATGTCAACTTTCATTTCGAAACGGAGCGACTATTTGACATACTTTTTGGAATGGGAATAGAATAGGAAGGACCGAAGAGTGACAGACTACTTTTTATCCAGAAAAACATCTCATTCCTAAGGGATAATCAAATCTCTCTCTATTCTATATGCACGGACGAATCCGCGGGAAAGTTACTAGTATTAAATATTTTTAATTTTATTTTTAGTTTTTATTTATTAAATCAAACAGGACAGATATATGAACTAACCAAGTAAGTAAGTACCTAACTAAATAAATTTTATGTTGTGCAGTTTGAATTTTGATGAATTTAAAAAAATTAAGTTCCTACCTACCTAGATGAAATTACAAATCGACCCCTCTATAACGCTGCCTTGTTTTTCTGAGTCTCTTACCGCCCCCCTTTAGGCATGTAGCGCACACAAGGGGGCGTTATCGCCCACTTTGAGAAAGACTGATCTAGAAGATATTATCTATTCACACTAGCCTTAAAAATTTCAAAAACATTGAAATTTAATAATATGTCCACCAACCATTCCGTTGTGTCCGTTTAGCCGTAAAGAGGTAACTAACAGCCAGAGAGACAGACGACAGACAGTTATATTTTATATAGATCAGTACAGGTAGGTAGTAGGTACCTTCTGTTTTACATAGTCTTATATATAAAATGAAAGATATGAGGTGCCCAAAGCACGTTTCATACGCAGACACATGAAGATATTGCGGCGTGAATGGAATTCTAACTCTTCCTTTTGAATATGAAATTATGTCAAAATAGACGACATCTATTTCATAAGATTACATACCGTCTAGGCAGTGCCGGATTAGCCTATAAGCAAATTAAGCATTTGCTTAGGGAGCACCAGAAATAGCAGGCACCAAAAAAAATACATTGACAGCACATGAAAGATAATAAGGCTGTTTTCACTTAGAGCTTTGATGTTCGGTCGTAAGGTGCGTTTAAAAAGATTTAGTTTTTACTGTATGAAATACCTGTCTGTCTAATGTCGTAATGATCTATCTCATAATGCATAATAAAAATAAATAAATACATAAAATAAACTAGTAGTTCTACGAACAGTAGACCTCGCGAGAGAGCTTATTTGCAGCTCACCTTGGGTCATCTGTACTACCTACATAAAGTTGGCTTAGGAAGCCGTATTAAAAACGGAAGAAAATTTCTCTGCAAAATGCAAAGACGCTTCGCTCGCTCGATCATCAGATAATTTTCTAAATGAAGAAAACGTAAAATCAAGAAAATTATTCAGCGCTAATGCATCAAGCACGCGCCCTCACTGTTAAACGCAATCTCAAGTTGGTTGTCATATCTCGACAACCACTAGACCAATTCTGTTTATTTTTACGTCAAGTTGTAATAATTGAATCCATAGAACATAGACGACAAGTTACATCAAAGTTGGTTCAAAATTACGCCCTGTACGCGAGTACGAGCATACAAACAGACTCACAAACAAACAAACTAACAGACGAAAGAAAATTTGGCCAGTTGATGCAGAGACGCTTCGCTCCCTCGGTCAATAAAGCATTTATTCAAAAAAAAAAAACTTATTATTTATTACATACATAAATTTTCTGCCAAACTATATAATAGTTTGTTGGCCGATATAATTAATTGTGGATGTGGGTTAGTCTAAATACGCATAGTTAGGACTACGTTAATGATTAAATTTTAAGTTAGCGACTGACTGCGCAGCTCAATGGTAGTAGTAGGTACGTCTCCCTTCTAAATAAAGGATATAGTTCGTGGGTTCGATCATGTGTGTGATCAAACATAACAATATAATAGATGTTTCTTCTGTGTCTGTGTGTTTCTATGTATCACAGGTAGTATGTATTTACAACAAAAAAAAACTGGTTCTCTTAGTATTTACAAAAAAAAAAAAAAAAACTGGGAAAAGCTTTGTTTAGTTTGTTTAGTTAGCCGTGTATAGGTAAAATATATAATCTTAATTTTATTACTCGACTGCGTAAGAAGGAGGGTAATGTTTCTCGAGTGTAAGTATGTATGTATGTTACTATATGAGAGCCTATAGCGTAAACGGCTTGACCGATTTTGATGTGTGAGGTGTTATTAGATTCGCTTCCAGAGTATCGTAGGCTATATTTTTTTGTAATGATAATACATCTCTTGCAAAAAAATTAAAATGCGTTTTTTCGTAACCTCTAAATTTCGTAATAAACAAGTGATTTTACTAGAATTATTGTAAATAATGCGTAATGCGATTTTACGCATACTTTCTCAAAAAACCGTACACTCAACAGCGTATCAAGCGTAACGTATTGTAAGTTTGAGTGCAAAAACTGCTTTTCTACAGTCGGGTAGGTATTTGGTTTTTCTTTTAATATATATACTTGTTCTCAGTGGCGTAGCGTGGACTAATATCGACTGGCCTTGTGGCTCAGTTGGTAGTGTGTCTACGTCTACCTGCTGAACTGAGAGGTCGTGGGTTCGATCCCCACCCAGGGCAAACATTTGTGTGATGAGCATGGATGTTTGTTCTGTGTCTGGGTGTTTATGTATCATATGTATATATTTACAAAAAAAAGTATAAAATATATACTTTTTTATGTTTTATGTTTTTATGTAGGTATTCTATCAGCCATCTAGTTCCATATTACAAGCTTTGCTTAGTTTGGGCTAGATGGTGTTGTGTGAAATGTCCACAAACATTTATTATATTTATTTATTATATAGACGTGGGCGAAGCGCGAAGTCGCATCAGCGAGGCCCCTTTTCTTTCGTTCCCAAGATCTACCCATACATCTATCTCACCAAACATACTCTGACATGACATACCTACTCACATGATAGTCAAAAAATATAAATGCGCAGTTGGAGAATATTAAAAAGCATATAGATTTGAAAAAAAGGTTGTATTTTCTAACTTAAGTGATTTAATCTTTTTCACAAGTAATATTCTTCGGCTTTTTTATTTTATTTAAGTGCGAGGCCGTGGGCGAGGGCCCACTTCGCCCACGCCTAGCTACCCCACTGCTTGTTCTATTTTATAAGGACCTTTGCGAATTAGAGCTAACTCACTTTTCAACTAAATTATTTATTTAAAGTTCATTTAAACTGTTTTATGGTGATCGGCACATTTTGCGATCTCCCCATCCTTAATCCTACTATTCTTATCATGAAACTTAATCCTATTATTATGAAAGCGGAAGTAACTTTGTCTTTAGGTATATTTCTTTAGAAGCTGTCTATTTGTCTGTTTGTTACCTATCCACGATCAAATGGCTGAACCAATTGTTATAAATACTTACTTACTTATTTAGCTAATAATCTGAAAACTGGCATATATATAAACCTACCTATATTTAAAATACCGTCTTCACCATTTTTCATCAATACGCAGGAGAAACCTCAAGTTGCAACTAGTGCTAACTAATTTATTGTAACAACGAAAGTAACTCTGTCTATAGTGTTTATTACCCAAGGCCGTAGGCAGGGGGTTTTGGGGGTTCAAATCCCCCCCCTCCCGAAATATCCTTGCCATTATCAAAAATCCTTCAGCGCCGGCGCACCCCCGCTATGATTCCATTCCATTGCTAGACCTTGTCGATACACGCCTATGGTAGGATTCCGTTAACCAGTGTTTATATACTAAGAGAAGATGACTTGGCAAATATTGTTTGTTAAGACCACTTTGCAAAAAGGTACCTCTACCTCTGTATTATGTAGACCTATTCAATTACCTATCGCACTTGATGCGGTAGGGTTGAAAAAAAAAAGTATCCTTTCTTTACACGTAAGGAGTGCCTTATGATAGATGGGTGGTTATTTTACCCGCATAAAACATTTGCCAGTGTCAAGTTTTATGATTTCTTCAAGTTTCTTGAATAATTATGACAAGTTATAAATTTTCTAGTCACATTTCATGTCACGTACTTACCTATACAGTCATTTTCAAATTCGGGATGTACTTCAGTAAAGCGGTATCGACTTTACTGGTAGTTTCTATATAGTTTTGCTGACAACGTGAAAAGACGCGCTTCGTCAATTTATTTCACTTGCCCACACTCACGCACTTGATCAAGCATATAATTAAAACACCACCATTTTTATATTAGGTCTGCATTAAAGTTCAAAGTAACACAAGTTTAGGAAAATAAAATAAAACAACACGTTTCCATGACATTCCCGCCAAAGCGCCGCTTTTTTTCTTTTGCGAATTCTTCATTTTAATTTCCTTTTTCCTTCAGCCTTTACTTGGCTTTTATGTATTCCGAATCATCCAAATAAATGTGTTCAAAGTGTTCACGTTGGCTGAGTAGGTACTTCAACCATAGATTGAAAAAAGAAGGCAATAGAAATGGCATACAAACACAGTATTACGCAGAACCACTGTCGGCAATCACACAAGTAAGATATATTATATCGTATTTTGCACTACAAATGTAATTATTTTCACATTTGCATTTTATAGCACAGTTTACTAAGCACAATAGTCAAATACAGCTCATTTGAAAATATGCCTTAAATGCTAAACGTTAGACTTCATTTTGGCATTATCTTTAAAATTTATAGATTTATATTATACACAGGACTTATTTCATTGCAAATCGACATGACACAAACTAGTTTTGCACTGCACGCTAGATGTCGTCTAAATTAATTTTAACTGATAAAATTCTTAAGTTCTTAGATGATAGAGTCGAAAATTACCTAACACAACTTCATGTTGAGTAGCGCTAACCCAATTAGTGCAAATTATACTTTATTACGGAAAGAATTTAGTTGTCTTTTGATTGTAACAGTAAAATTAATTTGTGATATTCCCGAAATTGTTTTATTTTGTAAAAAAATAATAAAATAACACTTAATTACCTGTGAAATGAAATACTTCAATTTGAACGGCACAATAAGGCATTATTAAATTGTTACACGTCCACTTTAAAGTAGTGACGTATGTGCTGTCGCAGTCAAATTAAGAGCTCAACTGGTTCCGCTTTAGGGCTGCTGATCATAACTGTGGTGGTCGGGAACCGCCTACATAGCATTTCTATTGCCTTCTTTTTTTGCCTTCTTTTTTCTATGACTTAACCAGGCTATGCGCCTACGGTGTTATTGTCGTAAAACGGAACACAGCTTGCTTTTGTTGGCTGATGTGTGCTGTCATTTCCTTTGGGCAGTCATTGTCATTTCATTGATTTCATGTGTTTGTTTTGTTTTGATTTTCAAGATACGTTTTTGCAAAGAAAGTATGTACAATACTTTCTTTGCTAACTAATTTTAAAAATTAAACTTGATAGAATGTATCATGGTGAGAAACAGAAAATTGAATGTTCTGGCGTGTCGCGTGTGCCTTACTCTCGAAAAGGACAATGTTGTCATGGACGCCGATAATGGATGGTTGAATTTGTTTAACTACTGTTTCGGTTTGGAAGTAAGTTTTTTGCTGTAAAATACATTATTCTCTGCAGCAAGTGACTATGGATCTGTGTATATGGTTATAATTTCAACTTGATACCTTCACTCGTTCCCGAGATACAAGTGTTGACAGACGGACAGACGAACAATAAAGTGATCCTATAAAGGTTCCGTTTTTTCCATTTGAGTTACGAAACCCTAAAAATAATTCATCCCTTTACATGTAGGGGAGGCACCAAAAAATCCTGTTACCATTGTGCCCACCTACTCCAGTCAAACCAGCTCCTTGAAATACTGAAATGTGGCTTTATGTCAATGCATAACTAGTAAAGGTGTTCATGTATCATCATTATGATGCATGCTGTAATGGTGAAGTTGAAGCTGCCACATGCAATCTGGTAGATCTCCTAATGTTTTCCTTGGCTTAGCAATGCCACTGAATATGTTTATGGTTTCATTCTATTATACACAGCCCAATCTCTGAGTACTGTCCATGGAAAATTGTACTATGGCTCAAAGTAAAGACTACTTGAGAAATAATGCAAGTGTCTGACACAGATCTGTAGAAAAACCAACTACCAAACAGTCCATATCTGTGGAAAAACCAACAACAGTAGAAGTAGATATGTTCTGGAACGGAAATCATATACCTAATGGCAAACCTAGGTAGGTGGCTTGAAGCCAGGTGAAGCAACAATTACTTAGCTAAAGGTGGCTGGAGGCAAGTGAATGTAAAAGCTGAAGACCATGCAGCATTGCTTCAGAGAGTTCTACATTCAGCTGTGTATTAATTTAAATGAACTTATGATGATGGTTAGAGTTTGTTTGGAAAGGGAACTAATTTGACTGGCCTTGTGGTTCAGTTGGCAGTATGTCTGCTTGCCGAGCTGTCATGTTGTGGGTTCGATCCCCACCCAGGGCAAACATTTGTGTGATGAGCATGGATGTTTGTACAGAACAAACATCCAAGTCTGGGTGTTTCAATGTATCATATGTATATATATTTACAAAAAAAAGTATATTATGTATTCTATCAGCCATCTAGTTCCATAGTACAAGCTTTGCTTAGTTTGGGCTAGATGGTGTTGTGTGAAATGTCCACAAATATTTATTTATTTCATTATTTTGTTCAACTAGCAATACAATAGAGATGTTAGTTCCCATTAAGCAGACTTTAATGCTAGGTATTATTATTTTTTAAATAATGTCAAATTTGCCTTGTTCTTTTCTATTCAGGTGCCGGATAGTCTTAGCAATGTCACAATGTTTGTTGTAGATTAATCCGAGAGAACAAGCAAGGGCTCTGTGTAACCAATGTGCTGACAGTATCAGAAATTTTGCCATACTCAAAGTGAAGTGCATGGAATCAGAACAAGTGTGGAAATCTGAACTTAAGGCACCAGTATGTGTTTACATTAATTTCTCTCTATTAGAAACATTTTTTGTGAATTTGTCTGCGCATGGGTACAATCGCGCCCTTAAGTTCTAGCTTCTTGGTAGGCTATTGTTTTATAATTTTATCATATAAGAATGTCCGCGAAGTATATCAGTGTTCGTATGAAGATATATACACTCAATATTTATTTTGTGGTTATATTATGAACATAATTCTTATGCTTTCGAATATTTTGTTTTATTTAATGAGATTTGTATTAATTCAGTTTTTTTTTTTATTCTTTTAGCAATTCAAGATGGGGTTAAAAAATGATAGTCTGGTATTTGTATCAGAAGGTGAGGGAAATATGTCCAACTCAAAAGAATTAAAAAAATATAGTAATGTAAAACCAGACACTGACAAGAGTGATGGTAATGAAATTAATAATGACTGTATCTATTTGATAAGTCTTGAGGATTCAGATGATGATATATTGGAATCTAATAATTGGTCTTTGATGGAGTCTGAATATTTGAAAAAAAAAATGTCATTTAACGGAAAAGATGAAAATAATACCTTTCCAATTAAAAATGATAACAATGACACAAATGATTCAACAAATGAAAACAGTAAAAATGATATAACAGTCATAGAACCACACACTAAAAATATGATTGATTTTAGTAAGCTTACTGATCCTAGTCAAGAATTGATTTGCTATTGTGGGGTAAGATACTATGGTGAGTTTTTCCCTTTAACCTAAGTTTAAAGAAGAAGACCCTTAATTTGTTGTAAATTCTTGTTTATGTATGTTTGGTGATCATTCTTTAACTTAATTTATTGTAATGTTGTTTTTTTTCCTAAAAATAGATAAGTTCTCTGGGGTGAGCACTGAACACCCCTGCTGGTGCATATTCATCAATTAAATTTTTAGGGTTACGTACCTCAAAAGGAAAAACGGAACCCTTATAGGATCTCTTTGTTGTCCGTTTGTCCGTCTGTCAAGACCTGTATCTCGGGAACGCGTGAAGGTATCGAGTTGAACCATATACACAGAGAAAGAAAAATCAAACTTCTCAGTTTTCATTTAAAAAAAGTTACAGCCGAATATGTCGCAAAAACGCATATTTCGACATTCGCAAGGGAATCAAAACCTATGAGGTACCTACTTCCCGTTGACCTATAACTGTGAAATTTGGCAAGAAGCCTTGTCATATATAGTACACATAAAGGAAAAAATCCGAAAACTGTACATTTTTAATTTAATCACAAAAGAAAAGGGTCTTTATGCAAGAAAGGAGGGTACAAATTTTAAAGTGATTTAACTATATCATTTGGAGTATCCTAAGTAAGAGCACAAGCTAAAGCAGGTTTTAAATATTTTTTCGGTTTATGAAGGAAAATATAAAACAAAATAAACCTTTTATCTACTAGTTTGTACGGAACCCTCGGTGGGCGAGTCTGACTCGCACTTGTCCGGTTTTTTTTAATTTGTACTAAAATTTATATTCATAATATTTTAATCACCTGCTTCTTGTATAAAATTCCAGTTTTGCAAAATGATACTGGCATTTTAATAGTTAAATTAATTTCAGTTACCCAAAAGATGTTGTTTAGAAGGCATATTCTAGGGTGTGCTAAATGGAAATTTCACAGAGTACCTGAGAACCAAAATGATGTTACGAAGATGTGTGGTAAGTATATTTTTTATTTTTTGGTATAATAATCTTAATAGCGGAAAGATCTCGAATGAAGACCACGAACGGGCAAGCGCAGCGTAGGAAGACCAGCCACAAGGTGGACAGAAGATATCATACAAGTGGCAGGAAGACGCTGGATGCAGGCCGCTTCCACACGGTCTTTCTAGAAACCCATGGGGGAGGCCTATGTCCAGCAGTGGACTTCTTGTGGCTGAGATGATAATGATGATATAATATTTACATTAGATAGATTTACAATCTACCACTCGCCTGATGTTAAATGACGGTGTGACCGAGGATGGAGCTTGCTGATTTAGAAGATATCTATTCACTCTAGCCTTGAAAGTATCAAGATTTGAGATTAAGAGCTATCTCAAGAAACAGAGATAGTGGCAAAGAATACCATTTCTGTGCAGTACGTATCAAGAACGTGTATTTACCAAAGTTTGCGATTAACATCAAACTCACGGTCACGGATTCATGACCATCATGACCCCCCTGACCCTCGGACCGCACCTGACGTTGCTTGCCTATTAGGCTTCATGCTTGTCCATGACAGTTTAAAGTCATCCAGAGCTTTATAAATATATATATATATATATTTTAATCAGCCCTGTTTGTAAAAACTGTCCCACTGCTGGGAACGGGCCATCTTCTCATTGTGAGAAGGGTTAGGCCATAGTCTGCCACGCTGGCCAAGTAGGTTTCCTCACGATGTTTTCCTTCACCGTTTGAAGTTGGCGGCAATCAACAATACGCACATAACTACGAAAAGACAGAGGTGCGTGCATCCGCAAGTCAGACGGTCTCACCACTAGGCTGCCGGAAACTTAAATATATACACGCATATATTTACAAAAGTGTCTCAGTAAACGTTTGTATATATATGTATTATCTCCGTCATTAGGCTAGGTGAGGAAATAATTTATCCCCACTATTTACATGTAGCGGAGGTACTCAGCAAAGTATTTTTCAAGATTTTATTCTATGACTATTTCGGCGTGATTAATATGTATGTTCATGCCAAATTACAGTTATCTATACTTCATTCACCGAAACGAGCTAATAGGGAAATCAAGCGCTGAACGTCATTGGTCGGAGATAAGGGACTTAAGGCGCGAACACGTTGCGAGCAAATGTCAGTCCTATTCTGTCTCTTGAGCGGTGCGGACGTGTGGTGTGGTGCTTATTTCAGTATGTTCTCAGTGTTTGATTTTTACGTTGACCCGGCGTGTTTACTGGACTGATCCATGGATAGAAATTAGAAATCTATGCAAGAACGACTTCTTATAAACTTAGAAGATGATTTAGACTCAAGTGATTCAGAAAGCGAATAAATGTTTATGAAAATAGCTAATGTTTAATTTATTTAAATCTTAGCATTTTCTTTTGTACACAACATTCGTTCGAGAATAAAAACATTATATTAGAAAAGAAAGACAAATTATTACATTTTGCTTTTATACACAGATTATATTGAAGTAACTGTTATTTTTAGATAAATGTAAGTGAGCGATTCAGATCAGCAATATAAACGCAGCCTAACACTTTCTTCAATAAGTCACGCCCCCTGACCAATCCTGGCATTTTAAAACGGCGCTGCGTCCTTTTCACTTTCATACAATTGTGCAAGAGAGAGGGTGCCATATTAGCTCGACTCTTTGAATAGACTATAGTCTTTGAGCAAAGCCGCGGACAGACAGACAGACAGTCGGACATGACGATACCGTATCGGTTCCTTGTTTACTACGAAACCTTACGGCGATGGGCTTGTCCCACATTACATTGTGCTTAACTTTTAGGTATATGTGACTTCTCAACGCAAGACGTTAAAGTTCTATGCCAGCATTTTAATGAACACTTTAAGAGAAATTATTTGGATTGCGAACTGTGCGATTATATCGGTGATGATTTCGCTAATATGGCTTTTCACCGGTAAGTTGTAACCAGTAAGAAATGGGGTAATGTGCCAACTGTAGCGTACAGTCAATTGACTTGTCAATTTTTTACGTTAATAACAGGTAATTTTATTTTTTTATTTTTTTCATATTCAATACAGCCGTATACCACCATCGAACCTGACGGTGTATAGTTAGCTCTGTTTTTGTTATCTTTCATAACATCGATCAAATAGAGCCATCTCTATACGACTTTTTTTTTTTTTCCTGACTGCCTAAGGAGGGGTTTGTTTTTCTACTGTATGTATGTGGGTATGTTTCTGTTATGATTATTACATCCTATAGCCTAAATGGCTGGATTGATTTTGATGTGCAAGTCGTAGTTAGATCCGTCATCACTCACCGAGTGTTATATAATATTTTTTTTCGTAATAACAATAACACAACTATCGCAAAAATTTTAAAAAATGCTATTTTCGTAACCGTCAATGAACTTTTTCACAACAAATAAATATTCTAAAGAATGTTAATTTAAATAAATTAAACAGTAGTATGGTGCATACTTTCTCTTAAAAACATACGCTCGACAGCATATCAATCGCAACGCAAGCGTAAGTTACAATATACGAAAACCGCTCTTATGCAGTCGGGTGTTTTGTTTTTCTTTTAACATAGATACTTGTTTTCAGATATACTCACATGCCGACTGACAAGTTAAACTTATTTTGCCTGATATGCTTCAAGCTGTTCTATACGCCAAGATCGTTGCAGTTTCACTTCAGGGTTAAGCATTTGAAAAAGGAGAAAGGTGGAATTTGTAGGTATTGCGATACCGGATTTGAAACACTTAATGCTTGGAAAATACACGAAATGTCAAAACACGACAAGTTGGAGGTGCATAGAGATGTTTATATATGCGACTGTTGTGGGATAACGTAAGTTTTTACCGACTTCATAACGAAAGTGGGTTTTTTGTCTATTTTTATGCATTCCGATATTTTAGTGGCTTGTATAACAATTCGATGTTTTTTATTATTATTGAAAAGAGTGAAGTGTAAGCCCTCAAAGTTTCAGATTAACATTTTCAAATTTCAATTAAGTGGATACATAACATACACACTGGGAAGAAAGAGGGAGAGCTGAAAAAATATTGTCCTAAGTTCGCTCTGCACTAAACATAAATATATTATGCCAAAAGACTTGAAAAAAAAGGCTATCTACTTATTACCTATTTACCAGTTAATTTACTATTTTATTTTAGTTTTTGATAACTATGTGTAATTAGCACGTGTCCTTATAATTAAAAAATAAAGTTAGCATAATTTGTTACGCCGTGGGGTACCGGCTTAGAATAGTACCCCCCCCTCTCTTCCCGTGGGTGCCGTAAGAACCGGCTAAGGGAAATACTACCAGAGATGGGCAGCAGCATCCTCTGCGGAAAACGCTACCCACTGCGCTCGCCAACCCGCATGCCAAGCGTGGCGAGTAATGGCAAAACCCCCCCTATGACAGACGACAAAAATACCAGGCCCCCAGTCCCCGGCAGCTACGCTATTCCGGACTACGGTAGCGGTCCCGGTCACGGCGGAGCAAGGGGTGCTAAGAATCTCCGGAAGAGATCCGGCTACCACCCCCTGCATAAACGACGACTGGCCCTGGTAACACACAATATTCGCACGATGAGGACAGACGAGAAGCTAGCTGAGCTGGAAGAAGAAATGAGTAGGTTACATTGGGATATCCTGGGGTTATCGGAAGTCCGACGAGAGGGTGAGGACACGATAACCCTGAAATCCGGTAACCTACTATACTACCGGGAGGGCGACCAACAGTCCCAAGGTGGTGTCGGGTTTCTCGTCCACAAGTCCCTTGTTAACAACATTCTTGCCATCGACAGTGTATCGAGCAGGGTTGCGTACCTGATACTCAGAGTATCCAAGAGATATTCGTTGAAGGTCATCCAGGTATACGCACCGACCTCGGCACACTCGGATGATGAGGTGGAGGTGATGTATGAGGACATTAGTAGGGCCATACACACTTCTGAGACCTATTTTAATGTTGTTATGGGGGACTTCAATGCGAAGCTGGGCAGGAAATGCGAAAGTGAGTTGAGAGTGGGGCAATTTGGATATGGACAACGGAACCCCAGGGGACAGAGGTTGGCCGACTTTCTGGAGAAAGAGGGACTCTTCATGATGAACTCTTTCTTCCAGAAGCCACCTCATAGGAAATGGACCTGGTTGAGCCCCGATGGTTCTACGAGAAATGAGATAGACTTCATCCTGACCACCAAGAAACAAATATTCAATGATGTCTCTGTGATCAACATGGTTAAAACCGGAAGTGATCACCGAATGGTACGAGGCACTTTGAATATTAATGTTAAACTGGAGAGGTCCCGTATGATGAAGTCTACACTCCGACCCACTCGCGCCCATATCCAAAACCCCGAGAGCTTTCAGCTCGAACTATCAAATCACTTCGAGTGCCTGGAGAGCGGCGCATCGGTGGATGAGATCAATAACAGGTTTGTGGAAACTGTCCGTACGGTGGGCGCGAAGTTTTATAAACCCCACCGTACAAATAGACCGCAAAAGCTCTCGAGCCATACCCTCGACCTCATGGCTGAACGACGCTCATTGCAACTGCAGTCTTCTGGTGACGCCGAGTCATATAGGCGGCTCAATAGACTCATATCAAAGTCTATGCGACACGACATCCGTACCTTTAATACTAATCGTATTAAAGAGACGATAGAGCGGAATAAAGGCTCCAAAGTGTTCGCAAGAGACATGTCTATTGGGCAGAGCCAGTTGACGAAGCTGAAGATGGAAGATGGCAGTATAGCGTCGACCAAAGCAGAAGTCTTGAGGGAAATCGAGAGATTCTATGGACAGTTATACACATCGGTCGCAAAACCTGTTAGCAGTTTGGACAAAGATCCAAGAGCCAAACTGACTCGACATTATACCGAAGATATCCCAGACATCAGCCTGTACGAGATTAGGATGGCCTTGAAACAGCTCAAGAACAACAAGGCACCGGGCGACGACGGAATTACATCAGAGTTACTGAAAGCGGGTGGAACACCGGTACTGAAAGTCCTTCAGAGGCTCTTCAATTCCGTCGTGCTTGAAGGTACAACGCCAGAAGCATGGAACAGAAGCGTGGTGGCTCTGTTCTTCAAAAAAGGAGACAACACTTTGCTGAAGAACTACAGACCCATCTCGCTTCTGAGCCATGTCTATAAGCTGTTTTCAAGGGTCATCACGAATCGTCTTGAACGCAGGTTTGATGACTTCCAGCCTCCCGAACAAGCCGGTTTCCGAAAAGGCTATAGTACCATAGACCACATCCATACGCTGCGGCAAGTGATACAGAAGACCGAAGAGTATAACTTGCCCCTTTGCTTAGCGTTTGTGGACTATGAGAAAGCCTTTGATTCGATCGAGACCTGGGCGGTGCTTGAGGCTCTCCAGCGATGCCGTATTGACTATCGGTATGTCGAAGTGCTGAAGTGCTTGTACAACAACGCCACCATGTCAGTCCGAGTACAAGACCAGAACTCAGAGGCAATTTCATTGAAAAGAGGCGTGAGGCAGGGAGACGTTGTCTCTCCGAAACTGTTTACCGCCGGTTTGGAAGATGCCTATAAGCTTCTGGAATGGGAAGGGCTCGGCATTAATATTAACGGCGAGTACATCACTCACCTTCGGTTTGCCGACGATATAGTAGTCATGGCAAAGTCGATGGAAGAGCTCAGTACGATGCTCGAAGACCTCAATAGAGTTTCCCAACGGGTGGGCCTCAAAATGAACATGGACAAAACGAAGGTTATGTCGAACGCCCATGTAGTGCCCACCCCAATATCTGTGGGGAACTTCACTCTTGAAGTTGTTGACGAATACGTCTACTTAGGACAGACGGTCCGATTAGGCAGGTCCAACTTTACGAGGGAGGTCAATCGTCGTATCCAACTCGGCTGGGCAGCGTTCGGGAAACTTAAAAGCGTCTTCTCGTCCAATATACCCCAGTCCCTCAAGTCGAAAGTTTACAACCAGTGTGTGTTACCAGTGATGACATACGGCACTGAAACGTGGTCCCTAACTATGGGCCTTATAAGGAAGCTCAAGGTCACGCAACGAGCTATGGAGAGGGCTATGCTCGGAGTCTCTCTACGAGATCGAATCAGAAATGAAGAGATACGTAGACGTACAAAAGTCATCGATATAGCACAGCGGATTAGCAAGTTGAAGTGGCAGTGGGCAGGGCACATAGCACGCAGAACTGATGGCCGATGGGGCCGAAAGGTTCTCGAGTGGAGACCACGTACCGGCAAGCGCAGCGTAGGAAGACCAGCCACGAGATGGACAGACGACCTCATACAAGTGGCGGGAAGACGCTGGATGCAAGCCGCTTCCAATCGGTCTTTTTGGAAATCCATGGGGGAGGCCTATGTCCAGCAGTGGACTTCTTATTGCTGAGATGATGATGATGATGAATTTGTTATATGTTTTTTTTTTCAGGTTTCCATATCGGAAAGGTATTGTGCAACATCTGCGCATACGCGCCGAACTCCATCATGTTGCTTGTGACGAGTGCGGTAAAGTTTTGGGGTGCCAAACATATTTAAAGGTATATATCATATTATATGTATTAGATCATCCAAGTATCAATTAGGAGCTTTAGAGTTGATAGACCGGTGAGCTGTGAGTTTAAATTGGTCAAAGCTGTTCGCCAAAAAGCTACTTAGTGTCGAGCACCGCCGTAAAGTAGCTTGTCTCGCTATATTAGGATTCATTTCGGGGAGTGTGAGTAAGCTTTACGACCTAATTCCACTCTCCCCAACTCAAGGACTAGCAAAAAACCGGTGAAGGTATTATTACCACCAATTTCTCATTGAAATGCCAAAAATACTCGCCGCAATAAATACTATTGAAACGCCGTACTCGGCCTTATCGGTTCACGCCATTGCTGCGTCATTACTGCAAAGGAAAGGAATTCTCTGCTGCCATCTGTTTCTTGATAAATGCAATCTTGCAATTTTTAAGGCTAGAGTGAATAGATATCGTCTAGATCGTTTAATATCGGGCGAGTTGATTGTGATTAACCGTACATTTATATATCATAAATAATACTGATATTTGTTAGCTTGGGAAAAATAGGCTACATTTCATCACCTTCACCATTTTTAACTACAATGAAGTTGACTCCAGCTACTGTATAACATATATTTTTTCAGAGTCACAAAAAAATGATGCATGGTGACATGCAACCAGTGGAATGTACCGTCTGCCAAAAGATTGTACCATCATCCCGCCTCCCGTATCACATGAAAACGGTGCACGAATGCAAAAAATTCGTGTGCGAATTCTGTTCGGCCAAATACTCTTCAAGCATAAGCTTGAAGTATCACATGTTGAGTCATACCAATGAGAGACCATACAAATGTGATATTTGCGGTGCTAGTTATAAGCAAAGGCTTACTTTATCCGACCATATTAGAAGTACGCATACGAAAGAAAGACCTTTTGAGTGCAAAATATGCTATAAAAGGTTTGCTAGAGCGAGCAATTTAAGAGTTCACAATTCGGTGCATACTAAGATAAGGAAATAGTGCGAACAATGTGATAAGTCGTTTCATAACTCGAAGAAGTCACTTTTGCAGCATTATAATGAAGAAACATCCTGACACGTCGCGGAGAGTAAAATGCTCATCACCATATATATCATCATATACTTACTCGTAGTTCTTGCCCATTCATCATCTATCGGACTGTCACAAATACAAAAAAGTGACATTGATATTCTAATAAATTACAGTTTAAAAAACTAAAAAACACGCCACAAATTATTGCTATAAGTTCATTACAGACTTTTCTAACAAATCCAAACACAGCTACGAATCTACGATACGATGTTCCATCATGAAGTTCTAGTTCATATCTTCCGGCTCCATCATCAGATCAGTTCGACAGTACCATATTATTGTATTGTACACAGAACTACATACAGCTGCCAATTTTCATGACGCTACGATCCTTGGAAGATGGTTATCTTAGATTTCATTTTTTTTTTTTTTTTTTATCAGCCCTGTTTGTACAAACTGTCCCACTGCTGGGAACGGGCCATCTTCTCACTGTGAGAAGGGTTAGGCCATAGTCTGCCACGCTGGCCAAGTGCGGGTTGGCAGACTTCACACATCTTCAAGATCATTGAGAACTCTCAGACATGTAGGTTTCCTCACGATGTTTTCCTTCACCGTTTGAAGTTGGCGGCAATCAACAATACGCACATAACTTCGAAAAGACAGAGGTGCGCGCCGTGGGATTTGAACCCAGGACCTGCGGATCGCAAGTCAGACGGTCTCTCCACTAGGCTGCCGGAAACTCCGATTTCAGATTTCATTTAGTTAATAATAATTAAGAAATCTAAGGTAACCTTAGATTTCATTACATAGTTACATACAGGTCGACCTAATAAAAGCGTGTTAAAAATCCGGAAGAAGCATTTTGGTTATATTTATTAACCGACTTCCAAAAAGAAGGAAGTTATCAATTCGACTGTTTTTACCCGACTGCGAAAGAAGGAGGGTTATGTTTTTCGAGCGTATGTATGTATGTATATTTCTTTGGCACGCCCTAGAGCCTTAACGGTTTGTCGTATTTTTATGTGAGTGGTGTCAATAGATTCGTCTTAGTCGTGAGAGTGACACTGGGTACTTCAAAGTTAAAAAAAAAAAAAAAAAATATTAAGGATTTTTGGCGACAAAAAGTAATCTGAAAAAAAAAAGTTTTCAAAATACATCGAGTGTGGTATCAAAATGAAGAATTTTTAACGGTGATTACAAATATATATATATATAACTTATATGTTTTATTGGAGTTTGGAATACGAAATGCGAATAAATCACATCACACTTCACACTAATAATAAAAATGCGAAGTTTGTGTTAGTTTGTTACTTCTTCATGGTAAAACGGCTTGACGGTTTTGGCTGAAATTTGGCAAACAGGTAGTTTATAACCTGGATTAACCCATAAAATACTTTTTATCCCGGTATTCCCGCGGGAACGGGTAAAACAGGACAAAACCTATTTCGCAAATAAAAAAAAATGCATTTTGTCGTAATCTCCAACGAACTTTTTCGTAATAAACAAGTGGTTTTACTAGAATTATTCGTAAGAATACGCATTTATAAACTTTTACAACGATTTTACGCATACTTTTTCCAAAAAAAAAAACGTACACTTAACAGCATATCAATCAATAATGAAATCATAAGTTAGACTGCAAAACCTACTTTTCTGCAGTCGGGTATTTTGTTTTTCTTTTAACATAGATACTTGTTTTTATCTTACGCGATTACTCCTCCAATTATGACTTGATTTTTTTTAGTTTTGTAAGTAATAGTTCAGAGGTGGTCCCATATAAATTTTATCTAAATCGGTTCAGTACTTTTGTTTTTATAACAATTTAACAACAGGCCTCTTAGCTCAGTTGGTAGTATGGCTGCCTGCTAAGCCGTAGTCGTGGGTTTGATCGCCACCCAGGACAAACATTTGTGTGATGAGCATGAATGAACTGGAAAAATGTCATCCAATTAAACGAAATTGCGTATCTTGAACTCAGTAATTGTTTCAGTTTTTTTATACTGTTAATTTATTATCAGATATTTATTTATTAATCTTAAGCCTAAGTTTTTACAATATTTATATTATAAAACAATAAAAACATTATAAAAACTTAAACCTAGAATGCCTCCGACAGCGGGGCAGGGCCTAAGCTGCTGGCGGTAGGGGCTACAGACTCAGAAACCTCCTGACAATTCGTGCCGTGTCTATGACGACCGCCTTCTGAATCCGACCCTATTAATTTTATTATTAGATTAGTTTCATAAATGAGAAATAAACGTTTTTGTATGTATTTTTCAAAGACGTTTGAAATGTGAATAGTCGTTTATTATTTGTTTTATTTACTAAATTAAGTGCCTAAAATAATGGTAAGATGTTTCTATTAGAAATAAATTACTAGATCCAGTATTGTAGAATTTTTCTGTTAATATAATTTATAAAACATGTACGTACCCCCCTACAACCCCTACACAATAGGTAACGTATAGAGAGTGGGAGCACAAAACGGGTATGCTATAAATTCGTGTAATTTCTTTAAAACTTTTAGCTAAATCATATGTTAAGTAGGTACATAAGATTTAGCTAAAAATTAAAAAAAAAATACAAATTGTTATCTACTTATGACCCAGAGTTGGCTGGTCCCACTGTCTCGCTCGCATGTTTTTTTTTTTAATATAAAATTATTCAGTGTCCGTTTGTCAAAAATATATAAATATACGGTATACATATTTTAGCTTCATGAGAACGCGAATATTTTTTTTTATTTATATGTCTGGGATTTTTTATTTTAGTTCATCTGAACTAAAGCCAAAGACACGAAATTTAAACAGTCTATTCGTTTTGGGGGGCTAGCCTTTTTGGGCTCCCCTGTCATACGTTATCGTCAGTCTACATAATATATTATATCACGTAGGTATACTAATCAATTTAATTGATATTTAAGGTGGTCTCGTGCCTGGTCTTTCTACCGCGTGGTCTCCACTCGAGAACTCGGAGCCGAAAAGTTCTCGAAAACGGCTCACATCCACACGTGCAAAATGAATCCTACAAGTGTGGCTGAGCTGTTATTCTTAAAAATGAAATGGCTTTCTTTTTACCCGACTGCGCAAGGAACTGGCTGGACTGGCTTATGTTTTTCAAGTGTATGTATGTACGTGGGTAGGTATGTATGTATGTTTCTATATGATCGCCTAGTCTAAACGGCTTGACCGATTTTGATGGGTGAGGTGTCGGTCGTTAGATTGGTCTTCATTCACTAAATGTCATACCTACTTATATTTTTTTGCAATAATAATAATTTTATATAATAATAATTACCTATATAATAATAATTAAACATTTCTCAAAAATAAAATAAAAATGCGTTCTTTCGTAACCTCCAACGAAATTTTACGTAAGTAATAAACAAGTAATTTTACTATAATTATTCTAAAGGATTCGCATTTATATTCTTTTACAGCGATTTTACGCATACTTTCTCACAAAAAACGTACACTCAATAGCGTATCAAGCGTAACGAAATCGTGAGTTAGACTCCAAAAGCTAATTTTTTGCTGTCGGGTATTTTGTTTAGATAGGTACCTACTTGTTATCCTATTAAACAATATAGTTCTCTACAGTCTCTACATATAGTCTCTATCGAAGAAATATTAAACGATACGAGTGTCTGTTCCAGTATATATCCACCTTACATAGCATATCTTGAAGGGAGTACCGCCATAACACGGAAACCGATTTTCACTGCGATGTAAAGAGCCTTGTTCATCTCCTTCGCTCCGGGGCCCCGGAAAATTTCAATAACGTAATATTTCTTGTCAAGAAAAGCGCACTAGTTCGATACGAAGTTTTCACTTACAAACATTTCGAAATCCAACAAAATGGTATGAAAAATAACACTAATATTTAATATTAATAAAAGTTTTGAATGAAAACAAAGACGGAAAGCAAAACGGCTTCCGTGGCGTCAATAAAATCGCGACCGCGTCGTTATTAGCGAGTTTAATAAAGCTTTTTAATTAAAACAATCTGCATATTTTCAGGGTGTTTTTAATTGGGCGAGGTGTAAAATATTGGCTTATTTCCGCAAGAGAGTGCGCGCCTTCTAACGCCTTTTTACGCAATTGCTCAAGGAAAAGGCTAATGTTATAAGCTAAATGTTTTACCTATATGATATGTATGCCTCAATATTAATTGTAGGTAATAGGTATGTATACTAGATACTTAGTAACTATATTATGCTGAACTACGAAAACTGGTTGTCACTTATCGTTAGGTAGGAAGGTTTATAGATACAATAGCTGCAGGAAGTAAAATTTTCCAGCTACCAATATATACTTAGGTAGGTACGAGTACGTATTAAAAGACTCGTCATTTCTAACTAATCTTACTAATTCGGTTATCGAACTAAATCACCGAGCTAGTGAGTAGGCCATTCGGTCAAGTTTAAATGAGGTGTCTGAAATACAAATAAATACCTAGAAGGTAAGTACCTACTTAAGTAGTGATACTTAATATCGTGTTAGAAACCGCAGACAGGGAGTTTACCACAATCCAAATAACAATATTATTTCAATATTACTTAGTCATTTGTCTTGCTCACTCAACTGTAGAATGAGTAAAACAAAAGTAGCTAATATTGAAATAAGACTGCTTGAACGCTTGTGGTACGGTCCCTGAAATGCTGCCGGTTTTTTTTTGTTTTATTACAGGTCTTATAAAACGAGCAACAGTAATAGACTGGCGATTATTGTGAGCTCGTAATTTCGAAATTATAAAGTCATTGCACGTTATGTAAGTAGGTACATTATAATACATAGGTTAGGTAAGTATGTACATTATAAGGCATCTCGGGAAATTCATAGATTCGGAAATTCTAGTTTTAGTAGTCTTCTGTGAGTATGTCTGAATTTCAGACTATTTGCATCGATAGCTACCAATATGTGATTTCAGTAGTATGGCGGGATCACTATAATTTCTCCTGGAAATGATCATTTCTCGCAAGGATTGTCCTATCCAGCACAAGTGGATGACGATTTTAATGGGCGCAAAATTATGATTATTATTACTATGACTTTGACTATTCTGACATATTTTATTGCTATTTTGTTTTTATTATTTTGTGACATTTTAATTATGATTTATTTGAATATTTGTGTATGCTTTTTGTGTTTTGATATTTGGTAATTAATTTTGATATGGATATTATTTCTGAAATAAAAGTACTATTATTATTATTATTTTATTATAATTTGTAGGTACCTAGTTCATAAACTTAGATAAATCTCGGTACCTAGAGCTACGCTACCTCGCTTGTCCTGTCGTATCGTAACAGATATTTCACTGAATTGTAAAGAGCTTGTTCAGCAGCTATTTTACGCTTCACGAAGCTGGAAATCTGTAACCTAATATTTGTGTATTTTCAACCCTCGACACAAAAGAGACGTGTTAGAAAGACGTGTGTACCTATCTGTGTTTGTCTGTGTACATACCATTAGTTAAGTAACGTGTATTATTTAAAATTACGTGTATTACACAATAAATCCTAAGTACAATCTTGGAGTTTTCAAGGCTAAGAGTGAATAGATATCTTCTAGATCGACGAGCTCCATCCTCGGCCACACCGTCGCTTAACATCAGGCGAGTTGGTGGTCAACCGTAGATCTATCTTCTATAAAAAAAAAGTTATTGTATTTCATACACATTCATACTGGTCTTAAGATAACCGTGGTCGTATGCTACTTTGCAGAATGTACCTAAGTATTGTATTGTTACGGTAGGTGGCATACGACCACAGTTATCCTCTGAACACCACTAAGAATGTGTATGAAATACAATAAAATATTTATTAGGCACATGTAGGTAAGCTTACTTAATACACGATATATGTCGAATGATACTCGTATGTAGGTATATAATAATTTCAGATGAGAATATTTTCTGTTTCATACTTTTTAGAGCGTGATATTTCAATAGTCTGGTTTTAGTTTTTGAACTTATTTTTTAAATGTGGTCATATGTACCCCTTGTGGCCAATCTTCCTATGCTGCGCTTGCCAGTGCGAGGTCTCCATTCGAGAACTTTCAGCCCCATCATCCATCAGTACCTACCTACCTACTACGTACTAGGTAAGTATGTGCCCTGCCCACTGTCACTTCAACTTGCTAATCTGCTGTGCTATGTTGGCGACTTTTAGTAGGTACCTACATATATATACTACTATTCGTGATACTTTTTTTTTATTCGGCCCTGTTTGTACAAACTATCCCACTGTTGGGCGCGGGCCATCCTCTCATTGTGAGAAGGGTAAGGCCAGGCCATAGTCTACCACGCTGGCCAAGCTACTACCACTACTATTAAGCTGGCTTGCTACTTTTTTAGTACTTACCGCTTATTTATCGAGCAATTCTGTACCGTTTTGCTTCCACATTAGTAACTGCCGGCTGGCGGCTGACATCTTCTGAAAAGTGAATGCTGGCGGAGAAGGGTCGTCATAAATCAATGTAGGAGTAAACGTTGAGAGGTTTTACTAATAGCCTATGACTTAAAGCTGTTTAGCATTTATATCATAGAAAATATTCATATTGTTTCCTAGTGTGAATGTGATGTGATGTGATGTGTAAAATGTGAATTATATCAAATCTACGCGTAGACTTGAGAACCTCCTCCGTTTTTTCGTCGGTTATTAAAATTAACTAGATTAGTTATTTACTGTATTACTTAAGTAGGTACTGAATGAATTTTAATATATTAGCGACGTCTCAGCAAACAAGTAGGTATTACGAATTACAATTGTATCTATCTAATTTGTGGGCAAACTATTATAGGCACTGGGCAGTAGGGGTAGGTAGATCCGCCCCTGCCTTTATATTACTTACCTGGTTATCAAAAACGCATATTAGATTGAAAGCGAAGCAAACTGTCAGGAATAAATCGTCACCCATTCAGTGGACTGTTATAACCCACAAAACAGAGACCAAAAACCGTACAAGTATGTAACAAGTGTCCTCGAACCCTGTCGCGGGTGTAACGTGACGACGATAAGGACACGGCCACACTACGCTCAACGGTGCGCCGACAAAATAGTTTTCTCTTAGCTTAGTATTTTTAACATGCTTTTATTAGTTTCACCTGTAGGTATGTTTGTTTGTTTGTTTGTAACCGACTCCTTTGGATTTGATTTTGACCCACTTCAAATGGTCAGATTTCATTCAAACTTTGTAGAATTATCGAGGACCGATGACGATAAGTACTATAATTTGAAGCGTGTTTTTTTTGTTTTTTAAACTGCAATTATTTAAATTATCTACTTACTGAGGCTTATGTACTGCGAAATGCCTAGCGTCGAGTATACGGTATACGGTTATACGAATGTGCAATTTATATTTTTTTTAATGCACCGGATGAAAAACACGATTTTTTTCTCTTAGTGATTTTATTCGCATGACTAGTAAGCAGGTATATTTTTTTAACGACTCCAAAAGAGGAGGTTATTTTATGGTAAAAACTTATTGGCTTATTGAATTCGGTTTTGTTTTTATTAGGTACTTATTATTAATGATTGAAAAATGCTATGAATTCAACACTCCAGCAGTTATTTGTTTCGTTGATTATCAAAAAGCTTTTGATTGTGTAGTTTGGACCCATCTGTGGCAGACCTTGCTAGAGATGGGAGTTCCCTTACATCTCGTCACAATGATCAAGAGTCTATGATGCGGGACATGGTACCGTTAAAGTCAGCACAGCCAGATCAGCTCAATTCAGCTTCGAGAAGGGTGTAAGACAAGGGTGCATCATCTCTTCAATCCTATTTAACACATATGGTGAGAATATAATGCGCAAGACACTGGAAGGTTGGAAAGGTGGTGTCACAGTTGGTGGTCTGAAAATATCGAACTTACGGTACGCTGACGACACAACACACTAGCAAACATGCTAGCACAGAAGCTGAAATGGTGGAGCTGCTGAACCGTCTTGACTCGGTGAGTCGGGAAATGGGACTCATTATCAACCAAGCGAAAACCAAAATAATGGTTGCCGATAGAGCCAAGGTCCTCCATGATATACACACTCTAAGCCAATATGACATCGTCAGCAATTTCGTGTACTTAGGCTCTAGTATATCCAATACGGGAGGGACAGAAGGTAAAGCTAGACGGCGCATTGGGATGGCAAAATCGGCGATGACGCTCCTGGAAAAGGTGTGGAAAGATCGCAATATACTGAGAAAGACAAAAGTGTATATAGTGAGAACACTAGTCTTTCCCATTTTCCTCTATGGCGCCGAGTCATGGACCATAAAAATGGCTGATAGACGGCGCATCGACGCATTTGAAATGTGGTGTTGGCGACGCTGCGAATTCCCTGGACAGCCCATAGGACTAACGTCTCAATCCTAAAGGAACTATAGATTACCAAGAGACTGTCAAGCATCTGTCTCCAGAGGATCCTGCAATATTTTGGACATATTGCCCGAAAGCCCCACGACAACCTGGAGAAACTCATTATGACCGGTAAAGTGGAAGGAAAAAGACCCAGGGGATGCAGCCCTATATACATATAGGGGACGCGCATTTATATACTCAGACACAGAACAAACATCCATGCTCATCATATAAACGTTTCCCCTGAGTGGGGATCGAACCTACGAGCTACGGGTTAGCAGGCAGACATACTATTAACTGAGCTGCGAGGCCAGACTTTGTCCACCGTTACGTCACCTCAATAATAATGAAATACAACCAATAAAATATACTGCAACATCTATTTAAAACACTTTTTTGTTTGCGAGAACCTAATAGGATTCGGACTTTTTTATTCAGGTTTTTTTTACTTGATAACGTCTTATAAATCGATGAACACCGGCTGCACGCACGAAAAAGCATGACTCATTGTCACGATCCGCCTGAGCCGAGCGTGCAAGCGAGAGCGCGGAACAAGCGATAGAAAGGCACGATCGGCCTAAGCGTTCGGGTTGTGACGCATCGTTATCACGTAAAATTATCGTCCGTAAACCGACTCTACAGACAATCTTTTTTTTTTTAAATTTTAGCCTAAAACTACGCTTGCTATGCAACCTTTCCATGCCCCGTCGTAGTAACAGCGCGTCCGGGTGTGCTCGCACCCTAATTCATTATGGTAACGAGTCTCACTGGCTGCGACGGTGATGGATTAGCTTCCCTTCCGACGTGGCCCATGGATGGGGATTTTAACACGGTTATGAGGAAGATGAGTGGTTCACATTCCGGGTTCGCGTCGGGTTACCTACTGGAGTAGGGCATAGAATAAGTCATTGTCATGACTTACACAGATTAGAAGAGTTATCTAGTAATAGATAGATGGATAACTCTTTATTAAAATACCACATTGTACAAACATATTAAAAGATGACAATATTACTATGGCTAATTTTTCAATAGGCGGCCTTATCGCTTAGAGCGATCTCTTCCAGGCAACCATGTAGGTACGGAGTAGGATAGGTGGCAATGATAGTGGCCTTTAAACTAAAACATAAAAAGATTGCGTACACAAAATTGAAAGTACTAACTTATATATATTTATAGTATTATTATATGCATACATATGTATATGAAAAAGAAATGAAAAGGAATTATTTACTCATTTAAATAGTGTGCTTTTACAAGGGTTTTAAAAACATTTAAAGAGGGAAGGAGCACGCTTGATATCTACTTTTTTTTTTTTTTTTTAAAGGGTTTTGAAGGTTTAGTCTTGATATCTACTGGCAACTCGTTCCACAGTCTGATGCTGTTACTGTGAAAGAGGAGGCATAAAAATTCGTTCTGTGCCGAGGGATATCAAGGGTCAAATTCTCTGATGATTTAAGAAGACGGGAAAGAAAAGAATGACGAAAATGGAAACGTTCCCGAAGATAGTGTGGCGAAGAAGGGATAAACAGAATATTATAAAGAAGAAAAAGTAAGTGAGCATCCCGGCGACGGCGAATGGGTAACCACTTGAGTTTAGCACGGAAGTGTGAAACATGATCGTAATTACGTAAACCAAAAATGAACCTTATACAGAAATTAAATACTTAGTAATACCTATCTATAAGGAATTTTTTATGGTCGCTTCGCGTTAGTAGATATGTTTATCTATGTTTGACTAAATGCAACTCATTTCGTGATGTTTTTCTAAATATTTTTTCGTAATGAGGCACGCTACTTTCATGTAGTAAGTAGTGACTATACTACTACTGGAAAGTAAAATATAACAGGTACCTACACCTGTACCTACATATTATTTTGTAATAGATAGGTATTGGGTGTACCTATTTGTACTTCTCAAGTATCCAGTATAGTCTCATAAAAAAAATCATCATCATCATCTCAGTCGTAAGAAGTCCACTGCTGAATATAGGCCTCCCCCATGGATTTCCAAAAAGACCGATTGGAAGCGGCTTGCATCCAACGTCTTCCCGCCACTTTTATGCCAATTTAAAACGGGTGATGATGATAAATACATATATTATGTAGCCTATCTTCGTCGTCAGGTTCTTAGCTATATTTGTACCAAATTTCATAACAATTAAGTCAGCCGTTTAGTCGTGAAAATGACAAACAGACAGAGTGAGACAGAAGTTACTTTCGCTCTTATAATATTAGTGTAGGTTAGCTGCGTCTTGCTATTTCACCTGCGTAGTGATGAAAAACGGTGCTGATGATGATAAAAGTAGTCTATATGCGATTATAACTAGCATTCACAGCTATCTATGAATTTTTAAAACGATCTATTCAGCCGTTTACAACAAAAGGTAACAAAACAGACAGAGAGTAGGTAATTACTTTTGCTTTTATAATATTTATATTATTATGGATTAGGAATAGTTACGGTAGGATATTCCACTGCTTAGTTACACAGAATAATCACTGAAGTAGGCGGGTAAACAAGGTTTTTGTACAAAGATAGAAAACTACCTCCTAAATTACTAGGAATAGGTATTGTTTTGTTTCCAAAGTTTGTTTGCGAATGAACTCCCACGTCTGACCTTTGACAAACGTTTTCTGTAACAACACTTGAAAGGTTACTAGATGCTAAAAGGCTTTATTAAGTTGTTTTTGTACTGCCTGACTGATATTGAATTGTTTACATGTAGGTATAATTAATTTTGATACCAAAGAACCTTACAGCTTTATAAGATACCTACCGAAAATAAATTCAGCTCTATGGTACCTACATGGGACCTCATACTTAGTTATCTCATTCGATCGAAAAAGGTAAGAAACCGAGAGAAGTAATTCTGTCTCTGTTTAATCTTTTTTCGCTTTTAAAATAATATGATTGAATGACGCTCAGAAGGTCTCTACAAATCCACCTCAATCGTAGTTACATCAAAATCGGTAAAATCGTTTAGAGGAGGGTATTGAATTATAAGCACATATCTACATACATACCCCAAACATACACCCAAACATATTACGTAAGTCACCCTCCTTCTTAGGTAGGTGTAGGTAGTCGAGGTTCTTACCTACCATTAGTGTGGATAATAGCAGGGTTACGGTTACATTCCTAGATATTTCTTATTCTAGATCTAGAGCGGGGCTTTCGTAAGAAATATAACTAAGCATCCAGTGGCAGTATATAGATAGGTGTAGCTGTCACGAGCATCTGGTACTAAAATGAGAAGAAATCCATTTCGACTGTTCCCTTTGTCGAAATTCTGCGCTTTGACAATTTAATTGATTCTTCATGCAATCTTAGAGGAACGTTAACGGGACAGAGAAAATAGAATAAGTAAGTACTTCAATTATATATTTAAATAAGAAATTGTATCAATTTGTTCAAACAATATCAACTACAACATTTGTAGGTAAACTTACGATTGCTAGGTTTGTCTTTCGGCTTTATCATGTAGAAACTTGTTTTTGGATAGAAATTAACCTGTATTGATTCAAATCTAGATACATATTATTAAGCCAAAAAGCATAAAACACTTAAAATCAGCAAGGCTACATTGAAAATAGCTTATTTAAGGAAATTAATTACTTAGTACTTATCTAAATAATTCGTTTAAAACTAAAAAAAAACGACTTGGAAATAGCGACGTACTCCAACCCAACCCCCAACCCAATAGCTAACCCAATTCGTTTACTTAAATTATTTTTTTTCAGTTATTTTGTAAAAAAAAAAACAAAGTAATGAACCGATTTTGATAAAATTTATATGACAACACCTTTGAGGTTTTTGTTAGCTACCAAAAAAATAATCATCAAGAACAAGTCATAATTGGCGGAATAAGTAATCGTTGAACAAACATACAAAAAATACAGTCGAATTGAGAACCTCTTTTTGGAAGTCGGTTAATTAGTTACGTAATCACAAGTTATACATACAATAATATTTATTAGTGATAACTAGTGCGTCATGTTGGTCAATCGACATCGGTAGCGTCTCCTCAGTGTGAAAACGCCCATTAAAGAGGTAGGTCTATCTGAAACTGCAATCAGCATTCATAAGACTGCACACTTGCACAGCATATAAAACAGATATCAAAATAATGGCTGGGTATACATATTTTACCAACCGTGACCCAAAGTGGGCTAGTTATAAGTTTGACGTGTGTATCTGTGTATTTAATTATGTATATGTATATGGTATCGTAACTCTGAAACGGATGGACCGATTTCGATCTAGTTTTCTTTGTTTGAAAGAGGATTTGGTCGAGAGTGTTCTTAGCTATGTTTCATCAAAATCGGTTCAGATCGTTTTCTGACGTCGGTTTTTAAGTCTTCTAAACTTATATCTTAGGTACTAAAACTTTAGGTGAGAGTAAGTAAGTTAAATCTACATACATAGGTATAATAAAGTACCAAATATTGTATCTAATGTGATACGCATGAAGCTCATCTCGCATAACTATTCAATATAATAAGGCAACCAAACCCTGAGGAGAACAGAACTATTCAACTCTAAGGTAAAGGTAAATAATATCAGTAACATTTTCCTGATAGGTATATAGTAAGATCCCTCGTGGTGACATAAAAGTGCCAGGTTTCGATCATTAAGTTTTAAAACCTTGTGGCGTACCTATTTATCACAAAAGTGTTTATTTATTGATATTATACACATAAATATAGAATAGTAATATTGTTTATAAAATAATTTATCCGGAGGCACTGCACATTGGTTTTGTTTTTGTTTTATATTTTATTGTTGCTGGAGTGTCTGTGTCAAATAAATATTTCATTCTTTTTTTTCACATAGTTTCTGGTTATAAGATATAACATAATACTAGTAGTTCTACGAACAGTAGACCTCGCGAGAGAGCTTATTTGCAGCTCACCTTGGGTCATCTGTACATAATACCTCCATAAAGTTCGCTTAGGAGGCCGTATGTAACATTTTAGCCGATTCCGCAATTTTAAGTGATTTTACAGACGTTATTTCACGGTCAAAAAACATTTTTTCTATAAGTTTAAGCACCTTGCAAGTTCAATTTAATTTTAATACACAATTAATACAAAAAATAGGATATGTTTAGATAAAAAAAAAACAATGTATATTCTTATAAAAACAAATAATCATTTTATAAATGGAGAAAACGTAAAATCAAGAAAATTATTTAGCGCTAAAATGCATCAAGCGCATCCACGCGCCCTCACTGTTACACGCAATCTGAAGTTGGTTGTCATATCTCGACAACCACTTGACCAATTTTGTTCATTTTTGCCACAAGTTGTAATAATTGTATACTTTACCTACCTACCAAATATCATTAAAATCGGCTGGTAATTAACGCCGCAATAAACTTCCCCCTTTTTTATGGGAACCACCCCTCATATCAAAAATCACACTAAAATAATGACTGTTATATCTCTCTATATTTATAAATGCCTCCTTGAAATTCACACTGATAGAGAAGAAAAATACCCGAGAATGATAGATATTCAAAAACATAACTATAAATTAAGAAACAACGACAGACTAGCCCTGCCAAGAGTAAGACTTCGAAAAGTAGAAAAACAAGGAGTGCATAACAAACTGGTTATGTACAATAAGTTGCCTGTTGCTTTAAGAAAGTTACCATTACTAGTTTTTAAAAGAAAAATTAAACAGTTTTTCATCCAAAATGTTTTCTATAAGCTTAATGATTTTATGGAAATGAAGTTAAGCGAAAATTTGTTTTCACATGGAAGTGCATAATGATGTCATGTATCTTAAATTAAATTATTTTATATTAACCTAAATGAAATGACACAAATTTATACTCAATTGATGACATTATTTTATAATTTTATATTTAATAATTGTTTGATAATTTCAAATAACGGTGGAATTCGCTGCATGTATTATGTAAATTTTATATTTAAATTTTAATAATGTATTCTGACTTACCTAGTATAACAAATCTCTGTTATAAGGTCAATAAAGTATCTAATCTAATCTAATCGCCGACGACAAAAAAAAACACATCAGTCATCATCGTCATCGTCGCTTAACGTCAGGCGAGTTGGTGGTCAATCGTAGATCTATCTTCTTTAAAAAATAATTAAATAATTCATAGAAAATATATACCAAGTTTCATCAAAATTAGTTCTAAATTACGCCCTGTACGCGAGTACATACAAACAAACTGACAGACGAAAGAAAATTTGGTCAGTTGATGCAGAGACGCTTCGCTCGCTCGGTCAATAAAGAGTATTTAGAGTCTGTTTAAATATAATAATATGTAGCTACATATCTTGATAGTTTAAAAAACTGAAAAAATAGACTTCAAAATACGCAAGTTTATTTACTTGGATGATAATTTTTCAGTTATTTTATTATACAAACCAATGTACTGAACCCATTTTAATAAAATGTATATGGGACTACCTCTGAGGCATTACCTACCAAACAATAAATAATCACCAAAAACAATTCATAATTGGCGGAGTAGCCGCTGAACAAACATACAAAAAAAAACACACACACGCACAATCGAATTGAGAATCTCTTTCTTTTTGTCGGTTAAAAACACGGGAACTAACGTCTGCAAGTATGATACTACAAATATTATGGTATTCAGTGGTCTCGACTGAACAAATTATTGAAATAAGGACAGCAGCGCCCTCAATGCCACATTAGTTCTCTAGCTGAACTGACTCTAACAGCTTCATTGCGAAAATTGCTTTTTAACTCCCGACGCACAAAGAGGGGTGTAAGGTATAAGTTTGATGTGTGTATCTGTGTATATGTACATCTATGTGTCTGTATATCTGTTGTGGAATCGTAGCTCTCAAACGGATGATTCGATTTTGATCTAGATATTTTTTGTTTGAAAGTGGATTTCATCGAGAATGTTTTTAGCTATGTTTTATCCAAATCAGTTCAGCATTTTTTGTTGGGGGTTTTTGAGTTATCTAAATTTATACTTGTTAAGCTATACTATTTACCTAATAAACATTTATGTCTACATAGACATAACTATAATACTTATATAATTGTAGGTACCTATAATATTAGGCAGGTCAGGAGCTAGGCTGGCTTTGGGTAGATGCTGGCGGGGGGAAATGCACAATACACCCCAAGCGGGACGTCAGTGCAGGACTTATCGCCCCCATCTCGAATAAGAATAAGAATAGGCAGGTCAGGAGTTAGAATATACTTAACCTAATCTATGTAAAAATACTTATTGTGCGAAATGATATCTTATGTGCTTATAACATAATTTTTATTGCACTTTCAAAGACTGAAACTGAAAGGAAAAGTTTAAACTTCTTGTAAAGTCATAACAAAAGTTTGCACCGCACACGAGAGAGCTATACCACCTATATATAAGTAATATATTTATATCAGGTAAACCTCAAGCACATATTGAAGGCATTCGGTATGGCAAAAGCGTTTTTATGTGGATCCGATCGTGTGCAGAATCTTAAAGGAATATCGACGAAAAGTTTTGAGCTTGCGTAAAACATTTCATATGAAAGAGGGTTACGGCGACACATCAAAAATAATATCTGAAGGGGATACTGGCCTCTGAAGAGGATTATAGAGTATTTAGGTCGAAAGTAACGGTTGGGGTTCAAACAAAATTTGGTAAGTGTCTATGCCAACCTATGATAGCATGTAATTGAATAAGAACCACTCATTTAAAATTTGGTAATAGTGTAATAGTGTCTATGGTAATATTTGTTAACAAACAAATATTAACCACTTAAGTATTTTTGTCTCTGAGTACCTATCTATAGTGTTTAAAAAGAGGAGACGACTCTTTATCCTTGACAGAATTTGTAGGTTGGTTTTACTCTCGTTTCTAGGGGTATTTTTAATTGACTTCCAAAAAGAAGGAGGTTCTAAATTCGTCCATTAGGTTCTTCTTGAGGTTAACTCAGTTTATATAACCTTGCGCTAATCAGCCTATACATACGTATACTTATTTGTTGTAACTATTCCTATACAACCTTGAAAGTTGAACAAACGAAACATCAATCCAAACGGCTAGTACCTAATTACCTACCCAGAAGATTTACCCAACATTCAAGATCGTCCCTATAGCCGTCCAATTTCCTTCAAAGGCGATTCTGAGGCCGATAACGGTAGAAGTTTGGTCGAACACCCGCACAATAACATTATTGTAATCTATTCCTGGAGAAGATAATGTTTAAAGACGGACCCGTCGGTCACAAAGGACGCACCCACGCTTTTCACCGGCACAGACACCTAAAACACAAAATTTATTTGCGCACGTGCAAAAGTGTGCGGACGGGTTGAGTTATCTTTTTTTAGGGTTCCGTACCCAAAGGGTAAAATGGGACCCTATTACTAAGACTCCGCTGTCCGTTTGTCTGTCCGTCAGTCACCAGGCTGTATCTCATAAACCGTGATAGTTAGACAGTTGAAATTTTCACAGATGATGTATTTCTGTTGTCGCTACTCTGGGGGTTCTCATACAACAAACGTGATTTTTTTGCTCGTTATTGATAACGGTAACAGGTAGACGCTTGAAATATTCACAGAATATTGAGTTATATTATTCACTTTAAAAATAAATAATGTTTTTTTTTTTATTAATTCATTTTTTTTTTAAATTATTAATTATTATTATTTTTCCCATACAACAGACATGATTTTTTCCCTTTTTTGTAGATAATGGTAACCCCTCGTGCGCGAGTCCGACTCGCACTTGGCCGGTTTTTTATACCTCCGCGTGTGTAATATATTTAGATAAGAGCTGTAGGGTGCCTACTGACGGCAAGAGGCCGGGATAGAGCACCTGAAATTCCCAAATTCAGAATACTAAGAGGCTCGCACCTACGCCTGGCTAATTATGAATGCAGATCTCTTGGAAGGTAAATACTTGGGTTACTTAGATACTGGAAAGGTATAGTCACAAAACAGAGATAGTAGGTACAGAAGTCAATCTACATACAAAGTGCGCTCGAGCAACGCACACAGACACCGCTCACGGACGCGATATCTCGGACCGACTGGGACCAGTGCGAGCGCGAGTGCCATCCACTAGTTTACTGTAAACAATTGTAGGTACATAATATTAAAATATTTTAGTTATTATTGGTTTATATTTCCGTTTTTCTTGTTTCATTTTCAACAATAAATCAAATAACTAGATACGAGTACCATTACCGCGTTAGTTTTTTGTGCATAAGCCAAAGTTGACACCCCTAGCGCGACCGCCGAGTGTAGGTATGAAAAGCGAAGTACATACATGTGATTGCCTTCTGTACTATCTCTGTTTTGTGGTATAGTGTACGTAGAACAAGATTATGAACTGGTAATTCAAATTATTTAATTATAACATATTTATTTGTTTATTTATAAAATTATTTATTTATTTTTGCCTAAAATCCGTACTCAGCGATATCGATCCACATTCCTGTTGCGTACTGCACAAGAATGGAATTCGTTGCCGCCATCTCTGTTTCCTGAGACCTACAATCTTGGAATTTTCAAGGCTAGAGTGAATAGATATCTTCTAGATCGATGAGCTCCATCCTCGGCCACACCGTCGCTTAACATCAGGCGAGTTGGTGGTCAATCGTAGATCTATAGTGTATAAAAAAATAATTATTTAATTACTCAAATGAACATTAATATAAGTACAATAAATACAGTAACACCAAAACCTCGCCGAGGTTTGTCTTGACGTTACTCCTCGACACTTTTAAATACAACAATGTTAGGTACATTAGTGGAGTATAATATTGTTATAGTAAAATAATATATAGGATATTTATTATAACATGATTAGGTACATTATACATCAGAAGTAGGTATTTCGTGTGCCGTATTGGCACCTAATTAATGGGCACCTAATTCGGTGTCTCGGGTTCTAACGTCTTCCTGCATATAAACAGTGTCTAGATATTCTGAAAATTTTATTAACAGAATAAAATCTAAATTTATAGAGTTATAGATTTTCTGCGATAGACGATATCAACATTACTGAATAACAGTAAATGCAATTGACTGGCTTTGTGGCTCAGTGGGTAGTATGTCTACCTGCTAAGCTGTAGGTTGTGGGTTCGATCCCCACTCAACGGTATTTCTATGTATCATATGTATATATTTACAAAAAAGTACCGATATATGTATTCTATCAGCCATCTAATTCCATAGTACAAGCTTTGCTTAGTGTGAAATGTTCTCAAATATAAAAAAGAAAAAAAAATGCAGCAATTATTAAATTGATAGTTATATTGAGCAAATAGATCAACTTAATAGGAACTTTTCTATAACAACGGCCAAACCCGCATAAATACATGTGCTTTGCAAAAAGGCGTTGAATGTCGTTGAAACTATAGTGGAATTTTGTCATTAAATAGACATGTCTGATTCCATATAGGTATTTACTTTAATAATTATAGTTTAAAAACTGAAAAAACTGACTTCAAAGTACGTAATTCGTTTACTTGGATGACATTCTTCGAGTTATTTTGTTATAAAAACCAAAGTACTGAACTGATTTTGATAAAATTTATATGGGACCACCTCTGAAGTATTAACGTAATAACCTATACCTACCAAAAAAGAATCATCAAAAACAATTCACAATTGGTGGAGTGAACAAACATACAAAAAAACATACAGTCAAATTTAGAACCTCCTTTTTGAAAGTCGCATAAAAATATTTGTTATAACACAATCGTTTCGGTAGTAAAATTGTTTAGATCGTTTATCATAACTTAGGAAACACTAACTCGAAATGTTCGCTAAGGAATCTTTGTTATCCTGATGCTAAGCGACGGTGTGGCCGAGGATGGAGCTCGTCGATCTAGAAGATATCTATTCACTCTCGCCTTGAAAATTCTAAGATTGTAGGTCTCAGGAAACAGAGATGGCGGCAAAGAATGCCATTCTTGTGCACTACGCAACAAGAATGTGGATCGATATCGCTGAGTACGAATTTTTGGCTTTCCGTTTAATGAATGTAAATGCCTAACTATTCTACTTTCAAGCAAATAAAGAGCTTTCTAAGTAGGCTTTCTTCCTTTTTGTGGTGCCTAATGGATCTAAACATCAAGACGGAACTTAATTAAAAAATCGATCTAACTTAGATTAGACGTGCCGTCGGCTTCACCAGGACTTGTGCTAATTGACGGAGTTCTCAACTTGAGTTTACTTTGAGAAGCCTATCTGCGTAGTGCCTTCTAAATAAGTAAAGAATTGAAAAGTCAATCCCATAAAATCTACGACAACGTGAAAAAATTCGGTAGTTTTTTTTGGCATTCGCAGTTATAAACTCACTTGTTTAAAAACATTTTGTTTATGATTGCCTAAAATAAATAAATATGGAAATTTTCACACTATCCAGCCCCAAGCTAAGCATACCTTGTACTATACGTATTGTACCTAGATAGTTGATTTAATAATTTTACACTTTTCAAACGGCTTTCCTTAGCTTGACCTGTTTATTTGGGTCAAATTTAGTAATTGAAATTTTACCCTCTTGCAGTTGACGGATCGATCTGAAATTTGGTGTACACCTTTAGTCCTGATGACAATACAATTTAGTATATTCTGTATTATTGTAAATCCAAGATGGCCGTCGCCACATAATGGCGGATTTCTTTAACACAACCCCCACAACATGGGTATCAAATGAAAGGGCTTTTCTAGTAAAATACAGTAAATACCATTACCTGTATCATTAACTTTCTTTTCAATTTTTTTTATTTTTTTTAATAAAACCATTTAACTTAAAAAGTTTTTTTAAGTACTTGTTTGTGGTAATAAATACTTATGATACATACCAACACCAAGATGATACATACCAAGGCAGAGCTACCGTTCATATCAAACTCAGGACGAATCTCGACGAACACCAGGCGTCACCGGTTTTACCGACTTCAAAAAGAAGGTTAACAATTCGGCTGTGTTTCTTTTTTAATGTTACTACCGCATAACTTTCCCAGTTCAAAGTGGGTTTTTTTAAGTTTTTTATGTTGGTTATTAGATATAGGCAACATCTGTTATCTGCTGTTAAATCAGTTCAATCAAAGTTAGTTCATATCAAAATTTCTGGGCAATCCTATCTTTCCTTTGCATAAGGTCTTACACATCTGCCTACAAGTAGGTAAATAAAGTATGTGTTTATCTATGCAAAGGATTGGCCACAAAACCTCTGGTGCGGTTTCGACTGCCGTTGTATCAGACTGACCGAGAGGTTTATCAGGGATACACCTGTTACAAAACATCGTCACAGTTCAATGTATAAAGTAAAATTATTTCATGAAAATTAAATTAGCAATTACGGAATTAAAGTACCTACTTCAGACCTCATGGCTCAGTGGTAGTTCGTCTACCTTCTGAGCTGTAGGTCGTAGGTTTGACCCCCACCCAGGGCAAACATTACTGCTGAGCATGGATCCTTTGTTCTGTGTATCATATGTATGTAGGTATTTACAAAAAATAAGTATATATGTATTCTATCAGCCACCTGGGTCCCCTAGTACAAGCTTTGCTTAGTTTGAGGCTAGATGATGTGTAACAATGTCCTCCAATATTTATTATTATTTACTATTTATGTAACTTCAAGGTTTTATTCACTGTGCATCTTTTTTATCCGGCTGCTCCAGAAAAAAGTTTTTTTTAGTGTTGTTATATTCGTATCACTGCATGTTCTCATGTTTGTGTGTTTGTAGCTTCTGGTATAAGTCCAACAAAGCGATATACCTACTATGAGATCGTACTTTAGGTTTGGCTACTTATGTAGGTACATGTGTTGTATTCTATAATTTATAACCTAACATTATAGGTTTTTTTTAAATAAAATACCTACAATCTTGGAATTTTCAAGGCTAGAGTGAATAGATATCTTCTAGATCGACGAGCTCCATCCTCGGCCACACCGTCGCTTAACATCAGGCGAGTTGGTGGTCAATCGTAGATCTATAGTGTATAAAAAAAAAAATATCGTGTATTTTTAAACCCAATTTCCGTTGTTTTCCTACTGTTGTACTAGACCTCGACCCTTTACGGCTCAATAACTTACTCCGTCACTAGTTAGCCTTTTGGTGCCGTTTGAATGCGGCGTTTGACCGATGAGCGTGCCTTTTACTACACACCCTAGTGGCCTTAGTTCTATTTAAGACAGGTGCCTACTCATCAGGGCCTTTTACAGCCTAAAATCGTATTTAAAAGGTAAAGGTATATTTCAAACTATAAAGAGAAACTCTTGTGTACTCGTTTATTACTACATAAAAGTAATTTAAAAACATTCAAGGCTGGAAAGTTGGTTTTTGGTGCGAGTACTTGTATTGAAACCTGAGCAAGCGAAGGATTCTAGGATCAAATATAGAATCCTGAGCCTAGCGAGGGTTTCAAAGGTACGAGATGCAAAATAACTTTGCTGCCGAGTGAAAAACACAATTGTTCAACTTACTACAGCGAGGAAAACGCTAGGTGCAAAAAATAGCTTAGTTATTAAATTAGTGTTTATTCATTTTACAAATTAAAATTAAAATTACTGCAATTGCTAATATTGATAGTTTTTTTTTGTAACTGATATACTTGTGTTTGTCACTTGTGTACTAATACAGTACTAGATAAATTATTTGGCAAATTTGCGGAACATTGCTCAATTTTTATCATTCAGTCCAGTGCTGCCACCTGTGGCTGGCCAATGCGATTATTCAAAGAAAATTAAATGAGGTTGGCGCACTAACATGAAATAAGTATTTAATGCATTTTCAGTGGACAGAAAAGTATGGAATAGAAAGGTTCGAATTTTAAAAAATCTTTCCACGCTAGCGGACAAAATGCACTTTTGCACTCAGATTTCTAATGACAAACAGAAACCTTCTGAGGTTGTGAGGTAAAAAAAAATCTTGGTCAGCGAAACATCGCAAAAATGCCTGCATGCATTTTCATAGCTTGGTGTATAAATTACCCCTCCATAACGATATCAGTTACTCTTAATAGGTATAGTCCATTGATATTGAGCGTCTAAGTACACAGTTGCCCTTAGAAGGGTGCGATCGAACCCTTTTCAGGGGTAAAACGCCTGGGGAGCCCGCCAACAGAAAATGCGCCCTTAAGCAAGATCTTTATTGCCCTCTACCACCTTTATAAATAAAATTATACGCGTTGGCCCGCATATTTATCGGACGATAGGTAATGTGGTGTAAATAAATATCGGCAGGTGTAGAAGTTATACAGGGTGATTTTTCGATTAGAATCTACCAGACACGAAAATATATATAGTTTTCATGGCTAGGAAAAATTTTACACCGAAATTTAGAAAATATTTTTCACGTGTGCAATTAGGTAAGTGTTTTAACTTTTTAAGAAATTTGAACTTAATTGAATATTAAAACAAATAATTATTATTACACAGAAAAACAAAACAAAACTTTAAATGTGATGAAAATAACAGTGTCAGAAAGTATAGTAATACGTCAAAGTAAAAAATAAATAATGCATCCAGCAATTTAGTAATTACAACTACTAAGTCACAGTTATAGATTTACAGAAAATCGAACGATAAGAAAATGTCAAATTGGAATAAATAAATAAAAAAATAAAACCAGACAAGTGCGAGTCAGACTCACCCACCGAGGGTTATGTACAAACTTGAAGATAAAAGGGGGGAAATTATATATTTTTTAAAATTTTCCTTCATAAATCGAAAAATATACATCGTAAAAATAATTAAAAACCTGTTTTAGTTTCAAATTCAAATTCAAATTCAAAATAATTTATTTGCATGAACATAGGTAGAAAACAGTTCTTAAATTTAAAAATATAAGTATCGCTATATTCTAGCCCTTAGCGGACGTGCAAATCGTTACAGGTAAAATTGTACAAATAATTTTATTATTATCAGTCTATTAATTTTATAAATCACACTATTTATTATTCCAATTTTAACTTTCATCAAGACAAACAAAATATCAACTTCTAGATAATTTAGACTAGATGAATGTAATTCAAAGTTACAAATAATAGGAATACGTCAAAATCATTAATGTCAAAATAATTAATGTCAAGCGTCTAACTTAAATTTTAAAATCGGATAAAATGTCAAAAATATTAATACCAATTATGATATGAAATAAACACTAATTGTACCTAAGTTAACTCTTCAATTCCCATGTCCAAGATAATAAAGATTTTTGGTTTCTTTTGAAATAAAATACCCTTTATACGTTTGGTAATGCCAAAAAAAATTTAACAAAAAATAGACCCCCCACCATATTTTTTTTATGGGGGTGTCACCTACAGGTGACACTGGGTATTGTGAGATTCGGATTCTGAGAAAGACTCGGGTTGCTTGTTACTCAGGGTAGGAATAAAAAGCCTAATTTTATAATAATAATAATTTATATTTATATATATCAGTTCTTTTGGAACAAAAGTGCTTTATGTGAGTGATACGAAACACTTATTTATTATGAAAATTGTACCAACACTTTAGATGCAAACCTATATTACACTGGCCACGCATATTTCTAGTGCGTTGGTGATAGTAGCCGCATCTTCTTTGAGAGCAGTCGACTTCCGAGTGATCGTCAGCACTTCCTGCACTCCTCACCTCAGTAGCCACTCTAATATTCAGAGGTACACAAGCTGAGTTGCGGAGGCTTGCCATACTTTTGCAGGTATATGGTTGCGACATTTCGCCGGAAGTCACAGTAGGTCCAGTTGTTATCTGACTGTCGTTTGATCAGCCATGCGATCTGGCATGCTGCATCTAAGCCAAATGAAAATATAGGGAACCACCACTTTTTGCCGCGAAGAGCTACCCTCATGGAGTCAAAGTTTTCATAGAAACGGTCTACCCCCGGTCTATTCTCTTTTTTTCTTTGGTTCAGGTACGCCGATTTCTTCTCCTTCTTCCAAGTCATGCACTTCTCCAGAAGTAGATGGTCTATTTTGTACTTCCACTTGAGATCGAAGCATGCGACTGGGAAGATGGAGAATATTAGCTTCGATTTTATCACAACTATCCTCGTCCGTCACCACTCCATCGTCAGGAGGAAAAAAAAAATATCGCCTGGGTCCTCCCCGGCGTGAAACTCCTCGTCAATCTCATCTAAGGTCAACCTGTAATACGTAAATAAGCTCTAAAACTCCATCACCACATATAGATAAGCTCAAAATGTAAAGAAAACTCTTTTTATTACTTAGTAGTGTCATGATTTGAATATTTGTTGTATGTGGTGTGCGGTGTTTTCAGTGTTGCGGAGTGGCAGCACTGCTATTTTCTTAATTTATATACTCTGGAGAACGGTGATCGAACAGAATGAACGCTACCCCGGATGATGGCGTGATGTTGTAATTCCGGGGAGGGGATATATCGCGGGCGGACGAGCGCGAGCGGCGCTTCGAAAAAGTAGTCGCGGCGTAACTCGGTGGTAAAAAGGCGGTCTTAGCGTCAGACCGCTCGGTGCAGTGAAATAAGTGCAGTGTTATAAGTAATAATAAAGCGTCATAAAGTTCAGACAAGGAGTTTTCTTTATATATCAGAAGTGGCAATCAACCTGCGAGCCGAGCCCGGTAAAATCGTGAGTCACCTGCGAGATTATATTTTACCCTCCGATTATTGAATATTGATGTTAAAAATTTGTCACGCATATCGAATTGGAGAAAATGGTTCTTAAAAGTGTTGAAACAGGGTGTTAAAATAATTATAACGGGATATTCTTAATACGGGTAAACAGAATCTGTTAAAATACTGCAATGAGATGTGATCTGAGTTACTCCCAGATTATTTTATTGTAGCACAGCGATTAAAGATTATAATCCGACGATTTTATTATAACCTAATGAAATTTTGATAGTGTGGTTGGGGCTACTCCCCGATAATTTTATCGTAATTTAAACGAAATGAAGTCTGTTGTAAGTCATTAGTAAATTATTTCGTTAACACCCCGAGAGACAAGTATATGAAAATATGTTTTTCTTGTTTGAGAACCATTTTTACTTTTTGTATTTGATTATGCTGCAGCCATTCAGAGGAACCATAGCGTGGTAATATTTTTTTGGTGTGATGGTGAGAGTAGTGTTTTTAATAGTACAATGGCTATGGCATATCGGTCTGTGGCCGTGTCAGCGATCAGCAGTGTGTTATTTTTCTAGAAGACTAGTAAAGTGCTGCGAGTAAAATATTTTAATTCGGTAACTGGGCTACATCAATACAGCCAATCAAGCGAGCTTCTAAATGTAGTTTTTCTAGAATATTGCTAACAGTAATGCAAATAAAATATCATGGTAAACTTAACAGCTTATTATCTAGCTGTTAAGGTTGGGCTCCACTAAAATTGTGTTCAGATTCAGAACACTTGTTGATAAAAATTTGGTGCAGATCTTTTGCAGTGCGCGAACTTGATCACAATAGTAGATTGCCTGTGTCCACCACCTCAGTTGTGCGTAACTTTAGTATGCGTGCTGTACGGTACATTTGTACATGAACATTTATACCTCGGAAATGTGCTTTACTTTCATTTAGTGTGTAAACATGTGTGCGAGTGCGTCGTCGCGGGTACACCGCGAGACCGAGGAGTGCGCGACAAAAGTTCACGGTTTGTCCAATAGAGTGCGCGCACAGTTTGCTGACCAAGAAATACATTTATGCTGCACTCTGTGCGGTACAGAGCCGCACACTGGTGGAATCCTGTCTTTACGGTTACGGCCATTTAGGGCGAGTTGTACTGTGTTCGTTTTTCTGTAAGGTTAATAAAGTACCGCAAGTAAAATATTCTAGTACGACAACTAGTCTACTACAACTAGTAGCACTGTCTTTAGTCGTGTAAGTATGCTATACCATGAAGCGAAATTTAGGTATTGTATCTCCACCTGCAACACTATTACTACTTTGTGACGTAACTATTGTAAGATCTTGAACCACATAAGTGTGTCAAACGAAATTTTACATGAGTAGAGCTACAATATTGATGGATTTACCAGAGTATCACTGCGTAAATATTTAATACAGAAGTCTGTTTATGAAGTTGAATTATAAAGAGATAACATAGTTCGATTGACTTAAAATCTTAATTGAGTTTCAAAGGCATGTATAACCTCAGAAATAGTACCATTGTGTACCGGTAACTTGTCGCGAATATTTATCCGTTGACGCCTTGTAATCATGGAGGCGGAATTTAAAGCCGCGCTAAGATATCAGAGTATCGACAGTGCTGAAAATTAAAGTGCATTTCTTAGTGTTAACAACTACACTTAGTGTTACTGCAAGTTTGAAATTCAAGGATTTTTAGTGTTTACGAGTTTGTTAGCTGCAGTCATGTAGGTGAACTGCAGGGAAAATGTTCCAAAGAGTGCCATGTATGTGTGCCGTAAAGTTGAAGTTCATAGATTTGATGATGTTATCGCTGCAACCGTGTAGGTGAGCTGCAGGGTAATATTCTAAAGAAGTATGGCCATGTAGGTGTGCCGTAAGGAAAGTTTGAAGATTTGATGATGATTTCGCCGCAGCCATATAGGCGCGTTGTAAGGTTGAAGTTTGAAGATTTGACGATGTTTGAAGTGTGAAGATTTGACGATATTTGAAGTTTGAAGTTTTGATGATTTTGAAGTTTGAAGATTTGACGATGTCGAAGTTTGAAGATTTGATGATGTTCTCACTGCAACCATGTAAGTGAGCTGTAAGATTGAAGTTCAATTATTCAATGATGTTTTAGCTGTAACCATGAAGGTTTGGTTTCAGGATGATAATTTTAACCGGTCACGGAACACTTAGCTTCCAGCCATGAACGTTTTAAACTGCAGCAGGTCAAGCCTATTTAAAGGAAAGTAGAAGCTCCAAACTGTATTTAATCCAAAATAACTTGATTAACAAAATTTTGTATAATATGTATATGGTGTGCAAGAGTGTGCACAGATCTTGTATTTTAGTGGATTTGATTAATCGATTAATGATCATTTTAATGTGATTATGTTAAGCGTTGAATAGCAGAATCATTGATCGGACTTTCCCAGAACCTGAGCACCTGACTTTTAATGATGATATAACGTTATAATTCCAGTTTTGATGTAGTTTCGAGTTTCATAGAGAAAATTTAAATCATATATGAGAGATCAACCGATCGGACACGCAGCAAGTAACCTTGACGTGTATAGCAACTCGAAGAGTCGAAGAGTCTCGACAAATGCCACTATGCTTGAAATTTCCGAAACGTACTAATTAGAATCGACTAAGTCACTTACTTTTGATAAAACGCGTATAGTGCGTTAGAGCGAATAAATTTATGAGTAATCTGTTTGCAATTATTAGATTCTCAATTATTATGGTTATTATTTTATTAGATTATAGAGAGAATGGAAATTACTCCATCAATAAGATTCATGAATTGATAAATGAGTAAGCCTAAGACATTTTCCGAAAAATACTATTCGGTTAAGGATTATTATAAAAATATATATAGATATCAGCGATCTGTATGTGCCAACGTAATTAGATGTCATGTTTTGAACACCCACGTTATTTTTGCAACTGCAGAGCAGTGTCTACACTTTGTTGAATTGTCCGCTGAACAGTGACGTAAGCAGTGATGAGCGTTGACAATTATCGTAAAATATATATAAGCAAATCTGTATGTTAAATGAACCACTCGATAATATTACAAAACTATTAGTCGAGAGTAAACGTACGTAGTAAACGTTTCTTTGAGAGAAACCCATTTTATGCCTTGAATGAGTTGATGAAAATAGATCTTGCTGAATTCTCGTTCTAATGGAACAGCGGATCATATTTTCTACTTTCTTCCATAAGTGGATTGGCATATTTTTTATTATTATATTTTGGCCTTTTGAACATTATTATGAATATTGACATAAGTTTGACGACATCTTTTTATTATTTATTATGTTATTGGATATAAAAATGACATAAATAAATAGAATATATTATATCTAAATTAATAAAAACTACGTTAAATTGTATTTTATAACAGAAAAAGCTTGGAGTACAAACATAACAAAAAATACTAATTTGAAAAGGGCTTTTCTAATATAACACTTTTGTTACAAGCCCAAGAAATAATTTGACTTTGAATTTAAGCGATGACCGAAGTTTCTTATCACGAACTAAAGATAATTCAAAGAGAGAACTGATTGATCAGTTTCATATTTCAAACAAAGTAGCCTCAAAAATAGATTGCACCGGTGGCGGTTTTATTGTAAAAGTACAGTTTATGAGTTCAAAAATTAGTCAAATATAAAAACCGAATATTCATAATTAATTTATTTCTTGCAAAATAGGTATACAAACATGTGGTCTTATGATAGTAATAACATTTGGCCCTCTATTTTTGCTGTCAAAGCGTGCAAGTATTTCTAGGTTCTAGATCAATATCGTTAAATATCGTTCGTGCATATGAACATTTTGATAAATCTAGTATAATTTTGGTAAGCGTATAACAGAATTGGATCCAGCATACGAAAATTAATCGATAAATAAAAAAATATCTTCATTAAAAATAAGCAATATTTGATAGGACTGGTAACGTTTCCGAAATATGATTGTTAGTTGAAATAAAACGGCAACTATCAAAATCACCACTGGCTTGTACTCAGTGCAAGAGCAGTTATAATATGACTAGTCGACATCATTTAAACCTTTAAAAAAAAAACAACAGAAATTAGTAAGACAAATATTGAGACAAATTTTATTTATGGAAGTGATTACCTGCTTCTTCTCTTTTGATGCTTTAGTATTAGTTCAGGTGTGCACTAAAAGGAATTAAGTATGCTTCTGTGTATAAACATTCTCAGTCTTTACCTACAATTAAGTTTATTAAAACCTAGTCAAGTAATTTCTGCTCTACTGTTACATCAGTACTATAAATATTGGATGGGAAAATAAATATGTCCACATTCTCGGTTTGAGTACTGTTAGTATGTAATGTGTACAGTATTTTTTCTAGCTAACGTGTCATCAAAATAGTGATGACGTATTTGACAAACAACCAACAACTCTATCCTCAAAGAGATTCATATACGAGATAGATTATCGTCGACTGGGCAATTGCAAATACTGAAGTTCTTTGCGCAGATCTCAAGAAAAGAGCACTCGACGGAGAGCCTATCGCAGCATATGCATGGCCGTGTAGAAGGCAAGCGAAGTCCTGGACGATCACCAACACGTTGAACCGAGCTCATTAGAAAAGCTACGCAGTCCACCGAAGTAGAATGCAACCGGCAGAAATGGAGAAGCATCGCAAGAAGAGCAGCTGGCCTGGAGAGTGACGGTGACGGCGAGGAGCCACCGCCATTGCAACCACGACCACTCTGACTAGAGTGTACGATTAAGAAGAAGAATTTGGCAAACAACAGATTAAAATCTGACAGATGGCAACTCAGGGCATCTGTGATGTGAAGTGATTCAACTTGATAGTACATCAATTTAATGGTAAACAGCAACAGGTATACGCCAGTCAAATAACGGTTGGTGAAGGACTGACAATGGATCAGCTACCTGTAGTTTATCGTGACTAATTTGTCCCTATGATAATGAAATTTAGTGATTAGAAAATAATAATACTTCTGACATTCTAAACTGACAAAATTTTGCTCATGTGCTTTGCCGATCATCCACAAGCTTGACAGAAATTAATGCGGTTGTAGCGACTTGCTAAGAAAAAAAAGGGGGTTTGGAAAATTATTTCCGTTCTCTTATTCTTTCTATTACTCGGATTTGGGGAGTATACGTTACACAATTTTAAAATGCTATTTGGTAATGGCAGGACAATGACAGAAATACAGTTTAAAATGTTGATTCCTATGAGAGCACTTACAAAATTAACGTACTCGTGTCACCAAATTATTACTGGAGCTGGTTTGAGTTGGATCTAAATATTTGAATTTATGTGTAATTATTTTTGGACGAAATTTGCTTTCATTTTATTCAAGCTTTGTCGTTGGTCATTTTAATGTTTGGACGAAGAACAAAAAGGAGTATTTATAGAGTTTTTCATAAAAAAAAAGTCCAAGTCTACAAGGTTTGAATGCTACTTCAGTGGCCACTACAACATTGGGACATTTATATAATGATGCTGCCGTTCGCAATCACTAAGCCAGAGGAGGAAGTAATTGAGTAACCGACAGTAAATTAATAATGCGAATTGAATAAGTTTTTATGTACTTTTTTTAATAATATACCAAAACTCTAGAAATACCAGAATATATACTCGATCCGTACAACATATTTGTACAACAATGATTTATCTGCATAGTGTACATTTACATACGAATAGGAAGCCTCCGGTTCCCAGATCAGCTAGAATAAACATAAAATAATTGTCATATTTAAAAACGAATCCGAGTGTCATGATTACTTGTATCTACAATAATAACTAGTTACGACAACGTATACTACAAAGTTTAGTGTGCCATAAGTAGTTTTATAAAATTAGCATAATAATTACTGTTTAACTATTTTATTTTGCAGCAAATCTTTAAGGAGTCCAAAGGGTTCGATATGATTAATCAGACTTGCTTTTAGAGAGTTGTTGTGCATCGGGACGTTGCACAAAAGCGGATAGCCGAGTGTCATGATTTGAATATTTGTTGTATGTGGTGTGCGGTGTTTTCAGTGTTGCGGAGTGGCAGCACTGCTATTTTCTTAATTTATATACTCTGGAGAACGGTGATCGAACAGAATGAACGCTACCCCGGATGATGGCGTGATGTTGTAATTCCGGGGAGGGGATATATCGCGGGCGGACGAGCGCGAGCGGCGCTTCGAAAAAGTAGTCGCGGCGTAACTCGGTGGTAAAAAGGCGGTCTTAGCGTCAGACCGCTCGGTGCAGTGAAATAAGTGCAGTGTTATAAGTAATAATAAAGCGTCATAAAGTTCAGACAAGGAGTTTTCTTTATAGTAGGAACTCAGAACAATATCGTCATTATAATGCCCGGTGTCACCTGCAGGTGACACTACATATTTCCAACATTGTAACAAATATGTTCTAAGTTACTTTTACGAATAACAACATTTATACAATAGCTTAGTTATTCATTTATTACAAACAGTAAGAAAAATAACAATACTTACGGTCTGGGCATTTTTATTTCACTTTTTATTTCGAGAGATTACACTATCACACGCTACTCGAAAATTGCGCGGAAAATCTGATTGTATTTGACAGATAACATATGACTAGTGTAGACAAAAAAAAGAACTAGTAGTTTTATTTATTGGCTTTGCAACAATGGTGATGAAATTAAATAATTAAATCAGCAAGTGTTAAAAAAAAAATTTAAACCTCTGTCACCTATAGGTGACACTGGGAATTGAAGAGTTAATTAAGAAATTATCGCAAATTTCACGACACTGTGATTCATTGCGTTCGATTAGTATAAGCTATATTGTTTTATCGTTTAGGAATTCCTGAATTGAATAATATACTTTTTCCAAAAGGAACCCTTTCAATTTAGTTTTAAATATAAAATATGAGTTAGCTTCCTTGATGCTTAACGGTAATTTGTTATATATTTGTATTCCCATACTAAATATACTGTTCCTATGGAGTTGGGTTCGGCTATTTGCATTACATAACTTATTCCTGTGTCTTGAAGTGGTAAGAGTTGTATATTCGTTAATATTAGATTTTACTAAAAGAGATGCCTCCAAGATATATAGAGAAGGAAGTTAGTAAGATAGTTTGTGCTAATGAAGTACTTTCGTATGATACCCCACACGATACGGTTAATTCACTTTAAAATTTGGACCCTCATTCCTTGCACAAAGACACTATTTTTTATGATTAAATTAAAAATGTCCAGATTTCGGATTTCTTCCTGTATGTGTAGGTACTATAACATAATGCTTCTTGCAAAATTTCATAGTTCTGGGTCGACGGGAAGTACCCCATAGGTTTTGATTCCCGTGTGAAATATGCGTTTTTACGACATATTCGGCTGTAACTTTTTTTTACGTAAACTGAGAAATTCGATTTTTCTTTCTGCAGCGAGATATATTGGATCTGCGTATATGGTTTTAATTTCAACTCGATAACGTTACACGTTCCCGAGATAAAGGTCTTGACACCCGGACGGACGGACAGACAGACGGACAACAAAGTGATCCTTTAGGGGTTCCGTTTTTTCCTTTCGAGGTACGGAACCCTAAAAAACAGTAAATTAACAACAAAATTATCAATTCAATTGACTTATCATGTCATTTCAGTACATAAACATGTTATTATATTTTATAGACCGACTATTTACAATTTTTTATGTTTTCGGTCTGAAGAGAATAAGCATGCATCTGGCTGTTTCATTGATTGTTTATATTTCGTCGTACTAGTTAGCCATGACAGTATTACTTACAGACTTATAATGTAGACATATTTATCATTTAAATATATTGAGGTGCCTACCTAGTAGGTATGTCCATACAGCCAGCACGAGTCAGTTATAATTATTCTTTCCTAGGATTTTATGCCGGTGAACATTTTTAGAACAGAACATAACTTGTTTTCAAAGTTATTTAGCATAATTTTATATTTTTTACATTCATTCGTAAAAATAGTTATGAGTTGAATAATTCCCTCCATAAATTACATTTATTTTCTTATCGCCCTGTATACTTACAGAAATAAATATTAAAACCAGGGCTTATCGCATAATTATCTTCGAAAAACTAGAGCTTAAAATAGCGAAAGCGCTCTCGTTGTAGTTAAGTGGCTATTTGTACCATGATAAAACAGTTGGAAAGTTACGTCACATCGATAAAGAAACGCTTAATAGCTCGAGGCACACTATTCACGGCTGACCTTGTCTTGTTCCTTTATCTGTAATGTCTACTGAGCTATACCTAGTATGTTTTATATTTAGCTAAAGCTAAAGTTGAAAAATTTAAACGCAAACGTATACTGCGTAACTTTTTTATGCTACAATTTATATAGTAATTTTGAGTACTAATTGTATTATACTATTAAAGTCTAGTGATTATATATTGTATTGTGTAGATTATATCATAAAATTTTTGAAATAAATTATTGTATTATGTATAACGTAGCCTACACACATGTACCTAATTAACCACCGCATGTTAGGTTTATGTTGGTAGGTATATAATGTATGTAACATTATAAAATTAGTTTTTCTCTTGTCTGAGCTTTGAGCAAGTTTTTTTTTTTTTTTTTTTATCAGCTTTGTTTATACAAACTGTCCCACTGCTGGGAACGGGCCATCTTCTCATTGTGAGAAGGGTTAGTCCATAGTTTGCCACGCTGGCCAAGTGCTGGTTGGCAGACTTCACACATCTTCAAGATCATTGAGAACTCTCAGACATGTAGGTTTCCTCACGATGTTTTCCTTCACCGTTTGAAGTTGGCGGCAATCAACAATACGCACATAACTTCGAAAAGACAGAGGTGCGTGCCGTGGGATTCGAACCCAGGACCTGCGGATCGCAAGTCAGACGGTCTCACCACTAGGCTGCCGGAAACTTTTTTTTTGAGCAAGTATAATGAGTGACAACAATAAAATTCCCCAGAATAACATCTAACTTTAGTTTTCTTCCACTTCCGAGCGTTATTTGATTTCGACTCGAGACTCAGTTAATTTAGGAAGAAATCACAAGTTTCAATTTGTGCGAAAGTTCTAAGAACGTGTTCATGTCAAGTTGGAAAAGTTTTCGCTGTGATAGCCAAGTATTGCAGCTTCAAAAATTCCCAGAGCTTATTCTCGAGGAATAGATATTGGTGCTGTCTTCTAACACCCCCATTTAAAGGAATACGGGAATTCTATTAAATGAAATGACTTTTTTTTTGTGTTATTATCATACCTACAACTAATCATTTAAAAAACTTTTAAAAAAAACGACTTCAAAATAGGCAATTAGTTTAGGCTTGGATGATATATTCTTCCAGTTATTTTGTTATACAAACCAAAATCCGGATACGATTTTGATAAAATTCTTATGGGACCACCTGGATAGTATACCCTTTCAAACAAAGAATTTTCCAAATCGGTCCAGCCCCCGTATTCTGAACCCATTCGGTTTCGGAATCGATTCGATTTGTATATCTCCGTCTCTGTCATTAGAATACGGGGGCAGGTGTCTTCAAGTAATCGGGGAACATACATACATGAAAAAAAAAAAGATTCCGACGAATTGAGAACCTCCTCCTTTTTGGAAGTATGTTAAAAATATATCTTGTCGTGGAGTACCGGCTTAAAATATTACCTCCCCCTCTCTTCTTTGAGTAGGCAGCACCACATTCTGCGTAAAATGCCACCTACTGCGCTCGCATACGTCTGCCAAGTGTGGCGAGTATTGGCAAAAACCCTAATGACGAGCAACAAAAATAAAAATATAATATTGTGTGTTATCAGGGCTACACATATAAAAATATATCCATAATAAGCAAGATCATAGTCACACAACGAGCTATGGAGAGGGCTATGCACGGAATCTCTCTGAAAGATCGAATTAGAAATGAAGAGTACGAAAGTCACCGACCTAACTGTGGATTAGTAAGTTAATGCACAATTTAGAGTTTACACGTTTACACGTGTACAGGCGAAATCGTAAAAGTGCCGGAAGACATTGGATGCAAGCCGCTTTCATCAGGTCTTTTTGGTAATCCTTGAGGGAGGTCTATATTTTGCAGTAGACTTCTTATAATATGACGCTTAGGAGGTAAAATGCCACGACAAAGTCGGAAGCCATTTAGGCCACAAGAAGATACATTCATCCTTAGCTACATAAAAATATGAGTGCACCCGAAAAACATTACGCTCCTTCTTGGGCAGTCGAGTAAAAATACTGTCTGTATAAAACCAACCTGTACTTTTACCTTGAACTAAAACAATCCAAGGACTCATTAAACTGTGCTTACAGTTTCAAAGACTTAGGGCGTAAACACACTGGAGAAATGGCTATCAAAGATCGCAGCACGGCGGTAGTGGAGGCCCTGAATGGAAAGTTTCGCTGTTTGTTATTAAAAAAAAAAGTGTTAGGTGTTAGGTTATTTTTATTCATTAGTTGTCTGTCCCTAATTTTGTAAATTCTTGTATGTATTATTTGTCCCCGTTGTGTTATTTTAATAATAATAAGAAAGCGTGTATACTCAGAGCACTCACGCTCACTAAAAAGCTTCTTCTTGCGGCGGCGTCGTGTGGCGGGTCGCCCTCTTCCCTCAAACATGGTTGAGGAGAGCGATGGCTGGCACATGCGTCAACTCGTGAACGGGTGCTGCTTGCGGGAGCTGGACTGCTCGGCGTATACACGCATGCATGTTAGTTAAGTGTAAATTAAAATTTTGTCTTCCTCTTGCATAACTTAAAAAAAAAATTTAAGTAGTTATAAATGCATATACCTATTAGTTCATAAAAGGCACGGACCCTGGAGTCTGTGGAGAATAAATTTGTTAATAAAAAAAAACACACTGGAGGTGGTTTGTTTACACCTAGTTAATATAATAGTTACTTGCATAATATACATATGTCTACTTGGATGATATTGAATTACTAAAATAAGTAAAAAACTAAAAAAAAAATACAAACGAGTCGCACTTGCTATTTTGAAACCGTCAAAATAGCAAAATTTTTCGTAGTACAATACATACCCGCAATTTTCTCATTTCTGAGTGTATATATCTCTAGATTTTATTTCAAAATGATTTTATTTTATTCAGCAGTATTGTTGTGTAATATCACCCTAAATACTTTCATAGATACCTATAACTTTGTAGGTAGGTAGGTATACTTACCCACGGAGTATTACACTTAGTCCTTTCATGACTTTACTTATAAACTCTAGTACAGTTCAGTCACATGAAGGTACCTACTGTTGCTTCTAAAGGACGTTTTAGTTAAGTTATTCGTCTCGCCGTCTTATCTACTTACGTGCACTTGCTATTTTTATTTATTGGCCTACATATTTTAGAGCACGAATAAAGGTATTTGGTTCATTTTATTTGAACTTCTAATGCATTTAGTCTGTGACTTTAGTCGTGACCGTGAGAGAATTCAATTTTGTCAATGAAAGTCAGATATGTATAATAATTTTGCTATTAAAATAATCATTGTAGATTATTGTTTATTATTATTATTATTTTATTCACCATTGTTTGCTTGTAGTTCTATCGTGGAAAGAAAGGGGAACTAACGTCTTGTCTAAGGTACTACTATGGTATTCTGTGGTCTTGACAGAACAAAATAATGAATTATGGACAGCAGAGCCCTTAATGCCACATCTCTATCTTTATATATATAATAAATTACAGTTTAAAAAACTAAAAAACACGCTACAAATTATTGTAGTCAAAGTTCATTACAATACTTTTCTAACAAATCCACACACATACGATGTTCCATCATGAAGTTCTAGTTCATATCTTCCGGCTCCATCATCAGATCAGTTCGACAGTACCATATTATTGTATTGTCATCAGAACTACATTACAGCTGCCAATTTTCATGACGCTACGATCCTTGGAAGATGGTTAAATTAGTTACCTTAGATTTCATTACATACAGGTCGACCTAATAAAAGCGTGTTAAAAATCAATTGCTGTTCGTTTTTCTCGCTAAAACTCGCGAACGGCTGGGCCGATTTAGCTGATTTTAGTTTTGAAATGTTTGTCGTAGTCCAGGGAAGGTTTGAACGTTGAGAAATATCGGGTCCACTCATTGATAGGTAATACGAAGTACGTCGGGTCATCTAGTCAGCAATATGTTTAGTTCTAGTAGGTTATGAAATTGTTTGTTGTACTTAAGCAAATAAATATTACTACTTAATATTTATTTGCTTAGGTACAACAAACAATTTCATAATTAAGTTTACTTTATTTTACTACAAAGTATAATAAGAATACAAATTTTAATCTAAATTCATTGCAAACAGATTTATTACTTTAGCTCGTAATCAAATCATAATCATAATGAGGATTCCGGCATTTTTTTTGAGGAGGTACCCGTGGACCAACTTGATAGCACAACTGGTTGTCCTATAGGGACGTGCTTTGATAGATTTTTCCCCGTGACACGTCTGAGTAGTTGGTTAATGGCTAAATGCATTTTTCTCTACTTTAAAATACTACATGTAACACAATTGACATCTACCTTGGTAAAATTGGATTATTTTTTTCTGACGTAAAAAAATATTTACTCCCTTCAGTCGTCTAAAATTACCTTTCCAGTAATATTATTAGCTAAATTCTTATACACAAATGTAATTTAATTATTATTGCATTTACCGTTAAAGTAGCAAATGACCAAATAAACATCATGTGCTAGCATTTAATCAATTTCATCAACCGTCCAGTATTAGTCCATAAAACTACCATAACACCGTGATGGCGTAGCAGATGGGATCCTGCCGCTGTCAGTTATTAATTTCGCTTTACGAGCAAAAACTTAATGACGAAAAAGCTAAACGATCTGTCTCGAGAGAAAACATCCTACGTAAATGTTGTCTTTAAATTAGTTCGGGACGTGGGAGCGGTTCATCAACAAGTGAAAATTGATAAAATGATTCTAGAATACTACGTCTATCGTCTGCATCTCTTTTATAAATTGATAAAATGATTCTAGAATACTACGTCTATCGTCTGCATCTCTTTTATAAATTGATAAAATGATTCTAGAATACTACGTCTATCATCTGCATCTCTTTTATAAATTGATAAAATGATTCTAGAATACTACGTCTATCGTCTGCATCTCTTTTATAAATTGATAAAATGATTCTAGAATACTACGTCTATCGTCTGCATCTCTTTTATAAATTGATAAAATGATTCTAGAATACTACGTCTATCGTCTGCATCTCTTTTATAAATTGATAAAATGATTCTAGAATACTACGTCTATCGTCTGCATCTCTTTTATAAATTGACAAAATGATTCTAGAATACTACGTCTATCGTCTGCATCTCTTTTATTCCGCTTTAATTCAGCGTCAGAATTAGTAACAGTAAATTTATTCGTTTATTAATGACTAGCTGCGCCCGCGGTGTTACCCGCATATTTACACAAATATATAAAAGGAGATATTATTTTTCGGGTTAAAATTAGCCTGTGTCAATCCAGGGTGTCAGCTACCTCCATACCAAATTTCATCAGAATTTGTTTGAGCTGTAAGAAGTAACAAACATACAAACACACTCACAAACTTTCGCTTTTAAAATATAAGTGTGAAAATCGGTTTAGCCGTTTGAGCTTGAAGAAGTAACGTACCTATGTGACGGGTGGCGCCGCCAACGCTTGATTGGATTAAGCAAAAATACTGTTGGAAAGTTTCGACTATCCCACGTGATACCTCCGTAGCCAAAATGGTAAAGGCTTTCAGGCACCGATCAGGATTAATGCGGGTTCAAGCCCCGTTAGATGTGTATAAGTTTTGAACTGTCTATAAATTAGTAGATACTTCAGTATGTAAAACACTAAATAATATCGAATATATCTTAGCTAACTTCAAGCTGGATATTCTGAATTATTCGACGCATTTTATATAAGCCAAGCGTACTGAAGTCGAAACAACGGAATGCTACAAAAACAATTGCACGTAGCTGCAGCAACTTGTAGCACTCGACATACGTATGTATGTATGTATGTACTCGTATTTGTTTACGTTTGTCTAAGCAATAATACTAAGAGTTAACTTCGACAACCTCTTGACCAATTTTGATCATACTTAAAAAAAATGTTTAGAAATGAGTAGGTATACAATTCTTTGAAAAGGTATATTGTACATAGATTTTTGAGGAGCACATAATTTGTAGTTTTATCAAGCGCATATCAGTATACCTAATCGATGGTAAAGTTCGACCGTTAGATATTCTACCTGAACCTGAGTGAGATTGATAGTGGCCTTTGTCGGGCGCCGCAGGACGTTTGACGAGGAATAATGTCTCCCAGGGAATTTCGGTGCTTTGTGAGAGAAAAATAAATAATAGACGGTATATTTTGAGAACACAATGGACGGGGAAAGGAGAGTTAGAAATATGTTACATAATTTTGATGCGATAACAAATTAGACAAAGCACGTCACTATTTTATTCCGTTTTTAGGGTACCGTACCTCAAAAGGAAAAAAAGACGGAACCCTTATAGGATATCTTTGTTGTCCGTCTGTCTGTCTATCCGTCTGTCCGGGTGTCAAGACCTTTATCTCGGAACGCGTGAATGTATCGAGTTGAAATTAAAACCATATAGCCAGATACATAGTCTCTTGCTGCAGAAAGAAAAATACAATTTCTCAGTTTTCGTAAAAAAAGTTACAGCCAAATATGTCGAAAAAAAACGCACATTTCGACACTCACAAGGGAATCAAAACCTATGGAGTACTTCCCGTTGACCTAGAACTATGAAATTTGGCAAGAAGCATTGTGTTAGAGACACACATAGACACAGAGAGTACACATATAGGGAAAAACCGAAAACTGGTCATTTTTTATGTAATTACAAAAAAATAGTGTCTTTATGCAAGGAATGAGGGTCCAAATTTTAAAGCGAATTAATCATATCATCTGGGGTATCATATGAAAGAGCTTCATTAGCATACTAAGCTAAAACAGGTTTTTCAATATTTTTACGATGTATGTTTTTCGGTTTATGAAGGAAAATATAAAAATATATGATTTACCCCTTTTATTTAGTTTGTACGGAACCCTCGGTGGGCGAGTTTAACTCGCACTTGTCCGGTTTTTTTATTCCTTTCTTTTATCTAGAAAGTACAATCCCATAATGTTATATTTTTCATCACAGAAGCTCAACTCCATTATTGGAATTCGAACCCGCATTCTTCAGAAGTCCATCGCAATACCTACTGAGCTATCATCGCTTCAAATCGAGATCAACCAAGCTCTCAGAACAAAGTTGTGTCGAATAAAAAAGATCAAGCTCGTTATCTTATCCAAATGTCGAGGAAAACTCGCGGTACGAGGAAAAAGGTTTTGTTTCGCTTTTTTATAAACTCATACAAATTAATTAAATGATTCCATATACATTTTTCTTTGAGATCCTGGGCTTCGACTGGCTTTATTAAATTTATAAATTTTATTTTGAAGTTCGAAAGAAACTACTTACACATATTATATGTATTAATTCAGGTCAGGGAAATTATTTATCTTTAATATTGGTACAAAATATCTACTTTCCATCTCGTTTGCTTTCACAAATCCCGTAATATATTGTTTTTAGCAACTAAAGTGTGACGGTGAACCTGAGAAAATAATTGTGGAACTTGTCAATGGCCTGTTGGCAACGAAGGTCTTATATTGAACCCGAGAAGATAATAGTGGAACATTTCAATAAATTGTCGGCCATGAAGGTCCGATACGGTACTGAACCCAAAAACATAATAGTGGAACCTGTCAACGACTCGTCAACAATTAAAGTCCGACTTTGAACCCGAAACATGATAGTAGAACTTATAAAAGACTCGTCGGCGACGAAGGTCTAATGATGAACCCCAGAACATCATACAGGAAATCGTCAATAACTTCATGTTGGCGAAGGTCGATAATGAATTCAGATGGAACATAGCGCACCTCTTCAGCAACAACTAGTATCCTTCTCAAGACTGACTAATTCGATTTCTTTTACGAGATTGCCTGCGCATTTTAATCTTATTTTTGTATATATTTTTAACCAAAATTACTTGAATAGATTGAAAAGAAAGATAAGAAAATCGGTCCCCCTGATATTATTATTTGCATTAAGCTAAATTCAATAGTGTGCCCGCAATGCATTGCGCGTAATCATTCCTTACAAAATGTCTTATAATTATTACCTACATTTAGACAACGCAAGATCGCAAGTTCCAAACTACATCCTAGAAACTAACCAAACTAAACCCAACAATCCACGAGACCAAGGAACTTCACAAAACAGAATCAAACCTCAAAACGTGACATCCACTTATTACGATGGCAAAACATTAAGCTAAATTCAATAGTGTGCCCGCAATGCATTGCGCGTAATCATTCCTTACAAAATGTCTTATAATTATTACCTACATTTAGACAACGCAAGATCGCAAGTTCCAAACTACATCCTAGAAACTAACCAAACTAAACCCAACAATCCACGAGACCAAGGAACTTGACAAAACAGAATCAAACCTCAAAACGTGACATCCACTTATTACGATGGCAAAACATTAAGCTAAATTCAATAGTGTGCGTGCAATGCATTGCGCATATCATACCTTACAAAATATCTTGTAATAATCCTACATTTAGGCACCGCAACATTTCAAGTTCCAAACTACATCCAAGGAACCAACCAAACCAAACCCAACAATCCACGAGACCAAGGGACTTGACAAAACAGAATCAAACCTCAAAACGTGACATCCACTTATTACGATGGCAAAACATTCAGCTGAAAGGCCTTTTGAGTAAACTTTCCGAGCATCTGTGCACACAATACAGCTTAATCTCTCTACAACTGACTGGGAATCGATTATCAAGGGTCTGGACCCTACTAAATTCTTTCAAATACTTCGCCGATTATGTGAACCCTCACTAACTGGTGTGTTTAAAAATGTATACCGTAATGGGTTTTACAACCGACCCCACGCTTTTATGTGAGCTTTGTAAACATCTTTTTGTTGGATGACGTCAACCGGATAGATTGATGGCTCAGGGGTTTTATTGGCTTGACCCAAACGTAACAGAAGTGTCTTTCAAATGCGATATGCAGGACCTATTTTTTTATTAAAGCGATTGGACTCCACTGCTGGGAACGATCTAATTATACTTATTTTTGTAGTAAGGACTTTCCCTAGGCCAGCACCGTCCAGTTTTTTCAAATGTGTGCAATCGTCATGCTTTCGTATTTACGACACCGAGGACAGGATTTTTAAAACAAGGAAAGGGCTCTATAAATTATTACAAAATATGTATGCTTTAATAAAACATTCTTGCAGGCTAGTATTATTCAAAGTACGCCTGTGTAGACCATGGGTACAAAAACAAACGTGGAACACCTAGATGACTGATGTAGGTGGACCACGAGTATTACTACTATTATACACATTTTTGTAAACAAAATAAATTCACAGCTCCCAGACGTACGATCGGTCAACGGATCAATATTTTTTATGCTTCAATTAATTTTGTCAGTGTCAAATAATACAAATAATGGAGGCTTACCGCCCAAAGCGGAAGGCAAAGCCAAGAAAGAAAAATAATACTGTTTAAATCACCATTATATGAAATAGTTTAATCGTGGAGAATAATTCCATATTAACATATACTTTCCTCAATATACTCACACGAAAACCATTAGTGGTCACTGATTATTTATTAACAGCTTTACCGAAAAACGTTACTTAACTTTAAGCATTGCTTAACATATTTTGTCAACTTCACGCTGACACGAAATGACACTTGCGGAAAGAAGACAGATAATTTAAGACGATTGTTAAAGTTAAGTAACGTTTTTCGGTAAGGCCCTAAATGATTATATTGCACGACGCCACAAATATTTTATGATTGCAGTCAGGTGCAAGTCTAGATGACTGGTGTGCTATTTTTGTTTTTAATAGTACTTTACTTAAAACAAAAGAGTATCCACAGGTTTTGCAGTTTTATCCCGAGCTTGGGATTTTATAAACGGTTTTATTTAGACATTTTTAAATAAAAACTACGGGTCACTCACGTCTGTTTTGAGCCGAAATATCCGACTATAGTTTCAACCGCATTCGGCGGTCTTTTTCAAAGGAGCAGCACACACGTCACTCTCGGTCGGTTTTATTTAGCTTGGCCTGTTTATTTGGGTCAAATTTAGTAATTGAAATTTTACCCCCTTGCAGGTGACGGGTCGATCTGAAATTTAGTACACACCTTTAGTCCTGATGACAATACCATTTGGTGTATTCTGTATTATTGTAAATCCAAGATGGCTGCCGCCTCAAAATGGCGGATTTCATATTTTAACACAACCCCCACGTATGGGTAACAAATGAAAGGGCTTTTCTAGTAAAATACAGTAAATACTTAACTACATCATTATCTTTCTTTTCAATAAAACCGCTTAACTAAAAAAATTTTTAAGTAACTACTTGTTTATGCTTGAATTAATTTTATCAATGCCAAATAATACGAATAATGCAGGCTTACCGCCCAAAGCTGAAGACAGAGCCTAGAAAGAAAAATAATATCTACTGTTTAAATCACCATTACAGGAAATAGACAAATTAAGCGTGGAGAATAAACTATATATAATTATATAAATATTTTTTTCGATATATTTCATATTAACATATTATACTTTCCTCAATATAATCACATAAAAAACATTAGTGGTCACTGATTATTAAATGATAATATTACGCGACGTCTCAAATACTGTATGATCGCAGTTAGGTGCAAGTCTGGTGTGTCATTTTTGTTTCTAATACCTACTTTATTTAAACAAAACGGTATCCACAGGGTTTGAAGATTTATCTCGAGCTTGGAATTTTATTAATAAGACGACAGGATCCCATTCAAGCGTCAGCTGACAAACATCTTCTCTATTTAAACGTGGGTATTTTTTAATTTCAATAGCCTCGCGTAACATTCTATGAGTGACATTCCTTTTCGAGACTCTAATTTTATTTAGGGTTTGAAAAGCTTCCTTTTTGTAACATTTTTTATTTTGGTTGATGCGGATTTTACACAGGCGGACGGCGGCAGTCAGAATATCAGATACCCTATATGGCAAACATTTACTGTTCGATCAAGCTGTGTGTATTTGTATGTGACTTAGAAGACAAGACAGTATACCATGAAACTGGTCTTATGCTGTGAATGTAGCCTTATACTACATGTGTCAAATAGAGTAGGTATATCTTGTTTACTTATCGTAAGGATTTTTCATTAACTATAGCTATGCAATAGCTATGTTCTGACGAAGCCGAGAAATGAGCTTTATGGGCATTAGAACTGTTAATTGACATTTATTATTTTAATATAATGATGTTGGAAACCGGCTTATTTTTTAGTCATCGGGAGAGTTTTTAAATTTTAATGTAGAGATATTATTATAAGAAAAACGTGTCAGATTTTTTTTTGTTGAATTTTATGTGTATCGAAAGTAATTACCCAAATAACGCATTGTAACAAAATAAGCAGAATTTTGTATATACGTAAGACAAAAATTAATACAACATCATATTGGACCTGTGTACTGAAAATTGGGTAAAGCAGCCATAAGGAAGCACTTAAATCTTCCTAACACTACATTTTCAGTCTCTATTTAATCTTGCACTTAATAAAAGTACGCTTTCTCTACACTATCGAGAATCAATAGCTTGATCTAGAACATTTGTCGGTCCTCTGTGAGCAATGAGTGTCAATTAAACTTCTAGTGAGAGCCAATATGTGTTACTTTTCCCGGAGTCATGGAAGACGCAGTGCAGAGGCGGGTTTTCTACGTTTCCTTTAATGTATGTTACTTTAATCTACAGATATCTCAAGAAGAAAGGGTATGTCTTTGAAGTGCACCTATACTTATCTATATATTAATTCTTGTGTAGTCTAAACAGGAAAGCAGATATAATAATGAAAATAATAAGAAGCTCTCGCTTGATAGTTGGATCAAGGGTCGGATACAAAAGGCAGTCATCCTAGACACGGCGCGCATTGTCAGGAGATTCCTCAGTTTGTAGCCCTTACCGTCGACAGCTTGAGCCTTGCCCCGCTACCGGCGGCACACTAGTTTTAAGTTTTTTACAATATTTATGTTATTTTTTATATGTTTATATTTGTATTGTAAAAACTTTAAAATTAAAAATCGAAATAAATAAATGTGAAAAATAAAAATAAATTATTCGACACAATAAGACATAAGACAATTTATTCTTCAAAAGAACATTATGTACATGTTACCTAACATTATTGTAACGTTATCGTTAAGTAGTTATATAATAATATTATAGAGTAACATCACGCAACGAGCTATGGAGAGGGCTATGCTCGGGGTCTCTCTGCGTGATCGTATCAAAAACGAAGAAATCCGTAGACGTACAAAAGTCACCGACATAGCACAGCGGATTAGTAAGTTGAAGTGGCAGTGGGCAGGGCACATAGCACGTAGAACTGACGGCTGATGGGGCCGAAAAGTTCTCGAATGGAGACCACGAACCGGCAAGGTGGACAGAAGATATCATAGAAGTGGCAGGAAGACGCTGGATGCGGACCGATTACAACCGGTCTTTCTAGAAATCCATGGGGGAGGCCTATGCCCAGCAGTGGGCTTCTTGTGGCTGAGATGATGATGATAAAGTAACATTACAATTATATAGTAAGGAATAAAATTAATAAATCAATATTCATGTAAGTTTTGCTATGAAACCATACAAATCAATTTTGTCAAAAGTGTCAATGGATCCAAATGTTGAGATGTATGATTTTTATACTGTCTGTCTCTGTAACCAAATCATATCAAGTTAAAATCAAGTCGAATTTGACCCACTTCCCATTTTTATGCATAGCATATATGTATGTACATTGTATAACAATTCAATATTATTATGACTTGGAGCTTATCAAATGTTGGAGCTGGAAGGTAGCAATGGGAACTCTGTAATATACCAATTTGCTAGACGAGCTAACCTAGGCTTAGACCTCTTTTTTATATTGATTTGCTTTTTGTGTAGTAGTTTAGATAATTGAGTATGTATATTTTGTATATTGTTTTGTTTTAATAATTGTCTTTGAGAAAACAAAATATAATCCAGATGTTTTAGAAGAAGATAGCTACTGGAACTCTCTAATGGAAAGTGCTGAGGTAGTCGAGTTTAGGATAGTTTGTTTTGTTATCTAGTATACCTTCCATTACCCGTGATAATGAGGGTCTCAACATCGAACCGGGAGATCGCCACTAGAACTCCCTGACGTATAGTTGAGCTTATGTTCATTATTTTAATCACTGTAAGCACTTTTTTGTTCCATTAATATAAACTTGTATTTAAAGAGTTCTTTTTAACCCCTGACATGAAATGACGTGTTGAGTTTGAAATGTGTATCTGTGTGTCTGTCTCTGGCATCGAGGCACTAAAACGGATGGACTAATTTTGGTCTAGTTTTTGTTTTTGTTTGAAAGAGGATTTTATCGAGCGACTGGATCTTTACTATGTTTTATCAAATTCAATTCGTTTTTTTTGTCAGGGGGTTTGCGAGCATTCTAAACTTATATTTGTTGAAAATTTGTTGTTAATTATGTCAAAAGCAGTAGAATATTTTAGAACAAATTCACCGCATTAACTACGCGCTATTATTAATAACGTAAATTATGCAAGTAATATTATACATCTCTTCTATGGCTGACAGGCCTCATGGCTCAGTGGTAGTACGACTGCTTCCTGAGCTATAAGGTCGTGGGTTCGATCCCCACCCAGGGCAAACATTTGTGTGATGAGCAATATGGATGTTAGTTCTGTGTTTGGGTGATTCTATGTATCATAAGTATGTATTTACGAAAAAAAAGTATATATGTATTCTATTAACCATCTAGTTTCCATAGTACAAGCTTTGCTTAGTTTGGGCTAGATGGCGTTGTGTGAAATGTCCACAAATATTTATTTATTTATTTATTCTATATTTATATTATACTGACTACAATGTAGAAGTTGCCTTGAGTTGAGTGATAAGTAGGAAAGGAAATTACGCATTAGGAATTTTAATTTTCGCCATATTGAACTTCGATATTTAACATTAAGTATTTTAATAAGGGTCATTTGCATTTCACCACAACAATCTTACTTCACACATGGACAGTTAATAAAACTCAAAAAAAGCATACTTTTTCTCTCCGTAATTGACCTCTAAACAATTTTCCACCGCATTGGTGGGTTAATGAAACTTAAAATTATTTTTTTTTGTTTTCCTCAACAATCACACTCAACTCAGCTCCTACGTACCTGAAGGAATATTTATAAAAACATAATAACTCGCTTGCCCCATTATTTGGACGAGCTCTATCCTCGGCCACACCGTCGCTTAACATCAGGCGAGTTGGTGGTCAATCGTAGATCTATCTTGCATTAAAAAAAAAATTGTACCTGTAGTAGTACCGACCACAGAGTAACTTACGGATACAATATATTTTTTAATTCTCTTTTGATACCTATATATTTACGTTAAACTGTGTTTATAATTTAAAAAACTGTAACAACCAACTTTAAAATACGCAATTTCGTTTACTTTGACGACATAATATTGTTACCGGTTATTTTGTTTAAAAATAAAAGTAGTGAACGAATAGATTGGAAGTCGGTTAAAAATATTTTTGACGGTTGAAATTAATGCCGGTTTATACATACATACTTTGCTGACAAGTAATAGGTTATACAGTATAAATATAGCTACATACATTCGCATCTAAAATAACTTTAGTAATTTTAGCTGGAACAACTCCACCCGTTATCGCAACAAGTTTTACAATAAATCAATTTTAACTACGTCTGTTCCGATATTTCACTTACCTACCTATTTAATATCTAGCTCTGGAGCGTTCGCTGGCAAAACTAAGGAAAATCGAACTTACAGTGCCAACAGCATGCCTTTAGATAATAATTGAGGGCGCTAGTATTGCATTTCCTGAGAAAAACTGTAAATTTTCCGAAGAAAATGTTAGTTTTCTGGCTTGGCCAATTTTAGAGATAGGCTTGTCTTTGTACGTCGCTGGCTAACTTGAACTTTTAAGTTGTAAAAATTTCACGTTTTGAGACGCAGAAAGAATTTTTAACCCAAACTTCTTGAAAAGTCAGAGTAACGGATACTATAGTTAAGGGGCAGTTCGTTATTTTTTATGGTCGAGCAGCTACAGGATTTTTTCTATTAAGCTTGCTCACATCTGATGGTATACAACCGTAGTGGTCTAAAATAGAGCGTGTTTGCTTAGACGAAACCAGTTTGATTGCGATTTTAAGACACCCAGATATTATCTATTTGGAAATAATCATTCAGGAAAAAAAACTGCATTCAAGTGGTGCACATAAAAAAAGTGAAACGTTTCATTCGAGTTTTCAACCGACTTCAAAAAAGGAGGTTCTCTATTATCGAGGATCTCGATTCGACTGTACTTTTTTATGTTTGTTACCTCAGAACTTTCGACTGAGTTAACCGATTTTGATGATTCTTTTTTTATTTGAAAGCTGGTGCTTCCTGTGTTCCCATTTTAATTTGGTCTGGTTTTTTATGGTTTTTCATTGTGGTCCCATTTCAATTTGGTACAGTTCTGACAATGGCAATGATAAGTCGGTTGCTTTTTATCAGTTTTTTAGACTATAATTATTAGGAATATCAATCATGAAGGCCATTTTCCGCTCTATTACCTAATGTATTTTTAACAGACTTTTAAAAATAAAGAGATCTCAATTCGACTGTATGTTTTCTTTTTTGCATGTGTTACTCCGCTAATTATAAATTGTTTTGACGATTTATTTTAGTCCTATTGGCACTTGCATCAGCGTACAGAGTCTAAATGCTGATAAATAAATAAACGTGAAGTTAAATTGGCATCCACCGGTTTGTAGTATTAATCAGCGCTCCTCTTTAAACTGTAGACTGTGTAACTTTTTCTACTTTAGTAATAAAGGTCTTTTAATTAATTTATTTTATTTCAAATTGACTGGAGCTTGAAGCGAGAATAATGTCGGTTTTTTATGTAAATTGTAAAATCATAGCGGGCAAGTGTTATTATTAAGAACATAAAATAATAAACAAACTAAATTATAATTGACAAAAGTAACTAAAATAAAAGTGATCAGTTTAGTGCATAGCTATTCCAAATGCTTAATAAATCCACTACCTGTTTAGCATGCTCACTACCACGTTGAATGCAAAGTATTATGCGATACGCCCTTACGCTAAATAAGCACTAACTTATCCAATATATTTAAGTCAAATGTTGCATCGACCCAGTGATAAATTTATGAAAATATAATATAAACCCCTTCAAACTGCTTAAATATGTGAGCTCTACCTAGATTATCATACCACTTATTGCAGGTTTAGTTAGTAATATAAATATTAAACATGTTTAAATCGACTCACGTTACATGACATTTCTTCTTTGAAGTAGTAAAATTATGTTCCAAATTATTTTCAGAATATTCCCTTAAATTTGAGTTTTTCACTTAGAACTTGTTCTTGGAGCGTATCCTTTGTATTTCACTACGTTGATACAGAGTGCTCCCAAAGCGAATTTATCATTCTTGCGGAAGAGACACGGCCAACGCGTTATATCGAATTCTTAAAAGATTTACTGCGACACACCCTGTATAAATATTGCATAATGCTTACAGTGGAACATGCTCCGGTTTTTATTATTTATTACTTTTGATATTTCAAAGCGACCTTAGCACGTGCCTGCTTTTGTTATGCCTTGTAACTTGTGGGATAATATATGGCAAATATGAGACTCAATGTCCAGTTTGAAAAATTATTGGTTAAGTTCCGCGAAACATAATTACTTAATATAAGCACAACTTTTTTTATATTAAACGATGAAAAAAAAACACTATGTTTAATATAAAAAAGAAAGTCCATTGTTATTACAGCTCTCATTGTAATGTTGTGTCATGAAATGCGTGCTAAATCATTACATAAAGAATTGATGGCTATTTAAATATAACCCAAATACAAAAAAAAAAATCATTTTTTTTTACATCTATTTCTTCTCTTTGTTAAACACCCCACCAGCGTTGCCTGGAAGAGATCGCTATTAGTGACAAGGCCGCCTGTTTCACTAGCATGTTACCCCTTTTCGCTATGTAATTTGTGTTTTAGTTAAGGTGTAAACAATAAAAAGTTTATATTTCTAATATTAATTTTATACAAAGCATGCATGTAGCCGGCGGTAACTCCCATTAGTTCTATAGAACTGTTGTTTTTTTTTTATCCTTTTAGTTCTATGGTAGAACTATTAAAACGAAATCTCTCTCATTTGTTCAATAGAACTAATAATACATGGTAATTTACGTTAGAATAGCAAATAATTACCTACGTACCCAATAAAGTCCCTCGTTTGCTCACTACATGCCAACAAAAAATCATGTAAAAATTTTGTGTTTTTAATTATATTTACATTGCACAAGCGCATATGTCTGCTTAATCAAAGGACCTTGGTTATTTGTCAAGCAATCAATCAGTCGTATTCCGTTGTGAAGCCCTACTCCGGAAATAACTTTGTTTCCATTGAATTTTCAATTTCACCTTGATTTCTGATTGGACTGAAATTGAAAAACGACTCATCATAAATTCTGCTTACTTGTATGTTTTTATTTTGAAGTAAAAACTTATATTGTGAGTATTGAATAAGACTGCGCCGTCACGATTAACTATGTAACGCTTGTGCGAGTAAAATAGTTTTAGTCAAATAAGGGAGCGAGAAAGATATTGTCAACGCGCACTGTCAAGTTTGCACTTATGCCGTGTGTTCTTATGCATAGATTTTTGTTTTGTTTATATTTAAGTACCTATTATTAAGTCGGTTGCTTTTTATCAGTTTTTTAGACTATAATTATTAGGAATATCAATCATGAAGGCCATTTTCCAGCCGCTCTATTACCTAATGTATTTTTAACAGACTTTCAAAAATAAAGAGATCTCAATTCGACTGTATGTTTTCTTTTTTGCATGTTTGTTACGTGTTACTCCGCCAATCATACATTGTTTGACGATTTATTTTAGTTCTATTGGCACGCAACATAGTAATAAGTACTTAAATTAAAATAAAATCATTTTCCCGTAACGATAATTAGTAAACAATAGTTTGTAATTATGACAAAGGTCACGGACCCTGGTGTCTGTGGAGAATAAAATTAAATTAAAAAAAAAAAAAAAAAAGTACCTATTATTCGTATTAAGTTAGACTGACCAAATAAAACTAAGCACATTAATTGTTTCAGCCAACGAGTGCAAGAAAAAGGTGTAAGGTGTCAGTATGTGAGGAACGGCGACGGATGATAATGCAAATCACTATCTAAAATTATGACCACGACCATTCTGTGGAGAGGTTACACGATTATTACAAAAAAGAATAAACCGGACAAGTGCGAGTCAGACTCGCCCACCGAGGGTTCCGTGCAAACTAGTAGATAAAAGGGGGAAATCATATATTTTTTTATATTTTCCTTCGTATACCGAAAAATATACATCGTAAAAATATTTAAAACTTTGTTTTAACTTAAGTGCTAATTAAGCTCTTTCATATGATAACCCACATGATACGGTTAAATAACTTTAAAAATTGGATCCTCATTTCTTGCATAAAGACACTATTTTTTGTGATTAAATTAAAAATGTCCGGTTTTCGGATTTTTCCATATAGGTATGTGTACTATTACACAATGATTATTGCCAAATTTCAAAGTTCTAGATCGACGGAAAGTACCCCATAGGTTTTGATTCCATAAGGATCTGCGTATATGGTTTTAATTTCAACACGATACCTTTACGCGTTCCCGAGATAAAGATCTTGACACCCGGACAGACGGACAACAAAGTGATCCTATAAGGGTTCAGTTTTTTCTCTTGAGGTTCGGAACCCTAAAAATGTAGCATATTATATTCAAAGCAATTAGATTGTTTCATAGTTTTACAGATTTTTGTGTACGTTATACCAACAACAATAGCCTTTGATATGAGAATGTCATTGACGATTGCACTTAGATGCTATATAAATAGTCAGTTTAAATTAAAAAGAAATTAAAGATTTGTAAAAAGAATTGTCATAGATTTTAATACGGTATAGAAAAGGATATTTCAGGTCGTATATCTTTAGTAATATTTGCCAAATTTACGTAGAAGACAATATATTGTCTTACTAATCAGTGGAATGGAAACACAAACTCGTGTATTAAAAAAAAAATAACACAGCCAGTTATTTTATTGCTCATAATTCATTGTCTTATAATAGCCAAAGCTTCTAAACATTTCACTCTTAACTGGTTACATTAGCGGCAACAGGTACACCGCTGCAGCCATTGGCAAAATTAATTAAACATTTTAAACAAAAGCTAGGTGTTAGCAGCTTTCTGCAAAATTAATATTCGGAAACTGGAGCCGACTTTAGAAATTATTTATTGTGAAACATGGCTACTGAATGAATACAAAAACAGTGTTTGAACTCGAATTGTGCCTGGATGAAATATACTTTTTAAAGCTTAGGATTAAATTTTACACTCGCAAATGAAGTTACAACATTATATTTTAACTATATCTAGTCCGTCTGTTGTTTAGGTATAGTTTTAAGGTAGTAATATACGATATGCAGCCTCGGTCGGAGAATTCAGTTGTTATCGTACGCCAAAAGAGACTTATCTCTTTTGCCGTACGATCACAACACAGACAGAGTTTGTCTCATTCTATCGTATAGCTCTTAAGCTATACGATAGAATGAGACAAACTCTGTTAGGTTAACTACTCTTAAAGATGAATAACTTAATTCCTGTGCAAGTTATTATATGCTTTATTTAAAAGTAGCAAGACTGGGTATTTATTCAAATATGTTTGCGGTGTAAATCTTCTAAGCATACCTAAACTATTAAATGTGTTGTGATTATGAATTAGAGCTTTAATTGTATGATTACTTAATTAGATGGAGGTAAATTAATTTATTTCGTTTACTTGAATAAATTAGTAGTACATCTCGCAAAAGAGAATTGAAGAAAATAATTAAATTTCCTCTTGTGATGTTAACTAAGAACCGCAGTCGATTTCATATTCCATATTATTGTGTCATAAAACATTTTTAATAAAAAAATGTTATACTAATATTTATATTTTTTATTTATTTATTACGTACTTGTTTCTAAAATCTTTGCGTAAATTAAAAGAGATTGCATACTTTTAGTAAGTTGTAGCAGAAAGCTAAGCTTGTTTTAATAGACGATTACATAACTTTTAACTATAGTGTTAAAGACTTGGAAAGTTTGTAATTAAACCGTAAGTTATAAGCCTTCAAGAAGATTAATTTTAAGAAGATGTAAGTCTAGAAATCTGTGATGTTTAAGTTAAGCCTTTTTTAAATTTCGTAATGATAGTTTACTTCATCATCATTTCAGCCACAAGAAGTCCACTGCTGGACATATGCCTCCCCCATAGATTTCCAAAAAGACCGATCGGAAGCGGTTTGCATCCAACATCTGCCCGCCACTTGTATGAGTTACAGCTTACTTATTGTTATGAAATTTTAAACAAATATAGCCAGTTTTCACACTATTACTATTTCATTTTAGTGCTATTGGAAACTAAGAATCAGTTACACTTCACGCCTCAAAGAACAACTTATTTCACTCCCCAACTCTCCTCTCTCCGACGATTCACAAAAGTCTCAATTGCATTAATTGTCCCGCGAAATAGCCCTTGCAAAGTTCGCAGCAGGCGTGAGATATAACTACAACCTTGTCTGCGAAACCGTGTATAAACTGTTATTGTATCTGTGGCATGAGACGTACAAACTATGTAAGAGTCTGTGTCGTGCCAGGGGCGGTCGATGCAGGGGTAGCGGGGCGAGGGAGGCCTCAGTGTGCCCTCGTCTGCAGCAGAGAACCCTCGCGCGTTCACTCTCTGCCCCCATAACACGCGATGTAGTAAAAAACCTACAAGCTACAGGTGCCCGAACCACGGCACATGATAAATGGCAGTGTTTTTCGACCCAGCCGCCCGACGAGTTGAGTGGTAGGAAATAGGCTATTCAAATAAATAAACAACTTCTTCTAGCGGCCGTTTCGGACGCGCAACGTTAGCTTTTTTATGTTGGCTTTATAGTTTCATCTTTCGCTAGATTTGCATAATTTTGAATTCAAATTTCTTGTTTCGTTTCAATTAGTACGCCGAGAGAGGCATACTAATTTGACAGCTTGCCCTCATCGTGCTATTAAAATTTACAAAAGATTAAAACTTTTCAAGCCGTAGGACGCGCTGCGTGCTCGCCATTGCGTTTAAACTTTGATGGACAGTTTTCATTAAAAAGTTTACCAAAAACTTTGTATTTTCAATAAGGTTCAGTTTCGCTCGGTCACGTACTGCGCATGACTTGCGCAAGAGGAACTGAAAACGTCTATCTTGCAATATATAAAGTGCTATTACCTGTGTTATCTATGTATAGGTTCGCGGGAGGGTTAAAGCAAAATTTCCTTTGACCTAGATTTTATTCGGCGAAGGTGAGAGCACATTGAAGGAAGTCATTTATCACGAGATATGAGGAGCTTAATGCTAACTCGATATTAGTGTGCATCGAGTTCCATGATTGATACTTCATGCTGCTTTACGGTTCAACTTATTGGTTGGGGAAAAGGGACGTGGATCTTCTTAGTACTAAAAAGGTTCGAGCATTTATATAAAAAAGAAAATTGTTTGCGCAAAATTAGGTAGGGAGTCTGTATAAGGGTTGTAAGTTTTTTTAGCCTTTTGTTTAAAAATTAGTTTTATCAACGTTATTTTAGGAGAATTCAATTTGACTGTATTTTTAACAGACGTCCAAAAAGAAGGAGGTTCTCAATTCGACTGTATGTTTTTTTATGTTTCTTCACCGATTACTATTGGAGAAGTAATCGGCGAAAATATATACAAAAAAATAACATTAATTGATTTGAATATGAATTGATATTGATGTATTTTTTTGTTTATTTGGTATATTTTAAATCTACAAATTAAAATTGAGTACTTAATACTTACTAACTATAATCTTGTCCAACATTGTACGGATGTTAATATCGGAATCAACCTGTCCACGATTAAATTATAATTATAAATATATCCTAATATTAACATTTTGCTAACTGAGAACAATTAGGTATAATTGCTATAATTATATAACCGATAATGTGAGGTGTAGAGTTGTAGATAAAGTGATTCACGCAGAGCTAAGTTCTAACCCTAAGTCATTAAACTATCCACCTCTACGTCTCACGAACTAATATTAATTAAGTGGTAGAATTTCATGAATTATTTGGCCGAGACTTAAGCTAAGTTTAGACTAGCTTAGTAGTTTAGGTAAGGAGCTATAAAAGAGCTTAGTACAATTCATTGCCATTAGATTAATTTATTTATTTATTCAACTGCTATCTATGCTTACAGCGAAGCCAAAGTGCACAGAAAAAATGTTGGCTTTCTGTGCACTTTGGCAATACAAATATTCAATTAAAATATTCAATACAAAAATTCAATTAATTCAATTAATGTTAAGTATACATTGCGTAGCTGTCCAAAGTGGTTGAAAAGGTTAAGTTTTTCTATGAACCTAATTATGATGATATCAAATATCATTAACCCGAAAATAAAATTTATTTTTTACCAAAGATTCTTTATCGATACCTTGAAAGCCATTTGTTAACTCGTCTCATAAAAAGTACCTTTGTAATAAGAAAAATTGTGTAAGTATATTACTTTTCAACCGACTTCCAAAAATAAGTAGGTTCTCAATTTGACTGTATTTTTTTATGTTTGTTACATCAGAACTTTCGACTGGGTGAACCGATTTCGATGATTCTTTTTTTATTTGAAAGCTGGTGCTTCCCGTGCGGCCTTATTTCAATTTGGTCCAGCCGGTTTCTTCAGTTTTTTAAACTATAATTATTCATTTAATAAGCAGGAATCTAACAAACCTAACCTTATTTTTTTTTGGGAAAATGAAACTTGTGGCTAACAAACTTATGAGATCAGAAACCCTTCTCAAGTAAAATGTCTGGAATCATCACACTTTACCAAACGAATTCGGACAAGTAATATTGAAAACATGTATTTCAGATCATAGATAGGTTACCAGTTGGAAAATATCACTGAAGTTAAACAACGTATGATCAGTCAATCCTTGGATGTGTGTCGGCGGTTTGCGCATATCAGCAACTAAGTAGTACCGTGGTCCTAGTAACTTATAATTGCTTTGCCATGAGATAGGTGCTGAATCTGTCTCTGTCGCTTGCGATACTTTCCATTTGATATAAAATTAATAATTAATATATTTTTGATAAATATTAAAACAAATATAAAAAAAATAATAATTAAACGATATTGCGTATTTTGAAGTCGGTTGCTTCAGTTTTTTTAACTACAATTATTCTTTAAGCTGAGGGTGCAAGTCTTAGTGTAAGTCCTCTGATAAAATATTTACAATATCCTATCTTACTAGATGCGGGTTATGAGACTTACTACCGCGACGCAAATTCGTGTAAACTCAGCCTAGATCTGTAATCCTGCTTAGAGCTCAGGACGTCATATTTGCTTAGGATTTGGATAAATAAAATTAAACAACTAAACTATTTGTTTAGGCGTCGATATGTTTAGGCATAACAATCACTTACTTGCCTAGTTTGGTTTATGTTTAGTTTGATTGTTTAGGAAGCTTTTAGGTGAAGTTGTACCTTTCGCATCGTTAGTAGTTTAAAACAAAGTACAGTTACCTAGTGCTCTTTTACCTGACATAATTATTATTAAGTTATTGCCCAGCAGTGGGACAGTACAGGTTAATAAAAAATATTATTAATAAGTAAAGTAAGTAAACAAAAGATATTTTGTTTTTTTTCTGTAAAAAAAGGCGTAAAGCTGTAGAGCAATACTGTATTTTATTTAAGTCCTTTGTTTTTACTTTTAAGGTGTGAACAGTAAAGAGTTTATCTATCTATCTTTCTATTTTTAAATAATAGGAAAATTAAACAAATTCATGAGAGGCCATCAAAGTCAGCTTTTGGACTTTAAATTCCATTCGGAGGGTTAATTTTGAACAAGCTACAAGTTGTGCACTTTACCTTTATAAATATGTATATAAAGCATATTTTAGAAAACAGGAAATACTGCGAGAATTTTCTAATTTTTCTATTAGACGAAGTTGCCACCCACATAGCGCGTAGCACATTCGTAGAACTCTACGTACGTAGAACTTTGCGGATTTAGAGTTCGTAGCAAATGTAGACATTTGCTACGAACAAAAAAAAAATTCAAAATTTACAATGTTTAACGCAGTTTCGACCTTTTTAATCGATTATTTAAACTATAGTAGGTAGCTGTTTCTATGAATAAACATTTCGTGTTGAATATTGATGCCGATGGGCCCGATAATTCGCCGTATTGACCGCGTCGTCCGAGGTCACTGGACACACCTGTGGCCCGAGCCCGGATCACTGCCTATGAATTTATTGTTTTGTTATAGTTTCCATTAATCACGTGGTTTTCAATTGGACATTGTACTTAAATGGTTCCAATACTCGAGAAGCTTTTAGTGATAATAGATTTTTAGATTGTTGATGTATTTTACAAGCTTTTATTTCCTGTGCTGTCCCGGTGTCTGTAATAAAATCATGCAAGTTAAATTTAACCCAGTTCTCGTTTTCTGATTGAGCAGAAATTTTGCAATAATACGTGAATCTGATGAGAATGCAATTGAAATGTAGAAACAAAAACTTCCTGATGGGAACTAGAACTCCCTATTTGCTAATTTTTTAATCACAGCAAGCACTTTTTGTGTTGTTGTCGTATGACAATAACACAAAAAACGAAAAATGTTTGTATAAACCTTGTTCTTAAAAAGGTTATATATTAGATTATCTTGTTTCAATTGTTATTGTGGCTAGTTACCTACCCTTACCAGTGACTGGACAGATACCTCTGTCTCTTTTTGTAGATAACAGTCTTAGGAAAAAATTGAGAAAATCCAAATATAACAAGCTACAACAACTTGCAAATAATAAACCCTTTTACTCCGCTATATTTTTTTCATTTTCATGTTTGTTTATAGCATCATAAAGCTAGATGATTCAATGAGCGTATAAAAGGATTTTGTAATTTTCTAGACAAGTTGCTTAACTTTTTCACTAGAAATTACGTTAAAGAAGACTATTAGAAGATTTATTTAGGGGTTCGCTGATAATATTAAAGCAAGCAAAAGTAACAAGGAGTAGTAGTAAAAAGCAGTAACGTACTACTTAAGGCACTGGGGTAGGTGCACATTTGTCTCACTAATACGATTTTTTTTATATATTCTTAAAGTAAATTCAATAATTTAATGAATGTACTTTAAAAAAAAAACAATGTTATTAGTTTATTTTATAAATACATAAATAAATATTGATTATGAATTACACTACATAAGAAGTAATAAAAATAATATAGCACACAGCAACCTAAAGATAGATCTGAATATATTGTAATACCTCATTACTACAAACAAAATAATATTTAATATTTGTTTACCTAAAACTACATAGGTGTGCATGCAAACGAGACAGCTATGATACTCGCTCTGGCACCTTAATAAACGCCAAAGCAAAAACTGTAAAAGTACAACACAAAAAATTGAAGAGAAATTATATTCTGACGATATTTTCCTTTTAAAACTCATTCGTGTAATTTGTTTATCAAATCTTTTGATCCTGAAATCAAATGGCGAAGCTTTAACCTATTTATTTCACTTTAACGTATTTTTTTACATCGATAACCCTCCCTACATCCTTCAAATCTAACATAAATTGGATTTTTATTTATGAAATCGAGATTGATTTGATAAGTGGTATTTATTTTGAAATGGGCTACCCATGATTGAAGTCTGCTTCAACATTTACAAAGAACCTTTAATGGTAGAATCCAATGAAAACATTTTGTTAGGATTTCGTGCGTCACGAAGAAAACAGGAACTCCCATAAAATAACTTTTTGCCCTTCTGTCTCTGTCAACACCTAGGTCACACATACAGAAGTAGAAAAAAAATATTATAAATCGTTTATTTAGCGGGGTTTTTAGAAACAACCCGCTGCAGCAAAGTGAGTTGAATATCTTGATATATGGTCGAATGTTTTTGCAACTGCTACATTTAGCCTTTAAATAAGATACAATGCAATTTAATAATTTTCTAAAAACAATGTTTGGTGTCTTTTTAATTTATAAGTTGCAGTATGTTCTATCTAGTACAGAAGCATCGGTTCACGAGCCAAACTTGTTCTTGGCCATGTTTTCCGGGTTTCATTTCGATTCAAGGCCGTAATTTATTCAATGCTTTGTGAGCTTATTCGTAAATTACATCAAAATGTTGTCACTCGCATGTGACTGACGTGTGCTAAAAAAAGTGCTTTGATGCCTTTTGTGCTCGGGTAATTTTCCGGTTGGAAGCCTTGCGTAGAAATGGGCTTCGCTCGCTGGCTCGAGTAGGCGGCCCGAGCACGTCGCTGGGGTACTACTCTTTAAAAAAATTGACGCTAAAATGTAACTGAAAACGTTTTAGTACATTTCATATAAATAACTATTTTTTTTTTGTTAATTTAAAACTTTAATTAACAAATTACATTGATTGATTATAAAATAATCAACAATTTTTAAACTTCTCATCATCATCATCTACCACATGCCATAGCTATAACTTCGTATTTATTTTTTATTCGAAAATGTGCTGGACCGTCAATTCGCTTGGTGATGGTCTACGATGGAGAGCGCTTGCCTAAGAGAATACCTATATAGGTTATATATATTGAGAAAGATCCTTTCAGGAAGCGCATTCCATATTCAGTGTAAAATAAATAAATAAATATTTGTGGACATTTCACACAACACCGTTTAGCTAAGCAAAGCTTGTACTATGGAACTAGATGGCTGATAGAATACATATATACTTTTGTAAATATATACTTATGATACATATAAACACAGAAAAAACATCCATACTCATCACACCAATGCTTACCCTGGGTGGGGACCGAACCCACGACCTACAGCACAGCAGACAGACATACTACCAGCTGTGCCACAAGGCCAGTCAGAACAAATATAGTTTACACATTATAAATACGCATTCATTCCCTACGTTTAATTATTTCATAGTAGTGTCCCTGAAAGCCAACGTCATCATACTGTCGTCACTGGCTCCAAAGAGCTTCACGCGAACCACTACATAGTTTCGAGTTCACGCCATCCACTAAGCCAAACGTGTGTTTAGTGCAACCAACATATTTATACGAACGTTCGGCGGCGACTCCGTCGCAAATCTCCTAAACAAATCCCTTTTTAGATTATTGTTCCCAACTTCGCCACCTCTCGTTATAAGTTGCGAGGTTATACTTTGTTCGTTTGTGTTATCTCTTTATTTGGCGTTTTGCGACGCCTGTGTCACATGTCGATACTCTGTAGCTTCCATCGCTTTCATGGATTTTACGACAGTACGATCTGTACGCGAAGGAGTCGATACAGACTTTTCTGCTTTTCTGCACGATTGACGTAGAGTGAGATAGCGTAAATGAAATTTGTCATGACTGAGACAGGAAAAATTGAGATAAGAATACGCATGAGACTCTCAAAAGTGTTTCTTCGCATCGTTTTTGTCAGTGATTTTATTCATATATTTCGAGTTTCGTTTTTAGGGTTCCGTACGCAAGGTAAAAACTAAGGGTAAAAACGGGACCCTATTATTGAGAATCCGCTGTCTGTCCGTCCGTCCGTCCGTCCGTCCGTCCGTCCCTCTGTCACTGGCTGTATCTCATGAACTGTGATAGTTAGATAGTTGAAATTTTGTCAGATGATGAATTTTTGTAGCCGCTATAACAACAAATACTAAAAAACAAAACAAAATAAATATTTAAGGGGGCTCCCATACAACAAACGTGATTTTATTGCTCGTTTTTGTTCGATATTGATAACGGCAACAAGTAGACGCTTGAAATATTTGCAGAATATTGAGTTATATTGTTCACTTTATAAATAAAATAATTAAATTAAAATAAAATTAATATTTAAGGGAGGCTCCTATATATCAAACGTGATTTTTTTGCCGTTTTTATAGACAATGGTACGGAACCCTTCGTGTGCGAGTCCGACTCGCACTTGGCCGGTTTTATTTATTTTCTTTGCGGCGACGCATCATCATATGCAGGCTAATTTAATCCTCCAAATCTTTGTGATCTTCAGTTTCCAGTGCCAGTTAAATTAACGCTAATTATCCCATTATAGAGGGACATATTTTATTAAGAAGTTTTTGTATTCATTACAGATATGCATTTTTATGAAATGTATTGAAGTTTTTTAGTTTTCAGAACTAGTCCCAAAATAAAACTTTCGTTCATTTAAGTACTTACTCCGTATGATTGGTTTCTTTGCTTGATTTACTTCATCGCCGTAATTTTTGGTTACCGCACCCAATGAGAGTCTATAGCTTCCATTGTCTGTCCATCTATCTGTCTGCTTTTGAACTATTCTAAATTTTTAGTTCATATTCTCATGTCAAAGACCAAGGCAATGACAAATAGTACGAAACGTAGGTTGGAAATCGATGGTGTGGAGATTGAATACGTCCATGAGTATACTTACTTGGGCCAATTAGTATCTTTTCAGGCACGACAAGAAGAAGAAGTTGCAAGACGCACCGAAAATGCCTGGAGAAGCTATTGGTCCATGAAAGACCTTATGAAGGGTAACCTTCCTCTCACCCTAAAGAAAAAACTCATGGACGTGTGCATTCTCCCCATTCTCACCTACGGTGCTCAAACCTGGTCTTTGACAAAACATCAAAAGTCTGCTCTCGGGGTATGCCAGCGAGCCATGGAGCGCAGCATTTTAGGAGTCAAGCTTTCAGACCGCATTAGAAATAGCGTGCTGCGCTCCAAAACTCAGATCGCTGACGTTGGTCAAAAAGCCGCCGAACTGAAGTGGAACTGGGCTGGACATGTCTGTCGCATGCACGACGATATATGGGCCAAGATCACCACAAATTGGGTTCCGCAGGTCGTCAGACCACTCGGTAGGCCCAGGCGCAGATGGTGAGACGAACTGGACTCCTTTTGCAACAATTGGACACAAAAAGCTAAAGACCGAGAAGAGTGGAAGGAGGATAGGGAGGCCTTTGCCCAGCAGTGGGACATATCAGGCTGATAATAATAATGATAATAATTCTCACAAAATATAAGTTAGTAATATTATTTCACACATAAAAATAAAATTCGAGAATTGAATTTCATTTTAACTAGTCAATGCTTAGTTTGTAGTAGATATTGCTCGGTATTCATTCGGTCCGTGCGGAGATGCGGATATTGAATAAGTTTTGCTGACCGGGCCTGTAGCGAACGTGTAGGTACTTCCACCGATGCACGCCCATCGATATCTGAGTCGTGTTTTCAATTTCCTTCCGTTTTATATTTGTGGTTTTCTTTGACGTGGCTCCTCGTTTTATGTATCAATTTTAAATGCATTACAAAATCAAAGTGTGAACATTAAATTGTTTATTTTCAAGATTTTAATTAATTCCATACCATTACCACTAAAACCTGGAATGATAATATGACAGACTCCATTAGTTTGATTACGTTAAAATATGAAACTAGATACAATAATTAAGACATTCTGATAAAACACATTGATATATTATATGTTTTATCATTGACATTTTATTTATAATTGTATGTCCAATTATTAATTATTTATTTAACGTTATTCACTAGCAATCTAGTGTCTACTATTGTGTACTAGGTTCTTAATTTTGTTTGATTTGTAAATTGAGTTTACCAATAAATTACTTTGACTTTGATGACAATGAAATAATTCTAAATAATATTTATTATAAAAAAGCGAAAGTAACTCTCTCTCTGTCTCTCTCTCTCTCTCTCTCTCTCCTTCTTTCTGTTTGTTACCTTTTCACAACTAAACGACTATATAAACCAATCGTTACGAGATTTGGTACAGACAGAAATAGCTGAGAACGAGGACACGGACATAGGTTACGTTTCGACGTTACCATCAGGGCCCTTATGCCATATAACCATCGGCCGCGTTAAGTGGATTTGACGTGGGTGCATCTGCAATGAAAATTAAACTTTGTCTACCTAAACTTAAAGGCTAATTTTCATTGTCAATGGACCCACGTCACGTCATACGGAATAAGTGCCCAGTACCGTTATTTCATCACTACGCGAGTGGAACCGGAGGGCACAGCTATCTGATATAATAATAGAGTTGACAAAAAAAACCTCGTGGTGGAAATGAGACAGAATCTATTCGTCTAGATTTACTTATCTAGACAAATAGATTCTGTCTGGATGTATCACTTAGTTTTGATACAAAAAAAAAATTTTACTCTTTAATAGCAAACTGCGTCGTGACCGTTTTTATTACAATAATAAAATCTAATTTAAAAAAAAATCTTTTTAAATATCGAATATTCAAGTTGTTATCAGTGAATAATATTAAGGCACTTAATAGCCCGTAACAACTGCAATAAATTCTGAATTTATGTGGAAAAATAATTTATATTTTAATTTCAAACCAGAGTTTATGTCTCAACTCTTTTCTTAAATACAAAAGATGTCGAGTAAATGCAGTCAAGCTTAACGTAAGGTAGCTTTAAAACTTTCCCAAGAGAAACAAAAAATGTTTTCAAAGTATAATCCGATGATATGAGCTCGAATCTCAGGTGGCAGACTAAGTATATGCAAAGAGACTCCACGAATATAAAAGAGGATAATTTTGAATATTTTAACGAGTACATAAAAAGGAAAGTAGCTCAAACTGCGCTCGGAGTTGGAAATAAATGTTTTATACGTTTGCATAACACATTGTTGACGCTAATGTGTGTTTAATTTTTGCGTTTTGCGTTATTGTTCTAGAGTTGTGTTGTGATTTAGTAGAATCAAGTTAAACTTGAAATACTCGTCCCACGCGTAAGTAATAAAATAAATAAATTGAAACGGTTGAGTTTGGTTTAAAATTTCCGTTTTTTGATTAATAACAAAGCAAACATTTACGAAAAACTGAACTTTATATCAATTTTGGTTGTACGTATCCATGCGTGCAGAAAGTGAAATCCACGTAAATTTTGGTCCTTCGCCTTTTATCATCCTCGAATTTGCGTCGTACCCGGGCATGGTCAAACTTTGAGACCTACTTATGAGAAACTGATGGCAAATCGAAAACTAGTTTAAAAATTGAAAAATTAAATAAATTTTAGATGAACATATTCAAGTGTACACAAATTTCGATAGCACATTTATTTACTAGTGAGTGCACAATTTCGATCACGGAGCACTGAATTCAGGTTGAAAATTAGTTTTAAACACGTTGCAATTAGATCAATAGGTATACGTTGTGAGTACCTGTGCGGACACAAATTTTAATTGCATGAATACAGAGTAATAAAACCTATTAGGAAAATGGTAAAGTGGTCATTTTAAGAAGTGGACCATGTGCTCCGAAACAGAACATTAAGGTCGGAACTAATTCGATATACATTATAATATAAGTAATTTATGGTAGCTTAAAAACTAAAATAACCCACATTAAATAAAAACTAATTTTTCAAAATCGGTTTTATAAATGGCGGAGTTATGCGGTAACAAAAATAAAATCTTCTTCTCCAGATCCTAAAGAATCTTTGTGCAAAATGTCATAAAGTTCAGCCATTTAGCTATGAAAAGTTAAACAAGAGACACAAAGACAGACGATAGATAGTTTCTTTCGCTTTTTATAATATAAGCTAGGATTTTTCCTGTAGAATAATAGTAGTAATAGCAATTAATGTATTAATTGTGGTATAACATAACTTGTGTCGATAGCTATCTAGCCGTGTCTCGCCGTGAGCCAGACAAATGAGCACTGCGGTGAGGTTAAGTTAAAAACTGTCTGCTATCTGTTCTAACCGAGCATTTTTCAGCACTGGCAGGTGCATTTGTCTATGTTGTTGCCATTTAGTGTGCGCTGTCACTTAAGAGTCTGTGGTTCGACCATCGTCCTTCTCGCTCGCGCTTATCAACATTTTTGTAGATATAAAATTAGTGAATGAATTAAAAAAAAATATAGTCCCATAGAACACTAGAAAGTAACATCACAAGTTTTCGACAAAAAATATTTTGATCCAAGTTAGTTTTGATACATAGAAATTATTTTTACGTTAATAAATTGTAAAAATCATTTTAATGTATAAAAATTTACTTGGATCAAAATTATTTTTTGTCGAAAACTTGTGATGTTGCTTTCTAGTGTTCTGTGGGACTATTTTTTGAAAAGCATATTCAGTCATTTTATATCTTCAAATATGTTGATAAGCGCGAGCGAGAAGGACGATGGACGAATTACAGACTCTATAAGAAAACAAACAAACTTTTTTGACAAACTTTATAAGAAAGATTTTAATTTAAATAGATTTACTTCTTCTACATTATTCCTACCTATTCTGGTCGTTTCAGATATAAATAGTTTAGTAAAATAATACATTTTTGATGTGTACTGCACCTGTGGAACTCTTTGCTGCCTTCTCTATTTCCTGTGAACTAATCTTAGAATTATCAAGGCCAGAGTAAATAGATATCTTCTAAACCTACGTGCTCTGTTCACAGCCACTCTGTCGCTTACCATCAGATGAGTTGGTGGTCACACGTAGATCTATTTAGTATAAAACAACTGACAACTTCCAGGCTAATTATAATAATGGAGACCTCTATCATTTACTAACTGCATCCTTATATAATAAAAAAAAAAAAAAAAAAAAAAAGTTGTTTCCCTCAATCTAGTAATTATTTTCTTTTTAATTACTACATTTCACAAGGACCCTTCAAATTTAGTGTCTCTTAGACCCACAGAAAAAAAAACTAAGATCAGTAGCCTAAGCTGTGTACTTATCTGTCAAGCATAAAGCCTCTTGTAGGTGTAGATAGGTACATTTGTTAATTCATTGTAGTGACAACAATCTTACTTATAAACGCTGAATAAGCGTATTATAGTTAAACAGTGTTTTGTTCCGTTTTCGCGCGTGACAGTTCCCGTCTGACAGAATGTGTCAAGTCGTTATTCAGTGAATAAGATTTAACATGCGTTTATAAGTAAGAAGAAATGAATTTAATGTAGTTAAATTCAATAGAACTTCTAAATAAATCATTCGTTTATAAGACACAGAGAACACACACGTCATGTAAATTACAAGCTGCGGCGTGCGGTCACATCATACGTTCCAAATGAATTTACATATAAACACATGAACAGAACGTATGGCTGTAGCGCGATAGTTTGTGGGTCTCGTAATACGCTGGCAATATGTTTGATTAAAACCCGTATTTGAACGGGGTGATGAGCAATTTAATTTTACAATAGAGCTCCCATTACGCCGTGAGGTGTTGATCAGGGGAAGGTTTTAGTTGTTTGTATTATATGATATGAAAGGTATACAGCTGCGTTAATATGCGAGACTAATTTGTCTCCGTTAATTTATTTCTTATTTATGTTTTGATGCGCAAATTCAGAAGTTACATACCTACATAATATATGTATAGTAGTCTCATTCGTAATTTTGTTCATGTTTCACAGAGGGCGGTGCATAATCTAGATTCACATTTAAAATGTGCGAATCTAGATTAAGATGCATATTTTAGTGTCTTTTCGTAATGCAAAACCTGACGCGAAACATCCAAAAGCTCCTATTTCACCTAATCGATCGGACCATCGCCGCAAAGCTGACTAGTAGTATAGTAAAAATTAATCCGTTTGTATGGAGCAGATCACAGTATTTGCAACTGGGGGGATTCTTTGAAATTATGATAGGAACATAACTAAAAATCATAAATCAACAATAATCCCCGATTTATAGACTAGCTGTGTTCCGCGGTTTCACTCGCGTAGTTATGAAAAATGGGATGATTATGATGATGATAAGTAGCTTATGTCCGTCTCTAGGTCCAAAGCTATCTCTATACTAATATTCATAACGATCGGTTCAGCCGTTTGAGCGTGTAAAGGTAACATAATTAGCTTTTATAATATTATTATGAAATTGTGTCAAATGTATTTCAAAACACCAGTACATTCATTTAAATAACAATATACTTAGTTGTCTTTTATATTGTCACAAATCTTATTTTTACTGGACTATAGTGCCCAGTCACCTTATTACGGCATAGACGCTTTCGAGTCCATGGCATAAAGTGGTAGGTACTTGCGCTCCGATTGCTCCAATAATCACAGTATTGATGGTTCGATTTATGATCGATAGCGGAATGTGATAATTTTAAATACATTTTAATCGTTTGTGTTTGTGTGCGTGTTGTTACGGTCACATGCATACGCGGTAAATTCTTTGAAACATATTAAACTGAGTAACGACATAAGTAAGTCTCTCGCCTGACAGTAAAGGACCAACCTCCTTTTCAAATTGCCTGTTTCCTATACACCCTAAGGTTGCCTGGAAGAAATCGCTCTATGCGATAAGGTGGCCGTTGTATTTTCAATTCCGATTATTATCTATATTTAAGTTACTCTGTATGGATGTACAATAAAGTTATTCTATTCTAAAGGGTCTTACCCAAAAACGTTTCTCTTTGAGTAATGCTCAACATATTTTGTCAGCGAAAGCTGACACGTAAAGACACTTGCGGAAAGAAGACAAAAAAATTGAGACGTTGATTAAAGTAAAGTAAAGTTTTTCGGTAAGGCCGTATATTATTACGCTTCTGGCTTATAATCTCATAACAGTTCAATGCCAGTCGGTAATTTAAATAAACCTTGTGATATACACTCTTCACTTTAATTTAAGTACTAAAGCACGGTCAAAACGTTACTCAAATTGATAATTGCTCAAAATATTCTGTCAACTTTTCGCTGATATGAAAGGTAATTTTAGAAATAAGACAGAGAATTCGAGACGTTGATCAAAGTTGTGTAGCATTTTATTATGAGGACGTAGATGTTAAATCTCATTATCAACAGAAATATCGCTGAAAACTTGCCGTTCAATCCAAAACATAGTACCTAATGTTTGTAGATTATTACTTGGACGTTGAATAACTGACAAAGGTGTGATGTTTACTCTTGTTGTTGTTGTTGTTGTAGACGGACCCTAAAAATCCTACCATTACAATAACCAAACAAACATTTAGTACCATTAACAAAAATAACCTAAAATACAAAATACGTTTATATTTAAATCAACAACTGCGATATCTATTTAGATAAATATTTATTTACTTAACTAAAAAAATAAAATTTTACGTTCAATTTCAAAATGTATTTTAAACGTTGAGTGTGATAATATTCTCAGTTATCTCAGTATTTTCAATCTATATCACCTACAGCAAATATCTGTAGACGACGGTGCTTACAGAAAATTTCAACCCATTTTCGTTTGCTGACCGCAGATGTAGGGGCTTAAATTGCAAGTTTTTAGTTCAAAGAAAAATAAGCCCTATCATTTTAGTCATAGACTCTGAAATTCAGCACACCTTGTAATGACAATTCTACCTACGTAGTTTGGCCGTGGCCGTCCTTACATCGTCTTCAAATATTTAGTTTATTACATTTTTGTACTAAAATTGTGGCGCTGCCGCTGGACTGAAATTAAAGACTCAAGTAAATTGAGAAACTTTTAATGGATATCACACTTTTAATACCTTTACCTTTCGTTAAAAAAATTAAACCGAGAAAAGTATTATATTTATAAACTTACAAACACAAAAAACTACATGCTTAAGCAAACTAATATCAAAATAATAATAAAATAGACAGTTAAACCTAGGATTCAGTTCCCTGGACAACCTAAACATTGACGACAGGGCTAATTTCTTTTTATAAACAAACTTTTAGGCTATAATGAATTAGTTCAGCCGTAAGTACATAACAAATAGGTTGTATATCGTAAATATTTTTTCATTTAGCCTAGAATTTTTAGCGCGATCTTAGCTCGCACTTGCCTATTACTTAGTATTTATATTTTGATGTTTTAATTAAGGTATATTACTCTCTAATCTGTATATATTATCGACTTTAAAACTTATTCATGCAGACTGTTTTTATAATATTAAGTAACTATAAAAATAAAAATAAAACTGATATTGGGCGATTTGGCATTTACGTGGGATCTTTTTTAACCTACTACATTTATTAAAATTTACTAATAAATCCACTGAGATATCATACATTCAGCGAAATTTTAGGTGCCTATATTTATACCACATTTAAATGTATTAAGCTACTTTAAATAAAGAAAGATACTGGAGGCTTAGTAATAAACTCCAATTAACTCCTTTTGGCGCATTATTATACGATAAAATAGATAAAATCTCATTGTATTGGCTATAAGGAGTCCCGAAAGTTAACTACGAATTGTAAAAGAAAAAATTGCAAAATTACAAATTGAGGCAATTAATTGTCCTGGGTGACTAATTAATTAACAGACAACTGTCTTACAGATAAACTACTCAGTTTTGAATTTTGAAATTGATATAATTTTGAAATGTTCAATGATTTATGTGCGTTACATACACAAACAATATTATTAAATCAACTTAAATGTACCTACTTACATTTTGAAATATAGGTAGGTATTCACTATAAAAAATATCGACCACGAGATTCGGAGTAGTTAAGTGTATAATTTATCGATAACACAAGAAGCTTAAGCATTTAATAATTGTTAAAATAAAAATCTCGGCCACAGGAGAGCCCTCAAGAAATAATAACAAACTCATAAACGTATACAAGGTTACGGACCCGAAGTTTAGGCGTAAAATTCACATTAACGTCTCAATAAAAACAAAACTTTTCCTCTTATTACGAACTCGTGTTTCTATAGAATCTTCTAAACTTGCTACTCGAGAAATCGCAATATTTTGTATCGAGTCACGGCGAAAGGAACAAGTCTCATCATCATCATCATCTCAGCCATAAGAAGTCCACTGCTGGACATAGGCCTCCCCATGGATTTCCAAAAAGACCGATTGGAAGCGGCTTGCATCCAGCGTCTTCCCGCCACTTGTATGAGGTCATCTGTCCATCTCGTGGCTGGTCTTCCTACGCTGCGCTTGCCGGTACGTGGTCTCCACTCGAGAACCTTTCGGCCCCATCGGCCATCAGTTCTACGTGCTATGTGCCCTGCCCACTGCCACTTCAACTTGCTAATCCGCTGTGTTATATCGGTGACTTTTGTCACAACAACAGAACAAGTCTACACGAGCGCAATTTTTGAATCACACGCCACAAGGTGGATAGAATACCTAATACAAGTGGCAGGAAGACGCTGAATGCAAACCGGCCTTTTTGGAAATCCAGACCTTTGTCCAGAATTGGACTTCTTGTGGCTGAGATGATTATGATCACTTTGATATATTAATATCATGATATTGAAGCTTGTTTTGCCAGAACTGATTCGAATTTGATATTTAAAACTTTATAATGTATATAGTTTGCACATTAGAATATAACTATTTATCTCAAAAATATGAGCACCTTATGGCGAGTGAAGTAATAGAGCACGGCTAATAATAAATACAAATAATTTATTGATAAATATATGTCATTTACAAGTCAGATGCTTATATTCATTGGTTAACTATAAAAAATAAAAATAAATTAGTTAAAATTGTGTACACAAGGTACTTCGAATTTGTCCATATAGAACTCTTCAGCGCTATAGTAAGCCTTGCTTTGGAGCAAAGATTTTAATTTCATTTTAAATATGTTAGTGGAAGATGCACTCCTGATACACTCCGGTAAGTGATTGTAAAAACGTGCGCCACACACGTAAACAGACTTGTCGGATTTGGTAAGTGTGTGCGCAGGTGTTTTTAATCTGTCCCTATGTCTCGTATTATAATATAATAAATTCTTCGAGTAGGTATGTATGTACCTACATATAATCAGAATTCCTGTGTGAAATAAAAAATGTACATTTGCTTAGTCTATTCTGACACATGTGTGATTTTGCATGAATACAATATAGTGCACAGTTTTTCAGTGACTGTGCATAATTTTTCGCGAAAACGTACATTCAACATCATGTCAAACGTAACATTAACACTAAAATAATAATTATAGCTCTTAAGCAGGTATTTCGTGTTTGTTTTAATATATTGAAATAATTTATTCACATGAGAACTTATTTACTAATATAAATAATTTATAATAGAAAAAAAAAACATTGTCAAATTACAATAATAGTAGTATTAGGTATCTGCTTCCATTTTGTATGAACTATAATGTTTTTTACATTAATATTTGTAGATATTATTTTTAGTGCGTTTGTAGGGCAAGAGCAAGTCAGACAAGTAGCCAAACTGTCTGGACATAGTCAGCCGGACTAACCCAGTGTTTGTTAAAATTATTAAGATAAATGCTTGCTCAGACTCACCCACTAAATAAGAGCAAAGTGTGAAATATTATTAAACTGGCAAATGGTTTGTCTTAAGCAGAAAAAGTTGAACAAAAGCAATGAGATGAAATAATATCAGCCGAGAGGCCATTCGAGTTCTCATTGTACCGAATAATCGCGGATTAAACGAGGAATGATTTCTCAAAGAGAATTTATGGTGGAAAGCTTTCGAGACCCTTCATTATTTTACATTCTTGAATAATTGTACACTAATATTTTATAACGTCTCTTTGTTCAGAATTAGAGCGGGCTTTTTTGAATTGGTCCTTAACAAACTCGGTTTAAATTGTGTTAGGGGATTTTTTAACGCTTTAAACAACTAACTGATGGTAGGGGATTACGTAGCTCATTATTTCACTTGTTGATGTATTTTTCGGTAATTGGCAGTGTTTTGTTTTATTGCGCAAGTATTTAGTTGATTAAAGAGAAAGTACTAACACCGTGGCGCCTTTTGACCTAGCGAGCCAAGCGAGCTAAGGTCTTTGCATCAACTGGCAAATTTACTTTTACATATTCGGATGTCCGTTTTTCTCGTGTGTATAGGACGTATTTGACGAAACTTTGTACGCAAGCTTTTCTTCGTTTATCTTCATAGATTTGTTTGTCGTCGTCGAATTTGATTGGGGAGGGAAGTTTGCTGCGACGCCAGTTACAGACCTCATTAAATTTAGAAATATAGGTCATGCTATGTGAGTACTGAACACAATTGTTACAAAAAGTTAGTGCTCTACAAAAAGTTAGTTTTTGCTAAAAGTTTCTAGCAGAACTACTATTAGTATTATTTGAGTAAATGGGCAGATGTACTACGTACATATTATACTTTGTTTTATACGAAAATGTAGCTGGATCAATTGGTATTGCAAATTATAACTAGACATAGACATAGACATAGACATAGACAGAAATTTATTGTGACAAAAAACATACAACACAAAATAAATATTATTCCAAAAAATATAAATCATACACAAAATACTTGTATAACATGTTTTTGTCACAATCCGGTCCCAGCTCAGCATAATGCTAGTTGTAAACAACTAGCGCTGGTCTTCCGCTGAGACCGGTAGATGTTATGATTGTTTTCTTAGGTTTCCGCGATTGTTACTCATAGAATTACAAAAAAAAACGAAAAAGTGTGAGTCAGACTCGCCCACTGAGGGTTCCGTACAAACTAGTAGGTAAAAGGGGGAAATCATATATTTTTTTATATTTTCCTTTTTATGCCGAAAAACATACATCTTAAAAATATTTAAAATCTGTTTTAACTTGTGCTAATTAAGCTCTTTCATATGATACCCCACATGATACGGTTAATTCACTTTAAAATTTGGACCCTTATTCCTTGCATAAAGACACAATTTTATTGTGATTAAACTAAAAATGACTGATTTTCGGATGTTTCCCTATATGTGTACTATAACACAATGCTTCTAGCCAAATTTCACAGTTCTAGGTAAACGGCAAGTACCCCCTAGGTTTTGATTCCCTTGTGAGTGTCGAAATGTGCATTTTTTACGACATATTCAGCTGTAACTTTTTTTTACGAAAACTGAGAAGCTTGATTTTTCTTTGTGCAGCAAGAGAGTATGGATCTGCATACATGACTTTAATTTCAATACGATACCTTCACGCGTTCCCGAGATAAAGGTCTTGACACCCGGACGGACGGACAGACGGACAACAAAGTGATCCTATAAGGGTTCCGTTTTTTTCTTTTGTGGTACGGAAACCTTAAAAGGAGGAGAGAAAGAAGAAAAACAAAGAGAAAGAAAAAAGAAAAGAAGAAGAGAGAAAGGAGGAGGAGGAAGTCATACAATTATATCAAATATACGCAATAAATCCGTTAAAATTCATTTAATTTCAATGTTGCTGGTATGAAATAGTAATAATTATGTAGTGCACTGTATGTGCAAATACTCTACCGCTATGAAACAGAGAATAGTCTATTACGGTCACAAATATTTTTACCTCTGTTTCCTCATAACATTCATCGCTATTCTCGACTATACTCTATTTCAGGATCCTTCGCTACTGAAGTCAAACGACGCCCTCGTCATAAAAATACAATTTTTCTACTTTGTTAATGCTGTGTGCCATTTTGTCATGAGCATTTTTCTGCTTTGTAAGCTCGCGATTGTTAATAGGATCTTGTTCTGCTTTAAGATCCGAACGAAGCGTTTCGGTAAAATTTTTAGGAATTTTGAATTATGGAATACGCTACTTGAATGGGGTTTCCCCTATATATATAGGTATATTATATGGCCTAAGTGTCGTCAAATAACGAATGAATAGATTTCTTCTATGCTCTATTCTAAACCGCGTAACTCAATGTAAGGCAATTTGGCGGTCAAGTGCCTTGAATTTAATAAAAGCTTCTGTATGACAGGGAAACCCGTTTACCTCATTCTTCTTTATTCAAATATTTAGACAAGTATTTAATATTTCTCCAAAATAATATATTTAAAATTGGACGGTAAACAGCCCCTAATAAACCTACCCCTTATTCACCCTCATTATTTGTCCTCAGATATTATAATTTTAAATAGGGCAACAGAAAACTTCCTCTTTTGTGGGAGAATTGCCCAGTGAACGAAAAATCGCCTGTCGAAACAATACAAATACATCAAATGATCTGAACACCAAATTGCAACAATATAGATTGAAAAACACTACGAGTGGAAGAGAACAAACCAACACACAAATGGAAACAAAATTAACCAGTTCTAAAATTAATCAGATTGGTCAGTAACATTCCAAAATTGTAATATTTAAAAAAACGGTCAAGTGCGAGTCAGACTCGCCCACCGAGGGTTCCGTACAAACTAGTAAATAAAAGGGGGAAATCATTTTTTTTATTTTCCTTCTTATACCGAAAAATATTTAAAAACCTGTTTTAACTAATGCTAATTAAGCTCTTTCATATGATACCCCACATGATACGGTTAAATCACTTTAAAATTTCGAACCTCATTCCTTGCATAACGACACTATTTATTTAGTGATTAAATTAAAAATGTCCGGTTTTCGGATTTTTTCCTATATCTGTACTCTAACACAATGCTTCTTGCTAAATTTCAGAGTTCTAGGTCTACGGGAAGTACCCCATAGGTTTTGATTCCTCTGTGAGTGTCGAAATGTGCGTTTTTTACGACATATTCGGCTGTAACTTTTTTTTTTTACGAAAACTGAGAAATCTTATTTTTCTTTCTGCAGCAACATACTATGGATCTGCGTATATGGTTTTAATTTCAACTCGATACCTTCACGCGTTCCCGAGATAAAGGTCTTGACACCCGGACGGACGGACAGATGGACAGACGGACAACAAAGTGATCATAAAAGGGTTCCGATTTTTTCCTATTGAGGTACGGAACCCTAAAAATGCTTAATCTTCAAAAAAAACAATCAAAAACTACGTTACTTTAAATAAAAATTCATAATTAATAACGAATTTACTATTTACAAGGATTTGCTTATGAAAATAAGTATAGTTATAAAAACTGAATAAACCGACTTAAAAATACGCAATTCGTTTACTTGGATGACATTATTTTCAGTTATTTTATTATAAAAACGAAAGTATTAGACCGATTTTAATTATAAAAAAAGGCACTACTTCTGAGATTATTACCTACCAAATGAAAATAGAATCATTAAAAACAATTCATATTTTGAGGAGTAATCGCTCAACAAACATACAAATAAAAAACATACAGTCGAACTCTTAGAACTCGGTTAAAAATAAAAACTGCCTCGCACATTTCCAATGAAACATTATTATGTAGCTTTTTCTCAACAATCCCTCGTCTAAACAAAGAATATCTTTTGTTATCTGAAATATTTTTCAAAACAGCGATCACTTTGACTTTATTCATTACCTTTAGAAAACCGTTTTTAATCTGCCGCCCTGTTTGTTTGCATTTTTCGATTACATCTTTGTCAGGAAAATAAAGCATTCTGTTTGAGTTTCATTCTTGTCACGGTCACTTCTCATTACAGGGCCTGTGAGGTGAATCTGGAGTAATCGACATTGTTTCAAGCTCATTGACAAAAAGATTTCAATGAAAGTATCAGTATATTAGTCAAAAATAAATAAGTTATGGTCAAATTGGTCGTTATGCGAACTTGAATACGCCAGTTTGGGTCTTTTGCCACCGTGGTTGTTACTCTTGTGATCGAACCGAGCGGTTTTGCGCTTGAGTAAGGCAAAAGACTTGACGGAATCATGCTTCGAAAACTGCATATTTTTTAGGCTCAATAGTCTTACTTTTGTTATTTGTACTTGTGTTCTCTCTTTTTGTTGTAGTGTATGGTGTATAAAAATTAAATATTTTCTTTCTTTTTCTTTCTTTCTTCGGATAGCCTCTTGTGAGAGACGCTACATGTTTTGATACTTTGGCACCATCTCTTCTTCCTGAAACACGGGGTAGGGCTGGCTCTGTGGCTAATTTGGCAAAGCAGCACAAGCGGCTTAAATGTTTTAACCCCGTTAAATATCGGAGCCTTTTGGTATCTAAGCTTTGGGTCTGTGAGGGCCGGGCCTAATCGACGTGACGGGTTACCAAAATGCTGTTGCGTATCTGGCCCAATGCATAAGCATTGCAACGTGACAATACTGCAGCATGCTGGATATGCTGCCAATGAGTTGAAGGTTTGGGGGATGAAGGTTAGCGTCGTTAAACTGGAACTAGTTTTTAAGACTCGTATCTAACGAGTCTTAAAAACAAGTTCCAGTTTGACTGAACAACGGTCGAACAAATCGTTCATCTGAACTTAGTCATCATCCTACTCCATAACTAGTACTCCATAACTAAAAGGTTATATACGTATGAAAGTCGTGCAACTACTGAAAATGTATACTGTCATATGAGATATTAATTTAGATCAAAAGTCTATACCTAATAGTACGTATTTACTATAGCACTGTAATTCAATTCAAATTCAAATTCGTTTATTAAAAGACAACAAAGTCCACTTTTCCTAAAATAAAATAAAATAAAATTAAAAACTACATTAATGATTTGAATTAAGTTAAAATGTATTTCCGACACTTCGTGCACACGATTTCAAACATTTTTACACTTTCTTTTTTGGTCATCGTCTGCACAAGATGTCTGACTGATGGCGAGAACGGGTCCTCAGCCATAGTTCTTAGGTAATGTACTATTGTTGTGAAGTATCTTTTTCCATTACGTTTTTTGTCCAGTCTTGTTTGTACCGCCCTAAAAGGCAGCAGCTGTTGTAATTAACTTTGCTAAGCGTAACAAAACCACATAATTAACTTCTAAAATAGAGTTCAGTCTTTAAACGAAACACAATAAAGCATAGTTAATTGAAACGGAAAACTCCCGGCTCTATTTCTGTAGTAAATGCTCGCTAGAACAAAACAAATTGCTCGAAAACTTCCTCTGTTTTTGTTGATATGTACGAAATTTGAGAAATATGGTACCGTAAACCTATACATATAACCTAAAGGTTTACGGTAGGTACCATATTTGACGATTTAACGAATTTTTTAATATTATTTAATTATTTACAGACAATATTAAGTATTTTAACCGATTTCAAAAATATTCTCTATTCTGTTGTATTTTTTTGATATTTGTTATTGCATAAATACATGACTCCGTGATTTATAAACCGATATGGAAAATAATTATACCTCTACTATCTACACTTTAAGACTACATAAAAAACAATTTTAATATAAATATACAGAAAACAAATAAAAAAAAAATATATGGAAAAAATTTTTTTTGGTTGAAAGTAAAAATTTCATAAAAAATAATTCAGTAGTTTGGTTTTTAAAACAAAATTGTGCAATTTAAAGTGTTATTGCAGTATTTTAAAACTGTAACTTTATTATTATATATTCTGTCTATCTTAAAAAAAGCGTAACTTTGTATATATGTATTTAATAGTTTATACCATTTACAATTGTATATTATATGCTATGGTAGTTCTTCCGAGCAAATGTTGGAACCAAAGTAACATAAACATTATTTAAACAAGCTGTCCGTTGAAATAATGTTCAATCGACTGGTTCGTGATTGAATTTCACAGTTCAGTTTGCTGAAGAGTTTGAGGTTTGAACAAAATTTAAATGACAGTGACTGTCAGTTTCATGTAGTTTAGCCAAAATTGAATAATTCTATTTTCAATTCGTAAAGATTAATTTTGAAACTGGGCATAAATAAGGTATGTTTTATGAGTATCTCATATCGGTAGTATAGGTTTCATTCTTACTTACATAAAGGTGCCCCTATTCTTAATAATACAGGTAAGTACGAAAAACTCACTTCGCAAACATATTAAATTAAATACCAACTCTTGCTACGAAGCAATAAAGTACCATTCAGCTTGCACAGACGCTAAGTATATACTATTATATTAGCCAAGACACAGACAGCGTCTGATCCCATAGTTTAACACCAGACATGCGGTAGCAAATTCTAATTTCGAATACATTTTTGTCCTTCTGATATCTAGAAGGTGCTTCAATTAGTAAAAATGGATTTCTAGGTTAATAAGCAACACGATGTAATAGTAAACACAATACCATGATAATTTAAAAAAAAACATCTTATGTAGTTGCAAGCATTAATTTATGATCAGTTAAAATACATACATGATTTGGTTACAAGAACAAAAAACTGTTTGTGTTTGAATTTCCCGCCGCATGCGTAGTGTCCGGTCGAGCCGGCAGGTTGTATCGGTCGGTCGTACTTATAGCATTATATTTAAACTGTAGAATGCGTCTAGTCTGCTTATAATCCAAACAAATTACCTTTCTTTCAAGTAGTCGGATAAAACGTTCCTCTTTGAATAAGAAACATTCGTTCAGAATTCATGCATCTCGAGTTTGTTTTTGATAAATCTACTTGAAACGTGGGCTTTGACTTCAGTTCATGTTTTTAACGTTTCTGTGATTTATCCAACGGCACGTCGTTTGTTTGTTTGCGTAAATCAAACGGAATGGAGTTTCTTGTGGTTTATTTTGTGAAATGTGCAACTGTATTGAATTCCAGAATTTAGAACCAAAAATTCAGTTTACCTTCAATTAATTTGAGGAGTATAATTTAGTAGTTTTATGGTTTAAAGGATAGGGTGTGTGCTTACGTGATGATATGCAAAATAATGAACAAAAAGGATTTTCAAATGATAATTTATTTATTTTTATTTAGTTTATTGGTACACGAACAGAATACAGTCTTTAAAATTTTCACAATTTACAATTTATAATTTGGACCTAAACTATATTCCTTAAATGTATACACAACATGTTATAATTACAATTACAATAATAATATTTTCAGTTTCAAAAGTAAAAGAAATAAAAAGAAAATTGGTAACATCACTTGATTAAATTAAATTAATTAAACTTCATCATCATAATCATCATATGCAGCAAACACAATATTTTTAACGTCTTGCTTAAATTTGTAAATTTTTTGATTGAAGACATCAACTGAATCATAGTGTTTTTTAGATATTTCATTGTATTGGCGACACATTCTTACTATAGCGTTATAGAAAGAAGTATTATTATTGTACACCCCTAATACGAAAGTATTTGCAAATCCATCGCGCTTTCTGGGCTGATATTTGCAAGAAGAGATAGGCATATTATAATTCATACGATATCCGTATATAAATGTAATGTTTACCATCAGGCAGGCTGTCTTCATGCTTAACATACCACCACTGTCCTATGTCATAAAAATATTATTCTGAAAGACCAACCAGACTAAAGAAGTAAATATATGTATACGGATTTCCAGACACATCATTACCGAAAATTCCGGTCCTTTTTCGGAATTAGGCAACGTGTTTATTTAAAATTTTGTTCCGGCAGGAAATAATTAGGAAGACATTAGGATTCTTTAGAAGATAATAGATATTCAATTTGTTAGGGGTTTATTGAGGCACTAAAAAGTACTTTTAACGTCATAAGCACCGTCATCTTGGACATACCAAGTCCAATGATGGATATAGACGTCCCCTATAAACGGCTCTCGAAACGAAATAAACGTTGAACCTGCCAATAGACGTGCAGCGTGACGGCAGCGTGACGCGTATCTATGAACGAGTCTGTAGGAGGCCCGTATTGACTGCCCAAAATCGGTGCCATATTTCTTGATTAAAAACGTTTAGTGGTCATATAATTTCGACTTCAGGCATGTGGATATAGGAAGACTTTTTAAAGTTTCCTGTATTCTATTGGGCCGAATTGTATTCGACGATACTGTACGATAAAATAAATATAGCCAAGTGCGTGTCCTGCCACGCGCAATAAAGTTTTCCGTAGTTACATATCATAATTTATGTGACCTTAAAACAAGGTCTCTTGTTTGATACTACGAACATACGATTAATTTATGTTAACTTGAATGAAATATTCATTTTTGAATTGTCTAAGTAATTAGGTATTTTAAGTTGATCGACTATAACTCGAAACTTTGTAAAGCCTAATTAGCCGTGATAGTTTTCCTTTTAATTTCATCTTATAGTCTACTAGGATGTTTTTTTCATATATCCAAAGTTAACCGTTTAGCCGGTAGAGGGCGGGACACGTGACTCTAACAAAAATTATCACTTCAAAGCTTAATATTTCGCAAACGGATCCCTAAATTAATAAATGTTATCACACTCTCCCAATGTTTTTTGATTACCTACCTATCCAACGATACCCCACACAATGGGGTAAATGAGACAAAATAATTCATCACTTTACGTGTAAAAGTACCCTAAAAATAAAATAAAATATTCTACCACTTTCTCGCTATTATTAAAATGCATATTAAATAATAGCTTTCTAGTTTAAAAAAAATAAAAAAACTTTGATAAGTAAAGTATCAACACAAAAAGTGTCAAGAAAATACCGGATCACTTAATATTAATTGAAAATTACCTAGTATTATGTCTACACTGCTCTACAGTATCGATTTTAATAATAGAAAAAATAATAAAAAAGGCCTTGATATCGTTTCCGAGGGGAAATACAAAACCAATCAATATGTTCAAAGTCGACACACAAACAGAACGGAAAAATATTGCCTCGGTATTTGTGTTCCTCTCGAAGAAAACGTTAAACAAAATCGAGTGACAGACACGATCACAAACTGAGACACTGTTCATTGGAAACGAAACTTGAGAAATGCATTCGTCATTTTAGAAAATCGGAATTTCTCCATTTGAACGCTGAAATCGCTGAAATGTTCTCTGAATTTTCAATTACGCTGCCACAAGCTCCCTACATGCTTGTTGAAACAAGGAGCTGTAGGAGAATTTAGTTACTTATGTTCGTAAAAATGTAAATCTGAAACGATGCATAAGATTTATATCGGTTTTGTGGTTTCTTCTTTTTTATTATGTCGAGTTACAGTATTATTGAAATGACTATTGTAACGACTTATTTGTTCTATTTTTAAGCCCCGAGGCAAAAACGACGGCGTGCAATAAGTTTGACGTGTCTGTGTGTGTGCCTGTCTGTGGCGTCGTAGCTCCCGAACGGATGAACCGTTGAAAGGTGAATTAGTCAGGTGTGTTCTTATGTTTCATCAAAATCGGTTTATCCGTATTTTTTCTCGGGGTTTTTGAGTTTTCTAAACTTATACTTGTAGCTTTAGTGTAGTAAAGTGGTGTAGGGATGGATTCTAGGCATGTCAATAAAATGGTTTTTTCCTTACGCCTAAGTGGAATGGAGTTGAATAAGGCCGTCGAGTTCTTATGATGTTCCAGGCCAAATAGCATTTCTATTAAATTTATAACCACTGATTAGCCTCATAGCACGTCGAATGACATTAAACCTTCGGTTTGGAATTTTAGTGGTATCTAAAGAGATTATATTTATTGTAACTTTTTTTCTGCAAAAATTTCCGTTTATTCCATAGGAGGGGGCAACGGATGATAACTTATCATTTCCTTCTCACAATGACCCCTATTTCATAAAACGAAAAGTTCATTTTCCGATACAAAGTCTAACTTTATTAGAAAACTGAAAGGTCGTAAGTTAAAATTTTAATCTGCGTCCTATTGTTTAAATTTTAAAGTTAATTTCCGTTTTTATTTGTTTTCCTTAGCATATTACAATTAAAGTGAGCACATTTCATACATGATCATATTATTTCTTATATGATCATTTATGAAATGTGATATTCTTAGTAAATATTTGTTACGTCTGTAGATATTCAATATGTAATGAACATTATATACATAAATTAAATACGTTTTGTTACAAAATTTAAAATACAAGAGATTCAAATACTATCCAAATAAAATTCAGTTAGGTAGTACCAACAATAGTTATCATGTAAAACAACTAAAAACGATTTAATGACTTCGTGGACATAGAAAATTTTATTTAAACTCCAATGATGTTTGTTGTTTGACGTTTGTTGTTTTTTTAACACAGTACAAAAATCGATTGCAATGGTCCCAAACTAGATTTGAACCTAACTAAAATAAATTGTGTAAAATTAAATGTAACAATACAAATTCTTACAATTTTATTTAATAAAAAAAAACAATTAATAAAGAGTAATACTACTTGGTTTGTATCTTCTAAACTAACATCTCTACATGCATTGTGATTTCAAGATTAGGTCAAGTTGTTGTTCATTTATCAATGTTGTAGTGTCGAGCAGCCGCTAGAACTGCCTCTGATGGATGATCCACAATCATGATGTGCCTCGACACTTTGCTTTATAATGGATAGGTATAGCTCTAGATTTCAGGCTTCAAAAAATAAAAAGGCTACTATTTATTTCATATTATCGGAATAAGCTAACTCTAACAGATAACTCTATTAAAACACAATTCAGAAAAATAAATACAGAAAAAAATACAATTATGGCTAGGCCTGTCGGCCTTATCGCTTACAGTGATCTTTTCCAGGCAATCATGCACGGATAGGAAAGATGCTAGAGTAGCCTTTAAGGTAACTAAAAAACTGTTAGGTAAGGATTCACCTTTTCAATAAAATAAATACCATCACAAGCTATTTATCCGAGTTTTATTCATATAATAATTTTTATTATATTTTTATACACTTGACTGAATCATTGCGAGTGACAGGAGGTATTATATTTTTATAAAGAGTAGAAGCAGGTTGCATTCTCACACTCCTCCTCGATTTTTATGTGAAAAGAATTATAACATATAAATTGGTAAATAAAAATTAAATATAGAACTTCTCAAACTTCTCACTCCTCCTGTTCCTGTATAGACACTTGAACGTATTATATTTTTTAATAACTAAATTAATATCTTACATTGCTGTCTTAGCTTCTGATGTCTTTGTATGGACAATGATTTTGTTAACATATCTGCTATGTTTTCTTCAGTTTGTATATATGAAATAGTTATTTTTTTTGTGCTTATTGAATCTTTTATATGATGGTATCTAATGTCTATATGTTTTGACCGTTTGCTATTTTCATAATCTTTGGATATAAATATAGCTCCTTTATTATCTACAAATAGTTTTGGTGTTATTATAATTCCGTAATCTTGAATGATACCTTTAATATTTAAAATTTCACAAGCCGCCAGCGATGCCGCTATGTATTCAGCTTCGGCTGTCGATAGCGCAACACAATTTTGTTTCCTTGAAAACCATGCAACAACGTTATCATTGTATTTCACAATGCATCCGCTTATGCTTTTACGATCTCTTTTGTTATTCGCCCAGTCTGCATCTGCATATACTTTTAAACTTGTTTCGTGACTCTTCGTATACTGTAATGCATAATCTTTAGTTGCACTTAGGTAGCGCAAGATTCGCTTCCCATGTTTCCAACAATATTCATTTGGTTTATCTAAGAACTGACTTAAGTATGATACAGCGTAACATATATCTGGTCTCGATACTGTGCTTACAAACATTAAACTTCCAATTAACTCTCTATAAGGCGCTTCGATTGTCTTTTCTGTAACTTCTATGTTTAAACCTTTTTCCATTGGTGTGCTTTTCTCTTTACATTCAGTCATATTAAATTTTTCAAGCATTTTTTCTATTTGTTTCGTTTGTTTGATACTTAATACTCCGTCTTTCCTTTCTATTTCCATTCCTAGAAATTTCTTAACTTCTCCTAAATCTTTTGTATCAAATTCTTGTTGAAGTAACTTCTTTATTCTTTCAGTTTCTTCTTGCTTTCCCATTATTAAAATATCATCGACGAATAATAATAACCATATGTTTTTGTTGAAATATAAACAAAAATCGTTTTTTGATCTTTGTAATCCACATTTCATTAGAAAAATGTTTATTCGTTCATTCCAACATCTTGGACTTTGTTTTAAGCCATAAAGACTTCTGTTTAGTTTTAGTACTTTCTTTTTGTTTACATTTACCCCATTCGGTACTTTTATGTAAATATCTTCTTCTAAATACCCATTTAAGAATGCGGTCGGTACGTCCATTTGATGAATTTTGTAATTTTGTTGTACCGCTTGTGCTAAGAATGTTCTCACTGTGCTCATTCTAGCAACAGGAGAATAGTTTGTGCTAAAATAATCTTCTTCTTTAACTTGAAAACCTCTAGCAACTAATCGTGCTTTCTTTAATCCTTTCTCTTTAGTTTTGAAAATCCACTTTGTATCAATAGCTTTTTTTCCTTTTGGTAAATCTGTAGGTGTCCATGTTTTCAATTTTTCAAGTGAGTTAACTTCTTTTTCTATGGCTTCTACCCATTCTTTATCATAGGTAGCTTCTTTATATGAGCTTGGTATTTTTTCTTGATTAGTCATTAAACAATATGCTGAGTATAATTGATAATCGCTCAAATGTTTCGGTTGATTGACATTTCGACCTGATCTTGTAGTGATTTGATTGAGTCACTCACTGATACTATCGCGTTTTACTTCAAACTTTAAAAATTTCGTGGCTCCAACTTTTATTTAAAAGCTCTGATGTGACCTTTCTTTTATTCTATCATTATTCAAAACCCTTTCTGACTAACCTTCACCCATACAAGGTACAAACAATTACAAACCCAACATTTACATTTCTTAACTTAACAAACCACTTCCTGACTCATCAAATTCACAAAGAAACATCATGTCCGCGGCAAATGTCACCCGCTCCCAAATATTTGTCTAATGTGGAAGGCGGGTCGGCTTATCGCCCCACATCAGTCCCAACATGATAATAAAGGGTTCTGACCCTTCCCCGGCGATGCAACATTTTATTCAATGAGCATCCAATATATCTCCGTGTAAAAGTAACTTTGCAGACCCTTTGCTTTTTCTTGCCGTGAAATATGGTTGGACTTCGAGCTGAAATAACGTCCTCAAGGTCAAGTTTATTAATTAACGGGGGTTGTCTTTCGAATTGCCTATTTTTCAATCATCTATGCAATAAAATATAAAATGAATGGGCCGGGCGTGTTTGCATATGTCGGACTTCTAATGTGATGAGCTCACTACATAGTGGGTTCCTCAAGTCGTCAGATTACCCGATATGCCCAGACGGAGTAGGCAGAATGAAAATGACTCCTTCTGTGAAGATTGGACACAAACTGGGCTAGATGGCGTTGTGTGAAATGTCCACAAATATTTATTTATTTATTATTATTATTTATTTACATCGTTAGACCGAGGTTGGGGAAGCCTATATATGTAAAAAAACAGGATAGAAAGGCCTTTACTCGGAAGTGAGACGGAACAGGCTCTAATCAATAATAATATGTTTTTGAATAAAGAGAATAATAATATGATTGAAATTGAAAATAATATGTAGGTATAAAAATAATGTGTAGCAGATACATCCTGGTTTTAATTATTTCCGTTTTTCAAAACACGATACATTGTACTTTGCTCGATCGTATAAAAATTAAAAAAAAACAATTTAACAGCTTTTTTCTATTTTACGTTCTAATTGAAGATCAAAATGATACAAAAATTATATATAACGAAGACAGACCTATTATGTAAATATTTTCGCGGATAATATCTTGATTTTTATATTTAGATGCTTAAATGGTACCTTTTTAACAAGCTTTTATTAGTTTCACTTCTATGCATGTTTGTTTGCTTGTTTGTAACCGACTCCTTTGGACTTGATTTTTACCCACTTCAAACGATCAGATTTCATTCGAACTTTGTAGAATTATCGAGGATCGATGACAATACAATTACTTGAAGCGTGTTTTTAATTTTTTTTCGACTATTATTTTATTGTACTTCTTACGTTTCATAAATTAAATAAATAACCATGTACTAGAGTATCTACCAAAGTTATACATTTGAATGGCAAAAAAAAGCATTTAATATTACAGGCCAAATTGTCTATCTCTTTAATGAAACTAAAGAGTAGTTTCATTAAAGAGATAGACAATACTCTCTCAATTATATACAGCAACAACGGCAAGCCCTACTCGTACTCGTACTCGTAAGATACCTATTATTTACAAACCTCTTTGTCGGGAGAGCCCAGTAATATTTTAGCAGGCTTTCAAATAATCCACAAAGGGGTCGTCTCTAGCAACAAGTTGAAGATAATTATTTCAAAACGTATTTCTTTGTTTTGCAACGTCTGTTGAGTTTATATTTATAAAAGTTGTTGATAACAACCCTATGTAGATAACATTATGCTTAGCGCAATTATCTGAGCCGAACGATTCACAACGTATCGCACTGACTCTACGAACAGTGGACCGTGCGAGCACAAACTTTTTGTAACAAGTATTGTTGTAAATAATGCTTCTTATATCTGGGAACATCTAAAAATTCATTTTAAGAGTCTGTAGTTACCATCGTCCGTTTCGCACATATAATTTTTTTTGAAGATTTAAATTACTGAATATACAAAAAAAAACGTCACACTAAAGTGACTAAACACTAGAAAGTAACATCACAAATTTTCACCAAAAAATTCTATTTGATCAAAGTTAATTTTCTTACATAAAAATATTTTTAAAAATGTTTGTCCAATTTTTTTTAATATTGATTTCTAGTGTACAGTGTGACGATTTTTGTTCTAAGTTACTTCAGTCATTTTATATCTTCATAAATGTTGGCATGCGTGAGCGAGACGGACGATGGTCGACCTACAGAATCATAACAATTGTTATTTTTCTTTTCAGATGCGGTTTCGCTGCTGTCGATGAAGTAAAAAATGATAATAACCCAGCTGAGAGCGTTTAGTGAAATATAATGTTTCAACTAACGAAGGAGAATTTGTGATAATATTAAACCGTAGTGTGTTGTCGAGTTATGGTGCATTAGTTATATTTAAAGTGGGCAATGGTGCAGTCCCAGCGGTGGTCATGGCGTTTCTGGATACCACTTCTATTCTACGTTATAAAACAAGGTTAGTATTTATTCATATAATCGTCGTTGGATATAACAGCCGTAGGACATCACTAGATTTATATTTATTTATATGATTCAGGACATTCTATATACATTCATAATCACGAAAAACTAGGGTCTTAAGCAAGGAAGGAGGGCCCAAATTTTAAAGTGCTTTAACCGTATCATGTGGGGTATCATGTGAAAGAGCTTCATAAGAATAAGATAAAACAGATTTTTAAATATTTTTACGATGTATATTTTTCGATATGAAGGAAAATATAAAAAAATATATAATTTTCCCCTTTTATCTACTAGTTTGTACGAAACCCTCGGTGGGCGAGTCTGACTCGCACATGTCCGTTTTTTTATTTATATTTAGAATTGCATTATTATTATTACAAAAAATATGGCTTATGACATTTAAGGAGTAAAAACGAAAACAATGACAGATAGACGGTCAACGAAGTGTTCCTTTTAGGGTTCTGTAGTAACTATGAAGAACACAAATAAATACGCTTTGTTTGGTCATATGTCTATCTGTCCGTACGTGTGCAGTTTACTCAGAGACTATTAGCATTTTATAAACAAAATTTGGCAGATTAATGATGATTGTTGAGTAAACCGCTTCATACAATATGATGTAAACATGTAAATAAATAAAAAATGGTTGTCTGTAAAGTCGGTTTACGGATGATAAATTTACGTAATAACGTCATGATAGATGCGTCACAATCCGAACGCTTAGGTCGATCGTGCCTCTCTATCGATTGTTCCGCGGTCTCGCTTCCACGGTCGGCTCAGGCGGAACGTGACGATGAGTCATGCTTTTTCGTGCGTGCAGCCGACGTTTATCGATTTATAAGACGTTATCACGTCAAAAATCAACTCGAGATGTTGTTGAATAAGTTTTTAAAAAATATTTTAAACTCTCTATGCTTACAACTTTCGAGGTATAACGATAAATATATAAAACACTTAAATCGTTATGGTATAGAGGTTATTGACCTTTTTGCAGTGATCTTAACAAACAAGACCACTTCTTGTCCACTAATTTCATTGTGAGGTAGGGATCCTTACAAATGTATGACGTGAGGAAACAGCTACGTACCCCGAGTCCTTATATATAATTTTATTATTTACATTCATCTCTTACAGAATCAGATTCCAAGAATACTTATATTGATCGAAACACTATGACGTCAGCAAAGTTTCTTGCTCCACTCTCGCATGATGGATGTGAAAGATTATACGGCGTAAATAGAATGTCTGACATCTACCTACGAAAATTGTTTGTTTATGATAAAGGGAGGGAGAAATGTCCTACGTATAGGATCAAAATGATTGAATCGGGTGTTTGTAGAAGCGCCATTTGCCTTTCTAAAACATGTATATTTTTTTAGTATACTTTCTTGCTATTGTTGAATACATTTAGCCCCGACTCAAAAAGAAGGGTGTTGTAAGTTTGACGTGTGTATCTGTATATCTGTGTCTCTCTGTGACAACGTAGCTTTCAAACAGATGGACAGATTTTAATCTAGTTTATTTATTTATTTGAATGACGATTTCATTGAAAAGTCCTAAGATATGTTTTGATTTTTAGGCTTCTGTACTCAGCTATTTCGTGTTTGATGTGTATGTGTCATTCCCTTCCCAAGGAATGGAATTCTTTGCCGCCATCTTGTATCCTGAGAGCTACAATCTTGGGATTTTCAAGGCTAGAGTGAATAGATATCTTCTAGATCGACGAACTACATCCTCGGCCACACCGTTGCTTAACATCAGGCGAGTTGGTTGTTAATCGTAGATCTATCTGAATTAAAAAATTGTGCGGGAGCCAATTATTAAGCTCACATTCTTGTCCGTCTGTCTATCCATACAGCTGTATTTTTTTTATTGTAATAGAAAGCAAGTTATTTTTTTTTTTTTACAAAATATGTCACATTTGTGACAATATAGTGTATTTATCAACAAATAACGAAAGGAGGGACTTCCTGATTTTTTTAACCCCTGACGCAAAAACGACGGGATGTTATAAATTTCACGTGTCCGTGTGTGTGTCTGTCTGTGGCATCGTAGCTCCCGAACGGATGAACCAATTTTGATATTTTTTTTCTTTGAAAGGTGAATTAGTCGGGAGCGTTCTTAGCTATGTTTCATCGAAATCGGTTCAGCCGTTTTTGTTTTGTCGGGAGTTTTTGAGTTTTCTAAACTTATACTTGCATGTAGGAATAGATATTGATACTCGAGCCTATTTTACCTCAGCTACAATAATTATTGCTGTTCCAACTGGAATTAAAATTTTTAGTTGATTATTTTATTTTAAAATAGTTTGTTACATGCAACAAACGTTATATTACCTTGATTCTGTGATAAAGACGACAACAGATACAGATATCAAAATTGGTAACTATTAATCAATTAATTTTGAAATATATAAAATTAAAACCTGGTCAAGTGCAATTCAAGCTCATGCAATTTTTTTCAATTTTCAGATTTATAAATTACAATATAAATTTTGTTAAACAGTTACATACTAATTTGAATGTGTTTCTTTACCAGAAAATCTTATTCACTGAAACTTCATGGAAGGTTAAATGCATTAAATTCATTTTCATAACCTAATTTTGATTTCAGCCGTCCACTTCATCACTCTCGCTAGTGACTAAATCTCGTGAAATTAGTACAAGACTAAATTAAGTTCAGCCCTTGAGATCCTAGCGTAGCGTAGGGTTATCAAAGTTAATAAAAAAAAAAAAGATTCAAACTCACACCTGAACTATTTTAACTGACACTCACATATCTTCCAGTCAATCGATTGGCTATTGGAAAGCGTCTCGTCTGTCATACAAAAGTCTTTAACCTTTTCGTTAAATGGAACTAATAGATGTCTTTCAGTGACAGTAAAGAAGCAGGATTAAATTATTTATTTATGACTATTTTTATATAATTTTAATTTTATTTCATTATTAAAATTCACAATTCACGCAACTATTTTCGTCTTGTCCATCTGTCTGTTGAATAGATATTTGATTATTGAATATTACTTATAAGATACTATCTAGTACGAGATGTTGTAATTTGGTATGGATACCTATACACATTAATCACACCGATAATTTGGTAATACAAAATTTTGATTTTTTTAGAGTATTTTGTTAGATTAAAAAAAAGTAATCGACATGTCAAGTGACTCTTTGACGACGTTTTTTTTTTCATAATCAAGGTGTCATTTCAAATCAGGTTCGGTAACAATGAGGAGATTAATCGCGTTTTCCCTAATTTAATACTAGTTCAATCATATTCAAATGCTTACAACATTGAAATGAACGCGTATTGTGTGGCGCTTACGAAGTACGTCATTATGCTTATTTAATTGGTTAATTACATTGTTGTATAATTGTTCGAAGTGTGGTAGCCCTGCGAGGGTGCCGATTTGCGCCAGTAGGTCAACTCCCGCCCGCCAGCTCGCGGTAGGTACATAATTGACAACGTTGACACAAATTACTGTCGCTACTTTAAATTTAGGTGAAGTTGGACCGTAATATTCACTGGTTATTAGTTTTCTGCCGGAGAAGAATTTATTTTCAACCGACTTCAAAAAAGGAGGAGGTACTCAATTTGACTGTATATTTTTATGTTTGTTACCTCAGAACTTTCAGCTGGGTGAACCGATTTTGATGATTTTTAGGGTTCCGTACCTCAATAGGAAAAAACGGAACCCTTATAGGATCACTTTTTTGTCCGTCTGTCCGTCCGTCCGGTGTCAAGACCTTTATCTCGGGAACGCGTGAAGGTATCGAGTTGAAATTAAAACCATATCACGCAGATCTATAGTATCTTGCTGCAGAAAGAAAAATAAAGTTTCTAAGTTTTAGTAAAAAAAAGTTGCAGCCGAATATATCGTAAAAAACGCACATTTCGACACTCACAAGGGAATCAAAACCTATGGGGTACTTCCCATTGACCTAGAACAATGAAATTTGGCAAGAAACATTGTGTTAGAGTACACATATAGGAAAAAATCGGAAAATTGGACATTTTTAATTTAATCACAATAATAGTGTCTATATGCAAGGAATGAAGGTCCAAATTTTAAAGTGAATTAACCGTATTTTGTGGGGTATCATATGAAAGAGCTTCAGTAGCATAAGGTAAAACAGGTTTTTAAATATTTTTCGGTTTACGAAGGAAAATATAAAAAAAGATATGATTTCCCTACTAGTTTGTAAATCTAGTTTATACGGAACCCTTGGTGGGCGAGTCTTACTCGCACTTGTCCGGTTTTTTATTTATTTGAAAGCTGGTGCTTCCCGCGTGGTCCCATTTCAATTTAGCCCAGTTCCGACATTGGCATCCATGAGAAGTCCTTTGCTTCAGTTTTTAAACTATAATTATCTCTAGAAGAAACAATATTAAAAAAAATATGTTCGGTAGTTGTTCGAGCTTCAAACAACATCTAGCAAACTGTTTACTTGAACTAAAGTTGTACTGGCAAGGTCTTTCGCAGAACAGCTAATATTTTTAACTTAACAAATTAAACACCTCAGATAATTAGCTTTATTTTGTACATATTATCTACATTTTTATTTATTATTATTTATTATTAAATATATTAAAATCTTACCTTTTGTGATGAATGCGAAATAAAAGTGATATTGTTGCTTCGCTACTAGAAAGCAGCCCCGGATCTACGATTTTTTCGAACCGGGGCAGAAACTTGACGGTGGCGCCCCTCTCCAGCGCTTAAAACAACTTACTTAAAAAACTTAATATAATTATCTATATGGCGCCTTTTTCTTAAAAGTTAACGGTGAGTCAACCAAGCTTTCGTATTCTAGGCGCTTTGTGGAGCAAGTTATTTAATTTTTTTATCATATTAATTATGATTTTTGCGCCCCCTCAAAATGCCGCCCGGGGCGGGCGCCCCGGTTCGCCCCCCTAGATCTGGAGCTGCTAGAAAGAAACAAATCAGTCCCGAAATAGATAGAAACTTTCAAGAAAAGCGGCAAGTTCAATTCAACCTATCAGCACAAATAATGAAAATAGAATCGTGTGTTTTGTTCGGATTTTGGAATATAAATCACGCCACAATGTCACCTTTCCGTGTACCTCGCCGTCCAATCAACATATTTCTAACCCAATTCGAAAATAGAATAACGCCTACGAAGCATAGTCAGATACCAGATAGATAAATCATCAGAACGACAGAATGTAACAGTTAGTATCGCCGTGTGCGGCTACCCGTACATAGTGGCGTGTCAGATGCAGTACTCATCGTAGCGCGAATATCGGGGCTTCGATCGCAGACCGACGGAAAAATACGAGCTCCTGAGTGGGTTGCTTTGTACGTAACTTATGTTGAATGTTTGACTGGCCTTGTGGCTCAGTTGGTAGTGTGTTTACGTCTACCTGCTGAACTGAAAGGTCGTGGGTTCAATCCCCACCCAGGGCAAACATTTGTGTGATGAGCATGGATGTTTGTTCTGTGTCTGGGTGTTTCTATGTATCATATGTATATATTTACAACAACAAAAAAGTATATATGTATTCTATCAGCCATCTAGTTCCATAGTACAAGCTTTGCTTAGTTTGGGCTAGATGGTGTTGTCTGAAATGTCCACAATTATTTATTTATTTTATTTTATTTTTAATGTGTAGGAGTGATCGTTATGTACAGAATCAGAATGTTTGTTTGTCTAAAATGTCACTATCAGAATATTTATTTGTTTAAAATGACATTGTAGACGGGCAAGTGCCTTTATTAACTACAACAAAACAATATACAAACTCAACTAAACTAAACTACTACTACACAAAAAGCATATCGATTACCCCAGACCGATAAAGGTCTAAAGACAATCCAAATGCTCAAACCCACTAGCAGTTGGCAGCGTAGCCAGCATGCTGCCCACATTGTAGATGATAGGATACAATAGTGATATGATAGGATGTTCTTAGTAAATGATGTGAAATGGTTATAACATTACACAGGTAATTCTTATAATTACGAATAAATTTGAGTAAATTATCAATTGATTTAGAATTTAGAACTTTTTTTGGTAGACCATGTACCAAACAAAAAGTGAATAATCAAAATCAATTCATTATTCAGAACCTCCGTCTTTTTGAAGTCGGTTAAAAATATGTAAGGAAAAAAAGTCTACTTCTAGAAATATTATCTTGTTATAATCTGGCTGCCAACAAATTTCTATGTCATGAAATTGTTGAACTTTGCTCATATACTGTAGTAATTTCAGTTCAAGTCCGTTCTAAGTATAACTTTTTACTAACGTAATTACAGACTGAGTTTGCGTGTTTATTAGTTGAATAAAATCTTTTTGGACTGCTGTAATTATTAGGTAAGTAAGAGCTATGGAATTAGCGTTTTGAACCCTACAGTCTGATTAAGCTGAAGTTGTTTACAACATAATATATAATATAATTTGACATAAATATCGCTTAAAAAACCGGAAAAAGCTGACTTCAAAATACACAATACAATACATACGTGACTTGCTACATACAGTTCACTTTTCTACAGGCACTTGGATGATATTTAGCTAGTTTTTTTTTTTTTAAACCAAAGTACTTAATCGATTTTGATAAAAAATATATAAGACCACCTCCAAAGTATAATTTACCAAATACAAAAAGAATCATCAAAATCAATGCACAATTGGCTGAGTGATCGGTGAACAAACATACAAAAAAAAAAACATACAGACCGAATTGATATATTATCACCTCCTTCTTTTTGGAAGTCGGTTAAAAATGAGAATGAGAACAAAGTGGACTTAAATGATTATAACAAATAAAACGCAACTTTTCAGATTGTATGTGGAGTTTGAGAGTCCACCATTTTTTTGAGTAATTGATTTTAGTTTCTAGTTTCATTTTATTTGTTTTTAGTTTCAGTAGCCAAAATATTATTTTTTTATCCTAATTTGTAAATCAGTAGACAAATTTGTAATTAATAGGCAAATAGCGAAATGTCAAATATCATACCAATAAAAGACAACTGTCATCTAGTTTTACTTGTAACCACAGGAGAAATCATAAATCTGTCTTCTTGAGCAGGTCAGCTATGTAATAGCTTTCCATGTGGCAAACTTAACAGTTTAGGTACGTATTATATATGTAACTTCTACTACTAAAAGTATTCAGAATGATCAACCTGAATCTGCGTAAGTTTGGGTCTCGTTTCTGAGAAAACTCATTTCCACGAATGATTAGATACTGAGTGGTATAAAATAGGTTTTTTGAGTGTCTCTGAAGAAAAAATCTGTTATCCAATAAAATTATCAAAGATTATAATAATCCTGTGGCATAAAACGCTTCATTGATTTTGAAATAAAAATTGTTAGTTTTTTTTTTTGGTTTCCGTTTTCAGAGCTGTTTTGTTTTTGTATATTTTTTACACTTACTTTTTTTTTTATTTAGAGAAAATGTGATGCGGCAGACTCAAAATAAAACCGGCCAAGTGCGAGTTGGACTCGCGCACGAAGGGTATTATTATCTATAAAAAATCACGTTTTTTAAATGGGATTAATATAAATATAATATAATATTTATAATTAAAATAAAATTTATTTTTAATTTTTTATATTTAATTAATTTACTTACTTAAATATTAAATTTATTTTAATTTAATTATTTATTTGGAGCCCCCTTAAATATTGATTTTATTCTGTTTTTTAGTATTTGTTGTTATAGCGGCAACAGAAATACATCATCTGAGAAAATGTCAACTGTCTAACTATCACGGTTCATGAGATACAGCCTGGTGGCAGACGGACGGACGGACGGACGGACAGACAGCGAAGTCTTAGTAATAGGGTCCCGTTTTTACCCTTTGCGTACGGAACCCTAAAAACACCTTTAGAACGAATCAAATATCACGACATAAGTATGTAGCGATGAAAACGCTGACGGGAAATAATTGACATAATTACTCAACCTATTAGACATAAGCTATGAAACAACAAATTTGATTAGTTACTATAGCTTTTCTTTGCTTCGAAATTAAATTTAAATCATAAACAAATAATTCAAAAGCAATACAAACATTGATTACACGAATTAGCTTTCAAACAAATGAGTGCTATATTTGGGACTCAATTAGTGTATTGTTCGAATGAATATCATTAACGTGTCGGCTGAATGATCCTTCTGCCCAAAATGGGTCTGTAGTTAATTAGTAGTAATATTAATTCTTCTCACCAATTAGAACGATTGTATTCAATTCAATTTTCTATTAGTCAGTGCCCTACATACCTAAATAAACAAAATTATATATATGTATATACCTACATAATAATGTACGTAGGTACATACATAATTAAAGAAAGAAGGGTACCTAACTCACAATTTAATTGCGAACATAAACTTTCCATCCCTCGTTTATTTCATTAATTCAGAATAGCAAACAGTTTTGCAGAACAAAGTTGCTAATACGGTGCGTGTTTAACGGTCGATCAATTAAAACTTTGAAATTGTTCATCATAGGTGAGGCCTGAATCAACAATTTTATAACTATCATTTGTTTTCCCATATTCTATTACTTACGTCTACATTGTGTGGTACTGACGTAATATATCCATTTAATTCCTATTATATAATATACCTACCTAAATGAATTTAGTTCCCATCCTAGCATTGAAGTTCTCAAATCCTGAATTACCCTTTGTTTTAGTTAAGACCTATTCAGACCTGAGCGTTATTCGCTACCGGTGTGGGTAGAGGACTGGCATTGTGGCTCAGTTGGTAGTATGTCTACTTGCTAAGCTGTAGGTCGTGGGTTCGATCCCCACCCAGGGCAAACATTTGTGTGATGAGCATGGATGTTTGTTCTGTGTCTGGGTATTTCTATGTATCATATGAATTTATTTAGAAAAAAAAGTATATATGTATTCTATCAGCCGTCTAGTTTCCATAGTACAAGCTTTGCTTAGTTTGGGCTAGATGGAGTTGTGTGAAATATCCTCAAATATTTGTTTTTTTGTAATATTATTATTACGCGTTGCCTTCAAAAATAAATTGTTTCGTTTAAATTGGGTCACCTGAGATCGCGTTACACGTGCTTATTATTTCAGATTTTCCCCTTCACAAATATGTTATGTTCGTGTAAGGTAATCTGGAATCCTATAGGCGTGTGCAATTATCGTCGTCTCGGGGATTCCCACTTAATTGAATCGGCGAGTAGCATGTTCCGCCCGCGGTGCGCTCTACAGAGATGTTGAGATTTCGATGTAGGTCATGTTACCATGTTATTTCCTTTAAAAAATCTTACGGAGGCTTACGATTAAATAGGATTAATTTATATATAAATATACTTAATAGCAAGAAAGTTATGTTGAAAATTATTTTTTTATTTTACTGTTTTATCCTATTCAAATAAAGATATGCATGAAATGCAGTCATTCAACGGTCAAAGGTCGGTTCTAGGTCAACGGGAAGTACCCCATAGGTTTTGATTCCCTTGCGAGTGTCGAAATGTGCGTTTTTTATGACATACTTATTCGGCTGTAACTTTTTTTTACCAAAACTGAGAAATTTGATTTTTCATTTTGCAGCAAGAGACTAAGAATCTACGTATATGGTTTTAATGACAACACGATACCTTCACGCGTTCCCGAGATACAGGTCTTGACACCCGGACGGACGGACAGATAGACAGACGGACAGACGGACAACAAAGTGATCCTATAAGGGTTCCATTTTTCCTTTTGAGGCACGGAATTCTAAAACTATCAAAAGTGGTGGTAATCTATATCTAAATCCTCAAAAATATTAATTTTAGACGTATTCAGTCTTCTCAAAAAATGACGTGCACACCTCAGTTTGATCGTCACTTTCATTTAAAATTAAGTATTTCAATCGAAACGGCAACATAAGTAATCGTCGTAAGCAAATATCACGCACGTCCATGTCGCATTTCCCGTGGGAAGGATGTGCAAGGGACATCCGTGACACGACACATCCATTGTCCACCTGCGACATTAACCGGATAAGCGCCGGATGTCGACATTGTGCATTTAACTAGTATGCAGGGAGCTTTACCAGTGCAAAGTTTCAAATCTAGCTTCTGAAACTTCGTACTTATTTCAAACTTTGAACTATTTTAAGAAACTAACAAAACTTAAGTACTTAGCTTTGATTTAATTCTAAAGTTCCTACCCTAGGAAGCCATTAGCTTCCCTGTTCGTTAATATCCTATTGCTGTGAGTATATATACCTATACATATCTAAAAACAATCACATAAACAATGAACTATTCAGTATTTCACGAAAAATCAAAGAGAAAACACTTATGATACGAAGATTGTAGTGAGAACTTTATTGATTTTAGGGTTCCGTACCCAAAGGGTAAATTGGGACCCTATTACTAAGACTCCGCTGTCTGTCTGTCTGTCTGTCCGTCTGTCACCAGGCTGTACCTCATGAACCGTAATAGTTAGACAGTTTTCACAGATGATGTATTTCTGTTGCCGCTATAACAACAAACACTAAAAACAGAATAAAATAAATATTTAAGGGGCTCCCATACAACAAACGTGATTGTTTTGCTCGTTTTTGCTCGATATTGATTAATAGCAACCTTAGACCCTTATAGACCCTTGAAATATTGAAAGAATATTGAGTTATATTATTCACTTTAAAAATAATTAATTAAGTTAAAATAAAATTAATATTTAAGAGGAGCTTCCATACAAGAAACGTGATTTTTTTGCCGTTTTTTTATAGATAATGGAACGGACCCCTTCGTGCGCGAGTCCAACTCGCACTTGCTCGTTTTAAAAAAAATTTTGCATATTGACCAACTTTGTAAGTAACATCTAGGAGAAAATCTTAATTAAACGAATTATAATAGCTCATACATTACTTATATATTATTTTATTATTTAGAACTTGTTCCGTCCCACTACTGGGAAAAAGCCTCCCTGCTTATGTATATGTATATACTGGAAAAATGACAACATATCATTAAGTGCTTCAAACGATACATACAGGTGCTATGTTGTGGCTAAATATTTTTAAAATAAGTATGAGATCAGTTGAAGTACATAAAGATAGAAAAAGCAAAGTACTGGCCACAAAATTAACCATTCTTTCTACTATAACAGTTAATTATTCTTTAAAAAAAAACCTTCTAAAATAAACATCACTTTTCCAAAGCTGCTATTTTAACCTTTTGTAGGCGGCAGTTTGTTTGCACCTACACACGCATTCGTAAATGTGAGCGTACATTTACGTGTTCCCTACGCTCTGTAAACATAGATCATCCAGTCCCAAAATTAGCAGTCATTTCCATTTAACGTTCTATCACGTTTGCGAGCATTTGAAAACAATCCTACGCTCGATTTGATTATTTTCTACGCTTTTAGTTTGGTTTAGACACCGCCTACAAACAATAAAGCCATAAAGGTGTAAACAATAAAGAGTTTATCTATCTATCAAACACCAACCAGACCAGACACCAACGCAAAAGCGACCAGTTGCCACATACGTAGCATACTTACGCATGGAAAAAATGTAATCGCATCTGTCGCTCCCGTAACGGTCTCGTATTTAGCAAAGGGCGCAGAAGTCTGCAATTGTCTGCAATGTGCGTGTAGGTGTTTTTATGTATCATAAGTACATATGTATTTATTAAAAAAAATATATAAATGTTCTATTAATAATCACATTATTAAAGTGGTTTGTCGTGTGTACACAACAAATCATTATATTTGCGTGGGTTTACCATGGTTAAGCGTATAAGGAATAAAAAAATGTCAGTTTTAATTACTACGGTAATTTTTATCTATAGACTATTTACACTTTCCTTGATAATATGTTCTATCCTATATAATATAGATACAATGTAATTTGAGCAGCAAGTTATAGCAAGACCCCTTAGTGACCTAAAAGCATTATCCATAACTGTTTTTTTTAATGAATGAGGGTAGTTGTACAAGCATACCAACCTTCGCTCGGCTTACGAATCGTGGCGGCGTCAGTTCTGCGCTAGCACGCGCCCGGCTACTTATCTACGCATGTGATTTAAAACTGTTTGGACTTTCTTCAATATTCAAAGGACAGTGGTGTCGTAGTCGTTTTCACATTTATATTCCGAAGTGTTTTTTCGACGTATCAATTAGGGGTACATCGGCGTTTCGCACCGCAAGCGGTTCGTACCGCGGTCCGAATCACCCAAGAGCTCTTTTATATAGGTTCTTTCGCACCGCGGTGCGAATCGACCAATAGCATTTTGGAATAGCAGTGGAGCCGCCCTTCTAGTGCATTACGCCCCGAATTGATATGTATCTCAGCCCCATTTAAAAACTGTCCCTAAGCCTGACTTTTTAAAAGTACTCACTCACGTCGTCCCCGCCCCGGCGAAACTCACCGGGGGTCGAAAGGCGGCGGCGTGTTTCTGAAGTGAAAACTTCTTTAGCGGCGTTGTGCATTTTTTGGATGGGTAAAAAATGTTAAACTCGCGGCAGATTGAATTCGTGAGACGGATTATTTTAGTCAGAAACCTATTCTAACGTTCTGAATTTAAAGTTCATTATTGTATGTACATTTTAATCAGTCTTTTTGCTTTTTAATTTTTTAGTTTTCACTTCTACCGGCACTCCCGGAGTGCAACCCGTTGTTTTTTTTTATTGGTGACATATTCAATATTGTTCTAAAAAAATCGCGTATAGCTAACTTATTAACAACAATATTATTATTTTAAAAAGTTTTCACTTACCCAAAAAATAGTTTTTCATCTCAATTATTATTAGACACAATAAAAATCCATGAAACAATTTTAAGCTCTCAAAGTGAATTTCTTCAATAAAAATTTCACTAAATTTCAGCGTTTTAGCGAGGACAAAAGAAACAAATTTTAACGTGCACAAAGGACTGTCCCATTGTCGAAGGTAAAGAAAAGTAAACAAGCTGTAACATAGCGAGGAAAAGTAAAAGGAAGCGTAAACTGTGCTCATTAGGACTTGCTGGGTCTTATGAGGATAGCTGGCCTTATAAATACCCACTAAAAGCAAGATAATTATTGTTTAAATATTTTACATATGTATAGTTTTATAAGTTAAAGTATTGACATTCACAGCTCGTGTATTGAGAGTAATCTTTTTGAACCGACGAAAAAACGGAGGAGGTTCTCAAGTCAACGCGTATATATATATATATATATATATATATATATTATGTATGATCACGCATAACTTTTTACAGAGCAGTCCGATTTTTAATTGTTCCATTACTGTCACTCAAGAGCATTCCGCGCTTGCATAACCTTATGCCCTGGGACCCATGTCTGTGAGTGGGATATATTACAGTATTTTATATTATAGGTTAAGTTTGCGTAATTCAATATTAACTATAAAAAATATTATTTTACTACAAATACTTAAAAAATACCGTTGGTTTCTGAATAAGTAAAAAATATACATATAGATAATTTACACCATTCTTACGTGAGTATGTAAGCAAACTTATTGTTTACATATGGTGTAAGAGTGATTTTTTACTCATTCACACTAAAACGGTTGAACAAGATTTAAATAAATTTGGAATAGTTCTTAATCATATTGGGTACTGTTTGGTTTTTGTAAAAAATCATGTGCAATAGCGGATGAAACCATGGGGTGTGGATCTAAAATATTAATAAAATACTGTATAAATATCATTTCACGCCGCACCTAGTAAGTAATTAATATAAAGAAAAAAAATTACTAAGCCCAATTCTCATTAAAGCGCATTAATTCCATCTCCAAGCTTCAAATTACATCTTAACCAGTATAATAGAAAATGCAAATAGTGGTGCCACCATAGCATTTTGAAACTTAAAACTTTTTGTAGAAAGATTTAGTTCTTTAATCCGCCGCCTCTAAATAGACCTTGGTGAAATGTACTTTGAATTACTCCTCGCATTGTGGACCTGTGTCGCCTTAATTAAAATTAAACGAGAAGCCATCTTGATGTAATTATTCCGTGTTAAAAGATACTAAATATATTAACGCTGAGATAAAATAATTACGTTAGGGAAAGTGGAATACGGTAATTAACGGTTGGACTGTTTATTCGTGCAACCAAATAATTTTTTTCTTTTTCCTTTTAATTTTACTCCGGAATGAAGGAGTTTTGTTTTGATTTGTATTATTACATTTTTAACCCCCGACCCAAAAATAGAGATGCTATAAGTTTGACAGGTGTATATGTGTATCGGTATATCTCTATATTTATGTATCTGTGTATTTGTGTGTAACTCTTAAACTCTGTGGCATCGTAACACTCAAACGGATGGAGCGATTTTGAATTTTTTTTTTGTTTGAAAGAAAATTTTAATGAGCATGTTCTTAGCTACGTTTCATCAAAATCGGTTCAGCCGTTTTCTTGTTAAGGATGTTTGTGTTTTAAAAACTAATACTTGTTATATACATTTAGGTGACGTGGAAATTTATATTACTCGTAAGATGTTCATTTAAGTAAACGTGAATGCTTAAATTAACCCAGTAACTTTTTTTAAACATAAAAGTAATTTAAAAAAATAGATCGACTCCAAAACAATACATTTAACTTATAAGGGAGAAATAACTGTTACGTAATACCGACAAAATAAAATCAAAACTGGGCGTCTACCTAAGTATCTATTTCATAAATTTTTTTTTTTTTTTTTTTTTTAATTTTTTTTTTTTATTGCATCATGTATTATTTGGTCATGCTCATCATCTAAAATGTTTGTCTTGGGCGGGGATCGAACCCATGACCTCCGTTCTTCGGCTTTTGGCTTTTGGAATAGGTACATATTTAAAATTTAGATTTAGTTATATGATTAATTTGCCAAGTCTTTAAATTGATTTCCATCATTATTTTAATGCATAGACAAGTAAGTATTTAGTATCTCCAGCGCGTAAGAATTAGTCATTAGGTACTTCTGCCACAGGGTTCCAAGATACCGGCTTAGCCGAGTTTGGGACCCACTGCAAAAAGATTGTGTACCTAATATCATTGCGAGGAAATAAACTTTACTTTACATCTAATTTCATAATGAGTAAATAATTTTATCCTCATTTTTACAAAGTATGTAATAAACGGGTTACATAAAAATTAACAAAGCATGAAAAAATCTCTCCCCATCACCTGATGGGGAGAGATTTTTTCATGCTTTGTTAATTTTTATGTAATCCGTTTATTGAAATTGAATTGTCTTGAACCTTCAAGACACCTTCTTCACGTCTACCTTCTCGGTTACTTTCATTAAATATCAAAGTAAGAAGGTAACCCTTCCCACGTTCCCCTCTTTAATCCAACGCGGGAGCTCTCATTTCATTGTAGATTTAGGTTTTAATTCTATTCGCTAGAATGCAATGTTCGTATACTGCCATCACTGTAATAAATTGCAGTATTCTATGATAAAATGATACAATGATTGTATTTGTCTATGAAACTAGGTTAAATATATAGATGAACATATTTAAGAGAAAAGATCAGCTAGTTCCTACCTTAAAAGGTTTATAGACATTATCCTAGATAGTATCCTATCAAATCTTGCCGTATTAATAAAACCACTAGATGCAAGATTGACCGTGAAACGATAAGAATCATAGTAAATTGTTCTAAAATATTATATAATAACGATTAATATTTATTATATTTAATACTTTAGTATGTTCTTCTTTATTCTATAATTATTTTTTATTTATTATTATTATTTAGGTTGGCAGTATGTCTGCTTGCTGAGCTGTCATGGGTTCGATCCCCACCCAGGGCAAACATTTGTGTGATGAGCATGGATGTTTGTTCTGTATCTGGGTGTTTATATGTATCTTATGTATACATTTACCAAAAAAAGCATATATGTATTCTATCAGCCATCTAGTTCCATAGTACAAGCTTTGCTTAGTTTGGGTTAGATGGTGCTGTGTGAAAGTCCACAAATATTTATTTATCTTTCTGAAATAGTTATGTTATGTTATAGTTCCCGTCTCGTAAAAATTAAGCTGGTTTGTTCGTGTTTTTGAACAAATCAGTGTTCTTTTTACGTGACGGTAACTATAAATACATTTATATGTGTTACATATATTTTAACTGTATACCAATAAACAAAATAATTAGCACTAATTTTTAGTGCTAGCTTGTACTAGGCCTTTTAACTTACAGTCATGAGTTACAACGAGCAACCCATTCGTTTCTAATTTATCTAAGTTTTGAGACATCATGTACTGACGTCTCGTTCCATTATGCATCGTCAGCAGCACCTTACGTCTGTAACGTACGGCTCAGACGTGTCTGAGACTCGGGTGGAGATGTTTGCCCACTCGCTGCACCTTGCTCTACTGGGCTTATCTCTCTCATAAAATAATGATGGTTATTTCTACGTGTGTTGTTACTCGTCGTGATCGAATGAAACTGGTTTCGTAGAATGGTGGGTAGGCAAAGATGGAGAAATATCATAAAATAAGCGGAGCTTAGCTTAACTTATGATTGAATGTTTTGAAGGAAGGGAAATAGTAGATAAAGTCGGCGTTAACAGAAATTATCTGAATTTATTGAAAAAATAAATGCTTAAGCATAGCCAGTCTAAATAAATATTTTGTGAAAGCAATGTTGGGAAAATAGCGCAGCCGACGAAGCGTTCCATTGGTAAAGGTGGTATTTCGGCGTATTGATAGGAGGTCAAAAGTTACTCATGATTTAAAAAAAAATGTACATAATTAAAAGTGCTCTAAGTAATATTTTGAAAATATATATTTTTATGTAGACAGTAATTTAGTATCGGAATCGTCACATACGCATCGTCAGAAAAGTATTTTAGTTACATGCCTCGCTACTCCGAATGAATTAACTATTCCGGATAGCGCTACTATTGATTTTTAACCAAAAATAGATGATCCATAACCAACCAATTGTTTAATGGAAATCGAAATGTTGTGTAGTGGATGAGTTAAAAGACAGATAAATAAAAAAAAAACTTTAAAGTTTAAAAAATTTCAAATTGTGCGGAGTATGAACATTCCTGACACTAATCATCGTCTCAAACACAAGACATCCACTGCTGGGCATAGGCTTCCCCTATAGATTTCCAAAATGATCGGCATGCATCCAGCGTCTTTCTGCCTCTTTTATGTCATCTTCTGCCGACCTTGTGGCTGGTCTTCCTACGCTGCCCTTTCCGGTATATGCTCTTCACCTAATTTTTTGACTTCAACGTTGATATAATTACATTGTGACAATTTGTGTGTAGGAAGCGGTCAAGCCACCGACGTGGACGTGCGCATCTCTGCGCCGAGCTGGGTGTCGCGCGGCGGGTCAGCCACGCTGCGCTGTCTCCACCAGGTGCCGCCCCAGCTCCTCTACAAAGTGGAGTTCTTGCGCACAGACAACAAGCTGCTGCAGTACGTGCGCGAGAGGACGCCGCCTTTCACCAACTATACCTTCCATGGAGGAAAGATTAATGTAAGTATCGGATCCATTTTGGCGAGTGTGCACAAGATCTTCATGACTTTCTTCCACTTTTCCCATTCCACTTCAGGTCAAACAGGAGGTCGACTCGTTATCATTCATTACTTGTTGAAATGCCCATTATCCGTACAAAGTGATTTAAGTCCACATTTTTGAAGCGTACTGCACTGGAGTGGAACTCTTTGCCGCGTTCTAGATTTACGTGTTCCATCCTCGGCCATACCGTCGCTTACCATCTGACAAATTAAAGATCAAACGTAGATTTATTACAATAAAAAGTGTTTTTTTTATTACGAACTAAGCTTTCGTTTCACCATAGTTTCACCTGCAGGCTTAGACAAGTAACAAATATTTCTATTACTACAAATACGTATGCTTCGAAAAGCTAAGAAATTGTCACGTAACATTTCATTTGCTAATGTCAATCCCATAGGTACACACTTTTCTATTTTAGATACTAGCGTTCACGAAATTAGAATGTCACTTCTCTAACTGTCCTGATTGGAAATGACGATAGTGTCGAAGAAGTAGTACGCTTGCCTAAAAGAACAACACCGGGTTGTACTTGATAGTGAAAACCGACATTGGAAGAGCATGCGATACTTCTGCAGTCTAATTTCTGTTTTGTAATAGGCTTTCACTTGACCGCTAACTCATAGGGTGTAGCGTGGAAGTGACGTTGCGGTCCACGATGGAGCGCGCTTACCTCAAGATTTAATGACATCAAGATACATTTACCGGCAAAACCCACTTAGGAAGGGTACGACAAATTTGGAATTAAGGCGTTTTGTTGTGTTTTTAGATTATGTACCATGAATAGATGACGTAATCGAGATTATACCTAGTTATAATGTTAAATATCAAGATACATTTTCACGCAATTCCATCTATTCTCAATAAACAGAGTTTGAATACAGAAACCAGAGCGCTGAGAATATAAAGGCTGACTGTTTGAACACTAGCAATATTTAAGGACATGTTAATTAGTGCTCTAATGAAACGTATACAGAAGTAAAATCGAAACAAATTAGGAAAAAAAAACTAAGAAAATCTCGGTTAAAGTTTTTCTCAAGACTCCAGAATTTATGTACACCGCGCAGCCTCGCGCACCGAGCGAGCGCAAGTCACATAACCGGGTCATTGAACTTGTGTTATTCGATGACGAAGCGCGCGCGATTGCGCGACTCTCGACGCGCATGGTTGAGTGTCCGTAATTTTTGTTTGCTAAGGATAATTAGGTCAAATACTAACCACCTATTATGTTCGATTATTTGGAACAAGAATCGAGTACTGAACACCCTGTATCAATATTGCTAATGTTCAACCAGTCACGCTCTATACTTGTTGTAAGTACTTGCTCATGATACATAAATAGACGCAAATAAACACAGAACCAAATATCCATGTTCATTACACAAAATAAATGTTTGTTCTGGGTAGAAATGGAACACATAAATAACTACAGCTAAGAAGTGGTATAGGTACTAACAAATGAGCTGTCAGAACAGTCAATTCATTAATGGAGATAGATACAACTAGTACTATGAATACGATAGCAACTAAAATTCATGATAGACTGCTCAGATTTAAATAAAACCAGGATTATACCGGGTTGGTGGGTAAATTGCGCTGCAGTCGCCGTCTTTATGAGTGTTTTAGCCCAGTGACCTCGAAACATGTTTATTTTTAAGGAACAAGCTTTTCACATACAAATGATAGCTTAAAAGCACGCACTGGTAATTCAAACACCACGTGCGAACGTTTCAAGAATCAATTTAACGTAAGTACATTTCAAATGGCTATTGCGGATGTCACAGATGTGATCGTGAATACGCAGACGCGGCGTTGCGAATGTCACTTGTTTAGCTCCATAGTTATTCGCATACCTACACCTATAGAAACAAGATTATCAAATATAAATTAATATAAATATTTGTGGACATTTCACACAACGCCATCTAGGCCAAACTAAGCAAAGCGTGTATTATGGAATTATACCAAAAAAACTACAGCAGCAAGCACAGCAAGCAGACATACTACCAACTGAGCCACAAGGCCAGTCAGCAACAATAAGCTTGAACATAATATATATATTTTTTTTAAATAATATTTTTAGGTCGCTTTTTAACGTCTAAGGTCATTAGCGACCTCGGTTGACATAATTTTACGGCCACTACTAGTCGTTAAAAGTTTGTAGTTCGACCATCGTCCGTCTCGCTCGCTCATACCAACATTTTTGAAGATATAAAATGACTGAATGAACTTATAAAAAAATCGTCATTTAGGAAACTAGAAAACAACGTCACAAATTTTTGACAAAAATTTCAATGTGATCCAATTAATTTTCATACAAATAATTTTTACGTTAATAATTTCTAAAAATGATTTTTATGTATGAAAATTAACTTAGATGAAAAGGACGTAACGTAACGTAACGGGACAATGAGTCATACTTTTTCGTGCGTGCAGCCGGCGTTCATCGTTTTATTAGACGTTGTCACGTCAAAATCTTAAAATATTAAAAATGTCAAAGAAAACATCGTTACCAAATTGGCTTTGAAACTTTTTCCTAATTTGTAACTGTCTGAAATAAACACGCGTCACTCCACCCAGCTTTCAAGCGTTTCAGATTCCCCTCATTTTGAAGAGCGAACTGCAAACACGATCTCCAGTAGCCAATTTGTGTTCCGCACTCGAAACCAAGGGCCACGTAGATTTCGGGTCGACTCGAAACAACTCTCTCGGCACGTATTTACATACGGAAGACACGTTCGTACTTATTTTTATGTGGATTCTCATTATTTTCAGTAGGCCATTTTTTGTTTAGTAACAGTTGAAGCGGAGGTTTTTATTTTGAAAGGCTAAAAGTGCGAATACAGATTTCATTTTCGGTTTTTGTGGTAGATACGAAAAAATTTTTGAATTTTAGTTTTTGCTGAGTGAATATAAAGTGTAAATATTAAACACTTTTTTAAAACCAGCGCTGTGCAGCTTAAAAAAATACTAGACAACGTTCCGCGTTATGAAGCTATCTGTCCATTTACTTTTATGTTTTTTACAGTGTCATTACGAAGTTTCGGTTACCCAGTTTCAAGTAAAAAACACTAATAGGTACGTAATTACCCATTTTTTACTGTTCAATTTTAATTAACAAATACAAATACTACTCCTATAGCATTCTATTTTGTTTTGGTGACTTTTTTCATGTTAATTCTATTAAAAAAACCGTCAAGATTTTAGTAGCTTAATGTATCAAAAGTGTTTGCGCAACACCTATTATTTTATACCATTATTATGGAATACCATAATAATTATACGCATTTATTAATTACGGAATACCATTTATTATGGAATTTAAAACTGTTTATATTCCATAGTAGAAAATTAAATGTTCAGAGATTTTTTTGTCATCTATTACAGGACAACAAGGATTTTTATAACTTTCGCGAATACAATTATGTGAAACATAATATTGCTTAATAATATTCCATCACGTTTAATAATCAAGGTCCTGAATAACGTTTATAGAGTTTTTATATGAAAAGGTGTCTACAAGCACCTTTCTGGGCTAGCAAAGTAATGGCATTTATAATGCCATTGTCCATATTCGACAATTATCGCTTACCATCAGGCGAGCCATCTGCCTTTTTGCTGGACCTTTTTATTTATAAAAATAAGCAGCCAAGTGGGTGTCGTGCCATGCGCAAAGTAGGGTTCCATAATAGCTCATCATAAATTATGTGAACTTAAAATGGGGATACTATATAAAATAAACTAAATAGGGATACTATATAATTTAAAACGATAACGTTTCCATGACTGGCCTTGTTGCTCAGTTGGTAGTATGTCTGCCTGCTGTGCCGTAGGTCGTGGGTTCGATCCCCACCCAGGGCAAACATTTGTGTGATGAGCATGGATGTTTGTTCTGTGTCTGGGTGTTTCTATGTATCATATGTATAAATTTACAAAAAAATAAAAGTATACTTATATGTATTCTATCAGCCATCTAGTTCCATAGTACAAGCTTTGCTTAGTTTGGGCTAGATGGTGTTGTGTGAAATATCCACAAATATTTATTTAATATAAACATATGTACAAGTTAACATAATTATGCTAGTTTAAATGAAATTTGTACGAAATTTAAGTTTTATTTAATTCATTCCAGTTGAACAACTATACTAATGTTATATTGACATTTTATTTCAGGAATTGTGACAGTAACTATTTTAATTTTAAATACTAGGTATATTGATTATTTTTACATTTTATTATTTTTAACGTCATTGATTACTTAAATTATGTATTTATTTAAATTGATTATAGTAGTTGTGATTGAGTACGGTTCAGTATTCTGCGATAATGTGTAAGATAAAAGTTGAAATACAGACTATGTAATGACGATTCTAAGTGCATATTATGTGTCGAAAGAATAAAAATATTTGATTGATTGATTGATTGAACTATTAATCGAAACTTATAAAAGCCTACTTAACGTTTAGCTTGGGAGCACGTACGAGTACGTGATTCTAACAATTCTGTCACTTCGGTTAATATTTCGCAAGTAAATCTCTAAACTGAAAAATGGTTTTCGCACATCTCCAATATTTTTGATTACCTATCCAACGATGCCCCAGACGATGAAAAACGGTGGCAATGATGATGATAAAATAGCCTATGGCCTGGTCCAGGTTCTACAAAATCTCTATGCCAAATGTCATAATGATCAGTTTAGCCGTGTAAAGGTAACACACAGAAGACATACTTACTTTCGCTTTATAACTAAGAGTTAGTGTAAAATCTAGAATATTTATGATTTCACTTTGTTCCAGATGTCGCTAGTTACGGAGAACTCTATAACCATCGACCACCTGGAGCCTTCAGCATCAGGGGAGTACTGGTGCGAGGTCTCGCTGGAGACGCCCATCTTCACGGCGGAATCCTTGCGGCATCAGCTGACCGTCGTCTGTGAGACAATATTAAATTGTTATATATTATCATCATCATCATCTCAGCTACAAGAAGTCCACTGCTGGACTTAGGCCTTAGGCCTCCATAGATATCTAAAAATACCGGTCGGAAGCAGCTTGCATCCAGCGTCTTCATATCACTTGTATGAGGTCTTCTATCTCGTAGCTGGTCTTCCTACGCTACGCTTGCCGGTGCGTGATCTCCACTCTAGAACTTTTCGGCCCCACCGTCCATCAGTTCTACGTGCTATGTTCCCTGCCCACTGCCACTTCAACTTGTTAATCCGTTGGTGACTTTGTACATCTACCCCGTTTCGACCCAGAGCATAGCCCTTTCCATAGCTCGTTTTGTAAGTTTGAGCTTCTTTATAAGTCCCTCCTTATAAGGCCAGTGACAGGTCATGTTGTAGTGCTATATGACAATTGCTAGTAACACACACTGGTCGTAAACTTTCGACCTATTTATAAAATATGTTTATTTTTTGATTAAATAGCTTTGTAAATAATTCTGAAAAAAAATATTTATTCACTTATAATTTATTTATTTCACCACCAACGCATAAGATGATAAGTGATCCGATAATGCGGTTACGATAGAGCGCGCATATTTATAATCGATTAACTTGAGGATCGAAGATACCCAGACAGATTCTATCTATTATTGAAATTTTCGGCCGGATAGAGACTCGTCTGACTTGTATCTGCATGTGACGGGTTCAAATCTAAGATGAAGATGGATAAAGACAGTCAAGACGCACTTGGCCATTTTTCAAGTATCTTCTCCGTACAACATAATAAGAAACATCGAGTTTATAATTTTATTAGCAGATATGTCGATGAAATTTGAACAAACTTGCAAATAGTAAAAAACTCGAATTTCAAACTTTCATTTTTGAAATTGTTAATGTGAATTGATTGATTAATATCAAAATCAAATAAACAGTTAAAATAACTCTACCTAAATATACTAGTACTTTCACAAACATACCTTGAAATTCAGGTGAACTTTTAAATTAAGCATCGAGTCGTTCGCAATTTCGCATTCCCTCCATTGTCCTAAAATGCGGTTTCGACAATAAACCACACAGTTTAAGGCCACACTGTGAACGTTTATTTCTAACGCCTCCAGGCAGACCTCGAATACCGTTGTGTTAAAATTCTCACAACCCTTAGCTTGCTCGAGATAAAATATTTAAATTTGAAAAGTAATATCACATTACTAGATTTTTACTGACAATCCTTATCCCGTTCGCGGCCCATGTTCTACCATATCTTATTTGGTGTTATTAATGTGCGAGTATAGCGAGCCGTTTTTTGTAAGTAATAGGTATGCTGTATAACGGGCTCCTAGCACTTTGATGTCTCAGACAAACACTAAGTTGGTCACAATAATTTTTTTATGAGTTTTTGGGTAGTAATATGATTTTTATTCAATAGTAATAAGCTTTATTTGTCGTAATAGTGATCGTAACAGTACTTCCATGTCTAAATAGTAATAATGCGTGAGCAAAGCGAGCGTGAATTTTTTTAAGGTTTTTAAAATTAAATCTTGGAAGTAATTTGGAAGTTATTCCAGGCCAAGTACACTTACGATATAAGACAAAAATATTGCCACATTGCCATTTAACATCCCGTTATCTGTGGTTAAGTATTTAACCTGTTAACCATAACATTTTATAAAATTATTGATAGTTTTGTTAAAAGTAATTCCACTCATCATCACCCATATTTCCATAGTTATAAACAAAACAAAGTGAGCACCCTGTATTTGCACACTGAATACAAAGTCCGCATTAGAATGAATAACTCATTTTCGGAGGATGAAACAACCTTTTGCCTACATTTTTACCCTCGTAGAGATAACAGACAAGGCTAATACAATTGTTTTTGTATATTCTCGCAAATACATCTGAGAAAAATATCGTTATCTAAGAGTAACGCCAGCTAGTTGTGACGATGCCAAAACTTGTTTATGGCTAGCGTAGATAGAGCGTAAAAATGTTGTTCTGTCTGTTACGTAATTACAGTCTCTTTGGCCTTCATTAGTATATTATGTGGGATTATATACGCCTTATTAGGCTTGTATTTATTTTTATTTGTCGTCATTAAAAGCAATGTCGGGTAGCTAAGATTTAAAAAATGATTGCATGCATTTAGAGATAAATTACCTGCGTCTACTTTATTTATGTTTTTTTTTACCCACGGACTTTCAGAGGCTGATTATGTTTAACTGAATTATTTTTAATTTCTTGAAGGAGAAAGTTCTCAATTCGATTTTTTTTTTAAGTTTATTACGCAAAACTCTATCTATAACGTTTTATTATAAATCGATTTGTTTTTTTTTTTTTGTTTGAAAGAATATATTTTCATGTAGCTACGTATTAGATCCCTGCGCCGCCGGCGGACTCGATAAGTTCACTTATTCAAGAAACTGCAAGGAATGGAATAGTTAGGTGTCTCCAAATCAAATAGCAAAAGGTGCTCAATCGAGATCAATCAATGAACTGAATATCAGGCGAGATTCAGCTGGCCAGGCAACTTCGCCGCATAAACCAGTTGTAACATTTTATGTTACGGCGTACATACTTATATAGTTAGCATAACAACTAAAATTTCAGTTTGACATATCGGTCTCGCTGAGAATCACTGTGACTCCCAGTGGGCCGACTTCCATTTCGTGGCCAACACTACGTTTGATAAAAAGGCCTGAGGTTTAGGCATTTCTTACTACACGTATTGTATTTTTGTTAATATTTCTGTCAGTTTTATTATGGTGTTTTTTCGCACTTTTAATATAAGGAGTTGTAGATAAGTAATATGAGAAGTAAGCAAAAAATTACATAATTATATCTTATCTAGTACTTATTATTTTCATATGTACAAAATTTATTCAACAGTTAAAAGATTCAACAGCTTGTCCTATTTTATAGGCCAAATACATGTAAAGGATTGTTTAACCCATAAATAATTCTGCACGACCGTTATGGGAACCCATTTATTGGATTGCGTCGCAATCCGAAAATACTTTCCAAGTAGCGACTTTGACCCATGGCTTATTTACTATATCGCACCGTTCCCGAAAATAATGGGGCATAAAATGGGGTAAATAAATATAAAACACTCGTATCTGTTTCCTTTAATACAGATTTAGAACTGGTGCTAAACAGGGCGGATGATTAGGAAGGAAAAGAAAATGTACTACATATGACCACAAGTAATAAACATGAACAAAAATTTATCTCTCTTAGGGGAATATTTTCCTTCACAACAGTTAATAAGAATAATAAAACCGGCCAAGTGCGAGTCGGACTCGCGCACGGTGGGTTCCATTAACTATAAAAACGGCAAAAGAAGTCATGTATGTTGTTTGGGAGCCCCCCTCAAATATTAATTTTATGTTACTTTGATTATTTATTTTTAAAGTGAATAATATAAATCAATATTCTGTGAATATTTCAAATGTGAATATTTCTGTTATCAATATCGAGCAAAAAAAAAAAACACGTTACAAAGCTAACAAATCCAAATTGAATTATCATAACATTTTACCATCAAGAAGAACTACTTACTTACATCTTGGTTCCATCATCAGTTCAGCTCTATGTCATAATATTGCATTATCTAATTAACATAGGCATACAAAATATCAGCTCCATCGGAAACCGGGAAATGGTTTAAAATTAACTTGCAATATGAGTTTATAGACACCGGTGAAAGTATTTTTTTTAAATAAAAGTAAAAATACTGCGAAAAACAACAGGAAGCCCAAAAAAGATTCTGATAACGAAGCTAAACCGAATTCCCAAATTCAACAATAAAAAGTTAAATGTCTTACTTTACGACAAAGAACCTTAAAAAAGACATTACCAAAACGGATAACTACTGTTATCCAGTAATACAGGGCCATGAAGGCTAGATCGAAAATTCTAGATTATAGGGTAGGTGGTCATGAATACAAATTGGCTAATATGCCAGATTCCTTGAAAAGACTTTCGCAGATTGGCACAAAAGAAAACTGACGTCTGTATCATAAAAATATGTATTACATTTCGTTAGTTAAGTTACTTATTACTTCAGCACCTATTTTATTTAGTAACATATATATAGAACTTACGATTTTTTTTATAATGAATAATTCATTATAATAAAAATATCATAAGTTCTATTTATATGTTATGATGCAGTTATTTTAAACAATTCTCTGCTACAATAATATAATGTGATTTCAATATACCTAATGATAGTTTTAAAAACTAAAAACACTGTTACACAGCAAATACCTGAATAATTTATTTTAAATAGTTAGAGCTTATTAAAAAATACTGAACCAAAGTTACTATTCTTTTTATGAGATACTAAAATATCATCAAAAGTTGCAACTAGTAAAAATAACGATAAAAATTTCTAATAAACACTCAGCGATCGACAGTCAAAACAAGTAATGAAAAGCGACACCTGAAGAACAAAAGATATGACAAGAAAAGTATATTTATATTTTATGTTATTATTTATATTTAAGCATAAGTATATTTTAGGCCTGCATTTTCATTCAATTCATGGTAGATACTTCTTTAGAATGAATGAATGAGTGTACGCCTAGCTCTCTAGGCGTTCACTCATTCATTCATTCTAAAGGTGAAGATAACCCGATTTTAGTTTTCAAAAATCAGAATGGCGGTAAAGACAGGCGGTAAAAATACGCTGTTTTATAATTCATACTACAATCAAAACATTAACAGCTGAAGACAAGAAAATTATAGAATAACATAGTAGATATCTTTTAGTCCTGCATTCTTAACGCACTCCATGGTTCTGGTTTTCAAGAAATTAAAATGACGTGAAAGCATTCATTTCAATAGCGGTTGGTTCATTGAAAGTTTGTGAACCATTATGCGAGTGGAATAATGAAGGCAAATTATCATCTTTCCCCTTTGTAAATACACCTTGTTTGACAAACTTCGTTTATTTTAAATCTGCAAGCATCCAAGCCATAACTCTCCAGAGAATGTCTACATACGAATAATTTAGCAAACATAGTTCATGTCTCTGTCACCCCGGGCTAAGTTTGCAACATTAGCTTGTTTATCTAATTAAGCCAGGAATACTTCGGAATTAATTGGCCTTGCTCTGTGGAGCAAGACGGCGTTACAACAATGTTAACACAATGTTGCATCACTTTGTTTACATTGATGAATTGTTTCAAAAAAGTTGGATTAAGTGGAAAGTTTGCAAAGCATCGGAGCTTGGCGCTTAAAACAATGTAAGGTCTGAGTTCAATTATAGGAGTCTGCGTATCTATGCAGATATAGATGTGGCATCAAACGATACGATGTGTCATCAGACGTAGCTCTCAAACGAATAAAACAATAATTATGATATATTTTTTTGTAGAAAGAGGATTTTATCTGTTCATGCATTTTTTGTTATGTTACGGCTTACGGCAATTTAAGTTTTCTAAATTTGCATTCATCTGAGTTCAATTAGCAGAGTGTAGTGTTCAAGTTTGTTTTGCTTAGTAGAAATAAACTAAATAATAGTTTGAACGTAACGAACTTTTACGATAAAAAGAAAGAGTTTTTTTACTTTTTCAAGTGTCTTGCTTGTAATTGTATAGAGAAACATTCTCAATACAACGGCATATTTATACATTGTAGAAGTTACCTGCTTCGGGTAAATATTCGCAATTGTGCACAGATCGATGTTGCGTAATTTTTAAATATTGGTTGTCGTACTATAGCTACGTACGCAAAATAATAAAGAAAGAGGATTTTATCTTTTTAGAAAGAGGATTTTATCTGTTCATGCATTTTTGTTATGTTACGGTAATTTAAGTTTTCTAAATTTGCACTTGTTATTTGATAGGTACATTAATGACCATTATAATTAGATCATTATTACATACTTTTATGTTAAGCATTTGAGCTAATGAAATCGGTTAAAAATAGGATATAAACATTCACGCTAAAAATAACATATAAACAATCGAGCTGAAAACAACATAATAATATAAATAAGCTCAGTGTAATTTTTTCTCTTTTCTATTTCTATATACTTACTGGCTTGCCTTGTGGCTCAGTTGGTAGTATGTCTGCTTGCTGACCTGTATGTCGTGAGTTCGATCCCCAGCTAGGGCAAACATTTGTGTGATGAGCATGGATGTTTGTTCTGTGTCTGGGTGTTTCTATGTATCATAATTATGTATATATTAACAAAAAATATATATATTTATTCTATCAGCCATCTAATTCCATAGTACAAGCTTTGCTTAGTTTGAGCTAGATGGTGTTTGTGAAATATCCAATAAAATATATATGTCAGTTATAGGAGAGATTATTTCAATATAAAAATATAACTTGTAATAAACGCATGATTTTTTACAGCTTCGTATGTAACAAACCGTATATAACACAGTTGCAACTAAATAACACAAAAGAAATAGCTCTAGAACTAGCTTCGGGGTATTTCAAAACAATGTAATGTTACAGATCCGCAGAAGCACCCACCAGTAATAACATTCGGCAAGCCAGACGCGGTGGTAGGCGGCCTGCTTCGTGCAAACTGCACCAGCGCTCCCTCCGCGCCCGCACCCCGCCTCACCTGGTACATCGACAACGAGAAGGTAAACTGGTAGTGTATTTTTACAATCCTTACTCTGAATTGTCTACATTTATAAAAAACGAAAAGAAAGATATTCTTTACTTAGCTAGAGTTTATCCCAGTTCTAAGCAGGGTTTATCACCATATTTGATCATCAGACTTAAATTGTATCTCATACGGTCACATTTAGCACTCGTAGCGTAATGATGAGATGGTTTACTAAATATTTTTTAACGGATTTATCGCGTATATTTAACATCATTTTATGACCTGATCATTTCGGACACCTTGCAGTGTCTGTGGTCACAGGGGAGCTTTTGGTCACAGGAGAGATGAGTATTCTTTTTCGTTTTTGAGTCAAATACAGGTTACTCTTTCCATGCCAGTGACATGGAAGTTGTAACCTGAATTTGACAAAATTTGACACAATGCATGTTGCCATGTCACTAATTCACAGAAGGAGATACAATTATGTCAATGCTATTTTTAGCAATAATTATAATAGGGATAATCTAGATTTGACAGAATATTGGCGTTCGGTGCTAGTTAAATTAGACCAAGGGTTTATATTAAGTTATTGGCACAGAATACTGAATAGAACTGGGCGTTGGCTTAGAATTGTCTTTACTGAGTACAGTACAAGGTGACTGGTCAGATGACTCGTGAATTAAGAGGTCATTGTACTCATCATTATATAAAAAAACTCGCTCTTGTTTTTTTTAAATCTTTATTTTCATTTTACATAACAAAAATCGAAAAACAAGAAACAAAATGACAGATATACATATTTATAATATCAGTTTTGTTTTGAAAAATTAGGATACATTGAAGTAAATAGAGAGGAAAATGTCGAAAACATATGTTATATTTCCATAAAAGGTCTATTTATGAGCTTTTCTTTCGAAACCTAATCATAACTGGGAAAAATAAATTTTATACTAACAAGCCGATACTTACACAAAATATAACATATGTAAAAATCGTAAAAAACAAGAGCACATTCAGTACTTTCATGAATATATTCGTAATCTGGGCACTTGAAAACATAAAAAATTGCAAAGATATCCAGGTTACATTTTTTTTTTGTAGAGCTGTGTAATTGCTTAACAAAAAGTATCTAATAACGTATTATATGTATATCTGGCACCATAATAAAAATTACACAATCGTGATGAAATAAAAATCTTAAACATTCTTCTAAGCAATTCTCCCTTATTTAAAAGAGTCAAAACATCTACATGACGTAACTTCTATCGATAAGTGGAAGGTTATAATAATGAGTATTTTCCTCGCTAAGTTTATGTATCTTTATCATCAGCATTAACTTAGCCCTTTTAGGTATAGGTATGTCGGCTTATCTACTTATGCCATTAAGACCGATTTTGTGCTAACGTCCACGATTGTGACAGAGTCATCGACCTATTTTGTATCAAGGGATTCTTGAGCGTAGGTACAGCTTATCCAGTATATCGCGCATTTTCCATACCTACATCAGGAGAAAGTAGTTTTCTGTCCTTAAAAATGATGTAATTTTGGTATTTTTTGTCAAATCAAATAGTTTAGGTATTATTTATAAATTTCATAATATATATAAACAATTATCAAATTCGAACTAAGTATATATATATTAAATTAAAAAAAGGGTCGCGACTCTCGCTCCGGTTCATATCTGGAGCAACATATATCTCTGATAAAATACAACGTGGTAACGCTGCCAGTATAATGGGGACATTTAAGCAGGGCTATGTAAGAGGAACTCTGTTCGATTGATTTGACTTAGTTTAATTAATGCATCTTATTCATATGTACCTATATATATTATATGTGACGATTTGAATGACTTGTATGATACATAGATTAAATATATTCATTTGTAATAAAATAAATAAATATTATTTAGAACTAGAAATCAAGTATTTCCTTCTATACGAGCACAATATGTGCGTTAAACATGACTTATTGAAAATTGGTAATTACTTATGTTTCATGTAGGCAAGTAAAGTAATCAGTTTATTTCTTATTCTACAAGTCAATTGCATGAAACTAATGAGATTTTATCTATAGAGATGTTATACTCATTGATTATGAAGTAAAAGCGTAGAAAATCTTAGTTCTCAGCACTTTCGAGGATAAGATCAAATCCTTTTAGTAGGCAATAACATAGGTAGGTAATCATTTTCAAAGCCTTTTAGTATCTTAGCCTTATATATCTTGGTGTCTCACTTTCTAAATACACAGGATGGCACTGTCACTGTTCACAAGTCACGACACGCGTCTAACAGCGTTTCCTGACGTGTCGCGACCGAAGACGAGTCGGGCAATTACCTTACTTGTGGCTTGCCACGCAGAACCGGGGAAACTTATCTATATATAATAAATCATTGCCAGAAACACAAAATGAAGCTCAATGTGTTCCAAGAAGTATGACGGCTAGACGTGATGTTTTATTTTAACACCATAACTTTTACGTCCACAAGAGTATAAAACTCGCTTCACATACGTCACGGCAGGTTTTCACAGGAGTTTATTACGTATCAACCGCAAGCAGATGATCTCGTAAAACGTACGAGATAAGGGCCAAAGCACACCTTTATCACGATGGAGGCACCTTAATGAGATATTCATGAAACATACAAAGATACTGAATAAAAGTTAGATGGACGCACTGGCGTTACTAACAGTAACTTATGTCCAACTATTAGGGTGCTTTTCCACCAAAGATGTGCTATGCAGCTAAGCTACGAGGATGCAAAAGCTAAGCTCGGAAACTATGTGACAGTTTCCACTAATGCTAATCTGTGTAGCTTGACGAGTAAGATGTGCTATGAAGATGCACCGCCGCGAAGTAAGATGCGTAGCTCGATCGAGCTATTCGTCTTAAGATCACTCGTTTAATTTTGATTTTTCATTCTGGATATAACATTTGTAGGTATTCTTCTTACATATATGAATATTGCAGTGCAGAAAAATGTTAAAATATCAAATAGTAAGATGAAGATCTGTAGCAAAATGTGGTTAGTTGAAATTTTGACATTTAATTACAACAATCAGCAAGAAAAATACAAGTTTAATAAGCGTCACACTTCACTTGCGCGATCGTTCCGTCGATCCTGAAATGACGGTTGGGGAATATTCCGAAATCATTCATACTTAGTGATAGTCTAGTTCTTATACACATCACAATTATTATCTAAGAATATGATTTAGTGGATGAGTGAAAAGACAGATAAGACAGAAAGGTTTCTTGGGCACTTAAAAAGAGGGCTTCAAAGTAGTTATCATTGAATATTCAGAATAATTTGATATGAACATTTTTATGCATTCTTTCATTATTAAATGTCTCACTATTTTATGTGTAATGTAAAGCATGGGGTAGGAGTGTCGTTTTTTTTAACTTTGACGAGTTGGTAATATTTCTTGCAGCATATTTTTGATAAAAAACTTTTGTATGAAATTTTTCCTCTGTAAAGTTTATTTTACTTACATTATAAATATACAAACATCCAGAACGTATAATGTTAAACTATATAAAAATTCGTTATTGTACTACGGAACCCTAAAAATCCGCACGTACTTTACGTCAATAGGTGCTTAAATCCCAAATCTGGAAGGATCGTGAGAGTTCGCTGACCGCCCGGATTTACATCACTAAGGAAAATCCGATCCGCACTTAAATGAATTTCAAGTTCTCATCTTGAATACCAATGAAGAACTTCTGTTTCACCTGATTGTAATGGAGAATCACCTTTACTACTTTTTTATTCACTGGAGAATAAAAGGTCAGAAGATTGTATCCATTACCGTTAATTTACTTTCAAACAACGTTCGAATATTATCAATTAGAAAATTATCTGATTTGATTCTGATTTAGAATATTTAGATTAAGTTAAAAAGCTCATTCGCGCAAGCTTTAGGCACTACCAACAAATTATAACAATATAACAGAACAAAACAACATGACACTCATTACATATCATGTACAAAATTAAATGGTTGTCTGTAAAGTCGGCTTACGGACGATAATTTTACGTGATAACGTCATGATAGATGCGTCACAAGCCGAACGCTTAGGCCGATCGTGCCTCTCTATCCTATCGTGCCTTGTTCCGCGCTCTCGCTTGCACGCTCGATTCAGGCGGAATGTAACAATGAGTCATGCTTTTCGTTCGTGCAGCCGGCGCTCATCGATTTATAAGACGTTATCACGTCAAAAACTGCATACATCTCATGCGAACATTAATTCCAGGTCCCAGAAGACTCCATCCGCTACTTCTCCTACCGTGTGTCTAGTTCGACTCGCAACAAAGGGGGCAGCTATCGACACAGAAAGCACCAACACAGATACATAGCTCCAGAGTTTAACTACACTGCTAAGTACTGGGCGTTGGTCAGCGAGACTACCGTACCACCTGTGGTGAATGTCACCAAACACCATAAGTGCACCCTCAAAGAAGCGCAAAGTGACGAGATGGCTAAGGTAAATACTGAGTAGGTAGTTTAAAGGTTGTATAACAAGAAAATTTTCAGTCATCTCCAATGCTACTAAAAGAACTAATACTTATTAAAGTATGTTAAAACCTGAATCAAACTTTGATCCTCATAAATCTAAGCATTTAGATGGAACTTAGTTGTTAAGCCATGGTTTTTTTCTGATTTACGGAAGCTTTTGTATTTCCATTTTCAACCAACTTCAAAAACGGAGGAGGTTATCGATTCGACTGTTTTTTTTTTAAATGTTTGTTACCTCATAACTTTCGACTGGGTGAATTGATTTTGTTAATTATTTTTTTATTTGAAATCTGGTGCTTCCCGTTTCAATTTGGTTCAGTTCTGACAATGGCATCCATGAGAAGTCGGTTGCTTCAGGGTTTTAAACTATAATTATATAAGTATAATACAACATACTTTATTATAATTTAAAATATCATTTTATTCACCTGCCCCGAATTCTTCATAGTTTTTTTTATGTAGCAATAGGTTTGCGCTTGACCGCCAAGTCGCTGATGTTAAGCGACGTTGCGTCATACATACTGCGTGGTTACTTAAATCAATGCAATGAGGAGCCTTGTACTGTTGTGATGCAAATTATTATTAATATTATATAGAATCTGTTCCGTCCCATTGCTGGGCAAAGGCCTCCTTATCCTGTTAATATAATACAAGTTAACTATATTTTATTCGGATCAAGATCGAAACGCGGCGGTGATGGAGGCCCTGGGCCGAGAGTAGGCGACAGAGTAATATTAATGTAATTAGACGATGTGAGTGCAGTTGCTGATAGAGTCCGATCAACCGAGGGCAAATAGATAATCTGGAAACCCCATCTAAAACCGGGCTCTACCATTGACTGCATTCATAGAAATACTAGTATTTCAGTAGTTAGAAATAAGAGTTGTGTGCACACCTTGAGCATTCATGCTCACCATCGAAGGCTCCTTCTTGCGGCGGCGTCGTGTGGCGGGTCGCCCTCTTTCCTAACATATGGTTGAGGAGGGCGATGGCTGGCACATGCATCATACTCGTGATCGGGTGCTGCTTGCGGGTCGCTGGTTTGCTCGTGGTATGCACGCAACATAGTATTAAGTACTTAAATTAAAATAAAATTATTTTACTATCTATAGTTTGTAATTATGACAAAGGTCACGGACCCTGGTGTCTGTGGAGATAAATAAAAGATACTATATTTTATTTTGGTATACGTACCACATCTATGAAATTGTATGAAAACATGAAATAGTGATTGCACGCAATATTCAATTGTGAAATAGAATCTAAAATCGAATTAGCAGCTCAGGATATCGCTCGTTTTGTGTACAATTCTGTCCTGTATAAATTACAAATGGTTAAATTAAATTACAGTGGAATTTGTAGGGTATTGATTACGTTGAAATGTTAACATATTTAATTTTACTTTAAAATCATTTGGTACAATATACATGTAGATACAATATATATGTATAAACTTATTATATTCTTATTTATACTCTTTGGCAGATATTTTACCTAAACTAGTATTTAAAATATCTGTGTTATAAGACCTATAAGACGTTTCCAATGAGTAAATAGCATATTAGATAAGTAACAACGAATAAAAATGTACATTTAAGTATACATCTTGTATGGGATTGACATTAGCTAACGAAATGTCACGTAACGACACGTCACAGTTCTTACCATTTCGAAGCGAAAGCGTTTGTATAAACAGAAACGATTGCCATTTGTCTGAGCCTGCATATCTGACTGACAAAATATTTTTTTTTCTGTCAGGATACGGAAAAAAAAGAGATTTACATACAAAAGTCTAACAAACACTATTTTCATTACTACTTAAAAAATGTACTTTGTTTTTTTTTTCTTCATATTATGTTTTTTTTTAAGTAGTTCTATAATTTTAAGCCCCTTAGTTTAAAACGAATTTAAAGTCAATATTAAGTTTCAACACTTTAGCTCTCTACAAAATAAACACAATTCTTGTATATACCTACAAAGCAAGAAATGGAAATAAACGGAGCTCACTTGACGCAAACAATCGTAGATAATCGCGTTCCAAATTGTCTTGGTCTCAAGTACAAACAATTTGCTCCGACTTTATACAGGTTTACGCACCCTGCTCAACTGCTTCGACATTTTAAAATTTTTGTATGGTACAAATGTTTATCGGAAGCTACTTTATCTATTAACGGCCTTGTCGAAAACGTTACTTAACATTAACCATCGTCTTAAATTGTCTGTCTTCTTTCCGCAAGTGTCATTACGTGTCAGCGAGAAGTTGACAAAATATGTTAAGCAATGATAAAAGTTATGTAATTATATTTTAATTAGTTAAGTAAAGATTGTATGATGCAGAAATGTTAAGAAAGATACTTTGAGTTTTCTTTTTTATGCATCTTATGCATCCTAATAATATTTTCAAATTTCAAAGACCAAGTGCCTTTGTTAATTACAATAAAACAATATCACTTCTGCACTTAATGGACTTCACAACATCGCTCAAACAAAAAAAAGCTCACCCCCACATTTAGCATGACTAAAAATCCCATTCAGTCAGATTCTCTCCTTCCATCAGCGTACAAGCAAATGTGGGATGTACTTTATTTGTTTTCCCGGCGAGCTTGAACAAAGAGCGTTTTAAAAAGGCGTGTCTACAAGCACTCCGGGCTTGCAAAGCAACAGCGATGCAACACTTGTTTGACTTGTTTTCCATGGCGACGGTTAACATCCTACAAGTCGCCTGCCTGTTTGTTGCTCTTTTTATAAAAAAAATATGCTAATACCTACGTGTATATTTAACTACTTAAATTAATATAGGAAATCAATCAGATTAACCTAGCTAGACTTATGAAGGATTGCATTATATTCACTTTGGAATGGTTGATTTATACAGCTGTAATCAAGATAAAAATCTTCAAGATATAACTTTTTACTTGAATACACAAAAAAAGAGTTTTTTTTATATTCTAAATTACTGTCTCGATTTTGATAGGAAAATTAAAATCATACCTCGTGCAAAATAGGTTATTAAAAAGTATTTAATTACTATGTATATATAGTTTAGTTTAGTATAGCGGGTAAATAATAAAAATGTAAACATAATTACCTAGTACATTATAGCTAATAACTACAAGCTAATGAAATATTCTGAAATATTTATTTATATTCTTATTTTGATTTGCAAGATAAATATGTACATTGCTGTATAAAAACGATAGTCTGATAGATTTAGTCATTCGACCTATAATATAGTAAGTACCCTATGTTAGATTGTTAAATTAACCCAGTTCCGTGTTATGCAAAACATAGCAGTGTCAAAAATATGAAACTTTATTTGTTTGTTTTTGCGTATTAATTTAATTGAATTGAATTTTAATTGAATTGCATAAATTTATCCGCCAACTTATATCTCGAAACACAGTTGCCTTGCAATAAAAGTTACCGTAGCGGGCTGTCTTGAGTACAATTTCAAACTTATAAAAAAAATGTCCAACGCTTTTAACACCCCGAGCTCTACCTGAATCAAATTAGAAAAGTTTTGAGTAAGAGAGAGAAGTAGCGTTAATAAATCTGAATTGAGTTAGCCGAAGAATATTTAACTACGATTCCTTGGAAATATTTAATAGTCCAGAATGTTTTGAATTTCATTTGGAATGCATGAAAACTTTTGGCAACATTTAAAATTCTGGAGATGTTAGCTTAGAATCTATTTGGTCTTTTTAAATTTTAGCTAATGGAAACATTTCATTCAACGGCGCGCTAATGAGTGACACATTCGCAAGTTGACGTCAGTATATAACACACACACACATGTAGAAGTTATAGTCGTTGTCTAATTGCCGCTCGCTCGTTAGAGCTCCGTCATTTGTGAACAGATTTGAAAATGATTTTTTTTTCGGTTCGGTTTCGGTTTTTTAAACTATTATAGATTAGTTATTATACCTTACTATAAGAGTTTGTAGTTATTATCGTCCGTTTCGCTTGCACTTACAGACATTTTTAAAGATATGAAGTAACCGAATAAACTTATTAAAAAATCATTAAAACCCGCATTAGCAAAGCAACATCACAAATTATCGAAAAAAGAACTAATTTTGATCCAGGTTAATTTCCATACATAAAAAATTATTTTTAAAAACTATTAAAGTAAAAATGATTATAAAATATATATTTTAAAGTTATTTTTTATGTATGAAAATTAACTAACTTCAATTCAACATGATTTTTTTGTCGAATTCTGTTGCGGTTTTTAATATTGTTTGTTCATTCGGTCACTTTATATATATTAAAAAATGTTTGCAAGTATGAGCGAGACAGACGATGGTCGAACGAAACGTTATAAAAGAAAAGATGATTTGTAACCAGATTCAAGAGAGGCCACGTCCGCCGCCAATAGTGCCAATATCGCTGTGGGTGTCGATAGCGGAGCTGCGTGCGCCGGCGCATGGCCGCCTGCAGCTCACCTGTACCGCCACCATCCCTGACGAGGTCGGCCCGGGGGAAAAATACGCTGACGTCAAGAAGCAGACTGTTACTGGTGGGTGGAAAACAACACGTTACTATCATCATCATATGCTTTATTTCATAATGTCAAATGATTTAAGAGCCTGACCATAGTCCGTCTTGCTCGCGCATACCCACACTTTTGAAGATATAAAATGACAGCATGATCTTATAAAAAAATCGTCGTTTGTAAAACTAGAAAACAATACCACAAATATTCGACAAAAATTTCAATGAAATCCAAGTTAGTTTTCATACATAATATTGTTAACCTTCTTCCAAAAAGAAGGAGATTCTGTCTATATGTTTTTTTATGTTTGTTTACCGATTACTCAGCCAATTGTGCATTGATTTTGATGATTATTTTTGTATTTGGTAGGTGATGTGCTAAAGCACATTAATTTAATTAGTAAATAACTACATTTCCTTTCTCTTTAATATAAATATCATCATCATCATCATCATCTCAGTCATAAGAAGTCCACTACTGGACATAGGCTTCCCCCATGGATTTCCAAAAAGATCGATTGGAAGCGGCTTGTATCCAGCGTCTTCTTGCCACTTGTATGAGGTAATCTGTCGATCTCGTGGCTTGTCTTGCTACGCTGCGTTTGCCGGTACGTGGTCTCCACTCGAGAACCTTTCGGCCCCATCGGTCATCAGTTCTACGTGCTATGTGCCCTGCCCACTGCCACTTCAACTTGCTAATCCGCTGTACTAATATAAATATGTATGCATATAAATAGAATAAATACTAGATAGATATAAGTTATTCCTGTAGTATTATCACTGTTGTGTACGCAAATTTTTATGTTTTAGTTTTAAAGGCCACTATCAGTGCCACCTATCTTACTCCGTACATGGTTGCCTGGAAGAGATCGCTTTAAGCGATAAGGCCGCCTATTGAAAGCGATAGTAATATTGTCTTTTTTAATATGTTTGTGCAATGTGGTTTTTTAGTAAAGAGTTATTTACCTAAAGCTAAATCAGTGCAAATAACACATCCACATTATTGGTGTGACATGTCTTTTTATTTACTATTTATATCCTACATTCGAACTACTTTACTGTTACACAACATATCCAAGCCCCAGCTGAATGTTAATCTTAACTTAGTTTAAAACGAACTTCCCCCACAGTGGCAGTAAACGAGCTAAGCTTGAACCGGCCCCGGCCCGAGTCTACCCACGCCAACTCTACTTCTGCTGCCGTCTACCAATTGCACTACAATGAACTGTGGCTTTTGCACGGACTTTTGCTTCGACTACTTTACACGTTTTTCTATTAGACGTAAAGGTATCTCATTCATAAAATTCGTCGCAGAGATTTTTGATACATTTTGGTATACCAAAGCTGTCAAAACTTGAAAAATCTGTATTGGTATCGTACACCGTGAATGACTATGAATCGGTTATTGACTCTAAAAAATATTAAATTTCTTTAAGCAAAAACTGTGAAATACGTCATAATAATATTGTAAATTTGTCATGAATTCTTGTTATAATAATTTTAGAGGTCATTTAATGTTTGACACCGATTTAAATTTGATCATAATGACAATTTAATAAATCAATACTACTTCAGTAGCAGAAAATGTTGACAAACTTTGGAATACCAACGCTGCTAAAGTCAAATCCTAATTAGTTATGTTTGGTTGTTTTAAATTTGTCAAAATCTGAAATAAAATAAAAATATTTGTATATGAAACTGTTAAGAATAGGAAAATCTGTAAAGCTTTGGAAGACATAAGCTAACAAAATACATTGCTTATGTCAGAAATGTGTGAATAGATACCTGATATGACTAAAAGCTTACCCTGTAGTAAATTATTTTTATATGTATAGCTAAGCTTTTCGTCTCACGTTCAAGGTAAAATGGTTGTCCTATATTGTTTTGCTATGACATTTTATACGTCCTGATATTATATTCCAAATTATGAAATAATGTTTATCTGATGTTAGTCTAGTTTGGTATTTACTGTGTTTGTGAAATAGTAAGACTTCCTGATGATATTTTATTTAGTGTTTTTAACTAACTCGTTCTTTTTACGTGACGGGAACTATAGATATCTGCGCTGTACCTTTAAACTTATTGCTCCGAGCTTCTGAAGTCAATTACAATTGATATACCTTTATCTTATCCCGTTTCTTCGACAGGGTTTCCGAAACAAACTTGTACTTTATGTGCTTCTTGCTGTAAGTCTAAATTTAAATGACGACACTTTTTCCCTTTTTATCACCGGTTCACATTTTATTTCAATGTTTTATTTATTTTTCATGTAACGGAGCAAGTCTTTCTTTACATGATATTACGTAGATGTTAAATCTCGGAAATTACATTGAGTCAAAAACTGTTTTAAAAGATATAATTAGTGCGTAGATTGTTTAGCTAGTACTTATGAATTTATTTTCGTCAATTTCTAGAAAATTCCTTTTCTAAACTGAAATAATAACAAACATTTCTTTACGATCTTGTACGCACTTTCCAGGGGTTTGTTCCTATTTACTCGTAAATATATATTATTTTTTACATAATTTCACCATCACATCAAAGTACGACTCGAACTTAATTATTTTTACTTTGATGTTGTTAGTTTAATTAAATTTTCTAGTTTCTAGAAATTCTAGTTTTAATATCAAACTGAATATGTTTCCGCTTTAAATGTTGTCTTATAGAATCCACCATGATTATATAGGTATATAAAATATTCAATTTCCTACAAAGCTTATCCCGAAATACTTAGGGAATTAAAAGTTTTAAATAATTAACTATACCTAACAGATTAAAGAGATGCTTTCAGCAATTTAGAAAATACACTTTTAAGTAGCCTCTTTACTTTTGTAGATAAACATTTCCCAAATATTTCATGTTGTTAGATAATTTCAAAGTGAGAAAGTATTTTGAGAATTCAATTATTGTCTATTTATATGTATTTCAGCAGAATATTTTCGATATAAATAGTGTTACGCTGTGAAAGCAAAGAATTATGAATATTTAATCGTAATTTTGCCAATGGGTGATTGCCAGTTGATATTTTGAACTGTTTGCTACTTTTAATCTTATACATTTGTGTCTATTTTATTACTTTACATTTAGATTAACTTTTGTTTTTATTTTTACTGTCTAGGTATGAATGATAAATACTAAGAAGTGTCAGAATCAGTCCTGTTATCATATATTGTTCCTCTATTTGCTGTGGCCCTCTTCTTATTGTGAAAAGGGTTAGACTACACTGGTTAAGTGTGGATTGACTGACTTCTCACCACTTCAAGAACCTCAAGTAGGTACTCTCAATTTTCTCACAATGTTTTTCTTCACCATTTAAAGGTGAAGAAAAACAATTAATTAAACAATTAATTAATTGAACAACAAACAATTAATTGCAAGTATATGCATATGCATATACCTGCAATTAATTTAATTTTAAAAGCGCTTTGTACATCTCATATTAAACCTCTTGATGGGAGTCCAATTATTTCGCAACTAAGCTGACGTAAATTTGATTGTCGTAACTATCATTGGCCGTAAATTTTCCGTTTTTTAACGAACTTGCATATTTCTACTGTCTATAATGTTATGGTAACTTATGTAACATTTTCTATATAATTATGGTTTTTTATAATTTTTCTTTTGATATAATTACGAAATGTCAACTAGTTTTCTCCCAAACGAAATTGGCGTAAGATGTCTTCCTGCAGCTCTTTACACTGACTATTGTAGGGGAATATTTGTTAGGCTAAAACATGTGATAAGTTAAGAAAAATGTGTATATTATAGCGAAAAATATTTTAAAAATAGATTATTTATGTGCTATTGTATAGATGAAATATATTGTAATGTATTATAGATATTTAGGCGTACTATTAACATTCTAGAGATGGTTAACAATCGCTTCTACCTGTAAATTATTTTAAGACTATGTATATCTCCGTGTATAAAAATGTACCACACCTGAATCTTCCATTTTAAAAATGTATATTGCGGTTTCGTGTCCGCACAAAGGGTCAGGAAACAACTCCTGTTGTCAAAATGGTTGCTATTGTTCATAATTTTCACTGACGTTTTGTGACCTCTTCTTATTGGTTGCTACTTATCTAATATGTTTATGCATAAGTTATTATCACCATTTTGCAAATAAAGCGGACTTGAGTTTCTATTGGACTAAAATAGTCAAATCTGCGTTTCTACATAGCATATGCGTTTCTGCGTAGCATTTTCGGAAGCTATTTCATATGTGCTATTTCATATCAAATTAATACTTCAGACATGCGTAGGTAGAGATTCAAAATAGTATGTCAACAGGTTGTCATGAAAAAAAAAACTGCACTGAAAACTGAGGTTTGTGCTGCATTATTTTTCAGTTTAAAAACATTAAAATTTTGCAAATACATTATAGAAATCTCTGAATTTATTACAAACATAACTTAAGGTAGTGTTTGAAGGTTGCGGCTAACGCAATTGCCGCGTGTGATCGACGCACGTGGCTATAGAGAAGAGATTGAAATCTATGGGTAAAATTCCACGCATCGTGTTTAATGCTACAGTTGCGATTGCTCCCTTGATATGGCAACCCTCGCGACTATCGCATCAGCCACTACCTTCCACATGGTAATTTAAAATTAAGGAATACATTACAGACCAGGTTCAGTAGGTACATTAAGTATGACCGGCTAAACAAAACATATTTCTCTTATCAATCTTACCTTGCACCATTTCCTTTACAGTGCAAGCTTGTATCGTAAAGCTATCTCATGAATAGCCTTTATTGCTAGCCATATACGTTACATAGTTGTATGCTTTCTAGAAACATAATCTTTCTTGTATGGCACTCGCTTCGCGTTTATGGAGGTAAGCTGTTGATTTATGGGGGTTTTACTTACGCAAAGTTTATTTTAAAAATGCACGACGGGGTCGTTAGAGTACCTACGTAGTAAATCACAACTATAAAACTTTCATCAGCGAAGCTTGCATTTTTTGCGGTTTCGCCGTCTATTTCATACCTTTCCTGCGTTGGGTTTATGAATAATTTACAGTTCCATAATATTTGAAAAAAAAAAATTTTTTTTTCATATGGAGATGTTTAATAAATAAATCCAGATTTAATGGTCATAATTGAATTACATACACAATCTTATAATTAAGTCATACTTTGAATTATGTCAATTTCATCCATTCCATTCATTGCTTTAAAAATATATTTTTATATTATTATATTTAGGTAGCCTACGAATACGATTCTATGCGGGCTTTCAAATGAGTGATGCAATCAACCAAAATTTTGTGATTAGGATTGCAACTGCATCTAATATTAGATTAATGAAAGTTGTACTTACTGCAAGTTCTTTTTACATTATATTAGTCTACAATATACCTATGGGATAAGTATACCTTATTTCTACAATCTGATTTTGATCAGTTTTTAGGTGAATGGGAACCATGAATGGCTATTAAAGGTTGGCTTTTTTGATATTTTCTAATTCTGTTGTAAACGAAGTTGAAACGTCAATGGATGAAAAAATTAAAAGCAAAAATACTCGTTATTCCAATCCCATATACCTGTTTATTAAAATCATGTAAATTTTTGATGTATAAAATCAGTTTTTTCCTGTTTGACAAAATATTTGCGGTGACAACACAGGTGAGTCTCACCTGTGACCACGGACGCTGCAGTGTTCGAAACGTCAGGTCATAAAATTTGCGATAAATCCATAAAAAATGTTTCATTTCAATGAATGAATTAGCAGTTAAAATATCTTGTAGATCCATGTGTGTTTTAGTGTAATCAATGAATAAAAATTTGAATTGTGTCTACTAAAATTTCGTATAATATATTTACTACCATTTTTTTATTTTATCTGTAAGCAATTATTTTTAGCTGTATTATAGGTACAAGACATAGGTATAGGTACAAGAAGCGATTGCTAACATCATTATAAGTATCTTACCTATTTTTTTTGTTAATCCCCTGGCCATTTTGAAGTTAAAAGAAAATATGTACATGGTCTTACAGAATAAATAAATAAAGAAGCTTAATTTAAAAATATTTTATTTTATTAATGCCCTTTAACATTAATTTATTATAGGTAACTTGGTAACTTGGTCCAATGGCTCTAGCATATATTTTTTGTAGGATGTAAAATAGTCTTGATCCTGGACTTTGACGACGCGGCCCGTAGAGTATTCCTTACAGCCCATACAGACTCACGCCGATAAAGCCCGAGAACGCCCGAGAACGCCCGAGAAGCGTGAATGTAAGAGGTTTCTCTACGTCTCTTTCTCGTGCTCGCCTGTTCTCCGATCGGTGTCGGTATTTTTGCCCGCTTTAAAGGGTCTCTTGGGCGAGAAAAGAGAAGACTATCACATTCTTTTTCGGTCTCAGTGCGAACTAGGAAGCGGAATCAAGTGCACGTGCGTGTTTATCTGCTTATAATATATACGTTACCATCGTCTGGGTCTTCTTTTTTCTTCTTTGCTTTCTGTTTAGTTTTAACGAAGTTATAATAGGCTATTGCACAAATTACCAAGGATGCTGCACAGACGTCCATAGCGGGTGGGAGCGAGAACAGTAAGTGAGAACATAGTGAGTGTGGTGTGGACAGTTTATTAAGACTCGGTAGAAGTCTCGACGAGACTTCTCGGCGTGAGTCTGTACGGGGCTGACTAAGCAATAGGCCGCTCGACTAAAACACAGAGATCGAGGCCACGGTTTACATTTTACAAAAATAAAATGAAAAATGTATGTTAAAGAGGAAAACTAGTTATGTTAACGGAGTCTAGTTATGTATTCTGTCCAAGTGAAAGTGTTTTTTTAAACGTCACTGTCTATTAAGAAAAAAAAATTGAACAAATTTCAGAAATTCATGAAGTTGTTTTGTCATCAACAAGCTTATTTTGCCCTACAATAAGTAATTGTAAGTATACATACATATATATATATATATACTAGATAATCTGGACAACTGAAGCTATTCTCTCAACAATTTTAAAAGAATAAACCAGGAATAATTAAATAAAATATATTTTTTTTTTTTAACGCGGCAGACCAACTAGAAAAAAAAACCGGACAAGTGCGAGTCCGACTCGCCCACCGAGGGTTCCGTGCAAACTAAATAAAAGGGGGAAATCATATATATTTTCCTTCATAAACCGAAAAATATACATCGTAAAAATATTTAAAAACCTTTTTTAACTTATGCTAATGAATCTCTTTCATAAGATACCCCATATTATAAGGTTAATTCACTTTAAAATTTGGGCCCTCATTCCTTGCATTTTTAAGACACTATTTTTTTGTGATTTAATTAAAAAATTACCACTTTTCGGATGTTTTCCTATATGTGTACTCAAAGGCAATGCCTTCTGGGTCAACGGTAAGTACCTACCCCATATAGTCTAGTAAAAATAAATCCGTTTGTATGGAGCAGCGGAGATCACAGTATTTACAACACTGGGGGATTCTTTGAAATTATGGTAAGAAAATAACTAAAAATCATAAATCAACAATAATCCTGATTTATAGACTAGCTGGGTTCCGCGGTTCCACTCGCGTAGTTATGAAAAACGGTGATGATTTTGATGATGATAAGTATATAGCATATGTCCGTTTCCAGGTCCAAAGCTAATCTCTATACTAATTTTCATAACGATCGGTTCAGCCGTTTGAGCGTGTAAAGGTAATAAAATTAGCTTTTATAATATTATTATGAAATTGTGTCAAATGTATTACAAAACACCAGTACATTCATTTAAATAACAATATACTTAGGTGTCTTTTATGTTGTCACAAATCTTATTTTTACTAGACTAAATAGGTTTTGATTCCCTTGTGAGTGTCGAACGGTTTTTACGACATATTCGGCTGTAACTTTTTTCACGAAAACGGAAAAATTTGATTTACCTTTCTGCAGCAAAAGACTATAGATTTGCGTATATGGTTTTAATTTCAACACGATACCTTCACACGTTCCCGAGACTCTTGACTCCCGGACGGACGGACAGATAGACGGACAGACGGACAACAAAGTGAACCTATAAGGGTTCCGGTTTTTCCTTTTTAGGTACGGAACCCTTACCTAGAGGGGCTGTCTAGGGGACAACCTTGTACTTTTTTTTATTAATAAATAAAAGTTACCTTTCTACAGACCTCTAGGCATCATTTTTCTTTTGCTTTTCCCGTAAAATTAGAGAGACAGCTAACAATGTCACTTAGAAAACTAAGACTGTTAGAAAAGTAGCAAAGATTTATCACAGAACAACCTCGAGAACACGAGAAGTTAACTTGTAACATGTCATCTTGAGTTAATCCAACTTAGGTTGGAACAAGCGTAATTGCAAACTAACTTCACTCTGAAAGCTGAACTGAATCCGTATGTCCTTCTGGGACTTTACCTATAGATAAAAACTGTACTAAAAGATTTCCTATAAGTGGTACTTTTTTGTAGTTCTGTATTAATATACATTGCGTAGGTAGTTTACTCTCTTTTATCAACCGACTTCAAAAAAGGGGAAGGTTCTCAATTCGATTGTATTTTATTTATTTTTTAGGGTTCCGTACCCAAAGGGTAAAAACGGGGCCCTATTACTGAGACTCCGCTGTCTGTCCGTCCGTCCGTCCGTCTGTCATCAGGCTGTATCTCATGAACCGGGATAGTTAGAGAGTTGAAATCACAGATGATGTATTTCTATTGCTGCTGTAACAACAAATACTAAAAAACAGAATAGAATAAATATTTAAGGGAGCTCTCATACAACATACGTGCGCGAGTCCGACTCCACGAGAAGTGGATTGCTTCAGTTTTTTAAACTATAATTATTTGTGATACTCAAATGGTCATTGTAGATATATATGTCTTGCATAAGTAATTTAAAAATACTTGTTGGGTTTACCGTAATCGATATATTGACTAATAAATCATTTAGGGATGTGTTTGGGGAATATTAAACTTTAAAGTGAACAATTTTATTAGTCAAGTGTTATTTGTTTACCTACTAACTAAATGATTAAAGTTACATTATTAATTGAAAAAAATATGATACTTATATTATGATGAAATAAAAAAAAAAAAAAAAACTATCACATCTAAATAATCTGGAAAAAAAATCATATTCAATTCAGCAATAGAAAAAAAAAAACATCCATCCAAAAAACCATCCATCCATCCAAAAAAAAAACAATCGATCCATTAAAAATCGATCCATTTAAAAATTTACCTACTTAGAGAAGTAAAAATTATTCGTGCAAACGCAAGCCCTTAACTACTTGGCATGTTTGTCTATTTATAAATTGTGGTATCAAACACGAAACCCGTTGCAACTATAGAGGTATAGAACCCTACACTGCGCGTAGCTTGAGGCGCACTTGGCTGGTTTTATTTGTAAGTAAGCGCGCTCCATCGTAGACTGTACAGTTGCTAAGGTGTATTGGTGGTCAAATGTAAATCTATCAAACAATAAATAACATGAAAAAATCAACCTGTCAAAAAGGTTGAGAAATCAGGTTGTCAAATCCGTCGCACTCACTCGTACGCAATTGTGACTCGGAACTGAAGTTTTCGGTTTCGAAGTATCACCAGGCGGGACATTATCATTCAAATTTTACGTGAATAACCCACTTAATTGGCGCAACTAGTATATTATATAAGTTAAATAACTGGCAAAAGTATTGTGTACTTACATAAAAACGTCAAAATATCTTTATTAAAAGACCATATTGCACAAACATTGAAAATTACAATATTACCATGGCAAATCTTTCAATAGGCGGCTATATCGCTTAAAGATATCTCCTTCAAGCAAACATGTACGGAGTAAGATAGGTGGCACAGAAAATTAAGCAACAGAAATTAAACGCAATATTCAAATCAACGTTTCTCTATTCTATCACCTTTCAGCGTAATGAAATGAAAACGATAGGAAAAGAGAACTATAAATATTAATATCCTCAGCGGCCTGCTGGCTACGGTCATAACAGTGGGTGGATTGTTCCGGCAAATAATAAAAACCGAAGAGTCCGCGTATTATGGTGAGCCTTCGACGAATTATGAGCGGTAACAAGTCGATGTGGGATCCTGAATTATTCATAATATCCGTGGATCGATGCGTCGATGTTACGTCGGACGATATCATGTCGAGTGACAATCACGTCGGGACTACCTACGCCTGTGGAGCGGTACGTAAATCAATTTAGGGATCCTGTGGGGAAAGGAAGGCGGCAGGAGCGCCACCAAACACAATTTTCTTTATAGAAATTTTGATCGATACATTTGGGTAATTTTGTGTTAAAATAATAACATTTTGTTGAGTAGAGATCGTTAGCAACATGCGTATTATTGTCGTACTCACTACTTCTATCGCTAACGTCGGATTTTAATATTGTCCTGTTTTATATTTTTCCAACTTATTTTCATACAACCATGTCAAAACCATTGCTTGTAAGGTATCGCCATAAAACAGCAAATGAAGCCAGCTCAGAGGCCTTTCGGCGGCTTAATAACTCTGACACTAGGGCTGGCCACTCAGTCTACACAAACTTACTTACTACCATAATAGGTATTATTTACATCGACAAATAGTATATGCTTTGATAAGCATATAATTGAATTATTATTGCAAAACTAGAAATTTAGATAATTGTATTACTTTAAAAATATTTAGGTATTATGTTTCTTTGTTATTAAGTTTCCGGCAGCCTAGTCGGGAGACCGTCTGACTTGCGATCCGCACGTCCTGGGTTCGAATCCCACGGCACGCACCTCTGTCTTTTCGAAGTCATGTGCGTATTGTTGATTGCCGCCAACTTCAAACGGTGAAGGAAAATCGTGAGGAAACCTACATGTCTGAGAGTTCTCAATGATCTTGAAGATGTGTGAAGTCTGCCAACCCGCACTTGGCCAGCGTGGCAGACTATGGCCTAGCCCTTCTCGCAATGAGAAGATGGCCCGTTCCCAGCAGTGGGACAGTTTGTACAAACAGGGCTGATAAAAAAAAATTTTTCTTTCGATTGCTCTTATACTGCTTGCTTTTTGGGATGAAATATTATTTCGACCTAGTTTTTAAGATCTCATTATTAGTATTAGTATTGTAAAAGTGTTGGGAAGTATTCCTAATATGTTCAAAACGTTCATCATCACTTTTTACATACCTGCAAATTACCTACACACCACCAAATCGTCTGATGTCAAGCGGTGTGGCTAAGGATGGAGCTCGTCGATCTAGAAGATATCTATTCACTCTAGCCTAAAATATTCCAAGATTGTAGATCTCAGGAAACAGAGATGGCGGCAAAGAATTCCATTCCTGTGCAGTACGCATCAAGAACGTGGTTTTCGAAATATGTAAATACCTATTTAATTATTTAATTTGTCAGTACTTTAGTATACAAAAAATAAGCTTCAATAAAAAAAACTGCTCGTATTTAAATAAATATCAGCCTTTTAAAGCTTTTTTTGATCGACGAATAAATATGACCAACGGTTTGGTTTGTAAAGAAAATGGCTTAAAAATTAACCTCGTTTTTTTTGTCATTACCAGATATGAAAAGATAAATAAAACGAAATCTCACAGCACGTTAGAGTCCGTCAAGCCGTTTATATAATTGACGTTCTTTTTGAGCATACAGATAAAAATCCAGATAGTCTCTATATATTAAAACAAACTAAATGAATATTTTATTATATTGTAACAATAGACTAAACTATATGTGGACAATATGTCATTACCATTTCAATGCCACCAATTTGTCCACTGAATATCGAACACACATTCACTCGATAAGTCGATACATTATTCATGGAGAATTGGTGATTTTTCAATAATTCAAGTTACCAAACTCTAGGGAATAGAGGTACATCGTCGCAAGAATATATTAAACGTTGTTTGTCTTGGTAAATGACTTTGTATCCGTTAATTGTGCTGGGAGTTGGGCTGTATTGGGACGTGTCTCTGGGTGGAAATTCACAGAATTCAGCTGGATTTTAATAGCTTTATAATAACGTTGTACATCTGCAATTTTTGTTTGACATGTATACTTAATTGATTACTGAATCAATAATCAAATTCTGTATTTTAGATATTAATAAAATATAAAAACTACGGGTCACTCACGTCTGTTTTGAGCCGAAATATCCAACTATAGTTTCAACCGCATTGGGCGGTCTTTTTCAAAGGAGCAGCACACACGTCACTATCGTACGGTGACGCACCTTGCACTCAAACTTTCACTTGTGTGAAAACCACGTTAATTTTCCAGTAATAAAATATAATTAAAAAAATAAACCTAAATTTACGGTGGTAAGTACGATATTTTCCAAGTGTTACTAAGAAAGATGCAATTTATATTTTTATATATTTGTATTGCTGACTTCGACTGGAAACTTTAGAACTTAGTGTAGTGCAAGAAGAGATTAGCTAGCTACGTAATAAAACGACATGCACACTTTTTTTAACACGAATTAGTCCGCGTTTGACCACCAACTCGCCTGTTGGAAAGTGACGATGTGGTAGGACATGAAGCACGCACACTTAGAAGATACATATTCACTCTGACCTTGAAAAGACCAACGTTGTAACTCTCAGCGAACAAAGAAGCCGGAAATTTGTTCCACTTTTTCGCTGTTGCGATTAGAAACGTAGAATTAAACCGTTTAGTACAAATATTGGTTATATCAACAATATATGGGTGGTAGTGTGCTGATTTTCTACTTGTTCTGTGGTAGAAAGAAGATGGTAAAATAAGGTCATGCAGCTCAGATGCACATTCTCCGAAATGTATCCAGTAAAAAAATTACAAACTTGCTACTTATCATGCGGCGGTGTTCTAGACTAAGTAGCTTTTTAGCAACTATTATGTAGGTATACTGTGATTAATACTCAATATTAATCAATCAATATTGTTATGTAACTTCACTCAGGAAGTAGTAATACAAATCTAACGATAATTAATACGTTATATATTGGTAAAGCTAATTAAGTCAAAGGAGGTAACATAAAAGGTTTATGTTTAATTGATTCCCAAATACCTATAGTAAAAATGACGGCCAAAAAAATATTTTTAACTCCAAAATTGTTGGATGATTACCAAATACCCCTTTTTAATTCAAAGTTACTGACTGTATTTGCGTAGTTCATACCTAATCTAAACTACTTTTGGGGCGACATGATTTTGCCAACACAATTTATGCTATTAAGTTCCGTTAAAATTTGGTGATAATTTATTAAATTTGGGCACCGATACAATTTTTGGTGAGAGTGTATATGTAATCACAAATTTTGTTTTAGCGTTCAAAATATTTGTTTCCATAAAAACAAAAAAGGTTTCGACAACTATAGGTACACTTTAAAATTGTTCATCTATTTTCACTTCAAATTCTGAATTCAAATTGTTTTTAATGTTTATTAAGTGTGTATCCTTAAAAACATATTTCCCTTGAAAAACATACACTAAAACCAAAACTTTCTGAGCTATTACCAAAACAGTACATGAAAAGTAATTGTGTACATTTGTATCCTGTGAAGTTAATAAAAGATTTCTCCAAAACTAAGCAACTCCCCAACTCCGTGGGTGTGCCGGAATCAAATTATCGTCCCTATAATTTTACTCTTTCAGTTGCCGAATAATATCAACTTCCCAAAAAGGAAACTTCAAAGAAATGCAATTTTGTCTTAAAAAGGTCTCCTCCTTGTTGTTGCTTCTTTATGATAAGCTTGGTTTGATTACATGAATATCTCGAAAAAGGTTTTTTTTGTTGTTTTTGTTATCCTCAAAGCGTGCAACTCTCTCTCGCACACCACAATTTCACATAAGAAAAAGAAGAAGGTTCCCAATTCGACTGTACTTTTTTATATGTTTGTTTTATTCAGCGATTGCTCCGCCAGTTATGAATTGTTTTTGATGGTTTTTTTATGTGGAAAGTGATACTTGTCAGCAGAAGTTTTCGGTAGCCTAGTCGGGAGACCGTCTGACTTGCGATCCGCAGGTCCTGGGTTCGAATCCCGCGGCACACACGTCTGTCTTTTCGGAGTTATGTGCGTATTGTTGATTGCCGCCAACCTCAAACGGTGAAGGAAAACATCGTGAGGAAACCTACATGTCTGAGAGTTCTCAATGATCTTGAAGATGTGTGAAGTCTGCCAACCCGCACTTGGCCAGCGTGGCAGACTATGGCCTTATCCTTCTCACAATGAGAAGATGGCCCGCGCCCAGCAGTGGGACAGTTTGTACAAACAGGGCCGATAAAAAAGAAGTGATATTTTGGTATTTATTACAAAATAACTGAAAAATGTCATCCAATTATTTTGCGTATTTTGAAGTCAGTTTTGTTCAGTTTTTTTACTATATTATAAAAGCGCCAAGTTGATGTTATAAAACTGAAAAAATAATTTTTTTATGTTAAAAAAAGGGTTTTTCCTCGGCATCTATAAATTGGCTGAAGATATCAAAAAATCATTTTTTTCAAAACTTCGTCGCCTAAAATAATGTAACGCCACAAAAATATATGTATGTATATCTGATTTAAACTGTTTTTTTTTTATTTATTTTTATTTTATCCAAATAAACAAAACCATATTTTACCTTTATAATACTCACTCACTCACTCAACGATTTTACCTATATGTTTTAAAATGTATATAGTGATACGCAAGTGCTCTATTTATTTCACATTGATCCCGGCCTTAACCGACCAAAGGCAGGTTCTGTATTTTTAACCTCAGACTCAAAGATGGTTGTTTTAAGTTTGACGTGTTTATAAATGTATTTATGTGTCTGTTAGAAAACTCAACACCCGACTTTTGTAGGTTTATTATACGTTTACAACTAGTTTTTTGTACAAATACCTATACATATACATATTTCCTCCAATCGTTAACAGCTAGTTTTGATGATATTTGGATACAAAGGGAATATACGAGTATAAGAGGTGGTCTTATAAATACCATCAACTTTGCTTCAGAAGTTTAGTATCTAGTTTCAATTATTATATAATTACTTTGTTCAAGAGCGTTCTAATTAAAGTTGGTTGTCAGTTTTATTTTATGTAGAATTAGGCTTGCTCTTAACCGCCAACTCGCCTGATGTTAAGCGACGTTGCGGTCTACGATGGAGCGCGCTTACCTAGAAGAAACCAATTCACTCGCGATAGTTTTTTAACTACTATAATTATTATAGCTCGTACTTCAATTTGAGTACAATTAAATAGCATTCGTGGATAAAATAATTTGTAGACGTAGGCTTACAGTATTACATTTACCAAGCTAAGTACTATAGTTATTTCAGAGTTTTCGTGGTTTCCGAATAGAATCATTATCAACACGCAAGGCTTTTTAGCATTTTCATGTCTAAAATAATATTGTTGGTGTCTAGACGAGTGTTACAGAATGCTCTGTCTATATTAAAACTCGATGTGGTATCAAGTGTATTTTTATTTATTGATATACGTTGCACTGAAATGGTACATACAATTCTTCGCGCCGCCGTTTGCGTGTTTTAAGTTAGGTACAACGCCATCTAGTGGCAGCGTGGTGAAACTGTCTTCAACACTAGTATTATACAATTTAATATAGTACGAGAGCTTTGGCGGCAATGCAGCAATACGTTTTTTTTTTGATACTTTGTTTTTTTTTTACAGATATTACATTTGTTTTTTCTTAGGGTTGCGTGGCACAGCACAGCTATCTAGCTCTTACGCGTCTTCTTTTAAGAAAACAGGAGTCACGTACGAGCAGAGAACTGAAGCTACTTTTAATATATGTGCGTACACCTGCCTCAAGAGAATAATATTACTGTGTATTCAATTAACTTTATTTATTTACTTCAATTTCTAAAGCATTTCCACTTTGGTTTCTTCATTCTGATCTGGTGACATTATGTTCACATTTTCATGAGGCAGGAGCGAGGAACGAAGCGAGAAATGATTAAGAAATGACCGATTTTTAGGTCCTGTCTATTTTGTGCTTGTGGGTAACTAGGGATATCGGGACCCTGTCTCTTATTACACCATTACACCAATCTAACCCTAGCGATAGGGCACGAGAAATCAGGTAGTGTAATTAGCTTTAAAGGTCAGAGACAACCGTTTCGGACGTCACATATGTTTATAATAGAATGTATATCTATTCTTTAAATATAATTTTTAAATGTAAATAATAATAATTGTATGTAAAAGATTATTAAGTATACTCTATTTTTATTTAATTTTTTCTCCCCTCTCTATTACTGCACGCCCCGTCATTTTACTTTCTTTTCGTTCCTCTCCATCCTAAGGTTGTCTGAAAGAGATCGCTATTAGCGATTAGGCCACCAGTTGTTACACTAGTTCTTAATTATTATTTTTTTATTTAAAATTTTATGGTGTGTACAATAAAGTGTATATCTATCTATGTTTGGTAATTTTAGAGTAGCTTAATTTTTAATTTTACAATATTTCTTACTGTTCCAGAGAATTAAGCCTTTTTTTAAATACATTATTATGTAGAATTTTGAAGGTATTATATTCTTATTTATTCTTATTCGGATAATCTTAATAGGAGTCCTCATTTCGCTGCTCGGACCGTTAATTGTTTAATTCGCCATTAAACGAAAGGAAGGATAGGAAACTTGGTTAATGGAACTGTAACCAATAAGTAAAGATAAAAAAATAACACTTTAATTCCATTGTAATATTCAGTGTCCTCTATCTAAAAGAAGGAACGGAACCGGCATCGTTTAGTCGCGTTCGAAGTGCCGGTAGCCTTCCCTTCGATATAATAGCGGCAGTTAAGGGGTGACGACCTAATGTAGCCAAGATACCGTACATAACGACCCCTTTAAACGTAACCTCGATATCTATCCACATAAAAATGTAGGAACAGAATAAGGCATTGGCAATTTATACACTCAAATGTGAAGTTCGGTAAGTGTTGTTAAGATAAACCCGAGAAGTTTGCTCCTTCATACGTTTCAAGATTCTGTCGATGGTTTTATTTTATTTTTGCTATGCATTTCTGCTTCATTTTGTGTCGTGATTTTGTTTGGATTGTATACCTACATAAATGATATATTCCTACATATAATTACATATTTTTAACCGACTTCCAAAAAGGAGGAAGTTCTTAATTCGACTGAATGTTTTTTATGTGTTCAGCGATTACTTCGGCAATTATATTGATGTTTTTCTTTTATTGTTGGTAGGTCATATGTCGAAATTTAAGCAATCTCATAAATTTTATCAAAATTTGTTTAATACTTGGTTTTTAACAAAGAAAACAAACCGTAGAGGCATAGCCATTAATGGTATCAACCATATAAAAAATAATTATCGAAATTGAGTAATACATATTTACAAATAGAAAATAGAAAATCGCGTAATGTACTGGCAAAAAATAGTGCGACGTTTCTCTTAAATTATTACGGATATTATAGGAGTCAGTTTAAAAAAAAACTTTGTACTTAATTATGTTAGACGCTGGATGCAAGCCGCTTCCAATCGGTCTTTTTGGAAATCCATGGGGGAGGCCTATGTCCAACAGTGGACTTCTTATGGCTGAGATGATGATGATGATGTTAAGTAAATATGCTTCTGTACCGATTATAATTTTGAAAATGTTCGCCAAATACCAATTTCTCTGAACAAAGTTGCGGAGATTGTCATAATGTCGTTAATCATCTATACCCTTCGATTTTGATCCGGCAAGGGATGGATGAAAAATGGTTTCCAAGGAGCTATTTTGCTATAGTATAAAAAGAACTTAAACGTAGACTTGACTTCAATGAGATGCCATTAGAAAATACTTAGGTATATTATTGATATTCTCTGATTGTCATTATGTTTAAAAATAATTCTAATTACTTGTACGATATTTTTGACTAGACAATTAGGTAAAAACGTAGTTGCAAATAATAATATTTTTTGTAGTTTTACCTGGCATAATCATTTCAGTAAGTGAAAACGAAAAAAAGTTGTATTTATAAGTTTTTATCAATAAAACTAGCTGCGCCCCGCGGTTCCACCCGCGTGATGATCGATTATGTTGTTATTGTTTAATGTATCCCACAGAAACTGACAATTTTTTCGGGATAAAAAGTTTGCCAGATCCTTCTACATAGTATAAGTAATAATCCTGCCAAATTTCGTCCAAATCCATCTAGTAGTTTCGGCGTACATCGGATACACCGTACAAACAGACAGACAGACAGACAGACAAAAAATATAAAAATTACTGTTTTGGCTTCTGTATCGATAGTAATGCATCCTCCAATCAAAATTTTTCAAATATGTTTAATGTACAGATTTTGACCCGTTACAGTCATATTATATGTATAGATTAATTATTAATATTATGTTATTAAAATTACCTTCAATAATTACTATGTAGAATTTTAGTATGATTAAACGTAACGGGAAAGTACGTCTTTGACAGCATTCTGACGTGTAAGGCGCATCGCCCACACGAGCTGGAGTCGAGGCGGCGACCGCGCCTCGACTTACCAGTGAGCGACGCGCCTAACCAGAAAGTCAATGTACCTACTGCGCTTGCCACTCAAGATTTTGAACACAGTTTTTTAACTACATTTTGTTTTACATACTATTAAGAGCGGCTGCTTCTATTAGTCCAATGCCACCCAAAATAGCTATTACACGATGTACTTTAATACAAGAGATCATATGTTTTTATGATGTAATAACAAAACTTATTCAAATTTGTTATTATAACAGATATCTTATGCATTAGGTGTAGTGTTCTAGTTTAGTAGTAATCTAGGTTTCAATTGAAGTAAAAGTTAAAAACTATGAGGCACAAATTCAGGACAAGCATCCAAAAGTCCACTTTTCTACACAAGATTACGCCGCTTATAACATCTTCAAGAATAGATGTAAAAAATATTGTTACTTTTTTATTTTTATTTATGTATAATAAGTAAATATATAAAAAATTCAAAATAGCGAACATTTTTATTTATAGTTCTCAGAATTTTTCAAAAACCACGTATTTTCTGAGGTAACGTTTATTAGATATCAGCACACCATCTTGTGATTTTGTGACTATATTAAAAATTGATGAAAGCAAACCGAAAGGTTTTGACGGTTTCTTTTTTACAGAGCTTCTTTTAATAAATTCACATTGGATGAAACAACAAGCTTTATAATCACGTGTGCACCGTACTTCCTCGCGTCGGGAAGGCTTCTTAAAGACAATTGTAAACTAGTCTCCTAAAATATAAAACTTAGCTATGTACAAAACAAAAATATTTAATTACTCAAAAAAGATACTCAAAAAGCTTTCCAAATTTAATTCATGCAAAAAGAACGTTGAGTTTCATTCATAAAACTCATAACATGAAATATTTTGAGTCGAAATTATATTATGAAATATAATTATTCCCGCGACGTACGGGGCTACAGGTGTTTCACAAGAGACAACTTGATGGAAACACTTTAAATAAGGAAAAGTTATTATAAAGGTGTCTCAGGATTGAGCCGGAAAAGGCAGCGGCTTCGTTAACTCAAATAGAGGCCCGGGATGAATGATACTCTTCGGTGTACCAATTTATTTTATATAAAGCAACGGTGGCACCTGAGGCGGTCAATTATTGCTGCCCGACTTTTGACTTTTGGCGCTATTTTGAATTATTTGAAGCGTGCTCTCCGCAAAGTTTCAGATTTTAAGTCTTGAACAAGTACCGGTGTTAAGGTTGAATAAATATGAATTTTGGGGAATATCCCTATCATTTGTATTATTTTTTAACACGCTTTTATTAGGTCGACCTGTAGGTAACTAACTATGTAATGAAATCTAAAGTAACTAATTTAACCATCATAGCGTCATGAAAATTGGCAGCTGTATGTAGTTCTGATGACAATACAATATTATGATACTGTCGAACTGATCTGATGATGGAGCCGGAAGAAATGAACTAGAACTTCATGATGGAACATCGTATCATAGCTGTGTTTGGATTTGTTAGAAAAGTCTTGTAATGAACTTTGATCACAATAATTTGTGGCGTGTTTTTTAAACTGTAATTTATTATTAAATGGTAAATATCAGAATTTTTGTTTGAATTTTTAATGTAGGTTAAGTTTACAAACTTTCCCGTGCCGTCCAACAAAAAAAAAATTGCCCAGTATGATAAGTTATTCTTACTAATATAAACGTAAAAGTAACCTTGTCTTTTTCTTTGTCTGCTTATTATCTTTTCACAAGTATTTAGTCGTGTAAAATCATTATGAGTTCCAGTTCATCAATTTGGATGAACAGGATAAACATTTGGAGATAATTTTTGTCTTGAAAAGCTTAAAACTCCGAATTTTGTATTTTAACAAACTGCTTGCCGCTTATATATCAGATATTAGATGTTAAATCTCGTTACGTCCGGAATTTTCACCGAAAACATTTTCCTTTAATTCGGAACACAGTAATGCACACTACTTCTTAATGATTAAATTTTAAATATATCATTATCATCATCATCTCGGCCACAATAAGTCCGCTGCTGGACATAGGCCTCCCCCATGGATTTCCAAAAAGACCGGCATATACATAGATATATAGGTATAATTCTACATACCCACATTATAATGTGAGTGACAGTAAAAAGCTCAGATTACCGGCTCAGTTTATTTTTATCTCCGATTTGCACTGGTCCAGGGGTTCCAGCAGACAACCGTGTATCTGTCAGTCAATAAATCAAGATCATCCAGGGTGACTGTACAGTCAAGCGGTTATTACTATGCCAAGACACGACGCGGCCTACTTGCCTCATGTGATGACGTCACACTGACCTGGAGCGGAGCATCTACTAATAAAATGCTCCAGTTGGAGCTTTGAAATAAAATATACAGATTGTGTATCCTACCTAATATTTTAAAAGCGAAAGTAACTCTGCCTATCGTCTGTCTCTCTTTTTACCAGAGTGCGTAAAAAGGAGGGTTATAGGTTTATGTATTTCGAATGTATCAATGTATATATGTATGTTTCTATATGAACGTCAACAGTCTAAGCGGCTTGACCGATTTTGATATGCGAGGTGTCGTTAGATACATCTTCACTTCCTGAGTGTCATAGCCTATATTTAAAAAAAATGCGTTTATTCGTATCCTCCATCGAAGTTATTCGTAATAAGCAATACTTTGAATTTATTACAATTATTCTAAAGAATTCATGATCTTTTATAGCGATTCTACGCATACTTTCTCACAAAAAAACGTACACTCAACAGCGTATCAAGCGTAATAAAATCATAAGTTAGACTGCAAAAACTACTTGTCTGTAGTGGGGTATTTCGTTTTTCTTTTAGTATAGATACTTGTTGTTAGATACTAAAATAAAATAAAAAGTTGAACCACCACACGAAAGATCTCCAGGCTTAGCTTGGAATGTAGAAAAATTGTCTTTCCACCGTATTGTCCACTTAAGTGACAACTGTCATAAAAACGTGGATAAAAGACGTTTTATTACACAAAATGGCGGATTTCATATTTTAACATAGCCCCCACAATATGGGTATCAAATGAAAGGGCTTTTCTAGTAAAATACGGTAAATACATTACCTACACCATTATCTTTCTTTTCAAAACCGTTTAACTTAAAAAGTTTTCTAAGCAAGTATTTGTTTATCTTCCATACTAGCTTTCAGTAGTTTGTGTGATATACATATGTGTATCATCACCATGTTAACGTCTCTCCATGTTTCTCCCTAATTATGTTGATTCAAGATGTGTGGTTATGGGAAAACTTATTCGTGTTGGCTTAGGCCTTCAAAGTTGCTGAAACATTGAAGACTGTTTGAAACTTTTCTCAAGTTTCACTGTGATAAGTTACAAACTTAATGATATCGGCATTCTCAACTCATAACTTTAATATAATATATATCCCTTGTTGGTACAAGGTCTCGGGGATAATAAAAACATCGAAAAACCTATTTAGGCCTTGATATCACCAGAACTGGCGCACTCCGTAGTTTAGGTATAGCGCAAAAAGTATATACATAAGTGACCTATTTGATTTATATAAGTATAGTTTTTTATACGTTTAAAAGACTGTTCTTTTAACATATAAAAAAACTATAATAGATATAAAAAACTATACTAAATATAAAACAGGCAAACGTAACGCCTGAAGGTAAGAAGTAACCGTATCTTAGATGGACAACAGTTATATTAGTTGTGTGACTGTTGCTTTCTACTTTGCGATATTACTTAAAATTATTTTATAATTATATTAGAAATACATGAAGTTTTACCACTATAAAAAAATATTAGAGAGAATTTGTGCTTAAACAATTTTATTTGTTAGGCATTATTACATATTTGTTTATAATATGGTGTGATGTTAAGCTATTGCATAGCTTCTATCGCGGGCCTTGAGCGTGGAGACCGAATCCAGAAATTCCGTAACGAAAATAACCTAACACACCGCGCGTAAAGCTATTATGCAATAGCTTTACCGCGGCAGTCTCCGAGTGCCACACGTCTTTTTATAAAAATTATTTAGGACTTTCTAAAATTCAAAACAAACTTAACAATAGCCTTATTTTATTTTTTTATTAATTTTTGTACCTGTTTTATATTCAAAATTATTAACACCAGATTTTTCATATCATTGAAAGTTTTCACGCTTATCCGTGTTACGGTGTAAAAATAAAAAATGCTGGCTTTTGCTTTCACGTAAAAGTTACAAAGCTAAAAGTTCTGTTTAAGCGATGCATCGAGCAAGAGAAAATTCCCACTTCCGAGCCATGATGTCGGAAATAAATTCTAAAATTGGTTTATTCCTGAAAGTCGAGAGGGAATTGAAAGTTAACAGACTGCCGTTGATTTTTCCCGCTATTTGACATTGGACATAGGTTGGGAGTATTTATAAAAAATCAATGAAAGCCAAATATCAATCTATTTCGAGTTTGAAAAAATATTGTATTGTAGGTAACTGTAATAACCTTCGAAGTTAAAACAAAGCTTCGCAGTTGATATAGGTATTGTTTTTTCTACTTTTTTTGTGTAGGTAAGATAGATCTACGATTGACCACCAACTCGCCAGATGTTAAGCGACGGTGTGGCCGAGGATGGAGCTCGTCGATCTAGAAGGTATCTATTCACTCTAGCCTTGAAAATTCCAAGAATTTAATTAAATACATAATTTAACGTAACAATTTTATACGTTTTATTTCTATTGCTTATATTTCCATTACACATTTACTTTATTCCCAAAGGGTGTGCCTTGACATGTTTTTTTCTCATCAAAAGTAGCTACATGTTCATAATTTTCTACCTCATTACGTTCCGTTGCACACAATATGTGGAACGCGGGCGGAACATCGGTAAATGTGCCGGCCAACGTCATTCCATTCCATAATGACATGGCAGCTACGAGTATTTTCCTCGCGACGCAACTTCCGCCGGAATGAATGAGATTAATTCCTGTGTTTTGTTCATTATGTGATTTTACAAAATAAGCTAGCCGTAGTATTTTTGATCTTATGCTTAAAATGGAAATTTACTCCTCTATAATGCAATGATACGACAGGCTCATCGAATTCATTTAATCAATTAAACGGAAAATTCAAGCAGCTAGACTTCGAGTATGCAGTTGCAGTCTAGCTCGGAATAGCATGGTAATCTTCGATCAGCTTCAACCTGGTCCATAACTATCTAATAGATACTACTAAAAATTTTATACTGCATTTGATATGGTATTTTAGGTAATACACGTACTTAAATATTTGTGTTTCGAAGTTTCGGGCAGCCTAGTCGGGTTTCGGGGAGACCGTCTGAATTGCGATACGCAGGTCCTGGGTTCGAATCCCGCGGCACGCACCTCTGTTTTTTCGAAGTTATGTGCGTATTGTTGATTGCCGCCAACTTCAAACGGTGAAGGAAAACATCGTGAGGAAACCTACATGTCTGAGAGTTCTCAATGATCTTGAAGATGTGTGAAGTCTGCCAACCCGCACTTGTCCAGCGTGACAGACTATGGCCTAACCCTTCTCACAATGAGAAGAGGGCCCGTTCCCAGCAGTGGGACAGTTTGGACAAACAGGGCTGATCAAAAAGAAAAATTGTTTTTAGTAAAAAAAAAAATTATGTGTATCTTATATTACTACATGATATATAATATAAAATTTTCGATTTCAACCTGTTTAGTACGTTGGCTGTACAAAAATCTTCATTTTTATAAGATTCACACTAATCTATCATTAAAAATTATCCGATTTGTGTTTTTGCACAAAAACACAGGAACACAGGAAAATTGAAAAAATCAACAAAATACATACAAAGGTACTTTGTTGATTTTTTCAATTTTCCTAAACCAGTTATGGGTACATTTAGCGGCCAATAAACATTAGAATCTGTCAAATTACTTAAGCAGTAAGGCATGGGAAAGAACTGAACATACACTAGGAAAATGTTAACCTCCTGCGGTAGTCGGGTAAGCAGATCAAAATTTAGAGAATGGCAGATATTATTACCGACCACTAAATGTTACAACCTATGACAAAAGTTATGGCCGCAATAAAACTAGGAAGTAAAACCTCATTCATATCCTGAAACAATGTTTCTCTCGCATTATGCTGAGTTCTGTAGTGAATAGAATGTGTGGCGGAATACGTTTTTGCTAGATTAAACTTGATAGCTAAAAGTAAATAAATAGACGATAGTATATAACAATTAAATAATATTCTGGCTGGCCTTGTAGATCAGCTGGTAGTATGTCTGCCTGCTAAGCTGTAGGTCGTGGGTTCGATCCTCGCCAAGGACAAACATTTGTGTGATGAGCATGGGTATTTTTTCTGTGTCTGGGTGTTTCTATGTACTTAGCATAAGTAAATATTTCCAAAAATGTATACTTATATATGTATTCTAAGCCATCTAGTTTCCATAGTACAAGTTTTACTTATTTTGGGCTAGATGGTATTGTGTGAAATATCCAGAAATATTTATTTATTTATTTATCATCATCAAAATCGGTTCACCCAGTCGAAAGTTCTGAAGTAACAAATATTTAAAAAAATCGGCCAAGTGCGAGTCGGACTCGCGCACGAAGGGTTCCGTACCATTTTCTATAAAAACGACAAAAAAGTCACGTTTGTTGTATGGGAATAAATATTAATTTTATTTTAATTTGATTATTTATATTATATTATTTATAGATGGCGTTGTGTGAAATGACCACCGATATTATTTATAAAACAAAATACCCAACAACAAATTGTAGCCACATCATTACGCGCTGTACGATACGACAATGCCCATAATGTTAATTTTTTTACACGGACGCCATGTAAGAATCATATGCCTTGTCACTATCAAATCTGAGACCCATAATACCTCCTAAATTCATTCGAGCTTTCGAATAAAAATGTGTTTTTTTGCGATCGACGCAAATGGCCAAGAACGCAAAAGACCATTTGGCCTTTTGCTTATTTAAAATTTTGCTATATGATTTGTATTTTTATTATAAAGAAACCTGGTTATTTTTCTAATTTCTATTCGGTTATTTCAGTTGTAAAGGTTTCATCTACCGACAGTATTTTTTAGACCTGAACATTCAGTTTAGTTTCAACGTACTGAGGGTTAAAAAATGGTTCTTATCGATGATTGTGCGATTATACCTGGCCTTAAACGGAAAAGCCTGTACAATGGTGCTTGACGATTTTATGCAGGCCACCATTAAACTGTTGCCAAAATTTAAAAATAAGGATAAAACAAAGGAGTGCATGTTTGAAAAAAATATAGGTCAGTCATACTCCAATCTAATCTGACTGCCAATAGTACAAATGAATCTAACGACACTATGCAAGTTTAAATAGGTCATATTATGACCTATTTGAATAAGCAATAACGATGGATACAAGCTGCTTATAACCGGTCTTTCTGGAAATCCATGGGAGAGGCCTATGTCCAGCAGTGGACTTCCTATGGCTGAGATGATGATGATGAATAAGCAAAGTGTCATTAGTTTTATTTGTACTTTTCAAGTGTCGGCTATTTTTTTTAGCATGGCAAATCTTAGTCCTACATCTTTAAGACCTTTTAGTATCTTGGCCTTATATATCTCGCTCGGTGTTGCACTTTCTAAGCACACAGGATGGCATTATTGTCACTGTTCACAAGTCACGACACGCGTCTAACAGTATTGCCAGACGTGTCGCGACTGGAGACGAGATGGGCGATTACCTTACTTGTGGCTTGCCACGCAAAGCCGGGCATAACCTATACGTATAATACATTATTGGCTATAAGTTTTTATTATGGTGTAGATAGTGTCGTCTTAGTTCTTAGTATAGTTTTTTCTCACATGTTCTTTCAGTTAGTAAAAGTTACTTATAATTAATATATGAAGGTAATAATTATAGGTTAAAAAACTGAAAAAAAACTTGGATACTGATCCAGAATGTATGTTATCGTTAATAACTTTGATTTCCGCTGCAAAAGTTCTGATTTTTCAATAAAACTTGTGCTAATTATGGTGAATTAATTCTAGAAAGTTTCAAGAGCTTGCAGCACGGTTTCTCCATGAAGTTGAAATGTATTGTGATGTTAGGAAACACTAAGGAAAAAATATGTGGATAGCTAATATAATATATATAAATATCACCTTTTCTAGATTTTCCTATGATGACCTATTCCTATTTCCTATTTTGACAAGCCACATTTTTGAAGTACCTACTAGTAATTTCTTGCATATGTATGGTAATTATTACAACACATATATAAAGGAATAGAAATATATATTTTATGAGATCATACGTAGATATAATCAAGTACAGAAAAACAGCCAAAATCTAATATAATCTTCTTTTATACATATATAAAAAACAATAGCTGGTTGTTAGTCTTGCTAAAACTCCAAACTGTTTTCGCTAACATAGCACAAGTATTTTCATCGTTAGTCCTAAATAATCACATACACATACACATTTACCTATTTACTACAATACTATCACAAGATTCACAAGTACAACAAAATTAATCTTCTTTACTAAACACAAATTAAATATAAATCTGTTGCGTTAATATACCTAAAGGTACAATTATTTACACTACGCTAAGAACTATGACTATACCTCTACTATTTACACTTTAAAACTACACAAAAACAATATTCAATTTTATGTTCTTTCTGTAAATAAATATTGAACTATATGTATACCTATACAATGAATTATAAATAAATTAATTTATACTACTGCGTTATTTTTAAATAATTGGCAAGGATTGGTACTTCCTGAGGGCCTTGTAAAAAGGTTCTATCCCAAAGCCTGTGAAGTAGTAAACCTGAAAAACACACATCAATTACAAGCTTCAAAAACGTCACACAAATTAGGATTGAACTGAAACATTTCAGATTTTCATTTCGAGATAACTGTCTCCAAGCGTCGGCGTATTTCTGTGAGCGCTATATTGTGAGACCCAGCTCTGATATCTCTAGCCGGCGGCTTTCACACGACTTTGTGATGTGCATTCGCAATCAAAAGCCTACTTCTTTGCGTAGCTTACTCTATTCTGAGAGTGTTATGGGTTTTACGCGGGAACGAGGTAAAATCATGTTGTCGTTCTGTTGAATATTCCTAAACTTCATATTTCGGATATTAACATAGTAAAGTTAGAAATTTTAAAAACCACTGATTAAAAAAAAGAACACTTTCAATCAAGTCTTCTTTCAATACATAACAAAAACTAGATCAAAATCAGTCCATCCGTTTGAGAGTTACGATGTCACAGACAGACAAACAGAAATGTTCTCGAGTGAAGACCACGCACCGGCAAGCGCAGCGTAGGAAGACCAGCCACGAGATGGATAGATGACCTCATACAAGTTGCGAGAAGGCGCTGGATGCAAGCCGTTTTGGAATTCCATGGGGAGGCCTATGTCCAGCAGTCTAAATTTGTTAACCAGCTATCCTAATAGAAGCCAACTGTACCCCATAGTTTCACTTGCATAATAGTAAATAATTATAGTTAAAAAAACTGAAAAAAATAGATACTCTTGTTACGTCCCTTTCCTAATGTAAATTTATGTTGTTATGTAAGAAAATATAAAATTAAACCCTTCCAAATATTCACTTCTAGCGTGATATATTTTTCAGGCTGTCGTAAGATATTTTTTCATCAAGAAACGCTGATTTTCTCAAGTACCGTGTAAAGAAAACTTGATGAAACCGGGCCCTGCTATCAACTTTTTTTTTACTGAAAATGGGCAGCTGTTCGATGGGCAGACGGGTGTAATCGCTTTCCGCAATATCTAGATGTTCCAGATCTGACGTCACTTTCACAACATGTAGGTATGTCTGTAAGTGGATCCAGATATTGCTCGGCCGCGAAAGTCTCGCCACAAAGCTTCGTGAGAAAGCGAAAACAGAGCAAGATACAACGCTCTTTTGTGATGTATGTTGCTATGTGCTGGATCGTTTTTTTTTACGGGCAAGTGCCTTTATTAACTACAACAAAACAAATATACAGACTCAACTTACTAAACTACTACACAAAAAGCATATCGATTACCCCAGACCGATAAAGGTCTAAAGACAATCCAGATGCTCAAACCCACTAACAGTTGGCAGCGTACCCAGCATGCTACCTGCATTGCCACGTTGAATGGCAATGCTTATGCGTTGGGCCAGATACGCGCCAGCATTTTGGTCAAGCGTTGCATCGATCAGGCGCTCAGATTGATTTTTGAAAATGAGATGAGATCCCGGTTCTGCGGACTCAAAGTCTCGACACCAAACGGCAAATATATACATCCGTAGATTCGCATATGAATACGGTGTCAAACCAACTGCATGGGACCCGGTCATCAAATTAGTAAAATCTAAGCCTCAACACAGATCTGCGATACCTGCTGACACCGTAACCGACTTCTGCGTGCATATTATAGGGAACGTTTTGCATAAAAATAATAATAATATAAGCGGTAGTAATTATATGTATATTTCATAACAAAAAAGACAACTGTCATCTAGTGTCACCTGTGACCACGGACGCTGCAAAGTGTTCGATACGTCAGGTCATAAAATTACATAAAATATACGCGATGGATCCGTTAAAATTTGTTTCATTTCAATGAATAACAATCGGGATAACCTCAAAAAACATTACAAAAGGCAACGTTGCCTCATAAATAGCATCCTGCATCCGGAGCCTAAAATGTATAAAATTAAAATAATATATTTATCTCAAAATATGGAACAGGTATGAGTGAGTTAACAAAATAACTATAAATTAACACAAATCAGACAACAGTCCAGGGAGGCGAATTAATTAAAAGTTCCAGATTAAACTTCCTAAAATCAAGGAGCAGAAGGGTTGATTTATGTTAGTACTATATAATCTGCACATCAACCCGAAAAGCACGCCCCGGCCCGTATCTGTATAACTTATATTTGTGCACGAACTCAGGCTTGAAAACGGGGGGAACAAATAAAATGAATCACTATTCCTCCATCGCGTAAAAATATACACTTTTACGAGATGGAGGATTAGTAATTAATTTTATTGCACCTACTCTATTTTTTCTAATCATATTTATTACTAGAATATTGTATAGGAACTTCTAAGCTTAATTATTACATTTATATAATTTTAGGTATTTGTCTTATCAAGTAGGTATTTTTACGTAAATTTATATAAAGAACACGCTACCAACTCCAGTTTAAGCTTTTTCGGAATTATACATTTCAATTATATTTGAATCTGTAAGTACATACTTCTTAATTGACAATTAATCACAGTGGTTAAGACAAGACAAAACATTACAAAAGAAATGTGTGTGAAAACTTATAAAAATGGAAAATTTTAAGATCATTTTTTTAGTTACGTCATCTATTTTTTATATGCAGATATAAAACATGTAACCACAACAGAAAAAAATCAGTGAAAGACTCATAAAAAGTACTTACTTCAGATCAGGTAAAAATATGAAAACTTTGATTAATATTGACCTTTAATTATATTGAAAATCTTTATTTATAATTCACAATAAAGTATCACAATAACTAACTAAAAACTAATTAAATAAGCAAGAAAAAATTATATTAGTATTCATCTTATAACCTACAAACAATCTGTCAATGCTGCCGTGTGATGCAGCCTCGTGTACTTGATGTGTAGCCAACCCCATAAAGAAAAGTTAACGTTAATTTATGTATTTGTAATGATTTAACAGTCATCAAATACTTTTTTGTGAACGAATCGCTTATTCATTTTCAATTTACGTTGAAAAAGTATCAAATTATCTAGGTCATATTGCGCCCCGCCCTAATTGCACCCCTGTGTATATCCATTCGATAAGCTGGCCGTAATTGTGTCTGGGCTCCGTATTTGAGTAAACAAGTACTCTCCAGTAGGTATACGATAACGACGTGAATTACGTTAAATTACGGCGCTCTTGCGAAACAATTCTATTACTGAGCGCTTCTTTCTGCTTACTATCAAAATTGGGTATTGGAATTAGCTTGACTTTGTCGAGAGGTTTTTTTACTATTATATTTTTTTCATAATAAGGCTAATCCTAGGATAGTCCGGGTTTTGTCATTCTAAGTTCGAGAACTAGTTTTATAGGTATACTAAAATAGAATTCTTCAAGTTATTATTAATTATATTTTTACAAGTTCATAAGTAAGGGTCACGCGATATTTTCCTGTCAAAGTCTTGGACAGGGGCCTAACTTTTATAAGCTGTATAATAGCGAAAAAAATCACAAATCAAAGTATACAATAACTATACTATGCTCAGGGTCTCCCTACGAGATCGTATATGAAACGAAGAGATCCGTAGACGTACAAAAGTCACCGACATAGAACAGAAGATTAGCAAGTTGAAGTGGCAGTGGGCAGGGTACATAGCACGTAGAACTGACGGCCGATGGGGCCGAAAAGTTCATGAATGGAGACCACGCACCGGAAAACGCAGTGTAGGAAGACCAGCCACAAAGTGGACATCATACAGAACTGAAGATACTTATCATACAAGTGGCAGGAAGACGCTGGATGCAGGCGGTTTCCAACCGGTCTTTCTGGAAATCCATGGGGGAGGTCCATGCCCAGCATTGGACTTCTTGTGGCTGAGATGATGATGATGATGATAATACAATAACTGTAAGTATCTGAACGAATAAAAGCAAAGGTAACAATGCTGAAATGGTTTATTGTTAGGAATAATATTTTAATAAAAGACTCTGGGGAGACGTAAACAGAACAGTTTCACTTCAAGTCAATAGGCGTCGATTTAGAGATGACTAAATATATCGACAAAGTACTCCCGTTACTCTTGTTTTTTCCCCTATTGACATTGAGCTCGTACATTTTGCTATCTGCCATTTTCCGTAATAAACAGGAAAATTTAAAAGTTTCGCCATGTCCGTATGTCTATCTGTCCGCAGCGTTGTTCAGAGACAATACTAGAAAGCTGTACTTAATTAATTATGCCGCGAAAGTCATAGAATAAAACCTTTAAAAAGAGATTTGCCATGCTTTTACTTTATATTCAATGAGTATAGCCTCTCTATAGATAAACTATCATTTAACACATGTATCCCTGGGATTTTAATGTTATATGTGTATTGTTGATTAAGCATCATATCATACAGGTTTACATACCCTGTATGTCTTAAAGTTGCTAACGTTTTTTAAGATGGGTGATGTCTATTACGACATTTAGCAAAAGCAAGGTCAAGTGATCAAGAAAGGTCACAAAATACAACTTCAGCTCCCTTAAGGTTGTATTCCGTAACCTTCTCTCCCTAACCCGTGCCTAGCCGTGGAACAAATTATTAAAACAGAATGGATCCGGTTACCGGTAAAACAAATATTTAATTTAATTATATAATTAGAACACGCTTTTCTTATTTCGGTAGAAAAAACAAATCCCCATCTATCGACGGCCGCTCCCCGGAACAACTCAATCCCTTCCCTTGTTTTTATTCGGAAATGCGTCGGTAAGCTGGATGTTTATTCACTTGGGGAGTTGTTTTATAACGGAACCTTAAAAGTTTACATTTATTTGGGGCGATCGATATCGTCTACAAGGTGGTTATTTTTTCCCGGAATTAAGGTATAAAAAGGTATAGGTCGGGGTATTAAAATGTTATTATAGAGGACTGCAAGCGTGAAAATAGGCACTCATATAACTTTGTCTACATTTTATTATTGAAAATGTACAGTGATATAACTTAATTCTCCACTGAAAGAAAAATAAAAGTAATTTAAAAAAAATAACCGACTTCAAAACAATCTAATTAAATGAAAAGGGAGAAATAACATGAAAAAATCAAAACTGCGCGTCTACCTAAGTAGGTAGACGTAGTACGTAAACCAACTATTTTTTGTGGTCGGTGTCAGGTCCCAAGGTATCACCAATTAAGTCCTATACAGGAAGTAAGCTTAGGACCCAGACACAGAAGACACATCCATGTTCATCATATAAATATTTTCCTTGGGAGGGAATCGAATCCACGACCTACAGCTTACAAGACAGGCATGAGCTACGAGCTATGAGGCTAGGCCGAATTCCATCATAATTATCTGGTATTGCCAAGAAATTTCTCACATATCCAACTCTAACCATTTAGCAGGCAGGAAGTGGGGACACTTCACGAAAATATAATGGTTCCTTGTATATGAGAAAGTATGCGTAAAATCGCTGTAAAAGATCATAAATGCGCATTATTTAGAATAATTATAGTAAAATCACTTTTTTATAACGAAATAGTTCGTTGGAGGTTACGAAAAAACGCATTTTTTGATTTTTTGCGAGAAATATATTTTTATTATTCCAAAAAAATATAGCCTATGATTCCAGAGTGGAAGTGAAGACAAATATAACGATGCTGTCATATAGAAACATACATACATACATAATATTACATATATATACAATATACATACATACACTCGACAAACATAATCCTCCTTCTTACGTAGTCGGGTAAAAATAACCGCAATCATGTTCAATATACTCAAGTACATGCTTAAACTAAGTACGTAAGAGTATCTACGTGATAACGAAAAATAGACACGTTTCGAATCCTTCTCTTGTACTTAGGCTGAGATTTTCGCGGCGTCTCTATAGAAAGGCGTCCCAAAGGTCGGATGGCAGATCGAGCTACGAATAAGGCCCCCAAATCCCTATCACGGAGCTTTGTCCGTTCTAATTTAATTACGACCCCTGATGACCTCATCAATGCCCTTTTTTCTGACCTTTATTTTATTTAAAACTCCGAGGTTATCTGGTAAACTGTGACATTGAAAAATTGATGGGTTCGTCTGAAAGTTGATACGGGTGTAGACGGTTCTGGAACGCATCCGGGATTTATTTTTGCAAAAAAAAAAAAAAACAAATTGTTTATGGTTTATTTTTTTATACCATAAATAATAGGATGTGTTGTCTAAATTTAATTAGGACACGCTTCCTAGAGATAAAAACAACGCAGAGATACTGTTGTTTTATATACGTACTGATAAGGCAGATAATGTAATGTAGATTATAATTTTTTTAGGGTTCCGTACCCAAAGGGTAAAAACGGGACCCTATTACTGAGACTCCGCTGTCTGTCCGTCCGTCCGTCCGTCCGTCCGTCCGTCCGTCCGTCCGTCCGTCTGTCACCTGTCAACAAATACTAAAAAACAATAAATATTTAAGGGGGGCTCCCATACAACAAACGTGATTTTTTGCCGTTTTTATAGATAATGTTAGGGTTCCGACCTTCATGCGCGAGTCCGACTCGTAATTTAAATGCTACTATGTACATATTTTTGAGTAATAAATGAATTTGTTTGCTTGTTGTTGACTCGCACTTGGCCGGTTTTATTTTATTTGTAAATTATTATATCACATGTATTAATTTATAGCGGATTGGCTAGTTAAAGTGCCAGTGGCCAATTAAACATATTTAAACTTAACACCAACCTTCTGAATACCTACTTTATTTCCAACTACAATTGCTATTTTATAATGATAATTCAATTAAAAATAAATTTATAAAAATTCAACTAACTGATAGGGAAGAATTATCAACTGTCCCATAATACCAAAAAAATAAATCAAAACTGGACGTCTACATAAGTAGGTAGGTACGTATCCCAGCTATTTTTTAAGGTTCTTGTATGTCTAGGACTTTGTTGGTGATAGTTTAGGGCCTGCCACCGACTTTAAAAAATAGTTTCAATACATACCTACTTATGTAAAAATCCAGTTTTGATTTAGTTTTTCGGTAAGTATTATGTAACAATTGTTATTTATTCCTTTAAATTGTTTTGATTTGAAGTCGATTTATTTTTAACACGCTTTTATTATGTATGTATGTAACTAACTATTTAATGAAATCTAAGGTACTCGTAACTAATTTAACCATCTTCCAAGGATCGTAGCGTCATGAAAATTGGCAGCTGTATGTAGTTCTGATAACAATACAATAATATGGTACTGTCGAACTGATCTGATGATGGAGCCGAAAGATATGAACTAGAACTTCATGATGGAACATCGTATCATAGCTGTGTTTGGATTTGTCAGAAAAGTCTTGTAATTAACTTTGACCACAATAATTTGTAGCGTGTTTTTTAGTTTTTTAAATTGTAATTTATTATAAATTACTTTTATTTGAATTCGATTAAAAAAATTGTTTAAACTCGTCTACAAACGGTCTATAGCTGTCCGTTCGACTTGGTGACACGAGGAAATTGAATATGTCCTGTTACCCGCGTATACCAGACTTGGCTCGGCCGCGCGCTCGGGGTAGATAGATAGGTACCTATTGTGAATCAGCTACATGAACTAGCACCTCGAAAAAGCGACATATATTCGTGATGGATATTCCAAAAACCCGAACAAAACGTTTTAATTCCACTTTTATCGTGCGTAACTAATACAAAAATGTGGAATACGCTATCTGGGAGCTTATTTTTCGATAGATATAATCTGGGTGTTTTTAAATCGTGAGTGAATAATTTTAACAGTTTCATTAAATTCAAGTATTTACACAAAAAAAAAAAATTACCAACAATCTACTGTTTGTTTCATTATACTTAAAACCACGTTAATCCAGTGTTAAATCACCAACCATGTTAATTCTTAATATCATTATTATTTTAGTAAATAAATAACATTAATAATAAGATTAATATGACTATATATTTGTTCTAAAAAAAATTAACAGTCATTTTTCCATTTAACCAAAGCTTCGGTAGGAATACTCTCGAACTGTTAATTTAGATCCGGATTAAGGCGGCTTATGTTGTAAATCTGTTTAATTTTACTTGTAAATAAGAACAAGATCGAAGACTCTGGTTTATCATGATAAAGTGGGATTAGCTGGAGTCAGGCTGTTTATCTGTTAAGGTTATCGCTGTTTGTCCAGAAATACAACAGACGTAGACTAATTGATAGATACGAATCACTGAATAACGATATTAATCTGATTTATTGATTAAAGGTACACTCGTAAATGGGTTAAAAGTAGACAAAACCTATGAAACAATTATCTATGGCTCATTAACTCTCGATGCGTACTACAGTAGAATACAAATCCCTGCCACCTCCTCCGTTTCCTGAAAAATACAATCTTTGAGTTTTCAAGGCCATAATGAAAAGATTTTTCCTAGGTTTTCGGTCACCGTCGTTCCTTACTTGATGAAGTGCAACTAAAATATAATAAAATATAAAAAAATATAAACCATGACTAAAGAAAAATATAAACCACCATAGCATGAATTCCACGCCGAGTTCTGGGTGCAAATCGTATGACAAGACTTTTTTTTTTGTTATATGCGTGTTGTAATTGGTGTTAGCTTCAAATAGTGAAGTAACAATTGCAAGGAAACCTGCAATTGACAATTCAAAGTTGTGTGAAATATCACAGAAATTGTTCTATTTCATTTTGACAGAGATTGGATTTATAAACTGTTCTCTTTGAAAGCTTGTCATAAAGTTAATCTAAGTTCACTTCAATCGTCTCAGCCGCCATTTAAATATGGTCATCGAGGCAAACTCTAGCGTTAGTTTGCTCACAATGAGACGTGGGCCACGCCTAACAGTACCACAGTTTATAATAAACAAAACAAAAATGCCTCTCTTATCAAAATTTTGGGAACGAAATGATTTAACGAATTAAATTGCGCATTACTGAGGTAACACACCCGTACACAATAAAATTCTGTATTTTTTCATATCATCATCATCTCTGCCATATGAAGTCCACTGCTGGACATAGGCCTCCCCCTGGATTTCCAGAAAGACCGGTTGGAAGCGGTTTGCATCCAGCGTCTCCTGCCACTGGTATGATATCTTCTGTCCACCTTGTGGCTGATCTTCCTATTTTTTTAATATACAAAATAGAAAAATAAATAACCATGATTGGCCGTAGACTTGCTTGGTGGAAAGACACACAGGCGTCGAGGAATATAGAACAGCCCATACAAGCTCAAAATTTTTGGTGACTATCCACACAGATATCTCATTTCACCTCTATGTCGGTCGACTTAGCGAACAAAATTGGGACACTAATGGAAATTCAGCTTAGACAAGACACATTTAACGACTTCATAGTGGCCCAAAGCTATAATGTGGCTTGACATGGATTAGAGTATTTATTTTATTTACAACTAGCTGTGACCGCGTTTTCACCCGCTGTTTTTCAATTTGTTAATCTGTTAGAATTTATGGAGGACAATAAAACATTTAAGGAACCGTAGTTTCCGTATTATGGTCTTCAAACTTACCTGTACGAGTGTTGTTAACGAATTAACCTATTCTTTTTATGAAATTAGGATTTTCTATAGGACTAATAGGAAATAAATCCAAATCGGTTTATAAGTGAGAAAGTTATGAGGTATATTTTTTTTAAATACAAACAAATTCATAATTTCCGCATTTGATAAAATCAATTAAAAAGGAAAACTTATCAAATATATAATATACTAAACTAAACTAACTATACTAAACCAATTTTTCACACATAATATGTGGTTTTGTTCGTCAACTAATAATGATAATATTTATTATTATTTTTTATCAGGCCTGTTTGTACAAACTGTCCCACTGCTGGGAACGGGCCATCTTCTCATTGTGAGAAGGGTTAGGTCATAGTCTGCCACGCTGGCCAAGTGCGGGTTGGCAGACTTCACACATCTTCAAGATCATTGAGAACTCTCAGACATGTAGGTTTCCTCACGATGTTTTCCTTCACCGTTTGAAGTTGGCGGCAATCAACAATACGCACTTAACTTCGAAAAGACAGAGGTGCGTGCAAGTCAGACGGTCTCCCGACTAAGCTGCCGGAAACTTCGTAATAATAACTTCATGATAATTACTTACCTTGATAATTTAAATCAATTAAGATCTTGTGTGCTATAGCCGTAGCTACACTTTTTCCCGGCCACTGCAGTTATGCACTGAATTAACTATTAATCCAAAATGCTAAATGAGAATAGCCAACCCGTTTAAGTATTGATCAAATGGAACTCACTGTTGTCGTTTCCATTTAATTCCAGTTAGCGAATAGGGAGAGTAAAGGACAGATCTCATTGTCCAATTTGGCGCTTAGTTAATTTCAATCGTGCATTGTACGAGAAGTTTAGCTGCAGTCAGCTAATTCTATGGCATTATTGAACAGAGGAATATGTGTAACGTGGTCACATAGAAATTTAAAAACTTGGACCTGATAATTGTTTGACAAAAGAAAATTTTCTTCTTCCTTGTAAACATTGCCCATGTCAAACAATATAATAATACTATAGGCAAAGGTAAGAAGATAGCTAACGTGAGCATTCACGGTAACGGTCAAAGTGCAACTATGCTGCACTTAGCTTAGTTGCACTTAGTTGTCCCACTGAGTCCAGTAGACTCGGTAGTGGGTCCATCTGTAGCTTGCATCATGTGTCTTCATTCAATCTATATCACTTTATTGACACCACAGAAAGTAATAAAATAAAAATAAATCAACATATAGGAGAATGGCACAAAGGACGGCCTTATCGCTAACAGAAATCTTTTGCAGACAACCTTAGTATGTATGGAATCCTTAGAATGTACGAGTATGTCTATCTCTGTTTGAAACTATAATTTTGTGAATTGGCAATCAATCAATCAATAACACTTTATTGACACCACCTAAAGTAATAAGACAATAAACACATAATAAAATGGCACAAAAGGCGGTCTTATTGCTAAAAGCGATCTCTTTCAGACAACTTTGGGATGTAATAGAAAAAGTTGTAAAAGTGGACGATGGTGCTAATTCAGGAGTAAATACTCGTAGACTAATTAAGTTTAAAAAAATTTTTTTTTTTTTAAATAAACTACTTAGAAATAATACATACACAGATACATACATAACATACATATCAAGTGTCTTTATTAACTAAAACAAAACCATATATAAACTACAACACGAAAAGCTAATCGATTACCCCAGACCGATAAACATCTAAAGATCTAAAGTCTTTGTCACGTTAAATGGCAATGCTTATGCGTTGGGGCCATAGACTTCTATAGATACCCCAAGTGTATATACCTAGCATGTCAAAACGAGAAACTCAAGTACGATAAAAAGTCGCAGTTGGTGACCAAGATTTATTTAATTTCAGGTGATATATATTTCCGATTTGATATTTTGTCAACTAGTTACTATTGTAAGTACAAGCGCGCGGATGCATTGGGTTAAATAGATTTTGCGCAGATAGAACATTCCAACCAGCATTTTGGTCACGCGTCGGCGTCGCATCGATCAGGCACTCAGAATAACTGTCATTAGTCTCTTGCAGTACATCGATCGTTCTACTCTCTATGGCTCCACCGCGGCGAAGTGTTGCCATAATTGCGCGTGCCGATGTCAGCCCGAAATGGCACCAATTGTATCTGTCATCTGTCTGCAATGGATACCAATTCGGGCTGACAGCAGTCCGGTTAATAATTCACGAGCTGGCCACCCTCGTAATATAGCTGTAGTTAGTTAATTATGCTATGATCTGTGATGGATTGTATTAAGCTTGTACATTTATATAATGTATCTGACAGAATTTAATGGGTTACTACTATATGTTTTTGAAGTTACTCATTGCCATGAAAAAAAACCCGGACAAGTGCGAGTCAGACTCGCCCTTGTCCGGGTCGATTTTTCTTTCTGCAGCAAGAGATTATGGATTGCGTATAAGATTTTAATTTCAACTCGATACGATACCTTCACATGTTCCTGAGATAAAGGTCTTGACACCCGGACGGACGGACAGAAGAACAACAAAGTGATCCTATAAGGGTTCCGTTTTTTTCCTTTTGAGGTACGGAACCCTAAAAAAGACAACTGTTATCTAGTCTCATCTGTGACCATGGTTATAAAAACAAAGTATACCACACATAATTATATTTCACCTAGATCAAAGACACAAAGCCCTGAATTCAATAATATTTTTGGTGTTGTTGTGTGTTGAATAAATCTGTTAAAATTATCATTTATTCTTAACTATTACGATATAAAATGAGTAAAAAACCATTTCAAAGGATTTAATCCAAACTTAACCCCCAGCAATATATTAAAATTTCATCAATATCAGTTTGAAAATTATATGATTACAATATTCGAGATATTTCTATAATGATTAAAAAAATACAAAGAGGTAAATATACGGGGTAAGTGTTTTAGAAAGGGAACTAATTTTTTGAGCTGTTATTTAAATATTCTAGATGTTATTATGATCAGTTCAAAAACATATTGAGCAGTTATTTAATTTAATGACGGTTGATTAATTATTGCGACAGTAAAACATGGACAGTAATAAAAAATCAATTAGTCAGTTATTTTATCATACAATGTCAATTCTAAAAATAATTGAGCAGTCCAATAATTGAATGAGCGGTAAAAATGATGGAAAGTTATCTATGTATATAGGTATAAGCAATAATTTCTTCAGAGATTAGGTTATGTTTTTTTTTATAATACAAATGTATAGATAATATTTTTTACAATTTGTTTTATTTAATTCCTTCAGTCAAAGCAAAAGTAATTTAATTTTTCATTACTATTTAAGTACTGTTTTTTTTATTTTGATTTACCACCTCATTGTTTATAGAATTGCTTAGAATGAGATTTCTTACCGACAAATTCCGATTTATTACAGCCCACACGAAACCGCTCGTTCAATAATTTTTACCGCCCATTTAATTATTTTCCTGCTCAATTATATATTCACTGATCCATTTCATTATTTTTTATTACTCATTTTTGTTTACTTTACTGCTTAGTTTTAACTGCTGAACTAGTTATTAAACGTGCCATTTATAATTTTTAACTTACCAAAACTGCTATTTACAACTGCCTCTTTAATCAGTGCCTTTTAGAAATAAGTGTGTACCTATATGTATATACATAATTTTTCAAACATAGGCTTACGTTTTTCGTACAAAGCAAGTAATCCACTGACTATTTAATATAGGTAATTATATACCTGTACCATGACTGCTTTGTTGTTATTAGTCGTCCTTTAATATGTCAGGAAAATAATTTTCTTCTTTCTCCATATTGAATAGCGAACAAAACGATTCTAATCACAAGCTCTCGAGTCGAGGGGGTTGTTATACTAAGTACCTGCTTTTCTGACCCTGTTATTACTAAGACGTTTCTTTATGACAAAAATGGCTGGGATAATGACATACCTACTTGGAAATATTGCGGAGAGACCAGCTTTGATATTTTTAGCACAATTACTGCTTAAGCATTTTTAACTCTATTATAAAATTGAGATTTGTGATCGTTGAGATTAATTCAGTATTTATTTTACGTTTTTATTTTCAATGGAACCCGAAATTAAAAAATAGGAAACATGAGGTAACCTTACTCCACGACTCAACATAGAATGTAGGGGCTTTTTTTAGGTATACGCAAAGCTAACGTCACGTGGCACGTCGATCAGTGCGATGCACGGCACAATGTATTTTTAGGGTTCCGTACCCAAAGGGTAAAAACGGGACCCTATTACTAAGACTTCGCTGTCTGTCCGTCCGTCCATCTGCCACCAGGCTATCTCATGAACCGTGATACTTAGACAGTTGTATTTTTCACAGATGATGTATTTCTGTTGCCGCTATAAAATACAAATACTAAATAACAGAATAAAATAAATATTTAAGGGTGCTCCCATACAACAAACGTGATTTTTTGCTCGATATTGATAACGGCAACAGGTAGACGCTTGAAATATTCCCAGAATATTGAGTTATATTATTATATTTAAACATAAATAATTATTTTTTAAATAAAATTAATATTTATTTATATTTAATATTTTTTCATTCAACAATTTTTTTTGCCGTTTTTGTTGATAATGGTACGGAACCCTTCGTGCGCCAACTCGCACTTGGCCGGTTTTTTCTCTATTTACGTGGCATTACGTGCCACGTTGTACAATTTCTTTCTACATGGTGAGGTTGCGGTAACGATTGCAATGGTCCCTGCAGCTACTGCGCCAGATTTAAAAAAGAACGTGAATTTGAATCTCAATGAATGACGCAAATGGCTGGTAGGATCAACTTCTCAATTTCTGTAGTCTAATAGTTAACGATAAGACATTGATCCACCTTCATAACCATTACATATCTATCTGCAGATTGAATTTTGGATCTAGCAAAAGCTTACGATACCTGTGATTAACACGTATCTTAAGCTTTAGCAAGATCCATGTTAATGAGTTTGAAAAATGCATTTTCCTTTTACAGCCGTTAGTGGCGCAGTTTCATTTACTGTCGTCGTCAAGATATCATTTCCGTAGTACTTATTATTTCAACCAATTCATTGACACACTGATAACTTTTCCAAGTATTCACGTGTATATTTTTGTAAAAACCATATTTTAGATCACAAATTTCAACAAGAAAAAATAAAAATAAATGCAAAAAAACGATCAATAAACATAAATGTTCAGCACGCTGACTGGAACCGTCTGAACCGCTAATGCCCAGGCTTTGTATGACGCGACCTGTTGAGCCGCGGTGGGTCCGATGCGGACGCTGGCGGCCGGCCAACGGAACCAAATCGAAAGATAGATCTGTGCTAATTTCTACGCTTTTCAACCGACTTCAAAAAAGGAGGAGGTTCTCAATTTTACTGTATTTTTTTTACATTAGTTTTTATACTAGTGGTCCTAATTAGTGGTCTTTCAATTTGGTCCAGTTCTGACAATGGTACCTATCCATGAGAAGTCTGTTGCTTCAGTTTTTTAAACTATAGTTATGTTTTAACGTTTTAAGTGGCCAAAGCTCAGAAACATATCAGTGATAATTGTCGCTGATATCACAGATACAGATCATTTACAATATTATTTTTGCCTTCTAGAATAGCCTAAGTTTGAATATACTCATTCATTATTCCCTGACTCTCGTAAGAGCAGACTAAAAGGCACTGAAGGAGTCGTGGGCTATCAGACTTGGGACTTTAGTAACATAGACATTTTCTAAACAGATCCAGGACTTTCAACAATGACGTTTCCTGTCTTAGGCCTAGGCCGCACTACTGTTTTTTCCCGCGAGCGGTAACCTCTATAAACCGCGAAACCGCTCGAGACGGTACTAAATCAATCGTGGGGAAAAACCGCAAGTGCGGCCGCTTGTATTCGTTTTCCTGTTTCATAAACTCACGCGGTTAAAAACCGCTGCGGCTTAACCGTAGTGCGGCCTTAGCCTTATATGAATGAAAAAATAATCGACCTGCCGACGCGCGACGTATTGAATCGGGCAAAGAGTTTAGGAGCATGATGCTATGGAAATTCTTTTGCGTTCTTCAGTACCTACCTATGATATTTTTCAAACATGTACTTGTCAATATTAAATGGTTGCCTGCTCTATATGTAAAGACAATAGTGTATAGAGGTATTATAATAATATAGAGAGGAAGAGAGAGAAGGCATGATCCGTGATCTGGCCACTTTCTGGTCCAAAATATTTCGCTGGCCATACAGCGTGGTAATGCCGCCAGTCTAATGAGCATATTTGTGCGGGGTAATGCCTCGGTAAATACTTTATTTTTGTATATGCTTTAGCAATTCAAAAAATGTGTAATAATATAATTTATTATATAGGTTTAGTTTTAATAAACTTCTTACATATAATTTTTGTGATTATTACTTTTAAGTTATTGTACATAAATAATAGTATATAACTATATTAACTTTACATTATACTATAGATTGTTTAATATTTGTCAAATACCGTTTATTGTCAAATATTTTGTTTATTTTTTCACCATTACTCCAGAATAAGACAAATCGAATTGAAAATGAAGTTAAGTCAACGCACACCACTCGCACGTTAAAAATACAATTCTATAAAATTGAGGTACTTCACTCGCTAATATTAATACAAATTCTGAATGAGACTTTTTCCAAGCGAGAATCGTAAATCCAGAGGTACTTGTTTCAAACAAATCTCGAGATTGCTTTCAATTTGCTCTCAAATGAAGAGATTGATTGCGCTTCCCGTTTCTAGTGCTCTGATTGTTTTATTCCTTCTATATTGTTTGTTTTCAAACAAAGTAGAAGAGATTAGAATTACTTTAATCCATGAGTTTGGATTGATGTTTAGCCAGCGTGAACATCGGAGAAATAGATTATTCATTTCGCAGCTCAGGTGTGATATAGTTCTTAACAAGTATCTGCCTTACCGAAAAGCGTTACTTAACTTTAAGCAATGCTTAACATATTTTGTCAACTTGTGGCTGACATGTAATGACACTTGCGGAAAGAAGACAAAGAACTCAAGACGTTAAGACGTTGGTTAAAGTTAAGTAACGTTTTTCGGTAAAGCCTTAGAAGTTTAGAAAACTCAAAAAACCTCCGGTTGAACCGATAACGGTTGAACCGATTTTTATGAAACATAGCTGCACTCTCCACAAAGTAGGTACTCTTTCAAACAAAAAAAAAAAAAATCATAATCGGTCTATCCATTTGAGAGTTATGATACAGAGATACACATATCAAACTTATGACACACCTCTTTTTTGAGTCGGGGGTTAAAATAAAAACAGCTTTAAAGATGGTTAAATTCCTTCATTCATGAAACTGCTTTGATTAGGTGATTTTTATTCAAATTACAAGCTTTGTTTAATTTTTTTTTAAACTTAAGAGATTTATAATTTAGAAATTATTTGGATAACACGCTTTAGTATATAATATTATATTTATAGTATATATAGGTAATATATATTTATACGCTTGAGTTAGAGTTTACGGCGATTTTATCTTTTAGACAGCGGATAATAAGAACATATTATACTGTACTTATTATTAATTTATTTTGCTCCGATTTTTTTATTTTGTCTGGAAATACTACCATAATAATATAAAATAATAACATGTTCTGCGAGCGTCTATGTGAAATGAAAGCGGCGAGTTTACGACCGTCCCAGTTTAAACTCGTCCGGTCTGTTTCATACTGATTACTATCTGGACAATGGTACAATTTCCTTTCTTTTATTACCCTTTGTGTGAAACTAATTAGATAACAATGATCTATAATAGTGTTGCTTTATAGGATTTTCCTTTTAAATACGTACAATAAATTGAATGATGATTTTCTAAAATAATATAATTCGAATTCTACCATAAAAAACACATAGATGTACAGCCTAATTAATAGGTTATATTCATCATCATCATCATCTCAGCCATAGGAAGTCCACTGCTGGACATAGGCCTCCCCCATGGATTTCCAGAAAGACCGGTTGGAAGCGGCTTGCATTTGCGTCTTCCTGCCACTTGTATGAATATCTTCTGTCCACCTTGGTTATATTATTATTAGGTTATATTATTTAAGTATTATTTTTTGTGTGAAATGTTCACCATATGCAATTAAAAAATATGCATGGACCTCATTACGCATATTTTAAGACCCAGGTAAGAGTTCTTTGGGATCCCAAATAGACAGTCTATTTGTTGTGTTCCGACAACTCAAAAAATGTCCATGTTCCCTAATATATTTAACTTCAGTACTAAAAAAAAACTACAAATTAGAATGAAACATATTCTTAAACACTTTTTTCTAAGCGAAGGTAGGTAATATAGAAATCAAGAACGAAAGTCTTGCGGCCTCCATAATAGCAGCATTATGAACACAAGCAAGCCCCGCAGTATCTTCATTACAATAGGTAGCCGTAGATCGTACGTCTCATTCTTCGTATAATTCTAACAGACACAATGGCAGATTATTGCTAGACGATAGCGGGATCCGAGATCCGGCGATAATACCGTCTGACAGGGCCGTAATCAGGCGTCGTTTAGGGGTAAATGGAACTTCAATCTAATGACTTTGTCTGTGGATGGATTATGTTATTTTTTTGCAATTTTCGACGGCCCCCGAGTATAATTAAGTTTTTTTTTATTGTTTTTATTTTTGTCGTGTATGCACATTACAATAGTGTGTGTATGTGTGTCGTATAAAGAACTGCTCAATTGCAAACGTCTACAGTACACAGGTACGCAAAATTAATTGAACAAAAAACCATACGTTACTTGCGAAGTGCAAAACTAGACGTTATATCAATAAGCAAATTCGTTGTCAAAAGCATTTTTTTTTTGTTAACCTAAAACTGGTTACAAGTATGAAGTGCCAGTCTTCATGTTTGGCGTAAATAAATGGTCACAGTCCAAGCAAAAATAAGTTCCTTCCACGCCTGACGAAATTGCTGGTTATGCTTCTACAGTAGATATCGATGACAAAATGCAGATACATTTCATCATTCAACTTTATACACTCATGCTTGTAATTAAAAACATTGTAATATTTATTCATATCATTTTATTGAAAAAGAAAAGTATGAAAATGAATCAATGTGCTGACCTAATTTTTCTACATTCCCGCCAAAGTTCAAAAACATGCTATGTTATTATGCTAAGCTCCTAATATCATTACGATGAATTTAATTGTATTTACGATTACATTATGCCGAAAATTTCTAGATACTTTTGCGGTTACTGATAAAACCGGCAGTGAAACCGCTGGAGTATCTAGAAATGGGGCTAGCTGAAATCATGGGGCTTTAACCCGTGTATTCAGCTCTTCGCTCCGTCCTTGCCACCAAATGGACAAGACACCCAAATTCACCCAATTATGGGTAGGATTAGATTAACGCTGATGGTTTCTAATGCTATCCAATGGGATTTTAACATAAATTACTATGAGATGATTTTGTACTATAATTGATATTTAGGCTAATAATTAAGACGAAAGAAAAATACTGATTTCAACTTAAAGATTTTTTAAAATTTGATGGTATTTTTTTATGTGACGGTTTCGTAATTAATGACTAGGGTTTTATTTTTTATATTTCATTACAAGTATAACTTTGAAATTAAGTAAGAACAAATTATAACATAAAAACAAATATAATTATATAGCCTAGAAGTGATGAAAAAAGCATATTATTTTTTTAAACTAAAGTAAGTTCGTATAAACTGAGTGGCCAGCCCTATTTGTCAGAGTTGTTACAAGCTTTTACAAAAGTACTCCTCAAAACGTTTGCTTTGTTTAGTACAGAAGTTCCTATGGCCCCCTTCCAACTCCATCAATAAGCCCTAGGTATCATGTAGCACCGAAGTTCTCACCAAGACAAAACACATGAGCCCAAACTCGATGGGTAAATATTGTTTAGTTAAGAAATTCCTATGGCCGTCTTCCAGCTCCATTATCAGCCCCCGTATTCTGAAATCTGAACCCATTCGGTTTCGAAATCGATTCGATTTGTATATCTCCGTCTCTGTCATTTCCATAGAGAATGACAGAGACGGAGATATACAAATCGAATCGATTCCGAAACAGAATGGGTTCAGAATACGGGGGCAGAGCTGCTCCATGGTACCATATTATTGTGTTGTTACGAAAGATACATAAGTACATACGAGTATGTACACCAAATTTGAGCCCAATTGGACTTCGGGAAGTAGTTCTAATTTAGCTTCCAAGACTCGTACCGAACATACATGCTTAAATTACATACATACATACATAAAAATGTCTTTCATTATATTGCCATCATCATCTAACTATAACACACTCCGGTAAGATCGATGATCGATCGACCTACGCATTAAATCTGCTAATGTTTACAAATTACTACCTAGTTTAAAATATAAAACAATCAACTTCAATAAATAAATACTGATTCGATATTGATTATATTTCTATGGGATCAAACTGAAAGTATAACCTTTCAAACAAAAAAAAAACGTTTAATAATTTTAAATAACATAAATTATACGTTAGGAATTGATAACCTTCTCCTTTTTGTAGTTGGTTAAGTATCGGTGTATTAATGACGAAGTTATGCGGTAGGTAACAAACATACGGTCGAATTAAGAACTTCTTCATTTTTGTAGTGGGTTAAAAAATAGTTTTCAAAAAATAGTTTTTTAGTTGTGGTAAATTTGCGCGAAGTTCTCATCAGTTCTCTTTTATGAGAATGTAAAATCATCTCTATGATTATGTTACTCCATCAAATTTCAATTGATTAATTAAAATTATTATAGAATAACAAAAAAAAATATGTATCAAAAGTATTCATTTTTCTTTTTATTTAGGAATTTATAACTTTTCATGCGTTATTAAAGCATAATAAATACAGTATTAAAAATAAACAGTCTTATCGACGTGTCTTCACTTATTCAATTTACTTAATTAACTTTAATTAACAAAGCTTCCGAGTCTTGGTAACTTTCTATAATTAAATTTTGAACACACACTGAAGGTAAAATAACCAAGTTACTCCAATATTTACTTTGTACTCACACCCATGAAGTTTCCTAACATGGTCCATGTTCCGAAAACTTTGGTAGATCCAAAAAGCGATAGCTGAACAGCAGAACAATACATACGGCCTTACCGAAAAATATTACTTAACTTTAAGCTATGCTTAAAATATTTTGTCAACTTCTCCCTGACACATAATGATACTTGCAAAAAGAAGACAGGGAATTAAAGACGTTGGTTAAAGTTAAGTAACGTTTTTCGGTAAGGCCCATAGTGTCGACACAAATTCTATAGAAATAAAACTAGATAAATACCTATATTTACATATTTTTATCTAATTATGGTAACTGTATATTTCGAATTAATTAAATTTAACTGGATGCCAAATTAAAACTCAAATATTTTAGAAAAAATAATAATAATAAAAGACGATCATGACGCATAATATATGCGTCATAAATAATTCAATTTTATCTTATCCAGTTGCTAAGTGGTTTAGGAATGCTAACAATAGCAATCCTAAACCACTTAGCAACTGGACTTAGCGACTACCATTAAAATCCCTAAAACTAATAATCATCTTTTTTGTATTATATTTGTATTCTTATCTCCATTTGTCTTAATTTCTAAGTATTTGCAATGAATATATAAAAAAACATAAATATTACAAAATCTTAAAATTAGGGTGTCACCGGCAGTGGAGGGTCAGATTTCTAGGGTATAGATTTAAATAAAACATTGTGAAGTATAAATTACAATGTCATAAAGTTTATTATCAAGTATCCGAGCTAAACAACATGTTGGCATGTTCCTTACTACAGCTTACTTGGTGGATCCTGTCAACCATTGTTTTGATTGCAAGACGCCAAACTGAAACCAGTAACTCAACTATAATTATTTCTATATTTCAACTCTCAACATGTTTGCCTACTTTACCTTGGTCATTGCACCTGTCACTCTGGTTGGTATTAAGATAAGAAACGCCAATTTATACACGTAACCGTAGCACGAAGTTAGCATAGAACGTGGACAAATTATTTTTTTTCACCGTTTTCACCCATCAGTGGGTATAACATAAACATGTATCTATATTAAAAGAAAAAGAAAACACCCGACTGCAGAGAAGCAGTTTTTGCAGTCTAACTTAAGATTTCGATAAGTACCCTTGATACACTGTTGAGTGTACGTTTTTTTTGAGAAAGTATGCGTAAAGTCGCTGTAAAAGATTATAAATTCTTTAGAATAATTCTAGTGAAACCACTTGTTTATTACGAAAAAGTTAATTGATACGCATTTTTTTATTTTTACGAGAGCTGTATAATTATTATTACAAAATATGCAAGCTTATGGACACTCAAGAAGTAAAGACGAATCTAACGACACCTTGCACATCATAATTGGTCAAGCCGTTTAGGTTGTAGGCGATCATTTAGAAACACATACATATATACATACATACACTTGAAAAACATAGCCTTTCTTCTTACTCAGTCGGGTAAAATAAATAAATAAATATTTGTGGATATTTCCCATAACATCATCTAGCCTAAAATAAGCAAAGTTTGTACTATGGAACTAGATGGCTGATAAAATACATATTATATACTTTTTTTTGTAAATATATACATATGATACATAGAAACAGCCAGACACAGAACAAACATCTATGCTCATCACACAAATGTTAGCCCTGGGTGGGGCAAACATTTGAACCCACGACCTACAGGCTCAGCAGGCAGACAACTGAGCCACAAGGCCAGTCAGTCAAAAGACGCAGCAGACATAATTTCAACTTAGAAAAATAAGTTAGGATGTAATCACAATGAGTCAACACAAAACCTGTATACGTGTTCAGCCATACTGCGCTTAAGATTCACGTCGAAAGGTAGGCAGTATAAGGGTAGGTATCACGGCATACTACGTAAGTACCTATGTATACTCGTACAGGAAGGGAACGAGTAATTTATGACAAGCTCCTCGACGCCGCCCGGTTGAGATAAAGCGGGCTGCGTTGCGTCATCCTACTGTCTAATCTCATGGACGATTTTCAGTCACATAATAGCCTATACGTCCATTAAGTAAGATTATTGTTAATTAAAGTTAAGTTCCCATGAATAAAATAAGCTTCCGCTTCCAATCGGTCTTTTTGGAAATCCATGGCCTATGTCCAGCAGTAGACTTCTTATGGCTGAGATGATGATGATGAATAAAATAATGCAATGTCAGATGAACGACAAGAAGATACATAATAATAAATTTTACCCGTCAGCACTATTGACTCTTTCGAATTCGGTCTCGAAAGCAAAGCTTTAAAAATCTGAATAATGAATCTGAAAATCTGTATTTAATTTTGGGTACTTCGGCGTTTCGCATTTTCCTTTGGGTCAAATACGTCATAAATCGAACCAGTCATAGGTCGAATCAGGGGGGGTTGCTGACCCTGCATTGGGATGCAGGGTTGATGCCGCCACCTGTAACATCAATGAGATTTTATCTATAGAACTCATTGAATATGAAGTAAACGCATTGAAAATATCAGTTCTCAGTACTTTCGAGGATAAACATACTCTTTTTTAGTATCTTATCCATATATATCTTGGTGTTGCACTTTATAGACACACAGGATAGAATTGTTACTGTTCACAAGTCTCACAAAGCGTCTAACAGCGTTGTCCGACGTGTCATGACTGAAGAAGAGTCTGGCAATTACCTTACTTGAGGCTTGCTATGCAGAGCCGGGGAAAATCTATCTACGTATGATATATCATTGTGTAACACATGTTTGAAGCATGTAACTAACTCAGCTAGACGCTAGCTAGACACTTTTAAGTCTTGGACTCTTTACAGGTTATCAAATTATATTACAATTAAGTGTTTGTGATGTGCCATAGCTTGTTCCTTAATTATATTTCAAATTTTTTTTTTTTGTTATTTTGTTAAACAAACCATTACTATAGTCTTTCAACATAGTTTCATTAATAAACTAAATTACTTTCATGGCCGTTTCTATGTAATACAGTTGTTAGTTGTAGTACACTAAAACTGTATTTTTAAACAGGAATAAAATGAAAATAATTTCAAATGCAACGTGAACTAAACAAAACAAAAGCTCCACGCCCCAGGTGTGTTCCAGTATTAGGGAAGAGGAATCGGCCGAAATTATGACATCCGCTGATTTACCGCGCACATCTCTACCTATTATCCGGCAAAAACGTAACCGCTTCCGTTTTGGGAAAAGTTGATGACTTTTTGTTCTATAACATTAATGTTTCGCGGGCCTGGACCTTTATAATACACAGAGACTCGTAACTTTAGAAGTTTGGTATAGTAACTTGACTCAATCTTGTTTTTATTTGAGTTTGAGAAGAGAGCTTTCACACAAAAGTTCAGTGGTCATCATCATCTCAGCCATAAAAAGTCCACTGCTGGACATAGACGTCCCTCATGGACATCCAAAAAGACCAATTGGAAGCGGCTTGCATCCAGTCTTCCCGACACTTGCATGAGGACTTGTATGTTCAGTAGTATTTGGTAATAATCCACAGATGAAATTTCACTAATATGGCACAGCAGATAAGCAAGTTGAAATGGCAGGGTCATATTGCACGCAGTAGGTGGTGTACTTGATGACTGACGAAGCTTAAAAGTACTTCAGTGATGACCACTTATCGGCAATAGCAGCGGAGTCCTTAAGGTGGACTGCAAAAAAAAAAAGAAAAATAATTAAGAAGAAAGATAATAAAAGGTGATTAATTTACTTTACTTTATTTATTAAAACAGAGTATATTGCTGACGCAATATTTTTGGTCTAACAATGTCTCCGACATGTGCCGGAGGAAGTATAAACGGAACTACAAAAAAAAGCCTTAAGGTGGACAAACGACTTCATCCTTAGTCAACGGTTACACTCTCAGTTTGTCGTCAGTTCAGTCCATCTGTCGGGTCAGAATGACTGGAGAGTGATCGTTTATCCTGTTGATTGACGAAATGATGGTACAGAATAATAGAAATTAAATAACTCTATCAATGGCGACTATTCTATGTTTTTATTATTTTTATGTCAGTCTTGAATTGAGCGTATAACCATGTTTTTCATCCATCTTTCTAGTATCAGTCATAAAAAATCTGATTCGCTTACTGACGCGAAATCTAGTGTTTGATTTTGACTTCAGTCTTAGTTTGGCAGGAAAACAGCATCAGTCTGTAGGGCTTGGAATTACTTACGGACCGTTAATTTAAGCTAAGTATATAAATTCACAGTAAATAACAAATTACCAACAAGTACAGCTGTTATCATATCCACCAATCAATTAAAAAATAGCTTGTGCGTCTCGAAACGCCCGACATAAGTGATAAAATAAACTAATCTAGCCAGACAGACTGGTGCCGTAACGCGTTACGTAACGAAGCGGCTTACCCTCCCATAAGAAGTTATCACTTTAAAAAATTCGTGTATCTTTGCATGGCAGTCTCTAAGGGGGCGCGTCGCCGGCTTTCCTTGCTTATTGACACGTGCGCGATTATGCGTGATTATTCACGGGTTGCCGGCTCCCTGTAACCGGTGCTTGGTGACATTTCACGGGCTCACTGTAGCTGCGGAGCTATTTTAATATCTGTGATGATGCCGGGATGACACCCTGTTTGTACGGGAGGTATGCAAATTCATTCGAGAGGATTCTTGTGTTATGAGATTTTCAGGTCACAAAAATATACTTAAATAAAATGTTTAGTTTAAGTACTTGATAGAATAAAGATTATTTAATAGTGGTTGGTGTATTACTATTTTCAATTATTAATGGATTAGATGTTTTACAATAGACATATTTATTTGTAACACACAAGAATATTATGAAATATTATTGGCTGTAATTTTACAATTAGCTATCCGTTATTAAGATCTACTAGGACCCCGCCTCTACTGGCTAAACGGTTGACTTTGGAGATATAAAAAAAAACAGAAAATCATGTTTACCAAATTTCGTAAAATTGGTTGAAATATACGACCTGTACGTAAGTACCTACGTGAGTATCAACAGACATTCGGACAGAAGAATGAAACTCTTGATAGTTAATGCAGCGGCCTTTCTGTCTTCTTTCCACAAGTGTCATTACGTGTCAGACAGAAGTTGACAAAATATGTTAAGCATTGCATAAAGTTAAGTAACGTTTTTCGGTAAAGCAGTTAATTGCGTTCGCATCACTCACTCAGTATAATGTGAAAACCCTGGTGAATTAATTGTAACCGAGATGACCACCAACTCCTTTAGAGGTAGACCATAGGTTTTTTAAAATTAAATATAGAATAAATAAGATGAATAAAAAATGTAAACTACTTACTGGCGCCATTTTAGCTGTTTTATAACAACAATAATAAATATTTTGAACACTTTCTTGTTCAATTTGAACTCGTTATAAATCACGCAATATTACGAAAAGTTGACTATTGCAAAAGCAAAAATGCCTGTAAATGGCCTCAAGGGTTTTTATTTCTCTCATAAATCATATTAATTGTTTTCGTAGGTCGTCCCTTTGTGAAAGGGTTTGGATGACCTGAATGGATACCGTAGACGCACTTTAATGCCGGGATAATGTTGGCTATTGTGTGATCTACGATGTAATCTATGAAATCTACTTTATTATATTTTGTACTTGGACATACATTTCATTTTCATATTATTTTATTTTTTTTTAACTTTCATTATACATATATATACACAAATAACTCTTTTTGGGTCGGGGGTTAAAATGGTTGAATTTGTGTGTCTGTTTGTATGCCACATCGAATTCTATTTTTTTTCGAGTTTTTAAATAAATATTTGCTAAATCAGATTTAATTTGTATATCTAAACATTTGAATAAAAAAATATATTAATGTTTTTTTCCCGACTGCGTAAGAAGGAGGGTTATGTTTTTCGAATGTATGTATGTTTGTATACATATATGTATGTGGGTATGAATGTTGTAGGTATGTATGTATGTTTCTCTAAGATGCCTATAGTCTAAACGGTCAAGCGACCGATTTTGATGTGCGAGGTGTCGTTAGATTCATCTTCATTTGGGAGGGCACTACCCAGAACCACGACTGGTTCAGCAGGCAGACATACTACCAACTGAGCCACAAGGGCAGATACAAATTTATAATTACATTTATTTATAAATAATATTTATGTTATTATACAAGAAGAACAAAATTCCCTTAACGGATTATACACCATATCCACTCACTATCAAAATCTTAACAAAAAAAAAAACCTGACATAAAAAAAGCTGAACTGCTTTATGATCAAATATTGCTAAAACACTCACAATTAAATCTTCTTTCAAAGAAAAATAAATCAAAATTGGTCCATCCGTTTTAGAGCTACGATGACATAGACAGAGACATAAATACACAAATATTCACGTCTTAAAACACCCCTTTTTTGAGTTAGGAATAAAAAAAAGTAGGTTAGTATTCATAGATCTTATCGGATTGGGTTAATTTTAACTAAGGCAATCTAATATAACTTAGGTTCTAAATAAGTAAACCTAGTAACAAATTGCACGGTATCGGTTGAAGTAAGTAAAAGTTGGGAACTTGCAACAAGTTGTGCCTCCAGACGTGAGCGCTGCTTAATGCTAATGGGCCAAACTTGGCACCGGGACTGTACCAACTAGCGCCAAGACAAATTATGGGCGCTACCTTCCCTGTCAAATTCCAAAGTCAGTGAGTTGCCGGAACTGTAATTTGGGGAACTGTTGCATCGGAGCTCGATTGATATAAATTGGCTGTAAAATTGGTAAGACATAATTCTCATAGAGGTTTCCTTTGGCACGACATGATGTGAATAACTTGATATTTGCAGTACAAAGTATTTTACTGATGCATCATATACATACCCTCATTTACATACATTTACATATACAGTCAACGTAGGTAACTTTGAATCTGAGTCAAACGCTACACGCAACAGGCTACGTACAACACGTATAGCCTTTTTAGAAGGTTCTCAATTTTTTCCCCTAACAGATTAGTAGTCAAATTACTTACTTGCTTAATTAATTTACAGTCGTGTTGACTACTAATCTCTTGAGAAAATAATCGAGAACCAAAAAGTCAAAGTTACCAACATTGACTGTACTGAATCGAATTTAAAATTGTATAAGTTCTAAGGCAGTCGGCACACAGAGTAATTTCAGTTACTGCAAATATAATCTATTAACATGTTTCCATACGTGATTGCCGCTTTGTTAGCAACTGGTAAACATTTTGTCAATTGTTAGTTGCGATAATTTGGAGTCAATTTTGTCAGCGCGTGCAGCAAAATGAAAATGTTGTCAATCACTGGAAATCACACTTAGAGTTGCTATATCTGCAATTTTTTCTTTTTTTATATGACAATCGCCTAAGAATTGTCTAATGGAATAGCTCGAAGATCCAATTTCCGAAATGTAGCAAGCGAGATATCTTTGTTAGATTATTGTTTGTTAATTCCATGTTTTTTAAAAAGAAATTAACGTCCTTATTTACATCACTGTAAGTGTTACCTTTTGCATAATATTTACATTCAACTTTTTAGCTCCTTTACATTTTATTATTTATTATAAGTGAAATACATAAGCATGCAGTCTCTTCAACTAAAAACCTGCATAAATATCAAAATATAAAACGTATAGACGACGACCAAAATACGATAATCATTTACAGTCCGCCGATCTTCAACTCAATTACCAGAAACGTCCATAAAAGTCATCTCGGATGTTTTTGCAGCGGTATATTTCGCCTAATACCGATATGAGAATATTTCTTGCATAACAAAGGAGCCAGGTTTTATTCGGTAGTCTCGAGGGCCGTCGTAAAATACGGCGAATAAATAAGAGCGGCGACGTAGCGCTGACGCTGGACTCCGCTGGAGCCACGGAGGTTGGAGCTATAGGTATTGTCGCACTATGATTCTGTGAAGCTGAGGTGTTATTAAATATAATCGCATCATATTTATTTATCTGCTAAAAACACCTAATTTAAAAAATGCTCTTTGGGCAGTAGTTTTTATTAATGCAATGTACCTATACCGCTAACTAAATTAAATCCGGCAAAGTACGAATTTCAGCACTCCTGCGCATGACACATGAAGTCTGACACAGAGCTAATTACTTAAGAAAATGTGATATATTTTGTACAAATTACAGTAGAACGCCGATTATCCAAATTAATTGGGACCGAGGTCGATTCGAATAATCAAAAATTCGGATAATCGGACATGGACTGGTAATAAAGAAAAACGTACTGTCACATATAGAATAAATTTTATTAAGTTTAACTAACACAGTCGCTCACTTGAACATCTCGATCAGAGTAAGTTGCCTCGACGTTGAAGCTCGTTTCCGTGCGGCAAGGTCACGCAGGCGCCGGACGGCAAGAAGTTGTAGTGTCTTGCCTCTAGCTTTCAACCATAACAATTGAAATATATCTGGACTCCAACGTGTTCCAACTTGTTACAACAAAACAAAACAAAAATTACTTGGTTTTAATTTTTTATATTACGCTTAGGACCGATTCGGATAATTGGAAATTCGGTTATTCGGCGTTCGGATAATCGGCGTTCTACTGTAGGTACTTCAAAGACACGATACATAGGGCTGAGATAATAAAAATTAAAAATAAACTTTAAAATAAAAGTAACTTAAAAAAATTAAACCGACTTCAAACTGAAAAATAATTTAAAAATAAACTTTAAAATAAAACGATCCAATGTTCCTACGCCATTCTCAACTTGCAGACGCAGTTGCTCTCAAAGTTCAAACGTAAATTAGTTGGTGTGGGTAGCAATAAATATAGCCTGGGGGTATTGATTCCAGGATGAGTTTCTAGAATCAGCTCTTTGCTTGTGAGAAGCAATGCGAGACCCGATGTTAGGGTAGCTTACAAATAATTGAAAATTAAGGTGCTATATAAATGGATTGTGCTTTCCCGATTAGATTAACTATTCATTTACTAATTTATTTTACTTAGGACAAATCTGTACGTAATGAACCTTGACAATAATAAATAAGTAGGTATTACACATATTTCATACAAAATTCAATTTTAATTCAAATAAGGATAAAAATAGAAAAATAGAATCTATTTTTCTGTATGAAACCTTTACCACCCTTAATATTTTAGAGTTGATCCCGTTGTGTGGGAACATAAAAGTACACATCTTACTTTCTTCTTCTTTCTGCCTATATACTTACCAGATTTCCAAGTCACAATTATTTCATTACAATAACCAAGATTTGCTTAAACCAAATCAAAAATATTTATTGCATAAATCATAAATATTTATTATTTTTCGAAATATATTCAACTTACAACGCCTAAGTATCTACAAACTTATAGACGTAAACGACTTATAGACTTATAGACGTCCCGTCTAGTCCCGTCGGGTCTGGAATTTTTGATCTGTCTTATAAATTTGTACATATTTATTATTATGCGAAAATAGACTTCCGCTTGACCGTCAACTCATCTGGTGTTAAGCGATAGTTACGGTCTACGATGGAGCGCACTTGCCTAGAAGAAACCTATTCACTTGCGATTTAAGCCACCTAGATTATTGTTCAAACTTATACTAAACAATCCTTTCATCAGCCACTCAAATATTATATAATCGTATTTAATACTTAAAAAGACATATCAGTGTTGGCTTTAGCTCAAGGCATCAACCTACTAAAAACCAGGATCCACTCGAAATTTACTATATAATATAATATTTACCAATACATCGCTGCATTTCTACACTAAAATTGGTTACATCATTAATCCAAGAACCTAACGATTGTTTTCAAGCCTTAAAAGCCATCTGTGGCTGACTACCGGCGACTTTCCAAGACTTTAGAACTCCCGAGAATTTTGCGGGCAAATGTAGGAGAAATGGATTCTTGATTGCGTGATCTAAAGGCAGTTATCTTATTATGTAATAGAGGATGCTTTGATTTGCATAAGCTGCTGAGTTTGCGGAAGCAGCTTAAACATTAAGTACCTACACTCTAAGCGAGACGTACTTGTGAATTGCTTCTATGCTGTAGACAGCGCCACACCATGTTCTGTTTTAAAAATATATATATCATTATATACATATATATTTTGAAATGTTGATTGCCGCCAACTTCAAACGGTGAAGGAAAACATCGTGAGAAAAACCTACATGTCTGAGAGTTCTCAATGATCTTGAAGATGTGTGAAGTCTGCCAACCCGTACTTGGCCAGCGTGGCAGATTATGGCCTAACCCTTCTCACAATGAGAAGATGGCCCGTTCCCAGCAGTGGGACAGTTTGTACAAACAGGGCTGACAAAAAAAAAATGAAAAACTCTATCGACCAATAAATATCTCGAGAGTCTATTATTGATTTATTGGAGTTACGTATCTTCATTAAAATTTAGTAAAATTACTTGAATTATTACTTATTATTTCACATGATATTTACGTAAGATCTGCCGCTTTAACTACTGTTGCACTTGCAGTGTTAATGTGTCGTTAATCTAATAAAAGTTGTTTAAGTACTTTCAAAGTAATTTATGGGATGTGATAGAAGTATTTTACTATCTCCATTTTGTGATCAAATTTTACCTACAAACACAGTGCATAGTCCATTATGTAATTATACTTTATATAATCTCTAGTAAAAATTGTAAATAAACTGATGTTATTTTTACTTGTCAGTATAACAAGTGTTTGTGTAGCTCGTATCTTTTAATTCCACACTAACTAATATCAATAAATATATCCCTAGATCACAATAGATCCGCGAGGGTCGCAGTGACAGGGAGGCTCATGGCCTCCCACCCTACCTCGACTAAATAAAAATCCCTAGATCACTATATACGATGTGGATAAGTGATAAAAAAATTGAACAAATATGACGCTCCCAACTTTCAACCGACTGCAAAAAAGGAGGAGGTTATCAATTTGACTGTATTTTTATAAGTTTTTTTTTTAATGTTACCTAATAATACCTAATAAGTTTCGACTGGGTGAACCGATTTTGATGATTCTTTTTTTATTTGAAAGCTGATGCTTTCCGTGTGGTCCCATTTTAGGTCCCAACTAGCAATGCACAGCTCCGGGCCACACTCATTAAAAATATTTAATAATCTCCCATTAAACTTAAAGAAAATAGAAAACTATAGCGAATTTACAAAAACTTTAAAAGAAATATTGCTATCAAAAGCTTATTATAATTTAAATGAATACTTACAGGATAAAACATTTACTATTGATTAAATCTGCCAGCGCTTCATATTGTCCCATCACTATTGTTTGCATTACAATACAATACAATACAAAAACACTTTATTGACACCATAATAAAATAACATTAGGTACATAATTAAGGCGTTAATTATCGCTAATAACGATCTCTTCCAGACAACCTTAAGATGTTAAAAGAGAAGAAAAAGTAAACGCTGACGGTGGTGAAATAACATATGAAACAAGACTTATGGATATATATATATATATATATATATATATATATCCATAAGTCTTGTTAAACATAAAATACACTACATACAAATAGTACGTCTTACATATAAAGGTATATTATATACATACTAATAAAGATAAACTTACATAGACTAAACATAAAATATTGTGATGTGATGGAAAACTGAGTCAATGAGTTAAGGAAAGATAATAGTTTCTGATCTGTGTCTTAAACGACTCGATGCTGCATTGTTGACATTATTGATTATTGAATATAGAATTATTGATTATTGAATATAGAATTATTGATTAGTTAAGTTTAGAATTATAGATTAGATTAATTATTGATAAGATTAGACAGAAAATATGGAATAAATCTACCCGCTCTAACAAAATTGCAACACCCTAGGGTCATTATGTAATTACCAAACAGTTAAAACAACATCTTAATATAATTATGTACCTAATGTGGCAATAAAGATTTGATTTGATATAGATAATAATAATAAACAAATATTGGTGGACATTTCGCACAACACCATCTAGCCCAAACTAGATGCAGTTGTGTTATAATGTCATTCCTGTGTTAGCGTAAGTGTTGAAAAATATTGACTAATAAATTCAAAGTTGACACTAGTCAACTGATGTTGACATTACATAGTTGACTGACGACCGGTGGGCCCGAAAACTTCTCGAGTGGAGACCACGAACCGCAAGCGCAGCGTAGGAAGACCAGTCACAAGGTGAACAGAATATATCATACAAGTGGCAGGAAGACATTGGATGCAAGCCGCTTCCAATCGGTCTTTTTGGAAATCCATTGAGGAGGTTCAGCAGTGGACTTCTTGTGGCTGAGATGATGATGACATTCGTATTTGCTGAGAAAATAGAGCATGCTACACACATACATTGTCTCTAAAAAATTTTATCAGTCCTGTTTGTACAAATTGTCCTACTGCTGGACGCGGGCCATGGAGCTCCATTAACTAAGACCAACAAACACAGTTCAAAACTAATCATATTTGAGCACAACAAACAAATACAAACATTTCCCGGTGTCACTTCAATAAGATACTTAATCAAACTTGATGGCGGGTTCGTTTCACGCGAGAGCAGTCACGGGCCAAGATTAGCTCGCAATAAAACCGAAGGAAACTTTACGAATATGGTACCAATAAAATAAATGTGATCCGGATTCCGGGACATCGTTCTCACATCAGCGGGGACGCTCGCCGAAGGCGGTACTTAGCTTGCTTCTACGATTTCTCTTAAGTGAAACCGTGTTGGAGATGGTTCTGGTTCATGGTTATGGTTCACTCGTTGGTGGATCGTTATGGTTCACTCGTTTGATACCTATTCCACTATCTGACTGGAATTGTTGCTCATTTGGTAGTATGTCTACCTGCTAAGCTGTAGGTCGTGGGTTCGATCCCCACCCAGGGCAAACATTTGTGTAATGAGCATAGATGTTTGTTCTGTGTCTGGATGTTTCTATGTATCATATGTATTTACAAAAAAGTATATAATATGTATTCTATCAGCCATCTAGTTCCATAGTACAAGCTTTGCTTAGTGTGAGCTAGATGGTGTTATGTGAAATGTCCCCAAATATTTATTTATTTACTATAGTAATTGCAATTTATAACAGTAAATTTATTGAGATTTTTATGTACATTACATAGTTAAATGCCTAAAGGTGATCACTACAGGTACTGATCGTCTTGGACAGTACTATATGAAATTAATTTTGATAACGCGAAAAAAAAACTTTTCCCTAAAATTAAGTATAGTTTATTTTATATTAAAGTAGTGGTTTCACCCGCGAGAAACCATTTCATAATAGATGTCTATACTTCGCAAATATTACAATTTCCAAATGTCATGTCTCTAGGACCAGCTATTTTATTCCAACCTTCAGATTTCACTACAGGACTAGCAGAAAGTCGGCACATTTCTACCTATTTATCATTGAAATGTCAAAAATTCTTATTCAATAATTTCGGTCCATGTTTTTGATGCATACTATATAGGAATGAAGTTCTTTGCCGTTTTCACTATTTCCTGACCACTAAAATCTTATATGTAAAGTTATGAATTTAAAAAAATGATTTTTGCTGTTTTGAATATTAAATGAAATTTCAAATACGTTTAATTTGGGTTATTTGGGTACTTTAATACGCATAAGCAATAAATAAATATTGGTGGACATTTTCACAGCACTATCTAGTCCAAAACTATGACAACACAAATAGGTATGTTTGACCTGGACGGAAATTGAATCCACAACTTACAGGATAGAAGGCGAACATACTACCATAGTACATTGTGATACTACCAAAAAAGCTGTGAGGCCAGTCGAAATAAAAAAAAAACTGATCTGAAAAATGAAGGCTACATCCATAAATAATTTATACCTAATAATTTAAATTTAGAATCATCAACGTCAAGGGCTGTAAGCTGAAAGCAGGTGATCCACGGTAGGCCGTCCTCACTCAAAACAATGACGATTTAATCCTAGCAAAGGACAGTAAAGGGATACTTCATAAGTCCTTAACTTCTCCTATTGTCTAAACTTAGTTATTCTAGACATTTAAGTAATATAATATTCTGGTTTGTAGTACTGCCCGGGAGAACGATGTGAGCCTTTGCATCAACTGGCAAAATTTGCTTTAATCTGTTCGAATGTTGCCACTCGCATCGCATAAAAGTCGTATTTTGTTACTATCTTTAAACTTGTCATATAATATTTTTAACCGACTTCCGAAAAGTAGGAGATTCTCAATTCATCGGAACCTTTTTTATATTTTTTTTATATTTGTGTTCCCCGATTACTCTAAGAAGCCTGGACCGATTTGTAAAATATTTTTTTTGTTTAAAAGGGTATAATTATATACCTACCCTTACAAACAGGTGGTTCCATAGAAATTTTATCAAAATCGGTTCAGTATTTTGGTTTTTATAACGAAATAACTGGAAAAATATGTTATCCAAGTAAGCGAATTGCGTATTTTAAAGTCGATTTTTTAGTTTTTTTAAACGATTACTTGTTTTTTCATTGTATAGCTAAATACATGTTTTATTATGCTCTGATGAGGCTATAATAATTTTTTTGACGTGACAACGCCTTAAAAATCGATGAACGTCGGCTGCACGCACGAAAAAGTGTCACGTTCCGCCTGAGCCGAGCGTGCAAGCGAGAGCGCGGAACAAGCGATAGAGAGGCACGATCGGCCTAAGGCTTGTGACGCATCGTTATCACGTAAAGTTGTCGTCCGTAAACCGACTTTACAGACAACCATTTTTTTGTTTAAAAGGATGTACTTTCAAATTAGTTTCATAGAATATTCATAAAAATCGGTTTAGTAGTTTGGTTTTTGAAACAAAATTGCGGATTTTGCAATAGGATTTTTTAGTTTATAAGCTATAAATATTGAACTAATTATTTACATTAAAAAATAATTACTGTTGCAAAGAATCCCATTTTAAAACATTATAAGGCTGAAGGTTCTGTTCAATATATCGAGATATTACAGACACCTTACTTTTTTACTACTTCTTGAAGAGCACTTACGTAACATAGAAAACGGGCGTGGGGAGAGAACGGGCGTAAAGTTTGGCAGTAAAGCGAGCAACTAGTGATTTTAAGGACGGGGTTGACAAAATTACAAAATGAGGACTGTTTTCAAAGGGAAGACTTTTCCATAATGTATTTATCAGGTTTGCACCTTTGTAAGATTAAACCTGGAGAGGTTTCACCGACTAGACGCAACCCATAGGTATAATCTAGACAGAAAGATAAACTTAAAACATCTACCCACTTTTTAGCAAAATCTGTTGTCAGTGTATATATAATGTGGTGCAAGCAATATATAACCATTTACCGGAAGGCATCAGAGACGCAGGTTCTTTCAATATATTTAAATATAAACTGAAAATATTCCTGCAAAATAAGGCATATTATGAGGTAACAGAATATCTTGCAGATATATTTATAAGCACCTCTAGTGTACCTTTTTTTATCAGCCCTGTTTATACAAACTGTCCCACTGCTGGGCGCGGGCCATCTTCTCATTGTGAGAAGGGTAAGGCCATAGTCTACCATGCTGGCCAAATGCGGGTTGGTAGACTTCACACATATTTCAAGATCATTGAAAACTCTCAGACATGTAGGTTTCCTCACGATGTTTTCCTTCACCGTTTGAAGTTGGCGGCAATCTACAATACGCATATAATTTCGAAAAGACATAGGTACGTCCCGTGGGATTCAAACCCAGGACCTGCGGATCGCAAGTCAGACGGCCTCCCGACTAGGCTGCTGGAAACTTCCTAGTGTACCTTAATATTATATATGTATATATATATTTTTTACTTTAAAGTTTTTATATTTATCAATAAAGTATCTGTATCTTTCTGGATACGATATTCCTTCTGTTATAGGTATCATCAGCAAGAAATTATAAGCTATAGCTCCCTGCTTCTGACTGGTTTTATGAACGTACTTATTTTCTTCGTAGGTCTACATTGCCATTTTGGTTTACGTCGTAGAGCATTTGTCTAAAAGGTATGATCATTAAATAGTGATTTAAAGACACTCAGACTATATGTATAAGGAAATATGCATTCGGTAAGTAGCTTTACAGAGCTCTTTGGATGTGTAGGTACTATTTGCACCGAGGAAGGCAGCTATGCAGCTTAAAGTCCCATTTTTCTCCTCTATTCGTGTATAGCTCTTGGATATCATCAGACTGATATAATTTATTGACATAATATTTTAAATTTATTAATTATTAGTTTTCCAGTATGTTTGCCTACCTATTATAAGGTAGTTACTGGAAGTAAGTTTTGAGAGATAAGCGTGGGGGCGTGCTCGTCGCATCTCTTGCGGGTCCGGTAAGCACAGGTGTCATTATTATGATGCTTGTGCTTTCAGAACCACCACCCCACTTGACAAACCGTGGTGGTAGGGCTTTTCACAAGTCCGCCTGGATTGTTACCACCCTTCCGCTTAAAGTGTGCCGCTAAATATAGCCGTCCCGACGGTTATGTGTTCCGGCACTTAGTGTGGAAGAACCAGCCCCTCCCCTTTCCCCTTTTATGGCATGCACCGCTACGCTTCTTGAGTCCGTCTGGCGATTGGTAGGATCAACCAGTCCGGCGGACGTGACAGGGTGTCATGGGGGTCAGGGAGACCCGGTGAAACGGTTGTCCGCTGATCGCCCGTGAGTCAGTAGGGGACCCGAACCCAAGGATGACTTTTAAACTCCGCCTTGGGAGGCTGTCCCGCCAACTCACGCATAATCCCGAGGAGAGGCTGTCGTGCCGGAGTAGGAGACCGGAGTGGAACCCGGCAGTCGCTTCCGGGGGGGTCCGGGGGCCCTTCCGTACCCCGTGGCAGCCATTCATACTCCCGCCTTTCTGGCTGATTCAGTGGCGTCTTACTTTGCCTTTGGAATCGTGGCGGTGCATGCAATAACCCTCTTCCACCCTTATCATATTATTTTTCTATGGCCAAGTCAAAAAGGAGTAAACGTTGTCCAGCGGTTATTAATTCCACTCTCCAAGTGGACTACTGCAACATTAGAGGCTTACACACCAACCTTAATGCTGTTCACCATCACCTTGAAACAGCGAAACCGGCTTTGCTCTTTTTGACCGAGACACAAATATCATCTCCCGCGGACACATCTTATCTCTCGTTCCCTGGCTACACGCTCGAACACATGTTCTTGCCTCGTGCTGGGGTGTGCTTGTATGTGCGGGAAGATATCTGTTGTCGACGTCTCTATGGCCTGGAAGATAAAGACCTGTCTTTACTCTGGACTCGTGTAGATTACAACGGTGAAACGCGTATCTATGCTTGTCTATACAGGTCTCACCGCGGAGACCAGGAGACAACTCGCCTGTTTGAACATATTGCTTCGGGGGCTGATAGAGTAATGGAGTAATACGCTTCTGCGGAATTGATCGTTTTGGGCGACTTTAATGGCCATCACTCAGAGTGGTTGGGTTCGACCAAGACTGATCATGCAGGACGTGCTGCTTATGACTTTGCCATGGCTTACGGACTCACACAACTGGTGACTGATGTTACTAGAGTTCCTGACATTGATAGCCATACTCCTTCTCTCCTAGATCTTATGCTGACCTCCAACCCAGTTCGATATCGGGTATCGGTCGCGGCTCCCTTGGGTAAATCCGACCATTGCCTAGTTCGATCTGAGGTGCCAACTTCACATCACATCACTCCCCGCCCACCCGGGAAGCGCAAGGTTTGGCACTATAGATCAGCTGACTGGGATGGGTTACGAGAATTCTACTCATCCTATCCCTGGATACAGCTTTGCTTCTCTCACCAGGATCTTGATGATTGCGCTGATGCCATCGCTGATGTTGTGCTGCAGGGTATGGAATGTTTCATTCCTAACTCTTCCGTTCGCGTCGGTGGTCGTAGTCGTCCTTGGTTTAATAAATCTTTACTTTTACAGCGACGAGCCATTAGAATTGTTGACGATCCCAAGCTTACTAATAAGCTAGACTTACTTTGTCTGCGTAGAGATGTAGGATCCCTTTGCATTTTCTACCGCTTGTTTTTCGGGGAATGCTCTGAAGAGCTTTTTGAACTAATACCTGCTTCGGAGTTCCACCATCGTACTTCACGAAACCGCCAAAAAGCTCACCCCCACATTTTGCATAACTGGAAATCCCATACAGTCAGGTTCTCACGCTCCTTCCTTCCGCGAACCAGCAAAATGTGGAATGTCCTTCCTCGGAAGGTTTTCCCGCCGAGCTTCAACAAAGAGCGTTTTAAAAAGGGTATCTACAAGCACCTTTCCGGGTTAGCAAAGCAACAGTAATGTCAGTGATGTTGCAGTTGTCCATAGGCGACGGTTATCGCTTACCATCAGGCGAGCCGTCAGCCTTTTTGCTTCTCCTATTTTATAAAAAAAAAAAAAAAAAAAAAAAAAAAAGTACAACTTTAAAAATAAGAGATATGTCTATGTATTTTGGTTACCCTATAACTGTCAAATAAAGCACTGAATTGAATTCATTTGACCAATTATAATCGGTTCATCTTAATTGGAATATCATAAAAAATAATTAATCTAAATATTTTTTTGCTTCTTTTCTTTACATTAATAAAGTGCCACCCCTACTTTTTTTATAATTTAACTGCGGCTTTTTGTAGCGGTTCATTTACTTACATGCCAAATTTTGTTTATTTAGAGTTGACAGTCTCTGAGTAAAATTACTGTGACATATGGACAGACTGACAGACAGACGGACATGGAGAAATTATAAGGGTTCTTCGTAGTTACGACGGAACCCGAAAAATAACATTTTGAAAACTGTTAGTGCCATCTATCACAGACGTAAAGAATCTATTTGAACTTACTGCAACTATTTTTGTAATCCGTTGTGGAAGAGTTTTGTCACAAAAGCTACTGGAATAACAGCACAGATGGCGCTGTAAATAATTTTCATCAAATATAATTTTCGTACTGTAATTCAGAAGGTTGAATGTTGAATGTTGAAAACCCCAAAAAGTTTTGTACAAATCCTAGAGATGTCACTTTCACGAAAACGGGAAATATGTTACTATCTAAATATTCTAAATGAATGCTTCAAACTTTGAATGTCATTGGCTTGAAATTAATAAAACATATTCCATATTAATAGGTAGGTAATTAATTGCTTAGTGCGTAGAATAACTAAATAATTAGGATAATAGATAAATAGAAAAACCCACATAAATTTTACTATTATGACAATATAAAACCTTTAGTTTAAATAAAAATTCTAGATACTATACTTAAATAGTTTCTAAGTTTATATTATATATGTTAATATAGAATTGTATAAACGTAAGCACTAGAAAAATATTTTCCGACCGATCTAGTTTTCTTATTTGAAAGAGGATTTTATCGAGAGTGTTGTTGGCTATCTTTCATCAAAATCGGCTCAGCCGTTTTTGCCGCGGTTTGTTTTGTTGAGTTTTCTAAGCTTATACTTGTTAATAAATTGTTCGTATTATGAATAGCTGAAATTATGAAATACTTTCTTAAATGGTTAATTAAAACTTAGCCCCCCGGGGGCAATTCAGTTATTCAAAACCGAGCCGTAACTGAACCTTGTGCGAAGCATTTCCTATCGGCTGCTATCTTTTTGATTTAGTAACGATCTAAGGACGTGTTACGTTTCATCTAATGTGTCATTTGTATGACATATAAGTGACTGAATCGAAAAAAAAAAAATGGCGGCCGACGGGAAACGCTCCACATATAGGTTATGGAGCGGTATTGAATAACTGAATTGGGCCCCAGGTTACATGATAGTTTACCTAAAATTTGAAGGTAAATTATTTTACCTACCAAGTCGTATTTTGCCAACTTTAAAACTGTCCACAAAAGATCCCTCGGAGAAAATTGGGTTACCCATGGAATTTATCGCCGTAAGAACAAGGGTAGATACCGGGTAACAAATAGAATACAAAGTTTACTCCTGCCTGGGGGTGGTCCAATTAGGGGCGACTTTGCAAATGTTTACATAACATTGCAGATATCCTCCCTGATACCTTTATTGTCTTCTTTTGGATTCGTATTACTTTGCGGCTTTCAAACTTTTAAAATGACATGTTATAGGTTGAAAAATAAAACCTCACAAAGATTTTACAGTCTGCAACTGTTTATACAACTGTACATAATTATAGTTTAAAACACTGAAAAAACCAACTTCAAAACACGCAATACAATACATATGTCCGCGACTTGCTGCACTTTTCTACAGGCACTTGGATTATATTTTTACCAGTTATTTTGTTATAAAAACCAAAGTACTACATTGATTTTGATAAAATTTATATAGGACCAACTCTGAAGTGTGACCTACCAAAAAAAACATCAAAATCAATGCGCAATTTGCAATTTGAGTAATCGGTCAACAAACATACAAAATAAACATACAGACCGAATTGATAATCTCCTTCTTCTTGGAAGTCGGTTAAAAATAATTTATTACTAACCTATTTCCCATTATACTTATATGTATTTGGTTGTGACAAAAGGACCGCATATTGCGACTTCGCAGACCAAAATTTACCCGCCGCGGCAACATTTGTCTTTAAAGAGTTTTAGTAGCGGCCCTCATAGCTATCATGCTAGTTATGTACATGTGGGAAAACGCGTGTGAATTAGTTTTACCATGAACACTAACATACAATTATTATTATATCAACCGATTTCAAAAAAGGATGAAGTTCTCAATTTGGTGGTATTATTTTTAAATGTTTGTTACCTCATAACTCCCTCATTTACAAATCGATTCTAAATAAATATTTTCCTACTATATATGCAGCAAGGTCATATACGCATATCCACTATGGATATGCGTATATGACCTTGCTGCATAAAGAAAAATGTAACTTCTCAGTTTATTGGTGGTGATGCAAATGCCAAGAATAGCTGGTGGGGTGGCAATAAAATAGATGAACGAGGAAATGAAATGGCTGGGGCAATGGAAGAGATGGGCTTGCAGGTGCTCAACGAAGGAGATATACCAACTTTCGACACAGTTAGAGGTGATAAAGTACTCACTAGCTTTGTGGACATCACGGCGTGTACTACGGAGTTGCTGCATCTGGTAGATGACTGGAAAGTTAGAGAAGATATGACTGGTTCGGACCACAATGCTATAACATTTAACATATATCTAAAAAAGTCAAAAGGCTTAAAAATAAATCGAACAACCAGAACCTATAACAGCAGAAAAGCAGACTGGGTCCATTTTCATGAGAAAATGGACCAGTTGCTAAAAGAAAACAAAATAAATCACGAAGAAATTCAAAATATAGAAAACAAAACAAATTTAGAAAGTTTGGTAAACAATTATAGCAACATTATAATTCAAACATGCAACAGCACTATTCCTAAAATGAAGAAAAAAGAGAAACTTACCATACCGTGGTGGTCCGATCAGCTCGCCGCCTTGAAGAAGGAAGTCGTCGTTAAGAGACGTAGGATTCGTTGGGCACGACCAGTTCGAAGAAACAGGGTGATCGCTGAGTACTTGCAAGCAAAAGAAAACTACGAGGAGGAGGCTAGGAAGGCACAGATCCAGAGTTGGAAAAGTTTTTGCGAAAAACAAGACAGAGAAGGGCTATGGGAAGGAATTTATAGGATAATAAAAAGTACCACAAAACGGCAGGAAGATCCGCCACTAATTCAAAATGGCACGGCACTGGACCCAAAACAATCAGCAATTTTGTTGGCCGAGACCTTCTATCCGGAAGACCTAACAGAAAGCGATAACGCAGACCATCATCGGATTAGAATCACAGCTGAACAAGTGAACAATGTGGCACATGATGAAACCCATGATCCACCGTTCACCTCTGTGGAATTGAAAGCTGTTGTCAATAGTTTTAACCCGAAAAAGGCTCCTGGTTCGGATGGCCTTACGGCTGACATTTGCCAGCATGCTATTCATCGGGATGCGGGAGTTTTCCTATCACTGGCCAATAAATGCCTGGAATTGGGCCACTTTCCAAATATTTGGAAGGAGGCCACAGTTCTAATACTCAGAAAACCAGGCAAAAAGGACTATACGGTCCCAAAGTCTTACAGACCCATCGGACTACTGCCAGTGATGGGGAAAATCCTGGAGAAGCTGCTTGTGAATAGGATAAAGTGGCACATACTCCCGAAATTAAGTACCCGCCAGTACGGATTTATGCCCCAGCGCAGCACCGAGGACTCCCTCTATGTCTTGACGAAATATATACGCAATAAGCTTGAACAAAAGCAAATAGTAACCTTAATATCACTAGACATAGAGGGAGCTTTCGACAGCGCCTGGTGGCCTGCAATACGAGTCCGTCTGGCCGAAGAAAAATGCCCAGTAAACCTGCGGAGACTTATGGACAGCTACTTACAATATAGGAAGGTCATAATTAGATACGCTGGCGAAGAATATGCCAAGAGTACCGCAAAAGGATGCGTGCAGGGCTCGATAGGGGGTCCAACTCTTTGGAACCTCCTTCTTGACCCCTTACTTCAGACGCTAACAAGACGAGGCGATTACTGTCAAGCTTTTGCTGATGACATTGTCTTGGTGATTGACGGAGACACTTCATCGGACATTCAGCGAAATGCAAATGATGCTCTCGATCATGTTTTGCAGTGGGGTATAAAAAATAAGTTGAAGTTTGCACCACACAAAACTCAAGCAATGGTGTTAACGCGTAAACTTAAGTACGATGCCCCACTGCTGAGCATGGGAGGGATCGCCATCGGAATGTCACGAGAAATAAAGATCTTGGGAGTAACCATCGACGACAAGCTAATCTTCAAGAGCCACGTAACTAACGCCTGTAACAAAGCTATTAACATCTATAAGCAGCTGTCACGAGCTGCCAGAGTCACATGGGGCCTCCATCGCGAGGTTATCCGTACTATATATGTTTCGGTAGTTGAGCCAATTATTATGTATGCGGCTAGTGTCTGGGTGTCGGCCACTGAAAAAATAGGAGTCCAAAAACAGCTGGGAGCAGTCCAGAGGGGATTTGCTTTGAAACTGTGTAAGGCGTATCGTACCGTTTCCTTGAACGCGGCGTTGGTGCTGGCCGGGATGCTTCCCCTAGACCTTAGAATACAGGAGGCAGCTGCTCTGTATGAAGCCAAGAGGGGGGTCCCCCAACCGGCACTAGGTGACGGAAGAGTCGAGGAAATGGTTCCATACGTCAGAACACCTCACCCAGCGGAGCATATGGACATGCAATTCATGTGCTTGTACGACCAAGAACTGGTGGATGCTCATATAAAAGCAGTTAACATATATACCGACGGCAGTAAAATTAATGGCGGAGTTGGTGCAGCGTTATCCATTTGGGATAAGGCTGTGGAAACCAAATGCAAAAAATTGAAACTGTCGTCTCACTGCAGCGTCTACCAGGCAGAATTGCTGGCCATATGCACCGCCACGAAGATTATTTTGAAAAGCAAAGAGACCAGTTTTGGCATATACAGTGACTCCCGCTCTTCACTCGAAGCAGTTACAAACATTAGGACTACTCATCCTCTGACAGAAGAAACGCGCAAAAACTTGAAAGCAATCCAGCACCAGAACAAAGATGTTTCCTTGTTCTGGATTAAAGCACACGTGGGACTGCCAGGGAACGAACGAGCTGATCATCTGGCCAAAGAAGCTGCCCAAAAGCTGAAAAGGGCACCTGATTACGATGTGACACCGATTTCATTCGTAAAAAAGACGATCCGGCTAGACACGATCGAAAAATGGAACCGGAGATACATATCTGGCAATACCGCAGGAACTACCAAAATATTCTTCCCAAGTGCTGCAATCGCGTTTAAAACAATAAAATTGCTACAACCTACCGGAGTATTGACCCAAGTTCTAACAGGGCACGGTGGGTTCTCTGGGTACTTGAATCGCTTCAAGTGCAAGGTCATCGTGCATCTGTGATTCCGACATGGCCGAAACTATTGTCCATGTTCTGTTTGATTGTCCTGAACATTCCTTGAAAAGATTTGACCTGGAACAAACTATTAATTCAAAAATAAACGCCGAAATTGCAAGCGAACTCATAAGTAACAGAGCCTATTCGGAAAAGTTCGTGGAATTCTGTGTAAACATAGCTAAAATAGTGATAAAAAGAAATAAAACAGATAAATAAATATGCTGGGAAGCCTATATGTTATTATATACTATTTCAGCATAAATGTACTACTTGTAGATAAATAATTTATTCAGCATTGTCAGATCCTTTTCAAAATATTGTTACTTATTTTATAAGAACATGTAATTACCAGAGATAGTATTCAAAATATGTATACGATGTATAAGATCTCTGATCCCCAAATCGGAGGAATATTAGTATACCTAAAAAAAAAAAAAAAAAAAAAAAAAAAAAAAAAAAAACTTCTCAGTTTTCATAAAAAAAGTTACAGCCGAATATATCGCAAAAACGCACATTTCGACACTCACAAGGGAATCAAAACCTATGGGGTAGTTCCCGTTGATCTAGAACTATAAAATTTGGCAAGAAGCATTGTGTTAGAGTACATATATAGGAAAAATCCGAAAACTGGACATTTTTATTTTAATCACAAAAAAATAGGGCCTTTATGCAAGGAATGAGGGTCCAAATTTTAAAGTTCTTTAACCGTATCATATGGGGTATCATATGAAAGAGCTTCATTAGCATAAGCTAAAACAGGTTTTTAAATATTTTTACAATGTATGTTTTTCGTTTATGAAGAAAAATATAAAAAATATATAATTTCTCCCTTTTATTTACTAGTTTGTACGGAACCCTCGGCGAGCGGGTTTCACTCACACTTTGTCCGGTTTTTTTTAAGCTACAGTAATTGATTACGTTGGATTTAAGCCTCAGATTTTATTCTCAGAACGAGCCTTTGAGTACATGAGGCTCTTTTTACCAACAAACAAACAAACGACAATTCTCAATGTATCTAAATCATAACAACCAGCACTGCATCGGGTTTCTGTCCCTGTATGCAAATTCTAACTTATGACCATAAGTCCCAGAGACTTGCGAAAGCACAAGTGATTCATGTACGACTTACATCATAGTTTAACTTCTTAGGAGGTCGTGCACTATGAGGTCGAGATATGGACGGATATGAGATATAGGGAGGAAAAGTGGACTATGTTTCACAGGGTTAGGTTATGTTAGCTTGGTCACAAAATTGAGATCTGTAGGGAACACATACAAAGCGGACGAAATGGTTTTATTTGTTTTTAAACTCAATCGTGATATTCTGTATCAAGTGATGTACTTAGACGTAGACGTTTTCCGTAGACGTACAAACGTTAACGACATAGCACAGCGGATTGGCAAGTTGAAGTGGTAATGGGCAGGACACATAGCAAGTATAACTGATGGCCGATGAGGCCGAAAAGTTCTTGAATGGAGACCACGAACCGGCAAACGCAGCGTAGGAAGACCAGCCACAAGGTGGACAGAAGATATCATACAAGTGGCAGGAAGACGCTGGATGCAGGCCGCTTTTTGGAAATCCATGGGAGACCATATCTAGCAGTGGACTTTTTGTGGCTGAGATGATGATGATGATGTACTTTATATCTATTTATATTGTGAACAAAATCATGCAAAGACAATTTATCAACGTACTTGCTGTTCTAGGCCTAGGCCTGCTGAATTAAGATTTATTTTTATTGCTAAAACAATAGCTTTAGTGAGTATTTAAATTAATTAGTATTTAAAAAATATATATTGGCGACCGAGTAATGAAAACACACATACCTATATTTCTAACTCCTCAGCCCAATTAAAAAGATATCGACTAGGTATATTTTTTTTCTAATCCACACTCAGTACCTAATTGTATATGTTTAAAAATGTTGTGACGCACGAGAGTGATAGCTATAAATTAAAGCTCCATAAGGTATTCGCGCTTCACCGCTGGTCAAGCACAAGCCTATTTTGGAATAAAAAAAAATCATTAGCACCATCACCGCCACCTTTCATTACCCTGTAGATGAAACTGTGGGGGCAATGCTAGATTATCAAGCCTGTGATAAACGAAACGTCTACGATATTTAGTATTTTGTTTTTGTGGCCTTGATTCCCTGAAAGGGAACTAAGAATCACTAAAAAATTATCAGATATTTTTCTCTAACACTTTCTAAAGTGCCAAGGGATAAAAAATAAAGCTGATGTTCATTCTGAGTGTTTTCCAATCCAATAAAGGAAGGGTTTTTAAAAAAGGGTTACTAGTTTCGCAGTTTACCTGGAGCAAAATGACGCGGAAACTCACAAACTTTACCTTTTTATAATACTGGCTGGCTTTAGGTGCGCCCCAACTCTGTTTTAGGAACGAATAGCAATGAGTTTTGCATCTATAGAGATAGATAGCTCGATACTTACTTAGTTTTTTATGGTTTCGTAACTTCCGTAACCTCAGTTGACCACCGAATAAAAAAAGGCACACATAATAGGATAATTTCAAGATCCGTGACGTCATCGTATTATTAAATCGAAATTTATATCAAATACCTACTTGCTCCATTTTTTCAGGTTTGCGTTCCTTCGAAGTCAGAGCAGTAAAATGACATTTATATTTTGACATTTACTTAGGACACTTTACGAACACCTTACTTTACAGCATGCTTCCCGTTTTTCTTTTTTTTTGTATGTATGTGCTATAATTATTTTTTAATCAGAAAATATTATTTATCTCTATTGAAATGCATATTTAGCCAAAACATACCACCATTAGAACGCACATAGAATATTTTACCGTCAATAAGCTTCTTCTTCTTGAGGTACCATCTCCTACCGGAGGTTGGCTATCATTAAGGCTATTTGTAACTTAGACACAGCTGCTCGGAACAAGGATCTTGTGCTCAGGTTGAACCATATTCGAAGATTTTTAAGCCACGACGTACGTCGTCTTCCTGGTGGTCGTTTACCCTGGATTTTCAATAAGCTAGAACCATATAACACAAAAAACTGTTGTGTAGAAATAAATAATATTCTAAGTATATCGTCCCCGAATCTACCTACAACATTGGTCTTTTCAAGGTCAGAGTGAATAGGTATCTTCTAAGTCTGCGTGCTTCATCTTCTACCACATCTTCGCTTTGCAACAGGCGAGTTGGTGGTCAAACGCGGAATTATTCGTGTTAAAAAAAAAAAAAAAACCTACACCAAATTTCATCAAATCGTTGATCGATCGCGAAAACGGTTCCAACGATTTCAAATTTGAATTTTAATATATCTACATATTAAAATTCAAATTTGAAATCGGGGACGATAAATCGATATAAGTAGGTTTCATTTTTAGTAAACCTGGGTTTGCTCGTAAAAAATCATAAAAAATCGCAAAAAGTCATAAAAAATCAGGTACTTTAAGATAAAAAAAACTTATTAAGCGGGTATTATCTAGTCTCTACAATAAGGGAATTTTTCTTTAGAGATGTGGTTTAGTTTGTGGTTTGTTCTTTATTCTTTTAGTTTGATCTTCAGCTAAGTTTGATTGTATCAATAGCATATTGGGTTATGTACGTCGTATAACATTATTATCCAATGTAATTAAATTAAAATCAAATACATAATGATTCAAATCGTTTTTAAGGTAAACTTTCACAAAGATACTCTTCTTAAAAAGAGATTTTCTATAGCTAATTTTCATATAGGTACCTAAACCAGTTTTTTTGTTACCTAAACCAGTTTTTAGCCAAATTAAAGTTATTCTTGGAAAATTCAAGTTAAACTAAAGCTAGTCTGCGACCACGACCATCGTTTTCCACAATATATAGCATAGGGAAACTACAGAAGACAAAACCTCCACAGCGAATATAACTCGCCGGAAGGAATGGAACTATTATTCAGCCGTCAAATGCGTAAGGCATCCACTTGAAACTGTGAAGGAACCCAATTCATCAGCAGTCTAACTAGACACGTTCACTGAAACTTCCGATTTCCCCCGAGTAAGTACTTCTAATTCTTGGGGAATCCTATCCCTATTGAACGCGTCCCCAGGTGGCGGATAGGGGCATGCCCGTTAGGTATTCGAAATACCTCGGGGCAGGAGGGAAATAAAACACCTCCCGTGGACCAAAAAGGCCGAAGAAGGAAAACTTCGTTATCAAACCCCCCACAACAGGCTACTTTGACTTATTCGAAAGCTCAGGCTGTTGTGTGTGCTGTACGCTGGGCTGGAGTGTACAGAAATGATGTAGCGGAAGAGCTCTTCGGGGCCAACGGTACATCATGCAGGCTCTTACAGAGTCACAGCTAGGCCAAAGTAGGCTTATGAACCATAAGTTTATCAGAGGTTACTTTGGTAGGTTGTTATAAGGACAGTATATCAACCTAGACTGGCGGCGGAGGAACGTATTTTAAAAAAAACGTCAACGGCGGCAGCACCAAGCCGAGTCAGAAGGCTTACTGTTCACCCTCCAACACGCATTGGACAAGCGTGGAGGGTTAAATGTCCATTCCCCCTCAAACAATATGGAAATGTACAACAATAATTTTATACCCCTAGTGCCCGGCGGCCCCGGTAGCCCTGCCGATGACGGTAGGCAGACAAGCTCTGGGGCAGGGGGTCAGGTGAATCTCCGGGTGGGATCGCTCCACCGTCATACGACCAACGCTTTAAATAAACCGGATACCGGTAATAATTATCTTAACATCCTGACATATAATGTTCGGACCCTTGGAACTGAAAGTAGACTTTTAGAATTAGAAAACGCATTAAAATCTATAAAATGGGATGTAATCGGACTTTGTGAAATAAGAAGGAAGGGAGAAGAAATAATAGAACGTGACAATAGTATATTTTTCCATTATGGAACCACGGGTCATTTATACGGCGTAGGATTTTTAGTTCATAAAAAATGGCAGCCCAATATTATTGAATTCATAGCTTATTCAGAACGTATAGCATTGATTAAACTGAAAATTACAAATACAAAGTCGTTAACAATCATCCAGGTACATGCCCCAACTGAGAGGCACCCAGATGATGAAGTGGAGGATTTTTACAATTTATTAAACAAAGCCTACGATGATCATCGTGGTACATGGAATTTAGTAATAGGTGACTTCAATGCCAAAATAGGTCAAAGGCAACAGTCGGATAACCCAAATATTTTAGGGCCACATGGGTTAGGTCTCCGAAACGATCGCGGTGGTCGCCTTATTCAGTTTGCTTTCGGTCAAAATTTAAAAGTGAGCAATTCATTCTTTTTCAAAAAACCTGCACGTAGATGGACATGGATATCACCAGGAGGTAGAACTAAAAATGAGATAGATTATGTTCTAACTTCAGACCATACTATAATAAAAAATACTCAAGTACTAAATAATTTCAAAGATTATTCAGATCACAGACCTATACGAACAACTATTCACATAAACGCGAAACTACACCGAGAAAAAATTTACAGTAACAAAAATATGATTAGAAGATTGGATAAACAAGACCTAATAAACAACAAAGAAGAGTTTAATTTAGAACTGAAAAATAGTTTTGCACTTTTAAATATGGAATGCTTAGAAGTTCATGAGCAATTCAAGAATATAGCAGAAAGCATACAGTATGCAAGCAAGAAAATAAAACCAAGTCAAAAAAAGAAAGAAAAACTATCAAATTACACTAAAAAAAATAATAGACGAAAGACAAAACCTTGTAAATAATAGAAACAGCATAGAATACAGATTAATAGACAGAAAAGTGAAACGCAGTATTAGAAAAGATATCAGACAATATAACAATCAGTTGATTCAAATGGCTTTAGAACAAAATACCTCCCTGAAAACTGCAAAACTGGGTATATCTAATAATAAGTCTTGGATTGTCAAACTTAAAGACTCAACGGGTCAACAACATCAAAACAGAGATAAGATTACTGAAATATGTACTGAATTTTACAAAAACCTTTATTCAGATCCAACAAACAACCAGAATGACAACTTATTTTCGGATAAATACTCATGTCCAGACACCATTCCACCTATTACTGGATACGAAGTCCATATTGTTCTTCGTAGTATGAAATACAGCAAAGTGCCTGGAGAAGATGGGATCAGCACAGAAGCTTTAAAATTGGGCGAAGTATCACTATTACCCCATATCACAAACCTATTTAATCTTATTTTAAAAACCGGAACCTTCCCAGAACGATTTTGTCATTCTAACATAATTTTATTACACAAAAAAGGTGAAAAATCCGATATCAATAACTATCGTCCCATTAGTCTCATCTCACATCTATACAAAACTTTCATCAAAGTGATAGGGAACCGCATAGCAGGACAGCTGGACAAAGAACAACCCCCCGAGCAAGCCGGATTCCGTCGTGGTCTTTCTACGACGGATCATCTTCAAGCAATTAACCAACTCATCGAAAAACACAACGAATTCAAAATCCCCTTATACCTCGCTTTTGTTGATTATACGAAAGCATTCGATAGTATAACACATGACTCTATATTCAAAGCACTTAAAAACCAAAAAATTGATCCCACTTATATAAACCTGCTCCACAACATATATTCCAATAGCTCAGCTGCAATCAAATTACAATCACCTGGTCCATCATTCGCAATAGAGAAAGGTGTCAAGCAAGGAGATCCATTGTCCCCGAAATTATTCACAGGCGTCCTCGAAGAAGTCTTCAGAAAGCTGGCAGCTGGTTGGGAGGACAAGGGTATTGATGTCGGCGGAACAAGGTTAACCAACCTCCGTTTCGCGGACGACATCGTACTATTTTCTTCTTCAGCCACAGAGCTACATTTGATGCTACAACAACTTAGCACTGCAAGCCTTGAGGTTGGGTTACGGATGAATATGTCAAAGACCAAGTTAATGACTAATAGCATCGAACATTGTGTAACTGTTGATGGGGAAGATATGCACTATGTCCAGGAATATATCTACCTCGGCCAAATAGTCTCCTTCCAGGCCAGACAAGACCTAGAAATCGCAAGACGAACCGATAATGCCTGGAAGAGCTATTGGGCTATGAAGGAATTTATGAAGGGTGACCTTCCAATGTCACTAAAACGAAAAATAATGGACATATGCGTTCTTCCCATATTAACATACGGTGCACAAACTTGGTCTTTGACTAAAGCCCAAAAAACCAAGCTCAAGGTTTGTCAGAGAGCGATGGAGCGTAGTATCCTCGGCGTTAGATTAATTGATCATATCCGCAATACGGAACTGCGCTCCAGAACGAAGATCACAGATGTAGCTCTCAAAGCTGCCAAGCTGAAATGGGACTGGGCCGGTCATGTTGGCCGCATGCCGGAAGAGCTTTGGGCCAAGAAAACCACCAAGTGGAGTCCCAGCGTGGTACGGCCACTCGGCAGGCCCCGCAAGCGGTGGCGGGACGAACTTGACACCTTCGACAAAAACTGGTTCACCAACGCACAAAATCGCCAGCAATGGAAAAATGAAGGGGAGGCCTTTGCCCAGCAGTGGGACACTTCAGGCTAAAAACAACAACAACAACAAGTACTTCTAAGGACAGACCACGAGCTTACATGGAGTAGATGACGCAGTGATCGTGTCAACGTCGTTTAAAGTCGTTAACGGAGCTTACTGGTTTTACATGTTATCCGTCGCCGTTATCTATCGTTAACTTTAACCTTATCTAGGTTTTTAGATGATTTTATAGCGAAGTGTATTAATTTAAGTATAAATAAATAAATAAAAAATGTCGTAACTAGTGTGTTATATAAATTAATGAATAGGATTTCTAGTAGTTTGTTAGTTTGGTAGAATAATTTGAAAGATGAAAGTCAAGTTAAGCTAGAAAATAAGGCAAACGTGATAAAATATTTAAATTATCAAATAAATATAATAGATCTAAAATTTAATCCGAGAGTAACGTCGTTTAACGTCGGTAACGGAGCTTACTGGTTTTACACGTTATCCGTCGCCGTTATCTATTGTCGTAAATAGAGTGTATAAATCAATGAATAGGATTTCAAGTAGTTTGATAGATTTTATAAATTCAATGAGGAAAAATATACTTTAGGCGCTTATCACCTATATGATTTTCAAATAATGGAGAATATAATAATGTTTATTTACCAGAAAGAGAAAAAAGATCTTATTGACCGAGCGAGCGAAGGGTCTATGCATCAACTGGCCAAATTTTTTTTCGTCTGTCAGTTTATTTGTGAATTGTGAGTTTGTGATTTGTTTGTATGTTCGTACTCGCGTACAGGGCGTAATTTTGAACCAATTTTTATGAAACTTAGTAGAAAAGTTCAATGTTTTTTTTTTTTTGTCCTCGGCAATTTTTGATAGAAGGGGTAGTTCCCATAAAAAGGGGGGAAGTTTATTGCGGCGTTAATTACCAACCGATTTTAATGATATTTGGTAGGTAGATAGAGTACACAATTATTACAACTTGTGGTAAAAATGCACAGAATTGGTCAAGTGGTTGTCGAGATATGACAACCAACTTCAGATTGCGTGTAACAGTGAGGGCGCGTGGATGTGCTTGATGCATTTTATATGCATAATTTTCTTGTATTTACGTTTTCGCCATTAGTAAAATTATTATTTGTTTTTTATAAAATTAGACATTTAACGACAATTTAGACGTTTTTTTTAATTAAGGGCATCTAAACAAATTCTATTTTTGTATTATTGTGTATTATAAAAAAAAAAAAAAAAAATATTGTTCTTTCAAGGTGCTTAAACTTATGGAAAAAAAACCATTTTGACCGTGAATTAACGTCTGTAAAATCACTTAAAATTGCGACATGGGCCAAAATTTTACATACGGCCTCCTAAGCCAACTTTATGTAGGTGTTATGTACAGATGATCCAAGGTGAGCTGCAAATAAGCTCTCTCGCGAGGTCTACTGTTCGTAGAACTACTAGTATATAGACAATATGTTTAGAACTAGTTTAGTTTAAAAAGCAAATTTGAAGAATGACCGAAACATAACTTACGCTTTATTAAATCTAATATCATGTAACAACATTGAAGACGTTACTAAACAAGACTATATAGCTATACAAGTCATCTACTTTCACAAATCAGCTACATTATTTTTATGAGTATCTACCCCGGCTAGTCAGCGCTATATTTACCAAGCGCCAGCTCCGCGGAGATGCGTTAGATTTCAGGCGCGCCACACACCGCACGATTTACTCGCGCCTCGGGAACGCCCTACCGTCATCTTATGAGTATCCCTCAGTCTATGCGAGCTTTACGCGAAAACAGCTACGACTCTACTGAGACTCAGGTACTTTAATCAATGTCTAAAAAAATCTTCTCAAGTTCTCTGTCTTGTATCCTAATTGGGAACCCATTCACTCGTGATTTGAAGATAGCCAGATTATAACTGATCGGAAAGACCAATTCAGGAAACGTATTCTACATTTAGCGGTACGTTTAAATATAATGAAATTGGAGCTAAAGCGTTTTGTTTGAGTTTTCGTAAGTATTTTAGTCGGGAGACCATCTGACCTGCGATCCGCAGGTCTTGGGTTCGAATCCCGCGGCACGTACTATTATTTTCTTATTTTACTCTGTATTTTCGAAATTATGTGCGTATTGTTGATTGCCGCACTTCACAGTCCGTGTCCTTTGTCAGCATTACAAACTATTGTTAACTAAAGTTTGTTACGGAAAGATCACAAGATTATTTTAATTTATATGTGGTGTGTATAAAATGAGCAGACCAGCGACCCGCAAGCAGCACTGAATCACGAGTAGGTAACGCATGTGCCAGCTATTGCCTTCCTCAACCATATGGAAGATGCCCCGACCCGACACAAGAAGGAACCTTCGATGGTGATCAGGAATGGTCAACGTGTACACAATCCTTATTTCTAAATGCTGAATCAGTTACTTATGAACTTCACCTTTGTGTGATAATTTTGTAATTTTATCCCCGGAAAGTAATCCGGTAATCATCTTTATTTTTATTAGTATTACGTAACAGCAATTTCACTCCTGACGCACTAACCTGCACTATTATGCGCTACTTGTTACCTACTTAAAACCGGCTTGCTGTAATAACATTATTTACAACTTTATCGCAATATTAAGAATTTCACTTCACGGTCTTCCAAGAATGGAAAATAATAGTGCCATACACAATACACATGGCACACATAACTGATGCCCGAAATAGCTGCTTAAAAACATATAATCCATATTATGGATTTCCAAAAAGGCCCTTTAATATATGTTCAGTCACAGAATTCGTGGCCCTATTTACATTCTTGTTCAGTAATATACTTCCTCTCCTATCGAAAAACGTTAGGTACTTAACTTTGATCAACATCTCAAATGCTCTGTTTTCTTTTCGTATGTGTCATTACGTCTCAGCGAGAAGTTGTCGAAATATGTTGAGCAATGCCCAAATTTGAGTAACGTTTTCAGTAAGGGCCTTCTTAGCATTATCAAGCATTTCAATCATTATCAACATTTCAAAATGGTCACAAGAAACATTTTTACCATTTTGAGATGTTGATAATGCTTCCATACCAGTTTCAATGTCGAAAGTTTTTTCAAGACATAAATCTAGATTTATATAATTTATTTTCTCTTGGAACTTCCTTTAAAAAACCATTCGGACTGAAATCGTTCTATTTAAAGTTTCACCCAGCTCTAGATTGAAGGGGTGGACGTATGTAATTTAGATTTCAAGCTGTATGCTAGTCCTGGCAAAAAAATAAAAAAGTAGTCCAAATCTCAATGGTTGCTGGAAAAAAGGTATTTTGTAGTATGTAGGTACTTCTGATCAATAAATCATAAAAGATCGCCGTGACTTCCCAGGTCTATTGTGATTCTAGGCTCTCCCTTAGCACAAATAAATAACCGGCCAAGTGCGTGTCGGGTCACGCACACTGTACGGTTCCGTAGTTACTTTAAATATTTGTGGACTTGAAATAAGGTTTTTTAAATGTTTGATTGATACGATTGTTTTCACAAAATTTTCATTATTTATCGACTTTCAAAAAGGAGGAGGAGTTAGAATGTGTGTTACTTCGTCAATTATGAATTGATTTTAATTATTTGTTTCCATACCAAAGAACAACTTTCTAGTACTAATATTCTTTGAGCTAACCCGCGGACGGACAGACAAATGGACGGACATGGTGAAATTATAAGGATTATATTTAGCTTCGGAACCCTACAAAATTGCTTTCTTTTTGCTCTTTTCATTTATTGTCAATTTTTACACTACACTTATGATATATGAAAGGGCTATTGACTGGAGTCATATAGTTAAATAAAAATGTAGGTAAGTACATTTAAGAATCATTTTATTAAAATCAAACATAAAAAATGATTCATAGCCAATGATGTCATTATCACATAGACACAAAGTCTAAAACGAAATTCAACAAGAAAAGTGTCCTGATTTGACCGATACTCCTAAACCATCAATGAGATTTTGATTTAAACTTTATGTCGCCGTGTTAAAGCCTAATTTAGATTGAGAAGTTTAGAGACATCTATTCTGCAACTACGAATAATTAAAAAAAATGTTTTTTTTTCAATAGTGTAAGTCGTCTAAAGGTTCGCGATTTAGATTTCATTGAGCTCGGACGTTTTTGAGCTGATGCGAAATCCTGTCGATGTAAGTATCGTTGTTGATAGCTATTTTAACAATAAATAAATTAAAGTGTACTACTTATATAACGAAGTTGCAATTTGGGTGGACTGTGGAGATTAAAACTTTATTAAAAATTGTAAGTAAGATTGATGGGTGGTGCTCAGTGGGATAGGTTTATTATATCCAGCAGTGGGCAAAAGTTTGAAATTGAACAAGCGGGCTGATTATGATAATGAAATATACCACCCTAAGGTTGCCTGGAAGAAATCGCTCTATGCGATAAGGCTGCCTTTGTACTGTCATTTAAGTTAATTGTTTATTTTAAGTTTTTACTGTATGGATGTAAATTAAAGTTATTTTCTATTCTATTCTAAATATGACTGGATAAAACCGCTAGAGATCAGGCTAATCAAACCTGGGTGGATGATGATTGAGATCAGCCTACATGTGGATGTTGACTTACAGATTAAAAAATGTACTTACGTACATTTTTAGGGTTCCGTACCTCAAAAGGAAAAAAAAAACGGAACCCTTATAGGATCACTTTGTTGTCCGTCTGTCCGGGTGTCAAGACCTTTATCTCGGGAATGCGTGAAGGTATCAAGTTGAAATTAAAACCATATATGCAAATCCATAGTATCTTGCTGCAGAAAGAAAAATAAAACTTCTCAGTTTTCGTAAAAAAAAGTTATAGCCGTATTCGGCTATAACTTTTTTTACGACATATTTGTCGTAAAAAAAAGTTGCTCATTTCGACACTCACAAGGGAATCAAAACCTATGGGGTACTTCCCGTTGACCTAAAACTATGAAATTTCGCAAGAAGCATTGTGTTAGAGTACACATATAGGGAAAAATCCGAAAACTGGACATTTTTAATTTAATCACAAAAAAATAGTGTCTCTATGCAAGGAATGAGGGCCCAAATTTTAAAGTGAATTAACCGTGTCATGTGGGGTATCATATGAAAGAGCCTCATTAGCATAGGCGAAAACAGGTTTTTAAATATTTTTACGATGTATATTTTTCGGTTTATGAAGGAAAATATAAAAAAAATATATGATATCCCCCTTTTATTTAGTTTGTAAGGAACCCTCGGTGGGCGAGTCTGACTCGCACTTGTCCGGTTTTATTTATGTAGTAATAGGTTTGCGCTCGACCGCTAACTCGTCTGCTCTCTACGATGAGCGCGCGCGAGAAGAAACCAATTCGCTCACGGTTTAAAGACACACAGATTAAATGCTAAATTTCAGGGCTTTGTAAAGTCATTATTAGGGTTCCGTACCCAAAGGGTGAAAACGGGACCCTATTACTAAGACTCCGCTGTCTGTCCGTCCGTCCGTCCGTCCGTCTCCCACCAGGCTGTATCTCATGAACCGTGATAGTTAGACAGTTGACATTTTCAGAGATGATGTATTTTTGTTGCCGCTATAACAACAAATACTAAAAAACAAAATAAAATAAATATTTAAGGGGAGTCCCATACAACGAACGTGATTTTTTTTGCTCGTTTTTGCTCGATATTGATAACGGCAACAGGTAGATGCTCGAAATATTCACAGAATATTGAGTTATATTATTAACTTTAAAAATAAATAATTAAATTAAAAAAAAAAAATATTTTAGAGGGTCTTCCATACAACAAACGTATTTTTTTTATCGTTTTTATAGATAATGTACGGAACCCTTCGTGCGCGAGTCCGACTCGCACTTGGCCGGTTTTATATTTTTAGGTTATTGATGTGGTGACTGATCGGGGGTTTCTTTTTTTATAGAATCTGTCGGTGATGTCGGATTTATCCTTTCAATTTCAATGAATGATGCATGTTGATACATTTGATTGATTTGATTTGATGCATGTTGTTGGGAATAGTCTGTAACAATACGGGATGTGTGATTTAAGCTATTGAATTCAGCGTGATAAATGGCATCATTTATTATTTTCTGACAAAATTTGGCTGCATTACTATCCATGCCTCTCAATTTCTCAGCGATGTGCTCGCCGAAAGCACTGAATTTCGGTTTCTTTATCAAGACCGAAGACTTGTTCAAATTTCGTGATTTGGCTGAATCTTTCGTAGATTTTATTGGTATTGACGAATTTGGCGTATTGGGTTGTTGATATTCAAGTACACCTTCCGTGGAGGAAGTGTATCCGACGGTTTCTGTAGATGAATTTTCATTTTCTATTTCTCTTTTGACTTTGGAATTTGGATTTGGACTTTGTTCTGTTTCGGCGTTATAGTCATAATCCTGAAAAAAAAATGTATTGTACATAAGTTACATATTCAGAATAAGGTTATAATTTGAGTGAAGGTAAGTGGCGATTTACATCTTCAATCTTTCTGTAGTGCACCCAGCATGCTAATAGTATCGTAAGCACGTAGCAATCGTTTGGGATGGAACACAGACAGTTCGACCATCGTCCGTCTAGCTCGCGCATACCCACATTTTTGAAGATATAAAATGACTGAATAAACTTATAAAAAATCGTCGTTTGGAAAAATAGAAAATAACATCAGGAATATTCGACAAACATTTTAATATGATCCAAGTCAATTTTCATACATCAAAATCATGTTTGGGTTAATAATTTCCAAAAATGTTTTTTATGTATGAAAATCAACTTGGATTAAATAGATTTCTTTTTTCGAATATTTGTGATGTTGTTTTCTAGTAATTATGGTATTTTACCTGGTCTGTTTACATATGGGCTATGTAAACAGACCAGGTAAAATCGACAAGAAACAAACCCAGATCATGACATCATATCGCCCACTTATGACTATTTTTTGTGTATAACAAGTACTTAAATACAGCATATGTATATTATACTATAAATCTGGAGATATACAGCGCAAATTTTTGAAAAAGTTTTCTATTTTCGTCACTCACTCACCTGATGTTGAACCAAGTTGTAATGTATGATGGTGAGCGGCTGCTTAGATAAAAACCTATTTTTACTCGTGAGCCGTAGTTTGCTTGAGTTTCAAAAGGACTAAATAGCCATTATGGTATACTTTACCTCACTGTCGCTTGTGGCATTTTTAATCGATGCAGCATCTATGTGACTTGGACTCTTTGCTTTCGTATCTTGGTCTGCTACAAATGACAAAAAATTATAGTACCATAATTTTGGAACATGTTCAATATGTACATCTTTTCCAGTAGCCCGTAAACGTCTGGATGCTAAAACCTGAAATAGGGCAGTAATTGGTTAATCAATATCAAAGTCTCTCTTCATTCTATATAGTAAAGAAGCAGTTGTAAGAACGCAGATGTTTTCGCAAAAAACTGTATTCTACAAACTAAAGTACAATATATATTAAAATAAACAGGCTTTTTTAAATAAATATGTTTTTTTTATTTTTTAAATATTACGTTTTCTTTCGAGGTACGAAACCCTATAAGTGTAAAAACCGTTAATTTGCACTCATAATAGGTTTTGCATGACAGTGTCAAAAGTTGGGGCAAAATTGACCTTATTAGATCTCTGACTCAAAACGTGGGGTGTTATAAGTTTGACGTACTTATCTGTATATCTGTATGTCTGTGGCATCCAGACTCAGATTCAGATATATTTACTCGTATTGATAGCTAATATTTATAGATTGTAGGTCTCAAACGCATTTTGATCTAGTTTTTTTAGGGTTCCGTACCCAAAGGGTAAAAACGGGACCCTATTACTAAGACTCCGCTGTCTGTTCGTCCGTCCGTCCGTCTGTCACCAGGCTGTATCTCATGAACCGTGACAGTTAGACAGTTAAAATTTTCACAGATGATGTATTTCTGTTGCCGCTTCAACAACAAATACTAAAAAATAGAATTAAATAAATATTTACGGGGGCTCCCATACAACAAACGTGATTTTATTGCTCGTTTATGCTCAATATTTTTAACGGCAACAGGTAGACGCTTGAAACATTCACAGAATATTCAGTTGTATTATTCACTTTAAAAATAAATGATTAAATTAAAATAAAATTAATATTTAAGGGGGGCTCCCATACAACAAACGTGATTTTTTCCAATATTTTATAGATAATGGGACAGAACCCTTCGTGCGCGAGTCCGACTCGCACTTGGCCGGTATTATTTTTTTTATAACAGATGGTTTCATCAAGAGTATTCTTAGCTATGTTTCATCAAAGTCAGTTCAACCGTTTTGGTATTGTCAAGGTTTTTGAGTTTTCTAAACTTGCATGTTTTAGGGTTCCGTAGTAACTACGAGGAATCCTTATAATTCCGGTCTGTTTGTGTCTATCTGTCTTTATGTCTGTCTGTCGGTATGTCACTGAAATTTTACTCAGAGAATATCAGTCCTACATAAACGAAGGTTGATATTTAGATTGAATGAATTACTACAAAATACCATGGTCAAATTTTCAAAAAAAATTAAAACAGGGGTGGCATTACAAAGAAGTTCTTTTTCAAACCCACCTCATCGTGTAGGGTATCGTTAAATAGGTCTCTCAAAATAAGACTAAGGTTCGCTATATCTTTTTTTTTCTCAGATTTCTCAGATGTATAAAACACATAAGTGACATAAGTCATTATAGTACTGAGGTCATCGACCTTTTTGCAAAGTAGTCTAATCCAAAAAAATACTCGCCAAGTAGTTTTCTCTTAAATTACAAAATTTGCTACGGAACCCAACTATATGCGTGTTTCGACATGGTCTTAGCCACTTTTTTTATGGCTGAATTAGAATTTATAATTTTTATTTTTTTACAATTTCAAGGAAGGAAATCCGTGTTGATTTAATTAAATAAATACGTTTTGGCGTTCAAAACCGAAAAAGTTACTTTTACGAATTGAATACGTACCTTATTGTACTCCTTGTTGAACGAACATCTTATGCTGTTTATTTTTCTTGCCACAGAGTCCAAGTTGGCGTCTGGATCAGTCTTTTTCAATATTTGTAATAGTTGCAGCATAGCATCTGTTCTTTTCTGTTTATTTTTGTAGAATTCATCGTTTAATTTCCACAAACATTCACACTCTCTATATTTTCCTATGAACTCCAGTAAATCTTTGCGTGTGGTCGACATTTTTGTGTCACGACCGGCTTGTGTGACGCCAGTAGTGGGAATGGACTGAAGGGGGGCGAGCGGGCGGGACGCGGCTGCGCAGACCGCGCCGCACACATCGACAAAATGGCATGACGCCAAAGTGATGTCATTGTCCTCTGTGTAGATAACGTGAGCGAGGAAACGCGCCATTTGGCGTCGCTCCAAACTTTGGAATGAAGATTCGAGTTGGAATGAAATATAACTAGTGGCCTACTCTAGATCGGTAAGTTTGTTTTATTGAAGGTATCTTTGTTCTTTTGGTAATTGAATGTTTTCTTTATGCTCATAAATATTTGTTTGTACTTACAAGTATGTACGATAAAATACGCAATTCGTTTTGCTTGGATGACATATTTTTCCAGTTACTTTGTTATAAAAACCAAATTACTGAACCGATTTTGATAAAAAAAATATGGCACCACCTTTGCCTGAAGCATGACATATCAAACATAAAAGAATTATCAAAATCAATTCATAATTGGCGAAGTAGGTAATCGCTGAACAAACACACAAAAAAAAACATACAGTCGAATTGAAAACATCCTCTTTTTTAGAAGTCTGTTAAAAACATTGAATGGAAAATAAAGAAGAAAAATAAACAGAAGAAGAATTACTTGAGATAAATAACATTAAACTTAATTATGTAAGTTGATAGCAAAACAACTCAACCGAGTCAACAACCTTATCACCACGTAGGCGACTTTATGCCGTAGATAGATATAATCCATTCTCTGATCTCTGGCAATCCGTATAATCTTTAGAGGAACTAACAACAAACTTGAATCGGTACAGAGTCAGGACCACTTTCCTCGCCCGCAAACCGCTTACATAACTCGACACATTTCGGGAGGTATCTAACGTTACGCGTTTTGCACATTTTAAAAACCTTTTATATGTAGTCGTGTTATACTGGGTAAAAAGGGGATGTACAGGGATGTATTTCGTGGCTTTTTTAAGTTTTTGCTTTAAAAAAAACACGAAATACATCCTCTTAAAAATATGATTATTCTTTCCATAGACGACCCGTATTCCTCGTGACCATGGTTTATATCACTCAAGAGAAAACTTTAAAAAGATTACTGACTTTCTAATAAAAATACTTGCAGAATAATTGGAAATTAATATCTGAGAAGTTCATGTTTAACTTTTTTTTTCAATAAATACTAAGATCCCCCTTAAATCTCAGCCTTAGTCCCTCCAAATGCTTAGAGTAGGAGCAAGTGCCTGGCAAGTACAGTGAAATGGTATTTTCGCGTAACCAGTACCTAACCGAGGACGACATGTCAAGGTATACCTACAATTATCCAGTGTATTTGTTTAAGTGTGGACGCTCAGGATGGGTATCAAGTAAGAGGATATTCAATATTTTGCATACTTATTATTCGTGTTGGATAAAATTATGTAATTTTGACAACTAAATCATATTATATTAATCTAAGTAACAATTCTCCATTATACGGTATGAAATTAAAGGATTAAATATATATTATTTTATTTATTCTTATATATATTGTTTTTAACCCCCGACATAAAAAGAGGGGTGTTATAAGTTTGACGTGTGTATCTGTATTCTGTCTGTGGCACCGTAGCTCTAAAGCGGATGGACCGTTTTTTTTTCTAGTTTTTTTTTTGTCTCAAAGAGGATTTCATCGAGAGTGTTCTTAGCTGTGTTTCATCAAAATCAGTTCCGCCGTTTTATGTTAATTTTTATATTTTTCTTCTTATACCAAAAAATATTTAAAAGCTGTTTTAGATTGTGGTAATAAAGTTATTTAATAAAGTTATTTAATATGATACCCCACATGACACGGTCAAAGCACTTACAAAAATGTATTTATTTTTTATTTGAAAAATTTGAGCACCACAGACACTAGGGTCCGTGCCTTTTATAAACTAATACATTTCATTTTTTATTTAATTTTACATTTTTTTAAAAAGCATACAAGAGGAACTTTGAAATTTGGATCCTTCCTTACAAAAAGACCCAATTTTTTGTGATTAAATTAAAAATGTAGTTTTTGGATTTTTTCATTAATGTGTACTATATTATGACAATGCTTCTTGCCAAATTTCACAGGTATAGGTCAACGGGAAGTACTCCATAGGTTTTGATTACCTTGCGAGTGTCGAAATATGCGTTTTTTGCGACATTATTGCGGTTACATTGCGGCTGTAACTTTTTTTATGAAAACAGAAAAGTTTCATTGTTCTCTCTTTAGCAAGAGACTATGGATCTACGTATATGGTTTTAATTTCAACACGATACCTGCACGCGTTCCCAAGATACAGGTCATGACACCCGGACGGACGGACAGACGGACAGACTGACAACAAAGTGGTCCTATAAGGGTTTCGTTTTTATATATTTTATATCAAAATCGGTCAAGTCATTTAGACTGCAAGGGCTCAAATATAAATATACATACATACATACGTACCTACATACCATTCATATATTTACACGTACCTATACTCGAAAAAACATAACCCTCCTTCTTGCCCACTCGCTAAAAATAAAAATGCTATATTAATCTCTTTCATAAAAAGATTAAAAAGAGAAATTGATTCAAAATGGATTCATTTCAGTTTTTTCTCGTTTTAATCACTTACGAATGGATGTCACAGTCTGCGAATGGAACTTTTTGTTCGCCTGTAAATCTGCTATCAACGTCTAGTTTAGATTAACTATTCAACCGAACAATATTTCAGTTTTATCTAACTGTGAGCGGTTTTTCTTTCAAACTGCGAATGTATTAACTTTTTTATCAACTTCAGCTCGATTTATTGAAACAATTCTATCTTTTTTAGGGTTCCGTACCTCAATAGGAAAAAACGGAACCCTTATAGGATCACTTTGTTGTCCGTCTGTCCGTCCGTCGGGTGTCAAGACCTTTATCTCGGGAACGCGTGAAGGTATCGAGTTGAAATTAAAACCATATACGCAGATCCATAGTATATTGCTGCAGAAAGAAAGGTATACTTCCCAGGTGGTCTTAATTTTTATCAAAATCGGTTGAGTGTTTTGATTTCATAACAAAATAACTGGATCCAAGTAAACGAATTGCGTATTACATGTATCCGACTACACTAGAAGAGATTTTTTTTCACGTGTATTTATGCTTGTATTTGAATATGTATGCATGTATGTATGCTTATGCTTACACTTGACACTTCTTGTACATTATTTTATCACAAAGATTAAGCGATAATTAATGGATGTGAGACTCTGTTTGGATAGAGAACTATAGTGGCAAAAATGGGAATGAACAAAACATTGAAATAAGGACAGCAGCGCTAATTCCATAATTAATAGTCCATTCGAATACACTCACGTACTAAATATAAGATCTTCCTTGATCTAAATAAAAGATCCTAGTGCTCTAGCTAATTATTACATTGCAAGCCCTGAATGATGTCCCTTCATCAGGCACGCTTCCCAGAAATAATATAATAAATTTCAACTATTTCCTATAATCTTCCCGATGTTGATAGTCGTTCAGTTTTTTCTCAGTGAATAATGCAATTTTTTTATACATCTTAAAGCGTTAGGATCTAAAAAAACTGTGGAGTTGTTCTGGTCAATATACGATATAAGTCAAATAAGCCTAAAATTTTTTTTTATTATATTCTTCGTATCTCGGCGCAGAGGCAAACTAATTAAAACTAGTAGTAGTTTTAATTAGTTTGCCAACGCGGGATAAGTGTATACAGTAAATTGGGGGAAGGCGAGGGGTGGGATAAAAGAAAATCAGCTAGTATTGTTACATTTGAATAATTATTTTTAAATTTTTCTATACATTCAAGTTATGATTATCGTTATTATTTTTCAAACTTCGAGACGCGGTAGCGACCCCTAAAATCCAACATAAAAAATAAAAAATAAATTGCAGGTTCGTTTGTTAGGTGATAGAAACGAATTATGGGTTGACGCGGCGATTTGGAAAAAGCCGAAAATAAGAAGCACCCTAATGTATATTTATATAATCTGAAACTCGGAAACGGCTCCAATAATTTTAATGAAATTTGGTTTGTAGGTAGATTAGGGGACGGTAAATCGATCTTGATTGGTTTCGAAACCGGGTTTACTCTCATTTTCAGTCATAAAAAATCCGAGTGGAGCTCGGTCGCCCAGGCACTTTCTCTTTACATATACATTGGCGAGTGTTGTAAGAAGGTTGCGCTTGCTTTCCAATGTGTCAAGAATAAGATTTGTCACCGATTGTCAAATACTTCATCTTCCAGAGTTGCAGGCAATGCGACAATCCGCAACATTTGTCACTTTTGCAAAGAGAAATGTATTAGATTAACATCTGCGGCTCGATACTCTGAAGCGCTTCATTGAGGGATCTAAACAAAATATTCACGTTTCTAGAGATTATTTAATAAATACTATAGCAAAGTTAGTAAATTAATTATGGGGCCACCTCGGGAGCTTTGTATATTATTTTTTCAGGAAACACAGAAATTGGTTTAGCGATTACTCCATATCGCTGAACGTACATAAAAAAATATACGTTCGACTGTATATTTTTTTATACAACCTCGTCCTTTTTGAAATCGACAAAAAAACATAAGCTTACGTAAGTAAGAAAGTTACAGTTAGTCAGTCAGAATACCTTCTTCCAACACTCACCAATGTTTGTAAAGAGAAACTGAAGTTGGTTGTACAGTTTATGTGTAAGCTTAGAAAACTTAGCCCCCGACATCGGCAAAATAAACTCTGTTGAAACATAGCTAAAAAAACTCTCGATCAACAAACTCTTTCAAACAAAAAAAAATAGAAAAAATAAAACCCTTTCAGTTAGTTTGGGAGCTACGTGCCACTGACGGACACACACCTATACAGAGACACAAATACACATCTCAAAATTATAGCACTCTTCATAGGCGTCAGGGTTTAATTACAGTTTAAAAAACACGCTACAAATTATTGTGGTCAAAGTTCATTACAAGACTTTTCTTAACAAATCCTAACACAGGTATGATACGATGTTCCATCATGAAGTTCTAGTTCATATCTTCCGGCTCCATCATCAGATCAGTTCGACAGTACCATATTATTGTATTGTCATCAGAACTACATACAGCTGCCAATTTTCATGACTCTACGATCCTTGGAAGATGGTTAAATTAGTTACCTTAGATTTCATTACATAGTTAGTTACATACAGGTCGACATAATAAAAGCGTGTTAAAAATGAAATCGAACGATTGATACTGGCATATATTTTAGTTATTTCGTGTACTCTAGAATTCATTTTTATAAAATACCTGACCATACTTAAACAAGACAAAACGGCTATAAAACCGCAACTGTCATCATTTATCATATAAATTCATAGCAAGATATCGGTTAAGTATGTCATAAATTACGGAAATGGGATTAGAATACATCAGTGTGGCCCCGAAACGAGAGATTTGCCCGATGGAAGCCCATTCCGCGGCATTATGTCTATATATTTTGAAAACGAATCCATGGCACTTAATAATTCGATTAAGTATTACTTTAATTCATTCGATTACTTTGCAAGCCTTAAACGTATTGGGTCCATAGATTGGATCGATTTAATGAGTCCCTAATAATATGAAGCAAAAGCCTCTTCCTCTGCTTGTTACCTTTTCATAACAAAATAGGCTGAACTGAATACTCAGTTGTTAAAATAAAGACAATAAAATTGAGCAATTCTAACAATGCATAGGTACATAATATCAAATTGAAAAAGAAGTCTCTAGTGCCTTGAAAAGTATAATACAAGCAACAGGAACTCTGTTCCTCTGTCTATTTGTAATCATTTAATGATCACACAGTTGAAATGAATAATCAGTTGTATAAATAAAAGCAAATAATGAAGGCTCTAGTCTGAAAAACATCACATTCCACACAGGGTTATCATCATCATCATCATCTCAGCCATAAGAAGTCCACTGTTGGACATAGGCCTCCCCCATGGATTTCCAAAAAGACCGATTGGAAGCGGCTTGCATCCAGCGTCTTCCCGCCACTTGTATGAGGTCGTCTGTCCATCTCGTGGCTGGTCTTCCTACGCTACTTGCCGGTACGTGGTCTCCACTCGAGAACCTTTCGGCCCCATCGGCCATCAGTTCTACGTGCTATGTGCCCTGCCCACTGCCACTTCAACTTGCTAATCCGCTGTGCTATATCGGTGACTTTTGTACGTCTACGTATCTCTTCATTTCTGATTCGATCTCGTAGAGAGACTCCGTGCATAGCCCTCTCCATAGCTCGTTGCGTGACCTTGAGCTTCCTTATAAGGCCCATAGTTAGGGACCACAGCCATGGACAGGGTTATCGATTTTTAATAAAACTCTACTTATCATTATAAACAAATTTTACTTAAAGTAAACAAAATTCGCGAAAAAAACAAAACATTATGAATCCCCCAAAAAAATTAACTGATTATATACATATTTAAGACTTCTTTATATATCTTTATTTTAACAACTGAGTATTCAGTTCAGCCAATTTTGTTTTGAAAAGGTAACAAACATACATATAAACCTTGTATAAAAAAGAAAGAAAAAAATGTTCGTCTGTAAAGTCGGTTTACGGACGATAATTTTTACGTGCGTAATTTCGTTTAGTAGTAGTTTCATGATAGATGCCTCACAAACCGAACGCTTAGGCCGATCGTGCCTCTCTTTCGCTTGTTCTGCGGAACAAGCGATTGAGAGGCACGATCGGCCTTTCTTGCTTGCACGCTCAGCTCAGGCGGAACGTGACAATGAGTCATGCTTTTTCGTGCATACAGCCGGTGTTCATAAAAAATAAAATTTGAATGCAACTTGGTCTTTAAATTAAATGTATACATATTAACCAAATATCAATATAATGAGTAGAGCCAGCTGCACGTCTATTCACAACAGCTGGCGTGACGACGATAACGCCCTCGTTAGGAAATTAATCAAGCTTATATCACAAGGAGAGACAGATTCGCCGCAAGAACATTCACTTTGTTATGCCTAGATTTTTTTTCGCTAAATCAATTTGTATTCGACGAATTTGCTGGCGATATCTCGCGAGTTAGTAAGCGTTCTGTATTTACCTACCTAATGTAACTTATCTGTACAACTACAACTGTAACTGACTAACGCAGGCGTCTCGTTTAATTGCTTATTACACGACTGCGTTAGAAGGAGGGTTATGTTTTTAGAGTGCATGTATGTAAGTATGTATGTGGGTATGTATGTACGTTTGTACGTATGTGCGTATGTGCGTATGTACGTATGTATGTATGTTACGCCTACAGCCTAAACGATTTGACCGGTTTTGATGTGCGAGATGTTGTTAGATTCGTCTTTACTTCCAAAGTGTCATACGAGTTGGTATTATTATGTTTTTTTTTTTTTTTTATAATAATGATAATACATCTCTCGCATAAATAAAAAAAATGCGTTTTTTCGTAACCTCAAACGAACGTTTTCGTAATAAACAAGTGGTTTTACTAATAGTATTCTAAAAAATGCGCATTTATAATTTTTTACTGCGATTTTATGCATACTTTCTCACAAAAAACGTACACGCATATCAAGCGTAATGAAACAATAAGTTAGGCAGCAAACCTGCTTTTCTGCAGTCGGGTATTTTGTTTTTATTTTAACATAGATACTTGTTTTATGTTTTAGGTTGATTATCCTCCTGGCTTTATTAATAGGAGTTTTGTACTCACTCCACCTGTTGGTGCAGGATTACCAACTTCTGACTGCTCCAAGACTCCTCAGGCTCCTTTTCAAAAGAGACGTCGGCTCGCAAAATTATTTGGTAAGTAACTAAAAATCTTATTATTGAAATCAAACTATTCACTTAATCATTCATTTATAACTGTGTATTTAGTTATATATCAATCTAAGATAGACTTGCTACAGTCCAGTCAACTTTTTAATCATTGAAAGGAACTAAACTTTGCTAGGTGGGCAGACGAACTGGCTACGACGGCGGGCAGAACATGGCTAAATCTTGCAATTGATAGAGAAAAGTGGAGCTCCTTGGAGGAGGCTTTTACCCGAAAGGGGTCATTACAAATAAACAATGATTAATTATAACATTTATTTTATTTATCTTTAAACTTTAAATACTTTATACTCATATATAAAAATCGATTGTTTTGTAAGGAATTAAATAAAGCTTTATTATTATTAAAGTATCAACGGGATGTGGCGTCAGTCCTCAAAAACGTCCGAGCTCAATGAGATCTAATTATACCCCTTAAACGAATAAAATAATTTGGTCCATTTAAATAATTCCAAGCGGCAAAATAGACGTCTCTAGACTTCTCAATCTAAATTAGGCTTTAGCGCGGCGATATAGTCTTTATATCAAAATCTTTAAGTTCGTCATTGTTGGTATATGAGTATCGGTCAACCCAGGACACTATATTCGTGAATTTTGTTTTAGACTTTACGTCCAAGGTGATGGAAAGTCATTGGAATTAAATGTAATTTTGCCTTACTTCCGAACAATATCAAAATAAAATTAAAGTTTATTTCGAATAAATTAAATTTAACATGCTTGTCAGAAAAAACTATACTAAGAATTATGACTATACCTCTACTATATCTACACTTTAAGGCTACATAAAAAAATAACAATTTTAAAAGCATGTAAAAAAATAAAATTTAATGAAAATTTCGTCAATTGAAACCCATCCTGCATCGACCCTGGTGGAAAGGTGCGCATAACGCAAGCAGCATTGCCACGCTGTATGGCAATAGCCAACCTTTGCACCAGGAACGAAGCAGAACGGGAGTCACCACTGTAAAGTAATTTAATAGAATTTGTTGTTAATTTTATTATAATTTGAATGATTGAGATAAGTTAGTTACATACATATTAGTTATTGTTGTTTTCCTGTTCTAACGTTTGATCGTGTTTATGTAAATAAAACTCATTTTCATTTTCATTTCAAGTCACTTGTACCATTAGCTATTGATGTGAATTCAAGTATCGAGCGATTGGATACTTAATGTGGCATCCTATTATGCCACAAAGTTACACAGATACACACGTCAAACTTATAATATTCCTTTATTTGGTTTGGAGGTTAAAAATAGATGATCCACACTACAAACCGTTTTATAAATAGCTGTTAGAAACTGTATAAAGATGAAACTCCGTAAAAATATGTACAGTTTGCAAAAATAACTACTGAACATTAATATTGATATTTCACTTCAAGAAGAGTTGTCAAAGTATATTTAATTAGTTTGCCAACTCATATTTTTCTTGTTTTAATAAATTGTGACTTTGATAATAATATTTTTATTAGTTTATCGAGCAAAGCTACTTGAGCAAATTGAGAAAAGCTACATGTTTTTGACAAGTAAGGGAATTTTGCCTGTATACAGAATTCGTGCCGTAAAATTTGGATCGTAAAATACTGTAGCGAGTTGCTCGAGCCAAACGATGGTATCAAAGATGATTGACATCGATGGGTATAATCGTCATTCCGCAAAGGCAGAACATATGGATGTTTTATATTAGGAAATACGATTTAAAATAATTACTATACCTATAAAAAATTTAAAAATGCGTTTGTTTTTGTATCCTCCAACGAACTTTTTCGTAATAAACAAGTGAATTTATTGGAATTATTCTAAAGAATGCGCATTTATAATCTTTTACAAAGATTTTACACATATTTTCTAACAAAAAATCTACACTCAACAGCATATCAAGCGTAACGAAATCGTAAGTTAGACTGCATAAACTGCTTTTCTGCATCGGGTATTTTGTTTTTATTTTAATGTAGATACTTGTTTAAATTACTTATTCATAGGCTTGCGCTAGACCGCCAACTTACCTGATGTTGAGCGACGTCGCGGTCTACGATGGAACGCGTTTGCCTAGAAGAAAACTTATTCACTCGTGTTTTGAAGACACCCAAGTTATATCTAACGGGGAACACTCATTACTAAATAAAATAAAAATATATAAACGTATTCCATACTTTAGAAATCCGTCCGTATAATAAATAATAATAAAGCCTTTATTTCCAATAACATTACAAATACATTCTATTATAATTAATAAAATACAAATCATATATAATAATTTAGATAAAATAAAAATATTGCAATGATTTAAATTAATATGAATTTCTAATTAAATAAATAGTCCGTATAATAAAGGTAGACGCAAATTGCTTCGTTCGGATTTTTGGAATATCCACCATGAAAAGATGTTGCGTATTGTAATAGGTACTTACAAAACGATGTAACTAAATAAATAAATAAATATTTGTGGACATTTCACACAACACCATCTAGCCCAAACTAAGCAAAGCATAAGCGTTCCATAGTACAAACTATGGAACTAGATGACTGATAGAATACATATATACTTTTTTTGTAAATATGATACATAGAAACACCCAGACACAGAACAAACATCCATGCTCATCACACAAATGTTTGCCCTTGGTGGGGATTGAACCCACGACCTTTCAGTTCAGCAGGTAGACGTAAACACACTACCAACTGAGCCACAAGGCCAGTCAACTATGTATTTCAACACCTTCCACGATAATACATATACTAGGTATACACAATACAGCGGATAGTGGATAGTCTTTTACGTCCCGTTCATAGCGGAATCTCATGAAAGCTAATAGCATTGTTGTTTCGCTTTAGAAGCCGAGTGTGCGATGGAGGAGGATTTTGTACCACGACCCGATACAATGCGCTAGATACGTGTACTGCGATCTCGGGGCGGAACCGGCGGACTCTGATGTGAGGCGGGGATTCACCTACATGCTCACGTGAGTATATTTATTTTATTTTGTAATACAAACAATTACAATTATTGCATTATAACGGCGTATCGTATAAGCTTTGGCAATGAACGTTGCAATGCTGTCAGTCATTGGATACCAGCCGGTAGCGCTACCTTTAAACATTTCGGAGTAAGATTGATGTTTTTTTTAATTCAAAAATAGGCTTATGCTTGACCACTAACTCGCCTGACATTAAGATTTAGAGAGAAGAGATTATTTATTGCCATTGTTCTTTATTTATTATAAATACTACCTAATTCACTATTCAAGTCATATTCAAGTACTTAGTCTGTTCGGATAGAGAACTCATGTGACATTGATGGCGTAGGCTGCCTTTATATTTCATAATTTTATTCAATTTAGACTTTAGTTCTTATCTTTTGCCATAATAGTTTTGTATCCCAACAGATTTCATCGAACTTGATTACTGTTTAGCCATGAAAACGTAAGAAACGAAAACAAAAGTTAAATTTACTTTTACAATTTTGATATTACGATTAAAATGGTACCTACAACATAATAATTACTTATAGTTTAATAAACTGAAAACGCCGACTACAAAATACTCAATTCGTTTACATAGATGATATGATGATATTTTTTTTAGTAATTTTACTATAAAAACCAAAGTACTGAACTGATTTTGATACAATTTATATGGCGCATAAAAGGTATTACCTACCAAACTAATGATTCATCAAATTTATAGCGGATTAATCGCTAAGCAAACACGCAAAAAAGAAAAGAGAACGTACAGTCGAATTGAGAACCTACTTCTCTTTAGAAGTCGGTTAAAAATTCTTCATGAAAGCTATTAAAATAGAAAAGGATTAAGTAATATTGCTTCACAATAGTGTGACGGTATTGTGAGTAAGTAGTCTGGGGGAGAGCGGACAAAAGCGAGACACGGGCCCTCGCATTCACGACTCAACACAACAAACAATGCATACTGGGGTTATTATGTTAGTGGGTGTTAACCCTTATGTTTGTTACGTTGTTATGAAAATGTGTATAGAAAGTGCGTGGCTGTTATCCGTAGTTGAGCTATAAAAATGTTCTGGGAGTCACTTTTTACAGGAAACACGCCAAAGGTGTTCGATTTAAAATGAACACTTTAATATTTATCTTTATTTATCAATAATCTTCATTAATTTATAATCTTTATTTTTCTTAGATTTTAAGTTTTTTTACAATAAATAATAAATAATGCTTATATGAAGTCGTTGAGTAGGTATGTAATTTTGGCATTTCAATTATAAATGGATGGTAATGTGCCGACATTCTATTTTTTGTGGAAGTAAATTAAAAATAATAATAAAGACTTTTACTAATTCAGTGGTGGAGTGCGGACCGCGAATAAGTTCATGAAGCTCTGGCGTACACTCGCCGAAACGAATCCTATAAAATATAGACCGACATGTTACTTTACTTCGATGCTCGTGACTAAGTAGCTTCTTGGCAACCAATTTATCGTCACCGATTATTTACTTATATCTGGTTAAGCAAATTATGAAGACGACGACGAAGACGCTGACGCTGGATGCAAGCCGCTTCCAATCGGTCTTTTTGGAAATCCATGGGGGGAGGCCTATGTCCAGCAGTGGACTTCTTATGGCTGAGATGATGATGATGAAGCAAATCATAGTTATTGTGTTGAAATCATCGACATAGGAAACTAGTATGATGCTCCCACAGTAGGTATTAGCTAATATACAGTACTTCTCTGTGGGAGTACCAGAATGAGAAAACTGCACCAGCCAAATTCGTCTTATTATATTTATTTATTTTTAGGTTTTTTTTTAAATTAGGTATTTATATTTTTATTTCATTCCGCATGTCTGGTAATCGCCCTAAATAGATACCTAATTAATGTGCATACCTATTATATTTTAGAAGCATTAAAAGACAAGATGATCAGATGTTACAAAGTTGAAACTCAAAATGGAATATAAGCCCTGTTTTGAGTTTCAAAATATCTTCACTTAGGGATAATGAGTCTCAAAGTTTTAGACGCAGCCTGTCGTGGAATTCTAAAATACCTGCCAATTACGGACCTACTCCTTAAGTACATGCCTACTTGATACACATTTTACGTAGATCAGGCACAGGTGTCGTTTGGTGAAGGCGTCGCTAGAAAAACATTCTATTCTGAATATTTAATGAGAAAAATGTGTAAATATAATCGAATTTTCGAAGCGTTCTTAAATCTGTTTCAGCGTATTTGGAAAATACTCATAAATAAACTGTAATTAGTTTTTTTTTTTTACAAATAAGTAAAAGAAAGCTGTTAAATTATTGTCTGTGCTATTGTCCCGTTTTCACAATACGTTTGAAATATATTTAGGCGTTTTCAATAAAAATTGATTTGAAGCACTATTATTATTAATGGGATATTTACCGTGGTTCGCGTAATTTTGAGCTCCCGATATTTCGGCACAGTTGCATGTAACTGTGCCGAAATATCTGAGTTCAAATTTAACGCGAACCTCGGTAAATATCCCATTAATCCCACAGTAGGTATTAGCTAATATACAGTACTTCTCTGTGGGAGTACCAGAATGAGAAAACTGCACCAGCCAAATTCGTCTTATTATATATTTTTTTTTTTTTTTTTAGGTTTTGTTTTAATTAGGTATTTATATATAGTGCTTTAATGAATGACCGTGATAGTTTAAAAAACTAATTTGCTTGCCAAATTAAATCTTTTGCGGTAATACGATACGTATGCGGCGGGAAACTCAGATTTCAAACAATTTTTTTTCATACGATAGACGAATCTAGCGAAATTATGTTAAATGTGCAAAAAATTTAGAAATTACTTGACCCTCCTTCGACATTCTGGTAAAAATGTACCTACAGATAAAATAGTTTTCGTTGAGCAAAGAAATGTATAAAGCCAACCGTTCATTTCTGTCTCTCTTTTGTTGCAAAAATATCTCCATTGTATCAAAACAAACGTAAGTATAGAAAGCCCTGAGAAATAAGAATTTCATCTTAATGAAAGGAGGTCACTGAGCGCTGCTAATTTAGATTATAAATCTGCCTGAATCGAAATATTGAAGTGAATTTGAAAGAAAACCTCATTTCTCTTTCCATTTGATAATTATTTTTTTTCATCAAAGAAAATGTAGTTTTTGCAAGATATCTGAAATATGTGATGATTTTAAATGTCTTTAAGTACGAGTTTTTACGAGGGCACACATCACGTAGAACTGGCCCGACCGGTTCTACGTAGGAAGACCAGCCACAAGGTGGACAGAGGATATCTTACAAGTGCAGGAAGACGCTGGATGCAGGCCGCTTCCAACCGGTCTTTTTGGAAATCCATGGGGGAGGCCTATGTCCATCAGTGGACTTCTTATGGCTGGGATGATGATGACGATGATGACGAGTTTTTACCTGACTGTATAAGAAAGTAATTATTTTTATTTTTAATGTATTTTAGGAAACTATTTAAAGCTATTTGTAGGCAGACAGACGAACCCTATGGGCCCAATTTCTTCCAGACGCATTTGACTTTTAGAGTATGCTCGGGAAGAGAAGAAGCTAATACATTCCATGTTTAACTTTCTGTTTTTCTCCCAGTCCAGTATAGAAGACTCTTTTATAAATACAGACTATTTTAAATAAAAAACTCAAAAAGAAAAAGTTTATATGACTGTGAACCAAAACATAAACAGAATCTTATAACTTGATAATATATAAATAGATCCGGTTTGAACACTGAGCTCAGATGTTACATAAACAAACTCAGCATTGCACAGGTTTCTATCTAGGGTCAGTAAAAGAGTAGTTTCTGCTCATTCCCGTTACTTAGAGTTTAGATTTTACTTCCGTTTAAGGTGCTATTCCAAGTTAACCTACTACCTGCATATCACAAGTGCAACAGCTGCCTAGCAGTCGCAAACCTTTTAGCATAACATCAGGCGAGTTGGTGGTCAATCGCAGATCTATCTAATCTATCTATATATATATATATATATATATATATATAAATCTATTGCTGTTCGTTTGTCTCGCTAAAACTCGAGAACGGCTGGGCCGGTTTAGCTAATTTTGGTTTTGTAATGTTTGTCGTAGTCCAGGAAAGGTTTAAATGGTGAGAAAATTAGAAAAGTGTTCATTTTAGCGAAGGGAGAGTTTTAATGTCGTTAGGATAGATGATACGAAGTACACCGGGTCATCTAGTGTAAAATAAAAACCGGATAAGAGCGAGTCAGACTCGCCCGCCGAGGGTTACGTACAAACTAGTAGATAAAAGGGGAAATTATATTTTATTTACATTTTCCTTCATAAATCAAAAAATATACATCTTAAAAATATTTAACAACCTGTTTTAGGTTGTGCCAATTAAGTTCTTTCATATGATACCACATGATACGGTTAAAGCAGTTTATTTGGATCCTCATTGCTTGATTAGAGACCCAATTTTTTGTGAATAAAATAAAAATGTTCAGTTTTCGGATTGTTTCCGTACTATAACACAATGCTTCTTGCCAAATTTTATAGTTCTAGTTCAACGGGAAGTACTCATAGGTTTTGATTCCCTTGTGAGTGTCGAAATTATGCCTTTTTTACGACATATAAGTATATTCGACTGTAACTTTTTTTATACGAAAACTGAGAAATTTGATTTTTATTTCTGCAGCAAGAGACTATGGGTCTGCGTTATATGGTTTTAATTTCAACACGATACCTTCACGCGTTCCCGAGATACAGGTTTTGACACCCGGACGGATGGACAGACAGACAGACGGACAGATGGACAACGAAGTGATCCTATACGGGTTCCGTTTTTTCCTTTTGAGGTACGGAACCCCAAAAAGATTAAAATTGTAAGTTTTTTTGAATATTTGTGATGTGTTTTTAGCTCAAATATGTTAAAAAAATCGTATGTCTGTTCAGTTAATTTATATCTTTAAAAATGTTGGTATGCGCAAGCAAAACTGACAATATGCGACCTAAAGAGTCTTAAAGTAGATGGCATTTTCGTTTATAATTATGGATTTCTGAATTGAGTTCCAAACGCTAGCGGCAACAAAGACAGCCGCTACCATTGCAGCTTGCAGTTGCACTCTGCAGCGTAGCAGGGAATAGTACCTTAATGCATTAAGATTATCGTAGATTCAGATGCTAATGAGTTAATTAATTGAAGCTCTTATTTAAAGGATTTATAAGGAAGTTATTGCAGTTTTAAAGTGGCTTATATAACCAACAGACTTATGACTAAGTATACTGCGTAAAGCGTTTGACCCCTTGCTATACCGGATCTATTTATTTTTTTAGTCAATAATTCTTTAGCAGAGGTTCATGTTTAAGAAATAATTTGACTTAAGTACAATTAATATCCATATTAATTGTACTTGAGTTTTTATTATTTTATTCAGAAATGTTTCGGTAATATTGCATAAATAAATGCGTTATGTAATTTTGTAGTGAAATTATGTAAACAGCAGAGAATACGGTTATATATGCATGTTCCATAGATGTAACGAGAGAATGATTTTTTTCCAATTGTATGTCCTCTGTTAGGGTATCTTTTAACAGGTATTCAAATATAAAACTAAGTTTGTAATGAATAAAGAAACGGATATTGTGTCTTGTAATTTCTGCAATCCTAAAACTTTTCCCCAACCATTGAAAACTCTCTCTTTGTTAACCTTACTCTCGATATCCTTTTGACTAATTTTGACGCTATTTAAAATTATTGTTTTATTAATTATTATGTTTAAATACTGAATCGAAACTAATAACAAGTACTTACTTAAAAAAACTTTTTAAGTTAAACGGTTTTATTGAAAAGAAAGATAATGATGTAGGTAATTTATTTACTGTATTTTACTAGAAAAGCCCTTTCATTTGATACCCATGTTGTGGGGGTTGTGTTAAAATATGAAATCCGCCATTTTGTGTCGGCGGCCATCTTGGATTTACAATAATACATAATATACTAAATTGTATTCTCATCAGGATTAAAGGTGTATAGGTACCAAATTTTAGATCGATCCGTCAACTGCAAGGGGGTACAATTTCAATTACTAAATTTGACCCAAACAAACAAATAAATAAACAGGTTTTACTATGGAAACTAACGTGGTTTTCACACATTTTTAAATAAAAACTACGTGTGCGCTGCTCCTTTGAAAAAGGCCGCCGAATGCGCTTGAAACTATAGGTAGTCGGATATTTCGGCTTAAAACAGACGTGAGTGACCCGTAGTTTTTATTTAAAAAATAAACAGGTCAAGCTAAATAAACCGTTTAAAAACTAGATTAGTTGAAAAATATGATTTTTACACGAGTACCAACATCCAAATAAACAAATATTTGGAGTGATGAAAATAAATATTGCCTGTTGAAGTAGATACATTAGCTCGTTTCATTCACTCGGTCAATGACAATACATCTAAACACTAAAAAAAGATCGTTCATTTGCGGATGTTTCCCAAACACAGACTTTATTATTCCGAGAAAACATCCCAATAATAGACATGTATCAATTATTACATTTATTACATTTTTCATTATTTTCAGATTAGAACCTCAAGAAGAAGATAAACCTGCCTGGGAGGTATTCAAAGAAGCGTATCAATTCGGAAAATCCTTAGAATCGTCAGAGAGGTGTCATTCAAAATACTCTTCGTGTCCGTTCCAGGCATCTTTATTGTTTGATCTTATTCAGTACTTGGTTCGAAATGATGTAAATTGAACTAATAGATAGTGTTACTAAATATACATTAGCTGTCAGTGGGAGGTTTTAGCGTTTTTTAGCAAATGCATAGCATATAATTCTACACGGCAGCGAAGAACACAAGTATCCCTCGTGCTTCACAAAATTTTTTAACATACAAAATCATGGAGTAGGCATACCTATTATAAAAGTCAGACATGATTTGTTTTTTTTTTAATATATATAATTAAGAATATTATAAAAAAAGTTTTGTTCATGTATCATTTATACTGGCGACGAAGTATCAGTGAAAAAAAAACATATTATTTTCCTACTCTTCAGCCAATTTCAAATGTATCGTAGAAAAACTTCTTCGAAACATTTCTACTATAAAAATAAACGAAATCATGTCTTACTTTTCTAATATGCCTAAACAATGATTTTGTATGTTTAAAAAAGTTGCGATGCACGAGAGAGATAGGTAGCTGCGCAGTTTGTAAAAATTGCATAGTAAAAATATTAAATGTCACATATTTACTGATAATAGTCGAAATTTATCAACAGCGGGATTTTGTTGTATATTTTTAACTATCAACGAAAAACAAGGGATATTATAAGTTTGACGTATGTATCGAGTGTCTATGAAATTGTCTGTAGTATATATTTGTATCTCCCAAAATACGCGTAACACGTCAATTTTGAAGATATCTATACACGTTAACCTTGAAAATTTTAAGAAAATTCTCAGAAAACATAAAATCTCGCTATGTATTGGGAACATCACCTAAGTTTCATTAGTATTTCTGGGAAAAAATGATTTTTTTATGGACAACCGAGGTTATTATCAGTCAAACTAGTTAATTATATTAAAACCATTTATACAATTTTAATATGATTAGAAAATTTTACATTACAACTAATTTCAGTGTATAACTATTATTATTCTGTAAATGTAAATTTACTTGCTGTGTATTTTGTTTTATTATATAGTAGGTAATTTTGTCGCTTTTAGAAGAAAAAAAACAAGAACGTAGATCGCCAAAGGTTAGGTGTAATCATAGCAGTTATATAATGGTTTCTTCAAGTTTCGCTTTTTTATGTTGAAATTAAACAACTTTTAACGGATTGCTTGAATATTGTCGCTGTTACCTACTGTTTTGAAACGTCCGGTCTTAAAACTAAAAGTTTAATAAATATAATCTGACTTCATACCTTTTCTGTCCTGCATCTGTCGCTGAATCTATTGCAATGGCACGATGGATAAATGGATACAACAATAAAAAAAATCAAAAACAAATTATTTATTAAATATAATCATAACATTGAAGCCATTTTATGCCAAATACGACCTAATTTTGTCGTTAAAATATTTTTAGGGTGAGAAATCAAGTTATAAAATTCGTTATTTTTAGTTTTTTATGACATGACAATAGCCTAAGATAAGTAAAATATGAAGATATGTCAATTGGTAGGTACTCATTTCACGTCACTATTTATCCAGATCTGATAATTATAATTAGAGAGAAAACCAAAGAATTTCGTAGCGAAATATTTTTATGTCTGTGGGTAAAATACAAACAAAGATATTCAATTTATTTCTGTTTATGAAATAGGTATAACCATGCTGAAGATCTTTTAATAGTTGTTTACTTTCAATAGAAGAGAATTAACTATACCGAACCTGTCTACGATAAATAAAATTATCAAACAACTGTTATTTCTTTGCATATTCTACATATTCAATCCTGGTTTATATTAATAGTTTAAAAAATAATTTGGTTTGAAAAAAAAATACAAACATGCTTTTACATCAATAGTCTAGTAAAAATAAGATTTGTGACAACATTAAAGACAACTAAGTATATTGTTATTTAAATGAATGTACTGGTGGTTTGAAATACATTTGACACAATTTCATAGTGATATTATAAAAGCTAATTTTGTTACCTTTACACGCTCAAACGGCTGAACCGATTGTTATGAAAATGTGTATAGATAGATAACACTTTATTAAAAGACCACAATACAGAAACACAAATACAGAGAGAATAATATTACAGTATAGAGATAGCTTTGGACCTGGAGACGGACATAAGGTACTTATCATCATCATAATCATCAACGTTTTTCATAACTACGCGAGTGAAACCGCGGAACGCAGCTAGTCTATAAATCGGGGATTATTGTTATTCTACGATTTTTAGTTATTTTCCTATCATAATTTCAAAGAATCCCCGCAGTTGCAAATACTGTGATCTGCTCCATACAAACTGATTTATTTTTAATAGACTACAAATATAAGCTTGCAAAATGTATATTGTTTGTAGATATTAATAATAAAATTATTGTTTGAGCTGAGGTCTTCTACACCGATGAGTAACCGCTATTTACCATAACCATAGGTAACCGCTATTTTAATCCTTGACCCAAAAAATGCAAAGACAAGCATGGCAAACTTGTGTATCTGTCTGTGGCATTGTAGCTCTGAAATGGATAGATCAATTCTGTTTTTTTTTTATTTGCCAAAGTATTTGAAAGACAGGGTGTTCTTTGCTGTTTCATCAAAATCCGTTCCGCCGTTTTATTATGTAACGAGTTTTTAGTTTTTAAATTTACTTACATTTATCTGTTACTCCCTAATTTTATATTCCGTTATCAGTTAGAGTATTAAGCTAAAAATAATGTAATTTCACCCAAATGCTGTCTGTTTGCTTGTAATTTTGTAAAATATGTGAACAATTAAGCCAGTCATTCTAGTTTAGATAAAGCAAGTTACTAAAACATTATCGTTTTATTTCAAACAGAATAGGTATTTAAATTTAATGTAAGTGTCTGAGAGCAAAAGTCGGCGTATGTGATACTGCCGCGGGCAAGTACAGAGTCTAAAATGTCAATGACCTCTTAATACAACGACCTATTTATTGACTGAGCGAGCGAAGCAAGCGAAGCGTCTCTGCATCAACTGGCCAAATTTTATTTCATCTGTCAGTTTGTATGTTCGTACTCGCGTACAGGGCGTAATTTTAAACCAATTTTGATGAAACTTGGCAGATAAGTTTTATGTTTTTTTTTGTCGCCGGCGTTTTTTGATAGGTAGGGTGGTTCCCATAAAAAGGGGGGAAGTTTATTGTGGCGCTAATTACCAACCAATTTTAATGATATTTGGTAGGCAGATAAAATACACAAATGTTATTACTTTTCGCCTGTATTAGATGACTTGCAATTTATTGCGTCATAGCGAGAGCCATAATTTAATTACTACCAAAATGTACTATATTAATCGTCTCTGATGTAACTGAAAAAACAAAATTAAATAAGGTTAATTTAATGCCTTTCTTTGTCTACTATACAATTTGTAAGTAGTTGTAATATCAAGATTCAAAATATCAACCTGATATTGATACATTCAATAATTATAACTAACTTTAATAAAGAAGTATCTTTATTAAAAGAAAAACAAAATACCCGACTGCAGAAAAGCTGTTTTTGCAGTCTAACTTACGCCTGATACGCTGTTGAGTGTACGTTTTTTGTGAGAAAATATGCGTAAAATTACTGTAAAAGATTATAAATGTGCATTTTTGAGAATAATTCTAGTTAAATTACTTGTTTATCACGAAAAAGTTCGTTGGAGGTTACGAAAAACTGATTTTTTTTATTTTTGCGAAAGATGTATTATTATTATTATTACAAAAAAAATATCCTGTGACATTTTGGAAGTGAAGACGAATATAGCGACACTTTGCACATCAAAATCGGTCAAGCCGTTTTGGCTGAAGGCGATTATATATATACATACATACATACACTCGAAAAACATAACCCTCCTCACGCAGTCGGGTAAAAAGGGAATTATTTAGGTTCGTAGTGCAATGATAAAATTTTACAGCACTGGTGCAATTACAGTTTAATGTCTTTGGGTGCAATAACTAAAATTTTTAGTAATACATGAGTGCTGTTGAAAATTTACATAAATTTAAAAAAAGTGCGAGTCGGACTCGCCCACTAAGGGCTCCCTACTATTATATTATCTATAAAAAACGGCAAAAAATCACGTTAGTTGTATGGGAGCATCCTTAATTTTTTTTTTTTACTTTAACCTTTTTAATTTTTCAAGGACAACCTCAAAGTAAGGTACAACAAATACCTATTACTATGATAGACATAACGCAAGCGATGCCTAGCTTCCGTTTCATTTAATTTCATTTAGGTATATTATAGGCAGTAAACGATCATGGCGACTATAAACAAGACATTTCACACACATTGACGGTTTATGAAAGCTTTAACCCATTCTATGTTAAACTTAATACAGGATGTTTGGAAAATATTTCAATTCGATGACTTCGCAACTAAGTTGATAGTACTTTTGCCTTCTACACTGTATGTTGTGGGCTCAATCCCCACCCAGGACACACATTATGCGATGCGCTTGAATGTTTGTACTATGTATGAGCGTCTCGTGGGGTTGAAAGTAGACAAAAGACCTCATACAAGTGGCAGGAAGACGCTGGATGCAGGTAGATTCCAAGCGGTTTTTTTTAATCCATGGAGAAGGCTAGGTCCAGAGCTGGACTTCTTGTGACAGAGATTATAATGAAGCGTTTAAAAACAGTATAAGCACCTGCTCTGTATTCTATACCTATATATATCTTATTATGAAGTTCTCCATTTTTATATACACTATAACATAATTTCCGTCAAGTAAAATGTACGCTGGTTTATTTGCGTTTACGAACAAACCAGCGTCCTTTTAAGATGAAGGGAACTATACTTAAAATTAATATTAGTTAACATAACCACTACAATGATAATAAAGATACCTACTACACCTTTTTGGATGGATCAGCCAAGTATCAAAGCTTTAGAATCAGTGGACCGGCGAGCTGTGAGGTTAATCGGTGACGATACACTAGCTGCCAAGAAGCTACTCAGTCTCGAGCATCGCCGTAAAGTAGCATGTCTGTCTATTTTCTACAGGATTCATTTCGGGGAATTTGCGCAAGAGCTTCACGACTTAATTCCACCCTCCCCATTTCACTACAGGACTAGCAGAAAGTCGGCGAATTACCACCCATTTCACGTTGAAATGCCAAAAATCCGTAGCGATATCGATCCACGAATGTGGATCGATTCTGTTGCGCAATGCACAAGAATAGAATTCTTTGACGCCATCTCTGTTTCCTGAGACATGCAATCTTGGAATTTTCAAGGCTAGAGTGAATAGATATCTTCTAGATCGACGAGCTCCATCCTCGGCCACACCGTCGCTTAACATCAGGCGAGTTGGTGGTCAATCGTAGATCTATAGTGTATAAAAAAAAACACAAGATTTTATCAAGTAATATACCTAACAAAATTCCATCGAACACAGCAAAAATCCCGAACTCAATTTCATCAAGCATTAACAAAATTCTCACAACCTGTGTAAACGTATGGATGACGTAAGTATTAATAAAGCGAGGGTGCGTTCGCTGTTTCTGAAACAATATTGGAAAACATGGATCTCGTAGCTGTTGTAAAAGATAAAGTATTTTGTTTCAGATATGACCCGCTCGGGTGTCGCAGTACTTTGTTACTCTGTAATACGTGTTCCAAGGTTACAATTTTGGGCGTAAAGATGGTATCTCCACTGTAGCGAAGGACGCGAGGCTAATTGGGGCTAACAGGCATTTAGCATTTCAAATCAACAGATGAATTATATTACCCGCCTATATTACAACGATACTATAGGACAACACACCAATTTTTGGGTTGGGGGTTAAAAATAGAGGTTTTAAAAAGGTTTTAAAGGTCAACAGGGAGTAAGATATCCACATAGAGGCTACATTTTCTTTACATATTTTTCAATAATTTACGAAATATTAAGCTTTAAAGTGTTTTTTTTAAGAGTCAAGTTTCTATTAAGTTTTAAGTAGACTTTACATTCAATAATTTCGTGCAAATTTCATACAAACTAACATAACTTGACTCGTATGTCCGTAGTATAAAACAAGAGATCATATTAAGTTCACATAAATATATGATATGTTACTAACCTTTACTTATGGCGCGACACGCACTTGGCCGTTTATTTAAATAATGGTCTTATCAATAGCAAAAAATCTAAGGTAATGTATGACCATTGTTTGTAGCCTGACTAACGTAAGTAGATTTTGCCAAAAGGTAAGTAGCCTTAACAAATCGTCTACATTTTTTTTCAGGAGCGTTATATAATCGGCAAGACAATTTGAAGACGGCAGAATCCTATTCCCGGAGTCTATTCCAAGCACAGGAAAGTTCCACACTCTATAACCATCGGAATATAAATTGGGTCATCTGAATTGATTGAAAAAAAACTTCATAGCGCCGCCAAGGCATTCTGACTGAACTAACTTTGGGAACTAGAATTGCGAGTCTCCTCTAGTATTGAAAATGTAACCGATAACTTACGAAGTTACAAGCGATCTTAGGGACTTGAAATTGTATTTTTGCAAAGTTTTTACCTTATCATTCGGGTACAGTCGTGTAGGTATAAGCGTATTTACTTATAAAGAGAATTATGATAAATGAAGTCGCTGTAAAAAAATGCTAGCAAGAAGATACTTCTTAATTATTTGTTTTATGGACGTTTACGAGTAAATGTTTGATAACTTACTTACTTATAAAGAGAATTGAGGTAAATGAAGTCGCTGTAAAAAAATGCTAGCAAGAAGATACTTCTTAATTATTTGTTTTATGGACGTTTACGAGTAAATGTTTGATAACTTACTTACTTATAAAGAGAATTATGATAAATGAAGTCGCTGTAAAAAAATGCTAGCAAGAAGATACTTCTTAATTATTTGTTTTATGGACGTTTACGAGTAAATGTTTGATAACTTACTTACTTATAAAGAGAATTGAGGTAAATGAAGTCGCTGTAAAAAAATACTAACAAGAAGATACTTCTTAATTATTTGTTTTATGGACGTTTACGAGTAAATGTTTGATAACTTACTTACTTATAAAGAGAATTATGATAAATGAAGTCGCTGTAAAAAAATGCTAGCAAGAAGATACTTCTTAATTATTTGTTTTATGGACGTTTACGAGTAAATGTTTGATAACTTACTTACTTATAAAGAGAATTGAGGTAAATGAAGTCGCTGTAAAAAAATACTAACAAGAAGATACTTCTTATTTATTTGTTTTATGGACGTTTACGAAGTTTTTGAAACTTGCCGCTACATGTGGCGCCACGACCGTTCTTTTTGATGACTTCAAAAAAGAAGGTTATCAATTCGACCTGTATGTATGTAATATTGTTAGAAGTGTACAGTTTTTGTATATGTTAGTCTATACCAGCTTCTAAACATGTGTGCCAAATTTTCATAAGTACGTTTGTATTGATGTATATTTGTATATTTATAAGTTTGTCCACGTATTACGCAGAAACTAAAAGTCGTATTGCAATATTTTTTTTATTGATTAGAAGTATCTCCCAACTTAGGAGTCACTATAAGTTTTATTAAAATCGGTTCAGTAATTTTCGAGATATGGACTTTTTTAAAATATGAGCGTTTCGACAACGCTATACAAACTACTGGGCGGATTTGAACGGTAGGTTTATCACTCATACCTACTATGTAAAAGGATCTGGCATACTTTATAACGCAAAAATTAAGCGTTACAATAGTAGTGAAGTGTGTTTGAAAATTAAACGAACTCAGTGAAGTTTCATGAATACAATTTTTAGTTTCGAACAAAACGAGTAAAAAATATTAAAAATTAATAATAATAAATTAAACCGACTTCAAAACAATCTAATTAACTGAAAAGGGAGAAATAACATGAAAAAACCTAAAACTGGGCGTCTACATAAGTAGGTACGTAAACTATTTTTGAGGTCCTAGTTTGTATAGTTTAAATTACTTTTATGGTTACAGCAAATACGGTTGAATTATTTCGACGTCTCACGATATTGCGTCTGTGACTAAGCTGATTTAGCATCATAGATGGTAATTTTTTTAGTATTATGTAATATTAACTGACTTTATGTTTGTAATCAAAGATGGCAACTAGGTAAAATACGCATACGCCTCGCTAAAAATTACAATTGGAACTATAATGTGACTCGATCAAGAAACGTGTTTCATAATTCCGTTGTCTAATTATTGCTTTTACACAATAAAAATGTCTCCTACCATCTAGGGCACACAATACGAGCCGAAATACTTGAGATTAAATTGAAAAGATGTAGAACTTCATCAAGTTACCGTCTCAGAACAATCATTGTATCGAATCCACGAAGTGTCAGTGTCAGCTGCCAATGTCGTAGAATACATTCAGCCGGTCACTGAAAATATTATGTATACAAAGTTTATTAAAAGATACTGCAATTTTTTCTTATTATGTTTCTGTTTGCATTCATCAAAACCCGTGTATTTAGTATGATATTTGTTTTATATGTGCGAGGAAGACCCGATATGAAATCAGATAAAATGATAGTGTGAAGGTGGCAAATCTTAGCAAAACATGACAGTTATGGTCTAAAGTCAATTGTTTTCAGTAATTATTTGAAATAGTACTTAGCAAGTAAAGTAACCGCACTTGGCCAGCGTGGTAGACTATGGCCTTCCCCTTCTCATAATGAGAAGATGGCTCGCGCCCAGCAGTGGGACAGTTTGTACAAACAGGGCTGATAAAATAAAAAAAAAGTAAAGTAAATCTCCAAAGTTATCGTCAGTAGCTAAGCTACAGATTTATCAACATGACAGTGGTCATGTTAATAAATCAAGTCAAATTGAGTCAAGCACTTAAAAGTGTCTTAGTTGTGCAATTATCATGATATTATACTCGTACTTATGACTTTTTAAAATTGAAATTGCACTCTTGTTGTGTAGGTACTTTGAAATTCGAACGTTCTAATTCTGAATCATCTTTAGGTACATCTAACAGGGAGATACTTTTTCAACTACACTATGTAATAATGTCATAAAAGCTAAGTGCCGGACAAAGCGCTTAATGGCTGTTATAAAGACTTCACGCAGAGGTGGGACGTGGGTTGATGTGTACTCTACAAAGAGCACCTAGATAAAATAAGTGAGGAGGTGTTGGGATTGCTTTATATATATCTCTCAAATCTCGCCCACGTAGTTACATCTTAGATCAAATAAGTATTTTACTCACTGCCAAATGAAGGAAAAGTTTTTGAGTGTGTATATGTATGTTTCTGTAATAATTATCTTCTGTAGTTTAAATAGATGAAACCATTTTGAACCGTCCGCCATCAGCTGTTAGATTAGTGTTTATTTATTTTATGACATTAATAGTAAGAGACAATAAATGCATTTTTTCTCATTATGGGACACACACAGAAGTTATTATGAGGGTCATCATCATCATCATCTCAGCCACAAGAATCCTCCATCCGTGGAGCGTTGAATGCATGACCCCTCATGCATTTCCAAAAATACCTAATGGAAGCGGCTTGTATCCAGCATCTTACTACCACTTGTATGAGATCGGCTGACCATCTTGTGACTGGTGGTTCTACGCTGCGCTTGATGGTGCGTATCATATTTAATATTTTATAATATAATTATAAACCCTTTGTTTCGTATATATAAAAACCTAATGTAATACCCAAAACGAGGGGTAGAGTTGAAAAAAACGATCTGTAGACGTACGAAAATCACAACATAGTACAGCGAATAAGCAGTTTGAAGTAGCAGTGGGTAAAAACACATAGCACGGGGCCGAAAAGCTCTCAAGTGGAGACCACGCACCGGCAAATGCATCGTAGGAAGATCATCCACAAGAAGACCTCATACAAGTGGCAGGAAGAAGCTGGATGGAAACCGCTTTCAAGGAAATCCATGGTAAAGGCCTAGATGATAAATATTTAAATCGTTCAAATTGTCTAAATATTGTTGTTTTAAATCTCATTGAGTTCAGATGTTTTTAAGCGTTGACGCGAAACCCTAGTCGAGTTGTCGAAAAGAATGTCGTTGATTAATTCATCTAGTTATTTTATGAAAATGTCGTACTGTGTCTAGATAAGGAAATCATCGGAAACCTAAAATAGTAATACGGACCAACTTCCATTCATCTCACGAACGTTGTTTTGTAGCTCCTAGATTTCTCGCTAATAATTATACAATACCCACGTAATAATACCTAACTCAAATACGTTCGCAGTAGAAAATACTTGAAACATGACCTAACTAATATTTTGTTTTTAAATAATGTCGGCTACTTATTTTAGACCCTGAAATGTTGGATTTATCGCTTTATGCGATAAGACTTATAATAATATTTTATATTTTATAATAATATTTTACAGTCTAATCCTAATTTATATACTTATGTAATTTTCTTTGTACAATTTTATTGTGTTGTAATTAAGTTTTAATATTAAATTTCAGTTTATGAGACGTATTTGCATAATATGTAGAGAACATAGTACCTAGTTGCACTTTGTAGTCTGAGTGGTGGGATTATACCATCAAGTGCTTGATGTTTTAATACCCATTTAGAATGCATGCGAACAGTAAATGCGAAATTCAAGGATAATGATTCCAAAAAAAAATTAGGTAGAACGAGATTTAACATCTAAATATTTCTAAGTGACATACATGAAACTGTTAAAATCTACATCTCAGAGTTAAAGTCTATAGATTTAAATGGCATACAATAGGATTAGAGGATCGTTACAGACAAGATGTCCACTGCTCATCTCAGCCATAAGAAGTCCACTGCTGGGCATAGGCCTCTCCCATAGACCTCCAAAAAGACCGATTGGAAGCGGCTTGCATCCAACGTCTTCCCGCCACTTTTATGAGGCCATCTGTCCATCTCGTGGCTGGTCTTCCTACGCTGCACTTGCCGGTATGTGGTCTCCACACGAGAACCTTTCAGCCCCATCGGCCATCAGTTCTACGTGCTATGTGCCCTGCCCACTGTCACTTCAACTTACTAATCCGCTGTGCTATGTCGGTGACTTTTGTACGTCTTCGTACCTCTTCATTTCTGATTCGATCTCGCAGAGAGACTCCGAGCATAGCCCTCTCCATAGCTCGTTGCGTGACCTTGACATCGGCCATCAGCTCTACGTGATACGTGCCCACTGCCACTTCAACTTGCTAATCCGCTGTGCTATCGGTGACTTTTGTACGATGAAGATGATGTTACAGACATAAGCATAAAATAACATTAGGCAAGAGACACGTGTCATCACTGTTACATAAAAAAAGCTTTGTTTCGTCTAAAATCCAAGGAATATGTACAATCATCCCGGAAACAGAAAATTAAATACGTCACTATCAGAATGTTTCCAAAACACACCAAATTAGGTTAACTTCGTTATCCCACATTCCCTACACCGTCTTCCTGGGACGATCTAATTACAACCGCACCGCTTCATTTCCTTCGCGTCACGTGATGCATGACTGATTTACTAACTTCATTTAGATCTTGAGATAAAAAAACGACCTCATCCCTACCTCAAATTTTGTGCGATTTCGGAAAAGGAATTTCTCAAATGTGTGTTTTTGTGTTCGCAATAAATATATGCACTGGTTGTAAACCAATATATTTTTTATGGGATTTCATCTTTAGAATATATTTTTTATGGCATTATATTATTAAATATTTCGGTCGTATAGAAGTAGCATCGAGCCTCTCATTTACCCGCATTAGTTCACTGCATGCAATGAAATATATTGCCATATTAGATTGCAACGCCAGCCAGCGCAGCCTTCTTTTTAGATCTTTGCCGATTTCATCAGTTTTGTTCGTGTGCCTGCCTATAGAATGTCAATTTTTCAACGTTCTATATGCTGAATATAATTAAGTATGATACAAACCCATAATTCTGCATCTATTTTCAACTGAATGCTACTTTATCTTCCATCATAAAAAAATACGATTTGTATTTAAAACAATATGCAAATTACTTATTGGAATTCGGAGTACACGAAACTGTAATATTTAACCTAGATACGTATCAAAGTTAGTATGATTAGGTTGATCACGACATCCTATAGTAAACATGGATGCTATTTCAAAGAGCTTGAATCACGACCAATATTTATGTGAAACATATAATGTGGCAGATTAGGTTTAGTGTTGTCTATAGTATTTCAATCGTCAATTGTCTGAGAAAAGTATCGACCTACAACTACAGAAACAAATCGACGGCCCCTACGTATACGCGTGTCATCTACATGATACGTCATACTTATACGTCTAATGCATTTTTGAAATCGACGAACATGACTTTATAATATTGAATTATGTTTATTTTTTTGCCAAATATTTTTTACCGAAACTTATGCGCTAATAACTAAACTTTTTTGTATATGATTCTTTAATGAAAAACCATGAATTCACAGCTTACCTACCCACATTACGGCGGCGATTTTTCTAAACGGTCGGTGTAACTACCCGATAAGTACATCGTTGTTTGGCGGACGTCTAACGATTCTCGCTTTACCGTTTGCGGACCTCGTACTCGTATCGTCATATCCTGTGTTAAAAAAATATCAAACAAGGGTTGATAATTTAATTTGCAGCTAAAAAATGCACTTAACTAATTCGAAGAACCTGAATTTTCCTTTATTTACATTTTTTGCTATGACACTGCGATTTTCGAGGTATGTACCGGCGTTTAAGTATGTAACTACGCAGATGCATTCTTATACTTCTTGAGTTTAATAATCATATTTACCTCTCTGATTATACTTACGCGTGACACGACGTTGAGTAAATTAATTGAGTAAGCTGGGTACTCACTTAGCAGTGTTGCATGTAACGTATCAGATACTGTATCAACCTGCAAGTGGGTACGGCTCGTCCACGGTCCACCGCGTATCTGGCTACTACGAGCTGCCGGATCAGTGACCCGCCGAGTGGCGGTATCACTGCGAGCTTACAGCGCTCCACGCGCGAGCGGCTCGCAGCGGGCTCGTGCCTACGTACTCACTTGATACCGTATCTGATACATTACATGCTACACTGCTAAGTGAGTACCCAGCTTTTTCGATGTGACAAGTATCTTTAATTTGATAAACCATTCATCACGTAAATAAAAAAAAAAAAAAAGTCTAAATACCCTAAATCTATTTGCGCTCGCGTCGTGACCAACTAGTTATAAGTGTAGAAAACTAAAAAACCCCGTCAAAAAAAACGGCTGAACCGATTTTTATGAAACATTGCTGGGAACACTCTCGATAAAATCCTCTTTCAAACAAGAAAATACTAGATCAAAATCGGTCCATCCGTTTGAATGCTACGATGATACACAGATATCAGATACATATATACACACGTCAAACTAATAAAACTCCTCTTTTTGGGACGGAGGTTAAAAATAGATGTATAAAGTACGAAATACTTATGTAATTCAGTACTAAATGATTCAATAGTCAAAATTATAAATCTCTCCATTGGTGAAATAATTGTAGCAAATACCCTGTTTCCTTTACTTTTTCATCAAACAATGTGAAAGTCCTCTCTCGGATCTTTCTTGTTTTGCTTGCTAGCTAGAGGGTTTACATTTACACCTTTCTCCCCATCACAAGGTAATACTATAACGCCTTGTAGAACCCATGTTAGTTCGATATAAGAAACCTTTTTTTATATTACAAATTCCATACGCACCGTATTGCGGCAAGCACTGAAGCCTCGAAATACAACCAGAATCCCTTTCTCGCACTGACAAAGATTGGCAAATACAGTTTCTTATTATTCCTAAGAACACTGAATACCCGAAAAACGTGAACAATATTTACGTTACCCAAGATACCTGAGAATGCTTTTCACTGCGTCCGATACGATCACAAAACGACATTATTTAAATGAAAGGTGAAATAACGTCGCAAGATAAGATAATGTGGTGATTTGAATCTCAACAAACATACGCTTAGTTTTTCATGCGGACAAAAGTTTATAAAATAATTTAAATGTTTTATACACTATACAGGTTTTACATTTTTATAGATTTTTTTATTATTTACCCCCAAAAATCGGAGAAGCTATGACACTATTTACTGACCGATTCTGATAATATTTGCTAGAAACATACAATTCTAAGCAAAAATTTTAAATATGAGTAAAATCCATCAAAGAGGAGATCCCTCTCCTCTTTGATGGATTTTACTCAAGAGGTTCTCGAAAAAAAGGTTGGAAATCTCTGTTAAAAAAAGACAATGCCATTTTGGTAATGTTTGGTAAAAACATTATGAACTCTGAACTAGAACATCACTGATTCTGAACAAGAATTTCAAATATGAGTAGAATTTCTCCCAAGCAAAGATTTTCTTGCAAAAAGTTTGTATTCGCGAGGTCTACTGTTTGTTGTAATAAAAGCTATCATGTGTTCCCATGTGTGAAGAGATACGTAGAAGTACAAAAGTCACCGATAAAGCACGGCGGATTAGCAAGTTGAAGTGGCAGTGGGCAGGCGCATAGCACGTAGAACTGATGGCCAATGGGGCCGAAAGGTTCTAGAGTGTAGACCACGCACCGGCAAGCGCAGCGTAGGAAGATCAGCCACGAGATGGACAGATGACCTCATACAAGTGGTGAGAAGACGTTGGATGCAAGCCGCTTCCAATCGGTCTTTTTGGAAATCCATGGGGGAGGCCTATGTCCAGCAGTGGACTTCTTATGGCTGAGATGATGATGATGATGATGTGTTCCCATTGTGTGTTGCTTATAATAATAATAAATAATAAATATATCTTTATTGTACACCAAACATTACAATTGAAGGACACACGTTTAAACAAGTTTTAACTTATAACACAAATATAAAGAGGAATACTACATCAGCAATACTAAAACAGTAAACAAAAATTTCAGTGGTACAAAGGCGGCCTTATCGCCTTGAGCGATTTCTTCCAGGCAACCTTTTGATAGAAAGGAAATTGAAGAAAAGGTTATGGAAAGTAGTGCACATACAAATATAGATAGTAAATATATTAACAAAATCAATATTAAAAAATAAGTAAATAAAGATACTATAACAATACATACATGTATACAATAAATATACAAATATAGCAATATATTATTATATACATACATGTATCTAATAATATATTGCTTATTTGTTGCGGTCCGACATAATATTATTTCTTACTCGCATCGTAATACTATAAAGTGCCTCATGTTGGAATCCTGTCCGTGAGCGACAACTTGACAGCTAATAACGGGGCGCCACTGTTGTCGGATTTATGGTTAGACTAGTTGGTAAAGAAAATAGTATCTTACTACGTACGCAGTAAGGTAGACGGCTACAATGTCGTCATAGTACTAGTACCCGCCAGTCAGCAGTCAGTTGATATTGTTTTGCAATTTTAGCTTTTCTATCAATATTCTACTAAATGTTTAATAGGGCGACGTACACTTGGAAATATGATTAATAATTTAAACAGAAATACTCATTCATAACTGTAATAGTGGTGAAACTACAAGTGTTTAAAATTCTGATGTCGACAAACTAATGTTTTTTGGGGATTTTTGGAACTAAATTTCATCAGTGGGACGTTATGTATTTCCAATTATTACAAAGCTCTGGATGACACTAAGGTAAGAGTGTTTGTTTACTGCGGAAGCTTATAAGTTATTCTAGTGATATAATCTACAATTTGAGTTAATTTTACTATATATTGTACTTTTTAGGCGCATGGCGTCTAATGGTGCTCACTAACCCATGTCTGGCCTAATTTGCGCCAGAAATCCTGCTTTTCTGGCGAATATAAGGACACTGTTGTTAAGTGTTCATAAACCCGCCATTGAGTTCTTATTGCATAACGATAAGTGTTATATTCCTTTGATACAAAAAAAATAAAAAATATTTGTCGTATCACTGGCCCGGTGGCTATACGGGCGTACTTATGCATTTGCTTTTAAACTCGCCAGTATATCCTTATTGCTTTGAAATACGATTCATTTTTGTTTGATCCAGTAGCAAGTAGAGGAATCACATGTATATCAATGAACAAAATTAAATTCTAATTATTATTTTATGGTTACTCACGCTTTGTTTGATATTACAACTTTCAAGGAATACCTGATTTGTGTATTTCAGGAATACTATACCTAATTATCTATATTACTAACAATAATTGGATGCATAAAACCTCAATATATGCATCGCTTCTGACCGGTTTTAGAGTTCCTTGATATAATAAAAAATCTGTAATAATTTCGAAGTATGGCTTCTGGTATGCAAAAAGAACGAATAGCGTACTAAAAATTATGAACTACTTATGCTGTGGAACAAAGCTCGAAAATCTTGTTTAAAATTTTACTACAATAATTTTTGGTATATGTTTGACCACAACTTACTTGAAAGAACGCGATGGTTTGATCGAAGATATAGCAAGTTTGTCTAGGCAAGATGACCCATATCTTTAATTACTTAGCGAGTTTCTCTGACAAACTAAGTATTTCTTCAGTGCTCTGAGGCGAGTTTAAATGATCACACTTCATATTTAGGATTCCGTAGTATATCTTTTTGTCCGTTTATCTCAGCCATTTTACTCGAAACTATAGCGTTATATGAATAGAACTTGGCATGAAAATATAATATGGTATAATGTGCACAGCTACAAGATACAAAATTGACATAAAAATGTAAACAGCAAAAATAGGGGTAGCACTCCATATTTGTAGAGATGAGCATTCCTGACATATGTACGTCTCGACACGTTTTTCCATTTATTTGAACACCTGATTTTATTGATTTGTGATTTTATAAATTGGCAGATTAGGTTGTACTGTTTTTTGCAGCCTTACACAAAATTCTATGACATACATTATGATTCATTTTTCATTTCTGTTTATCATGAGTGGCGGCTTGCATCCAGCGTCTTCCCGCCACTTGTATGAGGTCATCTGTCCATCTCGTGGCTGGTCTTCCTACTCTACGCTTGCCGGTGCGTAGTCTCTACTCGAGAACATTTTGGCCCCATCGGCCATCAGTTGTACGTGCTATGTGCCCTGGCCACTGCTACTTCAACTTGCTAACTCACCCTGCTATATCGGTGACTTTTGTACGTCTACGTATCTCTTAAGTTCTGATTCGATCACGTAGAGAGACTCCAAGCATAGCCATCTCCATAGCTTGTTGCATGACCTTGAGCTTCCTTATAAGGCCCATAGTTAGGGGCCACGTTTTAATGCCGTATGTCATCACTGGTAACACACACTGGTTGTAAACTTTCGACTTGAGGGACTAGGGTATATTGGACGAGAAGACGCTTTTAAGTTTTCCGAACGCTGCTCAGCCGAGTTGGATACGACGATTGAACTCTCTCGCAAAGTTGGACTTGCCTAATCGGCTCGTTATCCTAGGTAGACGTATTCGTCAATAACTTCAAGAGTGTAGTTCCCCACAGATATTGGTGTGGGCACTACATGGGCGTTAGATATAACCTTCGTTTTGTCCATGTACATTTTGAGACCCACCCGTTGGGAAACTCTATTGAGGTCTTCGAGCATCGTACTGAGGTCTTCCATCGGCTCTTCCGGGACTACTATATCGTCGCCAACCGAAGGTGAGTGAGTACTCGCCGTTAATATTGATGTCGAGCCCTTTCCATTCCAGAAGATTGTAGGCATCTTCCAAACCGGCGATAAAATCAGTTTCAGAGAGACAACGTCTCTCTGCCTCACGCTTCTCGTCAATGGAATTGTTCCCGAATTCTGGTCTTGTACTCGAACCGACATGGTGGCGTTGTTGTACAAACATTTCAGCACTTCGATATATCGATAGTCAATATGGCGTTGTTGGAGAGCCTCAAGCACCGCCCAGGTCTCGATCGAATCAAAGGCTTTCTTATAGTCCACAAACGCTAAGCAAAGGGGCAAGTTATACTCTTCGGTCTTCTGTATCACTTGCCGCAGCGCGTGGATGTGGTCTATGGTACTATAGGCTTTTCGTAAACCGGCTTGTTTGGGAGGCTGGAAGTCATCAAACCTACGTTCAAGACGATTCGTGATGACCCTCAAAAACAGCTTATAAACATGGCTCAGAAGCGAAATGGGTCTGTAGCTCTTCAGCAAAGTGTTATCCCTTTTTTACCCGACTGCGAAAGAAGGAATACAAATACAAATACAATTTTTTATTACTTTAAGAAAGTACAATGTAATTACACTATATGTATATAGTAACTAAACATTAATAAACTAAGATCTAATCAAATTGTATAAACAGAGAAAGTTGAGCAATGAGTCCCAAACTAAGCTCGCGGCTTGTATCTTGGGGCTCTCGTGAGATGTTACCAGGGGCCTTGTTGTGTACAACAAACAAGGTTAACAACTGTGAGTTACATGATAAAAAAATCTACTGAAGGTTGGACAAATTGTATTACTCAGTAATTTGTATGAGGAAAGGGAGAAGATGTATGCTACAGATGCCATATTGTACAAGAAGATAATCCATCCGTAACTATTCCTTATAGATGCTATGTATAAGAGCTTCAGTTTCATCGCGATCTAGACTAAGTAGCCAGGTTCTAAGGTGCTTCTTCAAATGATACCGAGTGAGGTTTGACAGATTGCATTTTCTATACACATTATTATAAGTGCAGGGTAATGAATAGGCAGGACTCCGTTTGGCAAGGAGAGACCGAGCACGGGGGAGGTGTACTTTATAATGTCGCTTGTTTTTAGCAGTTTCAGTGGATTCTGGCCGACATGTCTGATTATAATGAGTTCTCAAGGTTGCATTGTACACAAATATCTGACGAACCCGCAGGACCCCAAACTCATCGTAGAGAGAGTCAGTCGGAAATCGGAAAGGTTTTCGTAAGATTACCTTTAACAAAGGTCCACGGTCATGAATACTGTTTGACCTGCACTGCCCCAGACAGTTATGCAATATTGCAACACTGACTGACACAGGGCGAAGAAGATTTGCCGCAAAAGAGGCAGAGGAGCACAGTCACGTAAAGTTTTCATGACGTAAATCAGCTTACGGGTACGCGAGGCTATATCCAGTATTTGCTGTTTGAATGATAAATTCTCATCAATTGTAACGCCGAGATACCTAATGTGTTGTGTCCGATCAATGAAACTACAAGAGCAGTGAGAGGATTGACTTTGCAAGCCATTTGAGCAATAGTGAATTTGCAGTTTCATGTTAGATGGAGGTTGTGATACACAAGTTTTACTGAAAGGGATGTATTTCGTTTTCGAAGTGTTTAGATTAAGAAGATTTCTATCAAGGCTTTTTGCAATCTCAGACAGACCATTCTCAGCTAGGTCATAGAGTCGCCGCCAGGTGTTTGCGTGAAATATAATCGCGGTATCATCGGCATACGTGATAATTTCGCCATTTAAGAGGTTACTGTTTAGAATGTCATTGATGTAGATAAGGAAGAGCGTGGGGCCGAGGATGCTGCCCTGCGGAACTCCGTAATCAATAGAAAGTGGCTCGCTGCAGTAATCCGAAACTTTAGTGAACTGTTTACGATTCAACAAGTAAGATTTGAAACACTTCAGGGCCAAGCCTCTCACCCCAGAGCAGTCGAGCTTCCTTAAAAGTAGGCCAACCGAAATCGAATCAAAGGCCTTTGCCATGTCTAGGAATACGCCAATGCATTTTTCCCCACTGTCTATAAAAGAAGAGACTAAGTTGACAAGAAGTGTGGCCGCGTCTTCGGTTGACCTACCTCTCCTGAAACCAAACTGTCTATCAGATATTAGCTTATTTTTTTTTCCAGAAAACTAACGAGCCTGTGATTAACTAGCTTTTCTAGAACTTTTGAAAGTACACTGAGAAGAGCAATCGGCCTGTAATTACCTGGTATACTTTTGTTTCCATTTTTATAAATCGGGGATACTGCTGCCACTTTCCAGCACTCGGGAAAAGTACCGGTCTCTAAGCTCAAGTTAAAAATAAAAGTCAGTGGGGTGAGAATTGGACTAAGTGACTTCTTGACCAGTTCTACAGAAATAAAGTCACAACCGGGGGCGCTATCGTTCTTGAGACCAGCGATTACCTTAGCTACTTCACGCGGATCAGTGGGGCGAAGAAACAGAGAGTCAGAACATAGAGAATTAGGACTATACAAATCAATCAGAGTTCCCTCTGTTTCTCCTAGTTTAGATAGAATGGCGTTGGCAAGGTTTCTGCCCACAGAAGTGAAATATTCGTTACAATGGTTAACTGGATTATCAGTTTTGTTGTTCGATTTTAGTAATTCGGAGGACCCGGTGTTGCGTTTGGAGGTATAACAGATCTCTTTTATACTTTTCCACAGGCGTTTAGGATCATTTTTATTTTCATTTAATACCTGGCTATTATATTCTGTTTTTATTTTACGTAAAAGACTGTTGCAAAAATTCCTATACCTAGTGTATATGACACGGCGAGATGGATCATTAGGGTATTTTACCGAGTCAAAGTGAAGCTTGTCTCGGTGTCTCATGCATCTCACCAAACCTGGAGTAATCCAGGGTTTCAAGGACGTGAGTTTTCTGCCCAATTTTCGGGTTACCGTATGTTTGGATATTACATTCCCTAAGATATTGTTAAAACAATTGGCAGCAGCATTTACGCAAGTGCTGGTAAAAATAGGAGACCAGTCAACGTTGTTTAACTCTGCAGTAACATTATTTAGGTTAGTTTTATTTTGATAACATGGTTTATGTTTGGCTGCTTGAACTTTTAGGAGGTTGCCACTATCACGATAGAGTGATCGGTGACGGAGGCGTTACATATTAAACCAACAGATTTGGCGCGCGACTTGATGAAAATATGGTCTAAGCAGGTTCTAATTCGGGTTGGGCTTGTTATCGCTGCAAGAAAACCGTGAGACGCTAGCAGACAAAGGTAGTGTGATACTTGTTTGTTAATGGGATCGCAAAGGTTTATGTTTACGTCACCCGCAATGATGACAGAAGTTTCACACTGGATACTATTTAGAACCCCTACAAGTGAACGTAAAAACGGTTCCAGATTAATTACAGATGGTGAACGATAGATACCTAGGATAGTAAGTTTTCCATCTAGTTGAATCATTAATGAGGAGGGTTATGTTTTTCGAGCGTATGTATGTATGTATATTTCTTTGGAACGCCCTAGAGCCTAAACGGCTTGACCGATTTTGATGTGAGTGGTGCCAATAGATTCGTCTTAGTCGTGAGAGTGACACTGGGTACATCAAAATAAAAATAAAACAAAATTAAGGATTTTTGGCGGCAAAAAGTAATCTCAAAAAAAAAAAGTTTTCAAAATACATCGAGTGTGGTATCAAAGTAAAGAATTTTTAACAGTGATTACGAATATATATATAACTTATATGTTTTATTGCAGTTTGGAATAGGAAATGCTAATAAATCACATCACACTTATAATACTTAGTCTGGCCATAAATACTGTTACAGTTAAAAATAAGAAAGATATTACATTTGAATTTGGAATCTGTCATTTTTATACGATTGTTCATTGAGTTTTCTAATTTTGGCGCCAATACATTGTACAATATTTTGCTATATTAAAATGGAGTGGGGTGATAAAGAGAACCGAATCGCTGTGATTGCATTACACAAAGTTGGTATGGAGCCAAATGCAATTTTTAAAACTCTCCATACGCTTGGTATTAGTCAAATGTTTGTGTACCGGGCTATTAATAGGTACAATGAGACCTCCTCTGTTTGTGACAGAAAAAGATCTGGCCGTCCACGTAGTGTTCGTACGAAAAAGGTGGTCAAAGCAGTAAGGGAAAGAATTCGAAGAAATCCTGTCCGAAAGCAAAAGATTTTATCTCGGGAGATGAAGATAGCACCCAGAACCATGTCGCGTATTTTAAAAGATGACTTAGGACTTGCAGCCTATAACTGGTCATTTTTTAACTGATAATTTAAAAAAGAATAGGGTGGTAAAATCGAAACAACTACTGAAGCGGTACGCAAAGGGAGGTCACAGAAAAAAATTGTTTACGGATGAGAAAATCTTTACAATTGAGCAACATTTTAACAAACAAAATGACCGTATTTATGCTCAAAGCTCTAAGGAAGCTTCCCAATTAGTCGACAGAGTGCAACGTGGGCATTATCCGACTTCAGTGATGGTTTGGTGGGGTGTTAGCTATGAAGGAGTGACTGAACCATATTTTTGTGAAAAAGGTATCAAAACATCGGCACAAGTGTATCAAAATACCATTCTTGAGAAGGTAGTTAAGCCCCTTAACAACACCATGTTCAATAACCAAGTATGGTCCTTCCAACAAGACTCGGCGCCAGGTCATAAAGCTCGGTCCACGCAGTCTTGGTTGGAAGTGAACGTTTCGGACTTCATCAGAGCTGAAGACTGGCCGTCGTCTAGTCCTGATCTTAATCCGCTGGATTATGATTTATGGTCAGTTTTAGAGAGTATGGCTTGCTCTAAACGCCATGATAATTTGGAGTCCCTAAAACAATCCATACGATTGGCAGTGAAGAATTTTCCCATGGAAAGAGTGCGTGCTTCTATTGATAACTGGCCTCAACGTTTAAAGGACTGTATTGCAGCCAAAGGAGACCACTTCGAATAAGCTTTTATATTTTAAATTGTTTTATATTTATGTATTAAACTAACACACTGTAAAAGTAATAAATATTATTTGCAATAAAAAATAATTTTTTTCTTCGTGACAATATTTATGGCAAGACTAGGTATAAATGCGAAGTTTGTGTTAGTTTGTTACTTCTTCACGGTAAAACGGCTTGAGGGGTTTGGCTGAAATTTGGCACACAGGTAGTTTATAATCTGGATTAACACATAAGATACTTTTAATCCCAGGATTCCTGCGGGAACGGGTAAAACAGGATTAAACCTATTTCCTATCTCAAAAAATCACCGACACCTGTCCCATTATAATTGTGTTTTAAGGTATGGAGAGGGAAGAAGAGAGGGGAGAAAAGAGGGGGGGGGGGGTTTCAAGTGTATGTATGTATGTGGGTATGTATGTAAATCTATATGTTTCTATATGATCGCCTAAAGTCTAAAGGGCTTGACCGATTTTGATGTAAGAGGTGTCGTTAGATTTGTTTTCACTTGCTGAGTGTCAAAGGCTATATTTTTTTTGTAATAAAAATCTTACATCTCACACAAATATGAAAAACGCGTGTTTTTTGTAACTTCCAACGAACTTTTTCGTAATAAACAAGTGATTTTACTAGATTTTTTTCTAAAGAATGCGCAATAATCTTTTACAGCGATTGTAAGCATACTTTCTCACAAAAACGTACACTCAACAGCGTATTAAGCGTAAAGAAATTGTAAGTTAGGCTGCAAAAACCTCTTTTCTGCAGTCGGGTATTTTGTTTTTCTTTTAGCATTGATACTTGTTTGAAGAACTAGTACTTAATTTAAAAAAAAAAAAACTAGTACTAGCACTCACTTGACCCTCCCTGCAATATGTATGGGCGCACGGACGGTATATTCACGTTTGACATGCGTGACATGTTTAGCTCGTATTGATTCTGAAGTAGAGATATCTTAAATATCTTTGTGACTATTTTTTTAAATATTGCTGCTGCTTTGTTCCATTTAATTAAGTTTAAGTGTACTTTTTGTTTTTTGTATGGCAAAGTCGATGGAAGAGCTCAGTACGATGCTCGAAGACCTCAATAGAGTTTCCCAACGGGTGGGCCTCAAAATGAACATGGACAAAACGAAGGTTATGTCGAACGCCCATGTAGTGTCCACCCCAATATCTGTGGGGAACTTCACTCTTGAAGTTGTTGACGAATACGTCTACCTAGGACAGACGGTCCGATTAGGCAGGTCCAACTTTACGAGGGAGGTCAATCGTCGTATCCAACTAGGTTGGGCAGCGTTCGGGAAACTTAAAAGCGTCTTCTCGTCCAATATTCCCCAGTCCCTCAAGTCGAAAGTTTACAACCAGTGTGTGTTACCAGTGATGACATACGGCACTGAAACGTGGTCCCTTACTATGGGCCTTATAAGGAAGCTCAAGGTCACGCAACGAGCTATGGAGAGGGCTATGCTCGGAGTCTCTCTACGAGATCGAATCAGAAATGAAGAGATACGTAGACGTACAAAAGTCACCGATATAGCACAGCGGATTAGCAAGTTGAAGTGGCAGTGGGCAGGGCACATAGCACGTAGAACTGATGGCCGATGGGGCCGAAAGGTTCTCGAGTGGAGACCACGTACCGGCAAGCGCAGCGTAGGAAGACCAGCCACGAGATGGGCAGACGACCGCATACAGGTGGCGGGAAGACGCTGGATGCAAGCCGCTTCCAATAGGTCTTTTTGGAAATCCATGGGGGAGGCCTATGTCCAGCAGTGGACTTCTTATGGCTGAGATGATGATGATGACTTTTTGTAGTGCGCAACTCTCAGTGCGCAAACCTAACTCGCACTTGAAGCGATTCATGTGTTGCTATCATTGTATAACTACTAAGTTTTTATTTCTATAAATATTATAGAAAATGGTAATTAATATGATAATTTAGTTGACAGTGCACGTATGTAAGTGAAATGAAAAAGTAAACAAAGTAAAGTAAATAAATTATTGAATTTCAGAAATCAGTACAAACGAAAGCCTTCACCTACAAGTGTTCTATTTAGCTCTAGAATAAAATATTATTAAAGTATTTTTCTTTTTTGTTTTGTTGTATTGCAACTTTAAAGGAAGGTAATAAAGTTGAGATTCGCGTGAGAAACTGGCGATTTAATGTGCAGTTTAGCGCATATTGGTACGTTCCTGGCGGGTACCCGTACACTGGGGTCTTTTTCACAATATAAGCCAATATCATTAATTTTCCATTAGGATAATTTATTAATACCTATTTACATCATATCTTGGATAAATTCAGTAACAACTCATCCAAATTTCCTTTTGATACATCTATTGGTTGTAGAGTAGTGACGTTGTAAAGTCGATGAAATGCAAAACCTGGCGATTATTGAGCCGTCTACTACGCTATCTACAGATAGCGTACCTTGATCAATACGAAGTAGATTCAATAATACATTATTCAATCTACATACTTCGTATTTATCAAGGTCAACGAGTAATTTAGATCGATTTTGTTGTACACCACATATTAAATTATTGTTGTTGTTGTTTTTTTTATAACTACACGTACTTAACTAACTAAACTACTACATAAAAAGAAAATCAATTGCCCCAGGCCGATAAAGCTCTAAAGATAATCCAATTGCACAAAGCCACTAAACAATTTTAATCAACAAAAACAACGAAAAATATTTACTTTTTTTCTAATATAAGAACTTTTTATTTAATTTTACTACAAAAATACGTGCAAGCGTTACTTTTCGAGAGGTAGAGAATAATTTATAATATGCAAGGCAAGCTTCAAATAAACTGACACCTGTGGCTTCCACACCTAGGCTGCCTCCACGATAATACGCTCCAGCATAATTTCTGGCGAAAATATTTAATAATAAAAACAACTTAAATCTAGGAAATTCCAAATTTTCGAGCGTATTTTGGCGGCACTTCAGAGGCTCTACCGGGACTCTACGCCGTATATCGTCTCGTTGACCCCGTTAAACACACCGCTTTACATGCAAACTCCTATACTTAATACAGTATTCTTTACGGTACACTAAAACACTATCTCTATATTTTACGTGAACCCCTTTGTTATCTTTGAGTCCAGAGTGCTCTACATTTTATATCCTCAATAAAATAAATATGAGTCATAGAAGAATGGATAACTCGTGTTATTCTGTTTCTCTACATATTGGGTTTATTTATTGCTTCTGAGAAAATAATATGGATTGCGTATTGGATATCATACTAGCGTTTTCTGGGAAAATGAATAAGCAAATATATTAATACAAAGAATTGCTTGAAATACATATAGTTTGATTTTAGTCGTAGAATTGCTTTGCAAAGTCCATTGGGAAATTAATACCAAATTTGCTAATTAATCAACTGTCAAGAAGCGAATCAAGAGGAATTATTATGACGCCACCAATGACTTTTCATCGCGTGGACGTAAAGTCTAAAACAAAATCCACGAATACAGTATCCTGGGTTGACCGATATTCATATACCAACAATGACGAACTTAAAGATTTTGATAAAAAGCTCTATTTCACCACGCTAAAGCCTAATTTAGATTGAGAAGTCTAGAGACGTCTATTTTGCTGCTTCGAATTATTTTGAAAATCAAAATTGTTTAATCGTATAGGGGTCTAATTAGACCTTATTGAGCTCGGTCGTTTTTTGTATACATCCCGTTGATATTTTATCAAAAGGCGCCACTAAACTAATTAAAATGTTTAAAATAACTAAGTTCAAAAAAACTAACGAAATTTCCGTACAATTTTTGTTCCTCTTTTGAATTTAGTGATTTCAAGAATTTAAATTAGTTTAGGGTGCCATTCAAATTGACCACAATAATGAGCAAGCATAATTATGTTCCTGATTAGAACTCCATATTCTTAGGTTTTTGAACATCACAAAATTTATAGCTACTTGTAATAGCTCAGAGATCAGCAGACTTACCGGGGCTTTGAATTGTTGAAGTCTAAATTATATTAGATGTTGATCAAACTTGAAACTTGACCCCAGTTGAATGAGCTGTTTTTTTTAAAGGTCAAGTACCTTAGTAACTCCAACAAAACAATTTAGGTAGCTGTAATTTACTACAGCTCAAAAACAAGCGGTAAGCAAATAAACGATTGATTTTCTCCTCAAAAAATTTATTCAGCTCTATGAGTGAAACTGTTACTTTTGATAGTTCGAGTGATACCTAGTTACTTTAGAATTTCATCATCATCATCTCAGCCACAAGAAGTCCATTGCTGGACATAGGCCACCCCCATGGTTTCCCAAAAAGACCGGTTGGAAGCGGCCTGAATCCAGCGCCTTTCTGCCACTTGTATTATATCTTCTGTCCACCTTGTGACTGGTCTTCCTACGCTGCGCTTGCCAGTTCGTGGTCTCCATACGAGAATTTTTCGACTCCATCGGCCGTCAAATCTACGTGCTATGTGCCCTGGCCACTGCCACTTCAAATTGCCAATCCACTGTGCTATGTCGGTGATAATAAAATTGTACGTCTACGGATCTTTTCATTTCTGATACGACCTCACAGAGAGACCCCGAGCATAGCCCCTCCACAGCTCGTTGCGTGAGTTTGAGCTTGCTTCTATATTAAGTGACTTTAGAATTTAATTGTAAAATTTATTTTTAAAATTAATTAAATTTAATTTTAAAATTACTTACAATTGTCTAAGAAACATCACATTGGCAAATAAAAAATAGTTATTTGAGCATGATATCCTGAAAACCGTCTAATAACGTCTGCAAAATCATAGAACCCTACATAATATACGTAACATAGGAGCTAATAAATGTTACAACAAGTACGGGCAATATTGGCAACATTTCATTATAACTTAAGGAATTCGTGCCAGTTTATATTAATACCACCACGCTGCCATGGCGTTATTAAGGCCATCTCCTTCGTACACTGTTTGTAACAACACTTTGATGTGGGTGTTATTTGGATAATGAAGCTCTGAAAAAAAAAATGGTTGTCTGTAAAGTCGGTTTACGGACGATAATTTTACGTGATAACGTCATGATAGATGCGTCACAAGACGAACGTTTAGGCCGATCGTGCCTCTCTATCTCTTGTTCCGCGCTCTCGCTTGCACGCTCGGCTCAGGCGGAACGTGACAATGAGTCAAGCTATTTCGTGCGTGAAGCCGGTGTTAATCGATTTATAAGACGTTATCACGTCAAAAATTCTTTGTGAAAACAAGAAAAACGAGAAAACAATTCTAGAATAATATTTTTTGCCATTGTTATGAGGTAATAGCCTAGTTTGGTCTCTACATAATTATGTAATTACTTTCAAGACCGAAGTTACATGCATATTGCTTATTGTCACCAATTCAAACGGTAAAGGAAAACATTGAGACAAAATATGTTTTTAGATTTTTTACCGAATTCTAAAAAGGACTGTACTGTTCTCAATTCGACTGTATGTTTTTTATGTATGTTTGTTACGTGATAACATAATATCGCCAATTATGAATTGATTTCAATGATTCTTTTTTTGTTTGGTAGGTAGCACTCAGAGGTCGATTCATATAAATTTTATCAAAATCGTTTCAGTACATTGGCTTTTAAAACAAAATAACTAAAAAAATATGTCGTTCGAGTAAATGAAATGGCGTATTTTGAAGTCGGTTGTTTCAGTTTTTTTTACTATAATTAGTTAACCTTATCAAAACTGCTTGAAGTCTTTCAAGCCCTATTTTGACAGCAATAAAGACTAGTGGCTTAACCCGTCTCCAAACGGCTCGTGCCCATTAGTAAGACAGTATACAGAAACACTGATCTACAGTCAAAATATTCACGAAAAATACGATTTACCCGAGATAGACAATCTCGGGTAAATCGTTATCTTCGTGAATGATGTTATATTTTTTTATTACAAGCTGTTATTTAAGTATATCGAAATAATTTTACTGTACATATTAAACAAATTAATAAAATTATCAACGTATATACCTAGGGATGAGTGAAGAAATACGGTGTCGAAAAATAACTAATTTTACTTTTAGTGTCTACTACTAACCAATACACTAATTAGTAATAACAGTGCTTTTGTAACTTAGTTGTGATATCAAAAAACCGTTATTTATTGACAAGCAAAAATAGTATTTTTCGGTTAATCGCGTTACATAGGCTAATCGTTTTCATCCGTATTGTAAGACTTGGAATTCTCGTCAATTTTGTTTCCTACATCTTATAATCTGGGTGTCTTTAAACGAAGAGTGAATAGATATCTTCTGGGTAAGCGTACTCCACCTTAGACTTAGTTATCACTCTATTGAGATAAAATCAAACAAGCTCATTCAACGTAAGAAAAATTTGTTGTCTGTAAAGTCGGTTGGAGGACGATAGCTTAACGTGACAACGTCATAACAAAACATTGATGAAATGATGATGATGATGTAACGGGACAATGAGCGTAACGCGTAACGGGACAATGAGTCTTTTTCGTGCGTGCAGCCGGCGTTCATCGATTTATTAGACGTTGTCACGTCAAAAACGGAGTACTACATATTAATAAATAAATAATAATAAATTAATATTGGTGGATATTTCATACAACACCATCTAGCCCATAAGCAAAGCCAAAGCATTAGTACAATAATGAAAATATATAGCTGATAGAATACATAATATATATATTTACTTTTTTATTGTAAATACATACTTGTGATAGATAGAAACACCCAAACAGAGTTCAAACATCTATTCTCATCACACAAATGTTTGCCCTGGGTGGGTATCGAACCCACGATCTACAGCTTAGCAGGCAGACAGATTACCAAACGAGCTGCAAAGCCAGTTTCATTACAATCCTGTAGGAAAAATTCCATATTATCAGCAAGTATTTTATAATATAGAACCTCACCACGAATATCGCGTATTAAACCTACACAGCTTGGTTAGTGTGTGGGAATGTATATGTCGAAGGCAAATCGTCGAACTGGGCGGATCGAGTTCTGCCTCGACACGTCACGATACGTCGCCATTTCTTGATTTTCCTGTCTAATAATCGCCATATCGTTCAAAGGATAATGTTTGACGATTGCCCGGCCATGTTTGGGCAAACCGTTTCTGTAGGGTGACCAAAGTACAAAATAGTAATATTTTTAATGATTTGGCTAAGTAACTAGGAAGGGTCATTGATTTTCCCAACTTTATACTGCAAAATCGCTGTAAACGGTTATAAAACCGCCTTCTTTAGAATAATTATATTCTATATTTACAAAAAAAAAGTATAACATTATTCTATCAGCCATCTAGTTCCAAAATACAAGCTATGCTTAGTTTGGGCTAGATGGTGTTGTGTGAAATGTCTCCAAATATTTATTTATTTATACATATTACAACAAACATACACTCGAAAAATTTAAACTTCCTTCTTGCACAGTCGGTTAAAAATTATATGTTAAGCCCGTAATATCAAGATAGGGTACAAGAAGATAATGCAAGCCTGTTGATGCAGTCAGTTCCACAGTGTATTCCACGAGTCATACACTTCTCTCTAAGACACATTTTTTTATCAGCCCAGTTTGTACAAACTGTCCCACTGCTGGGCGCGGGCCATCTTCTCATTGTGAGAAGGGTAAGGCCATAGTCTACCACGCTGGCCAAGTGCGGGTCCAAGACACATGCAAGCGAGGTAGACAGCGCCCTGCGCCACAGAATTAGTTATAGTCTTTATTAAAACGCTCTGCACCATAGAATAGGTAGTAGTTATTAAACAAAAGATTAGCTCATAGGGTCTCATGTTATTTAAGATAGTCTGCCCTAAGCCACTGGAGTGAATAGACGTTGTGTAAAAATTCATCATCATCATCATCATCTCAGCCATAAGAAGTCCACTGCTGGACATAGGCCTCCTCCATGGATTTCCAAAAAGACCGATTGGAAGCGGCTTGCATCCAGCGTCTTCCCGCCACTTGTATGAGATCATCTGTCCATCTCTGTCCATCTGTGTTGTGTAAAAACTATGCGTATTAATTTATTTATTTTAATACTACTTCTGTCATCAGGTACATAAAGTTAAACGTCAGTGGCGGAATGACAACTCTTTGTGTTTTCACAAGGCGTATCTTCGAGTAAGCGAATATACAAAAACGAATACCTTCATTTTTGACATGTATTATGCAAACACCACTTGCGATATCTTGTTTCCGGATCGTCAAATGCGGAAATTTTCAAAGCAAATGGTTGATAATTGGAGTGCGCTGTATTTTTTCCTGATTTTACTTATCAGGTAATAAGGTTATTGATCTCTCTGTTCTATAACACTTTCCTTTTAAGGCGAGCTCGTAGCCTATATTATCTTTTTTCCGAGTAATTATAGACTATTTTCTACTTACTTCTAAGGGGAGGAATCGTTCTCAATCGGTCGTTTTTAAATGTTTGTTACCTCATAACTACACCAGGGCCGTAGCCAGGAATTCATTTCGGGGGGGGTTCAGCAATGGACATGGGCATAGCTTATAGCTTTCTCATAGCGCGGGGGGGGGGGGGGGGGAAGAGTCTGCGGCCCATGTCTTATGATGTGCGAGCGTAGCAATTTGTAATAAGCTGTATAACGTGTGCTCCTAGCACTTTAATGTCCCATATGAACACCAAGTTTGTCATAACAAAATTTTCTATTATTTTTGGTAGTAATATAATATATTTTTAACGAGAGCTTAACATTTTAGCATTTTCATGATCTAAATAAACAAAAACATAGGTAATAAGTATGCGCGAGCGAAGCGAGCGCGAAAATTTTAGTAGTATTTTTATAGTAATATGCTTTATTTCTCGTATTAGTGAATCCATAGTACTTCCATGTCAAAATAATATGAATGCGCGAGCGAAGTGAGCGCTTTGTTTTTCGTATTAGTGAACCCACAGTACTTCTCTGTCAAAATAGTAATAAAGCGCGAGAAGCGAGCGCAAAAATTTAAGTGGTGTTTTTATAGTAATATGCTTTGTTTTTCGTATTAATGAACCCATAGTACTTCTCTGACAAAATAGTAATGAAGCGCGAGCGAAGCGAGGGCAAAATTTTTTGGTAGTGTTTTATGGTAATATGCTTTATTTCTTGTATTAGTGAATACATAGTACTTCCATGACAAAATACCTACAAGATACGCGCAAACATTTTTGGTTAGTGGCTATTTTTAGTGAATTATTTCCTCGTATTAGAAAGTTCACGGCACTTTAATGATTAATACAAATAAATTATAAACAATCATGCGCGAGCGAAACGAGCGCGAAATTTTGAAGCATTTTATAAAATTATTGAAGCCTGTTTTTTTTTTATAATGGCATAATTTCGGGGGGGGCTTAGACCCCCCAAACCCCCCCCCCCCTGCCTACGGCCATGAACTACACCATATACATATAAACCTATTTGTAACTCTAACTCCGTAGAAATTTTATCGAAATCAGTTCAGTCCTTTGGTTTTAAAAAGAAGTTTAAGTACATTTTTATGATAAACTAGAGGCGGGTAGTTCTGAAGCTTTCCAAACTTAAGCTGAATGGTTTTGCTTGTTCAACAGTTTAACGACATGACGTCTGGAGAAAGTTTTAATATTTTTATTTATTTTCACCATAATGCGCAAGAAGGAGGTTTATGTTTTTGGACAGCAATACAGACAGCAGACATATTTTGGAATAGGTCGATTCGGACGTATTTTAGTCAGTAAAAAAGTAGACATATTTTAGTCAGTAAAAAAGGATTTCTCGATTGCAGGTTAAATTTGCTCGGAGTACATCTACATATCACAGAATTCGCAGTCTTTGCTACATATATTTACTACGTTAATTATAATTATCGATATTTGACTAAAAATATAAATAGGTACATTTATTACATCATCCTACCCACACGTCATAATACTACTACGTCCATATTTTTCCATACAATCCCAAAATAATCTAGAGGAATAAAATAAAGATATTCTCTTGTATAAATGTTATCTTCATCGGCTCAAGCTTAAGTAAGAGAAACCTTAAGAATTTGCGAGCTAAAATGCCTATTTTATGTTAATGCATACCACCAGTATTGCTAGCTTGGAAGATATGGGATTAAATTATTACTATAAAGTTTTTATACGAAGCTGTAACCACATATTAAATAATACTATATCTTACTTAACTATAAATGTTTACCTAAAACTATATGATAATTTAATACATACAGTAAATGTCATTTCGTACATTACATTAAACTCGTGACAACTCTAGTAAATTACATTGATTAGTATAAATACTACGAAAATGCCACTAAAGCCTATTAGCGGTTTTTAAATATTAAGCGAAATTATTAAAATTTAACGATTACCTACCATGCAAGAAACTCAAAATTCCCCAAAGTGTTTTGAGCCTTCATTCTTCTATATTATGTTTGCAAAATGTTTCATAAAATATAATTAATTTTCCAGAAAATACATTAATGAGTACTGAGTCACCTCGGCACATAAATTGGCGCCAGTAAAATTACAAGTTTCATAGGTTTATCATAGATCTATTTGTAACAATTCAGTCTGGCAGCTCCCAGACTAATGCCAACAAACCAACCAGTGTTATGCAAATTGTCCCATTTCACAGAACACAATCAGTTACTCCACAGTTTATTGTTCCGGTTGCCGTTACCAAGAATGACTAACTAGTCTTATAACATGAACTTAGCAAGACAGACAACTCTGGAACGAAAGTTTGTGTAGAGCGTTTGCTCTACGTACCTACCTTCTAATAGCATGTCAACATTTGAGGTCTAACCTTATGTTAAAAAAAGTTTCATTCATATTTGGTGATATTTTTCGACTTGAGACGTGGCTTAAACAGCCACGCCACCCGTGGGCTACTTTGAATCTAAGGCTAAACTGGCTAGTAAAAAGCTTGGCATCATTAATAAGGTTAGACGATTTCGCACCGACAACTGCTTCATCTGTATCAAGCACAGGTCCGATCGCGTATGCAGTACTGCTGCCACCTTTTTGATGGATCAGCCAAGTATCGGCTGGAAGCTTTGGAATCAGTGGACCGGCGTGAGGTTAATCGATGACGATAAACTAGCTGCCAAGAAGCTACTTAGTCTTGAGCACCGTCGTAAAGTAGCATGCCTGTCTATTTTCTACAGGATTCATTTCGGGGAATGTGCGCAAGAGCTTCACGACCTAATTCCACCCTCCCCATTTCACTACAGGAATAGCAGAAAGTCGGCGAATCACCACCCATTTCTCGTTAAAATGCCAAAAATCCGTACTCAGCGATATCGATCCACATTCCTGCTGCGTACTGCACAAGAACGCACGAGCTCCATCCTCGGCCACGCCGTCGCTTAACATCAGGCGAGTTGGTGGTCAAACGTAGATCTATAATGTATAAAAAAAACACAGATTGTATAACCATGTTTCTAATCCCTCACCTCGTAAGAATCCATCTCGCATGTAATCATCAATATCATCATAAGCCAACTTTAGTTCACTGGTATCACTGCCTCTTTTTTTTGATTGACACAGTTATAGTTTTTTTCTTTTATATTTATGGGTAACTTATAGAACTAAGCAAATACTACATGTAAAATCTAATAGACTCAATTATATTCCGGAAAATATAGGTACATTTTGTCGCATCCCGCTTGTTTTTGATTTTGAAATCCTTACACTTCACTGGTAAATTTAATATTTCTATAATAGGCTTTAATTGTACGTAGTCTCATTCATCCATAACAAAGTATTTTATTGATATATACGCAGTAAATTAAAAGTTGGTGACAGAAAGATAAAAGCAGAATTGAAATTACAATAAGGAAAGGGATGCAGAGGCTGAGAGAGATTTTGGGGTGAAATTGTAACTAGTTTGAAATAAAATAGTAACATAACTGGACATGGGTTTATATAGTTGTAACATAGACCAATATACTCTAGTATTTATCATCTCTGAGTTATAGTTAATCATATGAGTGGCGTCGCAGTACAGTTGGTAGTATGTATGCCTGCTAAGCTGTATGGCGTGGGTTCGATCCCCACACAGGTCAAACATTTGTGTGATGAGCATGCATATTTGTTCTGTGTCTGGGTGTTTCTATGTATCTTAAGTATGTATTTACAAAAAAAAAAGTATACATGTATTCTATAAGCCATTTAGTTCCCATAGTACAAGCTCTGCTTTGTTTGGGCTCGATGGTGTTGTATGAAATGTCCACAAATATTTATTATTTATTTATATAAACCCAAAAATGTTAATTAGTAACTTTTGTAACTGTTTTTAAAACCAGGCGAATAACAGATATATTTTATATTTTTTACGTATATAATAATATATCTGTGTGTCTGCCTGTAGCAACGTAGCTCCGAAATGTATGAACCGATTCTAGTTATTTTGAATGGGAGCTTAATCAAGAATTATAATCTTCTTGCCCTTATCATACTAGGTGGAGTCGGTACAGCATGTTCTCTTTCGCCACTTCACTCTATCAGCCGTCAACTATACATTCACACCACTTACACACATATCATCTTTCACACATATCATCTTTCACGCAGTTCATCCATACTTTCCTAGATCGCAGAAATCAAGAATACTTCAATAAAAAGAAGACTGTTTTTGGTGACAGAGGTCTTATAAATTTGAAATGTGTAAAGTTATTCCTCTGCATTTCACTAATCTCCATTTATAAGGTAACCTATTCAGCGAGTTCCCTCGATATTTCTCGTCAGTTCTGAGACGTCATTGCTTGCGTTGGAAATTTACGGTTTACGTCGTAGTGTGTTCCATTTCCGTGTAAACAATACAGATTTATATGGAAATACAACTCCAATGCTTTGAGCTGTTTAAATGGTAGGTAGATATGCAAATATATGTAGTTACGATACTTATCTGTTATTTGTGTATATATCAGATGTATAAACGACCAAATGGGATTTAAACATCATCTAGAAAGTATCAAAACAATTTTAAGTAGTTTTGAGCATACTCTTTATCTAAACGGATTAACAGATTTTGATATGCAAAGTGTCGTTAGATTGTCTTCAGTCTCGTGAGTGTCAGGCATTTTTTTTTTTAGATAATAATAACTTATTAAAAGCTCGCTTTTTAGGGTTCCGTACCCAAAGGGTAAAAACGGGACTCTATTACTGAGACTCCGCTGTCTGTCCGTCTGTCTTTCACCAGGCTTGTATCTCATGAACCGTGATAGTTAGACAGTAGAAATGTTCACAGATGATGTATTTCTATTGCCGCTATAACAACAAATACTAAAAAACAGAATAAAATAAATATTTAAGGGGGCTCCCATACAACAAACGTGATTTTTTTGCTCGTTTTGCTCGATATTGATAACGGCAACAGGTAGACGCTTGAAATATTCACAGAATATTGAGTTATGTTATTCACTTTAAAAATAAATAATTAAATTAAAATGAAATTAATATTTAAGGGGGACTCCCATACAACAAACATTTTTTTTTGCCGTTTTTATAGATAATGGTACGGTTTACGCACTTGCCCGGTTTTATTTCTTAATCTTTAACGAACTTCTTTGTGTTTGTGTAGAGGGGGGGGGAGGGGCATATACTCCCCATATGTTTCTGTGATCGCAACCCTACATATTTTAAAAATCGAAGATTAATTTTAATAGTGACCCCTTTATGAAGTAAAATAAATTGCTCGTGGCTTTTCTTTGATGGAGCAGAAATCTTGAGGTGATGTCGAGCCGATTTGTAAGTAACTGACTGTTGACTGTAGTTCCACATTCTATTCTTATTTTTGGATTTTAAAGAGAAATTTTGCCGCATCGCGTACGAAGTCACGGTGAATATGCTAGTAATACAATAATATTGTGATAGCAAGGAAAAAAGGATTACTTGTACGTATTCTTGTGATAGGGAAGAAAACAGACGTATTTTACTGCATGCATCCGTATTCATATAAGTACAAGTAATCCTTTTAAAACTCTCACGTAGATGCTCTCTTCTTTGATGCGCTGTAGTGTAGAATGAAAGGAGGCGAGCGAGTCCTCCCTACCCTAGCCTAGATAGCATTCACACTATTGACGGCGGCGGCGCGGCGCGCGGGTCAAGTGAGCCTCATAGCGCGAGATTAGGAACGTGGCACAGGGGCGGCTTGCGAACTTTCTTACTCGAGAGTTAGTTCGACTATCGTCCGTCTCGCTCACGCATCACACCATTTTGTAAGATAAAATAAAATGACTGCATTAACTAATAAAAAAATCGTCGTTTGTAAAACTAGAAACAACATCACAAATTATTAGGCAAACATTGAAATTTGATCCAAGTTAATTTTCATAAATAAAAAAAAAAATAGAAATTATTAACGGTTTTTAAAGGGTTTTTACAAATGATTACTAATTTTTTTTTGTATAAATGTTAACTTGGATCATATTTTTCTCGCATATTTGTGATATTGTTTTCTAGTTTTTACAAACGACGATTATTTTAATAGTAGACAAAGTAGATGGAACAATAAGAGAGAGGTCTATACCCAGCGGTGGAGTAGAGAGGGCTGTGGATAATGATGATGATGAGCGTAAAAAGCATACAAATGTGAGATAGAATATCGATATCGGCTGTTAAGGCTAATTAATAATAATTGTTTAATAATTAATAATTTGACAAGGTGTAATAATTTAAACCTTATGAATTTTTCATGAGTTGGAAGTTTGCTCAGACGAGATTAGAATGTCAAGATAAAGTTAATGTAAGCGTGTTATTTGACACAAAATTAAAAACGTGACACAACGGGCAATGAGTTGTAAAAGTTCACACAATATCTAGCAGCGTGAGAAAACTGAAATTTGTGTTAAAAAATGTAGGTATCACGTTTCCAATTATAAAACGAATAGCAAGAAGGAATTTGAAGAGATAGCCGCATAGTAAAAAGGTAGATAAAAAACCTTCAACACGTATGTATGTTTAAGTTTGTTCTGTATCTGGGTGTTTCTATGTATCTTATGTATATATTTACAACAAAAAAAGTATATATGTATTCTATCAGCCATCTAGTAGTTCAAGCTTTGTTTAGTTTGGGCTAGATGGTGTTGTGTGAAATTTCCACAAATATTTATTTATTTATTTAAGGTTTTTGACGTTTTTGCAATTGTTACACATTGTAAACAAAACAATTTTTAACGGATTTATCGCGTATATTTTATGTTATTTTATGACTTGACGTTTCGAACACTGCAGCGTCCGTGGTCTGACAGTTGTCTTTTTGTTATGAAATATTAATTACTACCGCCTACTATTGTTATGAAAAACGTTCCCTATGCACGCAGAAGTCGATCACGGGGTCAACAGGTATCGTATATCTGTGTTGAGGCTGAGATTTTATTAATTTGATGACCGGATTCCATGCAGGTGGTACTTGCCAACCATCTTCTTTATTAAAGTTCGGGTATTTCTTAATTTCAATAGCTTCGCGTAACATTTTTGGTACATAATGCAGACGTTGCAAAGTGTTCGAAACGTCAGGTCATAAAATTATGTAAAATATAGACACTCGATAAATCCATAAAATTAAAAATTAAAGATGAAAATTAAGATAAAAATTAAAATTGTTTTCACTTCAATAAGTATGTTTAAGGTTTTTTTTATAAGTTTCACCCTTTATAACACAGAAACTATTCAATTTTATAATATTTAAATTGCTTTCAGTAGAGACATGTATTATATTATATATTGTTATATTATATAACTAGCTAAAATCCAAAATTAATATAATAAATTGACCTATACTCCTTATAAATCGTCTTTACATACCCTCAAGATTTTTGCTTCATCAAAGAAAAGCCACGAGTAATTTATTTTACTAAACCTTCACAAAAGGGTAATTTTAAAATAGATATGGTCGCGGTCAACGTGACCACAACAGTTTGAAAGTTTTTTTTTTTAATTAAAGTATTTTTTTCCTGAATTTTATCTGTAAAGTACGTCTCTGCAGTCAGCGTATACTTACTTACTATGAGAATACTATATGAGAGTGGACCCTCCCGTGAGACAACTGCCTTCTTTTGCTACTTGCTTGATGGTCGCCGCAGACACGTTACTTTTAAATAATACAGAACTGTACACGTTCACCAAACGAAAGCAAGTAGCAAACACGTTTACCTAGATAAAATGCATAGACGTTCAAGACTCTTTCGTAAGTAAAGAAATTCTTCATAAATTTATGCGCGTACACGATTCTTGAAGTGATAATAAATGTAATTCACAATACAATTACTAATGTAAACGATACATAATATGTATATAATTATACGAAACAAAGTATATAAAATTATTTAAATTGCACAAATATTTTAAAGTTTATACATATTATGTAGATATATCTATAAATAAATAACGCTGTAGTATTTTTCTGGTGAACCCGCGGGACTTTCAGTGCGTCCAATCCATTTGCTGAAATAATTTCGTTATTGTAACGGTTTTTGAAACCCTTCTCACAATGAGAAGATGGCCCGGTCCCAGCAGTACGACAGTTTGTACAAACAGGGCTGACAAATAAAAAAAATGGATTTTGTTCATTAAAATAATGTAAATTTAAGCAAAAATATATTTATTTTTAAGCAAGTGCATGGTTTAAGTAAAGTAAAATATTATATAGGTAAACTACAATTGCCTAACTATCTGCACAAAAAAAAACAATCAGATTAAGATGAACCAGCGAAAATCTAAGATTAATCCAGAGGCTGAAATCACACTAAGAATTGCAGAATTGTTTGACTTTTTTCTATAGTTTTTTACATTACCTTTAAGAGAGTCGTGCTCAAGCACAGTGCTTTTTTTCTTTATGCAATATTTCCTTATCCTTCCTTACTACTAGTGATCAAATTTCCTACATGTAAACTACAAGATGGCCTCATACAGGTGGCGAAAAGACGCTGAATGCAAGCCGCTTCCAATCGGTCTTTTTGAAAATCCATGGGGGAGGCCTATGTCCAGCAGTGGACTTCTTATGGCTGAGATGATGATAATGATGATGAAACTACAAAAAAATTGTTTCACAAAATTATTACTATAGGTACAGAGTACTATCGTGGATAGAGAACTATCGTTAAAAAAAATGGGAAGTAACATCTCGATTGAACAAAATAATGAAATAAGTACTGCAGCACCATATGTTCTCGAATCATCATCATCATCATCATCTCATCCATAAGAAGTCCACTGCTGGACATAGGCCACCCCCATGGATTTCCAAAAAGACCGATTGGAAGCGGCTTGCTTGTTCTCGAATGTGATAATGAAATCAGGGCAGCGCCATGAATGCCACAATTGCTCTCTATCCAGACTTTACTGTTACACCTACGGAACAAATTAAAAAAAGGAAGTTGTGGTCAAAGATGGTTAGTATAATTATTTATTTATTTATTATTGTCTGGTACAAAAACTAGCTATCAAAATATTAGGATGCCTGACTTTGTCATACCCTACAAAATGTCAGCTCATTGTGTGTTTTTTAATCCGCCATCAGAATAGAATATAATTATTTAAATCTGGAACAACTATTTTTAAGCTATTGCATAGCTTCTATCGCGGGCCTTGAGCGTGGAGACCGAATCCAGAAATTCCGTAACGAAAATAACCTAACGCAGTAACGCCGATACAACCAATGCCACCTAGAGGCGATTTGCAGAACTAAAGAGACAAGCGTGATATTTCAAAAAGTCATTAAAATTTCTGCTATTCATCGATAGATGGCAAAACTAAAAACTAAAAAGTATCACCGCTGTGCCGGTCGGAGTGGGGGGTGTTAGGAATACTGCATAAATAAAATAAATAAATAATTATAATTACATAAGTTGATAAAAAATGCTATGCAATAGCTTTACCGCGGCAGTCTCCGAGTGCCACACGTCTTTTTTTTATTCATCTACCTATTTAATAAAAAAAAACATTTACATTTTAAACAATAATCCATGTATGCAGGTACCACCGGTTCGTAGCACGCTGCCACAATTTTTTTTTTAAATACGCTACGAATTGATAACCTCCTCCTTGTTTGAAATCGGTTAATAAATGACCTTACCATGTTAAATTAGAAGACAAAACAAAAATAAAATATTTATACATTATTTTGAGTAAGGCATCTTATTTATTCTTTCCAAAGACCGAGTCATTCTGATTCGGGCGCTCGTCGCACGTAACCGTAAAAAAGATTGCGATAATTCAAATTCAAATTCATTTATTTAATTAAAGTTTTCACAAAAGTACAGACACATGTTAATGGGATAGAATCACTGATCCAGTATATACGGTTGCTGTTGCCGTACTAGGCTCACGGCTGTGTTACGGCGTACAGTGCCCTCCCCGAACTATTCACAAATATTCCAGCCCCAATTTTATTACAACTATCTAATCTCATCTAAATGAATACATTGCATGTATTTTACATATATAACTAACAATATGAATGACAAATAACGATAAATGAAGTAACTTAGAATTGAGAACTAAATATTACTTAATTTATCGTTATTTATCATTCATAATGATAAATAACGATAATTATTAAATAAAAACTACGGGTCACTCACTTCTGTTTTGAGCCGAAATATCCGACTATAGTTGCACTAGTGCAAGGATCGTCACCGACCGAGAGTGACGTGTGTGCTGCTCCTTTGAAAAAGACCGCCGAATGCGGTTGAAACTATAGTCGGATATTTCGGCTCAAAACAGACGTATAAACTAAATAATAATACTTGATCAAAATATGGATATTATCATAAAATTAAGTCAATGCATTCACGACCCTCGAAATCCCAACGCAGCACAAACACAAAACAAGCTTTCGTAAGCCACGAAAAGAAAAAGCCCACACGCATTGAAATTTTTCGCCATTCAGCAAAATAGAAGCCTCATCCATTTGGCAGCAACGTGACATGTCTTATGCTTGCTTATTTCCATATTTTCGCTCTTCACTTTATTTCATTTGAAGGGTCCTGTATAAGTCTATGCTACATAAAACAAAATACGAGTAGATATATCTCTGGAGAGGTATAAAATGTCTCGCTTGTGTCTAAGCACTTGCAGAATGTATTTTTTGTGATAATCAAGTACCTACTTACTTACGTTTGAAATAGTACGTAAAAAATATCGAAAATTATGTTGTGTACGAGAGATGGTCAAAGTCGAAAGATGCTTCTCATACCAATTATAGTTAAAAAAATTGGATAACCGAATTCTTTAAAAACCAAACTACTTAACCGATTTAGATGAAATTTCAATGGGGACCTATCTGAAATTATATCCTATAAAATTATTTTTTTCCAAATTGGTTTATAAATGACGAAGTTATGGGGTAGCAAACTTAATCAGTTCAATCAAATCAATTTATTTGCGTGAATATAGGTTTTATACAGGTTTTTGGTTACAATATAAAATATTAGTATCACTATATCCTATCCCTTATTGCACGTGTAAATCATAATTGGCGTATTTATTATAATATTCTGTCATTCTATTAATTTTCATAAAAGGCACAAAGAAATGAAAAAAATTAATAATTATAAACCCAAAATTAATGTAATAGATGTCACCAGGCAAAATATTTCAAACGCAAATAAAATGGAAAAAATTCAATATTATTATTAATGTCGAAATTTAAAGCCTAGGCGTCATCATTATTATCATCTCAGCCAAAATAAGTCCACTGCTGGAAATAGGCCTCCCCATGGATTTCCAAAAAGACCGATTGGAAGCGGCCTGCATCCAGCGTCTTCCTGCCACTTGTATGATATCTTCTATCCACCTTGTGGCTGGTCTTCCTACGCTGCGCTTGCCAGTTCGTGGTCTCCATTCGAGAACTTTTCGGCCCCATCGGCCGTCAGATCATGACGGATGTCGAACTCGTGTCGGTTTTAACGTTTGGTTTTGCGTATTTATATTTTATTGTATTATATTATTTATTTATTGGTATAAATAAAAATACTGGTTGGACTGGTATAAATAAAAGTAGCGCAGACATAACTTTTTATATACCAAAAACTCAGACAAAAGTAGAATTAAAGAAAAGAAAATAAGAATATAGGTACGCTAGTCGTATAATTCTTAGATATTACCACGACTTTCAAAAGTTTGAATAGCCAAAGCCTATCCCTTAGAGGCAGGTACCTATTACACTAGAAACAATTCGCCGAGACCTTACATTGCTTTTCCAATAATGGCGTATAAAGCTGAAATTGAAACAATTCGGGACACACATTGGACTGTTATTTGACTTTTAACATTTCAACAAAAGCTTAATAATGAAACAAGCTTGCGACGTCACAAAAAATGTATATATGTATTGGTAATTTTTTCAATAGATTAAGTTAGTTAAACGATATCTTTATTTAATTATATACTAATGTACAGGCTATATGTGTATTAATTATAATTTTATATTATGCAATAAAATTAAACAACTTTAAACGGATTTATCGTATATTTCCGTTAGTACTCATATATTTGCCAAACATAATATGTACAAAATAAGATGTTGCAAGATATTATAACATGTCCAATTATGTATCACCTCAATGAGGCATGCAAATGTCAATGCATACAATACAATAATATGCTTTAAATTAAGAAACCAAGATGTCACAGAGTGAAATCAACTTCGCGTATATCATAGGGGTTTATTTTGAAAATTCTAATAATATAAGTTGTTTAATTACATTGAGTTATACTCACAAAACCCTAATAAATATTTATATTATATAGTTAAAATAGCTTAAACCTACTTCAAAATACGCAATTTAAAAATACCGTAGTTTTAATATTTTACAACAATGTAGAAGTTCAGAACAACACCAACATGCGATAATACCACAAATGAAGCATTAACAAAGTTGAAAATGAAACGCCACACAAATACTTGGGCGGTAATTGTTCAACGAAACAGCAAAGCTCTTAGAAGTTCGCTGGCACCAAACAGGCAAGCATTAACCATTAGGTCATTATGAACAAAACATGCATAATATGACTATTACTCAGCCCCACTCGTATTTAGTATTGCTCAGACTGTTATTTGTGTTAACGCTCTGAATCCATAGAGTTTGGTTCAGAGACCAATCTTTAACATTTTGGGCACAAAAGTACAAAACCGGAAAAACTGAGTGCATGGTCCTAACGTTCAGGACCATAGACTTCTATAGATATCCCAAGTGTATGTACCTAGTGTGTCAAAACGAGCGTGTCAAGTACGATAAAAAATCGCAGTTGACGACCAAGATTTATTTAATTTCAGGTGATATATACTTCCAATTCGATATTTTGTCAACTAGTTGCTAGCGTACAAGCGGGCGGATGCATTGGGTTGAATAGATTTCGCGCGGATGGAACATTCCATCACAAAATCGTTTATGTGACGTCATAGTCGGTATCAAAAATGTGGCACGCAAGGTTTTCATATAAATGAAGTCGCATGCTCCATCTACTATGTCTGTGTTTAGGAGCCTTATTCCGTATGACCATCACTTACGTTACGTAAACTTGACGTGGCTGTGTTGACAATGAAAATTACACTTTATAAAAATAAAATAAAAAGTCTATTTTTTATTGTCACATCCACGTCAATTTTATGTAACGCGGAAGATGGTCATACGGAATCAAGGCCCTGTACTTCCTAACAGACTACACATTTCTATTTACGGCTGCTAATGCGGTTGTGTTATTAATTTATGCAAAGAAAAGTGATTTTTATGTCAACGTTTGAATTGCCACGCTATTCGATAACCCCCTAAAGCCCTGACTCGAAAACTGTGACTTTAGTCACTGGTTATACTAATACAGATTAATTTACGGCTGCTAATGCAGCTGTGTTATTAATTTATGCAAAGAAAAGTAAGTTCTACTCGTATGTTAACGATTGAGTTGGCCACGCTACTCGATAACCGTCCCCTAAGCGAGCCCTGACTCGAAAAGTGTGACTTTAGTCACTGTTTATAGTAATACAGATTAGGCTACGAATAATGAAATCGGGCGGGTTGGCCTTTTATCGTCTGATGAATTATTCTTGATATACAACGTCACGTCAGGTGACCTAGATTATTCCTCTCTGTTATATTAGTAGGTACATTTGTTAGTTGACTTACTCATTTATTCAAATTGCATATTTTCTATATAGAAATAGCCGAATTGTTGTAAAAAGAGATCGTGGACTAGTGCATGATATCTTTTCACAACAATTCGGCTATATTTTTTAGGGTTTCGCAGTAAACAAGGAACCCTTATAGTTTCACCATGTCCGTCTGTCTGTCTATCTGTCTGTACGTCCGAGACTTTGCTTAAAGACAATCAGTAAGTAGAACGTTATAATTTGGTATTGACAAACTCAGTCATGCATGCATGTATCATGCCGGAAAAGTCGTAGAATAAAATCTTGAAAAATATTTTAATTGCATCTATTCTGAGATTTATAAGGGCAAAGTATTGTATTATGGCAGTCTCGCATTTGCATGCCAGTTCCAATTATAGACTGGATGTGTATACTATCTAAAACCACACCGTCACCTAACAGCATCGACATGGGTATTCAAATAATAATAATAAAATTCATTTATTTCAGGCAACCAAAACCCATACAGTATTAAAATCAAAAATATAATATACAGTAACAAAATTTAAATTTAAATCGGATATTATTATAAAACAAGTAATTATACATATAACAAAACAATAAAATAAAATAAATGATGCGAAATAAAAGAATATTAGTTAGAGATTCCGATCGGTAACTATATCTCCATCTCTGTCATACCGTATGAAAACGACAGAGATGGATATATAGTTTCTGACCCAAATCTGAATCCGAATGATTGTGAATAAGGTTATTGTTGATATCTGACCAAATGCCTAACCTGTAACACATAAATAAATTACAGTTTAAAAAACTGAAATACACGCTACAAATTAAAGTGGTCAAAGTTAATTACAAGACTTTTCTAACAAATCCAAACACAGCTATGATACGATGTTCCATCATGAAGTTCTAGTTCATATCTTCCGGCTCCATCATCAGATCAGTCCGACAGTACCATATTATTGTATTGTCATCAGAACTACATACAGCTGCCAATTTTCATGACGCTACGATCCTTGGAAGATGGTTAAATTAGTTACCTAAGATTTCATTACATAGTTACATACAGGTCGACCTAATAAAAGCGTGTTAAAAATGAAATAAAATGTGAAGTGCGGATGATATGATACTCAAGATATCTAGGAAATCATCTCTCATGTTACTAGCGCAACCCACAAGAGAATGGGCCCGCACTTATGTCATATATTTTATTTATGAAGTAGAGACTAAATTATATCTCCAACCCGGCTGCTATTCCCAATACTGCAATAAGCTTTACCGCAATGTTGCTGGCGGATATACTCGTAAAGCAAACTATAGGGATGTGGAAAAATACTAAAATACTTCTTAGTATCTTTATTCAGGAAATTCATAAACGCGCATAAGGCTTACCTACTTCCGATAAGTGCAATTTGTTTATTTCGTAAAAAGAATTATACAATTTTTAGGGTTCCGTAGTCAGATACGAACCGTTAGAGTTTCGCCGTGTCCGTCCGTCCGTCCGCAGCTTAGCTCAAAAACTGTAAGTAAGTACTAGAAAGTTGTAATTTCGTATGAAATCTCGTATCCAATAAATTGATAGAATAAAATTATGAAAAAAACAATTTTGAGGTACCTCCCCTACACGTAAAGTGGGAATGATTACAGATATATTTACATTTAACAACGACAGCTATATATGTAGGTAATACATTAGTGACTTTTATGCTGTCCTGTATTGACAAAAAACATTTGACAATGAAACATTACTCTGTTTTAGCACCAAATATCCTACATTTAAATTCTAACTAAAAGTACACATTGTGGTGTTTCTATGTATCATATGTATATATTTACAACAAAAAAAAGGTATACATATATGTATTCTATCAGCCATCTAGTTCCATAGTACAAGCTTTGCTTAGTTTGGGCTAGATGGTGTTGTGTGAAATGTCCACAAATATTTATTTATTTATTCTATCCATTTGCCAGTACTTTTTAAAATTTTGTAATTTACTTGTATACACTACAATCTGGGGGCACGGCCGTGCCCCCGCCATGTGAGCGAGCGGGTGCGTACGGCCGGGACTATCTTTTCTCAAAGAGATTCGTCGGTTAATTTTACGTTTCACTATTCGCTTTTGCTGTAATACACAATACAAAATACTGTAATATCTCGTTGCACGCCCCGTCTGATTAATATTTTTATCCATCCCATGGTTTCCTGGAAGAGATCGCTTTTAGCGATAAGGCCGCCTTTTGTTGCACTAGTCTATTTAAGTTCTTTGTTATTACTTTTAAGGTGTGTACAATAAAGTCGGTGAAAACAAAAAACACAGAACTACTTAGCAGAAAGTCGGTGAATTACCACCATTATAATCATTTCTCGTTGAAATGCCAAAAATCCGTACTCAGCGATATCGATCCACATTCCTGTTGCGTACTGCACAAGAATGGAATTCCTTGCCGCCATCTCTGTTTCCTGAGACCTACAATCTTAGAATTTTCAAGGCTAGAGTGAATAGATATCTTCTAGATCGACGAGCTACATCCTCGGCCACACCGTCGCTTAACATCAGGCGAGTTGGTGGTCAATCGTAGATCTATCTTGTATAAAAAAAAAGTATCTTCAGACCCACATCCAGAATTAATACAAAATAACATTTTCTTCGTGGGTGTAAAAACTTTTCTCTTCACGAGTTCAGCTGGTTTGCGTATTATTTTCATAAACTTCTAAAAAGATTCGGGAGTTTACATGGAAAATAGGAACCTCGAATTCAAACACGCCAACTGGCGGATAATTGTCTAAAATTTTCATTTGCGTATATTTTCATACGCCCTTCGTGTTTCTTCAACAAGCCCTTAGGGATAAATATACTTTTCCCGTCTCTGTTTACATTTATATTATACCTTCACTTGTCTTGGGCTCAGACACAACAAGTTAGAAATTCTATATCTGAATTTTAAAATAAATTAACAAAACCTTAATGAAGTTTTCTCCTCAGCCTAAGACTAGCCTTAGGCCTCATTTACGGAGACGCGGGGCGTCGCGCGTCGCGTTGTGCGGCGCGGCCCGCATTGTATGAGTGCGATTTTACACATATTTGCTTGAAATGAAGCGTTTTTTGTGGCGGAGCCCGCGGCTGGCACCGCACCGTGGCACGCGGCGTGCACCGCCACGGCCCACGTAGCGTCAATTCTCGATGAAGCGATGCCTAGTTAAACTAAAACTAGTCGGAGTCGGTATCGGTTTGAACCCCGCCCCGCGTGCGCCGCAGCGGTGCCCGCGGCGGGCACCGCCACGCGTCCCTTCTCGCGTCTCTATAAACAAGATCGAATATTGCTTTAAGTTTGTGTTTACGCGTGCGATGTAACGTGCCGCTGCGCGCGCCGCCGCTCCGTAAACAGAAAAAACGTCTGACGCGCCGCGAGACGCCACGTCACACGCGACGCGCGACGCCCCGCGTCTCCGTAAATGAGGCCTTACGGCTTCATCGGTACTATTTTTGTCTTCTAATCACGGCCCAGGATAAAAACATAGATATTTGTCTAGTGTTTGGGTATTTCTATGTATCATAATATATTCTACAAACCAATATTTTATCTTACCTTCTAATACCCTCGCCTTCCCGTCTAACACTATAGCAATAAATAAATAAATAAATAAATATTTGGGGACATTTTACACAACACCATCTAGTCTAAACTAAGCAAAGCTTGTACTATGGAACTAGATGGCTGATAGAATACATATATACTTTTTTTTGTAAATATATACAATGACCAAATGTAAATCAAAAATCTAGCAATTTTAACGCTAAATATTATAATGTAGATCTGTATACAATGAGGCAGGCTTCAGGCAGGATACTCTTAAAAAAATAATCTCAAAAGACTTTTTAGATAATACAAAAAAAAAAACGATTGCACTACATTAAAGCTACTTAAAAAAGAATAAGATAAAAAATATAATGTAATTTGTATTTACACATTATGTTGAAATGGACACTTGAATTTTGGAATTGTACCTTTACAAGCGAAAACTGTGTATGGCTAATGTGTTCCCATTAATTTTATTATTTCATTAAGTAGCTGTTAGTTTTCCATTATAATAAAATAAAATAAAATAAAATAAATTATAAATGTGGCATCAAACGGCCTCATGATTTTTGATGCTCTGCATAGCCCGAATGGGAAAATAGGCATGATTGTATGTATACGTATATTATACGAATTTAAAAAGTATTCAATCAATTATCTGGTTCCAATTCTCTCATTAAAAAAAAAACTCTCGTAATACCACATAGTATGGTCACTGTTTACACTAAAGATCTGTTTGGACCTCTTTAACCGTCCACCCAACCTAACTTACAAACGCAACATTTTTACAAAACCTTTTTATTTTAATTTACGCTGAGACGCTGTTTCTGCTACAATCACGGCACTTGTTTGTTTTCCCAAGCTACTTATTTACTTTGTGTTAATTGAATTTCTCGCAAAAGAAATTAATCGTATTTATTTCGGCATGATTCGAATCCACAATACACGTAGGCCGAACAATTATACGAATTTATTTTCGAACCGAAATGCCGTATTTTTCGATTAATGGAGAAAGTCTATCTTTTAATTCGAGACTTTTAATTGGTTGTTTCTCTGAGTAGTGGTCTATATTGTGTAACTATTCCAATGTTTTTGTTGCGAGTCTCAGAGATCTAGTTAGTTGGAGTTTATTATTTGTTAAGTTTTTTAAAAGAGCGATCAATGTTGATTACTTTTTTTGCGATAAAATAAGACCTTTAGACAATTTGTATGAACAAAGTTAAGCAAGGGATGTTCTTAAACAAAGCTTTTTAGACCTGTTGATTTTTTTTTGTAAGAGATATACATACATGGGTAGTACTAATAGTAATAGATGGGCTTTAAGTGACCTGTTGTCGCATGTTCTTCAATACAAATATGAGTTAACTGTTTTCTACACCTAAACATTAACCGATTTCGATGATTATTTTTTTATCTACTATCATAAATATGTATGCCTTTACGGTTTACTATTTTAAATTTTCGTTGTTATTTCGATTCGAAGTTCAAAAATAAAAATAAAAAAAATAATTAAAAAACTGCAGAAGCATAGTTACAACTGGCCATATATTTTTTTTATTTTTATTTACCAACTTACTTGATGTTAAGCGACGGTGTGTCCAAGGATAGAGCTCGTCGATTTAGAATTATCGAAATCGAATAATATTTAGGGGTACAAAACAGTTTTTTCCTGTTGTATGAAAAAGGCTTAATTTTTAAAGATCGTGTGACGTTTCTCTTATGAAGTCATTATACTAATCAATATGAACAACTTTCACATTGGTTCCAATACTGAAATTAGTTGTTTCAGTTTTTTAAACTAAGTATCTGGGTAATTTTTCTTCTAATAAAGTAAATATACTCTGAATCAATCAATACCTAGATAAATTTATAGTGTTTTTATAAGGATTCGTTTTTTTTTAAGTTAATAGGTTTGGTTTGTTAATTGCTTTTGTACCTATATAAAATAAAATAAAATAAAATAAAATAAATATCTTTTTTGCTATTTCATATGGACTGAGTTATTTTCGGTTTTAAATGTTAGTTAAATAAACCAAACATAAAAATGTATATAATTAATAAGTACTTTGGTATTGAAAAATACAACACTTTTATTGCTTTTGATAATCGTTTTTTTTCCAAACCAACCATTACCAGAAAGTCCGCAGAAATCCCCCAATTAATTTACGCTCCGCATCGGTTAAAAACAAACTACACAGAGTATTTTCACAGCTGAGCCTTTTAGGGTAGCCGATGATATTTGTAAACCACAGATCTGAATAATTCCTAGTACTTATATCGTAATTTAACAAAATAAAAACCGGCCAAGTGCGAGTCGGACTCGCGCACGAAGGGTTCCGTACCATTATCTATAAAAATGGCAAAAAATCATGTTTGTTGTATGGGAGCCCCCATTAATAATTAATTTTATTTTAAATTAATTATTTATTTTTGAAGTGAATAATATAACTCAATATTCAGTGAATATTTCAAGCGTCTACCTGTTACCGTTATCAATACCGAGCAAAAACGAGCAAAAAAATCACGTTTGTTGTATAGGAGCCCCTTAAATATTTATTTTATTCTATTTTTAGTTTTTGTTGTTATAGCGGCAACAGAAATATATCATCTGTGAAAATTTCAACTGTCTAACTATGACGGTTCACAGCCTGGTGATAGACGGACGGACGGACGGACAGACAGCGGGATCTCAGTAATAGGGTCCCGTTTTTACCCTTTGGGTACGGAACCCAAAAAAAATAATATTCGTTTGCGTAAGAGCAATTTCCCATGTACACATAAAGCTAACAAATTTTTGTAAAACCACTTATTTGTTACAGAAGTGTTGTTGTTTGCAAGTGTTGTATTATAGGTATAATTACAAAAAAAAACTCTGATTGGCAAAGGTGTGGTGTACCACTACAAAAATACGTATTTTTTTAAGAATATGGGTTCTGTATGTCGATATCATTCAATAAAAAATAATACTTCATATTACTAATTGATATATTATTTGTAGACGAACTCTGCATTCTTCGTTTTACTTCAAATTGTTCTAGTTCTAGTTTTTCCGTTATTTGTACACTCATGAATATTATAGTAGTAGGTATAATATAATTGGTTTTCATGATTATTCCGAAAAAAAGATGACAGCCTAGACTTTACGGTTTTTTTTGATGTTTTGTTATTTTCTAGTAGGTATTTTGCTTAAAAGATTTTTCGTATACCTAAATACGTCATTATAAACTCGACAAATAGCAAATGTGGAAGCATGATGCCAAAATCAAGGAAAAAAAACGTCATTTATACCATAAAATGTAAGTTTGACTATTGTAATGTATTAATCATTTAATGTTGTACTAACGTATCTAAAAACCAACAAAAGTAGATTCGTTGTTAATACACGAAGAAGGAATGTAACACATCTATTTTATCTAAAAATCGCCAGGCAGAACTTTTTCTTCTCTCACTAATCAAAACGAAGTAGATATCGAACGAGATTAGCCAGTTGGGAAAGGTCTGCTCACTAGTTTCGATGAGGTTTCTCTAGTTCATATAACCAGCCCCCGTATTCTGAACCCATTCGGTTTCGGAATCGATTCGATTCGTATATCTCCGTCTCTGTTATTTTCATAGAGAATGACAGAGACGGAGATATACAAATCGAATCGATTCCGAAACCGAATGGGTTCAGAATACGGGGGCAGGAAGAAAATTGTTCGAGATACCGATGTAACTAATAAAATTGTTTGACGAAACTCTTCAGTCGTTTTCGGATAATCTATTTGGTACCTCGGTACTTTGTTGGTTTAGTTTTAGTACTTACTCTATTTAGAAAGCGACATTGATTCCAATAAATTGAGTTTTCTATGTATAAAATATCAGAACGATACCGCCGTGGTTCGAATCCATATTTGATTCGTTCCCAAGCATTCGTATTAATAGACAGAGAGGATGTTTGAAGTAATCTCAAGCATTTTATCCAAGTTTTGTCAGATAAACGACTCGGGGATTGTAAATGACGTGCAGGAAATAAGTAGGTAAGTATAACTTGATATTTCCTATTTCTCGTTAAATCTTGGTAAAGATGTAATACATATGAAAATATTTATATGTACGTTTGAATTATCTTCATAAACAAAATTTTACGCTGAATTCGCTTAATATTTCTCTCAGATGCTGAAACTCTTAACTTTTACTTACGGTAATTGTCAATTCTCATCGTACCTCTCATTTACCACCGTATGGTATATTTTCATGTACAAATTTAGCATTTGGCCACAGCTCACATGATGTAAGTTGTGGTGCGGCCTAAATTGGGAACCAGTAAACACCGCGTACCTACATTTTTAGAATTTTAGTGGAAGAAGCCGCGAAATCTAAATTTTGCACCTTTTGCTGTTACGCGGTATTTACTTCGCAGCACTGCACGCGCAACGACGATATGTATTTTTTAATAATTTAAATTTTTCTTAATTGCGCAAGAGGAAAACAAATTTACATTAATTTACGCTTAACTAACATGCGTATTAGTCTAGTAAAAATCAATCCGTTTTTATGGAGCAGATCTCATTATTTCTTTGAAATTATGTTTATCTACGATTGACCACCAACTCGCCTGATGTTAAGCGACGGTGTGGCCGAGGATGGAGTAGGTCGATCTAGAAGATATCTATTCACTCTAGCCTTGAAAATTCCAAGATTGTAGGTCTCAAGAAACAGAGATGGTGGCAAAGAATTCCATTCTTGTGCAGTACGCAACAGGAATGATAGGAAAATAACTCAAAATCATAAATCAACTTTCCATTTAGGGCCTCCACTACCGCCGCGTTCCGATCTTTGATAGCCATTTTGAGGTTATTATTACCACCCTTTAAACTTGAAAATTCATGTAAACAAATAACTACCGAACTCCACGCCAAGTAATTCATTAATTTTTTTTAATCTCTTTCTGAAAATATACCTAAGACCGCGTTCCCACTATGTCATCACGCTTATTTTTGATTAATGTCTGTCGTCGTTATATTAAAGGCGCGTTTCCACTACGTCGTCGCGGTTTTTATCATTAAACGTAATGATTGTCGTCGTAATACTACAAAAAATACAGTAATTACGGTTAATCGCCTATGTGAACAACTCCATTTAAACATACAAACTACGATACTTCAAACTGTACGACAATCTACGACAAATAGGAACGCGCTCTAACATAAAAAATAATTGTTAACGACAATTAAGCGTGTTGTGTTACAACCCCAACAACTGTTTTGTTGTATGAACAACTCCATTTTTAACCCCCGACCGAAATAGAGGGATGTTACAAGTTTGACTTGTGTATCTATATATCGGTGTATCAGTGCATCTGTGTGTCAGTTTGTGGCATCGTAGCTCTCAAACGGATGGACGATTTAGATCTAGTTTTTTTTGTTTGAAATAGGATTTAATCAGGAGTGTACTTAGCTGTATCATTACATTCTTCATTATCATAATCAATTCAGCCTTTTTTGTCCGGGGTTTTTGTGTTTCCCAAGTTTATACTTGTAAATGGATTTATTCACGACAGTCGTTAAATGATAATAATTATAGTTTAAAAAACTGACTTCAAAATGCGCAGTTTGTTTAGTTGGATGATATTTAATCAGTTATTTTGTTATAAAAATCAAAGTACTAAGTATGACCTACCAAAAAAAAACATCAAAATCAATGCACTGTTGACAGAGTAATCGGAGCCAAGCATAAAAAAAAACATACAGTCGAATTGATAACCTCCTTCTTTTGGGAATTCGGTTAAATAAGCCTGATTAAGGCGACGTAGTGGAAACGCGGCCTTACTCTCATTTATATAATTCGTTATTGAATGATATTCTTGCATTCAAGAAAAAACATAATGATACATGATTAAACTGCGAATAAAAAAATACTGTCACAAATTTCCAAAAACATCCAATTATAACTGCAGAGTATAATTCCACGAAAACTCTTATTTTCTCGAGAAAGTTCGCAAATTAATCAACCAGCTTGTTAGTGGGGCAGATTTCGATGGCTCTAGACGTCTCCAAAGAATATTACGTACTTCCTGGCAACCCCGAGCTTTACCTTCCATTTGCTGAGTAAATATTGATTGGCGTGGGTGTATTCATCTGACGAGGCTGGCTGGTTTGTACTTATTACCTATGAATATATTGATGACAAAACGATGATTTGAATGATGATTTGTAATTTTAGAAGTCCCATGATTACTTTGTCTCAAGTAGTAAGTAGAATATTTGGCGTAGCTTAACTAGGTGATCTCGAACAAACAACAATGTTAAGCAACTTATGGAACAGTCAGTCTTCGGATGGGTGACCGTGAGTTGCATTTCTTTCTGGGCGCTACCGTGGGCCAGATAACACGTTAAATTTTAGGTTCCGGTTGTTTTTTTATCAAAAATATAAAAATAAAATAGCAATCGTCAAGCCAGGTCAGATATCTTCCGGTGGCTTAGTAACTCTGATACTAGGACTAGCCACTAAGTCTAAACTTAGGATCTAACTTATACTTACATAACTGATCAACTGTAGTATTTAATCATTTAGGACTTTAAATATACGCATTACTTACAGAAGATTTTCTTGATGATGATGGAACCTGAAATAAATAAACACATACCTAATATTACTTCAAAAAATGGTTGTCTGTAAAGTCAGTTTACGGACAATAATTTTACGTGATAACGCCATGATAGATGCGTCACAAGCCGAAGTCATGCTTTTTCGTGCGTGCAACCGGAGTTCATGGATTTATAAGACGTTATCACGTAAAAAAATATTCTAAAATGCGTTTTCTATAATATAGCTCCCGTCACGTAAAAAAAACGCTGGTTTATTCGTAAGCGCGAACAAACCAGCGGTCTTTTTACGTGACGGGAACTATACACTTCCTTCAGATCAGAAACTTTAACCAAAGCTGTTCGGGTTAAAGCCTTCTTATAAGACACCGACCTCATCGGTATAAAGTTTAGTGTACTCACTATTTTATCTGCTTCGTCTGGATTCAGGTCGTAAATCCTAGTCTGGGATCGACGGCCTATCGTCGATTAATCTACTTTAGTACATGTTAAGATGTTTATGCGTGAACCAATTCATCCGAACATCTTGTTGCCACTATGGGTTTAGGTTCTGCGTAGGTTTGGCTTAATAAAACACCGTATTATGACCTGCCCTCAGTTTATGACGCACTCGCATTTTACGGGGAAAATCAACAACGTTCAGTACTAACTATAAATATTCCTACTCTTTTGACGCAGAGTTATGGTGCGTTAAGTAAAATGTGAAGTATAATTAATTTCAGAATCAAAATCATAACTTTAAAGTTAACAGTTACACAGTTGCGCTCTATGGTGCATAAGCTTTTTTAACCGACTTCCAAAAAGAAGCAGGTTCTCAATTCGACTGTATGTTTTTTTTATGTTTGTTTAGCGATTACTCCGCCAATTAGAAGTTGTTTTTGATGAAGCTCTAGAAGCTGTATCCGACTGGGGTGACGAAAATCTCGTCAAATTCAACGCCAACAAGACTCAAGCCTGCCTTTTCTCCGCCAAAAAGAGTGTGTTTCTTTTGTCTCCTTCTTTCCGAAACGTACCCATATCATAGGCAGACCGTCTTGAACTGCTGGGACTCACGTTAACCCCAACAATGAACTTTAAGGGCTACTTTGAATCTAAGGCTAAACTGGCTAGTAAAAAGCTTGGCATTATTAATAAGGTTAGGCGATACTTCTCACCGGGACATCTGCTTCATCTATATCAAGCACAGGTCCGATCGTGTATGGAGTACTGCTGCCACCTTTTTGATGGATCAGCCAAGTATCAGCTGGAAGCTTTAGAATCAGTGGACCGGCGAGCTGTAAGGTTAATCGGTGACGATAAACTACCTGCCAAGAAGCTACTTAGTTTCGAGCACCGCCGTAAAGTAGCATGTCTGTCTATTTTCTACAGGATTCATTTAGGAGAATGTGCGCAAGAGCTTCACGACCTAATTTCACCCTCATAGTGAAATGGGACTACAGGACTAGCAGAAAGTCGGCGAATTACCACCTATTTCTCGATGAAATGCCAAAAATCCGTATTTAGCGATATCGATCCACATTCCTGTTGCGTACTGCACAAGAATGGAATTCGTTGCCGCCATCTCTGTTTCCTGAGACCTACAATCTTGGAATTTTCAAGGCTAGAGTGAATAGATATCTTCTAGATCGACGAGCCCCATCCTCGGCCACACCGTCGCTTATCATCAGGCGAGTTGGTGGTCAATCGTAGATCTATCTTCTATAAGAAAAAAACTGATTATTTTTTGTTTAATTATTTATTTTTTAGCAAAATCGGTTCAGTACTTCAGTTTTTATAACAAAATAATAACTGAAAATATAATATCATCCAAGTAAACGAACTACGTACCTATTTGGAAGTGGGTTTTTTTTCAGTTTTTTAACTACAATATTTTAGAGTAGTAAATTTCAAATTCCAATTCGTTTATTGAGATAAAAACGGAAAAAGACCAATTACAATTATCTCACAATATTCAAAAAATATTCTTAAACAATTCACGTCGGAGGGTTACGTAATATTCATTATAAATACAATATATTATTTAAAATGTCAATACCTACAAAAATGACAAATGGGCAATACGCCTAGCATGTCAATACAAAATAGTATGTCAAACAAAGTAAAATATACCGTTCGGGTAAGTATTCAGAATACCAAGTCAATAAACTCAAAGGTACTCAAAGGTACTATAACTAGAATGATGATGAAAAGCAACCTATGCCAGTCTCCAGGTCTTCATTATCAAATTTTAATAACGATCAGTCCAGCTGATTGATCGTGAAAAACCAATATAATATACATACAGAGAGAGATGCAATCGGGTAGCACAAAGGGCCATGGTCATGGTCATGGTCAAGGGCCATCCATGCTCAGCACATTTTATTTATTTAACAAAATCTACAGCCCTTTATAACGTACATAAATAACTTAGATAAGGCTTAAGGCCAATAATAGATTAACATTTTATATTTAATCTTATACAGGTACAGTCGTAAAGTAAAGGAAGATACTTTTACATTAAATAGAAAAATAAGCCCTGCTTAAACTAAACGTGTGCGTGATGTGACTGTGTGAGTGTATCATACTCCAAAGATCGAGTTCGCAATATGAAATCCGGCGAAGAACAAAAGATCGAGACGCTGGATTTTTCATAGATATAGACATGGACATGTCTTTAATTGTGACAAAAATAACCACAACAATAACACAAAATAAACAACAACAGTCATTTTTGTCACAAAATTGTTCCAATTCTGCATTATCTGGTGAAATTTACCAGCGCTGGTCTTCCGTTAGGCAGGTGACGTCACGCACGAATACTTAACAAATATGAAATACATAATCTCTATTTTACTCTATATAAAAATCAATTGCTGTTCGTTTGTCTCGCTAAAACTCGAGAACGGCTGGGGGCCGATTTAGCTGAGTTTGATTTTGAAATGTTTGTCGTAGTCCAGGGAAGGTTTAAACGTTGAGAAAATGTCGGGTCCACTCATTTATAGGTGATACCGAGTACGCCGTCATCTAGTAATTAATAAAAATACAACTTTTACCAAGCAGCTACAGTCATGCCGATAGGGAGAAAGAGAAAAAAATGTTTGTGACTGACCCATAGATAATAACAAACCTATAACTGATAATTTCGGTAAAGAAATTAAAATCTAATTAGGCAGGACGTATTGATAGGCCAAGTTAGTCATGACAGATGAAGTAAGGTTTTGACGGAATAGTGGCCGAGGCAAGGTAAGCGGAGTGTGTGAGGTCCAATTGCAAGATGAGTCGATGAAATAATCGTGGGGCGAACCTGGACTCGATTGGCACAGGACCGAGGCAGATGGCAATGATGATGATGATGATGATATTATGTAAGCAAGATAGTAAACACAGTCAGGACAAGCTGTTTCTGCTTGTAAGAGCAAAGGGAACTTAAACAAGGCATATCTAATTGTATACGTGAATGGCTTTTGGAATAGGTACACGAGGGAAGCACCTAAATTTGACTCTATCGGAGCGTATTGAATTAATACGGTCAAAGTATCCTTCGATATAGGAACTAATTTCATATTGTAACTTAGCGCATTTACTAGGAATCGGTTTTTAGATTATCTTGTTTATAGAACAAAACGTTTTCATATTTGATGCGTACTGCAAGGAGTGGAACTATCTGCCACCTTCTCTAAGCCCTGACAACTATAATCTAGGAATTTTCAAAGCTAGAGCGAATAGATATCTTCTAGATTTATGTGTTTCATGTTCGGTCACACCGTCGTTTAACATAAGGAGATCTGTTTATTATTAACATTAAAAATATTCGTTACTTTACACATTGCAAAGTAACGTTACTTATTTTCAACAATAATTATATCTTGATCTTAGCTAATTTTTCACACATAAAAAATATATTTACGTTGTTATTGAAATCATTTTTTCATCAGATTAACGTTACCTATCTTCTTACACATTTTGTTATAAAGAAGTAAATAATCGCACTATCACACTATCCGATCCTGTGTAAAACCTCACACAACTTCCCACATCTGAAATAAAATCTGCTCAGAAAAAAAAAGCAATAAAGAAAATTGTAGCGCAACAAGATTTTTACCCCTTCTCGTCGCCGACAAAATAACAAATGTACTTTCCGATTGTACGCGCAACTATCTTCTCCTTTGTGCAATCAATTATACTGTCTAATCTATAGTAGGGCCAAGAGGATACGCCCAATTTAGATTGTTCCAATTGTACAATTTCAAATTCGGGACGTTCACGGCTCGGTCCCTTTTACATGGTGGGAAGTGATTAAAATTTCATGCTCCAAGGGTCTACTGTAGGCACAGTTTTGTCTTTGCAGATGTTCATTGAAATTTCAATTAGACTGTCTTGTTCTGGGTTGACACCTTTTCTGAAGACTTGTTGTTTATTGTGTCAAAGTTTGGAACTATTTATAAATACACATAACGCCTTACACGAGAGATATACCTAATACACATTACATTTAGAGCTGGTGGTCAAACGTAGACCTATTCTGGATTTCAAATATAAATGACACTTTAAAAAACTAAAAACACGCTACACATTATTGTGGTCAAAGTTCATTACAAGACTTTTCTAACAAATCCAAACACAGCTATGATACGATGTTCCATCATGAAGTTCTAGTTCATATCTTCCGGCTCCATCATCAGATCAGTTCGACAGTAGGTACCATATTATTGCATTGTCATCAGAACTACATACAGCTGCCAATTTTCATGACGCTACGATCCTTGGAAGGTGGTTAAATTAGTTACCTTGGATTTCATTACATACAGGTCGACCTAATAAAAGCGTTAAAAATGCAACGATCACTTTCCGCTCCCCGTCATAATTAGCAGGCTTAGACAAGTGACAAACCATAGACTTCTATAGATACCCCAAGTTTATGTACCTAGCGTGTCAACAAGTACGATATAAAATCTCAGTTGACCACCAAGATTTATTTAATTTCAGGTGATATATACTTCCGATTCGATATTCTGTCAACTAGTACCAGCGTAGAAGCGCGCGGATGCATTGGGTTGGATAGGTTTCGCGCGGATGGAACAATCCATCACAAAATCGTTTGTGTGACGTCACAGTCGGTACCCAAATTTGTGGCATGCAAGATTTGCATATAAATGAAGTCGCATGCTCCTTATACTATGTCTGTGTGGCAAACGTTTTTATTTCTACAAATGCTTACTCTTCGTAATACTAAGAAACTGTGACGTGCCGTCACGTGACATTTCGTTAGCTAATGTCAAACCCATTATTTTCTATTTTAGTGGCGTATATATGAAATTAGAATGTCGCTTTGTCTAACTCCCCTCTCCCCAGGTTCTTCACCCGCGGTCCGCACTCCCCTGTTGATAAATAAATAAATATTGGTGGACATTTCACACAACACCATATCTAGCCCAAACTTAGCAAATCCTGTACTATGGAAACTAGATGGTTGATATAATACATTTAAACTTTATTTTTTTTGTAAATACATTCTTATGATACAGAACACCCAGACACAGAACAAACATCCATGCTCATCACACAAATGTTTGCCCTGGGCGGGGATCGAACCCACTCAAGAGGCAGCCGTACTACCACTGAGCCATGAGGCCTGTCGATAGAAATGTTGATAGAAATAGGACTACACGAGTCAGAGAGAGATGTTCAGCATGAGGGTGGTAGCAAACGGTATGGTTATATTTTTAATATCATCAACCTAAAGCTCATACTTAATGTTAGTAACAAATCGAAACAATCGGACACTAAATCCCATCGCAAAATTAAGTTATCGTTGTCAACGCACCAGCAGAAGTATTTATATTTATGCTGCACTTTACCATTTCTCATGCTGCTTAGGTAGACAATAATAGACATCGCACCTCACAAACATTGAACCTAAATAAAATAGCTTGATCAAAACTATCGGTCGGCAATATAGTCTAGTAAAAATAAATCCGATTGTATGGAGCACATCAGAGTATTTGCAACTGGGTGGAACCTTTGAAATTATGGAAATTATGGATTAGTAGGAAAATAGCTAAAAATCCGCGGTTTCACTCGCGTAGTTATGAAAAACAGTGATGATAATGATGATGATAAGTAGCGTATGTCCGTCTCCAGGTCCAAAGCTATCTCTATACTAATTTTCATAACGATCGGTTCAGCTATTTAAGCGTGTAAAGGTAACAAAATTAGCTTTTATAATATCATTATGAAATTGTGTCAAATGTATTTCAAAACACCAGTACATTCATTTAAATAACAATATACTTAGTTGTGTTTTATGTTATTACAAATCTTATTTTTACTGGACTAATACATAATCAAGTGTAAACCAGACGTCTAAAAGTTTTTCCAGCAAATATAAAACGGAAATAAATGCTTTCGAAATAAACGGTACAATTTAAGCTGTAAATGTTCCGTGACTTCAGCGATTTCAGGTTTTTGCGCAAAAACCGACGAATAGTTTTCTTTAATTCCCGCAAAAATAGGTCGAGAGGGTTTTTAAGATACCGCCTTTTGGAGCGTTTCGTTATTTTTCTTTTTAGTAAATGGGTTGCTTGATGGTTGGACTTTCTAACTGATTACTATCTACGAATTGAGGCTTACTATTAAGACATAAAGAGTAATCGAGGAAGAATTTTATTGGTCAAGAGCGTGTTTAACATCCAAATGATAGAGTTCCGTAGCCAATGAAAGTTAAATGTTTACATTATTTACGCGTACCTAATGCCCAGAAATTGATTTTTTCCACCTTATCTGTTTCTTTATAAAAATAAATAAATAATAATAATAAATATTTGTGGACATTTCACACAACACCATCTAGCCCAAACTAAGCAAAGCTTGTACTGTGGAACTAGATGGCTGATAGAATACATATGTACTTTTTTTTATAAATATATAGGTACATATGACACATAGAAAACCCCAGACACAGAACAAACATCCATGCTCATCGCACAAATGTTTGCCCTGGGTGGGGATTGAACCCACGACCTTTCAGTTCAGCAGGTAGATGTAAACACACTACCAACTGAGCCACAAGGACAGTCAAGTAGAAGTACAATCGTGGATTTTTATAACAGATATTGTCTATATCGACGAACTATCTGACCTAGGATATACCTCGGTCACACTGTCGTTTAACATCAGGCGAGTTGGTGGTCAATCATTATTTTTATTTTTGTTATAAGCAAGATAGGTTTGCGCTTGAACGCCAACTCACCTGATGTTAAGCGATGTTGCGGTCTACGATGGAGCGCTTACCTAGAAAAAACCGATTCATTCGCGATTTCAAGACTTAGATTGTATCCATCAGGGAAGATCCACTTAGGACGCGTATGTCAGTTTAGCAGTCCATACGATAAATGTAGAATTAAAACGTTTCGTTTGGCCTTTTGGAATATCCACCATGAAACGATGACGCTTTTTCGTGTAGGTATATATTTAATGTAAAAATAAAACATGGAATATTGTTTGTTAAGATAAACGTTGACCACGCACTTTTTGTCTTGATAAACCTGTTTATACCCTTAAATCAAATGTAAGATCTTGGTCAAATATATTATTAATACTTATTGTATTCTTTTTCATATCTATTTAGAAGCTATTTACTTTTATGTTATTCAACACCAGCTAAAGCCGAAACTCTTATCTCTTTTATGTCTTATCAAACTCGAACGAAAGATAGCTTCTCCATATCCACACCAAACTTCTAAGCCACTCAAAATACTAACACCTTACCTAGGCTATGTTATTTCCTACGTGACATACCAACTACCTTGTTACATACTTGTAAGCAGTTTGCACCTAATTCTCATGTTTCGGTTACACATCTACCAACTTCTGCGAACACTTAAATCGGAGCGCTGCTATCGCATTCCCTGAAATTATTAGTAGAAAAATTTAGTTTCCTTCACTTGGCCATTGCACGTAATAAACTGGTTTTTGTACTCGGTACCTTATACTGTAGGAAATTAGTTTCCAAATTCATATCGGATAAACTTTCTCCAAGTTGTTAGGGCGAAATATGAAATTTATGCGCCGTTGACAATTATGTTTGTTAGCGAAGTTCCTTGTATCTTATTAAAGTTGACTCTATAACCTAATTAGTGTAACTAGGGTAGGGACGATTTAAACTAAGGAGTGGTTACGTGCGCTCCATAAAAAGGGTTATTGAGATATTAGAAGTAACCTGCTTATGGATTAATAAACAAGTATCTATATTAAAAGAAAAACTAAAATACACGACTGTAGAAAATCAGTTTTTGCAGTCTAACTTATGATTTCGATACGCTTGATATGTTGTTGAATGTACGTTTTTTGTGAGAAAGTATGCGTAAAATCGCTGTTAAAGTTTATATAGCGCATTCTTTAGAATAATTCTAGTAAAATCACTTGCTTATTACGAAAAATTTCGTTGGAGGTTAAGAAAAAACTATTTTTTTATTTTTGCGAGAGATATACGTATTGTTATTATTACAAATAACCTCCTTCTTTTTGGAAGTCGATTAAAAATATAACTTATGACACTCAGGGAAAAAAGAAGAATCTATCGACATCACACCCATCAAAATCGGTCAAGCCGTGTAGGCTGTAGGCGATCGGAAACATTACTGTTGACACGAGTGTTCACGAGCATTCGCGCCAATGGTCGAAGTGCGACTAAACGTGAGTCTGTCCTACTGAGTCCAAGGGACTCAGTATTGTGTGTCCAACTTTGAGCTTGCGTCACAGATCTTAGTCGACAACAATAAAATATTTTTTTGTCCATAATCCAAATCCAAAAATAATATGTGCTAGATGATTCTGTAGCCCATTTGAAAACCAGCAAGCATATTTCTTCATTTAGAAATCTGAGCACGGCATACAAAGAGCCAACATGTGGCGACGTTCGATTTAAACATATTTTACACCAAATTGTCCCTAAACTTGGAAAGGACGAAACAAGAACTGCAATAAAATACCATTCGAACTGCCTAAACTTTGACCTTCTGTGTAAAATGTAGACTACATTTGCAAGCAGATTCCGATTACAGTGGCTGCCAGCATACTTAGCAGATTAAAGGATAAAGATAAACTTGAAAATCGAACGATACCTATGCATACTTTGAGATTTTTTACTGACTTCAGAAAGTAAGAGGTTCTGAATCTGACTTTGTTTTTTTTAGGGTTCCGTACCTCAATAGGAAAAAGCGGAACCCTTATAGGATCACTTTGTTGTCCGTCTGTCCGTCTGTCCGTCTGTCCGTCCGTCCGGGTGTCAAGACCTTTATCTCGGGAATGCGTGAAGGTATCGAGTTGAAATTAAAACCATATACGCAGATCAATAGTGTCTTGCTGTAGAAAGGAAAATCAAATTTCTCAGTTTTCGTAAAAAAAAAAATACAGCCGAATATGTCGTAAAAAACGCACATTTCGACACTCACAGAGGAATTAAAACCTATGGGGTACATCCCATTGACCTAGAACTATGAAATTTGGCAAGAAGCATTGTGTTAGAGTTCACATATAGGAAATAAACCGAAATCTGGACATTTTTAATTTAATCACAAAAAAATAGTGTCGTTATGCAAGGAATGAGGGTCGAAATTAAAAAAAAGTGAATTAACCGACATCATGTGGGGTATCATATGAAAGAGCTTAATTAGCATTAGTTAAAACAGGTTTTTAAATATTTTTACCATGTATATTTTTCGGTATAAGAAGTAAAATAAAATAAAAAAGATTTCCCCCTTTTATTTACTAGTTTGTACGGAACCCTCGGTGGGCGAGTCTGACTCGCACTTGTCCGGTTTCTATTCAACTTTAAAAAATTGTCACTATTGGCAGTGCAATTTTCGAACGTGTTTTTTCTCTGTGCATAAAAATCGGCTGGAGATAATTTTCAGTAATAGGATTTTCTGAGATTATTTAAATGTGAATAAATCTTTCCGAAGGATACTACTAAAGTATTTTTACTTTAAAATTTAGTGATATAATTCCACTTGGATACAGTAGTCATATATTTAAATGAATGTATCAAATCACAGGTCTTGCATTGTAGCTACCCAACGTTTGGGACTATAAAATCGTTTTACCCCTTTCACCACTATGTCCCTAGCTGTTACACAGTTCTTAAAGTCGTACAAACCTATATTGAGGTGCATTAGGACATTTTTGCGATTTGACTTCTCCAAAAGTGTTTTCAAACAAAGTTCACATATATTAGTTTGTTTTGAAATAGATTACCGTGGATATTTAAGTATCTATTTTTGTTTTCTTACAATATTGTAAATAATTATAAACGCTCTTTATTCATCTAAACAAAATGTATTACGACTTTAACGGTAAATGTACGTAGCATGTTCAAGATAATCATGTTCTCATAAATTTACTAAACTACCACTACTTATTTCACATTTTCGCCGCATGATATAGGTATATTTAATTCGGCCCATCTTCGGGTCAACCTGATTTTAACAGGTGTTATTACGTGTCTAATAACGACGTCACTGTAAATATAATATGTCGGAAAAAAATCCCGATGAATGCGTCGTATTTGGTACTAAAAGAAAAATAATATTACTATCGCGAAAAAACATATAGCGATGTATAAGAACGTAGTAGGTGTCGATGTCCACCAATGGTGGACACGGAAGTGGAGGACAACTAGTCTAGTAAAAATAAATCCGTTTGTATGGAGATGATCACATTAAATGCACTTTGAGAGATTCTTCGAAATTATAATAGGAAAATACCTAAAAAACATATATTCCCAATAATCCCCGATTTATAAACTAGCTGCGTTTCGCGGTTTCATCCGCATAGTTCTGAAAAACGGTGATGATTATGATTATGATAAGTTGCTTATGTCCGTCTCCAGGTCCACAGCTATCTCTATACTAAATTTCATAAAGATCGGTTCAGCCGTTTGAGCGTGTACAGGTAACAAACTTCGATTTTATAATAAATTATGAAATCGAGTCAAATGTATTACAAAACACCAGTACATTCATTTAAATAACAATATTCTTAGTTGTCTTTTATGTTGTCACAAATCTTATTTTTACTAGACTAAACGGTCTAATTGTACTGTTTTTTGATGTCGAGCTTGTTTCTCACATTAAATAAAGCGGGCTCCCCTCTTTAGCTGTTTTCAAAATACGTTTAAAAGCACACTATCTAGATAACTTCCACTAAATATTATGTATGTATATTGATAAAGATATTTGTGTGAGTGTATGAATGAGAATTTGGTCCATTATAATATTGTTTTTGTCTTGTAATGTAACGCAACTAGGTAGCTATGCTGCAATTAGCTACTGTTGTTTTATGTATACCCATTTATTATTAAAGTTTTGCTTTAAGGCCACTATATGTTACCATCTATCCTATCCGTGCAAGGTTGCCTGGAAGAGATCGCTCTAAGCAATAAGGCTGCCAATTAAAACACCTCGCTGTGATATTATTCTCTCTGTATTTGTGTTTCTGTATTGTGGTATTTTAATAAAGTGTTATCTATCTATCTATCTATTAAATATTTAAAAAAATATTTATCTTTTTAAGTAGAGAACTTTCAGTTAAAAATGAACATCACACTACAAAGCAGAAAGAGATAGCGCTTTCATAGTTTCAAAAGACAAAACAATTTCCCATTTTTTTTCAAAAATTGTTTACGCAAGCATATCTCGCTCTTGACCAATTTTTAGTACTTGTAGATTTACAAAAAAAACTATTACCGTTCTTTGGACACAGCCATTTATGTGTACGACAGATAGACAGACAGACACCGTAGCCTCATGAATAAGCTCCTACATCATTAATACGGAACCCTAAAAAAGTTCAACAACTGTGACGTTCGCGACAAAATGATAATTTACAATCCACTCCAGACACACGTGCAAATTCAAATGGGCTTGCTAATAAGCTGTCACTTATTGAGGTAAATTCTGAAATTCCTAACAGAAAAGAAATTGACGTCGCTAAATTTAGAAAATAACATTGGTGTTCAAATTTTCTTTTTGTTTTGTTTTGACTGCTACTTTATTAACAGTTCATTTCGACAGAAAAGCCTAAATTTATCGTCTAAAACGTCGGCGTTACGCGCTGGCGAGTTCCCTAACAAAATAAATGAGTTGTTAAAGAGGCGGTAATCAGTCGTCTCCTGGTCATTTCTCATGAGATGTCAGCAAAAAATGAGTTCTATTACAGTACAGGATATTACATTGATGGTTCAATCAAGTGGCGCTCCGGCCGGCGAATGGCGGAAATTCCCCGAATCTACCATTTATTATGAATACGTTGGACATAAATCAAATAGTACAAATTTGTAGGAATACTAAAGACGTTGCTTTTAGTAGGTTTTAGGTTTCATAGACCCAGGTGAGAGTGTTTAGTTTAGTATGAATTCGTTGTAATTCTATTATAAGCTCAACATAAAAAATATCAACCAAGCTACTACAAACTACCTACTCAAACTTTCAAACAGAGAATAAATCTTCAATTGAATTCATGATTTTCTTTCCATCCAGCGTTTTTTTCGTAAACTTGTCCTTAAATAAGCATAAGTATACATAATTTGGCAGACACCAGACCGTGTACACAATACAAGTATACCGTCTTACTTAAAAAAGCATCTTAAAATCTTATTAACTGAACAAGGACTTGTCACTTTCTGTCAGACGAGAACTGTCACGGGCGAAAACGGAACAAAACACTGTTTAATTATAATGCGCTTATTCAATGTTTATAAGTAAGACAGATAATGTGTATTTTTTTCACTGACCTCTATTCACAGACAAAACAGATAAAACCAATAAACAAAAGACTTCTATATTTATTTAAAAACGAGACATGAATACAAAAGTGCTTCGATAAAATTAAATAATCTTAAAACAATAAAATTGTTACCTCCAGAAATCCTTTGTTCTGACCTTTCTAAAGTCCTTTTCACATAAAAGCCATAAAAGGTAAGTACTTGTTTAGGGAAGTTTATTGAAAGGTCACTTCTTAATGGAATTAAAAAACACTCACTGGAACAAAAAGTACTTGCGCCAGTTACGCCTCTTAGATGATTGTCTCACTTGAGATAATACACCATTGATTTTTATTTCTTTCTCATGGATTACTTGTACTGTTATTGCTAAAGAGAAACATTTGAAGTTTGTTTTTATTTCTAGAATTCAATCTGAATAAGTTTCGTTCAGGACATTCACTGTTAACAGTAAAATAAGATTTGTGACAACATAAAAGCCACCTAAGAATATTGTTATTTAAATGAATGTACTTACTGATGTTTTGACATACATTTGACACAATTTCATAATGATATTATAAAATCGAAGTTTGTTACCTTTACACGTTCAAACGGCTGAACCGATCGTTATGAAATTTAGTATAGAGATAGCTGTGGACCTGGAAACAGACATAAGCTATTTATCATCATAATAATCACAGTTTTTCATAACTATGCGGGTGGAACTGCGGAACGCAGCTAGTTTATAAATCGGGGATTATTTTAAATCTATGTATTATAAGTATTTTCCTATTATAATTTGAAAGAATCCCTCAGAGTGCATTTAATGTGATCAACTCCATACAAACGGATTTATTTTTACTAGACTATTACTGCAAATATCACAATTTGTGGAATCCAGTTTACCCCTACTATTTTATTGATAATATATATCAATGTCACAAACAAAAAGAATAACAAACAAACAAAAAAAAAATGTATGATTGACGATGTCACAAAATATACCTACTCTCAATGTTCTATTGGTTGTCGCTAAACAGTCCGTAATTGTATTGTTATAGTTATAGGTAATGTAGTTTTATTATTAAAAAATATTTTCTTTAATTTTAAAATTCGCTTTAAATAAGTTTCTTTTAAATATTTACTGCTTATTTAATTCAAATCTCATGTATTTTCCGCGTAATCTGGTGGAACGGCAGTGCCACCGTCCGAGTCAAGTAATCCAATTTACACCTCTAATTTCCCTAACCGATATCGAATACCATTTTTTTGTTATACCCAGATTAATATTCCTATATTTTCAGTAACGATTGCTGACCTGTTAATGCCAGCAATTTAATTGTTAGTGAAAAGATAAGTTTAATCTGTGTTTAATCAAATATTGATAACTGTCATTAGGAGTCTGGTTTGCGATAATTTCTGTACCGTCTTGTTTTTTTAGCTTGCACCTTCTAGGCAGCTGTCACATCCCGCCCCCCTGGGCGTGTCATAGCTGCCCAGAAGGCGTATATATGAGGGGCCACACACAAACTTACACATTCACATAGGTACACACATTAACACACACACACACACACACATGCACACACATATTTCACAATATATCCGACCAAGCATAGTTGTAATATTCTGAGAATTTTAGGAAAATCTACGTAGATTTGAAGATTTGAATTAAATCTGTATTTTATTTGTTCTTCGTAAATATAGGGGTTATTCCGAGCTACACTGAAGACTTCAGCTGCATGATGTAAATGCAATGTAGTTGTATGTAAGTATGAATAGACTCATTTCGTATCACTAAAACTATAATACCACCATTCCTGACCTAAGTTTGTTGATTATAAATAGCAACAATAACCAAAGAGCAACAAGCCAGCGACTTTGTTCTCCCGATGTGTTTATCTTGACCAACTTAGCGATACAATGGACTCGTCCATTGTTGGAGCGCGGAATCTGCCCTAGTTAGACGCCCGGGAAGCCTCAGCGGGATTTGTAAAGTCCACTTTTGGAAGTTTTGGAAACGACTAGACATCAATTATTTAGATTAACCTAGCTAAGTAATCCAACACAAATTATGTCAGCTTTGTAAAAAGTTTTAATTAGATCTGTATTTGAATTCCTTGGTGGTGATTAAAATTATAGAATAACTTATAAAAATTTATGTGTTAGGTCGTTCGTGTAGCCAGGTTTAGTTTTTAGGGTTTTGTAGTAATCTAGGAACCGTTATAGTTTCACCATGTCCGCCCTTCTGTCTGTCTATTCGTCCGCAGATTAGCTCTAAGATTCTTAGTACTAGAAAGCTGTAATTTATTACGGGTAAACACATTATTTATTTCAACAAAGTAGAAAAATAAATACTTACTTAAAAAATGTATATGACTCCCTTACACGTAAACAAAATTTGTGAAATTTTCATTTAAAGTTATCAAGAATAAATTAAATAATATAATTATAGTTTAAAAACCTGAAACAATCGACTTCAAAATACGCAATTTTGTTTACTTGGGTGATATATTTTTTCTAATTATTTTGTTGTAAAAAATCAAAATGCTAAACTGATTTTGAAAAAAAATAATATGAGACCACCTCCAAAGTATGACCTAGCAAATAAAAAATAATCATCAAAATCGATTCATAATTGTCGAAGTAATCACGTAACAAACAGACACAGTTTTTAATACACTTGAGAACATCCTCCTTTTTGGAAGTCGATTAAAACGCAAAATTCGAATAGATACCTCTTATCTCTTACATGAATATATAGGTAATATAGACATCAACTTTCGTGGATTATTACAGAATACTCATACATCTGATTTTCCACTTCTGTGCTCATAGCAGCTACAAATTTACAAAACAACCAAACATTCATTGCATTTTCACATATATACCTAATATACTCGTATTGCAGCTAGATATGAAACTTTCATGAGTTGAAGTTAAGATCGAAGCGTTTCTCTCGGTCAGCCTAACTTACAATTTGCCATTGATTTTAAGTTTAAATTGTTCATGAAATAAAATCCGTACGCCGTTTCATTTTCTGTAGATGTAAGAGGTTAAACTTTTTCTTCATAGTGAATTTTATTTTAGTGTTAGCTCACGAACTACTCGTATCTTGTATAGTCCATCATTTTATAGCTTGGCTGGTCCTCTTTTTGAAACTTTTGGCACAGAATATTTAATAGTCCAAGTAGAGAATAGTCACTTCACAAACACGTTTAATTAAATAGAAAGTTTTGCCACGCAATAAAGCGCATGTCAATTAAACAGGAGTTTTTAGGGTTCCGTATTAAACAAGGAACCTTTATAGTTTCACCATGCCCGTCTGTCTGTCTGTCCGTCCGCAGCTCTCCTCAAACACTATAAGTATTAGAAAACTGTAATTTGATATAGATATTCATATTAATAATGTCGAGAAAGTCATAGAATAAAATTTCGAAAAAACAATTATTACCTCCCCTACTCGTGAAGTGGGGATGAATTATTTTTTTCTCATCTACCCCATCGTATTCGAATCAGTCGAATTGAGAAACTTCTTCTTTCGGGAAGTCAGTTAAAAAAAAGTTCAAAATCTCAAAAATAATGTTGAAAACGTTTTAGCAAAGATACATTTTATTTTCATAAAATGTAGTTTCTATATGCTCGCGATAAGAGTACTAGTTCATATTTATATTCTCTACTGAATACGTAACCGTGACTTACAGTACGAGTCTGTTTCTGCTTTATATTACTGTTAATACGAAAACTGAAAATATTTTATTACGATAATTAATTTATTTATTATTTTATTTTATTAGTTCCGTTAGCTGGAATATGGGGATATTCCAGCGAAGAAGATCTCTCAGCGAAACCGGCGTGACGCGACCAGTTGACTACCCCACACTCTTGCAACCGATGACATTTATTTACTAAGTTGGCGTCAAATTGCCTGATGGTAAGTGATGATGTGGCCAAATATGAAGCCCCCAAATCGTGAAATTACTTATATAAATGTATGTAGATGAGTACTATAGAAACGAAGAGATCCGTAGACGTACAAAAGTCACCGACATAGCACAGCGGATTAGCACGTTGAAGTGGCAGTGGGCATCGGCCGTCAGTTCTACGTGCTATGTGCCCAGCACGTAGAACTGTCGGCCGATGGGTCCGAACATAATGGAGACCACGAACTGGCAAGCGCAGCGCAGTAAGACCATCCACAAGATGGACAGAAGATATCATACAAGTAGCAGGAGGACGCTGGATGCAGGCTGCTTTCAACTGGTCTTTTTAGAAATCCATGGGAGAGGCTAATGTCCAGCGGTGGACTTCTTATGGTTGAAATGATGATGATAATGAAGTACTATAGACGATTGTAGATCATTGGATAATTACAACAGAGCCATAAATAAGCAGTCCACAGATAACTAAAATCGAACATCACTCAGCCATTTGCCATAGTCACGGCCTCGTTTCAAGATTTTGTTATCTTGAAATAATTCAATACCAATTTTACTAATATCTAGTTATGTTAACTAGTATAACAAATTTGATACTAGGGCTGGCCACTTAGTCTATTCGAATTTACTTTTTTTATTAATCTCTAATGCTCCACAATAGACCAATGAGTTACATAAAAAGTTGCCTAGTAAGTAATAATAAAAGATCAATCCATTGTACACGCGAAAGCAAGACCGACTAACCCAATCATGATCTTGATTTGAACAACACTAATTCAGTTACACAAACAACTTCAAATAAAAAGCTCGACACCCGAGCCACGTTCAAAAACCAAATTGAAAATCCAACTGCATCGCGAGCAAAACAGCCCGCCGGTACTCACTGCTCGTTCAATCAAAACTTGGCAAATTGCAGGTCGTGGGGACTATCACCTTACTACCCTAATAAGATGGACAATACAAGTTACATATGACTTTAGACCGTATCACCAAGTGTTATAGTTTATTTTTAAACTACAAAACACAGTGAAGAGTGCAAAATCACGCGATCGCATGATTACAGCTGAACAATGCTCGAAAAAATGGCTAATGGAACTCGTAATAGATTTGGAACAGGAATGTAACATAGGATTGTAATCTTGACATTGGTTATGTTGTAAGAATGCGTGAGTCTTGTAGTTAATTTATTTATAGTCCTTCGCTAATGATCCGGCTACTAAGCTTCAATAACGAAATCAAGCCATAAATTATATTAGCATAAACTGTGCTACTTAGGCATTATTATTTTCACCTTGAACAACGGACGCTTTTCTTTTATCTTGAGTAAAATTTTGGAGTCGCGTGTCTCTTGTATTTGCTATGCTCATCATCATCATCATCATCATCTCAGCCATAAGAAGTCCACTTCTGGACATAGGCCTTCCCCATGGATTTCCAAAAAGACCGATAGGAATTAGCTTGCATCCAGCGTCTTCCCACCACTTGTATGAGGTCATCTGTCCATCTCGTGGCTGGTCTTCCTACGCTGCGCTTGCCGATGCGTGGTCTCCACTCTAGAACCTTTTGTTATGCTCAAGCATTGTACAATTTTTAGTTAATCATTAAACAAGGTAGTCAACAAGCCAGTAAATTATCTAAGTTACTTAGACTTGACTACAAGTTCGAGTCACTTATATAAATTTTCTGTTTAATTCCAAGCATTTAGCAAACGACAATCTCTTATTTTTCATATTATTTAAAACCCTATTCCCAACTGATTTCATAGATTGATGAACTGGAAATGTATAAAAACTGTACAGTTTGCAGTTTTGTTAAGACGTAGTTTGAAGATTTGTAGTGAAGTTTAAATTTTATGGTCCGAATCGACCAATTCCAAAATATGTCTTGGGCCATTCGCACCGTACCAACCACTGTGGTGCGAATGGGCCCATTCAGAAACAGTACATGGGCGATTCGCACCGCGGTTCGAATCACTTTCGGTGCGAAACGCCCAAGTACCCGTTTTAACAAGCACTAAGACGGCAAAAAGGCTTCTTGTCAATTATTATGTCACTGAGGCTTAAACAGACTACTATGAAGTAGTAACAGGAACAAGTAACAGGAAGGTCCTGCTTATAGAACAGTTTGTAGCATATAAATAAGTAATCGTTTAAAAAACAAAAACAACGGGTTTCACTCCTGGAGTGCCGGCAGAAGTGAAAACTAAAAAATAAAATAACAAAAAGAGGGCCAATCCTTCACGAGTCAATTAAGGATTTGAACCTCCGCCCTCCGATTGAAAAATTGAAATGTATATCGGTGCTCTAACCTATAAAGCTAACGAGTCTTACGTGCATGTGAATACACAGGAAGTATACCCTTACAAACAAATGCATTTATTTTTTCAAATCGGTCCAGGTGTCTTAGAGTAATCGGAGAACTTACATAAAAAAAGTTTCTAACGAATTGAGAACTTCCTCCTTTTTGGAAGTGGATTAATTAGATCAAATGCGAATAAATATCTAAGCCCAACGGTTTGACTGTTATGTGATACTAAATTAGCCATATTTTATTTACTTACAGAGCCAGTTCCAAACTGTGCGGCGGTAAATACCTAGCTTAGCTCCAAAACCATTACACTGTCAGCAAGTTCACCAAAACATTCACTCATGAGCCAGAACCACCACTTACAGTGAAGAGATTCGTTTCAATAACCAAACCCTGAGTACAAGCGTTAAGTTTATAATGACGGCGAGTCACGCATATTCGTGCGGGTGCCACCTCGCCGGAAAGGCGCATTAGCTTTTACGATGGCTCTGATTAAAGGCTACATTTTGTGATTCCCTTTTTAGAAGGAAATTGTACAGTGACATGGGAGTCAAGAGGCTAATGCTGGAACTACATTTTTCATTACAACGGCTGCAAATCCATGTCTCACCATCTTTTGAATAATCTGACTCCCGGCAGGGCTATTCACAACCTGTCTGATTCGGAATTGGGTCGGAAACTATATTTCCATCTTTGCCATTTCCATACAGAATAACAGAGATGGAGATATAGTTTTCAAACTTAATCCGTATCCGAATGCTTGTGAAAACGTACCCCTGTACGGATCTGCCATTAGGCCTATCCTATGACTGGCTTTGTACAAATACTTATATTGTATTTCAATAAAATTTTCTGCTACCGCACTGAACTATAAAATATTCTATACATCAGTTACAATCATTAATAGTCTAGTAAAAATAAATCTGTTTATATGGAGCACATCACAGTATTTGCAACTGGGTGGATTCTTTGAAATTATGATAGGAAAATAACTAAAAATTATAGATCAACAATAATCCCCGATTTATAGACTAGCTGTGTTCCGCGGTTTCACTCGCGTAGTTATGAAAAATGGTGATGATTATGATGATGATAAGTAGCTTATGTCCGTCTCCAGGTCCAAAGCTATGAAATTGTGTCAAATGTATTTCAAAACATCAGTAGGTACATTTATTTAAATAACAATATACTTAGTTGTCTTTTATGTTGTCACAAATCTTATTTTACTAGACTATAAAATATTGACAGATGACAGATGACTTATATACTTTTTTTAATTATAATACTCGCTACAATGCAAAAATAGAAATTCAATAAATTACATCTAAAGCAGTTCAGACATTTAGGAGTTTATAATTATTTATTAAGTGCCTACCTTATAAAATAGCACTACTTTTTAAATGTTTGTGTAAAAAATAGATTTTCCGTTATAGACCCTGAAAGATAATTCAGTTAATCAACGCTGTAATCAAATTACTTCATCATCATCATCACCATCAACCATTGTCCACCCACTGCTGAGTATAGGTCTCCTCTTTAGCGCGCCATTCTTTCCGGTCTTGTGCCAGGCTCATCCAATGTCTTCCCACTGCCTTGTCGATATCATCTGACCATCGAGTTGGAGCTCTGCCAGGTATTCGCTTTCCGTCTCGTGGTCATCATTATGTAACTGCTTTAGTCCACCGTCCGTCTTCCCTTCTGATCAAGTGTCCCGCCCACCTCTCCACCTTGAGTCTTGTAATACGCCTAACTACTTCTTCGTTTTATTTTTTTTATAGAAGATAGATCTACGATTGACCACCAACTCGCCTGATGTTAAGCGATGGTGTGGCCGAGTGACCTTCGTTCGTCGTCGAATTTCTTAAATTAAATTACTTACTACGCTGTAAATAAAAAGTAGACCCTTTTTTATTTTAATTTTGTCAATAATATTGTACGTATTTTAAGACGACAGCTAAGTAATATTAATATAAGATACAGAAAAGCAAACAATCTTGAATATTTTAACATGGCGGGCGGTAACAAACAAAAGTTTCATGCCGGAAACAAAACAACCCTTGTTATTTCGAAGTCGATAGTGGCAATCAAAAATTAATTTCCAAGTTGACCTCATGGCAAGTAAACATAGCTAAGCAAACCCTGTACCTCTATACAAAAGCCTACTAAAGAATGGAACCTTTGTACCTTCTTCAACAATGTTATGGTTTTTATACATTGAAAAAGTTTCTATATTCTATGACTTCGGTATTTCCTAGCGAACCCTTATAGCTGCATTTGTGTGTCAATTTTCGCAATATTATCAGCATAAAAAGTACGTTGTTCAAAGAAAGTTGTTGTTGTTGTTTTTTGAAGTGTCCCACAGTTACTGCTGGGCAAAGGTCTCCCCTTGATTTTTCCATTGCTGGCGATTTTGTGCGTTGGTGAACCAGTTTTTGTCGAAGGTGTCAAGTTTGTCACGCCACCTCTTACTGGGCCTGCCAAGTGGCCGCACCACGCTGGGACACCACTTGGTGGCTTTCTTGGTTTCAAAAAAACTAATTTAAAATAATTAAACCGACTTCAAAACAATCTAATTAACTGAAGAGGGAGAAATAACACAAAAAAATAACCAAAACTGTGCGTCTTCCTAAGTAGGTACGTACACCAACTATAGGTCGGGGTATGTAAGGGCCTGACACCGACCTCAAAAATAGTTGGTTTATGTACCTACTTATGTAGACGCCCATTTTGATTTTTTTTCGTGTTATTTCTCCCTTTTCAGTTAATTAGGTTGTTTTGCATCAGCAAAACCATCCATCAGGTAGGGGGCTACAGTCTTACCTTAATAACAGTACCTACACAGATCCGAAGAGGTCCACTGATAAAGTGCAAATATTTATTTAAATAACTAAACGCAGTGAGTAAAGATGAACACTAAGTAATCGAAATTAACAGGTAAAATTCTACCTATAAGTTAATATGTGATGATGATGATAGGGTATTCCCAGTAACTCTGAATACAGTAAATATAACCTTTAACAATAAAATCGTGATAGGATGTTAATGGATAAATGTTTTGCATCTGACTTCACACTTTTACGCGCTATAAATACAATAGTGATGTGCTTGACAACTTTGTCTTAACACAACAATTAACATCAGACAAAAAGCAATTTGATGTCATAAGTTTAATGTATGTATCGACATAGACTGTAGAAGTATTTTATTATATTAAAAATCCGTACTCAGCGATATCGGTCCACGTTCTTGATGCGTACTGCACAGGAATGGAATTCTTTGCCGCCATCTCTGTTTCCTGGGACCTACAATCTTGGTATTTTCAATGTGAATAGATCAACGAGCTACTTCCTCGACCACACGGTCGCTTAACATCAGGCGAGTTAGTGGTAAATCGTAGATCTATCAAACATTAAAAAACAGGTTAAGAAGCTCCGATTTCGCAAACGGCATAAAGGATATGATCGGCCGAACAGTGAAGCTTCACTCTCACTCGCCCGCTTTTAAATTCTTATTCACGGTGTCTCGCACCTTCTTATTAACAGACTCCCAAAATGAATTTATTTATTTATTATTATTAGGGGGCTATGCTCGGAGTCTCTCACTAGATCGATTCAGAAATGAAGAGATACGTAGACGTACAAAAGTCACCGATATAGCACAGCGGATTAGCAAGTTGAAGTGGCAGTGGGCAGGGCACATAGCTCGTAGTACTGATGGCCGATGGGGCCGAAAAGTTCTCGAGTGGAGACCACGTACCTGCAAGCGCAGCGTAGGAAGACAAGCCACGAGATGGACAGATGACCTCATACAAGTGGCGGTAAGGCGCTGGATGCAAGCCGCTTCCAATCGGTCTTTTTGGAAATCCATGGGGGAGGCCTATGTCCAGCAGTGGACTTCTTATGGCTGAGATGATGATGATGATGATGATGATTTATTTATTTAACTAAAGTAAGGAGGAGGTTCTCAGTTTGCCTGTATGTTTATTTTTTCTGTATTTTCACCGATAACTTCGTTAATTGTAAATTGATGTTGATGATTCTTTTTTGTTTGGTAGGTATATATTTGGTAGGTTCAGAGGTATATGAACCGATTTTGATATATTTTTATGGAACTCCATAAAAATATATCAAAATCGGTTCAGTACTTTGGTTTTTATAATAAAATAACCGGAAAAATGTCATCCAAGTAAACGAATTGCGTATTTTGAAGTAAATTTTTTGTTGTAATTCTAAAGGGTCCAAGTGCCAAAACAAAAACAAAAACAGTATTAAGTATTACAAAAATACGATCTATGTGCCATGCCTAATAATATGCAAATAAAAAATGGCACTTAGACCCTTTAGACTTACAACTCTTCAATTATTATTATTTCTACTCATATTCATGAGACATATTACGACACTTCGCCCATTTAAATCCATCCACTATGTAGGCTATAATCGTATTTAGGCTATAAGGTATGCCAAAGATACATACTCACATACATACATACTCTCGAAAACATAACCCTAACATAACCCTATATCTTTCGGCAGTCGCGTAAAATTACCTGCCTATGCAAAATTTATTTGAAAATGTTATAACTTTGCTTATATTTCTGTCAGCTTGATAAACACGTACCGAATTATAAAGTTTAATATTATAACAAAACCTCAAAGGTCAATCTTCCAGAAATAGCTTAATACTTAGCAGAGTAAAATTGTTTGTTGACTAAATCTACATAGGTTTATGATGGTTGATGTTTAACAATCACGCCTGTTTTGTGCCTTTACTTTAGTAAATTAACAATTTATGTGCCATTTTTAGACGATTGCGTAAAAAATTGTGATATGATTTTAACATAACAATCTATCTATACAAGTGTGTCCGTGTATTCCATCTAATCTCAGCTTACTACTAATTTTTATCCAATTTTAACCACTCGACGCATCTTCACTAGAGGTATAATATGGCGTATTGAATAGCTAATTGCACTAATTAATAGTAAGCTATTTTTAGTTTGAAGCAATATCAAAAAATAAAAAATAAAAGCAAATTTATGCACTAAAATGTCTTAAATTTTATAAATTAGGACTATACTTCCAAAACACGTAAGTTGTAGTCAGAAAATCTGTGATGCATTGATTTGTTTTATAGATATCTGTAATTTTTTGGAGGATAACATAATTATATACGTACATATACCATTTATAATAAAGGAATACCTAGACTTTTATACGTTTATTTAAGTACTAATAAAATAATAAGGAAGGTTATCAATGCAAAGAATGAGTCTAAATTAAATAAATATTTTCGAATAAGTTTTCTTTCATTTCTTTCCCCGAACTATTCGCCCCCGCCTTACGCAGTCCAAAGTCCACTATAAAACGCAAATTTACATATACATGAGTGAATGGCAGTGATTTTGCCAGTCAGAATCCATTCCGCCTTTATTTTATTTGCTTTTTATAGTAGTACGGTATGGACGCCTCCCGTTAAACGACCGGAAGACAATAATGTTTAGCGGAAGGGAAAAATTGCAAGTACAAGCGAGCTTAAAACAAAATGTCCAGTTTGCTAAGGCTTGTCTGTTTAGTGGTTGTCTCCTACTTAAAGGACGGGCAAACAAAATATAAAGCTTACACTAAACTTGAGGTAAGTTTACAGTATATTAATTTATAAGGGTGATGTTAATGGAAGCGACAAACAACAATTTTCTAAATTAAAAGAAATATTAGCACCCGACTGCAGAGTAATTTTTGTAGTGCAACTGTTAAGCTTGGTATAATGTTGGTCAAGTGTTACGTTTTCAAGAGAAATTATGTGTAGTGAGGTTGAATATTAAAAAGAATAAAATTATTAAATTAAAATTAAAATTACGCGCTCTGCCCTCTATTTCGAAAATAGTTCAAGATATAAATAAAAGTTTATCTTCTACAAATTTTTTATACATACAAATAGCATAAAATCCATAGGAATCGAGATATTTGCAATAAATGTGTAAAAAATCGATTTTTTGACCTTTGATCCATGAATATCTGTACACATCGTAGGGTGTCCGCGACTACAGATATTTTATTTTAGTAGGTTTTGAGACAAGTTTTTGGATGCCATAATAAAGGTTTATACAAGTTTACAGCCGACTATCTCTCATTCCGAAATTCATGCCCTAATTTGACTAATTTTCCTGGACTAAAATGGGCTTTGGACGTGAAAAGATTACTTTGGGTTTTATAGTTGTAGCTAATATTTGTAACACGAAGAATAACACTGGTGAACACTAATCATGCCACACGAACTTTGATAGTATTACTGTTTTAGCCACTTACCCTCATTAATTAACTGTAAGTAGTAGTTTTATTTCCATTGGCCTCGGATTTTTGTGATGTGTTGATAAGCGTAACCCTGCTTCCAATATGAAAGAAGCCTATGAAAGCATGAGGTTATTACTAGAAAATTCTTGGCTTATAGATTTATACAAATTATTTATTTTCACTAAACAGTCACTCATCCTAGTAAAAAATGTAAGTCAAGTTCGTGTGACGCGACAAAATTAAAAGTTTGTTGCCCAGTGTTATTATTATTAACAACGCCGCTGACTTTCCATCACGTGAACGTAAAGGCTAAAACAAAATTCACGAACACGAATTCCTGGGTTGACCGATACTCATCCAAAATTGACGAACTTAAAGATTTTGATATAAAGACTCTATGTCGCCGCGCTAAAGCCCAATTTAGATTAAGAAGTCTTTAGACGTCTATTTGAATTATATTGAAAATCTAAATTATTTTAATCGTGGAAGTGGTCTAATTAAAACCTTATTGAGCTCGGACGTTTTTGAGGACTGACGCTATATCCCGTTGATACTTTATCAAAGAACAACACCCTACATATCAAAAGCAAATTCTGTTCAAAATAAAATTATTATTAACGGGATATTTACCGTGGTTCGCGTTAATTTTGAGCTCCCGACATTCCGGCACAGTTACATGCACCATGTTCACGAGCGACTGAAAAATGCAGGTGGATGACTTGGTTAAGAGCAGACAAATCTGTCTACCCTCTTTCTTTGTCTTTTGATGCGAAGAGCGTTATCACTGGCACTCGAACTAAATATATATTTTTTTGCTGTATTTTTCAGTCGCTCGTGAACATGGTGCATGTAACTGTGCCGAAATATCGGGAGCTCAAAATTAACGCGAACCACGGTAAATCTCCCGTTAATAATAATAGTGTTTTACTGAATGACCGTGATAGTTCAAAATAAAATTGTCTTCTGTCATGGTAATCCACGACACACATCAGGTCTATTGGTGGAGAATAATTTTGTATTCTATGCCACATTGAGACGGACACTTGCCTAGAAATTGTATCCTAACTTTTATCGGAAATGTTTTATGTTTTATGTTGAAAATACGAAAACTCGCCTATAAATCCGGTTTCTAAATAGAGATCCAGCACAGCAAAAGACTTCGGACCCTAATAACTCACAGGCAGCCATTTTTTCCCTCTCCGCCTTTCAAATAGACGATAAACAAACAGTCATTAGGAATACCATTATACTCCTAAATGTGGATATTAAATTTGACGAGAAAGTCAAAAAGGTCTAAATGTTTTTTTAGTTGTTTTTTTAAATGAATTTAGTTACATAATTAAGATGAAGTAAGGGTTTCCTCGCCTCTCGTTTTTCTTTTGACAGTTTCAAAGAGAGGAAAACGCGTGACGCAAGCTCAAAATAGGCCTCACCAAACTGAGTCAGACGCACATTTAGTCCATAGAGTAACTTATACTATATATTCGACTATTGGCGTAAATGCTCATAAACACTCGCGTCAACAGTAATGTCACAATGTGATTTTCAAATTCTTTGAATTAATGAAAGAATAAAACAGGTTCACACTCTATGTATAACCCTACATCAATTACATTTTTTTTTATTTTTGTATCTGAAAATTAATAAAATCAGTATATTTGTAGAAGCGCCATCTACACCGCTAGCGCCATATTAGTCAAACGCCATTTTACTTTAAGCTCACTCGAAAGTAAGTCTAGACAATTATGCAATTATGTCGTACAAATGAAGGTGATTCGATAAACATAGCGGCAGACACATTTTTATTCAGGACTGGCCGGATATAGTATTGTATTTGTCTATGGTATAACTAACCATGTTAGTTTGAGGATTGTATTGTCAGGTCTAAGTTTTTAGGTTGCTATTTAAGCGTGTCACACGTCTCGTGTTTGAAATTGTCATTGGGCAGTACACACGACATCGGGGCATACCATCGGCCCGATGGTTAGATGACGTCGCAAAGCACATCAGATGTGGATGAGACTCGCACAGAACCGGAAAGGATCACGTGAACAAGAGGATGCCTAAGCAGTGGGTGGAAACAGGCTGAATAGATACTCACGAAAATGTAAAAAAAGTTAGCATATATAAATCTTTGTAAAAAATATATTTTACACAATCGTGTTCTAGCTCTTCTATATAGCAAGGCGATATAAAGTCAAACTTATTTCCTAATTAAACAGAGCATTGAATTCTGTGCTTATTTTGCATTAAATTTTTCACTTTAAGTCTACAATTTCAGATATAAACATGAGCGTGTGCTCTCTTACATCACTATTCCTGCTCATCCTGGCGTGGAGAGTGCAAGAGACGTCGTCTCATGAAGCCATGTGGTCGTGCGCTCTTAGAGTTTACCTCGCCAAAGCTGAGCAGCAAGACGAGAATGGACTCAAGTGCTGGGACCATGTCGAGGTGCCTTCCTGTGGCGGCAGATGCGACTCGAGAGAAGTAATATTTAAAGGATTTAATAAATTGCTTCATTTTATCATTGGTTTCTTATGTTAGGAACCTCTCAGCGCTTAATAATGAAAAGCACTATATTTTTGGCTACACCGTCACATGCCATCATCTGAGTTGGTGGTCAATCGTGGTGAATCGAGATTTCTTCTAATTCATCAGGCAGGTTTCTTTCCATCGTACAAAAATAATATGATTTAAGAAAGTTATCATAGGAATCAGTGCATTTTCGAATTCCCCTGATACGTTTTCCTTTAAACATTATCATTATCATAGTAAGATGGAAGGAACCCTGCCAGATTAATCAGAATAAAACTCGAGCTCGAAGGAATACCCAGTACTTCATCTAAAAAAAAACCGGACAAGTGCGAGACAGACTCGCCCACCGAGGGTTCCGTACAATCTAAATAAAAGGGGGAAATCATTTTTTTTATATTTTCCTTTATAAACCGAAAAATATACATCGTAAAAATATTTATCACATTCCTTGCTCACCACTCGGATCCGAGTGGAGCGGGGCTATAGTAGCGGCGCCTCCGACTCGGATCCGAGCGAGCATGTTAATTTTGTAGTAGTCAGTAAACCACCGGCGTTTGAGGCAGTCAACGTTGCTTTGCGCGGCCACTCTGTACTTAATCAAAATCCGCCTAAAAAGTTTTGGTTCCCAGCTGAAGTGAAGGGTCTGCAGGGGGCGAAGAATGTGTTAAAAACCTGTTTTTGATTATGCTAATGTGGCTCTTTCATATGAAACCCCAAATGATACGGTTAATTCACTTTAAAATTTGGGCCCTCATTCCTTGCATAGAGACACTATTTTTTTTGCGATTAAATTAAAAATGTCCAGTTGTCGTTTTTTTTTCCTATATGCGTAAACTCTAACACAATGCTTCTTGCCAAATTTCAGAGTTCTAGGTCAACGGGAAGTACCCCATAGGCTTTGATTCCTCTGTGAGTGTCGAAATGTGCGTTTATACGACATATTCGGCTGTAACTTTTTTTTACGAAAACTGAGAAATTTTATTTTTCTTTCCGCAGCAAGATACTATGGATCTGCGTATATGGTTTTAATTTCAACTCGATACCTTCACGCGTTCCCGAGATAAAGGTCTTGACACCCGGACGGACGGACAGACGGACAACAAAGTGATCCTATAAGGGTTCCGTTTTTTCCTATTGAGGTACGGAACCCTAAAAATGGTCAGTCTTCTATAATTTTTATATTTCTCTGGTGTTTCAGCTATCTCTATGACCTTTTTTATTATAATTTATTTAGCTGGTTTATACGTTGATAAGGTAACAAACAGGCAAGTTTTTAAACTATCACGATCATTCTTTAAAATAATTACTGATATTATTATCGGGATATTTACCGTGGTTCGCGTTAATTTTGAGCTCCCGATATTGAGCTTCAGGGTGACTGAAGAATGCGGATGGATGGTAAGTTAAGATCAGATATATCTGTCTACACATAATCTCTGTCTTTTACTGCGAAGAGTATTATCACTGGCACTCGAACTCGATTGACAGTCCCGACAAAACACACTCGCAATATCACTGCATATTTTCTTTTGGACACATTTTGGACTTGCATCTTTATTTCTAAGACTATAGTAGTAGTAAAGCTAACAAACATACAAATAGACCGTTTTCACTTTTATAACGTAAGTTGAAATGTCCTAAAGACTGACGAATATCTACCTAATTTTACAAGTTATGCCTATTTTCCATGGCATTGTTAAATTACACAATTTCAGATATTTTATAACATACGCGGCAACTGAAAGCATTTAATATTACAATCAACATTCCAATGCCAAAATAAACTTTGTGAATTGAAAGCATCCGGTATTTGAACAACCCCATGTAGCCTCGATCGGGTCAAATACTTCTTCACTAGAGTACGTTAAAACGTCCGATACAATGCCAAGCCTTCTAACAAACGGTTAATTAAAATTTCCAAGTAAGCTCAACAATGCTCCTATTTACATTAATCCTAACCTAACATAATAACTGAAATCAAACATTATTTGCTCATTCAATATTGCGGACTTTAGGGCTTAATGTATATCAGACTTTTCGTGATTTCGATATTCTAGTACTTTGCTAAAAGAAGAATGGATTTTTTTATTTCATCTGATTGATTTAAAATTTGAGCTATGTGTGGCATTATTAGAGGTCTTAAATTTAAAATAAATTATATCGGAAATAATAATTATTACGAGAGAAGTGTCCTTTTAACCGAATTCAATAAGGAGTAGGTTATCAATTCGATTGTATTTTTATTATATCTCTTATCTCTTAACACCGTTGTTTATATATATCTTAGTTATAAAATGATGTGGAAGGATATGTTTTCAGATCGGTCATTGCCTATAGATTGTGTTTTTGATTGGTTCAATAGTTTGGTTGGGATCGACGCAAAGTTTTTAAAAAAAAATAACTGAAAAAATATGTCATTATAGTTAAAAAAAATCGTATTTTGAAGTCGTTTGTATCAATTGGCTGGCCTTGTGGCTCAGTTGGTAGTATGTCTGCCTGCTGATTCGAGCTGTAGGTCGTAGGTTCGATCCCTACCTAGGGCAAACATTTATGTGATGAGCATGGATGCTTGTTCTGTGTCTGGGTGTTTCTATGTATCTTTTGTATATATTTACAAAAAAAAAGTATATAAGTATGTATTTTATCAGCCATCTAGTTCCATAGTACAAGCTTTGCTTAGTTTGAGCTAAATATGGTGTTGTGTGAATTGTCCACAAATATTTATTTATTAAATATTTAGTTTTTTTTTAACTAAAATAATAACAAGTACTTACTTAAATAAACTTTCTAAGTAAAACGGTTTTAATGAAATGAAAGAGAATGATGTAGGTATTGTATTTACTTTATTTTACTAGAAGAGCCCTTTCATTTGATACCCATATTGTGGGGGTTGTGTTAAAATATGAAATCCTCCATTTTGTGGCGGCGGCCATCTTGGATTTACAATAATACAGCATATAATACTAAATAGTATTGTCAGCAGGACTAAAGGTGTATACCAAATTTCAGATCGATCCGTCAACTGCACGGGGGTAAAATTTCAATTACTAAATTTGACCCAAACAAATAAATAAACAGGCTGTCCGAGCTAAATAAACCGTTTAATTATAAAAAAAAAAGATTAGAAAACCTCCGATATAAAAACGACTGTGTTGACTTTGATGAAACAGTTAAAAACACTGCCCATCAAATCTTGGCTCAAACAAAAATAACTCTAGTCTCGTTTGAAAACTATGATGACTAGTATAACTACATATATACTACAAATACATATATACTTACATCGAACTTACAACACTTCCCATAAAAAATTTAAATCTCTTTTCATTATAGAATCTTAAACATACAGTACAAAATATAATCATTATATAAATTTTATAGAGCGATTACTTATAAGCAAGTTAGTGGTAATTACCAAGACCCTCAAAACTATATTAATTAATAAGTGTTACTATACCTTAGACGAGTTTCTTAATGATAAAAAAATTATCGAATAAACTGTTCCGCTCCGTACCAGTTGCTACACCCTACCAGGGTCATTGTATTACTAAAAACAAACATGTACTGTAACATCTCCATGTAACCTATAATGAATGCAATAAACTATTGACTTTGACTTTTGACTTTGAAGTTAGATGACAGATGCAGAGCCTGTGGGAACGAAGTGGAAACGATGTCACACTTATTATGTGACTTTGATGTCCTTGCTGGTAAAAGGATGAGCATCCTCGGAATAGCTTATCCTAGGCCGGAGGACTACAGACATACTCCTTTGCACGGCGTATTCGATTTAATCGAGTACATTTTCCGCTAAGGGTGTGGTAGGGTCTAGGGGTGTACACAAAAGATCCTCATGGGTCGAAGTGTCGCCGACCAGTTTGTTGGCCCCCGCTGTGACTATATAAGATAAGATAAGTTAGATAATAATTAATTGAATAATCGATGCAATAAATTTAGTTAAATAACAAATCGATAGCCATTATATACGTTATAATACCTATTTTACCCCGTTTTACTCAAAGAAAGTTTTTTTTATCTCCACTGTTAACAAGTTAAGTAATTACTTGGCATGGCCTTCGTAACAAAGGGTTTTAGTCTTGTCTCCGCTAACAGAGCGAACTGTTGAAAAAAAACGATGCAAAAAATTTAATTCCTACTTCTGCTGAACGAACTGGGAATTGGAGCAAACACATTTTCTGAGGATAATGCTAAGAGTGTTCTAACAGTTTTACACCCTTTTTGAAACGCTCTTGAATGAATGTGTATTATTATCGAGAATACTATTACACTGAAAGTATTTACGACAAATATAAACTTAAGGACGTACGGATTTGTTTTACATACCTAAATGTTGACAGGCACAAACATAACAATGCTATGCCTTTGAATTTACATTTACATTTAGTGTTGCACGGTTGCAATGAGTAAAACTGTTGAAACTGATATTTTTACTCGACTGCGTAAGAAGGAGGGTTATGTTTTTCGAGTGTATGTATGTATGTATATTTCTTTGGCACGCCCTAGAGCCTAAACGGCTTGACCGATTTTGATGTGAGTGGTGTCAATAGATTCGTTTTAGTTGTGAGAGTGACACTGGGTACATCAAAATTAAAAAAAACATAACTAAGGCTGCAAAAACCTCTTTTCTGCAGTCGGGTATTTTGTTTTCTTTTAACATTGATACTTGTTTAAGAACTTTGTACACAGTTATAAGCAATAAATTATATTCTATTCTATTTTTACTTGATAGTTAGATTTCATCGAAGTCTAGGCGCATGTACCACATCATATTTAGTGGTTTTACAATGCTATCACTAATCATCGAGCGAAGATAACACACATATAAGACCCTCAAAGTGTCGCCGACTAGCTAGTTTGCTTTAGTTGTATCTATATAATTATATCATCGACACTAGGGCTGGCCACTCAGTCTATACGAACTTACTTACTTTTTAACGAGCAAGTTATGGTCTGACTTTTTAATTTATCAGGTTCACAAAGAATACTAGCTTCTCAAGGGCAATTTAAAGTTTTCTAGACTTTTACAAGATCGTGGTCATTTTCGGGTTGTAGCTTTACGACCCCTCTCCAATTCTACACGAGTGCAGGGAATGTTAAATGCAGCGTTCAAGCTTAAACACTTCTTAAAACTCCTTCCTTTAGATTTCTTATCCAGTTTATGGGTGAAACCAGTTTATGGGTGAAATATAGATTAAACACGTTTTATGTTAGTTTCGTCTGAATAGAGGTATAATTATGTGAAAAGATATGATAATCTATAAATTCATTGGTTATGTTTATCAATTGTTGGGCTTTTGGGATTTGTGGGGGAAATGTTAACTGGGTGTGTTATCTGACTAGTGACGTGCCATACTATTAAATTATAACGATAGTTTTATTTCATTTGATATATAATAATTTATTATTTTAACTAATTATTTTATAACTAGCCATTGTAGTAACTTATAGCTGTATAGCTTATATAAGAATATTTACTATTAACCTATTAACCACAACAAAACATACGTAACTAACTATACTACTACATAAAAATATATTGATTATATACTGGCCTCGTGGCTCAGTTGGTAGTATGCTGCCTGCTGAGCTGTTGGTCGTGGGGTCGATCCTCACCCAGGGCAAACATTTGTGCGATGAGCATGGATGTTTGTTCTGTGTCTGGGGTTTTCTATGTGTCTTAAGTACCTATATATTTATAAAAAAAGTACATATGTATTCTATCAGCCATCTAGTTCAATAGTACAAGCTTTGCTTAGTTTGTGCTAGATGGTGTTGTGTGAAATGTCCACAAATATTTATTTATATGTTTCAGATTTCAGACTGGCAGTTCCCATTCAAGAAATCCCACCACCCAGTCTGTGTGTACGGGACCCGTAAACCACTGATAGTAAGACTCCGGCACTGTGACCCTGAGGTCACTCCTGGCACTGAAATCTTCCATTTCGTAGCGGCTGAGAATTGTCGTTGTAAGGTGAGTGTTTATTTTCAAACAGTATTTAATTTCCGGGGAGCATTACTATTATTTGCTAAGTTAAATTATAAACATCCGATATAAAAAACGGCTTGACCGATTTCGATAAAATTTAGCTAAAAACACATTGTATTAAATTCTCTTTCAAACAAAAGAAATAAGATCAAAATCGGTCCATCCGATTGAAAGCTACCTAGCTAGTACCTTTATATCTGTCTGTAGCATCTACAGTCAGATATACAGATACGTAAATACTCATGTCAAACTTATAACTCCCCTCTTTTTGTGTCGGAGGTTAAAAAACCTAAATAGTTACATCTGGAACAGCTTTGTAGCTGTTCAGATATATAGGATTACTGAATTTTTGCTCTGTGACTTATGGTTTGCAGAAAAAAAATACGCGTCAACTTGAGAACCTCCTCCGTTTTTTCGTTTCGTTTAATACAAGGCGAGTTGGTGGTCAATCGTAGATCTATCTTGTATAAAAAAAATACTTTAGTGACTTCTTCGTCTATACCTGCAAATGACAATGCAAAGCAATGCAAGCTTTGCAATGAAAGGTTGTCTGGAAGAGATCGCTATTAGCGATTAGGCCGCCTTTTGTACTTTTCTTACGCCCTAAACATGTACATATTGTTATTATACTGTGGTGTCAATAAAGTCTCTTTGTATTGTATTGTATTGTATGACTTTGTCCTGACTCTGACAATATATTATGTAGATCCTAAGCCACTGGATCAAGAAATATGTAATATGGAGGGTACCTTTGTTTTGTAGTGTAGTTAGTTATCCACTATCAAAAATTAACTGAGCGCTTGGTCGATCCAACGCGTGACCAGACTGCTGCTTATTTGGCTAAACAAATATTTCTCCTGTCTAAATAAACGAATTTAGCTCTCACTTTTCTAATAGCCCTATTCAATGATTTTACATGTTTAAAAAGGTTGTGATGCGCGAGAGAGATAGCTGCGCGCGTTGAGCGAATCCCTATATTGTTGATAACAAACAAAAGCTAAACACAACTCTTCTAAATTGACAAGAAATGAGGCTGTAGCTAAGTTATATTGAGTTGTAACTACATGCTCAATTGCCAAGCCTATCGATCGCAAAAAAAACCTTCCCGTAATTTTTTCCTACATTAAAAACGTGTACAATAATTTTACAAATTTTTGAATGTAAACTTACCAAGCCGGCTTAATCCATTATGTAAACAGTTCATTATCCAGCCGGTAGCCTGTTTGTACAGTTAATTTTAAATCAATAACTGGATCGGTAACCCTTTGTGGTAATTTGGAGGTAGGCAATCAATATTAGATTACGATAAGGTTAGGAGACCCTGTGCTACCAGATTTTGTTTACCCTTTTCAATAGAGATGTTTTCTGTACGGATTACGTTATAATATCCATGTAGATTACAATTAAATTTATTATCGATTATCAATTACCTTTTAATTAATTATTAATCAAGACCTTTTTTGGTCTGGTAACCCTGGTTCAATAAGTTTGTTGTTCATACGCTCCGTTACAAAAATATTAACTGAAATTATAAAAACAAACCTCAGAGATCCCAAACTATAATCGCACAAGTAAATATAACCTCCAACTGTTTTGTGGACATCTATTGACCGCGGTGTGATGTATTTTTAACCGACTTCAAAAAAGTGAGGTTAGGCCATAATCACTTATTCAAAACACCACTATTCAGTTCAGATTTGAATAGCTACCCACACAAACACAGTAAAGTTATTTTTCTATAAATAATACGTGACGTACTAGTATACCGACGCCGAAAAACACAAAAGTTCACTTGATACGAAAACTGACAGTGACACTGACGCGCTGACAGATGTTTACGTTAACATAGTGTCGTAGTACCAACTTAATAACATTAATTTTTTTACCTCAACAAGTGTTCCGAATCATACCCACAAAAATTATTAATGACGACACATTATCATTTAGCCAGTACAGAAAACCAAATTTTCTTGATGTATCGGACTCGAGTTCGACTTTTTTTTAGGAAACTGTACTCAGCCTACCTAACTATGACACTCTTGATGTCAGCCAAAATACAATACAAACACATTGAAAATATGAATATTCAACTTAATCCGCGACAGATTAAATAGCCAACAACAATCTCAAAATTGAACTACAAAAACAAAAGACATTAATGGATAGATTTAAAAAAAAAAGGATTCTGTGATATGACAGCCCATTGATAAATAGCTGTGGAAAGCGAAAAAGAAAGCGTTTAGCGAACTTAAATGTGAATGACTCTTTTTACAAAATAACAGTAGGTACTGAAACCATGAAATTGTCAGAAGGTTTGCAAAGTCTGACCCGCAAACCTATACAATCCACTAACTGCATACCTAAACAAGTCACTCCGATACAAGTATAACTACAACACCAACACTCACAGCTGCAACAAACACATTGAGCTCAGATGTGCTACTCTATGATACAAACTATATACACTAACTCTGTTACATGAGTGTACACCAGGAAGGATCCAAAGAACATGAAGTAATGCATCTACAATGGTACCAGCATCATTCTCTACAGATATAGCGACATAGCCTCAGACAAATCAACCTCCTACGACTACAACCCTACAACTCAACAAAACCTTAATGTCTGACCCTGATTATAATGAAAAAAAAAAACTACCAAGAAACCCTTTACTACCCAGAATACTGAACACATTATGACAACACATTCAAATATAATACAGGATACAGAATCGGATATAAATAAAACCGGCCAAGTGTGAGTCAGACTCGCGCAGGAAGGGTTCCGTACCATTATCTATGAAAACGGCAAAAAAACACGTTTGTTGTATGGGAGCCCCCTTAAATATTTATTTTATTCATTTTTTTTGTATTTGTTGTTATAGCGGCAACAGAAATACATCATCCGTGAAAATTTCAACTGTCTAACTATGACGGTTCATGAGATACAGCCTGATGACAGATGGACAGACGGACGGACGGACGGACGGACGGACGGACAGACGGACAGACGGACAGACGGACAGACGGACAGACAGCGAAGTCTTAGTAATAGGGTCCCGTTTTTACTCTTTGGGTACGGAACTCTAAAAATACACCAAATATATCAGAAGTAGATACATATCACCCTTCAAAAGAGATTAAACATGTACCATGTACCACGGTTAGTGCTCATATTCATGTGTGTGAAGCCTCGGTGTGCGAGTGAAACTTGTACTTTACTGGATTTATTTTTTACCTGCATAAAATTGTCTTTATTTTAAGTTCCTTGCATGCATTAGGTACCCAACTCTATTAAAACAGCTTATATTTGAATACATTTGGAAACTTATGTAAGCACCTGACATTTAATATGAAATTTATTTTAGGATTGCAGTAATTACTAACAAATGCTACATCCTAAATTTATATTCTAGTCATTCTTTATCTTAAAACATTCTAGGCATGCCGCTGAGGCTGAAATAATGAATACTAAAGCATATTTGCAGTTCTTAGATTAGTTTAAAATTTGTGAGAAATAGTTTTCGCATAAAACAACGTCGACTTCAAAAATAACAAAATGTCTGGAGAGTAATGAAAATTACTCGAACAACAAACGCAGATGAAATGGGCTGCCACTTCAGAAAGGCTTGAATGAATAAGGCAATTAAACTGAAATGCGTAATAAACGTAGTTTCAAGTAAATTTGGATGAAAAGCCGTTAAATGTAAACAATACAGATAATTGACTTACAAATGACTGCTATTGTTATTTCAAAGTATATATAATGTTTTTTTTTTATACATTTTATGTTATACTTATGTATGTATTATGTAAATACTAGTAAAGCCATGTTGACAGCAGATCAATCGAAATTCTTAATTTTCCATGTTTTATATTATCCACATGATTAATTTTTAATAAAAATAAGTTCAAAAACTTAAACCCGACTTCTGAAAAATCACGCTCTAAAAGTATGAAACAATAAAATGTTTCTGAAATTGTTATGTTCAAACTTTTCGATATGACATGTATAGTAAATAAACAACTTACATGTAATAAATATTTTACTGTATTTCATACATATTCATAGTGGTGTTCAAAGGATAACTGTGGCCGTATGCCACCTACCGTAACAAAACAATGCCTTCTGCAATACAAAGCATACGACCACGAATTCTAAATACCACTATGAATATGTATGAAATATTTATTGTAAGTTGTTTATTTAATAAACAATACATATCGAATAGTTTGTACATAACAATTTCAGATGAGAATATTTTCTTGTTTCATACTTTTTAGAGCGAGATTTTTCAGAAGTCGGGTTTTAGTTTTGCACTTAAATAAATGCATAAATCACACATACATACATACATACATATCCACATACCGGTCAAGGCGGTCAAAGACATTAACCCTCTCTTTTGTTCCGCCGTAGTCGGGTGAAAATCAAGGTTTTCATATTCTGGATTTGCGTATTATTTATATTTATACATTTCTAATAATCTCCACATCAAAAATTTGCCATACAAAAGTTTTTATTCCATATAGGCTGACTGTTACGGTCTACGATGGAACGCTCTTGCTTAGACTATAATAAAACAATTTACATACTACTAAGATATACACCAACATGTCGGTCATGCGTCGCGATTTATATTATGAAAATAAAGAATTCGGAAAATTCGAAATTTATAAAATGAATAATTTGATATATGATCATGTCTTAAATAGACATGAGAAAATATAGCGTGTAAAAATTCTGAATTTGGATCTCTTCGTTGACACCGTTGCCCTGTCAGTTAGACAATTTTGGCAAGGTTGCCTGGAAGAAATCGCTTTCAGCGATAAGGCCGCCTGTTGTTTTCGCTAGCGTGTAAGCTCTCTCTTATTAATTAGTGTTTTAGTATAGTGGTGTAAACAATACAGAGTTTATCTATCTATTTATTCATTTTTCATGACAAACGTAAATAAATGATAACAGAATTCGTCAATTTCAGGTATAAATATAATATAAATATAACTTCATAGACATATATATATATATATATATAACTATTTAGTAGTATTTCAATGTGGACAGAATCTCTATAGCGTCCATTTGCACTTACTGTATCATAGCATGGACGTGTGAAATCCGATATCTGTCTGTCCTCACTGCAATATCTAAAGTGTTATCGTATGTGGCTCTGGCTATCTCAAACAGATCGAATAACTTTGAACTGATACAATCATCTTCATCATCATCTCAGCCATAAGAAGTCCACTGCTGGACATAGGCCTCCCCCATGGATTTCCAAAAAGACCGATTGGAAGCGGCTTGCATCCAGCGTAATCCCGCCACTTGTATGAGGTCATCTGTGCATCTCGTGGCTGGTCTTCCTACGCTGCGCTTGCCGGTACGTCTACGAGATCGAATCAGAAATGAATAGATACGTAAACGTACAAAAGTCACCGATGTAGCACAGCGGATTAGCAAGTTGAAGTGGCAGTGGGCAGGGCACATAGCACGTAGAACTGATGGCCGATGGGGCCGAAAGGTTCTCGAGTGGAACTGATACAATATTGGATAGAAAATATACCAAAACTCTATTCCAAATCCATCTTTTGAATGAAACTTCTACACTACCTATACTACTTAGTTTTAATGGAAAAAGGCATTGTGCGCTCTAGGGAGAAAAAGTAACTATAATATTTGGTCATGACCAAGAAGGTCAAATGGATAAATTGTACGAATTTTTTTCCTAAACTGAGAAAAGAGGTTGATCAAAAAAGTTAGGTGCCGTTTCCAACCTCTTTGGGCCGGTTAAAAATGTCATGGGGCGTATGCCACCACATGGCATGGCTGTGTTAAAAAACTATGAAATCAGTTATTTGCACAAAGACACAGTTTCTATTTTCTACGATTATATTTGTGTGTTTTCCTTGCACAATTTGGGTCTTACCGAAATACGTTACTTAATTTAAGCCATCGTTTAAAATTCTGTCTTCTTTCCGCAAGTGTTATTACGTGTCAGCGAGAAGTTGACAAAATATGTTATGCATGGCTTAAAGTTAAGTAACGTATTTCGGTAAAGCCGTTTATGTGTTTGATAATTTCAGACAAAAATATTTATTATATTTTTTTTATGCAAGATAGATCTACGATTGACCGCCAACTGGCCTGATGTTAAGCGACGATGTGGCCGAGGATGGAGCTCGTCGATCTAGATGATATCTATTCACCCTAACCTTCCAAAAATATAGGTCGCAGGAAACAGAGATGGTGGCAAAGAATTCCATTTCTGTGCAGTAAGCATCAATAACGTGGACTGATATCGCTGAGTACAGATTTTTGGCATTTCAACGAGAATTGGGTGGTAATTCGCCGACTTTCTGCTAGTCCTGTAATGAAATGGGGGGTGGAATTAGATCGTGAAGCACATTTCCCGAAATGAATCCTGTAGAATATAGACAGACATGCTACTTTACGGCGGTGCTCGAGACTAAGTAGCTTCTTGGCAATTAGTTTATCGTCACTGATTAACCTTGTAGCTCGCCGGTCCACTGACTCTAAAGCTTCCAGCTGATACTTGGCTGATCCATCAAAAAGGCGGCAGCAGTACTCCATACTCAATCCAACCTGTGCCTGATAGAAATGAAGCAGTTGTCCCGGTGAGAAGTATCGCCTAACCTTATTAATGATGCCAAGCTATTTACTAGCCAGTTTAGCCAGTATGCAATAAAAGTTTATTCAATATGCAATAAATGTTGTAAGTTACGTAGTTATGTTCGAATTAACACCGAAGTGGCAGAAATACTAATGGTAACTAAATAATAACTTTAATTTCCTCGTAAGTGTAATGAAACAATATGTATAACACAGTCGCAAACAGTTTTACCTCGGGCGCATTTATTGAATTCCTCGCTCCGCTCAGGATTCTATAACAGAATCGCACGCAATAATGTCTTAAAATATAGTTAGTTGCGAAGGAGTATATTCACCTAATTTCTGGTTCAGTTTATACTCGAGTAAGCATTCAGCGATGTGTCTGCACACGCGTCGAGCGCTCGGTCAAATGCCATGTCTTGGCTAGTCGAGTATGAAACGAACAGATTTATGTTTCACTAGGTACGTTCTATTTGTGAAATAGATTGCACGCATCCTTAAATCATAATTAAATAGTTTTGTATTTATGTTTGAGTATCTCCTTAAGGTGGTGCAGCTACATATTTTTTGCACGCGACACCATTTTACAAAATTATCATTATGTACTACTGTATGAATTTTTCATAAATATAGACATTTGTCTGCCTTTTTAACCCCAAGTGATTGTTAAAAAGTATTTAAAAAACTGTGTTTTCACAGTTACTATAAAATTTTAATATGAGGCATAATGAGTTGAAACTTATAACTAGCCTCGTCAGATAATAAGATTTTTTAAGAAACATAGGCAGTCTTATGTTTTACAAAAATTAATAATAACATAAATAAACAAAATGATCCTCGCGTTTATCAAAATGGTATTCGATAATAATAATTTTATTTTACTTCAGCTACGAATACCCTACTGCAGGGGCAAAAGACCTCCTTTCGGGCATTTTTTTTTTTCTAAAAAAATCAACGAACACGCGAACGAAAATGCTGGAGCACCCTAGCGCTTTAAATGTTGCAACCATATGTGCAGGCATATTTATTAGCAATTTCGTTTAACAAAACGAAAAGTAAATGACGTCACACATACAAAATTTAGTTATCAAGTCGAACTTTGACCTTTAGGTAGGCTTAGGTCGATAACTCCACCATCAGTTCACTTTACAGGGATAGCAAGTAACAACTTGATACGGCCATCGAAAACCGCCGCCGCGATATGTGGTGTACCCTGATTGGGTGAAGGGCCCTTCAAAGTCCTTCGGAAATCGAAGAGAACTGTTGAGAGTTGACGTACTCTAACTTCAGGACGGATTTGTATTAATTATTTCATAAGGAGTCATTGCCGGAAAAGTTTTTGAATTAAATAACAAGAAAATATGAAGGGTACAGGCAAAGAACAGGAAATGTCCTAATTAATTGACTTGAATTCTAATGATTGGAATTTAATATACTTACCATAGATAAAGATATGATTCTACCAAAAAAAATATGTGATATTCCCTGTTATTTGCCTGTACCCTTCATATATTTTTATGTTAAGAGGATAGCAACAGCGATAGCGATCGACTAACTTTTATCCGATACCGATTCAGAAAATCTCAAATTGTTGACTTTCTATTGTAGTATCTTACTGTATTGTAGTATAATACCTTTTTCACTGGACTTAAAATGTCTTTAAACTTATAGTGTAAATTTAAAAAAAGATAAGTCAGCCGTTGCGTTTCAGTGAAAAAAAATGGTTGTCTGTAAAGTCGGTTTATGGACGATAAATTTACGTGATAAAGATGCGTCACAAGCCAAACGATTAGGCCGATCGTGCCTCTCTATCGCTTGTTCCGCGCTCTCGCTTGCACGCTCAGCTCGGGCGGAACGTGACAATGGGTCATGCTTTTTCGTGCGTGCAGCCGGCGTTCATCAATTTATAAGACGTTATCACGTCAAAAACTTAATAACAATTACTTATTACTCTTTCTAGTTACATGAGTTCGAAACCTTTACAACATAACCAGTTATTACTAAAGCAACTCTTACGAAACCAATTTCAAATCGCACTAAAGATTACGATAGCATCTCCAATTGTAACAGCAATAAAACCGAAGTACTACCCGCATTCCGTACTCCATCCCAATCCCCGTAATCAAGGCAATAAGTTCCCTATCTCACAGCCTTTGTTATCTATCTCATAACCACGTCGGTTCCAGGTGTGTTCCTCGGAGTACACGAGCTGCGAATGGCTGCCGCCGAACTCTACACTGCTTCAAGGCATCAGTGATAACGACTTCACAGACTACGGTGACTAATCAAAAGCTAATTAACAACTTTGGCTATTAAAGATAAAACTGCGATTAAACGTCACCTTAACTTTGGGCTTTGTAAAAAGTTTCATATTTTTGCGCGTCACAAACTTCGGGGAAAATGTGTTGAAAAGGGTTTTAATAAAGTAGAAGCATTTCGATTTGTTTTATTTGTCTTCTTTTTTAACAATGAGATATTGGATACTTAGAATTTGTTTATAAGTATACGGTTTAAATATTCATTTAATTAATACTTTATACCTCGTCGCTTAGAAATACTTTAATAATCAAATTGTTAGTTATAAAGTAAAAATTCGACTATTACGAAATTAATAATTGTTCAAAATAGTTAAATTATGACTTGACGAGTGATTAAGAGCCGTTTATTTAATGGCACTCCTATTAGTGCTAATTGTAGTCTATAATAACTTGTAGTCTAAACTATTTCATTGCCACGGCTATAATCTAGATATATTTTTTTTATTCCTAGATTATTAATTAATTTAAGTTACACATATATAGGTACCAAACATATGTTTTTAATTTATAGATAAGAAACATACTAGAGCAAATATTTTTTCTCTCAAAACCTTTTTTTCTTTTCTTCTTATTTTTTTGGCGCTGGTGAAAAACATACAACTTGTTACATACATATAACTTGTTTATCAATGGTCAACTTGTATTATTATACTACTTTTGACTTACGGGATAGAAGGGAAAGATTCAAAATCTTGAAATAATATCCGACAACTATAAGAACCATTCTGATCACGTTAAAACTCGGTAAAGATTACTTTTGTTATACTGAAATGGAGTAGGTTACTTCCAAACTATTTTTAAACTATACCCCAAAGCGACGTTTAGCACTTTAAATTGAATTAATGCACGAAACTAGCTTAACCAAAGCCAGCGTGTGGTCTCTAGATTCATTAAAACGGCTTCTAATTCTCACCTACCACACACTAAATGGATTTAGATATGTATGTACTTAGTAACATGTGGCATCTAGTATACCTACCAGAATGACAGATGCTACGTAGGTATTTACATACATTTCTATAGAGAAAACTAAGTTATATTTGACTCCGTAAATTTAGAACTTCGTTGTCGAATTTTAATATTTTGCATGTAAATAAATGCCTAACGGTTAGACCGTTGCACATAGCTGATCTTGTATTTAGTCAACTTCCCAGAAGGAAAACCTATGTTTGTCTGTCTTATAAGATACTTTATGACAACTTAACAGCTTAAGGTGTAAAAAAATAACTCGTGCTTGCTCTGTCTGAATTCCATACGACTCGCACGCCTATTGCTGTTTGCGGATGCTTCTAATCTGATTAATTGAATATAAAAGAAAAAATAAATTGTAGTTCCATAAATTGGTCGAAACAATCGGACCTCAAATCACGAGATGCCTTACTGTGAATAAACATGTACATAAGGAATGCTCCCAATAAGTATCTCCACGTCCACACGATGCAAAGCAATACGTAGTAGCGAAGCATTCACTACGCTTTTATGCATGCTTTGCACTGTCTAAAAGTACCTTGGTTTTGACACATGTTTAAGGTAACATACACTAACTAAGCCAGAAAAAAAAGCTATTGTAATATTGATTCGTCGCTTAGCATCAGCTGTTGGTGGAGAGCTGTTGGTGGTCAATCGTAGATAAAAATATCAAACATAAAAAATCGTAATTATTTGATTTTGCCTTCAAACTTTGACCTGTTACCACCACTGTTACATCCATAAAAAATTGGTTATTATTAACTATACCTACGATTTCAATAAAATAAGAATAAAAAGTAATTGCTACTCAATTAAATAACCTCTCAAGGGAAAGAGGGCTTGATCCGCGGTCTGGCCACTATCTAGCCCAAAATATATCTCCGGCTATACAACGCGGTAATGCCGCCATCCTAATATTGGCACGTTTGGGCGGGGAGATACCTCCTTGAGTTAATGTTTTAGTTTTAGGTTGTTTTTTTTGACATTGCTTTAGTATAGATTATGTAATTTATATTAATTACGCGTACTGTGAATTATGTTATAAAAAAAAAAGGTATAAAAAGAAACTTCATGTTTTCTAAGGTTTTCCAGATTTTTACTCATTGGGATGAAACAAATTTTAACGGACTTATCGCATATATATAACATAGTAAATATACGCGATAAATCAGATAAAATTTATTTCATTTCAATAAATAACTTCTTTTGTCGGTAAATCAACACAAAATTTGAAACCCAAAAGCCTTTCCAATTTGTTACTTTCCTCCCTCACGCTTTGCTTTAACTTATTCCAAACTTGAACGTGAATGCGTGAGCATTATTAATAAAGTGGGGCAAATCACACCGAACCACGTTTGCAGTCACGAAAGTTAGGTGAACTTTTGTTATTGGCGTGTGAAGATCGCATAGGCCACACTATACCTCTTAATTATAGAATTACGCAAAATACAGTATATAATGCATGACACGCCATTGGTCGGTGCTGTAATTTTTTTTTTATCAGCCCTGTTTGTACAAACTGTCTTACTGCCGGGCGCGGGCCATCTTCTTATTGTGAGAAGGGTAAGACCATAGTCTACCACGCCAGCCAAGTGCGGGTTGGCGAACTTCACACATCTTTCAAGATCATTGAGAACTCTCAGACATGTAGGTTTCCTCACGATGTTTTCCTTCACCGTTTGAAGTTGGCGGCAATCAACGGTACGCACATAACTACGAAAAGATAGAGGTGCGTGCCGCGGGATTCGAACCCAGGACCTGCGGATCCCAAATCGGACGGTCTCCCGACTAGGCTGCCGGAAACTTAGTACTTAGAAACGTAGAACGTAGAAACTTAATTAGTGCTGTTATTATCTTGGTTTAATTATAAATCAGGTACCATTAATGACTATGCATTTATTTCATTACGAAAAAGAATCATGATCCTCTTTTGGTTTGCGTGTTTAGTGTGTAACGTCACTCAAATTGGGTAGTGGAGGTATCAAGCTTTTAATGTTGAACGTTATTAACTCCTTTAAGTTTTAAAAGTATAAATGTGATTATTTTTTATAAATTATTAACTTCAATCAAAAAAACAGTAGATTCTCAATTCGGTTGTATTTTTAGGGTTCCGTACCCAAAGGGTAAAACGGAACCCTATTACTAAGCCTCCGCTGTCTGTCTGTCTGTCTGTCACCAGGCTGTATCTCATGAACCGTGATAGTTAGACAGTTGAAATTTTCACAGATGATGTAAGTACTTCTGTTGGCGTTATAACAACAAATACTGAAAAACTGAATAAAATAAATATTTAAGTGGGCTCCCTTACAACAAACGTGATTTTTTGCTCGTTTTTGCCCGATATTAATAACGGCAACAGATAGACGCTTGAAATATTCACAGAATATTGAGTTATATTATTCACTTTAAAAATAAAATTAATATTTAAGGGCTCCCATACAACAAACGTGTTTTTTTTGCCATTTTTATAGATAATGGTACGGAATCCTTCGTGCGCGAGTCCAACTCGCACTTGGCTGGTTTTTTATTTCTGTTTTTCGTTTGTTTGTTTTTCGTTTCCAATTTTTATTCAATCAAAATTATATTTCTATTGTAAATGTAATTTTGACGTCTTGAATTCGCATGTAAATTAATTTACCTATAAGACAATCGTCCACCACTGCAGACCACAACTGATAGCAACAAGAGCGCTGACGAAAAAAACCTTTCTAAGATAAAAAGCCTTTTCTAGGCCACAATCCTCTGTCACGGGCTAACGAAAACAACTAAATCGCACAATGTACGAGCATGTCGTGGATGTTCCGAAAGAATTTGTGCCGAGAGTGGTCAATATTCATTGGATTACCGCGCCAGCGCATTTACCTCGATCGCCCATTTATAAGGCTTTGACACCCGCATCTGTGCTGATACGTCTGTGGAGCTGACACGCTATACTGACAATACAAACTGTTTCAGTAAGTTAGTATCGAAGATGATATTTCTCAATAATCCTAATTCTTGTACAGTGGAGTAAAAGTAACTCCACTGTGCAAGAAATAAGATTATGGTTTTCGAGCATATGTATGTATGTATGTACGTTTCTAAATTAACTCGAACAGACTAATCAGCTAAACCAATTTTGATGTGTGAGGTGTCATTAGATTCGTGTTTACACCCCTGAGTGTATAGCCAATAATTTTTGTAATAATAATAGTACAATTTTCAGAAAACAAAATTCATAACCTCCAACGAACTTCGTAATAAATTATTTTACAAAAACTGTTCAAAAATGTACATTTAAATAAATTATACAATAGCTTTGCGCATATTAATAACCCACGACGAAAAGAGGGGTGTTATAAATTAGACGTGTGTATCTTTATGTGTGTGTATTTGAGCGTCTGCCTGTGTCATCGTAGCTCTTAAACGGAAGTACCGATTTTAGTTACCGATCTAGTTTTTTTTTCTTGAAAGAGGATTTTGTCAAGAGTGTTTTAGCTATATTTAATCAAAATCGGTTCAGCCATCACTTAACAGCAAATTAAGCATAAGATACAATACGAAAATCGTTCTTAAGCAGTCAGGTATTTTGTTTTTATTTTAGTATTGTTTGTTAATTATTTTAATAAACAATAATGTATATTAAAAGAAAAACAAAATAGCTGTTTTTGCAGTCTAACTTACGATTTCGTTACGCTTGATACGCTGTTGAGTGTACGTTTTTTTGTGAGATGCTGCGTAAAATCGCCGTTAAAGATTATAAATGCGCATTGAGTATTTAGAATAATTCTAGTAAAATGACTTGTTTGTTACAAAATAGTTTATTGGAAGCTACGAAAAAATGCATTTCGTTAATTTTGCAAGAGATGTATAATTATCATTATAAAAAAATATAGCCTATGACACTCTTAAAGTAAAGACGGATCTAATAACACCTCGCACATAAAATCGGTCAAGCCGTTTAGGTTGTAGGTTGTCATATAGAAACATACATCTCTTAATAGGGGTCCGATACTCGGAAGCACTTCGAGCCATTGGGCTCTTTTGTACTTTAGAAACATACATACATACATACACTCTAAACACATAACCCGCCTTCTTACGCAGTCAGGTAATTATTAGCAGCATTTGTCGCGGGTCGCGGCAATGTTTGCTTGTACACTACGCGTGTACCATGTAACAAGAAATAACAGTTTTTTACGCCTAAATATTATCAGATTTTGATAATTCTATGCCTCCATAGTTTGATATTTTCAAAATTTAACTTTTTATTTTTCCAATCCATAAGTAGTTATAATGAAATTTAAAAAAAAAATTGTCATCTGTCCGTCTAGAATCAGCCGATTATCCAGCACAAAATCTTATAAGGGAATAAATATTTTAATTAGAGTAAAACCTAGCAATACTTACAAACTATTAAAATTGAGTAACTGTTAATATAGTACGTATAATGTCGGTACTGCTAATAATGGCGCTTGAAATAGCCAGCTCGAGCGATGTCGTCACGTGGTGCCAATGGGCTGAAATGTAGGTGCGGAGTGGAGGTGCCAAGTTTAGGATCGCTCTTTGTTACAGGGCGACGTTTCTAAAATCCTTTGTATCTTACGATGGTAGTATTTTTACAATATTGAATTCAAAATGATCAAATGTCAACAGATATGTCCGACAAACCGAACAATATGTATGCGTTGACCAAACGTCGAGTTAGCTCCTTGAAAATTGTTTTTACTCCTGCTCTCCAGAGTTTCGACCCCGAAATATATAACTATATATATATAGCTCAAATATATAACCGATGTCTAGGGTACAATATTTACAATTTTTGAGGCCCTCTGTACATTCAGCCGCCGCACTGAGCACAATAGTTTTATCAGCCATCCACTTAACCAATTATTGTTTTTTTATTTTCTCACAGTGTTGGCTTTGGCTCCACTGATGCCCACCAAAAGACCGAGTATAACCCGAGATACCTTATACATTATTAAGATTACAGTGGTGATTTGTGAAGGAATGAAGTTTTGTACAGGATTTATATATATTTTTTTTTTTTTTATCAGCCCTGTTTTGTACAAACTGTCCCACTGCTGGGAACGGGCCATCTTCTCATTGTGAGAAGGGTTAGGCCATAGTCTGCCACGCTGGCCAAGTGCGGGTTGGCAGACTTCACACATCTTCAAGATCATTGAGAACTCTCAGACATGTAGGTTTCCTCACGATATTTTCCTTCACCGTTTGAAGTAGGCGGCAATCAACAATACGCACATAACTTCGAAAAGACAGAGGTGCGTGCCGTGGGATTCGAACCCAGGACCTGCGGATCGCAAGTCAGACGGTCTCACCACTAGGCTGCCGGATACGGATTTATATATATAGATATCAAAATGTACCGCAGTATATAGTACATTAATAATTTTGTAAAGACAAAGACCTCATTACCGCTACGATTTTCCATGTAATATACCCAATCTAAAGAACCTTTCTCAATGCATTCTGTAATTCAAAATCATGAAATAAAATTACATACTATTAATATGATTATATAATTCATCATCATCATCAATCATTGTCTACCCACTGCTGAGTATAATAAAGAAGGGAAGACGGAAGGTGGACTAAAGCAATCACAGAATGGTGGCCGCGAGACGGAAAGCGAACACCTGGCAGACCTCCAACTAGATGGTCAGATGACATCGACAAGACAATGGGAATACAGTGGATGATACTGGCACAAGACCGAAAAGAATGGTGCGCTAAAGAGGAGATTATATAAATATAAACACTTTATAGTTTAAATAAATAAAACCCAAAACATAAAAGTTACACTAAATATTCTTCAGTAATTGAAAAGTAGCCCATAGTTTTACTTAAATCTAGAAATAAACAAACAGATGTTTCTTTAGTATCCTGACCGAACCTAATATATATATATATATATATATATATATCACTGAGATATGTATATTACTAGCAAAGAGCTAGCTGCGAGATTTGAGCACAGCCTTTACATCGACCGAGTTGACAGTCAGCTTGATTCTTTTTTATTTTCAGTTATTTAAATTAATAACTGACAAATACTCAAAGGATTTCGCACACTGTATATTAGTACAGAAAATATTTAGCTTCATTTCTGCACATTGGCATAAAAAGAAGCTAAGTTTGTTATACGCTCTCTGTGGATACAAAATCCTCTTTCAGACGATTTTCCGTTATGTAAATTCCCAGTGGATTAGCAGCGCTTTGGACACGGCTGACCGTACTACGAGCATCTACTTCTATGAAAATACATTGTGACATCTAGCACTAGAAAAGCTGCAGTTTTGTGGTAACCAACGCTTTTACGTCGAATAATGCGACATATTGTATTTCTAGAGCTTTACTCGTAATAATAAATAAGGTTTACAAATATTAAGAATAATAATAAATGCAACCTCAAAATTATTACTGCTACGAAAATAAAATACAAAATGTTTAACAGTTTCATTCAAAAGCGTACAAACTAAATAATTGGTTATCGAAAGGTATCAACTTTTTTGTTGCGATTTTTCTCGCCTGCGAGTACTGTAGTAAATGAACCAATGCTGTATTTCCCAGGAGAGCTCAAAATGCAGGTAACATTACTACCACCTTTATGAAACAGCGAACATCATGTGAACTGTGTTCAAATATCCACATAAAGACATAGTATAACATTGAGCTGTATGTACTTACGTACGAGAGCAGATACCACTCATAGCTACTTTGTTACATTCAACTGCGGCGAGAGCGCCGCACCTCACTCAGTGGCTTACTAGTGAAGTGAATGCTTTCGACGTTTTGCTGGCGAGAAAACACACCATAGATGCAATTCTGCGTTGCAAGTATCATACGTATCGTATAATCGTAGACAAACGATGTAATTATTATTCCAGCGCTGTAACGCTGTTTTGTTCACTCGCTTTACCAAAACATGTGACAATAATTTTGCTTCAGATAGCTCCTCTGGTGCTTTAGTACATACAGCTCAATGTCGTCTAATTAATAATAAATGGACCCAATTGCCTTGCTTACTATGCAGCGGTAGCGTTCTTTGGAGTAAACTTGGAATTGATAAACGTAAATATATTAAAGTATTACGATACTTTTAAACGACGTGGCTTTTGACTAAGAGGCGCCTAGGAATATCTCATAAGCATTTGTATGGTGAGTCGCATACTTCGAAGTTGGTATGTTACTTGCCTGTAAGTTGCACGCGTGTCGCGACACCTATCAGTGTCGGTAAATTGGCGTCGGAGCAGCAGTTGAATATCCAATTTGTTGAAGAAATTTCGAATGCCATTTTTTTATATTTTCAATGCCATAATACATTACGTACTACATTATAAAATCGACTTACAAAATAATATCAAACTTCAAAATGGCCTCAAATAGCAAACTTCCCACACTTTTTAACCTAAATTTCACAACCTTCTAAGTTAACAACCTCTTGATTATGCTCATTTTTTAAATTCTTGTTTAAAATTGAGTACTCGTTTATAGAAAATATTATCAAAATCTGTCAGTAAATGACGCCGCACCAATCTGCCCCTCCTTTATGGGAAATACCCCGAAAAAAATCGAAAAAAATCTGTAAAATTTTGGAACCTGTCCAAAAGACCTGTCCTGTCCTTGGAGACCAAGCTTCGTTAAAATTGATTAAAAATTATGACCTGTACATGAGTACCGACAAATAAAATTTTGCTAATTGACACAGAGACCTTTGTTTGCTTCACAGACATAGTAGATGGAGCATGCGACTTCATTTATATGAAAGCCTTGGGTGCCACATTTTTGGTACCGACTGTGACGTCACATAAACGATTTTCTGATGGAATGTTCCATCCGCGCGAAATATATTCAACCCAATGCATCCGCGCGCTTATAATCTAGTAACTAGTTGACAAAATATTGAATCGGAAGTATTTATCACGTGAAATTAAATAAATCTTGGTCGTCAACTGCGATTTTTTATCGCACTTGACACGCGCGTTGTGACACGCTAGGTACATACACTTGGGGTATCTATAGAAGTCTATGGTTTGCTTCGTTCTCTCAGTCAACTAAATCACCATACACATATCATGAAATCAGAACGAAATATTTCCAAGTCAGTGTACCGGGCTCTCAAACCGGTGCCGCCTGCTCGACAGGCACGACTGATCACACGCTTCCAATTTAATTTCGTGGAATTATAATGAGATCCACTCCGAATTAATATAGGTTTTTGAATAAGGCATTTGGTGAGGGGCTCATTGAAATGCCGAGAACACGTGCCTTTCTCACACGCAATCGCGCTCTTCTTATCGTATTTACGGCACATTTGTCATATTATTTGTGATTTCGATTCGGTGTGATACGAAATAAAACAATTTCAGCTCAAAAATTGTTGAATCTACGAAACTAAGAAATATCTGCCTTTATTAAAAAAAAAAAACACCTGATAAAGAGCAATTTATGTTGAGTAATTGTAATAACTTTATAACATATGATGTTGAATGTATAATTTATTTTATTTAAAATACAAATACAAAAATCTTTATTTGTCTCAATTTACACACCTTATTGTGAAAAATAAAACCTACCTACCTTATCTTACCTTACCTTACCTACCTTACCTTGTACCTTATTGTGAAAATGTAGATTAATTCTTCTATTTTTATTTATGTTTCACATCAAGCTTTGTGAAAGCATATATTTTACATATTTAGCAAACAAATATGTAACATAAGACACTCCGGAAGTAGGTACAGACGAATTTAGAAACACCTCGCACGCCAAAATCTTTAGTTTAAATTTGGTCTAGGCTGAATTGCTTCTCCCGAAGTGACTCGTTGGGAATAACATTAAGAGTTGTTCTCATCGAGTGACAGTGTTACTAGTTGGGAATTACACAAAAGTTGTTCTTGTCGAGTAATAGTGTTACTGGTTGGGAATATCATATAAAACGAATAACAGTGTTGCATAAATAGTTGGTAACAAACAGAAAGAGGTCATAAAGGAAAATATGCAGCACCTACTACTTTTGCTAGTTGAAGAGACTAAAAAAAAAGAATATCAAATAGTTGACATGTTTTTCTCAACAGACATAAAACTGTTTCGCTACCCTCATTTACTAGAATGAAATAAAATAATTTTAATCTTTAAGTATAGGTTACTTCTAGAGGGTACAACGGCCCTAAAGGATCCATTATTGTCATTATTTTTAATGTGTTGTCGTAAAATGAGCCTGGAGTTGCTTAGAATGATATTTCTAATGATCAAAGTTATTTGACATTCTGGGAGAATATTAAAAGAAAACTATAAATTAACTAGTTATTAATATTATCCGCGACTTTTCATACGTAGAAAAGATCTGCACTTCCACTCTCGGACTATTTCTTTCCAACTCCCGTCCCACTATCTCTCGTTTCCTTAACCCTCATTCTTTCGCTTATTCGCTCTTTGGTAGATTTGCATCAAACCTACATTTTTTAATCTATTTATTGAGAGCGGGGCGGGAGCGAGGCGAGGCGCGGGGGTGGGGCATCAGCGGCACAGTAGTGGGGTTTATTTAACGCTCACAAAGTCGCGGATAAGAGATAGATTTTCATGTTACATTTAGTAACACAGAGAGAGGTTTTGAGCCTCACGGTATTACTATGTATCTGGTATATCTTACGTAACCATACAACGTAACGCTAGAATTTATTTCACTAATAATTAAAAAGGAAACGCTGGCGTGACGATCTTGGCAAATTGCAAAAATATTGGCAGCAGATGGCGTGGGACCGTGACTTGTGGAGGAAAATGGGGAGACCTTTGCCTAGCAGTGGGACAGCATAGAATAATAATAAATAAAAAAAGATGAACTAATTAATTTATTCCATTAATCACCTACTAATTTACTTGTACACCCCAGCCCACATTTACTATAAACTTTAATATAACCCTGCATACCCGTGTAAATTAATTATACAACTAGGCGGACGTTGTTTTTAGGGTTCTGTACCTCAAAAGGAAAAAACGGAATCCTTATAGGATCACTTTGTTTTCCGTCTGTCTGTCTGTCTGTCCGTCCGTCGGGTGTCAAGACTTTTATCTCGGGAACGCGTGAAGGTATCGAGTTGAAATTAAAACTATATAGGTATGTAGATCCATAGTATCTTGCTGCAGAAAGAAAAATTAAATTTCTCAGTTTTCGTAAAAAAAGTTACAGCAGAATATGTCGTAAAAAACGCACATTTCGACACTCACAGAGGAATCAAAACCTATGGGGTACTTCCCGTTGACCTAGAACTCTGAAATTTGAAATGAAAAAAAAAATGATTTTCCCTTTTATTTACTAGTTTATACGGAACCCTCGGTGGACGAGTCTGACTCGCACTTGTCCGGTTTTATTTTTTACAATTTGAGTTGCAAAAATAGCAATATTGCACCGACAATTAATTTTATCAAAATAAAGCATATTTTATCTAGGATTTATTTAGTTTCCTGTTATTTAGCTTACTAATATTGTGCCTATCACAGATACAACAAAGGAGAAGACAAATCTTAATTAAATCACATTGAATAAGTGAATAGAATAATTAGAAGGAAAGTAGTCAACAAATAAAATGCTGAAGTCTGTCTGCAAACTTTTCTTCAACATTTGAAATTTAAAGTGGCCAAAATGCAATTTCACGAGACAATTTCGAGAGAGAGAGAGAGAATTTCGCATTACAAGCTAGGACAAGGAATTCCGCGTCACATTTTAGTAAATGCTAGTTTCTCTCGTTTTATCACTGATTTCTAACCACGCTCTGGTGGCTGTCAAATTACGTCACTGTCTTGTACCTATGTTGAATTTTCATAATTCTGGCAACAAGTGCAATTAAATAATGTACATTATGTCTATCTTTGACTTCACAAGTTAACATCCGTGACATTTGTGACAGGTGTCTTGAGAAGCACGCACAGAGCGCATTCTAATAGCGAGACCATTATGTAGGTTTGCCAAAAAAAAAATGGTTTACATAAAAAGTAACCGGACAAGTGTGAGTCAGACTCGCCCACCGAGGGTTCCGTGCAAACTAGTAGATAAAAGGGGGAAATCATATATTTTTTTATATTTTCCTTTATAAACCGAAAAATATAAATAATATAAGATAAACGTAAGGTAAAGATAAGGTCTTGACACCCGACGGACGGACAGACGGACATCGGACACACGGACAACAAAGTGATCCTATAAGGGTTCCGTTTTTTCTTAAATTTTTTCCCGTTTTATCTACTAGTTTGTACGGAACCCTAAAAAACAGTCAAGTTGAATTTTCAAGATCAGTGGTTTCTTTAGTAGTATAATTAGGCCATTTAGAATTGGTGGTAGAACGTACTCCAAAACCGAAATGCCTATTACAGTTACAGTTTCGATGGCTGAATTGGAGAGAGATAATTTGTGCCTAATAACGATACAATACAGGACCTACTTACCTGGGGAGTAATGATCATGACATAATTTCTATAAATAATATATTACTTGGATATACGCTAGTCTATCATTTGTTTACAAATAGTATTGAAATAGTTGCATAAATATCGTAATTTGTATGTATAAAAGTATTTAGTTAGTATTTTTTGCCCACTTTATAGCGTATGGCACAAATTACAACCGATGGTAAGTGTGTGGCAGGATCGATTATTATTAATTTCTAATGATATTGTGCTTCTATCTAATTGTATTGATATACGAGTATAAGTTACTGTAAAAGCTCTAACTACGATTAATCCTAAGATTTACTGGTAAACCTAAGATTTACCAACTAGTTATGGTAAAAGTCAGAATTTCAAGCATTTTCCACCATTCACTTGATAAATCTTAATATTTACCGTAGTTAGGGCTTTTACATAACATAATATATATATATTACCCTTCAGAATGTAAGTAAAGTTAGTTAAGTTTATTTTACACATGTACTTAGTCGCTAATATATATAATTTTCCGTCGGCACAAATTAGCTGGTATGTGTATATTAATTAATGTCTTGCTTCTCCATCGGGATATAAAGAAAAAAGGTAAATAAATACCGCCTTCTAAAACTTATGACACAATATAGCGCAGTACCGGGGGATCATACATCACCAGAAAGTTGCTTACGGTCGCAGGTAAAAGTTAGATATCACAATGCTCCTCCGGGGACAAACCGTAATGTCACTTTTCAAGAGGACTTTCCAGTTTTTACTGTAATAAACGGTTTATGCGCCGTGTTGGTGTCACTCCGATCTGGGGAAACATGAAACAATAACTGTTGGTACAATTTTAATGTCATAAACTGATAAAACTCACAAACAAAGCGTTGTAACAAATAAGTAGAGTATGCATTGTATTTATTAACCGACTTCGAAAAAAGAGGAGGTTATCAATTCGTACCGTTTTTTTTAAATGTATGTACACGAATTACTCCGGAATTCGAGAACCTTTTTGTGTTTCTTGAATCGACATATAGAGAAAGCTCCTAAGTTGGTCCCATAATTATTTTATAAATATCGCTTTATTACTTTTTGAATAATCTCTAAAAATTAAAATATTTTAATTGTATTCCTAAGTAAGTGCGTCAGATTATAGAATCGCAGAGTTTCACCTACACGTTTTTCTTTGCAAGAGTGTCAAATATTAAGGATTATCGTATAAACATCTGCACATTTTCTAATCTTCGAAGACGAGCATTTGACATTCAATGACAAATCGCACTCTTGACAATGATATTCAACTGAATTCAGAGCACACGTGGCAAGTCACATAAAACTTATAGTGCAGCTTTGTTACACAATTTCATGCAAATACCCCGATTTGCGGGATACAGCACTGTGGACTTTGACCTCTGAAATTAATAGTAATGAAAACCATCATAGCACAAAACAATCTTTTTGGTGAGTTTTATATGGTTTATTAATACGTCTATATTAATTGACTAGAGTAAAATACATGCACAGAATTCGTAGCCCTATTTACATATGGATACAAGACAAATTATTGACGTAACAACATAAACATTATAAAAATATATACATGGAGTTTTGGCGGGAACGTCATTTTTATTTATTTATTTATTAAGGTACACCAACAGCACACATATTATAAGGTACAACATATATTGATCATGGTTACATTCTGATACATGTGCCATTTATAGGCATACACAGCTTGTGATAAATTTATCTTGCTAAGGTACAGACTTTAAATTAATATCTAAATAAATTAACTAAAATAAATTGAAATTTATCGAAAGAGTAAAAGACAGAAAACTATCAAATAACTTTGAACTGTGGATGTGGAAGCACACTTGTAATTACACTATATATGGATTTTTTTTTATTTAAATAAACATAACAATAGGTAGGAATAGAAAAAATTTAAAACTGATTGATTGGAGATTATTTAAAATATCCATAGGCAACAAAGCTTATGGATATTTCAAACAAGCACACTTTCATTTATATTTAGCTAATGTCTCAAAAACTTGTTTCTTAAACTGTATTAGATTGCATGAGAAAATATCCACGCTGCTGCCGATATCATTATACGATGAACACATGCGCACCATAGGTGAGTTCAAACCGAGGTTAGTACGATATACTTGACGGCCAAAAGTTTTATTAATCATATTTCTGGGGTAGCGATGAGGGACATGTAATTTGACGTTTTCGAGCAAGTATGGACTGTCAATGTCGCCATGGATGATCTTATGTAAAAAATGCAAATCTCGTTGTTTGCGCCTCGTCCGGAGCGAAGACATTTCAAAAAATGCAAGACGGCTGTCATAGTCAATCCTGTGAGATATGCCACTACTGGAAAATGCGAGCGATCTTGTGAAGGAACGCTGTAGACTCTCAATACGTTGTGAGTGACAACTATACAGAGGATTCCACACAGAAGATGCGTATTCGAGATGACTTCGAACAAGTGAGTTATACAGCAACTTTTTGGTGCTAATGTTACGGAAGCTTTTTGAGTTACGGTTAATAAACCCGATCATTTGTGCAGACTTTGTAACTATTGCATCAATGTGAGATTTAAATGTAAGTTTTTTGTCAATTATAACTCCCAGGTCACGTATATCATCCACTTCCTCCAGGGTAACTCCGTCAAGTGTCATGGAAAAGTCATGGAAACATGTTGTTGTTTTATATTATTTTCCTAAACTTGTGTTACTTTAAACATTAATGCTATAAAAATGGTGGTGTTTGATTAAGTAGGTGAGTGTGGGCAAGTCATATAAAGCGACGAAACGTGTCTTTCACGTTGTCTGCATTTTTTTTTTTGTTATATCAACAAGGAAGTTTTATGTAGCACAACAATTTCCCATTTTATCAGAAAATATTTTAGCAAGCTTGTCTCGCACTTGGCCATATTTTAGTATTTCTAAATTGACATCAAAGTAAACCTTACAGTCTTGTAAATTTTGAGACTTATCTATTACTGTTCAAAAGGTACAGCTGTTTAAATGTAAGACGGACAGACACCGTAGTCTCACGAATAGGCTCCCGCGCCCATAGTATGGAAACCTAAAAAAAATAGTCTTCATTATGTCGTATGCAACTCTGCACATAACGGGAATTATATTCTCTAATCACTAAAGTGGGATTCAGCAAAATTTTTGAAGATTAGTCCCGCTAAATGCATGCGGGATCCCAGTTGCATTCATTGGATATGGTACATGACCAGACAGACTCTATACAAAAGGGTTCTACTATTACGAAAAACCCTATGATCGCATCTAAGAATTTTGAATATTTTCAATCCGGTTTCTATCTTAGATCGTACATTAGCTTTAAATGAAGCAGGATGTGGGAAAAAACAAATCTTTTGACGTGACAACCTCTAATAAATCGATGAACGCCGGCTGCACGCACGAAAAAGTATATCTCATTGTCACGTTACGCGTTACGCTCATTGTCTCGTTACATCATCATCATCATCATTTCATCAATGTTTTGTTATGACGTTGTCACGTTAATCTATCGTCCGTAAACTGACTTTACAGACAACCAATTTTTTTACAGTTAATAGTAAACTAACTACCTAATTCACAAATAGCAAAGGTATTGGTACATTGCCGGGTTAATTGGCGCTTCAAGCCATGAATGACGATCTGTATCTAATTGAACACTGAACAAGGAGATTGACAGAAATCAATACGGCTAGAGCATTGCTACCAGACAGCCGACTAACTAAAGTACTTATCCATTATCTAAAGTATATATCTAGAACTATAGTCCTAGCACTAAGTGCCCTTAGCAAAATAGAGAAATTCCATGAGAATTTCAAAATAGTTATGAAATTGTATTCCCTCTGAATGTTGACCCGAGTGCGCAAGGAGGGCTATGTTTTTCGAGAGTATCTATGTTAGATTGTTAGATCTATGTTAGTATGTATGTTAAATTGCATTTATATAAATGTAGGTAAGTATGTAATGTTTCTGTATTGTCTGCTGTACCTATACGGTTTGATCGATCTTGATGTGCGAGGTGTCATTACATTCGGCTTCGAACCCGGAGTATCATATTCCATATTTTTGTTTTAATAGTACTCTGGAAAAAAAATCAAAATTGTAAATTTTTGTAACCGCAACGCAATCGTACATAAGTTGAATTGTAAAATGCACTTATGCAGTCGAGTATTTTTGATTTTTCTTTCAACATTGATACTTGTCTTCTTATGGGACGGATAAAAATAAAAATGAATTGTCTGTTGTAACCTATACGGTTTGATCGATCTTGATGTGCGAGGTGTCATTACATTCGGCTTCGAACCCGGAGTATCATATTCCATATTTTTGTTTTAATAGTACAACTCTGGAAAAAAAACAAAATTGAAAATTTTTGTAACCGCAACGCAATCGTACATAAGTTGAATTGTAAAATGCACTTATGCAGCCGAGTATTTTTGATTTTTCTTTCAACATTGATACTTGTCTTCTTATGGGACGGATAAAAATAAAAATGAAACCGGAAAATTACGAGGCTCGCACGCCGAAGCTTCCGTACTGTCGCATAAGGTAAGCACTGACACTAGGGCTAGTTAGTGAGCAATAGAAATACATGTCTGTATTTGTTTATCTATGTTTGTAACTTCATACATTTTCTATTCGGTTTCAAGGCAATTTCTAAGTTGTTAAAAATATCGTTAACGCGAGATTGACTTGCATTTACAGATTATTATTTATTTTTATAGAGTTATCAATTGTTGTCTCACTAAATTTGAAACTTTTAACTATTTCTAAGACAAACTATATCTATAAACTTATATCTATTTCTAAGGCAAAAAAACTTTGTAAATAATATTTGAAAACCTTACCTCAGATTGAAATAAAGAAAAAGATCACAATAATATAAATAGTTTTCATTTCAAATCAAGTCTGATATGTTACGAGTATTTGTAACAAGGTTGTTAGTTTTGTAAACACACAAATTAGTCTGTCTGGATATTAGACTAGTAGTTGTTGACTTCGCGTAAGTCAACAAGTTTCTCAGTAACATCTGTAGTAGAAACCGGCCTAGGAAAGTTCATAATATTACAAAATCCTTGTCTTTCTAATTATTATAAAGGTGAAAGTGACCGTCTGTCTTTCTGTCTCTTTGTGACCTTTTCACTGCTAAACGTGTGAACAAATTAGTATGAAATTTGGCACATAGGCAGCAGAGAATCTGATGACTGATATAAGCTACATTTTATCATAATCATCACCGTACACATCAACATTGTTTTAGGGTTCCGTACCCAAAGGGTAAAACGGCACCCTGTTACTAAGACTCCGCTGTCTGTCCGTCAGTTACCAGGCTGTATCTCATGAACCGTGATAGTTAGATAGTTGAAATTTTCACAGATGATGTATTTGCCGCTATAACAACAAATACTAAAAAACATAATAAAATGAATATTTAAGGGGGCTCCCATACAACAAACGTGATTTTGCCGTTTTTATAGATAATGGTACGGAACTAACGGTGCGCGAGTATGACTCGCACTTGGCCGGTTTTTTATCTCTACGCGGCGTGCGGGTAAAACCGCGGAACACAAATACTGCGTAATTTATGTATCTAATATCTATGAAATTTTTTATTTAAAAGCGTTCCGTTTTTATATTGTATATAGCTCAACAGACTGAGTTAGCGTTGCGACTCTGTTATGTTACACGGTAGTTGATAACTTTACCTTGCAGTTGGAAGGATGGAAATCTGTACGCTATTTTCAACTTCCTCTGTCTGCACGATTCACTCTATGTGGTCGTCAAACTTTGACTTGATTTCATAGAAAGTTCTAGTCATACTTCACCCACCTCCATGGCTAGATTTCTATTAGTAGGTTCTTAATGGCAGAGGACACTCGTACCGTATTCAAGTGCCCCTGAGCAGACTTCTAAATTCTTCGTTTAAAGCTTGTTGTGTTTTATTTACAAATTCTATTCTACGAAAGGACACCAAATTGCCAAAATAAACATTGTATCAAGGCTCAAGGTGAATGTTGGATGATTCAAATCAAATTTAACAATGTGCTCCTTTTTTCTGTAAATATTTTTACAAATTAAGCTGTTTGTCTGTGATATGGTTCTATTGATTAAAGGAATACATTTATTGTAATATTTTTGTTCTATATTTAACTTAGTATTTTACAGAAATCCGTACTCTACCTACCGACCCTAGGTATGTACTTAGGTATGTAGCCTTGGTTTTAGTAATTCACAATAAAGAATTCGCATGTCCTTTTTTAGAGAACCACAGTGGTCGCAGAACGCTGCGCTGGCGACGAATACGTATATACCTTGATGTTGTGTCGCGTACGGGATTTAGTCTAGTAAAAATAAGATTTATTACAACATGAAAGACAACTAAGTATATTGTTATTTAAATGTATGTACTGGTATTTTGAAATACATTTGACACAATTTCATAATAATATTATAAAAGCTAATTTTGTTACCTATACACGCTCAAACGGCTGAACCGATCGTTATGAAAATTAGTATAGAGATAGCTTTGGACCTGGAGACGGACATAAGCTACTTATCACCATCATAATCATCACCGTTTTTCATAACTACGCGAGTGAAACCGTGGAACGCAGCTAGTCTATAAATCACGGATTATTGTTGATCTATGATTTTTAGTTAATATATTCGGATGAGCCTATCTCACTTTCCTTGTTATCTTTGTGAAAGGGGTGAGGCTACCATGTTGATCACGTGCAATGTGCATCTGCATAGGAACAATTAAGAACTGTCAAACAAATCGCACATAACTACAAAAAGACAGAGGTACATGCCTTGGAATTCAAACCCTTCGGTATTTATTTATTTATCGGATTCGGTACTTAAGACTCAGGGACTCTTAAGGGTGGTGCTTCTGTCTCACTTTCACGCGACACCTTTTTTAGATATAAAACTATTGTATACTGTACTTTTGATAATTATACGTATTTGAATACGTTTTTATTTTTATATGTGTTATTTTGACCGAAACATTGTATTACGGTAAAAATAACATACTTATATAAAAACATATAAACAACTAAATAACTGTTATAATTAATATGTTTTACAGTTTAATTATTATAGTTCAAAAAGCCCACCCCTGTCTGTACCCGACGCAAAGGTGCCCATGACACTCGCCGCATTACCTCGTTGAATGGCGATGGACAGCCTAATAATGGCGATTAATATATATTCTCATGTAGATAATAAGTACTTTAAAAAACTTTTTATATTAAACGGTTTCAATGAAAAGAAAGATATTGATGTAGGTAATGTATTTACTATATTCTACTAGAAAAGCCCTTTATGTGGGGTTGTGAAAAAATATGAAATCCGCCATTTTGTGGCGGTGGCCATATTGAGCTTAGAATGATACTAATTATAGTTATTTGTTTTGTCATCTAAACTAAAGGCGTGTACTAAATGTCAGACAAGAGGAAGTGGTCAAATTTTGATTACTAAATTTGATCCAAAAACATAAACAACCACAAACAGGGCAAGCTAAATAAAACCGTTTAATAAAAAACAAATATTTATCAAAAGTAATCAATATAATTTTGTATCTAAAAGAAAGGTGGCACATGCGAGCGGAACAACAGCGCTACCCTATCAAAGCTCCTTCCACCGCGCTGCCACTATCTTGAATAACATCTGTGAATGTATGTGAATACAAGGTGAATCACTGTCGAACAAACTTTGTTCATTAGATGAAAATTAACCGAGCGCAATAGCTGGTAAGCGACACATGCTACACACATTCTACGACCGTATCTACGTCAAATAACAGAACTGGCGGAACTCATCAATAGATCGCAATTAGATTCAGTAATTACGCCTCCATTTTACAGTCAAATTGCGTTCCGGAACACAGAATAGAAGCAAGCATTCGAGCAGAAATAATTCCACGCTATTTGTAAGCAAGACTGAACAGTTACGTACTCGTACCTACGAATGGTGAGATCCGACCGAGAATACATTGTTTTACTCCAGCTGGCTCACTGCACCATTTGGTGAAAGCTTTTTGATAAGTTTAGGATTTACGGCGGCGATACAACTTTTTTAATAGCTTTAAGCGCTATCTTAGCTGATGGAACGTGAAAAACTTAGCGACAATTAAGGTTTAACTATAAGAAATGCTACAAACATATATTATTTATACCACCTTTTAACATTGTCAAAATTCGAGTAAATTGAAACCACAAATAGCACAAGCATTTACGAAAAGTCAAAACGAGACGATTTCTTTATAATCATGAAAAAGTATACATACAAGAAAAGATTCTAGATTTTTTTCTTGGTGCGCTTGTTATCACTTATAGACTCTTAGAATTTATATATTACTACTACTATTATTATTTATTATTAATTTATATATTAATTATTTATTTATATATTTATACCTCGTGGTTCCATTTTCTTCATTTTCATTTCCATACACAAACTTCATTTTCATACCCTTGTTCTGATAATACGAAGACCATGAACTATAAATTGTATGATGTTGTATGAATTAAGTAAAAGTCTTGAAAAGAAAAATGCTACTTTGCTCGCTCGCCCTTATGCAACATTCACCATTTTCTGAATAAGAGTGACGAAAATGAATTTTATTTTCATAGATTGAGACAAGCTAATATAATGTGACATAAAGTAAATAAAAACCGGACAAGAGCGAGTCAGACTCGCCCACCGAGGGTTCCGTACAAACTAGTAGATAAAAGGGGGAATATGTATATTTTTTATATTTTCCTTCATAAATCGAAAAAAAATATACATCGCAAAAATATTTAGAAACCTTTTTTAGCTTGTGCTAATTAAGCTCTTTCATATGATACCCTACATGATACGGTTAAAACCATTTAAAATTTGGACCTTTCTTCCTTGCATAAAGACCCGAATTTTTGTGATTTAGTTAAAAATGTCCAGTTTTCGGATTTTTTCCTATATGTGTACTCTAACACAAAGCTTCTTCCCAAATTTCATAGTTCTAGGTCAACGGAAAGTACCCCATAGGTTTTGATTTCCTTGTGAGTGCCGAAATGTGTATTTTTTACGGCATATTCGGCTGTAACTTTTTTTTACTAAAACTGAGAAATTTGATTTTTTTTCTGCAGCAAGAGATTATGGATCTGCGTATATGGTTTTAATTTCAACTCGATACCTTAACGAGATATAGGTCTTGACAGACAAACGGACAACAAAGTGATCCTTTATGGGTTCCGTTTTTTTCCTTTTGAGGTACGGAACCCTAAAAATAATATATAAGCATAATAATTATACATTAAAGACATCAAAGTGGCTAAGTAAATGTTACACCCTATATCATGAGGTACATAAGGTGTTTCTTATGCAGTGTATGAAAAAGAAACGTTTGTATACTAAATTACAATTTCATCGTGACATATAAAGCAAACTTTGTTCCAAATTTAAATTCTATAGAACACCCTAACACCTAAAGAACGCACGGCAGTGAAACATTCAAACAATATGTTAAACTTCATAAAACTTTTTCTCCGGGTACATTTTTATCTACATACATAAAATGTGGGTCACCCACAACTTACCTACTTCGAATATTTCAAGTAACTTATAAAAAACCTCAGCGTCGAGGGAATACGGGACTCAACCCTTAAAAAGTAAATCGGGGTCTAAAAGTTACCTTCAGTTGGATATAACAGTTGACGCCAGGTGGGTGTTACTGCCAGCGGACGCCAAACTGGAGTTTGGCCCCCTAACGACTGCTCACAACTTTTCTTTTTAAGGCAATAAAGGCCCATCATAAAAATAATCGTGTCACATAATTATTTATTGTAATGGTCGACCGGTATTTTACGAGGGAAATCCTTATTTTTTATTTCTCAGCAGTTAAATGACGAAACTTTCCCGTAATTCGCATTAAGCCGATGTGGATCAGCAAGAGCTTCTTATCTCGTCCCCGAGCTTGTTGAGTTTTAAATCAATCATCATCATCACCATCATCATCATCGTCATCATCTCAGCCACTAGAAGTCCACTGTTAGACATAGGCCTCCCCCATTCATTTCCAAAAAGACCGGTTGGAAGCGGTCTGCATCCAACGTCTTCCTACCACATGTATAATATCTTCTGTCCACCTTGTGGTCTTGCTACGCTGCGCTTGCCGGTTCGTAGTCTCCATTCGAGAACTTTAAATCATTATTCAACTAAAACATCTACTATTAATATCCACTTTCCTATCCTAAAACAATAACGCAAGTAGAAAAGCGATCATTGTATTAACCCGTCATTATGAACAACTTCCATTTTGATAGAAACCGATAAATAGAAAATAGAAATAGAGAAACCGAGAATACGATAAAATTAGTCTAGCCATAACATAGTCAAGGATAATTTAATGTTATTTTTAACCCTCGACGCAACAAAAAAGGTATTATGAGTTTGACGTGTGTATCTGTATATCTATGTATCTGCGTCTCTGTCTGTGGTATCATAGCTACAGATGGACCGATTTTGTTCTAGTTTTTTTTTGTTTGAAAGAGGACTTGTCGAGAGTATTCTTATTTGTTTCATTAATAAAAACGGCTCAGCCGTTTCTTTTTGTCTGAGATTTTTGTGTTTTCTGAACTCATACATATACTTTGACTTAATTAGACCAAAATATTTTTAGACGAAGTCTATTTAATTTATTGAAATATGTCATTTTTATACGTTCTAAATTGTTTTCGATTGCCTTTTGTCACCGAAGCCCCTACATTTGACTATATAACCTTCCGGATTTTTCTATACAATTTCAACATTGTTAAGGAAAAGATTTTATTATAAAAGTATAAAATATTTCCTGGCCATAGTAACCGAAATAAAGGTATTTCCAGTTAGAAGCTAAAAGTTTATTTTATGATTTCACAAATACAGGTAAGTAGGCAGGCATTGCGTTAATGTTCTACTTCTTTTATAACAATCGTTCCTTTTAAGTCGTTATTCTAAAGTGCTTTTACATGAAGCCGTTGAAGCTGGCTTGTTTCTTTTGTGTTTTTATGAAGTTAATAAATACCAGCTTAAGTAATTCAGTACCGTTTTTGGCATAGATATATGGTATTACGGTATTTTGAAATAAATTTACTTGATCCAATAAAAAGAAAAAAAATGGGTTGTCTGTAAAGTCGGTTTACGGACGATAGTTTAACGTGACAACATAAGTCCGCGCGCGAGCTCCGAGGGATGATAATTGAAGCGACGCGGAGTCGAGGACGGTCGGGTGCGGCGCACACCCGCCCGCTTCCTCAGCCACCGCAAGCGCGCGCGCGCGTTACGGGACAATGAGTCATACTTTTTCGTTCATGCAGCCGGCGTTTATCGATTTATTAGACGTTGTCACGCCAAAAAGGTATCATTATTTGATTACATATAATTAAGAAATTGTTATTCAAATGAAATATTATTATTATTATATTGGTGTTTCTAAATACATATGTCACAATTTCATCTTCATCCTAATACTAATATGTACATATTATGAAACGAAGTTTGTTACCTTTTCACGTTTATACCACTAAACCGATCGTTATGAAATTTAGTACAGAAATAGCTGTCTATGGAGATGGAAATAAACTACTTATCATCATCATCATCACCGTTTTACATACGTGGGTACCGCGGAGCGCATAAATTGGTGATTATTGTGAATCTATGCTTTTTAAGTATTTTCCAATCATAATACCAAAGAATTTCCCAAATTTCATTTGATGCTATACAAACGGATTTATTTTTACAAATACAATACAAAAATACTTTATTGACCCCATAGTATAATAACAATATGTACCTACATGATTAGGGCGTAAGAAAGATACAAAAGGCGGCCTGATCGCTGATAGCGATCTACTACTTTATTCCAGGTCACACCATGGCTTATCATCAAAATAATAAAAATAAAGAAATATAGTTAAAGATTTTCAATGCACGAGAGCTTCGTTAGCATTAAATCATACAATTCTCGGATATATAAGGCAGAATGAAAGAAACCATTTATCCCGTTTCCACTTGATTCCACACTGAGGATAGGTAATTACCAAAGGTGATATAAAGCGAGGAGCGGATATGAGAAAACGTAATAAATGTGTCCATTATTATGTCTGCATTATAGGATTTAATATATATATCAATGTATTACGCATAATACGTTGCGGATGATTGGTTTGTCGTTATATTGATCTGGCACCAATTAAATGTATTAATATAATTTAAGCAATTATAACGGCCAGCCATTTATAAGACCAGCCACGAGATGGACAGATGACCTCATACAAGTGGCGGGGAGACGCTGGATACAAGCCGCTTCCAATCGGTCTTTTTGGAAATCCATGGGGGAGGCCTATGTCCAGCAGTGGACTTCTTATGGCTGAGATGATGATGATGATGAATTATAACGGATTTATCGCGTATCTACCTATATTTTACTTACTTTTATGAATTGACGTTTCGAACATTTTTACAGCGTCCGACGTCAGAGTTTATGTCATTTATATTGAAAATTCTAACATTCCGAGATTGCATGGTAATCAGAAAACAAATATGACAAGATTCAATCTTCTGCAGTATGTGTGAAGAATGTGGACCAAACTCGTTGTGTATTGATTTCGTGCATTTCAATCAGAAGTGGGTGCTAGGTAGTGTGCCAACTTTCTGCCTGTACACTAACGTGAATTTTTAATATAGTTTTAATGTGAATTTTAACCTGCTTTAAATCGTGGCAATAGTTTAGAACGGTTTAAATCTTAAATCTTACTTGAATGGACTATAATAAGCCATAGAAATATTGATTCGACCCGACCATCCATCTATCTTCTTCTTCTTTTTTATATTGGACCTACGCGATTAGCGATTTGGCAGTGTCAAGTATTGAGATTTCACCCAAGTTTCTTGAATAATACAAGTTATAAGATGTTTTAGTCATCAAGTTCGAGTCCTGCTTCAGTAAAATAGTGACGATTCAAAAAAAAACAATTATCTATTATTAGATTTTGGAATTGGGTTTTTATTAGATACTGGAAATGTCTAAAATAATTTTGTGGTGTTTTACAAAATTAAATAGTAGAGAGTAATTCCAGCGAACCTAGTTTGTTCTATGAAAGTTGTTCAGACCGCCACGGGCGTTCATTGCACGCATCTGATAAAGCAAACACTGTGATAGTTTACAGATACTTTGTAACTTTATGCGGCGAAATGTTATGAAGCACGTGCAGAATATGTTATTTTAGATTTACAGGGGATTTACGATGAAAATTAGACTTCAAAGTTGAACGCTGAGAGTGTAATTTTCAATGTCAATCTTAACGTGTCACGTGCGCTTAAATATTAATATACAAGTATATAGCTTATAATATATACAAGTATATAGTTTATAATATATACAAGTATATAGTTTACAAAAAAACTGAACAACCGACTTCAATTTCTAAGCAAATGCACGAGTAAGTAACTATAAAAATACCCAACTTGCTTCAAACTCGAAACAAACAAAAATACCGGACAAGTGCGAGTCTGACACGCACAGACTCGCCCACCGAGGGTTCCGTACAAAATAGTAGATAAAAGGGGGGAATTATATATATTTTTTTATATTTTCCTTAATAAACCGAAAAATATACATGGTATAAATATTTAAAAACCTGTTTTAGCTTGTGCTAATGAAGCTCTTTCATATGATATCCCACATGACACGGTTAAGGCACTTTAAAATTTGGGCCCTCCTTCCGAGCATAAAGACCCTTTTTATGTGACTGAATTGAAAATGTGCCTACAGTTTTCGGTTTTTTTTCTTTATGTGTACTATAAGACAATGATTCTTGCCAAATTTCACAGTTATAGGTTAACGGAAAGTACCCTATAGATTTTGATTCCCTTGCGAGTGTCGAAATATGCGTTTTTTGCGACATATTTGGCTGTAACTTTTTTAAGTTTAATTTTTCTCTCTGTAGCAAGAGACTATGCATCTGCGTATATGGCTTTAATTTCAACTCGATACCTACACGCGTTCCCGAGGTCTTGACAGACGGACAGCAAAGTTATCCTATAAAGGTTCCGTTTTTTCCTTTTGAAGTACGGACCCTAAAAACATACAGACGAATTGACAACCATCTTCTTTTTGGAAGTCGTGTAAAAGTAATATTATATTCGTAGTGGACAACTTTTGGTATGGAATTCGTAATAATGTCCGTGACTGTTAGATTAAATATTCTCTGTAATGTAGGAAGGAAATTTCTTTATCCAATAGCTGAACTGACTCAATATCCATTATTGAGAGCCAAGTTCAGCAATCATGGACGCGAGCTTCCCAATTACGGAGATTACATTCGTTCGCGGGCGAAAAACTTTGAGTACTTAACTACCACCTTATAGCACAAGTGACGAAAATGGTCCAACTAAAATGTTCTAAGAAATCCTCATCATTTGTTTTCGGAAAACGCGATTGGGGCGCCCTCACCTAATTGTTTATATAAAATGAGTAGTACTGTACTATCTGAACTCGCAAGATTTTGCAGCTCGTTCGGATTTTCCGAGAAAAGTAAGGGAACTTTTAAACAGAACAAGTTGCCAGGTGTTCCCGTTTCGTTGAATTTTTGGACTGGAAATATTGATGATAATTTTAAGTTTATACCCTTTTCTTAGTTCTTGAATTTTGAACAGATTTCTGGAATCGGATACTAATAGCTTTTCAGGAACGTTTTGTAAATTTAATCGAGATTGCGAGATGCTTTGCTTGTTACAAATGAGGTGCCGAAAATATTTCTATATTTAATACGAAAACCTCGACTGAACAAAAAATAAAATATACAGGGTTAGTTAGTAAGCATACAATTATATTCAGACTTATTCTGCAAGTTTCTTGGAAGAGATCACTCTTAGCGATAAGGCCGTTGTGTAATTTTGCTAGTTCATACAGAGAGACAAAAAGACTAATTGACTTGGAAAATGGGCTTTCTTACTAGTGAAACAACAAGATTTCACTAGTGAATCAACAAGGCTTCAAAGCGAACAAAGGTCTCTGCATTAACTAGCAACATTTTCTTTCTTCTGTGAATATGTTTATTGGTACTCACGTGTAGGCCGTATTTTTCAACCAATCTTTACGAAGCTTGGTATACAGATTTTTGCAGTTTTGTAGGCTTTTTTTCGAAGGTTTTTAGGCTTTACAAGTTAACGAGTAATAATCGATCAAATTAAAAAAAAAAATTCGTACAAATTTCATTTCAACTAACATTTACTCGTATGTTAATTTGTATGTTCATAGTATCAACCTTTGTGATTTACAACTACGAACCCTACTTTGCGCGTGGCATGACACAAACTTGGCTGGTTTTTTGCAACATGTATTGTTGCAAAAAGTTTGCATATGCGAGGTTTTAATTGTAAGGGATTTGAGAAAGTTTCTTTGAGCGACGTTTTTCGGTAAAACCGTAAATGTTCTGTAAAAAGTCTAATATTGTCGGGTAAGGTATATATATAGCCGTGGGGTACCGGCTTAGAATAGTACCTCCCCCTCTCTTCCCGTGGGTGCCGTAAGAACCGGCTAAGGGAAATACTACCAGAGATGGGCAGCAGCATCCTCTGCGGAAAACGCTACCCACTGCGCTCGCCAACCCGCATGCCAAGCGTGGCGAGTAATGGCAAAACCCCCCCTATGACAGACGACAAAAATACCAGGCCCCCAGTCCCCGGCAGCTCCGCTATTCCGGACTACGGTAGCGGTCCCGGTCACGGCGGAGCAAGGGGTGCTAAGAATCTCCGGAAGAGATCCGGCTACCACCCCCTGCATAAACGACGACTGGCCCTGGTAACACACAATATTCGCACGATGAGGACAGACGAGAAGCTAGCTGAGCTGGAAGAAGAAATGAGTAGGTTACATTGGGATATCCTGGGGTTATCGGAAGTCCGACGAGAGGGTGAGGACACGATAACCCTGAAATCCGGTAACCTACTATACTACCGGGAGGGCGACCAACAGTCCCAAGGTGGTGTCGGGTTTCTCGTCCACAAGTCCCTTGTTAACAACATTCTTGCCATCGACAGTGTATCGAGCAGGGTTGCGTACCTGATACTCAGAGTATCCAAGAGATATTCGTTGAAGGTCATCCAGGTATACGCACCGACCTCGGCACACTCGGATGATGAGGTGGAGGTGATGTATGAGGACATTAGTAGGGCCATACACACTTCTGAGACCTATTTTAATGTTGTTATGGGGGACTTCAATGCGAAGCTGGGCAGGAAATGCGAAAGTGAGTTGAGAGTGGGGCAATTTGGATATGGACAACGGAACCCCAGGGGACAGAGGTTGGCCGACTTTCTGGAGAAAGAGGGACTCTTCATGATGAACTCTTTCTTCCAGAAGCCACCTCATAGGAAATGGACCTGGTTGAGTCCCGATGGTTCTACGAGAAATGAGATAGACTTCATCCTGACCACCAAGAAACAAATATTCAATGATGTCTCTGTGATCAACATGGTTAAAACCGGAAGTGATCACCGAATGGTACGAGGCACTTTGAATATTAATGTTAAACTGGAGAGGTCCCGTATGATGAAGTCTACACTCCGACCCACTCGCGCCCATATCCAAAACCCCGAGAGTTTTCAGCTCGAACTATCAAATCGCTTCGAGTGCCTGGAGAGCTGCGCATCGGTGGATGAGATCAATAACAGGTTTGTGGAAACTGTCCGTACGGTGGGCGCGAAGTTTTATAAACCCCACCGTACAAATAGACCGCAAAAGCTCTCGAGCCATACCCTCGACCTCATGGCTGAACGACGCTCATTGCAACTGCAGTCTTCCGGTGACGCCGAGTCATATAGGCGGCTCAATAGACTCATATCAAAGTCTATGCGACACGACATCCGTACCTTTAATACTAATCGTATTAAAGAGACGATAGAGCGGAATAAAGGCTCCAAAGTGTTCGCAAGAGACATGTCTATTGGGCAGAGCCAGTTGACGAAGCTGAAGATGGAAGATGGCAGTATAGCGTCGACCAAAGCAGAAGTCTTGAGGGAAATCGAGAGGTTCTATGGACAGTTATACACATCGGTCGCAAAACCTGTTAGCAGTTTGGGCAAAGATCCAAGAGCCAAACTGACTCGACATTATACCGAAGATATCCCGGACATCAGCCTGTACGAGATTAGGATGGCCTTGAAACAGCTCAAGAACAACAAGGCACCGGGCGACGACGGAATTACATCAGAGCTACTGAAAGCGGGTGGAACACCGGTACTGAAAGTCCTTCAGAGGCTCTTCAATTCCGTCGTGCTTGAAGGTACAACGCCAGAAGCATGGAACAGAAGCGTGGTGGCGCTGTTCTTCAAAAAAGGAGACAACACTTTGCTGAAGAACTACAGACCCATCTCGCTTCTGAGCCATGTCTATAAGCTGTTTTCAAGGGTCATCACGAATCGTCTTGAACGCAGGTTTGATGACTTCCAGCCTCCCGAACAAGCCGGTTTCCGAAAAGGCTATAGTACCATAGACCACATCCATACGCTGCGGCAAGTGATACAGAAGACCGAAGAGTATAACTTGCCCCTTTGCTTAGCGTTTGTGGACTATGAGAAAGCCTTTGATTCGATCGAGACCTGGGCGGTGCTTGAGGCTCTCCAGCGATGCCGTATTGACTATCGGTATGTCGAAGTGCTGAAGTGCTTGTACAACAACGCCACCATGTCAGTCCGAGTACAAGACCAGAACTCAGAGGCAATTTCATTGAAAAGAGGCGTGAGGCAGGGAGACGTTGTCTCTCCGAAACTGTTTACCGCCGGTTTGGAAGATGCCTATAAGCTTCTGGAATGGAAAGGGCTCGGCATTAATATTAACGGCGAGTACATCACTCACCTTCGGTTTGCCGACGATATAGTAGTCATGGCAAAGTCGATGGAAGAGCTCAGTACGATGCTCGAAGACCTCAATAGAGTTTCCCAACGGGTGGGCCTCAAAATGAACATGGACAAAACGAAGGTTATGTCGAACGCCCATGTAGTGCCCACCCCAATATCTGTGGGGAACTTCACTCTTGAAGTTGTTGACGAATACGTCTACTTAGGACAGACGGTCCGATTAGGCAGGTCCAACTTTACGAGGGAGGTCAATCGTCGTATCCAACTCGGCTGGGCAGCGTTCGGGAAACTTAAAAGCGTCTTCTCGTCCAATATTCCCCAGTCCCTCAAGTCGAAAGTTTACAACCAGTGTGTGTTACCAGTGATGACATACGGCACTGAAACGTGGTCCCTAACTATGGGCCTTATAAGGAAGCTCAAGGTCACGCAACGAGCTATGGAGAGGGCTATGCTCGGAGTCTCTCTACGAGATCGAATCAGAAATGAAGAGATACGTAGACGTACAAAAGTCACCGATATAGCACAGCGGATTAGCAAGTTGAAGTGGCAGTGGGCAGGGCACATAGCACGCAGAACTGATGGCCGATGGGGCCGAAAGGTTCTCGAGTGGAGACCACGTACCGGCAAGCGCAGCGTAGGAAGACCAGCCACGAGATGGACAGACGACCTCATACAAGTGGCGGGAAGACGCTGGATGCAAGCCGCTTCCAATCGGTCTTTTTGGAAATCCATGGGGGAGGCCTATGTCCAACAGTGGACTTCTTATGGCTGAGATGATGATGAAGGTATATATAAACTTGTAATAATTTATAATTTCACTTTATAAAAATTTTGTAAACACAAAACTCTTGTATATACTTATCCAAGCCTAGTCGCGCCAATCTGTATGTAGGAAAATCGAAGCCCTGGCCCGCCAAGGCAGACATTGCCTAGTTTGGGGCCCACTGATACATAACTTAGACTATTGTAAACCCGCTCGCTCACATGGCGGGGGCACGGCCGTGCCCCCAGATACCTTAATTCCATAGAATAGCTTAACCTTTTTTGTACATAGTATTTTAACAATGTGCTTAGCAAATAAAAAGAAACAAAAATTAATCAATTTCCTTCAAAAATTATTTCCAGTTGAGCGACGACACCATTGATTAATTATGTATGGCATCGGAAGATGTGCCGAGCACATTAAGGGCAGGTCCCCTTAATGTGCTCGGCACAACATTGCGCGGTACGGCGATACGGCGGGTGGCGTATCGTCACGTCCGCTATCCACCGTTCGCCGCCATTTCGCCATTCCCACCGACATTCATATGATTTCTTAATAAAGTGCGAGCCTCATTCCCTGGCACCCATATCAATAAGCGACGAGAGAATTTAATGAAATTCCTTTTGGATTCCTCACCATCTCTTAGATAAGTACATTCCTGTCTCGGTGGTGTTATCTAGCTTTTGTTTTAAACTGGGGCGCTTTATTATTTTTCTTTTTACCCAACTTCGTTTGAAGGAAGTTTTTCGAGTGTTACATACACTTGAAAAACTTCCTGTTTGTGTGTATATATATATAATGTATATAAATATTTTTCTATATTACCTCCTACAGCCTAAAGGGCTTGACTGATTTCGACGTGCGAGGTGTCGTTATATAGTTTCACCTTCACTTCCTAAGTGTCTTATGGTATATTTTTTTAATAATAATAATACGACTCTCGCAAAAATAAAAATGCGTTTTTTGTAACCTCCAACTGACTTTTTCCGAATAATTAAGTAAATTTAACCCCTGACCCAAAAAGAGGGGTGTTATTAAAGTGTGTATCTGTGTCTGTGTGTCTGTCTGTAGCATCGTAGCTCTCAGACGGATAGACGGATTTTGATCAATTTTTTTTAAAGAGGATTTTATCGAAAGTTTTATTAGCTATGTTTTATCAAAATTGGTTTAGCCATTGCTTTTTCGGGTTTTGAGTTTTCTAAGCTTTTACACATATACATATATGCATGCGCATTCTTTAGATTATATATACCTACACGTAAAGTAAGGATAAATATTTTTTTCTCATCTATTACTCTACTCTTTCATTTTCAATAAGCTAATTGAAAATGAAAATTTCATAAATATAAATTAACTCGTACGTTAATGGGATCTAACAAGAGACCCTGTTTTAATTTCACATAAATTATGATGTGTAACTACGGAATTCTACATTGCGCGTGCCACGACACGTACTTGGCCATTTATTCATACAAAACTAGCTGCTCAAGTTATTGAAATCTATATATATGGTAATAAAAATTACTGAACCCACGTACGTATTTACCTCTACACGTGGTGGACGCACGTACATGTAATACCGTCTTATTACAAGAAATAGGAAGGTAGATGTTGTAGTGCTTACATTGCGTGCGTGAATATTAACTAACTCTGGGCTAAGTTTTCTGGGCCGAGCGTTAACTAGCAATTTCTAGGCAAGTTATAACTGAATTTTCGCACAACGACCGCGTTATTAGTACTGTGAAAAAATTTATCTCAACTCATAGTTTCAAGGTTTTCTTTATACAACTACGTAATTTATTCAGTTTGTGAAAAAAAAAAGTGAAAATAAATTGTAAAATAAGAAGAAAAAAGAGAATATAAATATAATTGTTTTGGTTTAAAAACGTATTTCGTTAACTTGGATGACATTTTTTCAGTTATTTTTTTATAAAAACTAAAGTCTTGCACCGACTTTGATAAAAATTTATAATATAATATATAATATTTTGTTATAATAAAAAAAAAAAAAAACATAATTGGCGGAGTAATCGCAGAATAAACATACAAAAAAAACATACAGTCGAATTGAGAACCTCCTTCATTTGAAAGTCGGCTCAAAATACATTTTATATGGTTTGCGTTTTTAAATTTATCTTGCATTAGAACGTCTTAGTATCAAGTTAGCGCCTTACCTGGGTCCGACCCACAAACTGAGAAATTTGATTTTTATTTCTGCAGCAAGAGACTATGGATCTGCGTATAATTATGGTTTTAATTTCAACTCGATACTTTCACGCGTTCCGGAGATACATGTCTTGAAGACAGACGGACGGACGGACAGACGGACAACAAAGTGATCCTATAAGGGTTCCGTTTTTTCCTTTTGAGGTATAGAACACTAAAAAATACACAGCGAAAAAATTAAGTTATTAAGTAATTAAGTTTTAGAAAACAACGAACCATCTTATCCAGTTGAAAAAATGTAGGAAGAATAAGTCGTAAAATGACAAGAGCTTCCACAGATGTTTATTCATCGGAAGGTCGTAGAAATATTAGCGAAAAGTATGATGGCTAGGAAACCTTAGAAAGGAGTCGAATCTTTTGTAGATGGAAGTTGTATTAGTACCCTAACTTATATTTTTGGAAAGGTCAATGCTCGTGGAATACAATCGAGGTTTTTTCAATATAAAAATACACAAACACAAAAGAAAAATTATTACAACTATACCTTTACTTTTATACGTGGCAGATGCTTCGATTTTGTAGGTACTTTTTGTATCAACATGAAGACTTGCTAGATTGATTCTAATTTACAGGTGTAGAGTTCAAATTTGCACACGTCTAGATGCACACACACACATACATACATAAGCATAGAAACACACAATTATAATAATTTTATCATTACACTTTGTTTCTAGCTGAGCCAAATTTCCCGTCACTATGACATCAAGACTTTACAAGAGCCGGTCCACACGGCGCGTTGCGTCGACGTAGCGCTGTCGCTGCGTCGTTTTACTAATCATACTATTCACACGGCACATTGCGTCAACGCAACGCACACACGACTAAACTGCAGCCCCCGAGACGAAGCGGGCCCCCGCCCGCTTCATCGCTTCTTCGTGTACTCATTGCGACGCCGGAATGGCAGCGCTCAGTTGTTTGTGCGTTGATAGGGAGGGAGGACATATGCAAGCTCATTTCGTTTTTTCAGTCGTGACGTTCCAGCGTCGCCGCTGCGACGACGGAACGTCACGACTGCGTTGTAGTAACGCTGTGATGGCGCAGCGCCTATGTGGCCGTCTATGCGTTAAAATATTTGCGTTGCTACGACGCAACGCGCCGTGTGGACTGACTGTAAGATCTCACTGTTGGACGCATCAAATCAAATAATGCTTTGAACAATAAAAAATTCTGAATCCTGAAGGTCAGGTAAGTGACTTGCGCATCTTGTGAAAATCAAAATTTTCTTCTAAACATGTAATTTTCTTTATGACAGATTTTTCTACCTATACACATTACCTACATTATTCGATTTTGAGTACTTTTTTTGTGCCTAAGTGATTGCTTTTAGTGGGATCGACGCATATGACCAAAAACGCAAGAGGCCAATAGACGCATTTAACCAGATACGCAAATGACCAGATACGTGCATTTTAGTATTTTAATACTTTGTGTGTGATATTTAACTTCTAAGTAATAAATAAATTTAAAATAAAGCAAAACAAAATTAAATGTTTCGTCCACAGAATTCGCCCTATTACGTAAGTCTTTGGCTTCGTCATTCAATAGATAAAAAATAATTGGATAATGTTTAGTTTGATGTCATCACATCAATTTTTAGGGTTCCGTACCCAAGGGGTAAAACAGGACCCTATTCCTAAGACTCCGCTGTCTGTCTGTCCGTCCGTCTGTCACCAGGCTATATTTCATGAACCGCGATAGTTAGACAGTTGAAATTTTCACAGATGATGTATTTTTGTTTCCGCTATAACAATAAATACTGAAAAATAGAATAAAATAAATATTTAAGGGGGCTCCCATACGACAAACGTGAGTTTTTTCTCCTTTTTGCTCGATATTGATAACGGCAACAGGTAGACGCACGTACGTGAAATATTCAAAGAATATTGAGTTATATTATTCACGTTAGAAATAAATAATTAAATTGAAATAAAATTATTATTTAAGGGAGCCTCCAATACAACAAACGTGATTTTTTTGCCGTTTTTTTAGATAATACGGAACCCTTCGTGCACGAGTCCAACTCGCACTTCATTCTCTTGTATTAAAAATAGCTTTATTAGGTATAAAATTAAATACACTCAGGTGAATATTCAATATTTTTGAGTGTTTTCAACCGACTTCCAAAAAGGAGGTTATCAATTCGACATTTATTTTTTTTTGTTTGTTACCTCACTTTCGACTGGGTGAACCGGTTTTGATGATTCTTTTTTTATTTGAAAGTTGGTGCTTCCCATTTCCATTTGGTCCAGTTCTGACAATGGCATCCATGAGAAGTCGCTAGCTTCAGTTTTTTAATAGTACATTATGTTATAAGTGTGCTAAGTTGGTCATTACAGTCGAGGCGGAATTGCAGCCCGAGCCGAAGGCGAGGGCGTAATAGAGCCGAGAGTGTAATGACCATAATGCACACGCGTTTCATACGACGTTTTTCAACACACTTGCGAGGAAAAAACACCCGTTTAAAACTGAAATATTTAATTATTGAAACAATATCTAAAAATCAACAGATGTTTCAGTTGTAGCATATTTCATTCTCTTATTGCAATATTCGTGCCTGTTTTCTTTTTTTATGTTATATTCTCGGTTGCCAGTACGATTTTCGAGTGAATTCTTTTTGTTATGGGCCGGTATGGTAGAAGTATTCATCTCTGATTGGACTCTGACAATCTAGTAGGCTTAGATTGTGCGCGCGCGGGTGCCCTTGCATTTGGTTGTAAACAAAAGACACTAGTGCGTAATAGAAAAGTCAAAAGCACGCGTTTTAATAGGATACTTTTCGGCCATAAAAACGGTTGAATAAGGGCCACTTTACGAGCAAGTGTGTTGAAAAATATAATTATTACACAATGAAGTACCTACGAATTCAAGACCCGTCGGAAGAGTGTAATTTTTGAACTGTCTATAAATTTGTAGACGCTCAGGTGAGTTTCATTTAAAATTCCATGACTCGTAGTTACATCTGGTAGCAGCCAGTTTGACAGTGCTAGAGCATTGTTTCAATTCCAATTATAGTGAAATCTAGTTCCGAGTTAATTCTGGAAGTTCGACTAATTTCGGGAGCTACCGAACGGCTGAGGTTGAGGGTACATTTATTTAGTTTACCCAATATCTAGTTTCCGAAACTTTTGGAGATCAGCTCGTTTATTTTTCTGTTAAATGTCAGATGAAAGAAAAATAATTATTTTTGAAATGAAAACTTCTCTAGCGGCGTTGTGCATTTTTGGGACGGGTAAAAAATGTTAAGCTCGCGTCAGGTGACACGTGACCTGATCGAAAATTCGTAATACGGACGGATTGTTTTAATCAGAAACCTATTCTAACGTTCTGCATTTAAAGTTCATTATTGTATATACAAGTTTGTCTTTTTAGCATGACGTCATTATTTTAGTCAGGAACCTATTCAAACGTTCTGCATTTAAAGTTCATTTATTGTATGTAAAAGTTTGCCCTTCTAGCATGACGTCATTTAGTTGCGCCGAATCCTTATTTTCAACATATGCACGTTAGACTCGTTAGCTCAGTAGGTTAGAGCACCGATATAAATTTCAATTTGTCATCGGAAGGCGGAGCTTCAAATCCTTCACGAGTCAGTCTTTTTGCTATTTTATTTTTTAGTTTTCACTTCTACCGGTACTCCCGGAGTGCAACCCGTTGTTTTTTTTTTAAATCTGTAACACTAATTTAATAATAATGCAAAAGTGTGTGAGTGCGTATTCATAGACGCACTCGCACACTTTTGCTTTGTGTAGGTCGAGTTTTGGAAAGAACGTGGATGAAAAATTTCCTATTTTATTAATCTGTGTTATATTATTTGTCCATAGTGGTATTTCATTTATCAATACAAGTGTTTCATCACATACACAAGTGTGATCAATAATGTAGTAAAATGTATGTGTCATGTTGTCAGCAAAACTCAATAGAGGCTTCCAGAAAATTCACCACCTTTAACTTTTCTCAGTATACTTAGTAATACCTACTCCGATATGAATAAATATTCATATTATTGAGTAGGTATTACTCAAATGACTTTATTATTTACAACAAAACAACAATGTAGCGTGGCTTAGCTTAATTAGGTGTTCTCGAACAATCACAATGTCAAGCAACGGACGGACCGGTCAGTTTTCGGATGGGTGACCGTGAGTGGCATTTCTTTCTGAGCGCTACCGTGGGTCTGATGACGTGTTAAATTGTAGGTCCCGGATGTTCAGCAATCGTCAAGCCAAGTCAGAGGTCTTTCGGTGGCTTTATAACTCTGACAATAGGGCTGGCCACTCAGTCTATACGAACTTACTTACTTTTTAACAAAACAAGATACAAATTACACATACATAACTAGCTAAACTACTACGCGGAAACGCATAAAGATTACCCCAGTCCAATGAAGGTCTAAAGATAAGCCAATTTCTCAAACCTACTACGAGTTGAGAGCGTACCCAGCATGCCTTCAACATTACCACGTTGAATGGCAATGCTTATGTGTACGGTCAGATACACACCAGATATGGGATTAAAATGTTAGACTTTTTATTATTTTGAAAACATGTCGTAGGTGCCGTAGGTACGTCGTAGGTTTTATGGTTGCCTGGGAGAGATCGCTTTTAGCGATAAGGCCGCCTGTTGCACTAGTCTATTTAAGTACTTTGTTCTTACTTTTAAGGTGTGTACAATAAAGAGTTTATCTATCTATCTAGGTATCTAGTACGCAACTACGTCGTACGTAACTAGTCATGATAAATATTTCTTCTCATTTAAAATCAGTCACCTACGCAAAAGCAGAATTAATGAACAATACATGAATTTGATAACATCGGATATTATTCAAATTTTCATCAACACACTTAACCTACAAAATATGAACACTGGGTATCGGAAAATACTTGGCAAAGTAAATACATAATTAAACAACGTCTATAAATTTTGTTTGTTAATTAATTACGTAGAAATTATTTCAAGCCTTACTTTATGAAAGAGCTCGGTTGATGATGTAAATATTAGGCTTTAGATACTGATACTTACCTCGCTGTATATATATATATTATAGCTGTACAAATAGGGAAAATGCATGAATTTCATTTTATATGAATAAGAGTTTTCATTGTTAACATAATAAAATGTAATACACATAATAATAAAAAAATCAATCGGTCAGTATATTTCCGAGATATAAGCATTTAAAGTTGTAGGGGAGGAATACTCTGTCCCTCTCTCGCGAAACAACAATTTGTATTGAATTTGTACGGGAAACTTGAACCATGTCATCATTCGCTATAGTATGCTCTCTGTATAACATTAAATTAAAATGCTTGTAACTTTCTCATTTTTAGGGTTCCGTACCTCAAAAGGAAAAAAACGGAACCCTGATAGGATCACTTTGTTGTCCGTCCGCCCGTCCGTCGGGGTGTCAAGACCTGTATCTCAGGAGCACGTAAAGGTATCGTGTTGAAATTATAACCATATACGCAAATCCATAATATCTTGCTGTAGAAAGAAAAATAAAATTTCTCGGTTTTCGTAAAAAAAGTTACAGCCGAATATGTCGTAAAAATCGCACATTTCGACACTCACATGGGAATCAAAACCTATGGGCTATGGGGTACTTCCCGTTGACCTAGAACTATAAAATTTGGCAAGAATCATTGCGTTAGAGTACAATATAGAGAAAAATCCGAAAACTGGACATTTTTAATTTAATCACAAAAAAAATAGGGTCATTATGCAAGGAATGTGGGTCCAAATTTTAAAGTGAATCGACCGTATCATGTGGGGTGTCATATGAAAGAGCTTCATTAGCAGAAGCTAAAACTGGTTTTTAAATGTTTTTACGATGTATGTTTTTCGGTTTATGATGGTAAATATAAAAAAATATATGATTTCACCCTTTTATCTACTAGTTTGGACGGAACCCTCGGTTGGCGAGTATGACTCGCACTTGTCCGGTTTTTTTGAAGATATTTTAATTTTGTTTTGATGGAATGTACATATTTGTGGTGAGCTTTTTTATAACCAAATAAAAATAAATCATGCATATTCCGTATTTTTTACAGATCTTGTTATCATTGCCATATACATAAATACAACTGTAAAATTTAGCTACTATTACATTATCACTATCATAATCTCAGCCACAAGAAGTCTACTGCTGACCAGCAGTAGACTTCTTGTACATAATAGGAGACATAAGAGACATATTATGTCTCCTCTCTAGATAAAAAAAAAACACTTGTTGGAAGACAATGATATCTTATACGTAGATAGGTTTCCCCGGCTCTTCATGGCAAGTAAGGTAATCGCCCGACTCGTCTTCAATCTTGACACGTCGGGTAACACTGTTCGACGCGTGTTATGACTTGTAAACAATGCCTTCCTGTATGTTTAGAAAGTACAACTCCAAGATTATATATGGCCATGTAGTACAGCCCTGGTGTCGGAGTTATTAAGCCGCCGAAAGGCCTCTGACCTGGCTTGAAGGTTGCTGTTTTTTTTAAATTTAATTACTCAAATAAACATTCATTTATGATAAATATAATAAAAACAAAAACCTCGCGGAGGTTTGTTTTAAGGACAAACAACCAACTTATTCAAATGCAAACCATTAGAAACTAAGTAATTAACTTCGTTAGAAATGAGATCATTTTTCCATCTCAACAATATCATTTTGAAGAAGTTTAACGTTTATCTTGTACAAAGATATTTCACTCATTAAGATATTTAAGCAAACATTGATTTTTACTTCTTTGAATAATTCTAATTTAGTTACAATATCTTTGGAAAAGAAAACAACAAGTTTAATACAGAAGGTAGTGTGGGTAAAATAACCGTTACCGTATCGTTATCCGGTACCGGGTACCGTTAGGCGGTAAAATGATCCTTTAGCACTTAATTTTATTTTATTACCCTCTTAAGAAAGATACAACAAAAACAAACACAATATAAACGATGAATAGAAAGTCAAGAGAACGATAATAGAGTTGTGGTTAACAGTATCAATGAGTGCCTCTTTCATCATCTGTGAGTAAAGTGTGAAGTACCTACGTGTCAAGTAATGTTACTCAGTTAGTAATAGTTTCGAGTTTCGACTAATTTGTGTCAGTTTCACAAACGAAAACCTAGCTCCGAGTAATAACTCAGGGGTTAGCCGAATGAATGAATGAAAACGTTCATTGTTCGTTCAAATTTCTTTGTCACAACTGTTTGATGAGTCATACACACGTAGCGCCACAATCGCATATTTTATACAATACTAACATGATAGATGTTGACAGGAAATAGCGTTCCTTTTCTGCATTTGAACAAAAGGTCATAAAACGATAAAATACCATGCAGCCAGGGACATCTACGATAGAGGTTGTGCGATTGGCACATCTGTTTATGACTGACAATGGCCTTACTCGTCGATTATCTCCGATACTCGGAGGATGAAGTAAGTTACAGATCAGTTTATGAGATGGTTAAGGCTACTCAGACATTATGAAATTGAAATCTTCACATACTTGGCGGTTCAAGTGGCGAGTAGCCAACTTTGAACTTTACTCGGGGATGATGGACGAAGCCCTAAGTAACATAAAGATGACTAATTCCATGTGTTGGCATTTTTATTTTACTGTGTATTTACCATCAACTTAGAATCACGAAATTTGGCAAACAGCTAGATCTCCCAGCACAAATAAATGGAAAAATACGAAAATTTATTAATGTGTTCAGTTCAAATCCAGATAAGACAAGTAAACTAACAAATATATATATTTTTTTAATAGAAGATAGATCTACGATTGACTACCAACTCGCCTGATGTTAAGCGACGGTGTGGCCGAGGATGGAGCTCGTCGATCTAGAAGATATCTATTTACTCTAGCCTTGAAAATTCCAAGATTGTAGGTCTCAGGAAACAGATATGGCGGCAAAGAATTCCATTCTTGTGCAGTACGCAACAAGAATGTGGATCGATATCGCTGAGTACGGATTTTCGGCATTTCAACGAGAAATGGGTGGTAATTCGCCGACTTTCTACTAGTCCTGTAGTGACATGGGGAGGGTGGAATTAGGTCGCGAAGCTCTTGCGCACATTCTCCGAAATGAATCCTGTAGAAAATAGACAGACATGCTACTTTACGGCGGTGCTCGAGACTAAGTAGCTTCTTGTAAATAAAAAAAAAACTGGTGTGGCACTCGGAGACTGCCGCGGTAAAGCTATTGCATAGCATTTTTTATCAACTTATGTAATTATAATTATTTATTTATTTTATTTATGCAGTATTCCTAACACCCCCCACTCCGACCGGCACAGCGGTGATACTTTTTAGTTTTTAGTTTTGCCATCTATCGATGAATAGCAGAACTTTTAATGACTTTTTGAAATATCACGCTTGTCTCTTTAGTTCTGCAAATCGCCTCTAGGTGGCATTGATTGTATCGGCGTTACTGCGTTAGGTTATTTTCGTTACGGAATTTCTGGATTCGGTCTCCACGCTCAAGGCCCGCGATAGAAGCTATGCAATAGCTTAAAAATATTCTTGCACCAAAGTCGTTTCCCTTTATCTCAGTAATGCTATATTATTTTCTCTCATATTTTTATTACCTTAGCATTTTATCTATTCACGGGGGTTTCTCTGCGATTCGTAGAATACAATTCCTCCTTCAAGATTATGATAATTGTAAGCCGACGTACCGTACCAACATCGATCATTGACTCCCCTCTGTATTTACCCATCATTCGCTATATCGGTTAACCACAGTACGTGAGATTTTAATTTTATCAGATTAATAAGTTGGTCAAGAACTTGTCGAAACATGCGTATGCTAGGGATTCCTTAGCCAACAGCGTAGATTGAAAGAAAATTACTTGGCAATCAGGATATTTTCTAAGAAAACCTTACAATGACCTCTGAAAGAAAGAAAGAATAATCCCAACAAATATGTTCTACAACATATTGAATTCTTTATTTGTTCTTAATTTATGTTAAAAGATGTGAGCATATAATGCTCAAAAATAATTTTCATTGAAATTTTAAGGTATGGTATGTATTATATGTGGTATTTACAGGTATGCATGAATTCCTCGGTAAAATAGTTAAAAATGTTACCTCATTTGGCCCGCGGCGAAGGTCGGCGCGCAGCGCGCGTTGCGGCGGCTGCGCGCCATATATCGTACATACTCGTAGTACATCTGAGAATAAAATGATGTAAAAAATGTTTAACAAATTATCTAACGTTATACGAGAGAAGGATTGTAAATGTCGGGAGGAGGCCTTTGCCCAGCAATGGGCAAAGGCCTCCTCCCGACATTTACAATCCTGATGGTTTTGTGCATTGGTGTGCCAGTTTTTGTCCAATGTGTCAAGTTCATCTCGCCATCTCTTAGGGGCCTGCCGGACTTCTAAAACTTACTTATATAAAATTTACTACAGCATTAAAGTGATTGATGAAGATGTCTATTGACTGATTTCCAAAAAGAAGGAGGTTCTCAATTCAACTGTATGTTACAGTTTTTTGAATGTCTGTTACGCAATTACTTCACCAATTATGAATTTATTGTGATGATTCTTTTTCGTTTGGGTCATACTTCAGAGGTGGACCCATTCAAACTTTATCAAAATCAGTTCAGTACGTTGTTTTTAAACAAATAACTGGAAAAAATATGTCGTCCACGTCCAAACGAAATTGAAAAGAAAGAAAATGTTTTATTTTTATACACCATACACTAAAATGGGAACAACAACAAGAGAAGAAATAACACAAATATAAAGCAACAATAGAAAAACATTGAAAATAAAGAAGTAAGACTATTGTGCCTAAAAAATATACAGGTGTCGCGTTCTCTGGTGTATCAAAAAAGGTAAGTGGTCAGCAATAATGCTGCCGAATGATCAGCAGCACTGATTTTCAGCACTAACACTCGAATTGCGAAATTGCGTATTTTGAAATCGGTTGTTTCAGTTTTTTTAACTATAATAAATAATTTTTCTCATGGGGTATTGTTTTTAAACTTTAGTAACTGTCTGCATGTATACTGTTCTTCCTTACCCCTCATTGTACTATGCCTACAAGTCATTGTAATCAATCATCTCGATTACTGAATACCAACCACATTACCCTGGAAACGGTTCCATTTTCACAAAATTTCTAGGATAATACGCTCCTAGTGAATGCTTTTTGGTACTTAATGTTAATAGAGGAATCAAACAAAAAACTGGTTTGTAAATTTCGATTACTTGGAAACAAATAGTAGGCGCTATTCAAATAAATAAAAAATTTAGAGAACCGTTGTCTATCTATTTATTTACGTTTCTTATATCTATATATTCTTTTATATCTATTTTCATTTCATCTATTTATTCGAGGAAGGGTCGTAGTCATGGGAAGCCTTCCCGTGACTACGACCCTTGCGGATCTATTTTAACGTTACCTCCTAAAGTTTACAGCGCATCTCTCCCAAACCCTGGTGTGAAATGAATCACACCAGGGACTTTGGGGTGGAGACCCTCACGTCATCCTCAGGGTAGAGGACAGGTCCTGCTAGGATCTTATTATTCTAAATAATGCGCATTTATAATCTTTTACAGCGATTTTACGCATACTTTCTTACAAAAAACGTACACTCAACAGCATATCAAGCGTAACGAAATCGTAAGTTAGACTGCAAAAACTGCTTTTCTGCAGTCAGGTATTTTGTCACGAGTAGATGTCACACTTGTCGTAGTTACATTTACCATATTTCGTAAGTACGTTTTTTCATGTTTGACTTTTTACTAGCTAAATTATAATCTTTGTTCTAACTTGCCTATAAAAGTATTGTAACTTTCAATCAAAAACGATTCCAGTTTGTACATTTTGTCAAACGACTTTAAACGTAGGAAAAATCAGTACGAAAATTTAGAAATATACACATAGGTACATCATTTGGCAATACCTACGACGAATTTTGGATTATTAGTAACTATCGACTATCGTCCGTCTAGTTTGCACATACCCACATTTTTAAAGATATAAAATGACTGCATGAACTTAAAAAAACTTCGTTTGTAAAACTAGAAAACAATATTACAAATAGTCGACAAAAATTTCAATTTGATCCAAGTAAAATTTCACAGGGCCATTCATTTATTACGTAAGACTATTTTTGCTAGTTTTTGACCCCCTCTCCCTCCCCCTCCTATATAGGGGGGGGGCTATATAAGAAATATAAGAATAAACCGACATGGACATAGTCCGACGATAAGACATGGTCGACCCCGTCCCCTAAATCGTCTTACGTAATAAATGAATGGCCCCATACATCAAAATAATTATGTTTTAGAAATTATCAACGCAAAAAAGATTTTTATGTATGAAAATTAACTTGGAACAAATTGAAAGTGTTGTCGAATATTTGTTATGTTGTTTTCTAGTTTTACAAACGACGATTTTTTTATAAGTTCATTCAGTCATTGTATATCTTCATAAATGTGTGTATGTGCGAACGAGATGAACGATGTTCGAACTATGGACTCTTAAACGTTGCTGTGTACCCGGCTTAAGATTAAGTTGCCTTATCAACAGCTCCAATAGGGTGCTCCGCAGTATTATAAAACAGGGGTTTTTATGTTGGGGTAAGCTTTGTGGGGTAATTCCCCTTGTATCACGACAAAAGGAATCTTTTTCCTTATTTTATTCTTATACAGAACATAATAGAAAGCAGCAATTTTGTGTTTTTTTCTTTGTACCAATGAGGCAGAATACTTAAAAGGTTGCGAGCGTTGAAAGGTTTTATATCGGATATTGGTTATATATACATATATTATATATTATTTTATTCATTAACGATACAAAAACATTATATGGATAACAAAAATAGAATCAAGGTCAATTCAATTTTTCAAATAATTTCATTCAATTCAAATTTAAATTATTGCACTAAATACAAAGTCCCTGATCTGATTTTCACAGATAATTATGCGATGAAAACCGCAAATGAATTTTGAAACTCCCGTTATCTATAATGGATGCATAACCGGACCACCTTTTTAGGGTTCCGTAGTAAGAGGAACCCCTATAAATTCGTTATGTTCATTTATGTATCTGTATGTTTGTACGTATATTACAGCCATTTTACTCAAAGGCTATTAGCAATCAAGTAAAAACAATAATCGTAAAGCTTACAAATCTGTGTTTTCCTTTAGTACGGATAAGAAAGTTCTCGGTAAACGTTGCTCAGCAATGCAAGTGTAAATGTACATTTCTTAAACCTAAATAAACAATCACTTTATTAAGTTCCAACCAAATCATTTCAATGTAGCTCACCACACCAAATTGCTTTTCCAACATCAATGCCCAGAGTACAAGGTTTTACGATCGCCGGAAAGTAAAGCAATTTTCGTCGTAATTTCAATAAAATTAAAGCCTCCGCTGTAGTATGCCTACATAGGAAGTCATTAAGTTAGGTTATTAAGTTATTTAGCAATAAACAGCCGCTGCGGGACAGCAGGCGTCGTCGGTGATAAAGTAAAGACAGTAAACCTGTCAGCCGCACCCGTTGCTGGAATCCAGCAATTGTTTTATACGCTCGACCTTCTTCGGTGGTATTAATGGTGCTGAGGGTGAAAAACTGATCAGGAATGTATTGTGGCTTGAATAATTACAGAATTATATAGCTACGTAACCTTAGTAACCCTACAGAAAAACGTTACTTAACTTTGATCAACGTCTCAAGTTCTCTGTCTTCTTTCTGCAAGTGTCATTATGTGTCAGCGAGAAGTTAACAAAATATGTTGAGCATTGCTCAAATTTCAGTAACGTTTTTCGGTAAGGCCCCAAATATAGCAAAGTAGCAATACTATTGAGAAAACTTGGTATTTTAGGGATGCATATGCTCAAAAGCTCACTCCGGTGTCCATCAGTTCATCTGTCCTAGTAGCTCTAAATTTAGAAAATTGATTGAATAGTAATTTGGTACACATCAATATTATGAATTTCTGTGACTCACCTCATGGCCGGCCTCATGATCAACTGATCTCATTTACAAAGATTATCTGAGATCTTGATCAAAGTGACGATTAATCAGAATTCTGGTACATATCGAGCCTAACGCATAAGGATTGCTATTCAACGAGCCAATGCTAACAACATGTCGGGTACGCTGGCATTTAGTAGTGGGTATGAGCAAATATCTTTAGATATTCGTCGGTCTGGGGTACTTGTCTTTGTGTGTAATAGTTTAGTTAGTAAAATATGTGTAGTTAATAGTTTACACTTATTTAAATTTTAATATAATATTTTGTTGTACTTAATAAAGTCATTTGGTCGTTAAATATACATATGTGAAAAAACTAATTATTTATTACAAGGTTATTTTTGGACAATATAAATACAATTTTGCAAACTGTGCCGTATGACGTGAAAGTGTGTTTTTCTTTTATTTACTAATAAACTAAAAATTGAAAATTGTAGACTAGAAGTGTTCATTCAAATTACTATCACTTAATATCAGACGAGTTGGGGCCAATTACATTGAAGTTCTTTAAATGCCATGTTTTCTTAATTTTTCATGAAATAAAAAAGAGTACTTTTCAGCTGTGAGCGGAATTCGAAAAAAAATAACACGACGTTTTTTTACGAATTGCGTTTGGCTCCACACAGCAAATTTAGGAACTGAGAGAGGAATGAAACATGGGTTTGTCAACAAAGCTTGCATGAATAAATGACATTTACGGTGCCACAATTTATTACGTTTTTGGTACCGTAACTTACCCGTGGCTTAGCGTCATATAAAATTAGAGTTATGATTTTAAAAAATAATACGGTTTATGGTTAATTTTTAGGGAATAAGCGGAACAAGTGCGAATCAGACTCGCCCACCGAGGGTTCCGTACAAACTAGTAGATAAAAGGAGGAAATCATATATTTTTTTTATATTTCCCTTCACAAACCGAAAAATATACATAGTAAAACTATTTAAAACTTGTTTTAGCTTATGCTAATGAAGTTCATTCATGTGATACCCCACATGATACGTTTAAATAACTTTAAAATTTGGACCCTCATTCCTTGCATAAAGACACTATTTTTTGTGATTAAATTAAAAATGTCCAGTTTTCGGATTTTTCCCTATACTATGTGTACTATAACACAATGCTTCTTGCCAAATTCAATAGTTCTAAGTCAACAGGAAGTACCCCATACATAGGTTTTCATTCCCTTGTGAGTGTCAAAATGTGCGTTTTTTTACGACATATTCGGCTGTAACTTTTTTTACGAAAACTGACAAATTTTATTTTTCTTTCTGCAGTAAGAGACTATGGATCTTCGTATATGGTTTTAATTTCAACACGGTACATTTACGCGTTCCTGAGATACAGGTCTTGACACCCGGACGGATGGACGGGCGGACGGACAGACGGACAGCAAATTGTTACTATAGGGTTCCGTTTTTTCCTTTTGAGGTATGGAACCCTAAAAAGGCATTCTCTAAAGTTAAATCAGTTAAATTTTATCTTGCCAGCAAACATGGCGGTAGTTACTCCATAATTTGCGCTCTGTTGAACAAACAATCGTAACTCTGAGTCAGCGGTATCAAACATCGATCCCCATTGGGCATGCAAATTCACCGATACAAGCTTAGGCCCGTAAGACCAATCGATCCTGAGCTGATGTTGTGAAATATAAACACTGATGCAAGGATTATATTATACTGGCAAATTTTTGCGATTTCCTATAGAATTCTCCAAGAATTGTTCATTTTTAGGGTTCCGGACCTCAAATAGAAAAAAAAGGAACCCTTATCCCTTATCCCTTCTATCCTATCCTTATCCCTTGTCCGTCTGTCTGTCTGTCCGTCGGTCCGGGTGTCAAGACCTGTATCTCGGGAACGCGTTAAGGTATCGAGTTGAAATTAAAACCATATACGCAGATCCATAGTATCTTGCTGTAGAAAGAAAAACCAAATTTCTCAGTTTTCGTAAAAAAAAGTTACAGCCGAATATGTCGTAAAAAACTCACATTTCAACGCTCACAAGGGAATCAAAACCTATGGGGTACTTTCCGTTGACCTAGAACTATGAAATTTGGCAAGAAGCATTGTGTTATAGTACACATATAGGAAAAAATCCGAAAACTGGACATTTTTAATTTAATCACCAAAATTTGGGTCTCAACGGTCCACTGACTCAGCTGATAATAGGCAGATCCATCAAAAAGGTGGCAGCAGTACCGTACACGATGCTATCACTTATCATCGAGCGAAGATAAGACACATAAAAGATCCTCATTTTTTTTTCTTTTTACTGGATTAAGTAAATTTATTTCATAATACCGTATTACTATGTACCTATCTATGCCAAAAACGGTTCTGAATTACCTAAGCTGGTATTTATTAACTTCATAAAAATATAAAAGAAACAAGCCCGTTGCAACGGCTTCATGTAAAATCACTTTAGAATAACGACTTAAAAAGGAACTGTTGTTATATGAGAAGTAGTACCTCAAAAGGAAAAAATGGAACCCCTATAGGTTTGTACGGAACCGTTGGTGGGCGAGTCTGACTCGCTCTTTTCCGGTTTTTATTTTATTTAATTATTAACTACCATGTGGCATTGAACCGCATTATAGATTCCAAAACGCTTCTTAATGGTACTGCTGGCGGATTTAGAATGCATTCGAATGTCATCCCCACAAAAAGAAAAAAAAAACACCCTCATAACCTTTACCATGTTATTCACTATCAAGATCTTTGTACAAAAAAGCTAAATCTGTTTAATTACTTTAGTACTTAAAAGTTATTTTTAAAGTTTCATGCAGAAGGACCAGTGCTTGTTAGACTGGTTCAGCATTCCCCGGTCACGTGGCATCCAATAATGGTCTGCACTGGAAACTGCCACCTTGAACAAAATGTCATCTCGGACGTAGAATACGTGCATTCGGTGTAGTACAGAGAAATTTTGTATACATAGACAGAATTTGGTTTTTACTTTAAACTAAACCTGAAGTAGTCAAATTATTTGACAATCATCAATGTCCTATCAATAATACCACATTTGAAATAGGCCTACGAATTTTGTGATTTAAACGCAGAATGATTTTTTTTAAAGTAATTTTTTATTTACACATAACGTAGATCGTAATTATAAACTAAAACTTACGAACAAAAGTTTTATAATATTCAATGTCTGCTTGATTACCTATATCACCTATTAAAAAGTCATAAAGCAATCCATCCTAATATGGCATAACAAATTAACACAACAACATTTTAATTTACCTTAGTAATTTCCAAAAAAAAACACTGTATAGACATAATTAAGATTTTTTTGTAAAACACAAACACAACAAGAACCGCAATTCATTTGAAAGAAAAATACCTACAATTTATGGTTATAATTGTATCAAATCATATTTTTCCTCAACGATCCCCAGAGTCTTAAAATTATGAAGTTTCGGGAAATTCCCCGAGTTCAATGGAGTGCCATTATGTTCGTAACACCCCATACTCGGCGCCGTAAACACGTGAGAGGAATGTTAAATTCTTGAGGCAGGACCGTTAAGAACAAGATTTAATAGGTATTTGGGTAGGAATCATAACATTGTTATAGTGATAGATGCTATCTTGCTGCTGAAATGACTGATGCCGCATTTTAAAGCAGTAAATTATACAAAGATGCTACAGTAATCCAAATTATACTCGCATAAAATTTAAATCACCTATTTTACATGTTATGATCGTCATTAAACTGTGATAACAGATATTTGTTTTACATTTTCAATCGAAAACAATGTATTGTCTTTAATGTTTTCCGAATGACTACATAATATAGGTAATTATGTAGTCATTTGGAAAAATTTGGGGTGATGGGGCGGCCATTAGTATGGGACGCCACTTGCGTTGACACCTTTGCACCGTCACATCTTCCCAGAACCCAAAACAAGGCTGGTGCTGCGGCTAAATTTGCAGAAGACCTCAAAAGGCGCAAATATAGTTCGCTCGATAGTGGATATATATTTGAGCCTTTTGGGGTTGAAACTTTAGTACCATGGGGACCAGCAGCAAAATATATATATATATAGAGAGCTCTCGTCTCGTCTGATCGACGCAACACGTGACCAGAATGCTGGCCTCTACTTTGCTCAAAGAGTAAGTATCGCTATACAACGAGGTAATGGGACCAGCATCCTGGGAACAATTCCCGCTGCTAACGGTCTTCTAGAGTAGTTTTATTTTTATTTTTATTTTTATTCATGTGTGTGTGTAAGGTATAGGTAAGGTAATGCAATAATATTATTTATTTATTTATTATTAGATAAAATCTTCGTAAGTATTTCAAAAACCTCAAACATAGTGACACAACCTCCCGTCTTACGAAAAGGCATTTTAGTCTTCCTTTGTTTCCTATTTTAATTTTTGACCACTCTAGAAACTGGCGGGATATTGCAAGGTCATAAAAACAGGTTACATTATATTTTTTCTTTATAAAGTAAAGTATTATCACAGAAGACTTTAATAGGTATTATTATGACGAACAAGTCGTTTCGCTGAAATTATTATAAACGAAACATTATATCTAAGAAACGAAGAGATCCGTAGACGTATAAAAGTCACCGACATAGCACAGCGGATTAGCAAGTTGAAGTGGCAATGGGCAGGGCTCATAGGACGTAGCACTGCCTGCTGATGGGGCCGAAAAGTTTTCGAAGACCACGAACCGGCAAGCGCAGCGTAGGAAGACCAGCCACAAGGTGGACAGAAGTGGCAGGAAGACAATGGATGCAGGCCGCTTCCAACAGGTCTATCTGGAAATCCATGGGGGAGGCCTATGTCCAGCAGTGGACTTCTTGTGGCTGAGTGATGATGATGATTATATAAGGATATGTGTTAAATATATCCACGTGTGGAAATATATCCACGTGTGGAAATGTTAAACATTTCTCGAAATACATATCATTATAACATTTTTGTTATGTATTAAGCTCTCTGAACGAAGATGTAACTTGACGAATTTCTTAGAATTTATGACAAAGCACGCTCATGGCAACTCTTACGTCCAGGGTCGGATTGAGGCAACTTGCCAGTTACGGGTGATAAATGATTCTGTTGAAATGTTTCCTTTGGAAGAGGTTTGGTTTGCACGAATCGAGGTTCATTATATTCGCACGAAGTAAATCTAATGTTTATACTGGGTATTAAACTACACGACTACTTGAAAACATCGTGAAGGTATCGGGTTGAAATTAAAACCGTATACGCAGATCCATAGTATCTTGCTGCAGAAAGAAAAATAAAATTTCTCAGTTTTCGTAAAAAAAAGTTACAGCCGAATATATCGTAAAAAATGCAAATTTCGACACTCACATAGGAATCAAAACCTATGGGGTACTTCCCGTTGACCTAGAACTTTGAAATTTGGCAAGAAGCATTTTGTTAGAGTACACATAGAGGAAAAAATCCGAAAACTGGATATTTTTAATTTAATCACAAAAAAATAGTGCCTCTATGCAAGGAATGAGGGCCCAAATGATAAAGTGAATTAACCGTATCATGTGGGGTATCATATGAAAGAGCCTCATTAGCATAAGCTAAAACGGGTTTTTAAATATTTTTATGATGTATATTTTTAGATTTATGAAGGAAAATATAAAAAAAAAAAACAAAAAAAAAAACATTTATCTACTAGTTTATACGGAACCCTCGGTGGGCGAGTCTGACTCGCCTTGTCCGGTTTTATTTGTATTCATCATCGCACACCTCTGATATTTTTGAGTTGTCTATCTAATGATACCACGAAGGGATAGAAAAAAAACCCATTCCCACTTTAAATGTAAGGGATACTCCAAATAATAAAATAATAATAATACATCTCACGCAATTACAAAAATGCTTTTTTTCGTAACCTCCAATAAACTTTTTCGTATTAAACAAGTGGTTTTATTAGAATTATTCTAAAGGATACCTATTTATAATCTATAACACTGTTTTTATGCACAACTTTAAAAAAAAAACGTGTCACGTCAAAAACGTACACTCAACATCGTGTCAAGCGTAACTAAATCGTAAGATAGATTGAAAAAACTGCTTTTCTGCAGTCGGGTATTTTTGTTTTTCTTTTAATAAAGATACTTGTTTAAATTACTTATACAAACACAATTAATTATTTTCCAAACATAGTTAATTGTAATTAATCATTATAATTGTCCTTCTACGAGTACTAATTAAAATGAAAATTTTGAGGTTATAATAATGGTAATTATTTTTGAGACAATGAATCTCTCAATTTTAATAAACAAAGTTAAACGTGATTTGCGTGTGAAAATGATGCAATATAAAAGGACTTGACTCGGCTCGAGTTGTTTAGTCCTGAATGTATTAAGTAAATAATGGTTAGCGCAGCTGTGGTTGGTTTTCATAGCTTCCAGCGCGGCTTCCAGATGCTGTCAGCGCTGCAACTCGCCGGGTACCTATGTCCTCCACAGGCTACTATCAAAGGTATGATTCACTCGTTATATAAAACGGACATCCTTAATTGTTATTTTTAACAGACTTCAAAAAAAGTTGGTTATCAATTACCTATAAATGTTTATGTACTATTGTCTCAATTGCACAGTTTTGTATTTGTAAGTCTATACGAAACTAGAAGTTGTATTGCAATAGTTATTTATTGTACTAGGCTGGAAAGTTGTATTTTACGTTCGAATGTCTGACAGTTGAATCCAGAGCAAGCGAAGGATTCAAGAAGACACGAGATAAAATAACTTTTCACTTGAGTAGCTCAAACATGTAGGTTTTGCTGCCTGAAATCAGTGAGCAAAATGCGATTTTGCTCCTGGCGTGGCGTGGTGAAATAGTAAATTTTAAATATTGTTTGTGCAGATGGAGCTAGTTTTGACTTCATAGTAGTGGGAGCAGGTACAGCCGGCAGCGTGGTGGCTAATCGTCTCACGGAGAATCCGGCCGTATCTGTGTTACTCCTCGAGGCAGGCGAAGAAACTCCACTAGAATCCTCCGTTAGTATACATATTATTTTTCTCTATTTTTCTATACGAATCTATAACTGGAAATAATAAAATAATGGTTGCTATTAGCAGCAACTACCATTTTCTTTGTTATAGAAAATTAATGACCGAGTTTCTTTTCTCGTCCAGATTCCTGCCACTTTACTTTTTATGAAGAACACAAAACATGATTGGAATTATACTTCGGAGCCAGACAAATACGTTGAGAAGTGTCATCGTAGTGCATCTGCAGATTTAACTCAGGGTAGAATGCTTGGAGGCACCAGCTCACTCAATTACTTCTTATACGGGCGCGGTAATGCTGCCGACTACGATGGCTGGGCGGCGGCTCTCGGAGATGACCTTTGGAAATGGAAAAATGTGCTTCCATATTTTATTAAAATAGAAAAAGTTACAGATCCTGACATAATTTCTTCAAATAATGTTTATCACGGTACTGAAGGCAATATAGGAATTTCGATTGACCCTCGCAAAGAAGATGTTGAGGATTTTTTAGTTGCAATGAAAGAAATGGGTGGAAACGTCGTCCCAGATATTAATGAAGACAATCCTAAAGGATTCGCTAAGATGATGTTCACAATAGCTAAAGGTATGCGTCAGAGCACCGCCTCGTGTTATCTATATCCAGCCAAAGAACGCCCCAATCTCTATCTTCTGAAGGGATCGGTCGTTACAAAGCTCATCATAGATGAAAACAAACATACTGTTGGCGTAGAAGTTATTTCGCCTGACGAGAAAATAATCACTTTTAAAGCTAATAATGAAGTTATAGTATCAGCTGGCGCGTTTAATTCTCCCAAAATACTAATGCTGTCCGGCATCGGACCTAAGCAGCACCTAGAAGCCAATAAAATAAAAGTGTTGGTGGATTTACCAGTCGGACAGAACTTGCAGGAGCACGTTGCGGTGAACATGGTCTATCAATATGAGACGACTCTTGACCACCCAGTGCTGCGTGATCCACGCCTGAATCCTGCCTCCGCTGTAGTGGGTTACAGTGCGCTTGACCATTCACAAAAGTACCCTGATTATGAAATTATGATTTTTTTTACAGAAAAAAACGATCATATAGCTACGCTTTTCTGTTCAGTTGCTCTTGAATTCAAAGATGAGCTGTGTGACCAAATCCACAACACTAGTATCGGGAAACGAAACTTATTCGTCCAGATAATCAATCTGAAACCCAAATCACGTGGACAAGTGCGCTTAAGCAGCTCCAACCCCCTGGACAACCCGGTAATTCATATGAATTACTTCTCAGATGAATCCGACCTGGACAATTTGGCTAATTACGTGAAAGATTTCTCGCGTGCTTTCAATACCAGTTTTTTCACAAAAAGGAAGATTAATGCTGAAGATTGGAAGCTGAAAAGTTGCGGGAGCTTTCAGTATGGAAGTAAGGAATACTGGAAGTGTTACGTGTCGTGTATGATGTCAGGTTTGAAGCACGTGGCCGGTACGGTGGCGATGGGTACGGTGCTTGACTCAAGGTTGCGCGTAAATGGCGTTGCGGGCCTACGTGTAGTGGATGCCAGTGCAATGCCTACACTACCCAGCGGGAATATCTACGCCCCTGTTGTTATGATAGGTGAAAAAGCTGCCGCTTTTATTAAAGAAGATCATAAATTGTAGATTGTTTGGTATTATTTTACTCAAGTCAAGAAAATATGAACAACAATTAGAAATTCACATTTTATAAGTATAATTGTTAACTGCTATTGAAAATACTTTTACTTAATTAAAGTGTTTTTGGTGATATTATTTCTATAATCTAGTGTATAATAATTTTTTTTAACAAGTTTTTATTTAACTGCTCTAAAACGAAGAAAATAAATTTTACATCGATATAAATAAAAACTTGTCGCGACAACACAAACATTTTTTTTTTTTTTTAAAGAATAAACTAACTTTATTTCTAAGCAAATGATAAGAACGCGTCTAAGTTTTTTGTTGGAATTAAATATTACTTAGTAGATAGGTACGATGTTGTTTGAAATCTCGCGACAAGCTTTTATTTATAGCAATATAAAATTTATTTCCTTCGTTTTAGAGCTTTTAAATAAAAGCTTGTTTAAAAAAAAAAAATTTACTAGACTAAAAAAGAGTGCTTGTAAAGACTATTCAAACGAGTCCAAACTCGACGGTTTTATCTCATTTAGTTTAGGAGTTCCGATAGCCACCTTCCGACGCCATCTCGAGACCAGCTTCATGGTACCATACTATTACACTGTCACCGAAGTTACGTAAGTAAAGTAAATGAGGTAAGCCTCATTTGTACGTATTTTTACCAGACTGTTATGTATGTGGGTAAGTATGTATGTTTCTATATGATCGCCTTGATTTTGATGTGCGAGGTGTTGTTAGAATCGTCTTTGACACTGAGGACAGTGTCATAGGCTATATTTTTTGTAATAATAATTACTAGTATACATATATTACTTAGGAAGCTCAAGGTCGCGCAACGAGCTATGGAGAGGGCTATGCTCGGAGTCTCTCTACGAGATCGAATCAGAAATGAAGAGATACGTAGACGTACAGGAGTCACCGATATAGCACAGCGGATTAGCAAGTTGAAGTGGCAGTGGGCAGGGCACATAGCACGTAGAACTGATGGCCGATGGGGCCGAAAGGTTCTCGAGTGGAGACCACGTACCGGCAAGCGCAGCGTAGGAAGACCAGCCACGAGATGGACAGATGACCTCATACAAGTGGCGGGAAGACGCTGGATGCAAGCCGCTTCCAATCAGCCTTTTTGGAAATCCATGGGGGAGGCCTATGTCAAACAAATGATTTTACAAGAATTATTCTAAATAATGCGAATCTATAAACTTTTACAGCGATTTTTCCCATACTTTCTCACAAAAAAACGTACACTCAACAGCATATCAAGCGTAACGAAATCGTAAGTTAGACAGCAAAACCCGCTTTTATGCAGTCGGGTATTTTGTAGGTACGTATTTTTATAATAATGTACCTCATTTGTAGGGACGGTTTTTTTATAATAATTTACTGGCGAGTGTAGTGTATTTCCTTAGAGTACATACAGAGAAGTTACGAAGTTACGTTGCGTTACATTTTCTACGAAACAATTTCAGAATATGAATATTCCTTCATTTTCTCAACTTATCCAACTTTAATTCAGTTTTTTGCGAACTTTTACTACTGCTAACTTTTACTTTTACAAGAAATTTTATATGTTAAAATATGTTTTCAAAATAGTACGAAAACATCATTAGAACAAACATAAAATTTGTTAAAATTACAGTTTTTTTTTTTTTGGTTTGTTTGAAATTTAGAGTAGAGTTATCTTGCGTTTTGTCTTTTATTAACTGCTAAAGATTATTGTATACGATAAGATTACATACCTACTTAAACCTTGAAAACATCTATTTCAATACTAAAATTTATATGGAACCAATCTGAAAGTATGTTTATGTTAATTCAAACAAACAAAAAATATTCTAATCAGTTTATGACCGAGTTATGCAGTAACAAAAAGAAAAAAATACAACCGCATTGTAAACGACCTTCTTTTTGAAGCCGGTAAAAAGCGATAATAACTGCGTCTATTTGTTTGTTACAATTTTACAACCAAACGGCTGACGCGAAATTTATGAAATTTAGTACACACATAACAGAACTTTGAGACGGGCATATCATATCACCATCTTCAGTTTTTCAGCATTATGCGAGTGAAACCGAGGGCCACAACTAGTAAGTAAACATATAATAAATTGCTTCTCCTTTGCTTGGTCGCTAATATTCCAGTCTTACTTAGTAAAATAAGGTTTCGCCAGATGTTATAGAACTAGGTAGTAACAAACTACAAACTAGTTCAGACACGTGGGGCGTGTAGGTTGCTACATATCTACGCAGAATATAATAATTCACAAAAGTCGAAAGTTTCTTGGTTTGAGATTAGAGATGTGATAGGTACAGTCACGTTCCGGATAATTTTGCTTTTGCTCGGGACGCGTGAATATATCTCTCTCTCTCTTTTACATAATATTTTATAAATTCCAAAGAAGTTACAAAATATTTCCTATTTTCACAATTCCTTATTTTAAAACTTGTTTGTATTTGGATAAACTTTTATTGGTTTTGATTTACTGAATTGCTCTTTAATCTATTTCTATTAACTATTAAGTGATATTTTAAATTATAATTTATATTCTTTTTTTAATATTCCGCACTTAAAAAATAAATAGGTGACAAACCAAAAGTTTGTCGAGATTTCGGAAACGCGTAGGTACCTATAGTAAGAAACCACGTGTACCACATTCATGGTCTCCATGCTTAATATTTGTACAAAATTATCTGGACTCAGTTAAATTTCGGATATAACATTGCAGGAAATAGGAAACCATCGTTTCCGGAAAAAACTAAACCGAAGCATCTCTAACATACGTATATGAACGCCGCAAATCTAGACAATACTGTACAGATGTCGCTGTCAGCTAAATGTACGTAAATGTTCCTGGCACACAATCTTACGAATCGCGTACGAAATTCTGAACATACTGACTCAGTAGCAGTCAGTTCAGTACGCTATAAAAGATTATGCGTACCTTTGTATCTATATTATAACTATATTATTAGATAATAGTAAGGCTTGACGATTTTTACCAGTACGTACTTATTACTTACGTGACTACAGCTTGTACTTTGATCTCTTATTACCGCAAAATGTTAGCTACCGCTCGTTATTATCTTGCCTTTTTGTCACTTTGTCACTTTCACAGGGAAAAATTGAAGCAATTTTATTTAAACAATCACATATTAAATATGGCTCACTTCGACTCTTGTCTCTGTCTAACACTTACAGAAAAAGCTTGATAAAGTACGAGCTAACTGTGAGCGGGAATAACATACCACAATATTTGCAGTATTATGTGACAGTGTAGGGCTGTTTGGTATGCAAGAAGTATATCATACAATAGTTTTAACTAAGTATTGCTTATCATACAATCGTTAACTATTGTATAGAGTTTTTGGCGGGAACGTCTTAGTAACGTGTTGTTGCTTTGTTTTATTTTCCTAAACTTGTGTTATTTTGAACACAAGTAAGTGAGTAAGTTTTGTGTGAGTTGTGTTGTTTTTTTTTTTTTGTTGTTTTTTGTGTATTAATGCTATAAAAATGGTGGTGTTTTATTAATTAAGTGTTCGATAAAGTGCGTGAGTGTGGGCAAGTATTTTATTTGCGTAAAACGTGTGATTTTACGTGGTCGGCAAAACTCCATAGAAGCTTCTAGTAAAGTCGCCACCACTTTACTGAAGCAGGACTCATAAATTGAATTGACTGTATACGTGACTTAGATTGTGACTAGAACATTTACAACTTGTTTTATTCAAGAAACTTGAAAAAATCCTAATACTTGACACTGGCAAATGCTTTAATGCGGGTCCAATACAAAAAAAAAGAAGAACTATTGTATAGGCCCTATAGGCACCAATCTTGCACCCCAATGATCCCCTCCTGAGTTAAAAAAGGTAGGTAGTTGCTCCACATCTGCTAAACGATGTCTGAGACCTTCCAGTCATTTGAAATACCAAGGTCACTTGGGCTAGAGGAATTTAGACTCGACGCAAACAAACCAATAGTGGCCAATGCCTAGTGACGCGCATTTGTCGCGTCTGCTTTTACGTGGCGCGTACTCGCTACCTGGTGGAGGTGACCTAAGCTGCTACTAATGGTAGCAGGTAGCTCCCCCACTTTAATTAAAATTCACTAGTTTAAGTAGCTGTTCAATGACGGTTAGCAGCATTGAGCTGTATGTACTTACGTACGAGAGCAGATACCACTAATAGCTACTTTGTTACATTCAACTGCGGCGAGAGCGCCGCACCTCACTCAGTGGCTTACTAGTGAAGGGAGTGCTTTCGACATTTCACTGGCAAAAAAACACTATAGATGCAATTCTGCGGTGCAAGTATCAATCGTATCGTATAAGTAATCGTAGATAAACGATGTAATTTTATTATTCCAGCGCTGTAACGCTATTTTGTCTACTTTACCAAAAAATGTAACAATAATTTTGTTTCAGATAGCTCCTCTGGTACGTAAGTACATACAACTCAATGTTTAGCAGTATTTTTATCAAACCTCAAGTTCGTCGTGAAAACTCCTGACTGAATATTACAAATTGTGGCAGCCACCGAACTCCGGTGGTTATGACAGGAACCTAGTAGTGGCTAGTTTGCGCAGAACCTTACATAAAAGTAAATTCTAAACAAAGAAGCAATGAGGTCACGTCGCATGTTATTCCCCATTAAGTAAGTATTGTAATAATTCAGTACGTCTAGTATTTAAACATGAAATGGACGGCTAATAACGTCCATTTATTTCGACCGTTTATGCAAACATGACATAATACGTTGGTCAAGATAATGCTTCTAAAATTATCATACGACAATAAAGCTAGTCCTAATTTGATTCTGGTTAAATTTATTAAAATAATCCGCATTGTGGTTACATTTATCTTTTTGCCAGAACCATATTTTAGGGCTTCGTAATAAACAAGGAACCTTTATTTCATGTGTTATCCCACCGTACCCTTATAAGAGTAGTAAAGAACGTAGAAAGAATATCTATTTTTTCTTCTTTTTTTATTTAATTTATCTTTCATTGTTAGCATTTTGTGGGTCAAATCATGCAAGATCACCAAACACGATAAAATTTTGATGTTGGTAGTTAAACTATTAATAATTGTACTACTGCGACTTGTAGAATGTAGATGTCTCAACAGTTCAATCAGCCGCCATTAATTGAACTACTGGGAATTAAAAGTCTCAGTAGTACAATCAACCGGACTGGTAACCGTACTACTGGGAATAAACGAAATAATTGAGCTGAAATTCTGTACACACTTTTAGTTTGGGTGACAATGAATGGTTAGCTAAGTTACATCTAAATAAAATATTAATTTAAAAAATAATTAAAAACAAGCTTTTATTTAAATACACTATAAGGAAGAAAATACATTTTGAATGCAATCAAACCCACCATTTTATTAAATTATAAAATTTATATTGATATAAATAAAAGCTTGTCGCGAGATTTCAAACAACATCGTACCTATCTAATATTTAATTCCAACAAAAGACTTAGACGCGTTCTTATCATTTGCTTAGAATTAAAGTTAGTTTGTTCTTTTGAAAAAAAAATATTATGTTTGTGTTCAAAAATATATATATATATGATTTTCAAAGACGGTGAATAAAATATTTTTTTATTAATTATGACAGCTAGCCAGTCACTTATAATACCTTTCACTAAGGATTTTTCCTTCCTCATAAACTCAAGCTTTTCGTCAGGATACGAACCATTGCCTGCTGGCACAAAATTCAAACGAGCAACCGACTCAGCTATTATAACCTCAAAAAATTTAATAACACTTAATTTTTACTTCAAATAAATTCTCTCACGCATAAAATTTCTATAACCAGAGCACCTAACTCGCCAAGTCAATTCCCCTAATGATAATGGCAGTGTTGGTTGACACAGTAAAACGGTGTCAATTCCCCATGAATCCAAGTTATAGTCCGCACCCTCTCCGAGAGCCGTCCTTTTTCCGAGTATTAAGGACGAGGGCCATCGGCGGCCTTTAAGGACATTAACTTCAATTGCTGCGCCACCCGGAAGCAATAATAGCAACAAGAGTTAAGGTGTATCTACACTGGAATCTGACGCATCACTACAACACGTGAATGTTTTGTTGTTTTTAACTGACTTTAAAAAAGTAGGCTACTCTCGATTGAATAGAATATTCTATATTTTTTTATGAGGTACTTACTCTAATAACCTACTCCGGACTAAGACTTTAAAAAATTAGGGTACTCTCGATCGATTAGAATCCTTTTTTTAAGCTATTGCATAGCTTCTATCGCGGGCCTTGAGCGTGGAGACCGAATCCAGAAATTCCGTAACGAAAATAACCTAACACAACGCGCGTAAAGCTATTATGCAATAGCTTTACCGCGGCAGTCTCCGAGTGCCACACGTCTTTTTTTTTATTTTATGTAGTACTTACTCTAAGAAACTACTCCGTAAAGTTGTGTAGAACACCCATTCTTTTTAAGGTTCCGTAGTAAACAAGGAACGGTTATAGTTTCGCAATGTCCGTCTATCTGTGTGTCTGTCTGTCTGTCCGTCCGCGGCTTTGCTCAAAAACTGTAAGTCGTAATAAAATTTTGAAAAAAATAATTTGGTGGTACCTCCCTCGCACGTAAGTGGGGATGAATTATTTTTTTCGGGATCCGTTTACCAAATATTAAGCTTTGAAGTGATTAGAGTCACGTGTGCCTCAGTATCAGTTTAAAAACTCAAAAACTCCCGACAAAAAAAAACGGCTGAAACAATTTTGATAATACATAGCTACGTACACTCTCGATAAAATCCTCTGTTCAAACGAAACAAACTAGATCAATATCGGTCCATCCGTTTGCGAGCTACGATGCCACAAACAGACATAGCCATTCTTCTGCCTTCATCATCAGACTAGCTCCGTGGTATCATATGAAAATATATTTTGTCCTCGAACTCCTCGAAGTTACATTCGTATGCTAAAAATCATGATTAAACCAGTTTATCTAAGTTGAGAAAGATTTTATATATTATTTATATTAGGCTAATTTTTTGTAAAATAATAAAAGTAATTTAAAAAAATTAAACCGACTTCAAACTGAAAAGAGAGAAATAACACGAAGAAATCAAAACTGGGCGTCTACCTTAGTAGGTACGTACACCAACTATTTATTGAGGTGAGTTTTTCCGGTTAACTAAATAATATTGTGTGCTTATTACCAAACTGTATTTCTTAATAAACTTCAAGACTTTTTAACCGACTTCAAAAAAAGGAGGTTATCAATTCGACCTGTATGCTTGTAATACCTATTGTCAGAATAGCACAGTTTTTGTTTATGTTAATCTATACCAGCTTTTAAGCATGTGTGCCAAATTTCATGAGTGTATGTATGTCTGTATATTTGTATGTTTGTCCACGTATTACGCAGAAACTAGAAGTTGTGATGCAAAAATTATTTTTTATAAAGTATCTTTCAACTTAGCAGTCACCGTAAGTTTTATTCAAATCGGTTCAGTAGTTTTCAAGAAATGGTGATTAATTTTAAAATATGAGCGTTTCAACGACGCTGTACAAACTACTGGGCGGATTTGAACAAAAATCGCTAGGTTTATCACTTGTACTATGTAAAAGGATCTGGCATACTTTATAAAGCAAAAATTAAGCGTTACAATAGTAGTGAAGGGTATTTGAAAATTAAACGAACTTATCAAGTGAAAAGTTTAAGTTATGTTTTTTTTTAATGTTTCTTATACAAATTTATAGATAATATTTTTTAAAATTTGTTTTATTTAATTCCTTCAGTCAAAGCAAAAGTAATTTAATTTTTCATTACTATTTAAGTACTGTTTTTTTATTTTATTTTACCACCTCATTGTTTATAGAATTGCTTAGAATGAGATTTCTTGCCGACAAATTCCGATTTATTACAGCCCACACGTAACCGCTCGTTCGATAATTTTTACCGCCCATTTAATTATTTTCCTGCTCAATTATATATTCACTGATCCATTTCATTATTTTTTATTACTCATTTTTGTTTACTTTACTGCTTAGTTTTATCTGCTGAACTAGTTATTAAACGTGCTATTTATAATTTTTAACTTACCAAAACTGATATTTACAACTGCCTCTTTAAATCAGTGCCAATAACAAATATCACGGATAAAATGTAAAATTATGATTAAATTGTAAAACTGTCTCCAATAATTACGATATCCAAAACAAAACACGGTTCTTTTCTTCGTGTAACCGAATCCTAAACAAACATTTTAGCTACCCACTAGAGACGCTATTTTAAGGAAATTGCATTTCGACAAGATACTCTTAATTATTCATAAAATTATAAAAAGCTCATGAAAAAGAATAATTTTCGAATTTCATCTCAAAGAAAAATAAAGGGACGGTACCTTGATTCCCTCACCGGCATTTTTGCTTTTGTTTGTACTAAGACATATTTTAGTTATTAATTTATATTTATTAAAGGAATATAAATTTAGGGACCCGAAGAAGAAAACTGAATATTGGGCTGAGTGTATTTCAGTGGTGGTCAGTGTACCATTTTATTTTAATCAAAACCAATGACAACATTATTACGTTTTACTTGTAATCACTCAATTTAATATAAGTAATCCATAATGTAATATCAATTGTAATCAAATAGTCGTATTATCGTTAAAATCCTTATTATTACTGAAATATTATTCTTTAATAAAATAATTATTGTTTATTAAGTTAATTACTTGCACTGTGTCTGGTTTATGCATGGGATTAAAATTAATATTAATTGTACCCTTCTCACAATGAGAATATGGCCCGCGCCCAGTAGTGGGACAGTTTGTACAAACAGGACTATTAAAAAAACATCGTTCAAAGAAGGCCGGCTGGCTGCATTCTGACGTTGAATGAATTTTTTTTTTCATCTGAGATGAATAATTCAAATTATTATTTCCATTTTTGTAAACTTATTTGCATAGTTTTAAATAATAAAAAAATGCATACATGCTAGAAATGAACAAAAAAATATTATACCTTATTTCTCAACTGTTTACTTATTTAAATAAAAAATATCATATGGGGCTCATCAAGTTCCGGAGAAATATCAAACAGAACAAAAAATTAAATTGCCAGCAATCAGGGAAATTCTTGTGAAACCGTCTCCCCTAAGCTTGGCAGGGCTCGTAAACAATTGGTATAATTTGTTTCAGCACCCCCGCTGAATCAACAAAGAGTCGGTTAAACGAGCAGCTGTATCGCAGTACGTGAGATAACCTTGGAAAAGATAATTTACGTTTGCGTTTTTTTTTCTCATAATTATAATACAATTTCGCATAGCTTTAGATGTGAAACATCTAATTTGTTCGCCTTAGTAACCAACGTATATGCCGTGACGGCAAACGCTCTTTCATGCCATTACGCTCCCACTACGTTGCCGCTCTCGAATCATAAGTGTGTATAGTTCCCGTCATGTAAAAAGAACGCTGATTTGTTCGTAAGCGCGAAAAACCAGCGTTCTTTTTACGTGACGGGAACTCTACATGCGCGTCACGTCTACTCTCTCTCTCTCTCTCTCTCTCTCTCTTGTATGAAAAATATGATAATTTATATTCCCTTAGATATAATAAATATTTTATACAAAGATTATTCTTAAATTTCAATTATATTGGCGGTTTTTTTTTTTAGAAATTAACCGAAATAAATAATTGCTATTTGAATACACATTCAATTCAATGTGCTTTTGTTGAAGCTCGTCGGGAAGACAAAGACCTTCGGTGGAAGGAGAATAATCATTTTGACAGCCCGTGGAAAAATAGAGTGGACAAGTAATCGTTTAAAAACTGATATCAAAACACGCAATTCTTTTAATTGGATGACATATTTTCCCATTTATTTTGTTATAAAAACCAAAATACTGAACCGATTTTGATAAAATTTGTATGAAACCACATTTTTTTCAAACAAAAAAAAATATATTACAAATCGGTCCAGGCATCTTCGAGTAATCGGGGAACATACATAAAAAATAAAAATAAATAAAAGGAATCCGGCGAATTGAGAAGAAGTCAAAAAGGGACTTTTTAACTGTGTTGTGAGTGACGGTGGAAATTCGACACAAGGAGCTCATTATAATATCGCCACATATTTTATGTTGTTTGAAGGAAGTAGACCACAAATGAAATTGTAGTACTGTACAGTGTCTTATACTGTGACGCGGTTAAATGAGGCATCCGAAGAATCATAACATGTGCGCCGGAACGTGTACTCGAAATACCACGCTTTCATTAATGCAAATTATTTAATTTTGACTCGAAATCGTATGGAGATGAGCTTCATAATGTTGTGAAAATGAAGAAATATAATTTGCATATGCAATTAGCAAATATCTGGGAGTAAAACGGCAAACCATCGTTTTCGGACGGTTTGTGGTCTCTCCGCCAAAATACCGGTTCATTATCATCATGTCAGCCACGAGAAGTCCACTGTTAGACATAGGCCTCCCCCATGGATTTCCAAAAAGACCGATTGGAAGCGGCCTGCATTCAGTGTCTTCCTGCCACTTATGATATCTTCTGTCCACCTTGTGATAATAATATAATTCGTAATACGTTCGATGTGGCTGGTCTTCCTACGCTTCACTTGCCGGTTCGTGGTCTCAGTCGAGAACTTTTCGGCCCCATCGGCCGTCAGTTCTACGTCTCGAGACCCCGAGCATAGCCCTCTCCATAACTTATTGCGTGACTTTGAGCTTCCTTATAAGGCCCATAGTAAATGACCACGTTTCAGTGCCAAATGTCATCACTGGTGCACACTGGTCGTAAACTTTTGACTTGAGGGACTGAGGTATATTGGACGAGAAGACGCTTTTGAGTTTCCCAAAGGCTGCCTAACGGAGTTGGATTCGACGATTAACCACTTTCGCAAAATTGGACCTGTCTAGTCGGATTGTTTGTCTCAGGTAGACGTATGCGTCGACAACTTCGAGAGTGTAGTTCCGCACAGTTATTGGAATGGGCACTACATGGGCGTTCGACATAACCTTCGTTTTAGGGTAGACCGAGGCGATACGGATCACGAGGCGAATCGGTTCGAAATAAGAAAATCTCAAATATAAAAAATCTGCGCGTCATAAAACGTAACTGCAAACGTCAAAACGTTCCCTAGTTCACGCCACGCTATTTTGAATTTATAGTAGAACTCTCTCGCCCGCACCTCAGTGCCAGCGAAAATCGCAAGTGACACGGATGTAGGGTGCGGTAGCGTTTTGCGCCAAATATAAGGTAAATGATTTTGGTTTTGCATTTTCTGGTATCTTTAATTAGCTTTATTGTTTTAATTGTTGTTTTGCCATATGCTATTTGAAATAAAATATGAGTATAATGCTAGTTTTTTACGCTATAGTAATGAACATTTTTTCAAAAGATGTTGTTTTGAAAATATGGGTATTATTCGGATCATTGATTTTGGGGTGAATTTGATCATAACGCTTAATGCATATAACTAACCAATATTTATTTATATGTTGTTTTAGATGGTTCGGTACTATGCAGTACAAATCCAGAACCAAAACCAAGCCCAAGTAAGGACCTAAAACCTAATGAATTCTCAGAATCAGAGCCAAGTTCAAGTAATGAACCGGTGGAGAAATGCGCCGACAGATTCGGTGCTAATGGCTTTATACACTTGTGAATTATGTAAGATAAGTAACTGATCTCATAATTTAGGTTTATATGAGCGTTTTTTATAAACATTTTAAGTTTTTTATAATATTTGTTTATTCAAAATAAATTTATTTGTTTGATCCAATTCGCCCCCAAATCGGGGGTGAATCGGATTTTTCCCGATTTTCAAGTTTTTGTTAATTAAGAAGAAAGTTTTAGTTTTGTTTAAAATTTTAGTAATTGGTTATAAACTATGATAAATACTGATTATGATTAAAAAAATAAAACTGCTGTGCCTTATTCAGAAGTTTTTTTTTTTCATCCCAAACTTGAAGTGATCCTATTTGCCTCGGTCTACCCTATCCATATTCATATTGAGGCCCACCCGTTGAAAAACTCTAGTCTTCGAGCATCATGCTGAGGCCTTCCATCGACTCTGCCATGACTACTAATCGTCGGCAAACCGAAGGTGAGTGATGTACTCACATTAATGCCGAGCCCTTTCCATTCCAGAAGCTTGTAGCAATCTTCCAGTCCAGCAGTGAACAGATTCTGAGAGACTACGTCTCCCTGTTTCACGCCTTTTTTCAATGGAATCACCTCCGAATTCCGATCCTGTACTCGGACCGACATCGACATGGTGGCGTTGTTGTACAAACACTTCAGCCGAAACACTAGATACTTTGCGACGATGCTCTGGACTTTGGAGCTTAACTAAAACAATGGAATCATTATTTATCAGATAGAAAATTGTACGTACTTTTGAGAGATCTTACGAACTTTACATTAAAAAATCTTGTGTATAAACACAATAAAAAAAGTTTAAAGCTATGGCGCTGCCCACAGCTGAGCGGAGCGAATAGACAACCGATAGATGACCTCCTTCCAATACGCGCCGTGTTAAGATGTCTGCCTTTTGTATCTTGACCCAGCTGCCTTACAAGTGACTCTTGAGATATACTGGAGCCTAGTCAGAGAAAAAAAAAAGTATTTTATTGTCTAAAGCCCAAGCCAATATTAGTAATAAATTAGATTTTATGTTCATAATAGGGTGTTTATTGTTTACAATTACAATCAGGTTAATATATTATAATGAAGGTAAACAGAAAACGACGAACAAAAAGGTTAACGCCCTCTATAAAAGGTCAATGTACATTACAATTGATCTTAGTACTTAGTAGATGTAGGTCGATACAGGTAAACAATAACTAAGTTACAGAGTAACGAACGCAAATCATTTGAAAATATTTACCTTACAAAATAGACTCTAACTTACCTCACAGACAGATAGATACAAAAACAACAAAGTGCTCTTACAAGGAGTTAGTTACTTTGTATTTTGCGAGATCACATTATTTGAAAAACTTATATATTTAGAGTGTTTCCGCTTCGAGATCTTCAAGCTGGTACTCTTGCCTACTTCAAAGTCTTCAAACTTGTACTCCGGTCTTCCTGTCTGCTAGTTGGTATTCTTCACGTTTTCGATGTCTTCAAGCTGATACTCTTGTCGATACGTGTTTCACCTCTTCACGAAGCATCTTTAGGACTCGAGCTCTTGCGCGAGATCTAACTGCAATAGTGAAAAAATCTATATCTCTATTTCCAATGGAAGCCACCGGACAACAATAATTATTTATCGTATGATAAAAATCTTCTTCATAATGAGGTAATAACTCTAGAACAAACTCAACATCTCAGCTATATTTTTCCACAAAAATGCGCCTTTAATTAAACAATAGGACCACTCTCGCGTCTAAATGTTGTTTCCGTGTTTCAAGCCGACATTCATGACTTTTACAAAATCTCTAATGAATTTTAATTAATAATTAAAGTGTAATTAAACGTTCCGAATAAATACCTGCGCATTACTTTGAAAACGAAATTAATTCAATTTTGTTCCGGTGTTCTGGCACGTGCCTTTTCGCACAATTTTCTTTAGTTTTAGGCATGCTCATCTTATTTTACCCCGGGTCGTGGGGTAAACTTTTTGCGCTTCCCGACCCGCATACCGAAGGGTGAGGGTCGTCTTTTGTATTGTCAAGATAATTCTATATTTCTTCTTCTATTTATAGGTTATCTTTATCAATAAGATACTAATATAAATGGCCGTTCTTGCAAGATAATATTCTAATGCGATTCCAGTTTATCAAGTAGTGGACAATATGCACAATACAGGGTTATTTTTACTTCTCAATTATGAACCATTTTTTACATAGGATTTACGTAGGCGACGTCTAGAAATTAAAATAACCTCCTTTTTTTGAAGTCGGTAAAAAATTGCTGTTTTGTGATTTTTGATTTTAGATAAATAATGCAGACAATATTTTGCTGCGCCTATCTTAGGCCTGTTGATCTTATGTTTGTCATAAAAATAAGAATTTCTACCACCTATTCTTACATGAAACAAATTTTATATTCATTGCCAGTTATTTTTCAATTTTATTCATTAAACATTAACTAGTTTATTTAACTAACAATAAATAACAGTCACGAAAACTTTAGATACGTTATATATGGAACAGAAACATATTTTTCCAGATTTTATCTAACATTAAAAGTTTTTCATAATGATGTTTAATTACACATTCCCGTCATGCACTGACAATTCAATTATTTTTTTGTGTCAGCCCAGTTTGTACAAGCTGTCCCACTGCTGGACACGGGCCATCTACTCATTGTGATAAGGGTAAGGCCATAGTCTACCACGCTGGCCAAGTGCGGGTTGGTAGACTTCACACATTCTCGAGATCATTGAAAACTCTCAGACATGTAGGTTTCCTCACGATGTTTTCCTTCACCTTAACTATTCACTAACTATTCAATTCAACTTGTCCATTGAATTTGCCCATTTAAACTGTTAATTTAAAAGTTACAGAAAATATGTGCCATTTTACGAATTTTATATCCGTTTACCGGTCGCTCGGCCCGCATTAATATATCTGATGAACAATAGAGGAGCTTAGCAGCCCGCGGCTTAGATTAATTGTGTAAACCGATAAAGGAACACAATGAATTAAGTCCTGTAATAATCTGCTTCCCACAGTTTTAGTTGATCAATGTAAACCATCTTACGAAAATACAAACAATGAAACAATAAAAATGTCCTTGTAAATTAGCTCACTTCAACTTGTTACAAGCACTGACTTCGAATTCTTATTAAGACTGCATAGGATTTTTTGGAAGTTATTATTAGCACGCTAAGCAGCTGATGTTGAAATTGAACATAGACAGTACAATATTAAGAAAGGTTTCTCATCAGATTACTGGCTTTGCGAACTATTATTTAGGGTGCAAAATAATTGGGGTGCACTCCCATTGTGGCTCAGTTGGCAGTAGGTATGTCTGTTTGCCGAGCTGTAGGTCGTGGGTTCGATCCCCACCCAGGGCAAACATTTGTGTGTTGAGCATGGATGTTTGTTCCGTGTCTGGGTATTTATATGTACCATATGAATATATTTATACAAAAAAAAAGTATTTAAGTATTCTATCAGCCATATAGTTCCATAGTACAAGTTTTGCTTAGTTTGGGCTAGATGGTGTTGTGTGATTTGTGTGAATGTCCACAAACATTTTTTTTTTTTGTCATCCCTGTTTATACAAACTGTCCCACTGCTGGGCGCGGGCCATCTTCTCATTATGAGAAGGGCTAGGCCATAGTCTGCCACGCTGGCCAAGTGCGGGTTGGCAGACTTCACACATCTTCAAGATCATTGAGAACTCTCAGACATGTAGGTTTCCTCACGATGTTTTCCTTCACCGTTTGAAGTTGCCGGCAATCAACAACATTTATTTTAATATTATTTATTTTACTACCACGCACAAGTCCGCTTGTGGCATCTAATAAGCTTCACCTTATAATAATATTAGTTTCGCTCCACGGTGCTATCCGCGTAGTGATGAAAAACAGTAATGATGATGATAATTATAAAATATCCAGGTCCTAAAGAATATTTGTACCAAATTTCATAATGATTGGTTTAGCCATTTAATTGATACAGACACAGGGACAGACAGCTTTACTTTCACTTATATAATAATTTATTAATTATTACTTATGAAGTTAGGATTACGATCGGATGAAAATGCAGATATATAGAAGTATTATTTCCTGCTACGATACCGTGGTTACGAATACGGAAAAAACTTATCCGATCCAGTTTCGTACCAAGAATAATTATATTTCGTACGAAACTAGTTACGAAACTATAGTTACGCACGCGGCCGAAGGGGAACAATTCACTGCAACTTACGGTCACAAAACAAACGGAACATACAATAGTAATTATTATCCTATCCTTTTGCACAACGTTGGCGTATATAATACAACCTCAGCTAACCAAGATGTCGTATATTTTAGTTGGCTGCCGCGAATATTGCTGATATCATAGATTTATGTATGTATGTACGTTTCTATTGCCTACAGCCTAAACGGCTTGACCGATTTCGATGTGCGAGGTGTCATTAGATTTGTCATCACTTCTTGAGTCTCGTAAGCTATATTACTTGGTTATAATAATAATACATTTCTCGGAAAAATAAAAAAATAGCATTTATTCTTAACCTCTAACGAATGTTTTCGTAATAAACAAGTTATTTTACTAGAATTATACGAAATAATGCGCATTCGTAATCTTTTGTAGACTGCAAAAACTGCTTTTCTGCAGTCGGGTATATTGTTTTTCTTTTAATATAAATACAGAGGACACTCGCATATTTAGCCCACAACGACAAAAAGGAGATAATAAAATAGGCACAATCATAATTTGACAGTCCAGCGTCGCAATACAGGTCAATGATTATACCCATAAGAGAATAAAATGGTGATCGAAAATAAATTCTATAGAAAATTCGAAAGCAAACCAGTTGTACGTAATATATTGACAGCCATATAAATGACTTATATCGTGCTCTTTAACCTTTGAAGAACACAAAGCATTAGCTTTTGCCATTCGAATATTTTCAATGCCTTTTTGTCATGTCAGCGTATGTTTGAAATTCAAATGGCTTATAATAAATTATTATTTCGGTGAATGTAATTGTAAAACTTAGTTAAAAATTCAATTTTTACTTTCATTTCAAAAGCAGATCAAAAGCAAATAAGGGAGTACATATGACAAAAACATATTCTGTTTACCCAAGCCAATTTTTTATCAATTTTATGTATCCCAATCTCCTGCATTTCTAAACAATAATAACATATCTGGCTAAATATTTTCGATTAAGTAATTTTAAAACTAATACTAAAACTAAACTAATTTCATTTTTTCAAATTATAGTGATAAATTCATAAATAATATAATTGTTGTAAAACAATGTTTGTCTGGTAGTTTCCTCTTTGATTATGGTAGCTGCGGAATCTTAATAAGAGAACGTGTCTTACGTTACTTGACTTCATGGCCGTAGGCAGGGGGGTGGGTTGGGGGGTCCAACCCCCCCCCCTCCCCCCTTCCATGATTGATTATCACTTCCATGATTTAATATTAAAAACCTTTAAAAAATCTTTTATTTTGACATGGAAGTACTGTGAATTCATTAATACGAGAAATAGCCCCCCCCCCCCCCCCCCCGCTATGAGAAGGCTATAAGCTATGCCCATGTCCATTGCTGAACCCCCCCCCCCCCCAAATGAATTCCTGGCTACGGCCCTGCTTGACTTATTATTTAAACATCAGCGGAATGCTTAGTGATAATTCTGTATCACGTGGTCCAAAGTCAAAATATTTTTTAACATTTTCAGGAAGTTTTTTAAAAACCCATTACTTTAATTTCGTAGTTTTTTAACCGGACTCAATCGTAACTAATATACAATATATTTGGACGTTTACTAATTTTAGCAGATTTTTTAGGTTTGAGAACTACAATTCTAGTTTCTGTGCAATAGCGACTAAAATTGAACAACACTAACCATTATTTAATTTTAGTCGATATTGCAACCTGTATATAAACCTGTGTATACCGTAACATAATTATTAATTTGGTAAACGCCTCGCGTTTATCAAATAGCTGTTAAACTAATATACTCGCTGTGTTTGTCATTTATCTTTGATCTTAAACGATTTATGACAGTCGCATTGCTTTCAAGTCAATATAACGACAGTGAATTAATGTATTAACGTAATAAATTACTATTTAGCTTTTGGATAAGATTAATTATTATTATTTGTATTTACGATTAATGTAAATGTGTATTCGTGATTATAATTCATTTATATGTATTCTTCTATAGTTTCTTGCAGAAGAATGTCATAATAAACCTGGGGGGCGATTGCACTAATAAACTTTTATTTTTAGATGAAATAAATGATTTGATTTGAAATTTAACTTTACCCGCACCGCAACTTTTTGCACGTTTCGTATCGGGTTAACGTTTTAACTGTCATTTGAGACGCAACTGGGCCCTTATTCCATATGACCATCGGTCGCGCTACGTGAAATTGACGTGGCTGTGTAACAATGAAACTTAGACTTTAGAGTTTTAAACTTAAGTGTAATTTTCATTGTCAACGCACCCACGTCAATTTCACGTAACGCGGCCGATTGCTGGAACGCAGCTGGAACGTTACCGCTGTCAAAAGAACGTTTGAAAAAAAGTTACAAAATGCAGCCATTGCACTGGGCCGTTGTGCTTTGTAATAAAAATTCTAGTGGAATTAACGCCTTATAAATTGCTTTCTAAGACTAATCAACTTTGTTTGGCGTTTGAACTTAAGCACAATACCAAATTTTACTAAGTTGAATCAGAACTCAACTACAAGCGCAGTTGAACCAAAGCTGAACTATGGATAACACCCCCCCCCCCCCTTAAACTGAATAATAATAATAATAATAATAATAATTGTTTATTTGTTTCAAACAAATTTTACATTAAAATATAATATTTACATAGTAACTTAAAGCATGCAAGTTATGAATGTAATACATAGAAAATAAGATTAACAAAACTATAGTATAGGAGCTATTTTATGATTTTGGTACAGATTATAGAGGCTTTTGTGAGGCCCTAGCTCCCACAGTAGGATACCCTGAGTTTGTGGGAGCTAGTTCTCTTCTATTACGCTCGAGAATGCAGACGTACCGACATTGGGTATGGGGGATAGGTTATGATTATGGGTATATTATGGATATATTGTTATGTGTGTGTATATGTTAATGTGTGTGTGTGTTTGAGTGTGGGGAAGGGGGAGTATGCGTGTGTATGTGAGGAGTACGTGTGTGTGTGTGTATCTGTCTTATTGTTTTGCTCGGACAATTTCTTCTGTATCGTTGTACCCTAAAGTGAGTAGGTATTCTTTAATTTTTTTCCTGCATTTATTTCTTGTATCTTTAACAATATTCAGTTTTTTTTTCTAACTGCTTATATATTATAACTCCTAAATAGTTGTAAGATCTCTGTCCTATCCTTGTTTTTGTTTTTGGAAGTTCCCATCTGAATGCACGTCTAGGGTGAGAATTTGAGCGTTTGTAGTTGGAGGATTCAAGGGCTGTACGATGGAATCTCAAGGCACAAGCCTGTATAAAAAGCTGTCGCACCCGGAGCTGTTTGGTGTCTTTATAGAGGTCATCTGTTGGATAGCGAAAGGGTTTATTATAGGCAACTTTGAGAATTAGCCTTTGCGCACGTTCCGCTTTTATTAAGTGAGTAGTATAAGAAGCGCCCCAGGAGATTATACAGTAATTTAGTACAGAGGCACATAAGGCAGTATATACCATTTCTATGGTTTTGGCATCGGCTATGTTTCTTAATCTTTTAAATATATACACTAGTTTTTTGAGACGTTTGTTCAGTGAATCTAATTGTTTTAGCCAAGATAGTTGTTCATCAATATAAATGCCTAAGTATTATATGAATATACATAATTAACTTTGTTATCGATCAAAATTAGGTTGTCAAACTTTGACTTGCCTTGTGACTCAGTTGGCAGTATCTCTGCTTGCCGAGCTGGAGGTCGTAAGTTCGATCCCTACCCAGGGCAAACATTTGTGTGATGAGCATGGATGTTTGTTTTGTGTCTGGGTGTTTCTATGTATCATATGTATATATTTACAACAACAAAAAAGTATAAATGTATATATGTCTGGATCCATAGTACAAGCTTTGCTTAGTTTGGGCTAGATGGTATTGTAAATATTACAAATATTTAATCATTTATTTGACTTTAGATCAATTTGTGTTAAGTAGTTTATTGACCTCCCCTATCTTAAGCCTGGAGCAATGATGTTGCCTGAATGATAAGCACACGTAAGCTTAGAAAATATACAAATTAACGAGACTAATACATAATATCATACTCTTCACTACCGCAACTAATAACAATTATATTTTTTTAAATTGAAACAACCGACTTCGAATTACGCAAATTCATTTACAGGGTGACATATTTTTCCAATTACTTTGTTTTAAAACCCAAAATACTGAACCGATTTTAATACGAAGTAATAGTGTAACTTATATATAAAAAAACATATACAGTCGAATTGAGAAGCTCTTCCTTTTTTACTTTAATAAAAAAAGCTTACAAACTCCTTCTCCTCGGTTCAGGACAGTTAAAAAGCAACAGTTACGTATGACAGAAACCCTCAGGGAAAAATAAATAAAGGTTATCACGCTTGCTTTGTTTATTTTTGAGGTTTAACCTCAACAGTAATAAAAACAACAAATCACGGACACCAGAGACCGAGCAACCAAAGCTTTTAGACCTTCAAAGATATTACATTTCACAAAATTTGTCCACTCAGAAAGTTCCATTTAACACGCCTGGAGGATTCAATAAATTTGAAATTAAATACTACAAAGTAATACTAAGCTATCATAAATATGTTTGTTATTTTACTACTAGCAAATAAATATGACTCGCGCTTGCAATTAGAAAACGACGACGGTGACGACGAATGTTGATGAAATGACCGTTATGAGATACCCTTTTTTACAGGGTTTTAATTATACACCAATACTTTATATATCAAATTTCAACCTGACCCATTTAACCATAAAGTTGTGAAAAATAATAACAAACAGACAGAGAGACTGGTAAAGTTATTTTTTGCTTTTTTAGTGTTAGAGTTACGATATATCTTTTTTTTTTTTTTTTGCTTTCTCTGTATCACATTTTTTAGCATGAGAAGTAAGGAGTTCACGGATATTATTTTTACAAATCGAAATTAACCTTCATAAAAAAATTATCTACAACTTCTTCTTTTAAAATAGCGTTGGTAGAAAATGGGTTGAACCTGAACACGCTGTAGCTCGTAGCACAGGTTTCATTGAGGGAAACACACAATATGCAATATGTTTTTCTATTCGAGGGCTGTGAAAAGAGCCCTGAAAAGATTCTCTTTGAAAAGAACAAACAAATGAACGTTCATCAAGCGAGACGCGCCGTGCGCACCAACAACCGCGCCAGTCTCGTCGTAGACGCGTGCCAAACGCACGTCTACGCCGTGCTACGCTGTTACGCTACGACACACAGTTACGCGTCTTCCCAACCCGCGTAGATGCTGTGCATAAATTAATAAAAAAAATATTAAAATAGTGTAAATGTGTTAAGTTGTACCATATAGTGTTCAAGTTGTAAAGTTTGTTAGTTATAAAGTTTAATCATGAATAAATTAATGTATAAAGATATTACTATGATAAGTGTAGTTGTGTTGCTTCTAGGCATTCAAAGTAAGTATTATTTTATGCGCATATATTTCATTAAATTTTAATAATACTGACATAAAAATACCGTCGTAAATAAGAGCTAATTTATTTTCGGTAATCGTGTTTTGGAGCTTTTTACTAAAGAATTTCGTTGCAAGTCGACCGAGATCGCAGAACTTTTCAAGTAATTAAAATTAAGATTGTGAGAGACTTGAGTGAATAGAATGTTAATTACAAGTTGTTTATAACGTAAATATTAAAGATGAAGGCTTCTAAAAAATCTCTAATGTAAAATTTTATTAACTTGAGTAGCTTGAGTAGTAGCGTTAATAGTTTCAGTTTAATTTTCAAAATTTTATTAAGATTATGGTTAACTAGATGTGCCGTACTATTTTACTCGCATGATAAAAACAATGGAAATAATAATGATTTTAACTGCTATAGAAGGATAGGAAGGAATAAAAGGATATGGAATTCCTTTACGACCGACTTTGAAAAAGGAGGAGGTTATCAATTCGTACCGTATATATATATATATTTTTATGTACGTACACGAATTACTCCGGAATTCCAGAATAAATTATTTTATAAACATCGCTTTATTACTTTTTGAATAATCTCAAAAAAATAAAATACTTTCATTGTACTCCTGAGTAAGTGCGTCAGATTATAGAATCGCAGAGTTCCACCTACACGTTTTTCTTTGCAAGAGTGTAAAATATTGAGGATCATCGTGTAAACATCTGCACATTTTCTAATCTTCGAAGACGAGCATTTGAGATTCAATGACAAATCGCATTCTTGACAAAAGAAAAAAAGAGAGAGTGAAAAGAGGTCTCTAAAAAGTTTACAATCGTGAAGGATTTAGTAAGTTGCGTTTGAAGTCGGTTTTTTATTAGAAAAAATATTTGAGTTTCAGTTACATTTGTGCGAAATTATAATATAGCCCGTTTATCTGAAACATTAACAAACAGCCAGATAGATATTGAAATTGATATATTAATTAATCCTGTTTTCGCTAAGTGGTAACATTTGCTGCTTAATCTAATTATTATAATTAATTTGTTATTATTACCCTGTATAATTTGTAATTATTATTCATTTGTTGCTTGTCGGTATTAATATAATATATTTAAAGCTAACGTAGAAATAAATTATTCAAAATCTAACTGTTTATTTGTACGTGTTTTGTAGAAACTTTTTTCTTAACGGAATTTTATGATCCTGCATTGTTATTTTACAAACTTTTATTTAGTTAACAAAATATACATATCTATATTTGGCATGATAATGAATGTTGAATGCTATAATAAGGTATAATTTATAAAACTGGATTAACCGACTTCAAAATGCGCAATTTTGTCTTAAAACCAAACTACGAATAGGCACACATCACACACACACATTTAGTACAGAAGCCTAAAATAATTATAATCAAATTTTAATACTAGGTTATCATTATTCAATAGCAGGAACTATGGAAATCGTACTCATAGTTACCTGATACCAAAAATGATATAAAATTAGCTTTGTTCTAGCTTTTTGAGTTTGCATACCTTCTCATACAGGTAGAAGTCATATAAGTATCAAAGGTAAACAGGAATTCTTGGAGTTTCACGTCGTCCTACCTCGGTCAAAGGTTGTCCTCAAACGCGCGGTGAGCTCGACTCTCACATACTTTGAAGCTTTTGTGGAAAAAACTTCACTTTGATGACTGATGTTTATACTGCAAAGATTACTGTAGTGTCTGATTAATCAAAGTTATTGAATCAATGTTTTTTTTTAATTTTTTATTTTAAATAAGTCATTTGGTATACTGTTGTATATATCTGTATTTCGTCGAGTACTGTCAAATTCACTACACATTCTGTTTAAAATTTCGAACTGTAAATTTTTTTTGACAGTTCCAAATGTTTTTTTTTTTTTTTTTGCTACAGTAAGAATAGACCGACAAAGCGTGGAGAAGTTCAATTTAAATACGCGTAAATGAGTGAAAAAAAAGATAACGATAAATGAAAATATGAAACTAGTTTTTGAATGGTATTTGATTTTTTTTGTGTAAAAGGAAGGAACAGGTGGAAAAGGTATTATAATTTTTAGTTGGAAAATACATTAACTGCAGTTTCAATGTTTTTAAAACTGACTTCAAAAAAAGGAGGTTATCAATTCGACCTGTATGTATGTAATATTGTCAGAACTGCACAGTTTTTTATTACTATAATTGAAACGGATAGTATGGAAATTCAGGAAATTTCCAATTAATTTAATAAGTTTTTGTTTACATTCCACAATTTACTCCGGCAACAGATTTCATCTATTATTGTGATATAGGTACCTACCTATAATCCTATATACAGGTACTTGTTTGAATCTTACTTGCCCGAATTTCTTTCATAGAACTGCCTAATTCCAGAAACACGATTTTTGTTTCCAACACTTTGTTCGCCATCAGTTTCATTTATCCGAACAGTTATTAGGTTAAGTTCGTTGGGTTTCCGGTTTATTATATCCAGAAACCTTCTTAATTACACAGGTTCGGTTATTAGGTATATTAATTGTTAGGTTAAGTTCGTTAGGTTTGTTTTTTTGTATTATACACATAAACTTTCGTTTTACAAAGATTCGTTTATCAGACGAGTTGTCAAATAAGCTATCGGCATTTTGATATTTGGTAAACCATCCGGCTCAGCTTAATTATTATTTTAGCTTTATATCAACTTTCATATTTTGTATGAACTATTAAGACATGAAATTTTGCAAGTAGGTCAAAATCCAAACTCGTTAATCAACATAAACTGTAATAGCTGTCACGATTTTCTCCTCCAGAAAGAATTTCAAAACGTAGTGAAAAAAGATATTACTTTTACACATAGAACCAATTTTATTCGTTTTAATACTTTAGTATCGCAAATAGAAGAGATTTAATTAATTAGGCGGGGGCAAACTACCTTTATATAGCTTAAATTGTCTAAAATAAATAATGCCACCGTCTGTCCTACATTTTCAAAAATGTATGTTTGTATGCGTTTTCAGTTTCTATTTTAAAGTATAGAAAGCCTGTCTCTTGATCAGCTTAATGCGGTATATAATGCAACATTTTTTTATAATTTAATTAATCCCTAAGCTCAGTGATTTATATTTTAAAAATTTGCGTTGCGCGAGAGAGATACCTGCGCGGTTTCAGCCCAAAAATTAAAAACAAGCATAAACGTCCGTTATCAAGCGTATGTCTAAGGCATCAGACATAAGCCTAGGCATCATAGCCCTTTGAAAAAAATAAAAAAGGTTTCACAATAGAAACAATTGGGCTAGAACACGTCGGTCTATTTAGCCACATAACAGTTTGAGTGCCGCGGGCATTGCCGGCGACGTCGTCAGTGAGACGCACTAAACCCTCCGCAGTTTAATACCGGTTTAGTTGAGGTGGAAAACTGTCCCCGGTCCCCGAGAGACATTTGAGACAGATCTCGGTGGACGTTTAATTTTGAAGCTACGTGTTCGGTTTGAATGATGCCTCTGAACGCGATTGCGTTTAGTTCCAGAACCAAGAAAATGTTTATCAAAAGTTAGGAGAAAGTGCGAGAAATGTAGCTGTTCTTGCTCAAGTTCGAATTTAGGTATTTTTACTGACTTCAAAAAGGAGGAGGTTAACAAATCGTTTGTATTTTTTTACGTTTGTTACCGCATAAATCCGTCACTTATAAAACGTTTTTTTTTTTTTTTAGATAAGTCTCATAAATGTCATCAAAATTGGTTTAGAATTGGAATTGGTTTTGTTTTTAAAACTAATTGCGCATTTGGACTTGTTTTTTTTTTAGTTTTTTAGACTATTATTGCTCCAGATTCATTAACCCATTTTGGTGGCCAGAAAAACAGATGACTTTTGTTTTTTATTTGCTTTTTAAAATGACTTCTTTTTATGATACTGTAGTAAACAAGGAACCCTTATAGATTCGTCCTTTCCATCTGTCCCTCTTGTCTGTCCATCCGCGGCTTTGCTCATAGACTATAAGTACTAGAAAGCTGTAATTTGGCATGGGTATGTATATTATTTATACCGAAAAATTCGTGGAATAAAATTGTGAAAAATAATGTTTTTTGAGATATCTACCTACCTCCCCTACATGTAAAGTGGGGATGATTTTTTTTCAGCTATCACATCGTGTGGGGTATCGTGGGACTGGTAATTAAAAATATTTTACCAAAAAAAAATTTCCATTTAGGGATCTGTTTGCGAAATATTAAGCTTTAGAGTGATAATTTTGCTAGGTTGCTTCTCCCAGCTAAATGGTTAACTTTGGAGATATGAAAAAAAAAACATACAAATAGCATATATGCTACGAACAAATGAATGAAATTAAAAGGAACATTACTTATCACGACTAAGTATACTTTACAAGTTAACAAGTAATAGTCTATCAACTTAAGATAATTACTTAGACAAATAAAAACTGAATATTTCTTCTAAATTAACAGAAGTTGACTCGAACTTCATAGTATAAAACAAGAGACCCTGTTTTAAGTTCACATAAAGTATGATATGTAACTACGAAACTCTACATTGCACGTGGCACGACATGTACTTGGCTATTTACTAAAGATATCAAACCAGCCAGGTACAAATAGTACAACCCAAGACATTTTATTTCAATTTCATGCATACAAGATACGAAGAAACATGCCAAATCACGCATCGGACCAGTGTGTGGTATCATTATCGTTTAACGTTGACCTTTGACCATATAAATATCACGACAAACAAAATAATTATGTATAAGATAAAACACTACAACAGACGCTAGCCAGAGAGTTTTTTTCTTTTGCCAGACTGCTAAATCATCTTATTTAACAATCAGAAAAAAAACTGTTATTTAAAATATAAATAAGTCAACGTGGTGGGTAACTTTGATTTTATGTTAAGCATTGTGCATAATCTTTTTCGAAGTTTCTCGATTTTTTACCCAAAAGATCAGTAGTCAAAACGACTGCTTATTAAGAGTGCGTAGTTCGACCATCGTCCGTCTTAGCTCACGCATACCCACATTTTTGAAGATATAAAATGACTCAATTATCTTATAAAAAACTCGTAGTTTGTAAAACTAGAAAACTACACCACAAATATTAGACAAAAATGACAATTTGATCCAAGTCAATTTTCATACATAAAATCATTTTTGCGTTAATAATTTCTAAAAATATTGCTGAGTACGGATTTTTGGCATTTCAACGAGAAATGGGTGGTAATTCGCCGACTTTCTGCTAGTCATGTAGTGAAATGGGGAGGGTGGAATTAGGTCGTGAAGCTCTTGCGCACATTCCCCGAAATGAATACTGTAGAAAATAGACAGACAAGCTACTTTACGGCGGTGTTCGAGACTAAGTAGCTTCTTGGCAGCTAGTTTATCGTCACCGATTAACCTCACAGCTCGCCGGTCCACTGATTCTAAAGCTTCCAGCTGATACTTGGCTGATCCATCAAAAAGGTGGCAGCAGTACTCCATACACGATCGGACCTGTGCTTGATACAGATGAAGCAGTTGTCCCGGTGAGAAGTATCGCCTAACCTTATTAATGATGCCAAGCTTTTTACTAGCCAGTTTAGCCTTAGATTCAAAGTAGCCCTCAAAGTTCATTGTTGCGGTTAACTTGGACTTCATTGAATTTTATGTCGAATATTTGTGATGTTGTTTTCTAGGTTTACAAACGATGATTTTTTCAAGTTCATGCAGAAATTTTATATCTTCAAAAATATGGGTATGCGCGAGCGACACCGATGATGGTCAGACTACGGACTCTTAAGTAATTTGAGTACTAAAAAAAGGATATGTACAATGTTTGACACGGGGTCAAAGTTACCTACGTTGAGATTAGTTGCGACTCGCGGTTTCACCTGCTGTAACTGAAATAATTCTACGGGAAAAATGTAGCCTTTGTATCACAAGGTATTAACTATCTCAATACTAAATTTCATTTAAATCCAATCTGCAGTTTTGGCTTGAAAGAGTAATAAACATACACATACACGCACACATAAACACACCAACACACTATTTTTCTCATGTAATTATTAGTAATGAGATTTAACAATTAATTAATAATCTAATTTGTGTTTTAATAAAAACACACTAGGTGCCTATTATAAACACATATTTTTATTATTGTTTGCGGAATATTTACCGTGATTCGGCATTACACTATACAGTATAAACTAAGTTAGCAAAAAATTGGATAAAATAATAGACAAAAGAATTTTAGTAAATAATCAGATTTATAAATGAGGCGGAAATATGCGTATCTCGGCGAAAGATACATATTTCTGTTTTTTGGGGTAGAAAAATTAGATTTTCCGGATCCCAACGCATGGATGATTTACAAAGAAATATCTGAGTAGTCTAGAGAAAACATTACGAGTATGCGTAGTAGTTGTAATTCACAAGCGCGTGCGTGACTTTAGATGTAGTATTAGTGTCTTTGGTGAAATTAGTGTACATACATATTGCGTTAGTGTATGTGCCTAATCAAGCGAGCGAAAACAACTAACATGTACACAAATATAACACTAACACAAACAAGGGCCGCATGTAATCGAAACTTACAATAAAACGCCTAAGGACAACCAGTCTTTAGTCGCCTAAAGACTGGTTGGTACCTTCTTGGTGTAATATTTAGTATCGCTACAATAAGGTAACTTCGTCATCCTTTGAATACCTTACTAATATTTCTACATAACTACGTCACATTAAATTGGGTAAATCGTTATCCTGAACAGTAATGAAATATAAACACACAGTCATTCTGTCAGATAATCGCTTGTTCCAACAACTTTAAATACAGTACTCCCACTATGATAGAGGTTAAAGACATTTACCAATGACCTATCAAAGGATCGGTTGCTCTCAATATTTTATTTTTATTCATTATAGATCTACGATTGACCATCAACTCACCTGATGTTAAGCGACGGTGTGGCCGAGTATAGAGCTCGATCTAGAACATATCTATAATCTTGGAATTTTCAAGGCTAGAGTGAATCTAGCCTTGAAAATTCCAAGATTTTAGTCACAGGAAACAGAGATGGCGGCAAAGAATTCCATTCTTGTGCAGTATGCAACAGGAATGTGGATCTATAATTAAATCAATAATAATGAATTATCTCATTAAACTAAAAATATAGACTGCTTATTTACCTGCTGCGTAAGAAAATCCCATGTGTGTATGTGTTATGGGTATACGTGATGTTCGCGGTAGCTTATTGAAATGCAGATCTAATTCGTTGTCTTCAATCACTGATGTGTTCAATTTAAAAATTAATTATCTCACCTACTAAAACTAAAACTTGCCGTCTTACCGAAAAACGTTACTTAACTCTAATAAATATCTCAAATTCTGTGTCTTCTTTTCGTGCCATTGAAAAATTCATGGAATATTTCGAGTATTCATCGATTTTTAGTAACGATTCCTGGTTTAGCCTTCGATATTTCAAATTAGCATTTCAATAAACTATGACAGTTTATAATTCTACAGTTTATACCGATAAGAAAAGCCTGACCAGGTCTAATAAAACATGTCGACGTCAGTGGTATTTATTCAAGGCTATAATGATAACATAATTATATATTTATCTACTCGTGTCCATGCGTTATACACATATACTTAATTATGTTTCTTTTGATAGTTATATTGAATAACTGCCGATAATCAATTTTATTCAAAAATAATTAATTTTACTTTATCGCAAACTTGTACTTTACAATATTTTGACGTGTTTTTCCACATAAAAAAATTTACAAATTTGTAAACACAATTTGTTGTGTGTTTGTTTTGTTTGGTTTTTTGTTTTGTTTTTGTAGACACTTCTCAAGATTTCTACATCCGACTATACTTGAAACTGCACCATTCCATTCAGTGGAGTCATACATACGCAATTTCATCATAATCGGTTCAATAGTTTGGTTTTTAATTCGAATTCGGTAGTTTCAGTTTTGTAAACTATATTTTTTAAGTTCTAAATTATAATAGAAGTTAAGAGATATTAAAAAGGCAAAGAGAGAGATTTGCTCAACAATGGGACAATACAGGTTGATATAATAATACAACAATAAAAATAACTTAATTAATAAATAAAAATAGTTTGTATATTTTATATTTATATTGTAAAAACTTAGACCTAAGAAATTAAATAAATAATGAGATAATAAATTATAATAATGGCCACTTGCCAGTACATTCATAATTTAGCTATTTGAATACATAGAAAAAAAACTTGTCCAATCTTTAAACTATCAGCACGCGTGACAGAAAGTTGTTGAAGTTTTTTAATATCGTGGGTACGACACCGCACACGCTACATAACCGCAAGTATATTCCGTCATAAAGTTACAGCTGATATAAAGGACTTGCTCAACGCGTGCAGCTATCTCTCTCGTGCATCACAAACTTTTTAAACATATAAAATCACTGAATAGGGATATTAGAAAAGTGAGAGGAGAATTTGTTTATTTAATTTGTTTAATCTTACTGTGGCGTGAACCGTCTCAAACCAATACTGCACATCATATTTTAGGCAACAGAGTTGTACACAACTGGAACCGGTTGCCTGAAGATGTTGTCACGGCAAAAATAATCAATTCTTTAAAAAAAACTGGATCAATGGATTAAAAAGGAACGAATTATACTAAAAGACAACCAGTAAATTTCTGCACTGCAGGATATAGGCTCATCAGCTTCTGCTGCTTGCCTATCATCAAATAAATAATAAATAAATAAATAGGAGAAATGTTTAAAAACAAGTTTTTCTTCGATGTCTTGTAAATTGGCTGAGGAATAAGAAAATATATGTTTTTTTCTAATTCCGTCGCCAGTGTAAATGATATCTGATTAAAACTTTTTTGTGTCGTCAAAGTTTACAATATATATCGTAGGTCAGTCCAACAGCCCACCCCTGACTGTACCCGATTCAAAGGTGTCAATGACACTCGCCGCATTACCTCGATGGACAAGCTTTGCATCAGGTAAAATCTGGAGCGGGGGTCGCCACAAGTCTCACAAGTACAAAATGATACCGCGTCATTAGCGCCAATAAAGTAAACTTTTTTTTTAATATTTCTCCTATCTAAATAAATAAATGTTTCTCTTACTATTCTAATATCCCTTCTCAATGATTTTATATGTTTAAAATGTGACACGCGAGAGAGATAGCATCGCGGCTGAGTATGACAGTTCCAATCAATTTTGTGTTGATCAAAATTAAATATTTTATAAAAATATTTGTTTTACTACTTACCTAAAATGGTTTTAAAATTGTTTGTCATCTGCCATACAAATCGGTTTTTTATTATTATTAAAAGTAGGTACTTATTTAAAATCAGTAGTAATCAGTTACATCAAAAATTAAGATAATTAAGTCGTATGCATATATTATGTTGCTAAAGAAATTTAATTATTTAAGTAATTTAGAATCTCCAGAACCTAGTGAGTTTTTTATGTAACACTTTTTTATCATTAATCCGCTTCTCTGAAACTGCATGAAAAAGAGTCAACAAAACTAAGCTTGATTTTTCGCTTTGACTAATAGAGTAAACATCTTGTCTTACTATAGAAATTTATTGCTGGTCACACAGTACGCAAAAAACTTTGTGAAAACAATTTTTTGCACGTAAATCTTCCGTGACTTGATTTTTATCCTAAATCCTAGATAAACCATAATGCGCGCGTGCCATGATTTTAAAGTAACTTCCAATAACGGTTGGCCGTTTACACAACAAACCAATAACGGAGTAAAATCCTAGTACATCATCATTAAATAATAATATTTCGACCGACGTTAGTGCACATGTGGTATTTTAAAGAGTTGAAAACTAGTTTCGGAGGCTGTTTTCTGCTGAGTTTACAAAGTATAATGTGATACGTGACTAGAAAAATAGAAGACAATCTCCCGATAAGGAGCTCTTAGATAAACGCCGAATAGATGCGTTTATAATAAACGTTTGTCAAATCCTTGTAAAGGCCCACATGTCCATGGTGCTTTTTTGTAGCTCGTACGTCTACAAAAAAATAAGCTTACATACCCGAAATTCATCATAATTATTTATTTTCTTACATCATCGATGATTTATTTCATCATCATCATCATTGTTCCCTTCTTTTGTTCTGATAGTTGTGGGTGTCTGAAGATGTTTATTTTCACATAATTAAACCCAAACTCAGATTTAGAAAAGCAAGCAAACCATGCATTGCTTTTCTAAATCTGAATTCTATTTCAAATCACCAAATATTAACACTAGGCAAATTGTTATTTCCTGCAACATTCAATGTAGTCAAAATGAATTCTATCTCCTTTGACGTCTTAAAACCCCTAATAAACTCAAATGGTAATTGCTCGATTTCAGCATCATATTTTTATGACACTTTTTTATGGTCGGAATGGTTTAGGCTTGGTTGAGGTAAAAACTGCCTAAGCCATTTATCAAAAGTGGCCTTAATTGCGGAACCTAGTACTTTTACGGTCCTAAACCTATTCAATAAGGGAAGATTTATGGACGCAGCATTTGGGGTTCACAAAAGTCTATTATTATTCTAGACATTATGAGGAAAATCGAAATGAAAACTGTTAATATCACCGAGATAGGGTAAAACGTGAATGAACGTAAATTCTGCAGAACCATGTTTTTGTAATAACTTTCATTGTCCGGTATTATGAAGTTTGTTTTGTTGTCAACTAATGCGTTAATTCAGTATTGTAACTAAAAGAAACAAAAAACATTTCAGCAAGTTTTAAATAAGGTCCTTAAGGTTGCCATAAAACTGTTTTTTTACCAATTCTATGAACTCTCCACTTCCAATATTGTAACTAGATTTGGCACCTTTTTACCCGACTGCCAAAGAAGGGTAACTTGTATGTTGTCTTGTATGTATGTATATTTGGTTTTAAATTCTTTATTGCCTTGTATCTTCCAAATGGCTAGATGGATTTCGACAGTTAAGATGGTATCGTTAGATTTGTCTCAAGAACCCAAATGTCTTCACATAGGCGTATTAAAAAAATCTAAATGACGAAGTTTTGGCGCTAAATTGGATGTAGTTAACTTTTTCTTAACCAAAACTATTGAGTAGGCTATCAAAATGAATAAAATAAGTCACATTATGTTTAAATTTAATGAGGAATAAGTAATATACTGGCAATCAATGTATTCTTTTATGCATTCGGATGTTTTGTTTTTCTTTTAACATATTTAATTGTAGATTATCTAAAGCAACTAAAATATGTTACATAAAATCTACTTTTATTTCTAGAAACTTTATATTATGTGAAAATTTATTAACTCGAATGCTTATAGTATTTCTATTTTAAGTTTTAGATTCATCATGTCCAATGTCTTTATTTTTTTCGGTTAGTAATTACAATAATTTTTAATGCTAACTTATATTATAAATACATACATGATTACAACTACTTAAGTGTCAAATAGCCCCCCACGTAATGCTCCCTGGCCAAACGTGCCCATTACACATTGTATATTCCCTCCAAAATATTACATAACTATTAACTGTACGAAATCATCAATATAAGCTATCGATCACATATCTAAGCTTTATTAACGTTAGTTATAATTAATGTGTAAATATTTTGAAGCCATAATTATTCTACAAGTTAAAAGTTCCATAGGTAATAAAAAAAAATTGCAATGGATTTTGTCTGTTATTTTATTGGATTAATTCAGACATTTTGTCTAGGAACTTCTAGCAACTTTTCCGATGTAACTTCGTTACTCAGTTTGTGCGGGTAGGTGCCTCGGTGATTTAATTCATTTAGCTTTAGGTTATTGACGTATGTAGGTAATCATTAGTTTTATCATTCTTGTACGTGCTTGTTGAATTCCTATTTTTTTAGTATTTAGTTAATTATTTATTAATTTAATTTTTAATTAGTAATTTAATTTATTACAGATTTTAATAAAATATAATCAATAAATCTGGAAATGTCAATCAAATATTTACCCATAATTCGGGAAAAATATATTTGAGTAAAACTTTTTTTTTTTATACAATATAGATCTACGATTGACCACCAACTCGCCTGATGTTAAGCGACGGTGTGGCCGAGGATGGCTCGGCGATCTAGAAGATATCTATTCACTCTAGTCTTGAAAATTCCAAGATTGTAGGACTCAGGAAACGAAGAGATGGCGGCAAAGAATTCCATTCTTGTGCAGTACGCAACAGGAATGTGGATCGATATCCCTGAGTGCGGACTTAATACCTAGGTTAGGTCAACATTGGAACGTGCTTCGGAATCACGATCATTTACTCTTCTTTATAACACTTCTAGGTATTTTTCTCTACATGTGAATCGTCTCTAGCAGACAGAACTTTTTTTACTCCTCTTATCGATTGAAAAAGAGATCGACTTACCTACAGATCTTTGTAACCTTGTCACGTTCTTGCACGACAAAAAGAGCAGCGAAAACTTTGTCGCGGTATGGCAGGTTTTACTCGTACAGTGACGACATAGTCAACTATTCTCGTGTTAAGTAAACAAAAACGCTCCGTTTGTTTTTACCTCTTCAGCCATCACTCTATCACGAACGCAGAAGAGAACAATTTTCACGTTTCGAGACTTCAAAAATAGTTATAGGTAAGTACCTATCTTGCAATTAAAATATGCGACCTCAGGATGATCTGTATCATAAGTATGTATTTACGAAAAAAAGTTTATGTATTCTAGTTTCCACAGTACAAGCTTTTCTTACGGGTAGTTTGGGCTAGATGGTGTTGAGCGAAATGTACACCAATATTTATTTGACGTGACAACGTCTAATCGATGAACGCCGGCTGCATGCACGAAAAAGTATGACTCATTGTCCCGTTACGTATACACATAAAAATACAACGTTTCTTTGGAAAATAAAAACGGACTTTATTGGAGCAAAGAGGCGACACAATAATAATGAGTCCTAGCTACAATGTCAGGAGTACTCAACCTTTCTAATATTTTCTTTGTTTTATAGCTACAACTGCTCCATATCAGATAGCATGTAAATTCACCCGCTCAGAAAATCCTTCTTTGAATGGACAGATTTGAGTAACTTTAAATGTTTCTCTGAATAATCTGTCCAGGTGGACAGATTCTCAACTGAGAAGCAAATCCACCTATATCGACCGGATGGAAAATATAGACGGATTCGCTACTTACTTACATCACCTTCCATCACTGTACTTATAGTAACGCACTAACTCAACTATTATTTAAACGTATAATGTTTTAATTAGCTCTTTATCTTGATAAAAGGTAAGATATTACATTATCTCTTTGCTAGCGGCTTTATCAATTCAAACTTTTAAGACCGATATAATATTCATAAAGACGTCAAAACTTGACTTTATAGTGTTCAGTTTCATCAAAAATAACTGTTAAATCTTAGAGTTTAATACTTCTTTTTATAGGTAGCTCTCTCAAGATCGTGAAAAGTGCTCGCTTCAACAGTTTCTAGGCTAAGAAGAGTAATTTACTACTTACCTCACTCGTTATTTTAATGTTCCTCTTCTATTTGGTTTTAACAACCTTTATTGCAGTGCGCTCAGTGCTTTAAAAATGTAACGTACTTAAAGATATCTTATTGAGCAGTCATAAATTTGACCAGAAATATCATAAAATCAAATATAATTTACCCGAAAACGATTATTTTTACAAAATATTACTTTACCAAAACCTCGTCTGAATTTTTCAGAAGTGTTGTCAAATGGCATTGCTCAAAACCAAATAAAATTAAGTTTTGGATATAAAAAAATAATTAATTACAACGGTTCTTGTTATAAACATAAAATGTGTATATAAATTGACAACTTAAACACAAAATCAATTGAATATTAGCCACATTTTAATCCTGTTTTTTTTTAAATAAAATGGGCTCCAATCAACAGGCCGTTTTTTTTATTTTATTTCAAAATCGCTGTACCTTATCTATGCAAAATAGTTTTAAACTCATATCGATTTTGCTGTCTATATTTATCTAGATATAGGCAGCACTACCGCAATTTTTAAACAAGCAAAATATTCAACCATAAAATATTTCTTTAATTCAAATAAACTAAGTTTGTGTTTTAATAAGACAACGGCACATTCAAGTTTCTACTGAACACAATAATGACATTTCGCTATCTAATAAACCCATACATAACATGTCCAATACAATTATAGTACAATACAGAGGTAATCCGATAGAAACACTTACCTGGCTTGAAACGGTTGTGAACTTGGTAAATGAGTTTTGAACTGGTTCCGTTAGGGTAACTTTACAATTTAACTAAACTTGGGTCACACGATTCACGTGCCTATTGTCATTACCTTGCTCTATATATCTAACTACTGAGGTAATAGTAACTGTTAAGTACGGAATTCCTTTAATCGACCTAAGTTTCATTACAGTTTCGATACATTCGATAAAACAAGTGTTTAAGAATTAAGCTATTCTACTATCTCTGTTTCCTGAGACCTATAATCTTGGAATTTTCAAAGCTAGAGTGAATAGATATCTTCTAGGTCGACGAGCTCCATCCTCGGCCACACCGCCGCTTAACATCAGGCGAGTTGATTGTCAATCGTAAATCTATCATGCTTAAAAAAAAATAACTAAGTAGATAATTTGACCAAAAATGCAGGTAAAGATATATGTATAAAACTGGTCAAGGACGTGTTAAACACAAAATTTAGAAGAATTCTAATAAGACTTGGTGAGCTTTTCATTAAAACCATTTTGTAAAAAAAGGTCTATGACCCCCGAATAACGTCTTGGATATTTTTTACGTTTATCGATATATCTCGAAAAGTTATTGTCACATAACATTCCGACTAAATTTCATTGAAAGATTTTAACAGGTTATTTTAACGATAAGATAGGAATAATTTTTCACTTTTTCTTCACTCTATTCGACAATAATCCGTACGGGTATAATATTATTATAAATATATTGTAATATATTATATTATAAATAAATAAATATATCTTTATTGTACACCAAACATTACAATTGAAGGACACACGTTTTAACAAGTTTTAACTTATAACACAAATGAAAAGAGGAATACTAAACAGTAAACAAAAAATTCGGTGGTACAAAGGCGGCCTTATCGCCTTGAGCGATTTCTTCCAGGCAACCTTTTGATAGAAAGGAAATGGAAGAAAAGGTTATGGAAGGTAGTGCACATACAAATATAGATATTAAATATATTAACAAAATCAATATTAAAAAATATATAAATAAAGATACTATAACAATACATACATTATACAATAAATATTCTATATATATATATATATATAAATATACCAAATTAACATAAGGAGAGATAATGATTATAAATGAGTTGTTTGAATATATCAAGGGATCTGGCTTGCCTGACGGAAACAGGCAGAGAGTTCCACAGCTGGACAGCTTGCACCGTGTTTTTTATTAATGTTGTTATAACTTTCTGTAACGGTCTATAGAAGAGACAAACTTCATATCAAATCTGTCCGTATCAGTCGCTTAACACCAGGTGAGTTGACGGTCAAGCGCAAGCTTAGTTTCGAAAATAAAAAATCTTATCTTTTGTAATGCCTTGAACAAAATGGCTGTAATACAATAATAATAAACAGCGACGAATAATCCTTCATGTCAAACTATAAAACATCTATTGTGTTGTGATATTAAATATATAAATATATATTCCAATGGGACCTATCCAAAAGTAAATGATATCGTAACCCAGACCGTCAAAACTTATCTTTTGACGAAAATAATTATTTCAACTCCAAACCCTGCTATTTCAATTGAGACCAACAATTTACTTTATCAGATAAGCCTGTAACTCTGAAGTCAGCGAAAGGCTTAGCTAAATATTTACCACTTACCCACAAATTGTTCTCAAAGGTATAATGAACGCTTACAGTTAGTTGAGACTTTGCAAAAAAGTAGATTTTATGAGAAATTCTCGCAACGTTGAGTACTTTTAATCTAAGGTTGTTTTTATCATAGACTGAGCGAGCGAATCGAGGAAAGGTCAGTGATAATTCTACTTACTAGCCTTGATAATATCTGTAAAAAAGCGTCAGTTTTTTTTATTCTTTATTTGGATGTTGGTACTCACGCGCGCACTTTGCTCAACGCGCGCAGCATCGCGCATCACAACCTTTTTCAACATATAAAATCATTGAGTAGGTATATTAAAAAAGTAAGAGCCCAATTTGTTTATTTCGATAGGAGAAATATTTAAAAATAAGTTTTTCCTCATCGGTGTAAAATAAATAATTCTTACTGAAAAATAAGTTGTTGCAACAGTTGTTACAAAAAAAGTGCACCGTTGGATTTTTTTTGAGATTTTGATCTAGTTTTTTTATTTGAAAGAGGATTTCGTCAAGAGTTTTCTTGTTATGCTTCATCAAAATCTGTTTAGATGTTTTTTGTCGGGGGTTTTTGAGTTTTCTGAACTAATACTTATATAATTAAAAAACTTCCGCCTGTTGAGCTTAAACCTTTCAGATATTTCCTACGTCGAAATTCTTGGTGCGCAATTTACAACATTCAAGAGATTTACAAAATGTGGCGTATTGCCTCTCAACAACATTATATCCATCCAATTTCCGTATAATACCGAAACATTGAGGCCGTTTGATTGGCAGGATCGCTTGGATTTCCGGAGATACACTTTATTTACTCAACCCCAATTGGTTTATAGGAAAAACAAATCACCGCATAAATACAATTTCACACTGCGCAATTTCTTTTATAGAATATGAGCTGGTGGTTATTTTTGCACTAACTTTTATTTAGGGTCGCGGGGTATTCGCACGGACAAACGTCAGAATCTTGCAAGTGATATTATAATAGCCTTTACTAGTCATGCCAAGAAGCTAAGACCCAAAACGGCTGGTTAATTAAGGAAAATGCACAATACACCTCAAGCGGGACGTCAGTGCAGGTCTTATCGCCCCCAATTAAAATTAAAATTAAGTCCATCTAGCAGTGGCATACTACGTACGTAACTAAGATGATAAAAAGAATATGGTACCATAAACCAGAACTGATGTTAGAATCGGAAAGTTGGCTATATTTATTAAGTAAATTCTAATATTTCTGAATAAAAAAATCTGATATATTTGGATTTATTGGGATATTAATCTGTTATTTCGGATTTTAATTTTTATTTCAATCTGATTTTGAAATCGATATTTTGATTTCAAAATTGAATTGTATTCAATTCAGACTATGTTTTCTTTTCAAAATCGTATTCCAACCCAGTTGAAAATGAAGCTTATGTCACAGAACATAATATTGTATAATACATTCTTATATTTTCTTACGATGGAAATAGTAGTTAAAGGTTAATCCGGGAGGAAAAAAAAACATTTTTTTAAATAGGGATATTTAAAAAAATGTTTTTTTTTCCATATTGTTACGTGCTTTTTAGGCTTCAATACTAAGGATGCGGGATGCCTAAACGAGGGGCTACGGTGTCTAACTGTCTATCCTACACTTAAACGGCTGTATCTTTTGAATGGAATATATACAAATCTCAAAATTGGCAAGATTGTAGAATTTCATCCTCATCATCATCATATCAGCCATCCCCATGGACTTCCAAAAAGACCGATTGGAAGCGGCTCGCACCCAGTGTCTTTTAAAATTTATATTGATGTAAATCTACAAATATTAAAAACTGGCCAAGAGCGAGACAGGCTTGCATAAACAATTTTTGAAAAAATGGGAAATTACTGTGCGAGATTAAACCTCCATGTTGATTCCACAAAAAATAAACGAAATTATGACAAGTGAACGTTTTGATGGCAGTTTGTGTCATGTGATACAAACTATACGAACGAAACTTACGACCTCAAAATATCCCACCGCTATCGGTCTGAACTTAAAATAGGTCTGTAACACTTACTTATTTGAACGTGATATTGTATTCTTGATTTATGTGAATGCTTAGCATTTCAGGCTATTCCTACAGTAGAAAATATGTGGAGATAAAATAAGAGATAAATAATACCTATTCTTATTAAGCACAAACTGCGGGGCTAGCACGGCAAGTGGACTAATTGCTCCCGGGTTTTAATAAAACCTCATGTCCCGCCTGTCATTTTAGTCATCCTCGCGAGCACGGGCTCACTTTTTAACAGCCGGGACTATTTTGTCACGAGTGACATAATGACATTACGCCGGGGGTAGTGTTTTTGTTGCCATGTGTAGAAAATTAAACGATAATGACGTATCAGTCTTCAATATTTTATTCAATCTATCAAAATTTGTAAAATCGTTCGTTCTTTTGATTATCTACGGTTGTCTAAATTTGGGTGGTGTGCCAAGTTAAGCCATTTTTGCTATAAAAGTTACTTTTAGAGTTATCAAAACTACGATTGATATTCCCTATATATATGACAGATATAGTTGACCGAGTTAGCGAAGCGAACGAAAGTCTCAGTATCAGCTAGAAAAGTTTTTATTTTTCTGACCGGATGTTTGTTGGTACTCATATCGTCGCTTTAGTGCTTGTGTAACACAACCGCCACATTTATCAAAAATCACTTTTAAATGCAGTCTTGTTAAGGATTAAATTTCAGTTCTGTTGGTTAAAAAAAAATTTGCTTTTAAAACTACAAAAATATAGTTTAAAATTTCTTTGTTTCACGACAACGTAATGAATTTTTCGTGCTTGTTAAACACAAGTGCAATGCTTAAGGCATCCACCACCATCGAAACCACCATAGAGTGGCATCGCTGTCTTGCTGGGAAAATTATTGAAATTACTTTTGATAAATAGGTATACTTCCTTCGGATTCATGAGAACACAATTTTTTAGCAAAAGCTGTTGTTTTGACCGAAATAAACGTATAAACGTCATTTTTTTCCCGGAAATGTTCTTTTATACGTTTATTACGGTCAAAATAACAGATATACAAAGTAAAAGGTACTCCTCCTTCTGTTACCACGTGACCATGTGGTTTTTATTTTTCTGGTTTATAACTTAAATCGGAGCACTTTAGACCACTTTTTAGATATTTTAATTGCAGAGCGGCAAAAAAAACAATGTGGTTTGGGCGACGGACCGACACCAATCTACATCGATAGTCTTGGAAGTCAACATCAGGCCAATATAGGTAACTAATTCTCCAAAAACATCTCACTTTTCTCTCACCATCTCAATTAAGAAAACCTCAGTCCGGTCAGTCTTCGGATGGGTGACCGTGAATGGCATTTCTTTCTGAGCCCTACCGTGGGTCGGATGACCTGAACCCATAGTACTTTTCTGTCAAAATAGTAATAATAGTAATAAAGCGCGAGCGAAGCGAGCGCTAAAATTTTAGTGGTGTTTTATATTAATGTGCTTTATTTCTCGTATTAGTGAATCCATAGTACTTCCATGTCAAAATAATATGAATGCGCGAGCGTAGTGAGCGCTTTGTTTTTCGTATTAGTGAACCCACAGTACTTCTCTTTCAAAATAGTAATAAAGCGCGAGCGAAGCGAACGCTAAAATTTTAGTGGTGTTTTTATAGTAATATGCTTTGTTTTTCGTATAACTGAACCCATAGTACTTTTCTGACAAAATAGTAATAATAGTAATAAAGCGCGAGCGAAGCGAGCGCTAAAATTTTAGTGGTGTTTTATATTAATGTGCTTTATTTCTCGTATTAGTGAATCCATAGTACTTCCATGTCAAAATAATATGAATGCGCGAGCTAAGTGAGCGCGAAAATTTTAGTAGTGCCTTGTTTCTTGTATTAGTAAGCCCAAGGTACTTCTCTGCAAAAATAGTAATAAAGCGCGAGCGAAGCGAGCGCGAAAATTTTTGTGGTGTTCTATAGTAATATGCTTTATTTCTTTTATTAGTGAATACATAGTACTTCCATCTCAAAATAATATGAATGCGCGATCGAAGCGAGCACGAAATTTTGAAGCATTTTATAAAATTATTGAAGCCTGTTTTTTTTTTGATAATGCCAGGATTTCGGGGGTGTTTGGACCCCCCAACCCCCCCCCCCCCCCCCTGCCTACGGCCATGTTGATAAGTGTGGTATTTCCCAAAAAGGTGGGGTGGGAAGTATACTGACCGATTTTAACAATATATTTGCTACTTACGAATTATGTTTTTTTTTGGGAAGAATAAGCATTAAAAACTTTATACTTAACTACTTAAATCATTATAAATTAGCAATCGTATCATTTCGAGATTTTTCAAAAAAAACCTAGCACATCTTTACCTATCTTGTCTAAGAAATAACGTTTTGGATATCTATCCTAACGTAATAATAGAAAACTTTATGATATTTTACAACAAAAAATAACATTGCGACAAAATAGCGTTCTAGCGCTGTCACACTGGTAACACTGTTATTTAAAATAAATGTTAGGTTACCTAAAATTACTTTTCCTTTTGTTTTCGAAGAAATAACTAATAAAAAATATAATGGAACGACCGACGATTAGTAAGAAGTGAGTATTTAATGTGTCATTGTATTGTCACAAATATTTTGAAGATAATATCGTAATGATCACTAAACAATACACCCATAGCTCTTTATCCTGTCGATTTAATGTATTTTATTCAATTTCAGACAAAGAAGTAACAAGGCTCAGATTAGAGTATTGGTCGACTACCGACCAATAGACATTTAGAGGCGGGAGAATTCACTGGGCCGCTTGGAGCCCGAAAAGCGAAGGCGCACTGGGCCAAACTGAAAGCCCTACTTAAAAATTATGGCCCCGAGACAGGACAATAGCGCAGTGGAAGCAGGTAGACATTATTAGTACACCATATTTTATTACTTTTTTTAGTATTCCTTTGTCTAGCAAACAATTTTATCAATCAGTTTCTTCCAAAGACATATTATTCAATTCCAAGAATGAAAAGTAGTACTTAATGTGTATTAACTAATCAAATATCGTCACCCAACTGATTATACACTGTTTTGTCAAATTACAGACATGGATGACAAAGAAGTAAAAAAACATGCAAGGATGGAGAATGCCTCAAGTGCTCGAGCCAGAACTGCCACAAGCAATAGTGTGGCAGTACCTATCTATTGTGTCAGAGAGCAACCCTTAATATGTTTGTGTCGCTTTGTAGAATTGTGTATTGTATTGTAGAAAAATAACAAAGTCCACACTGTATAATTGCCTATATTTATTATTTCATCACATAAAACGTCCTTCATGGACCCCGAGAGGGTACTTCGTGGCTTTGCAAAGATTCTAACTCCACATTCACAAGCCCTAGACACTAAATCATGACACTATTATCCAAATTTGCAACTGTGGATGTGTGTGGCTGGGTGGCAGGCTCTTAACAGTTGACTCTATGCATATAATCGGGACTCTGAAACAAACAAAATGATGGAATGTATATAACACAACTTGTTTAGTTATTAAATGTGTATTTTCAATATAAATTCTTTTTGTGCGAGCAACTCAATATGTTTGTGTCGCTATTATCCAAATTTGCGACTGTGGCTGGGCGGCTGGGTGCAAACCGCTTACAATCGGTCTTTTTGGAAATCCATGGAGGACTTATGGCTGAGATGATGATGATTAAATAATTAATTTCTTAATTAAAAAGTGTTTTCTTTTTTAAATTTAACTGGTTTTTTTACAACATACTTATCCCATATTTTAGATTTTCCAGTCCATATTAAATGTGATAATTTTATTATTTTTATTACATATTTATCCGAGCCCTAGTTATGATGTAGTCGGAAATGGTATACACACCTAGCTTATGCAATCAATAAAGCCTGATGAAGCAGCGTCAGGCTTGGCTATTGACCACAGCTTAACTGCTTTCAAATTACAATGTACATGATATGTAAACATTATAATATTGAATTTCATCTTTATTGTGCTGTTACTCAATATTTAATAATGTTAGGCTATCATTATTGGCATAGCCATGAAATATATATACTTACCTAAAAGATAATACTGTCCAATTCCGCTGTTGTTAAGTCGTTTGAGCCCCAGTTTTCACATTGGAATTGTTAAATATAAATTGGTCATGTACTCGGCCTGGATATCTTGCGTTTATGTGTAATATATGGCAATTGACATCAACAACCTACAACAATAATTGTATATTAGTAATAAAACTTTGTTTTTAATATAGCTTTATATTTTATTAAAACCATTCCTTACCAGTTGCACATTGATTGTGGTATGACCCTTTCTATTCCTGAATTGTACACCGTTCGGGAATGGTGGAGGGAAGATGTCCACATGGGTGCAATCTATGGCGCCTAAAATATCTGGCAAGCCATATTTCTGTGCGAACCCATTGGACACACTCTGCCTGGCATCTTCCGACCCTGGGAACACAATCCATTTTGGCATGAGCCTGAAAAGTTTTTATTATCTTTGAGATTTAGGCAGATAGGTGTTAGTATTATCTATTATATTATAAGTACTAATCAAATTGTGCCCCATATTATTATGGTGATTGTGTTGGTTATGGACAGTAGCCATGTTTCCTGGGTTTTCAGCTATCATATACCAAATAATTATCCTCATCGACTGATCAGTCAGTTTTTAGACTAGGTTACACAGAGATAATATGGTAGACAAGTTGTAGTTAAGTATGGAAGAAAATATAGAGAGATAGCTCAAATCTTTCACTTACTTTTTTATGATAGCTCCACAGACTTGGGTCAAATATTTGCTGACGGTGGTCTGTGCTATTGCCAGGCCATGATCTTGACCTGTCCCATGCTGGTAACTACCATCTCCCAATAGCCTTATGGATGAGAGGACCTTTTGCAGAGAAAACAAATAGCTATATTTAGAATGTTGATTTTTTGTGCCCATACAATTTATTGGTAGACATTAAATATAAGTATCTATTTTCTTATGGTACAATGCCAAAATGTACATATAATATATTGGTTACACACACAGTAAGCTCAGAATTCGCCCTATTTACATAGGACAGTAAGTACTATAGTCACAAGAAATGGGAACTAACATCTCAATTAAACAAACTAATGAATCAAAGAAAAGAACAGACTCTACACCCAGAATTTATTTAGGATCTATATAATAATATACCTATCTATCTCAATGTCATTATTATTCTTATTCTAATTAATTTAAAAGTGAAAGTAAGTCTGTCTGTTTGTTACCTCTTCATGACTAAACGGTTAGACCAATCGTTTCAAAATTTGGCACAGAGATTCTTTAGGAACTTTAGAAGGCCATAGTCTATATTTTATCGTCATTATTACCACAGTTTTTCATCACTATATGGGTGAAACTGCAGGGCGCAATTATTCTATTATAGATAGAATAATACCTAAGCTAAGGTATTCCTAAATTTTAATGGTAAAGTACAATACCTTCTCACAGAAGACACACACAAACACTTTTTCACAGAACGACTAGTAGGATATTAGAAAGATTTATAAAAATGTGACACTCAGTTAGGTACTTAACCTCTTTTCCTGAAATTCATGGAGTATAAGATAATTTTACCTTTATGTGTACCGGCAGCCCATCATGAGGATTTCGCGGTTCCAATTCGTCTTTCAATTCATGGCACAAATAAAGCGCCGCGACCTTATTCACTCTGAAGATTTTTTGAAATTCCCTATCGGGAAACTCGAAAGGGTTGCTTGCATCCTTTATTTCCCTCCGATGCCATTTTCTTCGCAACGTTTCTTCCTCTCGCGCTATCATATCGTGAACAAAAGCTCGCGACATCTTTTTTTTTCACAAAACAAGTAATAAAGATGTTAATCACCACCTCAACGCATCGTGACTAACAGTCCGCGTTCAAACCCCGGTCTAATGTCAATCGGAGAGTATTTAACCCGCGGTTACCCGAGCCCGTGCTCTGTGGCGGGGGGTAGCAGGATAAAATAGTCATCGACAAACGTCAAATTAAAATTTTTTGTCATCTCCCTCGGTTGCCGTGCTCTGAGTGGGTGACATACTAATTTTGCTCTCTGACGAGAGTACATAAGCCGGGAAAGACTAATTTGTCCACTTGCCGTGCTAGCCCCGCTGGCCTTGCAGCTCATTTAGTAGTATGTCTGCCTGCAAAGCTGTAGGTAGTGGGTTTGATCCCCACCCAAGGCAAACATTTGTGTGATAAGCATTGATGTTTGTTCTGTGTCTGGGTGTTTCTATGTATCATAAGTATGTATTTACAAAAAAGTACAAAATTATGTATTATATCAGCCATCTAGTTGCCATAGTACAAGCTATGTTTAGTTTGGGCTAGATGGTGTTGTGTGAAATGTACAACAGTATTTACATTTAGTTGAGTAATAAGCCCTGGTGTCAATGTTTATATTAATGTATTATTTTATGCATAGGAGTTCAAAAGCTTCGGTGTGCGAGTGAAACTCGTACTTTGCCGAATATGTTATTTTAGCAGGTTAACAAAAACGCCACATAGATTAAACCTACAGAAGCTACTTCTTTACATACAAGGAAAACGCGGTTCTAAATGTTTTTGCATCGGAAAAACGTAAGCAGCACATAACGAAATACTGGCAGTTTAACAGACAAGGAAAATATTACTGAATAAATCAAAATGCTCTCTTTACCGGGATATAACATTTTTTATATTTGATTTTTCTAGCGTACTAAATAAATATTTTTTGTTCTTTACTACGGACCAATCCACAATATTGTTTTATGGTATCATCATTATCATCATCTCAGCCATAAGAAGTCCATTGCTGGACATAGGACATATAACCCAAGGTCGTTTGGAAGAGATCGCTTTTAACGATAAGACCGCTTTTTGTGGCATTTTCTCATGTATTTATTGTCTTATTACTTTATGTGGTGTCAACGAAGTGTTATTGATTGATTCTGTCAAACATAACTAAAAATCAAACAGTTTTTCAAACAGAAACAAAACTAGGTCAAAATCGATTCATTCGTTTGGGAACTAGATACGACGCTACAGGCACACATAGAAATAGACATGTCGAGCTAACACCCGCGGCCGACTAACCTTCACACCGCGCTTTCACACTGGTGTGACGGTTAGGGAATAATTTTACTAACCGTCACACTCTTCTATTCCTTTCTCACAATGAGAAGATGGCCCGCGCTCAGCAGTGGGACAGTTTGTACAAACAGGGCTGATAAAAAAACCTTCACACTCTTAGGCAAGCAGTGTTACAGGAATCTATTTCCGAATCTTCAGACTAGTGTGTACGTTAGGAAACGAATATCCTGACCTCAACACTATTACAATTAAGGTGTAACTGCACGCATTGATGCAAAGGTTCTACAGCCAAATCTGATGAAAGAACCTATCAGTGAGCAAGAATAAGTTCTTCCCACGTCTTCTTCCCCCATGGATTTCCAAAAAGACCGATTGGAAGCGGCTTGCATCCAGCGTCTTCCCGCCACTTGTATGAGATCCAACCTATGTCCAACAGTGGACTTCAGTAGCAACTCGAATCTTGCCGGAACAACAGCTTTCCGCACGTGCTCCACCTTCAAAAATTCAGAAAAGTGGTTTTTTGTGCACCTACATTAAAGAGAAAAGTGTCCTTCGACGCGGAATCACGTGATCTTTGTGAATCCGAAAAGTGCATTTCTTATCTGTGAAGTGTCGAAGTAGAAAAGCGGAAAAACCTCAATTGAGGTTATGTGAAAAAGTGAAAATCGTGAATTACGGCGATTTGAGTGCTACAGCCAAAAAATTTTTTCTGCCTCCCGTTGTGGACGCAGGAGCCCCACATTCCCCAATTACCACTGGATTTTTCCGGTGAAAAGCCAAGGAGTTATAAGCGGAAAAACAAGTTCCACGTGGCCACGAGGTCCCAGAAGGAAGCCAGCTAGGACCACCAAACTCACCAGCCTTGTGGAGCAAGACATCCGAAGACTCCTGGAACAAACAGAAAAATTTTTAGTTAAGTACTTTTTGATATAAAAAATTCTAAACTTTGAAAGTTTGACTTGCTATAACTCGAGAACTTTAGGTAAGACACTAACTTTTTCAATTGCTATTAGTTGCGCGCTAACTAGTTATCTAGAAATTTATCTTTTTCAAAATTTTACTGTACCTGGTTCTCGAGTTATAATTAAAATTGTGTTTTTTATTTTTAATTCTGTGGCTTTTTAAATTTTTTAAAATTTCTGTGTATGTGCATGTAGACCTTTAATTTAGACAAATTATAAATATTTTTTCAAAATTTTTGAGTGAACAGTTCCGAAGTTATTGATTTTACAACGAATTTTAGCTATAAATAGAAAAATAATAGACTTAAAAATAATTTGAATATACCAGTGCCCCCAAAGTGCCATTTGGGCACCCGGAGACCGAAGTCTGGGGTTCTAAACCCCTCTGGGGAAGAAGTAGCGCGAAATCTGACCCCTAACGGCCATTTTGTTTTTCGCGTGAAAAACTTTGACTTAGGATATCTTCGGAACCAAGTAACTTAGAGAGACCGGATTTGTTTGGGGAGTGATAGGGGGGGGGGGCCTTAGAGACTAGATTAAAATTGGTTTTTGTCATTTTGGACGACTCAAAAATTTTTCTGCTGAAACCCACACCTACCCCTAGCTTAAGTCGAGCTAAGTGCCCCGGTCGAAGTCCGGCGCTCCTACGACCCCTAGAACCAAAGATATAGGCGATAACGCGAAGACTTTGACATTAGTGACGTCACTTTTCAAAACTTCAGCAAGCCATATCTTTGGAACTGGGGGTGCTGGGAGATCGGGATTTCGACAGAGGGGTCCTATAGACTTCCCTCTTCAAGGGAAAATTAAAATTTTGGGAATCGGAGCCGAAAATTTTTTGGGTCGAGATAGTGATATCACGGGACAGCTGAGGTCACGCCGGGTCAGAGGATCCGAACGCCACTGCTCTGCGACTACTGGGACCGGAGATATACTCGATCAAAAACAGGTTTTGACAGTTCGGTCGCCATTTTGAAAAGTTTTGATCGAGTATAACTCGCGAACCGAGCGTCGTACGAGGTCCGCGTTTGGACTCGAGACCTCGGCGAGGCCTTGCCTACCCTACCAGACCAAAAAATTTGACATCGGAGACAACAAAAAATTTAAGTGTGGAAACGAAAAAACCGAATAGGGGAGGTCGCGCCGAGTCTGGAAACCCCAAATATCGGTACTCTACGATCGCTGCGGCCCGAGATATACTCGATTGAAGGTTGACTTTGACAGTTCGACCGCCATTTTGGAAAAACTTCAATCGAGGATATCTCGGGAACCGAGAGGCGTACGAGGCCCGGGTTTGGAGTGGGGATCTCGGCGGGAGCTCGACTATTCGAGCAGATCTTAAAAAATTTTTCTTTGTCTAAAAAATTTTTTGGAAAATTTTTTTCTTTTGAAAAAATTTTTTATATGTTTTAATACTGATAAGTGTAAATTTATGTTAATTATAAGAAAGTAGTGACCTTAAAGCGGGTTCCACCCGTAATTTTGACCTTATTTATAGTCCAAAATTATTGGACACTGTTGTACTTGACACCTGGTTGTGTCGTGTACACTGTGGATTTTGCCAGGATTTAAAAAGTTTTGAGTAGAGCAAGAGAAAAACGGCTTTATACGCGTCAATAATATTGACTCTACGCAAAAAATTTTAGTACATAGGAACTACAAATATACATACGGACATTGACATACAACATAATTTACACTATTATTTACATTATTTACATATACAATTAATGCAATATTGACTCTACATAATTTATATTTTATACAACTTTTACAAATTTACAATTTTAAACCTAATTACCTATTATTAGCGAGCAGACTTAATACTAGAACCTACAATGTTCCTCCGCACACCCGTTGTAGAAAGGAGAGAGGATCCAAACTTGACCAGGACCCTGCCTAAGTCTCCAGCACGTGAAGTAAGGCCCCCAACCGATAACGTAAGACGTAGTATCGATCTCTTTGAAACGGTAACGGGCAACAACCACCGACTAAGTAGGACTCCTCCTCTGGAGATAGAACCTAAAATGTCGGAGACTAACAATGAAGGCAAAGTAGCAGGTTCAAATTCGGACACGACGGAACTCTCGGAGACGCAAAAAAGTAGGAGGCTCTCTCCAAAAGTACGGGAGGCTGAGTTGTGCCTCGAGAGGGGTCTAAAGAACTTGGAACTGTCACGAAATTTAAAGACCGAAATTAAGACTGAAGTTACAGAGGCCCTCGAGAGACTCTTCCAGCTGGTAAAGGAACAAGACATAATATGTAAGCAAAATTTACGAGCGCGAACTGCGCCGAAACGCCAGAGGGCTAGTAGTTCTGACACGAGCACTCCGCTAAGTACCGCCTTTGACCTGGACAAGAAGTCCAGAAAAGAAACTGACCTGGAGGAGCTAATTGGGAGACACGCGGAACTTATCCGCGAGAGTAATGAGAAAATGGAGGAGTTAAAAAACTCCCTGGATAAGAAAACCTATGCCAATGTTGTGGCAACAATCCCAACCCCCCAAAAGCGACTCCCGGAAAAAACTGCACTCCACTCCGTAGTGGTCACAGCGAAGGACGAAGCAAAAACAGGTGACGAAGTCCTCAACTGCATCAGAGGAGTGATGGACGCGAAGGAGGGAGGTATTAGTGTGGAACGTGTAAGAAAAGCGAAGGACAGAAAGGTCATAATAGGCTGTAGAACAGAGGAGGACCGAAGGAAGGTAAAAGATAGACTAAGTAGGGCACCGGAGCTGAATGTAGAGGAAGTAAAAAATAAGGACCCTCTGCTCGTGTTGAAAGGGGTTTTGCAGGTCAACAGTGACGAGGATATTCTCAGGGCTCTGAAAAACCAGAACAAGAGTGTTTTTCAAGACATAGAAACTGCAGAGCCGAGAATGGAAGTCGCTTTTAGGCGACGAAACCGGAACCCGCATACATGCCATGTCGTGCTAAGAGTGTCAGCAAAGTGTGGCAGAGGATGATCGCGGCCGAGTCGGTGCACGTGGACCTTCAACGGGTAAGGGTCGAAGACCAGTCCCCGTTAGTCCAGTGCTCTACCTGCCTCGGCTACGGACACGGAAAGCGTTTCTGCACCACACAAACGGAGAAGTGCAGTCACTGCGGCGGACCACACATGAAAGCACAGTGCGCTGACTGGCTCGCGGGAACACCTCCGGCATGTTGCAACTGTGTCCATGCGAAGCTTACCAGCACAGAACACAATGCGTTCAGCCCCGTGTGCCCTATTAGGAAAAGATGGGACGCATTAGCAAGGACGGCAATAGCGTATTGCTAAGGTGGTACCGGGCACATATACGGCATCCTGCGGCAGTGGCCCATACCTAGTAGCACAGGCAAATCTTCAGCGGTCAGACCAAGCAACAACTGAATTATTCCTTGAGGCACAGAATAAAAAGGTGGCCTTTGCATTGCTGCAGGAACCCTACGTCGGAGGCAGGGGTAGAATGGGGAGCTATGGAGGGGCCAGGATTTTCCAGAACACGCACCAGGGAAATGGTAGTATCAAGGCTGCAATCGTGGTCTTTGACAAGGACCTTGATGTTGTCCAACTTCCTGATCTGACCACCAACAACATCATTGTGGTCAAAATTAAGACAAGTGTCTGGGAAATCGTGGTGGCCTCGTTCTACTTTGAGCCTAGACCGACTGATATTGAGCCCTACCTGCAACACCTGGCAAAAATTAGAAGACGTTTTGACCGGGGAGTCATTATAGCTGGAGATGCAAACTCCAAAAACCCCTGGTGGGGTAGCCCGACGCTGGATAGTAGAGGAGAAGAGCTCGCAGGACTACTAGAAGACTTTGACATGCAGGTGCTCAACGAAGGCTCCACGCCAACATTCGACACAATTAGAGGGGAGACACGCTATACTAGCTTTATAGATGTCACTGCATGCACACTGGATCTGTTGAATCTCATTGAGAACTGGACGGTTGATGAGGAAACAACGACATCGGACCATAACACTATCCTATTCCAAATTAATCTAACAAAAGCAAAAGGTACAGACGTTTTAAGAACTACAAGAATTTATAACAGTAAAAAAGCAAACTGGGATCATTTTCATGAGAAAATGACCCAGTTGTTAAGCGAAAATAATTTTGAAACTAGTAATATAAGTCAAATTAACAGCAAGATCGGTTTAGAACAAAAAATTGAAGAATATATTAATATAGTAAAAACATCATCTGACCTTAGCATACCTAAATTAAAATCAAAATCTATAATAAAAATATCGTGGTGGTCCGATGAACTCACTGAATTAAAAAAGCAGGTCATGAGGAGGAAACGAAGAATCCAGTGTGCAGCACCCATTCGACGGGCGGGAGTGGTCGAGGAGTACCTGCAGATCAAAGCACAATATAAGGACGCGATTAAGAAAGCCCAGACTACCAGCTGGAAAGAGTTTTGCGAAAAACAGGATAGGGAAACAGTGTGGGAAGGAATCTATCGGGTGTTAAGCAGGACATGTAAGAGACAGGAGGACCTCCCCTTAACAAACTGCGGCAAAATCCTAGGACCTAGAGAATCGGCCAAACTTCTTGCCGAAACCTTTTACCCGGAGGACAAACGATCAGAGGACAATGAAGAACACGCTAGAGCAAGGTTACTCGCCGACCATGTAAATGAGCAGGGCCATCATGTCAATGATGACCCTCCATTTACCGCTGCAGAGCTAATAAACGCGGTAAACAGCTTCAATCCTAAAAAGGCTCCCGGCTCCGATGGCATAACAGCAGACATCTGCAAACGTGCCATCGCTCAATTCCCCAACATCTTCCTCTCACTGGCAAATAAATGCTTAGAATTGGGCCATTTTCCAGCTCCCTGGAAAGAGGCTATCGTTGTGATCCTAAGAAAGCCCGCCAGGGAAAACTATGCGGAACCCAAATCTTATAGGCCCATAGGCCTATTGCCAGTGATGGGGAAGGTACTGGAGAAAATGCTGGTGAACAGAATAAAATGGCATATCCTTCCTAACATGAGTCCGCTGCAGTATGGGTTTGTGCCGCAAAAGAGCACCGAAGACTCCCTCTATGATCTGGTCCAACGAATTTACTTGAAACTAAGCCAGAAGAAACTTATTACGCTAGTATCATTAGACATAGAGGGAGCCTTCGATAGTGCTTGGTGGCCAGCCATCAGACTGCGGCTCGCTGAAGAGAAATGTCCATTGAATGTCCGACGGGTAATGGACAGTTACCTCGAAGGCCGGATAGTGAGACTCAGATACGCGGGCGAGGAGGTTGAGAGGAGCACCACCAAGGGATGTGTCCAGGGATCCATTGGTGGACCCATCCTTTGGAATCTCCTCCTCGACCCCTTACTGAAGGAGCTACACAGGCGCGGGGTATACTGTCATGCATTCGCCGATGATGTCGTCCTCCTATTCGATGGTGACACAGGCTCCGAAGTGCAAAGGAAGGCTAATGAAGTTCTTGCCTATGTGTGGCAGTGGGGCGTCAGGAACAAACTGAGATTTGCTCCCCGTAAAACCAATGCTATGGTTATAACCATAGCATTGGTTATCGTTATAACGAAGAAGCTAAAATACGACGCCCCACGGCTACAAATGGGCGGAACTCCAATACCTTTAGTTAAAGAAGTCAAGATACTGGGGCTCTGGATAGACGAAAAGCTAACATTTAACACCCACGTGGCATATCTCTGCACAAAAGTAGTAAATGTCTACAAACAGCTATCCAGAGCCGCCAGAGCAAGCTGGGGTCTTCACCCGGAGATCATAAGAATAATTTACATCGCGGTAGTAGAGCCCATTATATGTTACGCAGCCAGTGCATGGGCACCAGCCACCAAAAAATGGTGTGTTCAGAAGAAGTTGAATGCAGTCCAAAGAGGGTTCGCCCAAAAACTTTGTAGAGCGCATAGAACTGTCTCGTTGAACGCGGCCTTGGTGCTGGCCGGGATTCTTCCCCTCGACATTAGAATACGCGAAGCCGCGACTCTATATGAGGCAAAGAGGGGGGTACCCCGGCTAGCACTAGCGGACATCGAGATAGAACGAAAGACCGCCTTCAAGGACATACCACACCCATCGAGGAATATTGGATGTGAATTCATTTGCCTGAGCGATGCAGAGCAGTTAAACCGTAACAATGGCCATAAAGTTGCAATTTACACGGACGGTAGTAAGATCGACGGCAAAGTCGGAGCGGCATTGTCTCTTTGGAGCAATGCCGCTGAGACTAAATACCGGAAACTCAAGCTACCGTCCTACTGCTCTGTATACCAGGCCGAATTACTGGCAATTTCGGTCGCGATGGACGAAACAATTGGAGGCAAACAGGACAGCTTTGGAATTTACAGCGATTCAAGATCTGCACTGCAAACAGTCGCAAACGTCTGCTCCCTCCATCCCCTTGCAGTCGAATCGCGTCGTAAACTTAGCCAAGCCAGAGAACAAAACAAGACTGTAAGTTTCTACTGGATCAAGGCACACGCTGGACTAGAGGGTAACGAGAGAGCAGACGAGTTGGCCAAACAAGCTGCACTAAACTCCAAGACCAGGCCTGCGTACGATAAATGTCCGGTTTCATTCGTCAAACGACAGATCCGTATGGAAGCGCTTGAGGAATGGAACCGGAGATATAAAGATAGTCAAACTGGGTCTACTACCAAATTGTTCTTACCCGATGCAATAGGAGCCTACAAGACCGTCAGAATTTTGAAACCGCAAAGCACACTTACACAGATCTTGACGGGGCACGGTGGGTTCTCTCAGTACTTGCATAGGTTCAAGTTAAGGGACAACCCATCGTGCATCTGTGACCCAAATAAACACGAAACCCCCATACACATCCTGACAGAATGCCCAGTGTACATGACTGAAAGATATAATATAGAGTGTAAAACAGGACTTGTAATAAATAAGGATAATTTGTGTATACTAATAAAAGATGAAAATTTAAGAGAAAAATTTGTGGAGTATGCTGTAGAAATATGTATAAAAGTAATCAATAGAAATAAATAGCATGTAAGTTGACTGAGCAACATATTCTTTAATATGTAACCTCCAGTAACGATACCATTGTATTAAATATTATTAGCATATAAGAAAACAGTTGTACTTAGGTAAGAAATGTAAATAAATATAGGACTTGTATATCAATAAATAAAGAAATACCCTCCTTAGTTAGATAGGAAAGAACGATTAAATATAATGAAAGACGAAAGAATAAAAGAAAGAACATAGTATGAAGAAAGAATGTGAGATGAACGACAGTGATGAAAAAGGACTCCGACCAGACATGAGTTGGAGGAACGACAGTAGGTTAGCTCGCGGGCCGGGCCTATGCAAAAAAAAAAAAAAAAAAAAAACAGTGGACTTCTTATGGCTGAGATGATGATGATGACGTCTTCTTAGCACAATATGAGTACCTAAATCTATCTTTGTGAGATATACATATTATATATAACATTTTGCTCGCGCAAAAAACTTAATTCGATATTTGCCACTTTATAACTTTCATATCAAAATGACTGTTTATTTACCTAAGAAAAACAAGACTTTGTTTGATACTATTTGGAAACGAATTGCCTACGTTTTTATTCAGGGGTTAAAAACAAGTTTTCTCTGTAATTAGTAAGCGCCTTTATTAACCGACTTCGAAAAAGGAAGAGGTTATAAATTCGTACCGTATATAATTTTTTTTTCACTACAATACAATACAATATGCATGTACACAATCTACACATACTTCACTACTCTAACTACTACATTAATCTAAAAAATAAATATTTTTCTGTTAGGATCTAAGTCAATGATTTCAGTTTACTTCTCAATCAATTATTTATCTTCCTCTCGTGAATGAAAAACTAAAATCAAAATCAGCCCTGTTTGTACAAACTATCCCACTGCTGTGTGTGAGTCTGTCTGTCTGTCTTCTCAGTGTGAGAAGTGCCTTAGACTACCACGTAGCCAAGTGCGGGTTGGTAGACTTCACACATCATCAAGAAAGTTAAGAACTCTTAGACATGTAGGTTTCCTCACAATGTTTTTCTTCATCGTTTGAAGTTGGTGGCAATAAACAATACGCACATAACTTCGAAAAGACAGAGGTGCATGCCGCGGGATTCGAACCCGGGACATGTGGATCATAAGTCAGACGGTCACCCGACTAGACTGCCGGAAACTTAAAAAAATATGTAAATAATTACATACATATGTTTGCTGCGACCCGCGGTGCCACCTGTGTCGTAATGGTGATGAAATATACACAGGTGAAATTTATATCCGTCTCCAGCTTCATAGCTCCAGGCTCTGTACAATTTCTTTTTTTTTCATAATTTTTTTCAGCTTAGCAGTTCCTTTTGCAAAAATATAACAAAAAGACCGAGATGTAGGCGGATCGAGAGACAGAGTTACGTTCGCTATTTAGGCTTCATCTTCTTCGAAATTCATCATCACCATCTCAGCTATAAGAAGTGCTGGACATGGACCTCCCCATGGATTTCCAAAACTCCAAAAAGACCGATTGGAAGCGGCTTGCATCCAGCATCTTCCCGCCACTTGAATGAGGTCATCAAAAAAATCGTTTACGCATAATCTTTTAGTAACGCATTGAAATGTGGTTATGGTGATTTCAAAATGCGAAAGCAAACAACAAACTCGTCTATTATATTAGCACTTTCCAACAGGAAGTTCCAATCCCTACATTCCGGTTTCTTCGCCAGATCAGCTCTAAATTCATAATAATAGTGCATTTTCAACCAATTTACACATTCGCAAAAAAAACTGCTCAATCGGAAGCCGGGAAGTGGGACAAATTTCACTTGGACGATTAGATCACAGACACTGGAGCATGTAAAAATAATAAAAAGCTCGTAACAATGGTGATTATAAATAATTATAGTTTAAGAAACTAAAACAACCGATTTCTCATGCCAACTCGATGCCATTGTCACATCTGGGACCACACGGGAAGCACCAGCTTTAATACCAAATAAAAAATGAATCTTCAAAATCGGTTCACCCACTCAAAAGTTATGAGGGAACAAACATTTTTTTTTTTAAACAGTCGAATTGATAACCTCCTTCTTTTTGGAAGTCGGTTGTAAATTACAAATATAATAGTATATGCTTGCTAGTTTATGGTTGTAAGAAATAAAGGTACGGTTTTATTTCACATATGATTCCATGCGGAGAAAATATGCTTAACATAATCTCGTTTCGACCGAGCTGGAATTGACTCGGATTTATTTGAGAACCAGGAAAGTCAATAGCATAATGTTTTGTTTTGCTATGATTTACTGGAAATGTCGGGAAAGTGTGCAGACTCTCTGATGTTCTTTTACTGCCTATAATATTATCAATATATAAGTATACATAGATACAGCTTCACTCCATAATTAAAATCTATTTGAACAAGCAATGCATCACCTCTATAGGATAGAGTATAGTATAGTATATAGTCCAGATGAGTAATTGTTGGTTAGTTAGTTTAACCAAAAGTCCATTAACTTTTGAGCGCCATGCTCAAAATTGATTTCCGTGTCTTTCGAAAATTAAATTAATTTGGTAAAATTTTAAAAATCTTAAAACAGTACCTAAGTAATTAAGTAAGTTCGTATAGACTGAGTGGCCAGCCCTAGTGTAAGAGTTATTAAGCCGCCGAAAGGCCTCTTACCCTTTTGGTTTGCGCTTGACCGCCAACTTGCCTTAATTATGTTAAGCGACGTTGTGGTCTACGATGGAGCGCGCTTACCTAGAAGAAGCCAATTCACTCGCGATACTAAATATATTTCATTGTATTGTCATCTCAACTAAAGGCGTGTACCAAATATCAGATTAATCTGTCAACGGAAAGAGTTTGGGATGACCCAAAAAACAAACAACAACAACAAACAAGGCAAACTATATAAAACCGTTTTAATAAATTAAGATAAATAGGTCATTATATATTAATGCTTTACGTACTGACCTAACAAAGGGTTATAAAAGAATCATAGATTATTTTGTCTATAGATGGTTTTACATTAAGTATTAATGTGCATTTTAGAGAGTCGCTACTAAATATTTTCTTTAAGCTATCTGTGATTTGTACAAAGAGAAATGTAATGTTTTGAATGTAAAAGCAATAAATCCTCCACACATATCTGCATACATAAATTTACACACGACACCAATATACTGCATTTTATACGTGTACAGTTGAATCCTTGGACTTAAAGTTCACTCGACCTAGTTAAAAGAATGTTTAATCCTGGATGGCTGCCAAACTTGGACGGTAAAGCTTAAAGTGAAACAATTCACGTGTGTGCATAAACTTTTTAAAACATAGCTAGTACTGTATAGCGATATTAAAAAATTAAATGTTATTTTTAGTCAGAGATAATTTAGGTAAAATCAAAAAGCGCAAGATAATGATAAATTTTCTCGGATAAAGTTGTTAACTTCGGAATATGTTGAAAATTACTTTTCATCACGTGCTGCCATACACAATCAGTATAAATGAGGTAATTAGTCTCGTAATTAGTGCACACTAATAAAAATACGTGTTATTACTAACACTAAGCACACTAATTAAAAATATCGGCAACGTTTACCTGCAATATCTGTCAGTGTTAGCACTCTTATGCAGAAATTTCCTTACGAAGTACCTCACCTTTGACAGTTATTAAATAGCAAGCAGTAGTGTGGAAGCATTAATGTGTTCAGAACTGAAGGGAATGTTTCCAGTGATATAGCTGGTGCGAAATTTTACATGATAGTTTCTGAGAGTGATATATATATGTACACTACATCGTCATAGTTTTATATTATATATAAGTTCAAAGTTCTGCGTGGATATGTTATCTACAAGTGTGGAGGTTAACATCAGGCCAGCTACTTACTCGTCTCGTCGGTAATAGTCGGTTCCAATTGGGTTCCAATACAGTGATGATTTGGAATTTACTTGTGACGAAAACAATTTTATATATTTTTTTGTTCTTGTTTTTTTTTTTTTTTTGTTAAATCAGTATTGTAGTTGTTTTTATCACGAAATAATAATATGTCTGTCTATCTCTAATTTGTATAAAAACTCTACAAAACAAAATGATAACGAAAACTAAATTGTTAAATGAAGTTTTATAACTAAAACCACCAAAATTAATTTGACTCCACAGACAAATTTAATGTGTTCACCGCAGCAAGCAAGCCGCATACCATTTTACAGTAAAAATTTAAATAAAAAGCAACTTAGAAGTAGTAGGTAAGTTAAGGATATGAGTCACCTCTAGCTATTTGAAGCTACTATTAATAGACCTTTTTAATCCTGTCACGTCACTAGACCCAAATTCGTCTAATCACTTGGAACATTATTCTTATTCATTATTATTTTATGTAAAGACATATAATCACTTGGAACATTATTCGAACGCTTATGCGCATATAAAGACAGCAATCACTCACACATGTTAATAGATATTTGATACCTATAAACAGAATTATCACTGAAACTATTGCACCTAATTTCATTACCCTAAGAAAATAAATATTGTCATACCTTTTAGCCATGAAGTAGTATATAAGCTTAGGCTAACAGCATGAGAAGGCTTGGAAAACTCGATATGCTTAGAAACAAGTATAATAGCAGAGTAAATACCGACCGAGGCAAATCTCCACTTGAACCCGTTCGAACCCCGATATCACAATGAAACGCGATATCACGGCGGAAATAGGATTTCCATCTGGGTTGGTATTTTCGCGACATAATTATGTGACTACGCAAACTCATAACAAGGTAACTTTCAAAGGAAGGATTACTGAGGGCCCTTTTTCTGGGTAGTGCCCCGTTTTACCCCTTAAATTGGCTACAAACGGGCGTTCTTGTGAAGGAACCACATGGAAATAAGATTAACTCGGGTAATGTACGCACGCATAAATTGTTTGTCCTAGTTTTTCTGGCGTTAACCCTACGCTGTTTCAGAAATGCCGGAAATGTAACCGGCCTTTGAATATATTACCAGTTTGTAGCAAACTTTTATTCTTCTTATTTGCATTTGAAATAATGGTAAGAGAGAAGTCATTGATTGTTTGCTACGTGTGATGCCAAATAGGTAATTGAATTGATTAGTATAATATGTTCTTGTTCTTTAAACATAAAAAACATGTACATAGTTCTAAGTAGATTCTAAAAAAAATATTTCACCAAATGCTTCGTAGCTACCACAATGAATCTTTAAATCACCTCTAGATATATTTGAAGTACTCACTTGCGTCGTAGCCACCAAAACACAACGTGTGGGGTCTGTAAATATCTACATCTACATTATGTGTCTACTCGTATGCAAGTACAAAATATAAACAAAGTTTTTACACCGTTATATCCAGCATCAAAGGCCGGCCGGTCTCAAGTGTCGCTCACTATGCACGCCCGGATTTTATCAAAGTCCACATAACCCTTACGGGATCTTTGACTCGTCTCCCCCAAGTTGGCGTCCTGGCAATCTGCCAGCCATGGCGCCATTTCCTTGCCAATAGTATCTTAACAGGAAATTGAATTTTTGAGCTTTTTACCATTCAAGAATATAGGCACTTATAATGCGAGGAAGCGGGCAAATAAAATGAAAACACATGGAATATGAAAGTAAGATCAATACTTTTGCATAAAGCTTTTGTTGGGTTATTTTGGTTGTTCGACTACAATAAAGAGAGCAATACAAGTGGGGTAAACTCGGATAGATGCTCCAGGGGTATAGTTGCCCCGATAGTAATTACTATAGCTTCGCGAATGAATCGCACACTATATTATTTATCTATCTAGGGATTCTCCAACTACCACTAAGATTACCGTGTCTCAATGTTTCTGTGCGATTACATGAGAAGGCAGGTAGAAGGTACACCCAAATAAAATAAAAATGCAGGATAGATGTTTAGTTTCACAAATAAAATATATTTTTTTGTAGATATAAAGTGATTTCAAAAATTGGGACAACCATCCAGGTTTTACCATATCTTTGGTTGATTACATTTTTAACCTCCTTCTTTTCGGTATATATGTTTTTTTATCGATTACTCAGCCAATTGCGCATTGATTTTGATGATTATTGTATTTGGTAGGACATACTTCAGAGGTAGTCCCATATAAATTTTATCAAAATCGATGCAGTACTTTGGTTTTTTTATTGTTAAAATAACTGGTAAAATATTATCAAAGTACTAGTAGAAAAGTGAACAGCAAGCCGCGTACGTATGTATTGTATTGCGTATTTTAAAGTCAGTTTTTCTAGTTTTTTTATCTATTATTGTATTATTTCTGTACACTATGAAGCTTATGCTTAACTGCTTACTCACATAACCGGTCTATTAAGTACTTTGAAGTAGAAGAAATACATTTTCACTATAAATGTCTATCTAGATTATATGGTATGGGAAAACTTCAATCTTGTGACACACATCAGCAGTATTCCATATTGTTCGAGATTTTGGAATAACCACCATGAAACAATATCGTTATTTCGAGTTGCTAGCGGTATGGTAGCCTAAAAGACAATAATAAAAGGATCATGCAAGTCTGATGTACACTCAACGAAATGTATCCGTTAAAAACACAAATAATAGCAACTTTGTATCAATAATTCAAGCTTTGGAGTTTATTCCGATCATTGTACGTAGGTATAGTTAATAATTGAAGATAGGTAATTTAGTCCAACATATTCCAAGAGCCGGACAAATCAATATACTAATAGGTAATGGTATTTTTATCTTTTAGTTACAAGTATAAAATGAAATGATGAAAAAATGAAACAATCATTTTTGTTACTATAATGTCATCACATCATCATCATCAGCCCACTTTAGTCAACTGCTAGACAGTTCTCTCCCATTGAACGCGACTCAGTACGATCTTCAGTTTCCAGCTCTGTCAACTACCCTCCGTAATGAACGTGGACATAGAGATACGAGTATATTATAGAAGACACTTATATACTCAATATATTTTTAAATAGTCACTCTATTCCATCGTGCCTCAAGGGGTTCAGTCACTCTATTCCATCGTGTCTCAAGGGGTTCAGTCACTCTATTCCATCGTGCCTCAAGGGGTTCTACACTACATGTACTATGCGGCGTTCTCCACTCCAAGACAATAATAGATAATGTCAACATGACAAATATAAATTAAAAAAAAAAAAAAAAAAAAAATGTAGCCTATTGTAGACTCACACACTCCTTCCGTTATTTAACAAATATCTTCATAGATAGTGGAGTAATAATATAAACGAAACCAATATTTCTAACTACGTCTCACAAGTTTTGTCCAAATAAAGGAAACCTGAGACCAGCGAAACTTAACCGAAACATAATAAATTATGTCAGTAAAAGTTATCAGACAACAAGTAAACTCTGACAGATAAAAAGGATACTCCCGCCTTACTCCCTTTTTACTTCGAGCAAATAATCGGGAAACTGTTACGGTAGAAGAAAAGTTGGCCAGTGTCTGTATTTCCAAAATTTATAGATACTCGTATCTTGAAGTTAATAATCACTGCCCTAGTAAGTTAAGATTTTCACTGTCTCATTAGTTTGTGTAGTTTATGTATTCAATTAGATCTCTAAAAATACTGATAATGATAATAACATGTACGATATATATGTATGTATATACTTGTTTAATGTAGAAGATTATAATACAAGTGGCAGGAAGACGCTGGATGCAGGCCGCTTCCAACCGGTCTTTTTGGAAATCCATGAGGGAGGCCTATGTCCAGCAGGCCTATGATGATGATGGTTATTAATAATATTAATAAATAAAGTGGCATCCTACCCGATTTTACATTACCTAATTGGCTATGTAACGTCACAGAATATGTAATAGGTATGTAGAAAAATAAATCAATGCTACACTTCCAAAGTGTTTTTGAGATACCTACGCAGTTTATTTTATATCAATAGTAAATTAAACATTTTAATAATTGAAAATAGAGTTTAATATAATTTTGATTAAAACGATTTTGTACAAGCACAATATGCGATAAATACGTTGTTGCATTTTAGTTTTTTAATTGTATAAACATCATTTCAGCTAACTACGCTTTTGTATTTATTTCATTTCAACTAAATTCTGAAATAGCAAATATACTATGCTTATTTTTTAGAATTTTCAAATTACTTACAAACTTCTAATAGAAAAATCAACAATATTTTATTCGTCCAATTCGCAAATTATAATGAGTCAAAAGAAAGAGCTTAAAAAGTACAAACTTTGCAATGTCTAACTTTTTATTATGCTAAAACCTAGCTCATTAGGTTCAAATCTTTTCTATTATAAAGTATTGTGAATGACGTCGGCCTCAAATTATTTTTAGTTCACAAAACTGTGAGAGCATTTTTTGTAGTTTATTTTTCTGGAGTATTTCAATAACTACGAATAATTTTGTGAAATTAAAATTCAGAACTTATGCTAGGTAAATTGGTTATTGCTTGAATTGTAGGTTTAAATAACATTGTATTAAGTAATTAATAACGAAGCTTTGCTTGCCATTTTCAACTTGTTTTTGTGATATTACAATATTATACAATATTGACAGGCCTCATGGCTTAGCGGTAATACGTCTGAGCTGTATGTTGTGGGTTCGATTCTCGCACTGGGCATCATGTCTATGTATATACAAAAAAAAATAGTACATTATGATACAAGTGTGCTAAGTTGGTCATCACAGTCGAGGCGGAATTGCAGCCCGAGCCGAATGCGAGGGCGTAATAGAGCCGAGAGTGTAATGACCATAATGCACACGCGTTTCATACGACGTTTTTCAACACTTTTGCGAGGAAAAAAAACACCCGCTTACAACCTGTAAACTCGAATAAACAAATTTTATGCAAAGTAAAATGGCACGGAGATTTATTTTGTTGCGCGCCTTGCATTGTTGAATTAGTTATGCGCACGCAGGTGCAAAATGGAGGCAAAGACGAAACCATCAAACAGCCAAATATTAAAAATTATAATAAAATATAAATTTGATTAAATCTAATGCAAAAAATGAACATTACATGACAAAATTAAATAATTTGATGTAAAAAATTGTTTAAATAGTGTGTTTAATGCATCACAATTATTTTATTCACAAAAATGTTGCTTATTTTATATTTAAGTAAAAACTCTTTGTTGAAATTTAAAAAAAAACTGTAAAGTAAAGACACTAGTGCGTAATAGAAAAGTCAAAAGCACGCGTGTTTTGTAGGATACTTTTCGGCCAAAAAAACGGTTGAATAAGGGCCTCTTTACGAGCAAGTGTGTTGAAAAAGTATATAATAGGTAGGTATATATTCTATCAGCAATCTGGTCCCCATAGAACAAGCTTTGCTTAGTTTGGGGCTATATTATAGATGGTGTTGTGTATAAATGTCCTTCAATATTTTAATTATTAATTATATAATTAAACATCTTTTATTATATAATTAAACATCTTTTATTATATAATTAAACATCTTTTAATGTAATATATAACTACTAGCTGCGCCCCCAGATTTTACAAACGTAGTAATGCAAAACGGTGACGAAGATGATGATGATGAAAAGTAGCTTTTATCCGTCTCCAGGTTCACAGTTATCTCTGTACCATATTTCATTATAATCAATTCAGTCGTTTCATCGTTAAAAGATAACAGATACACAGAGAAGCAGACAAACAGAGCTACTTTCACTTTAATACTATTAATTATAATACATTTTCGTAAAATATTGAGGCTACGGTAATTATTATATTCAGCCAACTAATCAATCACTTAGTACATATTTCATTAAATTACTCCAGTCGGGAAAAGATAAGGGATCAAAGTCCATGTATCATCCACATTATCCTAAGTCCTGTAAATTGGAACTCATGTTCGGGACTAAAGACTCGAGACTCTGAACACGAAACCCGAGACATGACACTTGGAACTCAGAACTCTGGACTTGAGGCTCTAGAAACGAGATTCGGAACTCGTGGCCGAGAGACTTGGACTAAGAACTCGAGAACTCGGAATTCATAGTCTTTTACTAGCCGTCACAGGCATAGCCGGGTTTCGGGTTCGGGAGGGGTAGGGGGATAGAGGGGGAGGGGTTAGAAATAAAACAAAATACAGTCACAAATCCAACCCTCAAAAAAGTTTTTAGTCACGGCCACCCGAAAATCAGCGAATTTAATACAGAATTTAAAAGTAGTTCTTAAACGAGTTATAAAATACAATCAATATTTATATCTAGTACAAATTAGAGCAAATCCAAATAATAAGCTAAATACACAAAAATAACAGACACATAAAATACCTACAAAGAGTATACTTTAGTGCCTTCACCTTACCTCTCACGAGAGTGCCAGGTGGAAACTTTCGCGTCGTGTTGCAAAATACAAGCATATAAATTTTATTACTTTTGGAACACGACGTTCTTGAAAATGACCAGAAAGTGGAAAGTGAATTTCAGTGCAATGTTTTCGTGAGTTGTATTCGTATTTTCCATCAAAACAAAGTGCTAGACACAATAAAGTTATTTACTTAGAGAGATAAAAACAAAGTGAAAAACTGAACAACAACATTTTCAATCATTGTTATTCACTTTGTTGTTATTGTCATCTAGTTGAAGAATACCAAAGCTATATTTAAATACAAATAGAATTTATAATGATTTATTTATTTCGCTTTTATAATGTACTTCGCTTCGCTTTTATACTTAATAATGAAAATATCACCTCAAACTAAGTTGAAATAGATTTAATACTAAATTAATTTATTATTAAATTGTGACTAATGATTACCATGTGAATACTTAGTGATGTTGCACATTACAAATTATTCTCACTGGACTTGTCCACTTGTAATCTTGATTACAATTTAAATAATGAGTTTGTATTGTACAGTATATTTATGCTTGAACTAATACAACTAGCTGTTACCGTTACTTCATACGCATGGGAAACGAAAAAAACTATTCAGGGTGATATCTGATTATTCATGAGCATACTTTTAGCGTATGTCCCTACTCGTGCTACTAATCACATGGGAAGCAAAGTTTATGGAAATATAAAGATTGATTTAAGTGTTTATAAACACATATAATATTTGCCAGTGTCATTATAAAATGGCTTCTGTGCATATTCAAACAAAAAAGTCTTATTTATTATACTACTAATACAAACAAACACAACTAAGAAAAACTACTATTTAAAATGTTTAAAATACCTAACTGAATTTGAAACAAGAACGAAATACTCATACAACGTACGTTTTTTTTAATTTAGTTGTAATAATAAGACTTGAAAAAATAAAAAAAGGGTTTTTTTCATAATTAAAGCTCCACTGTCTTTTCGACGGATAAGTCACGCACATTAATAATAGCTTTACTGATAACAGCTTTGGCGGTCAAAGAGGGCATGTCGGTCGTAGCTTAGCACTCGGTGATACGTTAATAAACTTTTTTTCAACTTAATTTTTAACAATTTAATGGGCGGTCTACCACTTTGCTTCGTAGCAAATTACCCTCACCGCGTGGTTGAAATAATGAAGTCTTTTCAAACTAACATTTTGTTTATTACATATAAATTATTACGGCTTTAATGGATAAAAATTATCCAGTCACAACGATTAGGTCACAGTGTAGAAAGTAGTTAGTATGTACATGAATTATTAAACTAATCGAATGTATTTCAACGTAACTACGACGTAAATAGCCTCAATTTGGTTTCATGTTAGGTATTCTATTTAACTTAAAAGCATTTTTTTAATTTTATTGTCATAAAATGTAAATCATAGTTTTGTTTAAAAGGTAAGTCTTAAAACTATAGTAGATGATGAAGTGTGTCATGATTAAAGTTCCTTTCATACTCATGAAAAGCTTTGAACGAAGTTCTTAGGTTCTAAATTCATTATTCGAAAATGTCCTACAATATTTGTTTATTTATTTCTAAATTATGATATATATACTAGATCCACTTTGTCTGCGTAGAAATATGGGATCCCTTTGCATTTTCTACCAATTATTTTTCGGGGCACGCTCTGAAGACCTTTTTGACCTAATTCCTGCATCGGAGTTCACCCCCACAACGTTTTGTATAAATTCTGTATGGTACATTCAAATTCTCCCACCTCTTTTTCCGGAGCTGACAGTTAAACAGTGAAATGTCCTTCTTTGGAAGGTTTACTCACCGAGCTTCAACAAAAAGCGTTTTTAAAAGGAAAGCACCTCTCCGGGCTAACAAAGCAACAGCGACGACACTGATAATGCAGTTGTTTATTGGCGACGATTATCGCTTGCCATTTGGCGAGCCATCTGCCTTTTTTCATACGATGCAGAGACAGTTGATGCAAAAAACTTCTCAAATGGCAAAGTTTGCTTTCATCTGTCCGGATGTTTAGATGATGGTACTCGAATAAGCATCGTAGTTCTGTGAATGGTAGACCTCGTGAGCGCAAACTTACTCTTAGCCAAAAAACGAAAATAAGCAATTGTGTATTAAGTAGGTATATTATTATTGTGTATTAAGTACCGATTTTCGTTAAGATTAGTTAAAAAAACCGGACAAGTGCGAGTCAGACACGCCCACCGAGGGTTCCGTACTAACAAATAGATAAAAGGGGGAAATTATACTTTTTTTTCCTATTACACACAGATACACACGTCAAACTTATTGGGTCGGGGGTTAAAAAGATATTGTTATTATGTTTAATAATTTTATAATATTGTTACAATGATCGTAACATAGTGTGACGCATTTCTTAATAAATTTGTGAAAGCTAAATAGCACCAATTGATTTTAGAAATTCAAAATGTTATATGTAAAGAAATTTTGGGTCACGTCAATCACACTCGATGCGTTTCCGCCGTGGAAAATAAGTGTGACGGAAAACGTGTCAAAAGGTGGCCATACCACGAGATTTATGGCTCGAACATAAAACAATGTTAAAAATATATTCGTAAATACGAAATTTTCAACGACGACCAACGAAAATTGAAATATAACTTAAATTTCTCGCTGTCAAAAAAAAAAAAATTGTGTAATTTAATATCTTCTTAAAACCGTTTCTATCGGCTTATCTTGGAGAATTTATGCCTACTTTTCATAAAAATCTTGTATTCCAAGAGGGAGAAGAAAAAACTATCTGACTACAAAGTACTAGGATAACTGGGAGCGAAAGGAAGTACCAGGAACTCAGAAAGCAAATGTAATCTACGTGTAAAAGGAGTAGAATTGAATCCCACGTTCACAAATCAAATAAACTGGATTTCCTGTCGGTGACGTCTGTAATAAAAGCACGTCGTTGCGATACAATTTGTTAAAATAGCTCTATACGTCTTATAAAATCATATTATTAAATAAATTTTGGCATGTTGAAAGCTATCCCTATGGAAACGACTACTGATAGAAGTGATAGAATACATATATACTCTTTTTGCAAATACATACCTATCATCATCATCATCTCAGCCATAAGAAGTCCACTGTTGGACATAGGCCTCCCCCATGGATTTCCAAAAAGACCGATTGGAAGCGGCATATATACATACCTATGATACATAGAAACACCCAGACACAGAAGCTGTAGGTCGTGGGTTCGATCCCCACCCAGGACAAACATTTATGTGATGAGCATGGGTGTTTGTTCTGTGTCTGGGTGTTTCTACGTATCATATGTATATATTTACAACAAAAAAGTATATATGTATTATATCAGCCATCTAATTCCATAATACAAGCTTTGCTTATTTTGGGCTAGAGGTGTTGTAATGTCCACAAATATTTATTTATTTTATTATGTATTTTTCGAAGAAAAACTTTATAATATTTCTCTTATCTAATAAACAAATTAGCCTCTTATTTTTCTTACATCCTTACTCGATGATTTTATACATTGTAAAAGCTTGTGATGCGCGAGAGAGATAGCTGCGCGCTTCAATCTCCACTTTAATAAAACGGTTTAACTTAAAAAGTTTTTTGCCTATTATATTTTGTTATAAGCAAGTTATAAATCTACTTTCTTGTTTTCATTTTTTTAATGACTAAATATGCAATAATACACTACCAAAAAAAGTTATTTTATGTTACAGTATAATAATTTCATTTGTTTGAAGACTTAGAAGATACTATGGATGGGCCTTATAAGGAAGCTAAAATTCACGCAACGAGCTATGGAGAGAGCTAATTAAATATGCTCGGAGTCTCTTAATCCGGTTCATATTCATTTCTGAGATCCGGAGACATACAAAAATCATAGCACAGTGAAGTATTAAGTTGAAACGGCAGTGGGCAGGGCACAAAACACGTAGAACTATTGGCCGATGGGGCCAAAATGTTATTCTCGAGTGGAGACCACGCACCGGCAAGCGCAGCGTAGGAAGACAAGCCACAAAATGAATAGACGATTTCATACAAGTGACAGAAAGACGCTAGTACTCGTAGCAAGCCTCTTCCATCGGTCAAGCGCAAAAGCGCCTATTCTCGAATAAAAAACAAAAAAAAAGGTCTTTGTAGAAATCCATTGGGGAGGATTATATCCAGCAATGGCTGAGATGATGGTTATGAATGCTAAAAACACTAAAGAAATCAGCTGTCCTTGATTTTGATCCCACTAAAGTTAAACCATTTACCAATCACACATATTATGTATTATAAAGAGTGGAGCGCTCGTAATACATATTTGTATATCCCAAGTAAACATTGCTCAGTATTCCAACTGTCCACCCATTGTCTCATTATAGCAGGTATTTAAATCGGGCAGACAGGATTATTGTCCTACGGGCTATATTGATTACCCTTTTGTTTGAAACCAGCTGATTAAATAAAGCATCAACCCGAGGGTTAATTTAAGGGCTATGAGCATTATTATCTCATATTCTCTTGACATGCCTCATGGCTCACTGGTAGTACGACTACCTTCTGAGCTGTAGATCGTAGGTTCGATACTCACCCAGGCAAAAATGTGTGTGATGAGCATGGATGTTTGTTCTGTCTAGGTGTTTCTATAATTAATTATCATTATGTATTTACTAAAAATATGAACTATCTACTAGTCATCTAGTTTCCATAGTACAAGCTTTGCTTAGTTTGGGCTAGATAGTGTTGTGAGAAATTTCCACCAATATTAATAAATATTATAATTGGTAAATTGGTAAATAAATATATTTTTAATTGGTAAATAAATAAATTTATTTTTTCTGTGACTCGAATATGTGTTGTCGTATTTCTTAAAGGCCTTTATAATGTATTTAGCGTAAACACAAGCTAATCAAGAATATTTTTAACTGACTTCCAAAAAGGAGGAGGTTCTCAATTGATCAGAATCTTTTTTTAAGTGTTTTTATGTGGTCCCCTTGGCCGATTTAAATAATATTTTTTTGTTTGAAACGGTATACTTTCCAGGTGGTCCATAGATATTTTTTTCGAAATCGAAACTGGTTTAGTGTTTTGTTTTTTATTAACTAAATAACAGGGAAAATATGTCATCCAAGTAAAAGAATTGCGTATTTTGAAGTCTTTTTTGTTTAGTTTTTTAAGCGATAACTTATTAAAGTTATTATACTAATTATATGTATAAATGGTATCGCCATATGAAATGTATGGGATCCGTATTGAGATGCGTCCGGCGTACGCTACGTGGCATACGTCATATGTTTCTAATAAATGATAGCTTTATTGCGCGAGATACACGCTCTAGTCACGATTCACACGACGCCTTTGTTCACAAACCAAATTTACGCAAATATTTTGTGATATTTTTTTGAGATATACACGTTCCTATATTTTTTCATAGAAAAATATGTTTTTGTTTACCATGAAACTGATTGTAAGTTTCGTAAGAAATCTGTAGCGTAAGGTTATGGAAAACACCGCTATTTAGTATTGAAATGTATTTATTTTTACTGAGTAAGGCATTGGATAACTGAACACGTGTCGATATAAAAGTACGTTTTAATGCTTTACTTTCCGTTTGTATTAATCCTTTCAAAATATGTTGTTTTATGTTTTTATTATTGTGGTTTTGAGTTTATATGTATGTTCATTTATTCCCATTATTTCATAAAATAAAATACGGAATATATCATCATCTTCTCAGCCACAAGAAGTCCACTGCTGGGCATAGGCCACCTCCATGGATTTCCAAAAAGACCGGTTGGAAGTGGCCTGCATCCAGCGTCCAACCCTGTTTGTATAAACTGGTATAACTGCTGAGCTCTGATTATAAGACTGCTGATTATGAGAAGGGTAAGGCCAGTCTACCACGCTGGCCAAGTTCGGGTTGGCAGACTTCACATATCTTCAAAAACATTGAGAACTTTCAGACATGTAGGTTTCCTCACGAAGTTTTCCTTCACCGTTTGAAGTTGGCGGCAATCAACAATACGCACATATCCTCGAAAAGACAAAGGTGCGTGCCACGGGATTCGAAGTCAGGATCTGCGGATCGCAAGCCAGACGGTCTTCCGACTAGGCTGCCAGAAACTTCGTCTGCCAGATCCTGTATCTAATCCTTATTACCTTAATACCTTTAAATGAGCAATTCTTGTATATATAATCTGAATCTCGGAAACGGCTCCAACGATTTTAATGAAATTTGGTTTGTAGGTAGATTAGGGGACGATAAATCGATATTGCTAGGTTTCATTATTAGTGAACCCAGGTTTGCACGTATTTTCAGTCATAAAAAATCCGAGTGGAGCTCGGTCGCCCAGATACTAGATTTTAAATAGATCCGAAATATTTTCACAAAACGAGTACTAATGTAACCAGACTTACATTATTATAACTATTTACAATACATTTATTTTGCCTTAAAAGAGCAAAAGTTCTCCAAAATTTAAACCTTATTTTGACCGTAGAATGCCTTCTACTTCTAAGTTAAGTTTATGCTCCAAGTTTTTGATTTTATAACATTATAACTTAGAAACCTAAATTTCAACTACGGCAAAAACTTTAACAAATTATACTTTGAAATGTTCGCTTCAACATTTAAACTCCCTTCTTTACTCAAATACTGTGATCAAAACTGTACAAAATACACTAAAATATACAGTTAGTTCTAAAACTTGTAATAACTTTTATTAGCTAAGATGTCGTATCAAGCAATATGAAAATGATATAATATTTAGACGCATTTCGGAATTATGTATTTCTTGTGGAATACATGGAAAAGAGACACATTACGGTTTTGTTTTATTATTTCGTAGTTAGACTTTCGGTCAACAACGGGTCTTTCTGGAAATCCATGGGGGAGGCCTATGTCCAGCAGTGGACTTCTTATGGCTGAGATGATAATGATAAGTTAGACTTCCGTGCTAGAGAGTGTGGTGAACTTATTTACTGAGGCTAAGCAATGTGTGTGACTATTTTAAACTAAATTCAAAAGAAGGATTTCAATTCAACAGTATTTTTTAAATGTTTGTTATTACTTCGCCAATTATGAATTTATTTTGATGATATATTTTTTATTTGGTGGGCCATACTTACTTCAGAGATGGTCCTGTATACATTTTATTAAAATCGGTTTAGTATTTAGGTTTTTAAAACAAAATAACTGAAAAAAGGATGTCATCCAAGTAAACGAAATTGCGTATTTTTAAATATTCGGTTGTGTCAGTTTTTTATCCGTTTGCGTAAGAAGGAAGGTTATGTTTTTTCCAGTATATGTATTTTTGAATGTATGTGTATATGTATCTATGTGATCGCTTACGCCTTAACGGCTTGACCACCAACTCGCCTTATGTTAAGCGACAGTCTACGATGGAGCGCGCTTACCTAGAAGAAATCAATTCGCGATTTAAGGACACCCAGATCGATAGCTATCGGTTTCGTTAGATTTGTCTTCAATTCCTGAGTGTCGGGCTATATTTTTTTGCAATAATAATAATATATCTCTCACAAAAATAAAAAATATGCTTTTTTCGTATGCTCCAACGTACTTTTTCGTAATAAATAAGCGATTTGACTAGAATTATTCTAAATAATGCGCATTTATATTCTTTTATAGCGATTTTACGCATACTTTTTACAAAAAAAAACACATTAAACAACGTATCAAGCGTAACGTGTTCGTAAGTTACGACTGCAGAAACTGCTTTTCTGCAGCCGGGTATTTTGTTTTTGTTTTAATATAGATACTTGTTTAATTATAGATTGTACATTTTGATTTAATGACCTAATCTATAAGTTATAACACTTTGCTCGAATCTTGTTTTCCTTGTTTCAGGCTCACTGTGCCTCCGAAACGTCCACATGATAGTCCCTGAGTCAGTGGAGAGAGGTTCTAAGGTGGAGATGAGATGTCTCTACGATCTGGAGCAAGAAGAGCTTTACTCTGTGAAGTGGTATCGGGGAGACCGGGAGTTCTGTCGCTACTCTCCGAGGGATGTGCCTCCCTTGAAAGTTTTCCCGATACCTGGGATCGATGTCGATGTGAGTTTTTAATTTATTTTCACTTCTGAACAGAAAATGAAAAGGTTTAGAAAAGAAATATAATCCTTAATTTGAAACTTGCATTTAAGAAGCTGCTAGCTTCCTGTGATTTCTTCGTTGGTTAACAGGAATGAATGTATTATTGGGACGGAAACCAATATCATCATACAACATATATTCAAATTACTTTATTTTTAGGGCTCCGTACCTCAAAAGGAAAAAACGGAACCCTTATAGGATCACTTTGTTGTCCGTCTGTCCGTCTGTCCGTCTGTCCGTCCGTCCGTCCGTCCATCCGTCCGTCCGTCCGGGTCTCAAGACCTTTATCACGAGAACGCGTAAAGGTACCTGTTGAAATTAAAACCATATACGCAGATCTATAGTTTCTTGCTGCAGAAAGTAAAATCAAATTTCTCACTTTTCGTAAAAAAAGTTACAGCCGAATATGTAGTAAAAAATGCACATTTCGACACTCACAAGGGAATCAAAACCTATGGGGATATATGTATAATCCCGTTGACTTAGAACTATGAAATTTGGCAAGAAGCATTGTGTTATAGTACACATATAGGAAAACATCCGAAAACTGGACATTTTTAATTTAATCACAAAAAAAAAGTGAATTAACAGTATCGTGTAGAGTATCATATGAAAAAACTTAATTAACGTAAGTTAAAACAGGTTTTTAAATATTTTTCGGTTTATGAAGGAAAATAAAAAAAAAAATGATTTCCCCCTTTTATCTACTAGTTTGTACGAAACCCTTGGTGGGCGAGTCTGACTCGCACTTGTCCGGTTTTATTTAACAAATAAAATGCCTTCCTATTCAAATGTTTTCGGATAGTACATTATTATTTTTAGAAAGAGTTCAATTAATAGACCTAGGTTTACCGAGAATATTGGACAGATGAATGGCTTTTGTTATAGTGTAGTTAATTACTACTGACAATAAGACACTTTTTATATAGTCCGATTCAAGACATCAACCTTATATAGGGATTTTATGACAGAGGCAAACAGGACAAAACAATTCTAAAATATCAATCTTTTCATTTCACGTCAAAAATACTTTTCAACTATTACGTTTTTTTTTTGTCTTAAAATTGGAAATATCCAATTTCCTTTTTCCAATTTTAAAGTGAATTTAGAATTCGTAGCTCACGTATGCTATGTTTATTTTTCTACGAACGAAGCTGCTGGAAAATTCCAGTATAAAAGGTAGTAAACACGCAAGCTGGCTTATACAGCCCAATCTTAAAATGAGATCTTAAAAGTTGGAACCAGCTTTTAAGTACCACTCTACTTTCGTACTTTTTAGTACCTTTTTTAACGTAGTTAATATAAGTTTCTGTTAGTTTAGTTACACTGTCTCGGCTGGCAAAAAAGATATGAACACATGATAGAATAGAATAGAATAAAATAGAACATCCATACACTAAAAACTTAAAATAAACAACAAATTTAAACGACAGTACAAAGGCGGCCTTATCGCATAGAGCGATTTCTTCCAGGCAACCTTAGGGTGGATAGAAGTTGTATAATTTAGAAAGTTTTTTTTTTTGTAATTTTAGTTGATAATTGTCGCTAGCCACATAACGAGGGTTTATTATAAGCTCTGTGAGTTGCAAATTATTTTTTCTTGTACATAGAATATCCAAAAAAATACCACACAAGTGATGAAACAATGTACAGTTTTAAAAGATTGAGAAAAATTCTTTTGTATTTACAAAAACAAATTCGGCAGATGCCATTATATTATTAGTGGGTTTGAGCATTTGGATTATCATTAGACCTTTATCGGTCTGGGGTAATCGATGTGCTTTTTGTGTAGTAGCTTAGTTAGTTTGAGTCTGTATATTGTTGTGTTGTAGTTAATAAAGGCGCTTGCCATTAAAAAAAAATATTATATCTATCTATATACCTATCTGTATAGTTATAATAAAACTGTAACGAAGTCGTATCTGTGCATCGAAGATAAATTTAAGAAAAAATGCTTTTTTTTTGAGTTACGGAAGGAGCAGAATAAATATAGGTATAAATAGTTTTTGAAATTTTCGTGTCTTCAAGTACCCTTATCCCGACTAACATGCACATCTAACGAAACTATACATCCGTACTTGCGAGTGGATAACCAATCAAAACCTACCAATAGACGACCTGAACCAATAGGTGTCGGAGTTCCGCAGATTGATTCCCCCGGCATCTTTCATTAGCTGTTCTGTGCATATCTACTTCCTAGACCGAATGTCTGCACACGCTATTTAATTTTGATGTTAGGATTTTATAGCCTTGTGGCTCAGTTGGTAGTATGTCTGTATGTCTGCCTGCTAGGCTGTAGGTCGTGGGTTCGATCCCCACCCAGGGCAAACATTTGTGTGATGAGCATGGATTTTGTTCTGTGTCTGGGTGTTTCTATGTATCATAATTACGTATATATTTACAAAAAAAAGTATATATGTATTCTATGAACCATCTAGATTCATTAGCAAGTTGAAGTGGCAGTGGGCAGGGCACATAGCACGCAGAACTGATGGCCGATGGGGCCGAAAGGTTCTCGAGTGGAGACCACGTACCGGCAAGCGCAGCGTAGGAAGACCAGCCACAAGATGGACAGATGACCTCATACAAGTGGCGGGAAGATGCTGGATGCAAGCCGCGTCCAATCGGTCTTTTTGGAAATCCATGGGGGAGGCCTATGTCCAGCAGTGGACTTCTTATGGCTGAGATGATGATGATGATGATGATGAACCATCTAGTTCCATAGTACAAGCTTTGCTTAGTTTGGGCTAGATGGTGTTGTGTGAAATGTCCACAAATATTTATTTATTATTTATTTATTATTAACATATCTACTGCACATAGTAATAGATACTCTTTTAATTTTGTTTTGATTAAGCTGGATCAATAAATGCCAATATTAAGTAGTTCTACCGAAAATATTTATTCTTTGAAATACATTTACTGACCGAGCCTCTCTCTACACAAACTGGCAAAATTAGCTTGCAAGTAGGTATTGTTTTTTTGTACTAGTAAAATGTTACAAAATAATATTTTATCATCATTTTGTTTTTGTTTGAAAGAAGTAACGCTATTATTGTACATTCCAACAATAAGATATATTATCCGCGAAAATGTCTGGCAAATAAAACAGACAAATACGTATCTACCAGAATACAATTATTCTATAAATTCTGGAACTTTCCTTGGTATTTCAGGTCGTTTCGCTCCACATTTCTGTTGCGTACTGCACAAGAATGGAATTCTTTGCCGCCATCTCTGTTTTCTGAGACCTACATTCTTGGAATTTTCAAAGCTATAGTGAATAGATATCTTCTAGATCAACGAGCTCCATCCTCGGCCACACCGTCGCTTAACATCAGGCGAGTTGGTGGTCAATCGTAGATCTATCTTGTATAAAAAAAAAAATATAGTAGAGAAAATAAGTGAAATTAAAATTATATTACATTATTATTTAATCGACGAATTACCACCCATTTCTCGTTGAAATGCCAAAAATGAGTACGGATACTCAGCGATATCGATCCACATTCTTGTTGCGTACTGCAAAAGAATGGAATTCTTTGCCGCCATCTCTGTTTCCTGAGTCCTACAATCTTGGAATTTTCAAGGCTAGAGTGAATAGATATCTTCTAGATCGACGAGCTCCATCCTCGGCCACACCGTCGCTTAACATCAGGCGAGTAGGTGGTCAATCGTAGATCTATCATGTATAAAAAAACCTGTCTTGTGTATTTTTTTTTAATCTATCCGGATATTTGTTGCTTCCTACTCGCGTACAGGTTGTATTTTTAACCAATGCTTACACTTGGCATACAGATTTCACAATTTTGTAGAATTTGTTTATAACTCCGAAAAAGTCGTAGAACAAAACCTTGAAACAAGTTTCATTTTTTTTTCTTTTGGGTACAATTCCTACGTTTTATTCCGGGTTGTATTTCTTATAATCTAAACTGCGAATCATAAATTGAAACCGATAAATCAGACAGGGTCTTAAGAATCTTACCAGTCAGATTTACTAGATTTGCTAACCACCCTATCTTAATGGAGCATCTATTTATAAAATGTCGTAGATAGTCAATACTCATTGAACGTAGACAATAATTAATTACATTAATAATTAATTAATAAACATTAATAATTAATTAATCTGTAAGTATAAATTCACGTTATTATTTCAATGGAGTAGAATTTGATTAAGTGCGCGCGTAAGTTGAGTCAGAGAAACCTTGAGATTTCTTACAGCGTAATGTGAAATTTCTGCGAGCTGCCGCGCCGCCACCGTGTCTTGGCAACCAACAAATATAAGGTTACAGAGATTTAATGCCATTCTAAGGATAAATGGTGTTTAATTATTCTTGTTTGTGACGCAATGTACATTTAAAGAGTTGGTACATTTTCATACTTAACTTTATATCATCATTGTTCATATAATTAAGACCACACTGTCTGTTATTCCCTGGCCATGAAACTAACGTTCAGGGGATGTTTCTATCTGTACATCATATACATAATAAGGCTGTAACGGGACAAAATCTATTAATAACGGGCAAGGGCGGGCAGGGAGGGCAGGAGGGAGGGAGGGAGGACTCGATAACTTCACGCGTTCCTGAGATAAAGGTCTTGACACTCAAACGACGGACAGACGGACAACAAAGTGATCCTATAAGGGTTCCGTTTTTCCTTTTGAGATACGGAACCCTAAAAAACCAGTTAATTATACAATGTTTATATATTAATTATATTAATAACCACTTAAATAAATTTTATTAATGGTCAACATATTTTGTTAACTTCTTGATGACACATAATGACACTTGAAGAAATAAGACAGAATTTAAGACGTTAATCAAAGTTGAGTAACGTTTCCCATAATTATGTATATTCCCGTAAGGCCGTAATTATTTTTGGAAAATTTTGATTGAAGGTTGTTGTACAGAGTATCTATATATAATAGGACCTCTATGTTTACAAGTATATGTAATAGTACCTTTATGTTTACAGCCAAAAATGGAAATGAGAAAATAGTAAAATGTAACGTTAAATGTAATAATGAAACGTTATTGAATTAAAGCAGTAAATATTGTCATTTTAAAGAATTTTAGTATTACTATCTTTACTATTAGAAAATGTTACAAATGCCAAACTAAATATAATAGAAGCTTAGGGGCTTTATATTTGAAACACTGTTAGTTACAAGTTAAGCTGACAGGCCACTAGAGCTTATAGGAAACAAAACTCCGATGTAAAATGGAAATGGCGAAAGGGCAAACATTTTTCATAAAAAAAAGTGTCTTCATTGGTTTTAGTGTTTAAATTTTTCGATAAAAATATAAATTGCTTACACTGGTTAAGTCGTGGCGGTGTCCCCCAGTGGCGGACAGCAGCAAAAATTTTTCAAAAACGTGTCAATGTCCAACAGTCAGGGACATGCAAGTGGGGGACAACAGGAATGATCGGTTACATGCAACCATTTATAACTTCTTTTTTATATGACTGGCCTTGTGGCTCAGTTGGTAGTATGTCTGCCTGCTGTGCTGTAGGTCGTGGGTTCGATCCCCACCCTGGGCAACGCGCCTTAGGTGCGTTACTCTGTTATGTGCGTTCATTTTGTGCGAACTTTTAAAAGTTTATTAGGTAAGCGTGAACTCTATAAAACTCTAGATAAATAGTGTGAGTGCCTAAATAGGTCTTTCACCCGAGGTAAAGAATGACGTTCACACGAAACGTAGTGATTTCGTCCCTATGTAAAAGCAACTTCAAGCGTACTTTCCGACATAGTTAAGGACAAGGGGTACCTGGCACCCCTTGTCCTTGACTATGTCAGGGAAACATAGCTCGCGGGCCGGGCCTATACGCCTGGACAAGTTTAAAAAAAAGCGTACTTTCCGAGTATGCGAAATGAAAAATTACTTGGCTTCCTCTCCTCCACCTAGTGAATATGCTACTACTTTCTTCGAACTCTTGTTATTTAAGTTTGAAACACTATAATTTAGGCAGTACTCACTATTGGTATTTAGGTAAAAGGTAGTTTGTATTTATTTTATACGTAATAAAGGCACTTACAACTTCATGCATATTTCACGTTAGAATAAAACTGTACTTAGTTGATGAAAAGTACTTCCAAGCAAATTGCCTGCCGGAACGTTAACAAAAGTTTTAGCCCCACTTAGGCATTCCGCTGAATCACTTCTCGGTTTTAGTCAGGCTTCCCTTAAATCCAGTTTAGTAATGTCCACGCATGGGAGTAAATGAACTAATTATTACACTTTGTTGGTTGGAACATATACTTTTGTTGACATCAAGCATCAAACAGGGTTGCGATAGCTGAACTTGACAGGCAGTTTCCATTCCAGGCTTGATAAGTTTATTTAGCCAAAAATGATTTAGCGGCTACTCAAGTAAATATAAGCATAAAATTATGTGAGTACATATTGTTTTGTATTGAGACTAAAAAAATAAATGGCCTAAACTGTGTCGTGATACGCATTATATGCTTATGTTTGCTTAAATTTACGTGTTCCACCGTAGCTATACTTCTGTCTAGTAATGGATTTCTGACGGCTATTTCTCATATGTTACAGAACCCATCTCACCAGAGTTTTTTTTTTAAACTGATTGTATTGATTTACCAAAGGTTTTGTTAAACAAATTGAAGTTTTAATATCAAAATCAAAATTATACCTTTGATGAGGAAAAAGTTCCTCCTGCAACGAAGAGATCGCAGACGGGTATTCAACTGTGCCCTTTAAAAAAACCCGGATTAGCTAAGCCAACATAAATTTCATTTCACAGGGCACATAAAGCCTCCAAGATATATTAGGTCGACATTCATATTCACACTCGTAACTATAATTCCCTTGGGCTCACTTATGATTAAGTGTACCGTGTAGAGCCGTAACTACTTAAGTAGTTTTCGACAAATGTCTGTGCTTCTAAAGTTTTTATTACAATAGGAATGAGATAAATATCTACAGTTCTATAATTAATATAACTGTATATCCTTATTTATTTTTTTAAATTAGATGCTTAATTTAAATATTTATGGTATATAGAATATATTAATGCAGTTAAAATAAAAAAAATCATCATCATCTCAGCCATAAGAAGTTCACTCTGGACATAGATAGGCATTAAATAATACCTAATATTTAAAAAAAAAACCGGACAAGTGCGAGTCAGACTCGCCCACCGAGAGTTCCGTACAAACTAAATAAAAGGGGGAAATCATATATTTTTTATATTTTCCTTCATAAACTGAAAAATATACATCGTACAAATATTTAACACATTTCTTGCTCACCACTTGGATCCGAGTGGGGTGGGGCTATAGTAGTGGCGCTTCCCACTCGGATCCGAGCGAGCGTCCCGTTCATTTTGTAGTAGTCAGTAAACCGCCGGCGTTTGAGGCAGTCAACGTTGCTTTGCGCGGCCACTCTGTACTTAATCAAAATTCGCCTAAAAAGTTTTGGTTCCCAGCTGAAGTGATAAAAACCTGTTTTAGCTTATGCTAATGAGGCTCTTTCATATGATACCCCACATGATACGGTTAATTCACTTTAAAATTTGGGCCCTCATTCCTTGCATAGAGACACTATTTTTTTGTGATTAAATCAAAAATCTCCAGTTTTCGGATTTTTTCCTATATGTGTACTCTAACACAATGCTTCTTGCCAAATTTCAGTGTTCTAGGTTAACGCGAAGTACCCCATAGGTTTTGATTCCTCTGTGAGTGTCGAAATGTGCGTTTTTTACGACATATTCGGCTGTAACTTTTTTTTACGAAAACTGAGAAATTTTATTTTTCTTTCTGCAGCAAGATACTATGGATTTCCATATAATATGGCTTTAATTTCAGCTCGATACCTTCATGCATTCCCGAGATAAAGGTCTTGAAACCCGGACAGACGGACAGACGGACAACAAAGTGTCCTATAAGGGTTCCGTTTTTTCCTTTTGAGGTACAGAACCCTAAAAATGCAAAAATTACTGGAAATATCGTACTTATTACAATTAATGTATTCAGTTAAAAAATACGAAGCCAGAGATCACTGAGGTATCACACTTATATCAAACCTTCTTCGGACATCGAAGCTAAAAGTGCCCAGAGGAAAAATATTTCCTAGAAAGCGCAGATTGATGTACTACTACTGTGAGGAACACCATTTACATAACTTCCACGGTAATACCTACCTATAACTTTTCACTCCCACTTTTCTGCCCAATTTGAAGATTACTAACGGTCCACTTATCAAGTATAAGAGACGAAAAGTAATTCTCGCTATCTACGTTAATTAACTAAGACAAGACCTCATAATCTTGAAACGGAACGTAGCTCAGCCGGAATGAAAATGAAATTTCCCCAGCCATTTGTTTTGGTTCGAAGTACCTAAAGTACTAGGTACAACTCGGGACAAATTTTAACAAGTATGAAATTAAGCAGGCCTCGTAACTTTTCCTCTTTCCAACGTAAACCTTTGCGAGTTAGCAAATTCTCACTTGTATACTTAAATAGAATTCTAAATAGGCGAGGTACCTTATTAGCGCCGTTGGCATATTTGGAATGCTGCAAAGTTGATTCTAGCCGGTTGTTCAGAAATTTCATAAAATCTTTAGGAGCAATTCATAACACAATTTGATGGTAAAATTTTATAAAATATATTAATCTTGGTGGTTATGTGCCGCACCTTTTTCGGTTTATTAACAGCCCGTCTGCCAGATGTTCTTTCTCAAAATTAATGGAATTTCTTAGAACTAAATATGTTCAGTGTTTTTTTTTTTTAAATATAAAATTGATCTACCAATTTAAAGCACAGATGCAAGACAAAATCTGTCTTTACTAAAGGGTGGCTTTAGTTAGGCGTTAAAGCGTTAGTGGCACCGTCTATGACCAATGTTTGAATGAAAAATCCTTTGCTAATTCTTAAGACCCACAATTTGACAATTTCATAAACACTTAAGCGAAGACCGAAGTACATAATTATTTAATTTCAATTGTATTTTTGTTTCATAAATTTATAGAAATTATCTGAACACCTTTTTAATTCATAAGTAACAATGATCGTCACAAAATAAGCAAGCAATTAATGTTATTATCCATCTATTTTCATAGTTTGTAATTAGTTGAGTTCATTATGGTCTCGGTCACTTTATTTCCAACCTTGATATGAAACATTAACCTGTATAACTGTGCAATTAAGTCCACAATCGAGTGTGTTGTATAGTTTTGGAAGCTAACTGATTGTGATATCATGGCAGCAAGTATCCATTTATTGCTCGTCCTCGCGGGCCTGTTAAATTTTATCACGGGCAGGAGCATGGCTTCATTATTCCAGAGTAGCCGGACCTAGTTAATGTCCACTGCTATTCGAACAAATTACCCTTAGTAATTACAGTCACGGCAATTAATTGTGACCCTTTCACGTGACGAATGCCTTCAGCTGTCAGGACGAAAGCTTTTTCAAGTAGTGGACACGGGTTCTTCATTTTTGTATTTTGTATTACAATAGGTTCGAGTATGTGGTAAACTTGCTCCTTTTTATGGATTTGATTTGTCCTTGTCCCAGTTCTGAAAGTTACGTTTATTGAATAAAGCTGTTATGAATAGTTGATCGAAACAATGCCTTTTTGTCGCCTTCAAGTTTTCTTTGTTGTTTATTTTGTTGAATCATGCAAATCTATTTTTATGGAGCTGAGTGATAACTCAAATTGTAAAGTAATCATTTACTAAATAATAATAAAAAACTGGAAGCCAGTGAATATCTAAAAAACTGAATTAAAAAAAACTATTGAACACACAACAATATAGTACAATTACAGTAAGTTTAGAGTTCCTGAAACAGTTTAATATGGAAAAAATCTTTTTTCCGTGTTTAGGTTGATCATAGTTAGATCAAAAATCTAATAGTTAGAGAAAAAAAAATATATTTAACAAAAATACGTACTTACATTATTTATTTATTTATTTGTTTATTTATTTATTTATTTTATTTACATTATATTTAATACGTACTCAATTGTTATAACATCACCGAGTTTGCTTACTAAGTGTTTCGTGTATGGCCACACAACGGCTAGCGTGTCCGTTTCTGCAGCTTAAATCCCCAACAACCAACGATACGGCTTTACCAGAGATTACCACTAACACCTTAAATACGATCCAAAGAGCGAGTACAGCTTTTCCTTTTATAGTAAGTTTGGTGAGAATACGTTAAACCTAACAAAGGCTTAACAAACACGGCAAATCACGAAGTTGGTAGTAAAATTCGTAACTGAATAATGTTATACCTAGTAGTATTTGTCGAGTAAGCCATGGTTTTATTGTAGAAGAAGCGAGAGTTTAAGGCTCATCGAAAAATACACAATAATAAAAAAAGTTAAAGTAATAACAATTGTAATAGTTTTCAGAAATTACGTTTTATATTGCGTTTTAGGTTCACAAAAAATAGTAAAAAATTTGAGTGGATAACAGTTGCACGACTATTACCATTTCAATTTATAGAAAGAAAATCTTAAATTAGTTTCCTTAGATATAAGTTTTATTAAAATCAATCTGTTTTTGGTTATAAACTCAAGAAATAGAAGTTAGTTGACAAACGAAAATCCATTTAATTTAAAGTAAATCAAAAATCCATGCCCAACGATTTCGGTTCACGTTCGTGATGCGTAAATACTGCTTAAGAATGGTGTAATCCATTCTGCCGCCTTCCTTATTACCTAAAAGCTAAAATCTTTGAATTTCCAAAGCTATAGTGAACAGATAAATCTTCTAGTTCGACCAACTTTATCTCCGGAAACACCGTTTCTTACCATCAACCGTTAATGTATATTTCATATTAAAACAAGATACTATGGATCTGCGTATATGGTTTTAATTTTAACTCGATACCTTCATGCGTTCCCGAAATAAAGGTCTTGACACCCGGACGGACGCACAGACAGACAAACGGAAAACAAAATGATCCTATAAGAGTTCCGTTTTTTTCTTTTGAGGTACGGAACCCTAAAAATTTATATAAAATGTACTGGCTTACATTTTTACCTCAAACTACGTACACCAACTATTTCTGACCTCAAAAATAGTTGGTGTACGTACCTACTTAGGTAGACGCCCAGTTTTGATTTTCTTCGAATTATTTCTTTCTTTTCAGTTTGAAGTCGTTTTTTTTTATTACTTTTATTGTATAACTGAAAGAATTTCAAGAATCGGATCAGTGTTTCCAGTGGCTAACCCTAACACCGACGTCTATTGAAAATACGTTCGTAAACTTATCCGCTAACCTCTCGTATTTGCTTCGATAGCCTTCTGTATAAAACCTAGATCTAGTTCATCCTTGAAATTCAGTGACTAGTGGAAATTTCAAGATTTACAGAGCTCTTATTTTATGAGACGTCTGTACAGCATTTGACTTGCTTTTATAGTATAACAATCCGTTATCCACACTCTTAGGTATATTTCTCTAAAAGTGTGAATTCCAAGAAAAATCCTCGTACATTTCTTTCTCTAAAAATATGAATTCCAACAAGAATCCTCTTAATCTATCAGAATTATAATATTTTCTGAGATTATATGGAGCCCTGGAATGTAGTCTGTATGCTAATCCATCCTGGATTTAGCATACTATGAGTTACCTAAGCTCTGAGCCATACCTTTGTTTTAAATTGTGTTCTTTCATTTCGTGTAAATCTAACTATATATATACGTATGTACATGTCATGTAAATGCAATAGATTTATTTTTTGCCAGCGCCGACCTAATGTCAAAATAATCTTTACATCGATAGCCTTGTCGAGTTTTCGAAAGGTTTGTATCATTTTGCATTCAAACCAAATATTGGAGAACGAATTAATCGAATATTAGGCAGGCGCGTTTGCCAAACAATCTCGTTAAATCATACGTGTATCATTTGTGACATAATTGCCTGTAGAATGTCTACGCAAATTGTTCAATGTGACATTAGAGAGTTTTGATACTGGCCTGTTAGGCCGTTTTGGTTCATGTGAGTATGCTAGTTAGTCTAAAGTTATATTGTTATTTGACTTGCATAATATCTACCGAAAACTGGCATACTATAAGCGAAGCCAAATTTATGAATTCCTGCTTTTTGGAACGAAGTTCCTTATCGCGCGTTGCGAAAGGGGGCTAGACGGAAAAAATTATGACCAAAAGTTGTAACGACACTTTTTGCTATAGTTGTAAGCCGTGCGGCGTGTGCGTGTTTCTCTGTCTGTCTGTCTGTCTCTCTCTCTCTCTCTCTCTCTCTCTCTCTCTCTCTCTCTCATAGAAAGCAAGCCAGTTATTAGTCTATTTCGCATTGAACAGTGTGGTGTCGTGACGATTATTTTTGTTGAGTGTATACAGGTTTTTTGTACATAATACTTCGTTCCATCTGGGTGTCCCTTGACACCTCTCAAGTTTTTTTTCGTCTTTTCGTCAGAATTTTATCATCTGTTCGGATCATCATCATCATCGTATTATGTTTTTTTTTTTTTTGCAAAATTGAGCACCACAGACTCCACAGAGACACAGAGTCCGTGCCTTTTATAAGCTACATTTTATTTTTTACCTAAGTTTTAAATGTTTGTTATATTTTTTTGTATTATGTTTTGGATTGCCTTTGAAGTTACGTACGTAGGTAAACCAAATCTGAACGTGATAATACTCAGTTCAATTATTTTAAAAGTACTTATTTAATGTAACCTTCTTTATTATGAAAAAGTAGGTAAGTAATAATCTGCGATATCCTCTTTGACATTTTTACACCATTGACTGACATAATAATTATAACATGTGTGATTTAACTGGAAAATTAAAATATTTATGCATATTTCATGTTACAACATGAAATATTCAACAACTCATGCTTGAAATAAAGAAATAATCCTTATTACTCAACTGCACAAGAAGAAGGATTAGGTTTTTCGAGTGTATTTATGTATGTATCACATGTATGTATGTGTGTATATGTATGTATATAAGTATGTATGTTTCTATATGATTAATTACCTACAGCCTCAAAAATCGGTCAAGCCGTTTGACCGATTTTGATGTGAGAGGTGTCGTTAGATTCGTCTTCACTCCCTATGTCACAGGCTATATTTAAAAAAATAAATATTATAAAACTTTCGCAAACATGAAAAAGCGCTTTTCGTAACCTCTAACGATTTTTAGTAATAATTAGGTGATTTTTAGGGTTCCGTTCAAAAGGAAAAAACGGAACCCTTGTAGGATCACTTTGTTGTCCCTCTGTCTGTCTGTCAAGACCCTTTTTCTCTGGATCTCGTGGAGGTATCTATTAGCTGAAATTCATATCAAATCAGGTCTACTGTCCCTTGGAGCAGTGAAAAATTTCTCATTTTCATAAAAAAAAAATACAGCCGAATATGTCGCAAAAAACGCATAATTCGACACTCGCAAGGGAATCAAACCCTATGGGGTACTTCCCGATGACCTATAACTTTGAAATTAGGCAAGAAGCATTCTCATATAGTACACATAATCTAAAACTGTGCATTTTTAATTTAATCACAAAAAAAGGTCTTTATGCAAGGAAGGAGGGTCCAAATTTAAAAGTGCTTTAACCGTATCATGTGCGGTATCATATGAAAGAACTTTATTAGCACAAGCTAAAACAGTTTTTTAAATATTTTCACGATGTAGGTATATTTTTCGGTTTATGAAGGAAAATATAAAAAAAACCCCCTTTTATCTACTAGTTTGTACGGAACCCTTGATGGATGAGTCTGACTCGCACTTGTCCAGTTTTAGTAACATTACTTCTAAATAATGCGCATTTGTAGCCTTAATATGATTTCCAATAACTTGACCTTTCCTGTACAAATACCGTGGCAAATTTAGTAAAAGCTTGCAGAAAAAAATATATCTCGCATCTAAGTATAATCATCCCATTTCGTGTTTCATCCTCTTCCTAGAACGTACAAAAACCTGATAATACATTCAATTCCGTTCGTTCTGCGAGAGATAAATTGATGGTATGCTCATTCCGCGAACTAAAACCGAACTGAAATTCCGACGATATTTCAGCGGGACAATATGCGAGCTTAGTTAAGCACACGTCCTTCTATGCTAGGAACAGTTATTGCATTATCACACTGGAACTGGCTTTGTATTTTACTACGTATATGTTTAGAACTTTATTTTTATTTTTTTATTAATAAATTATCATTTTCAATCAACATCCAGTATTTATCCACGTATTCATTTTTTGGTTTCGAAACGTTAGCTAGTTGGAAAATTCACTTTAGCAATGTTGCAAAAGATATGCACTTGAAAACTGGAAAATGCATGTGCTAGTCGCGGTAATCCAAAACAAAAGAACAAGTATAAGTTTAGGAAACTCAAAAACCATCGACAAAAAAACGGCTGAACCGATTTTGATGAAACATAGCTAAGACCACCGTCGATGAATTTCTTTTTCAAATAAAACTGGATCAAAAACGGTTCATTCGTTTGAGAGCTACGATGCCACAAACAGACACAGATACATAGATAAAAAGATACACAGGTATACAGACAGATACACATATCAAACTCTTTGGTCGGGGTTTAAAAATAAATAAAAATCGACAAAAAAATAATCGGATTTAATAAGTTTATTAGCACGATTCCTCAATTGTTTTACTAATATTCGGTCTTAGGTACTTATAAACGCATGTTAAAATCTTATTCACTGAATAAGACTTTACTTGTCACTTTATGTCAGACGGGAACTGTCACGTGCGAAAACGGAACAAAACACTGTTTAACTAAAATGCACTTATTCAGCGTTTATAAGTAAGACGGATTATGTTTAGTATAACTTTACAAAACTAGACAACACGCAAATATAAATCATTTTGTTGTACTGGCCAAAAAGCTACCGCAAAATGACCATTAAAATGTTGAATTGACTAAAACTCACGCGTGATCGAAACAAAACCATTTCGAATAAACAAGGGATGCCGCATTGTATAAATTAAAACTTGCTATTGGTTAATCGTGTTCGTTTGGTTACGGGATGGATTACCTATATTGAGTATTTGTTTATCCACTCTGTGGATTTCGCAGGCAATACATGTCAAATAGGCTTTAATTGAACAATGGGGTACAGCTAGAATAGATATCGAAATTGATGTGACAGTCATTATGATAAACCGGTATGACATTCTTGCTAGGTATTTGGAATGCGACAGAATACAAAATAGATTTGAATAGATAGAATAGATTTTTAACTAATTGGTATTTATACACACAATACAGTAATAAGTTAGGTAAGTTAAATAGAAAAATCTTGTCTTCCCGTAACAATGTATGTATTTAGCAATATTTAGCAAATTTGACATAGGTCACGGACCCCGGTGTCTGTGGAGCTAAAAATTAAATAAAATAGAAAATAAACTAATTGGTATTGAAACAATAGTTTATAAACCTGTTCAAAAAGGAGAGTTATGTTTTCCGGCGTGTTTGTTTTATGAATAATTTCTAAGAACATTTTTTTTTTACCTTTTGTAACCTTGACTTGTTAAATTAGTCCTTAATATGCGAAGTCTACTACTTGAAAAAGATTAAATTTTATCTAGATTTAAAGATTAATCTAGATTTAAAGAATATTCTTCTCTAATTTATGTTTATATTAATATAAACATAAATTAGAGAAGAATAAGGAAATCTCGAAATATGTTTTCATGGTGTATATCTAACATTTTGTTTCGGGTTTTATTGAATGCTAAAATGTCAATATCTCAGAGTTTCCAAAGTTGTCGATTTTTTTCTAGCGGATTCAACGAAGCGATCGCTTTTTCTCTGCTCTTTAATTATGAGTTTCCGGCAGCCTAGTGGTGAGACCGTCTGACTTGCGATCCGCAGGTCCTGGGTTCGAATCCCGCGGCACGCACCTCTGTCTTTTCGAAGTTGTGTGCGTATTGTTGATTGCCGCCAACTTCATACGGTGAAGGAAAACATCGTGAGGAAACCTACATGTCTGAGAGTTCTCAATGATCTTGAAGATGTGTGAAGTCTGCCAACCCGCACTTGGTCAGCGTGGCAGACTATGGCCTAACCCTTCTCACAATGAGAAGATGGCCCGTTCCCAGCAGTGGGACAGTTTGTACAAACAGGGCTGATAAAAAAAAAAAAAAAAAAAAAAAATGTTTCGTATAAACATTGCTACAGATATTTCTGTAGCCTAGACTGTAATCGACTAGTACCTAGTTCTGTAGACTGACAAAAAGTTTACTACAAACAAGTAGGTACTCAATTATTTATAAATAAGAATTACAAATATGAACAAGGTTTATCAAGATCAAAATGTATCCAGGTCTCAATAACAACAGAGTTGCCAAAAATGCTTAAATACACAAGCTAAAAATAATATAAAACTTGACGTTTTTACACTGTCTATACAGGTCTGGCGCATGTAGTGACAAAGGTATTGGACCTTTGTCACTACATGCCCCAGACCCTGTTTTGTCGTTAACTAAATATTAACTAAATAGAGCTATCATTACTAGTAAGTGATACATTTACATCAATTCTAATTTCCTGACGAACCTTTCGTCTTCATCCATATATTAGAGACCCATTAATAATTACTTGTTAATTGGTAGGTAGAACATCCGCATGGAGCTTATCGCGTGTACTACGCAGTGTAAATAGTTCAGTTCGTCTCGTTCCGTGACATCTGCTTTGTGATGTTAATTATTTAAATGAGAGAAGATCTTGATGTGCAATTCATAAGCATAGCAATGTATAATAATGCATATATTAATTTTAGTTATGCATATATTTTTGAACCGAAAGGTTCTCGAGTGGAGACCACGTACCGGCAAGCGCAGCGTAGGGAGACCAGCCAGGAGATGGGCAGATGACCTCATACAAGTGGCGGGAAGACGCTGGATGCAAGCCGCTTCCAATCGGTCTGGAAATCCATGGGGGAGGCCTATGTCCAGCAGTGGACTTCTTATGGCTGAGATGATGATATATTTTTGGTAATAATGTTTTGGTAATAAGTCATAATCCTTTTTCATAATTTCGTATAATATTTAACGAAATTAAGAAAATAATTTCGCTCTTGTGCAGTACGCATCAAGAACGTGGACACATATCGCTAAGTAGGAATTTTTGGCATTTCAATGAGAAATGGGTGGCAATGCGCCGATTTTTAGCTAGTCATGTAGTGAAATGGAGAGGGTGGTAGCTCTTACTATGGAAATTAACGTGGTTTTCACACATTTTTAAATAAAAACTACGGGTCACTCACGTCTGTTTTGAGCCGAAATATCCGACTATAGTTTCAACCGCATTTTATTTATTTATTTATTTATTTATTTAAGTATACAAAACAGAATATAGCCTAACATAATATAAGATAACATGTGACAATCGATCAGAACCAGACTATACTCCAAAGCATGTATACATCATTTGAGCAAACACATTTTAGGTATTATATTGAAACAAAGGGGAAAACAGAGAAATAGAGGCTATGCATATTTTGTAAGTTTACATAGGTGAATATGCGTAAGTAAATCTAAATTTTATTCATTTTGCAATTGATTTTATTTTACAATCTATTTTATGGATTGGTATAGAGGATATCTTTCACTGATTTAGCATAGAATGAGAGTTTAGGAGTAAAAATATCAATGTCTAGCTTATTATTAATACAGTCATTATACTGCCGAGCCATCCTTACTAGCGGATTATAATAGGAAATATTGTTTTCAAAAGTTTGTAGTGCGAAGAGATTTATTTCATTGGACCTACGTGAACTATACTTTGTGTTAAAGTTTATTTGTGAAAGTAATTCGGGTGCGTCTACTACGGAGTGAATTATTTTATATAAATAAATAAAATCGAAAAATTTTCGACGGGCTTCTAACTTTTGCACATTATACATAGACAATCTTAATTCGTAGTTAGGTTTGGGGCGTCCTAGCTGTTGACGGTAACAAAGCATTCTTAAACACTTTTTCTGTACCCTTTCTATTTCTTCAATATGCACTTTGTAGTGCGGAGACCAGATAGGACTGGCGTATTCTAAAATACTTCTGGAGAGAGTAAAGAATAAATACAGTAAAGACTGAGGTTTTTTAAAGCCTTTAGTAGATCTAAAAATAAATCCAAGGAGTTGACTAGCTTTGGTTGTGATATGTTGATAGTGAGCCCGAAACGAGAGTTTATCGTCGAATATAACACCCAGATCCTTAGCGATATCAGCTCTGATTAGACACTGGCCGTCAATAAGGTAGTTATGGACAATCTTGTGACGTTTGTTGGAAAACGTTATAACAAAGCATTTCTTAATATTGAGATACATGGAGTTCGATTTACACCAGTCTGAAATAGAGTTCAAGTCATTCTGCAGGAGATAGCAGTCGTGAGAAGTGGACACAGTTTTAAATATTTTTAAATCATCGGCATAGAGTAAACATTCACAAGTTAAATGCTCTATGAGATCATTGATAAAGATGATAAATAATAATGGGCCTAAATGCGATCCTTGAGGCACACCAGAGGTCACTTGAGTTGGAGAGGACAGAAAACCTTTCAGAGCTACTAACTGACTCCTATTGGTAAGATAAGAAACTAACCAACGGAGCAGACTACCATGAATACCATAAGATGCTAGCTTCCTGCAAAGTAATCTGTGACTAATTTTGTCAAATGCCTTTGAAAAATCTGTGTAGATAGAGTCAACCTGTCCACTAGTAGCGAACCTCCTACAAAGAAAGTTCTTGTACTCCAACAGATTAGTAACTGTCGACCTGCCCTTAACAAATCCGTGTTGCTTAGTGGAGAGAAGAGGCCTAAAATGGTTATATAAATGGTTATAAACTAAAGATTCGAATAATTTTGCAAAGCAAGACAAGATACTGATTGGCCTGTAGTTTTCACAGCGTGATTTATCACCGTTTTTTAAAATGGGAATTACATGTGCAATCTTCCAGCGCTTGGGAAAAATGCCAGTGACAAGTGACTTGTTGAAAATAATACTTAGTGGCACGCTCAATTGCTTGCTACAAAGTTTTATAAAAGAAGGAGGCAATTGGTCTGGTCCAGCACCTTTATTTTTATCAAGTTGTTTAATTTTAATCAAGATGTCTCGTTCAGTTATATAAAATTGCGAAATAGTGTGCGTAGCTTTATTAGTATCTAAATTATGGGAAAGAAAAGATGTGCTATGATGTGTATCTTTTTCAAAGACAGATCCAAAGTATTCTGAAAAAAGTTCACATATGCCTTGTCCATTAGATGATGAGGAGCTGCCAAAACTCATTAAATGTGGCATTGATACAGAGCCTTTTCTATTATTTACATGTCTCCAGAATAAATTTATATCGTTTCCCATAGAGTCTTCAAGAGAAGAAACATAATTTTTATAACAATAGTCAGCCATTTTTTTAAACCTGTTGCGTAGCAGAGAGAATGTGTCGTAATCTCTAGGGTTATTGAATTTTTTGTATAGTTTATGATATTTCTTTTTTTCTTCATTACATTTAATTAAAGGTTTACTGTACCAGACTGGATAAGTTTGTGGTTTTGTTTTCATAAAGGGTGTATATTTCGAAATAATTTGAAGTAGAGTATCATAAAAAATATCGGTGCAGATATCAACATCAGAGCTCGATAGAATATCGCGCCAGTCTATTAAACTCAATTCTTGTTGTACATCTGAATAATTACATCTCCTAAAATCTAGTCGTTGACTGTTAAGTTTTTTTAAACATTTTGTTTTATTCATTTTTAAAGGAAATTCAAATTTAATAGGGGGATGATGTCTATCTACCAGGCTCAGCGGTTCAGCTTCGGTAACTGTCAAACTTTTGACCGTAGACAGTATTAAATCAAGAGTACGCCCATTCTCGTTATTGATATCATTACATTGGTATAAGTTACAAAATGAAGTAAATTCTACTAAAAGCGAGAGTTTTTTATTTCTAGAATTTTGATATGGAACGGAATTAAAACATGTAGACGAAAATTCTGGAATATTAAAATCGCCTAACTAAAACTATAGTTTCAACCGAATGCGGTTGAAACTATAGTTTCAACCGCATTCGGCGGTCTTTTTCAAAGGAGCAGCACACACGTCACTCTCGGTCGGTGACGCGCCTTGCACTGCCTTTGCTTTGCCTTGCGCTTTGCAGTGCAAGGCGCGTCACCGACCGAGAGTGACGTGTGTGCTGCTCCTTTGAAAAAGACCGCCGAATGCGGTTGAAACTATAGTCGGATATTTCGGCTCAAAACAGACGTGAGTGACCCGTAGTTTTTATTTAAAAAAGGTGGTAGCTCTTGCGCTCACTCTCCGATATATTTTTTATAGAATATAGATAAACAAGCTACTTTAGACCACCAGGACGATGTTCAGACGATATTGTTAAGCACATCATGGCAATGGATGAGACTCGCACAGGACCGGAAAGGATGGCGTGAACAAGAGGAGGCCTATACCCAGCAGTGGGTGGACACGGGCTGATTAGATAGATAGATAAAAAGCTACTTTACGGCGGTACTTTGTCGAATTTATTACCAATTCAAGCAGCTTCTAGGGATGTATAAGCAACGAGGCGCATTATTTGTTAGATTGACGTGATAATACAAAAAATAACCTTAGATAGTCGCATTATGTTCGCTTACAATAATTACCCGAGCTACAAAGACAAAAAAACTGTTTGATATATGAATTTCCCGCCGTATGCGTATTTCTTACATTTAGTCGAGGTCAATCAGCGCTTATATTTTCATGAAAATAGAATTGTAAAAATAGTAAAAGGTATTTATAGTAGTACGTACGAGTTCCATTTATCTTGAAAGCTTAGCTTAGACGTCTTACGTTGACCTGTCGGTGTAATTACTCTGTGTTTTTTTTCATATTGTATTTATTATGACTATTGTTTTGATACTGTCGCGTCTGTAAGAATAAAATATATTAATTTATCCAACATAAATTCGAAAGCCGAAAAAATTCCAAACGATATCTCTGGGTTATTACCCACGCACTGACAAACGAGTACCTACTATCTCTTTCGTGTCGGGTTGAATTTTGAGTTATCTTTAAATTAAGAGTCTGCGGCGTCCGTGTCAACTGTAATTCTCACCAAAGTTATTTTTCAGCTAACAAAATTGAGAATAAATTTCACTGCGAAAGTAATTATTTTTATTATGAACTAGCTGCGTCACACGGTTTCACCAGCAATCCAACGTCTTTCATTTTTCGTGCCAAAAATTAACATAGGGTATCTTCATACTACATTTTATTAAATGTATTCAGCTGTTTCAGCTTGTGAAAATATTAAACATACACAGTACACATACATACAAATATTTGCATTTACAATATTGGCAGAGATAAATTATTGTCACGAATTAGATGCTTATGAAGCCTGTGAAAAACAAATTGAAATACTTCAAACGAAACAATTTGCAACAAAACACAAATGCAATCTAAATCGAATCCAAAGGAGTTGGTAATTTAAAGTCCATCCTGTAGTCTCCTTTAAAATCTCATCATCATTTTAAAGAAGTCCACTGCTGGACATAGGCCTCCCCCCCATGGATTCCCAAAAAGACCGATTGGAAGCGGCTTGCATTCAGCGTCTTCCCGCCACTTGCCTTTAAAATCTACTCGCTTTAAAATCTTTTCGCAATCTATTGTGAGAAGTTTTATATCACACGCTCAAGTCACGTAGCTCTAATGGGTGGTTCGCACTGCGCAGGGACTTTGGATGACACAAATGGTTTCAAATCTCATCACTGGAGAAAGAAGAACCGTATTCGGTTTCATTCTGAGATTTGAGACCAGTAATGTAGTGGAATATCCTGAGTGGGTTTTTTACCGATAGATATAATCTAGGTATCCTTAAATCGCGAGTGAATTGGTTTCTTCTAGGTAAGCGCGCTCCATCGTAGACCGCAACGTCATCATAAACATCAGGCGAGTTTGCGGTCAAGCGCAAAATTATTTCTATATTAAAAAAGTAACCCCTTTAAGCCCTTTATACAATCATTCGTATTTAGAATCGGGTCGGAAACGATACCTTCATCTCTTGTCATTGTCATACAATATGACAGATATGGATTCAGATCGGAATCTCTGCCAAATGAAATTAGAAGACCCATACTGAACTTGTATGCCAAACAAATGCCAAACTATAATTATAAGCAATTCGGAGATTGTGTTTCCTTTAGACAGCGCGGTGTAATCTTGTGTTTGTAGTGTTTTAGTATAATATCACGCGAATGAACAAAATCGCGCTACAATCGCATAAATAACGAACAATTAAGTACTTTCTTTCTTACTTAACATCGAGCCAGACAACTATGATAAGGTGATAATGATAACTTGATCGTTTTGCTAAATGTAGTTCGCATATTGACCACGTTTGAAAGGTTAACATATAACTGGAAAGAATTAGCCATATTTCTTCAAAATGTTTATCCTCTTTTTGTTTTCTGTTAGTTTGACCTTGATTAAATTCAAAGGGTAGTCTAACAGACTATGATTTTTGGTAATAGATGAAAAAAATTCAACTCAAAGTTATTAAATATCCATAAAAATAAAATCATTTAATTTAATTTATTATATGAGAAGTACTAGCTTTTAATTTTCAACATATGTAGAACGTACAGCTGAATAGATCACTCTTAAAATTTTAGGCAGACTATGGCCTAACCCTTCTCACAATGAGAAGATGGCCCGTTCCCAGCAGTGGGACAGTTTGAACAAAACAGGGCTGATAAAAAAAAAAAAAAAAATTAGATAAAAAGCCACACGAATAAAATAATACTTGATACTACTACTGAAATTAAAATCATAAAATCGTAAGATTGAAAATACTTTTTACTTAAAAACTCTTTTTCGTATGCATCGTAGCAAAGGGTTTACACCGCTACGTAGTACAAACACGTAGTTTTCTACGTCTTAGGCTACCTTAATGCAAGGAGCGATGTTTTCCTTGCAGATAATGTCGTAGAAGTAAATTATCGTAAAACTCCACTCGCAGAAAAAGTAACTTTAATACAAATCTCCATCGTAGGAAGTAGTAAGTGCAGGCTAGACTGAAGAACACGGAAACAACGCTGGAAACTATTTAACAAACTCTTCAACTGGTATTTGTAATCTTGACGAGCTTCGCTTTATCTTCGTCTATTGTTTTTCTTAATTAAATTTCTCTACAGCCTAACTCAGTCAAGTCAGCGTCAGTTTGAAACATATTTTTAAATAAAAACTACGGGTCACTCACGTCTGTTTTGAGCCGAAATATCTGACTATAGTTTCAACCGCATTCGGCGGTCTTTTTCAAAGGAGCAGCACACACGTCACTCTCGGTCGGTGACGCGCCTTGCACAAGGCGCAAGGTGCAAGACGCGTCACCGACCGAGAGTGACGTGTGTGCTGCTCCTTTGAAAAAGACCGCCGAATGCGGTTGAAACTATAGTCGGATATTTCGGCTCAAAACAGACGTGAGTGACCCGTAGTTTTTATTTAAAAATGTGTGAAAACCACGTTAATTTCCATAGTAAAAAGTTTGAAACATACTATGTATGCAAAACAACATTATCCGACTTCAAATAATAAGAAATGAATAATAAATAATAATAATAATGAATAATAAGAATAGGAGTAAGTATCTCAATCGTATTATTTATTCAGTGTGCCAATCAAGTGTGCCTCATACAAGTGGCAGGAAGACGCTGGATGAAAGCCGCTTCCAATCGGTCTTTTTGGAAATCCATAGGCCTATGTCCAGCAGTGGACTTTGTATGGCTGAGATGATGATGATGATGATGATGTGCCAATCACCCCAATATATTGTGAATTAATTTAAGTTTTAGTTGTGAAGAAAAATATTTCGTTAATATTTTTTTGCAATTTTCATTTCATATATTTTATTATGTTGTACTTTTCGCCTTGTAGGATAGGTTTTCGCTAAAACCAATCTCGTGTCCGATTCTCATCAAAATATTAGATATCCAAGTGGCCGGCACTTCGTCACTACAGAATGTTCATTATAAACTTGCTGAATATTGATAACAGCTTTCGGAAATATAAGAATGCAGCAGGGAATACACTTTCTTGGAGTTATTTGCACTTAATTTGATATAAATAACTTGAATTAGGTTCCAACAAAACAACTTTCTGTCACACATACTAAGTATATTTTTTCACCACTATGTCCATAGGGTAGATCGAAAAGTGTTGCCACTTTGGACAATGTTTTATATAAATTTAATCTGTGCGTGTTAAAAAAATATATATTGTGACCGCAGTCTCTGATTGATGCTTTTATTTTCATGTGTCAACGAAATTCTTTGTCTTTTCAAAAAAAAATATATAATCAATATCAAAATATAACGACAAAATGAATAAATGTCGTTCTTTTTGAGAATTTTGATAAAATTAAAATTAATCATAAATTTGACCTCTAATTTTATACATGACAAAGGGGTCATCGTTTCAATCAAGTTTATTTTTGGGTCCATCCTACAAAGCCCTTTTTGCTGTTTGGTCAACGCACAATGTCCCGACATGACTGATCGCCAAAAGAATAAACGAACACCCACATAACATTTATACAAAGAACCCTCGAATTCTTTAAAACGCGTGGGCAGATTGAAAACCGATTACTTAACCTACCCTTTTTGTCCCATTTTTGCAGTTCTCTGAACAAGAGAATGCTAGCGATCCATTAGATTTGTAGGTAAGAGAAAAAGCTTAGAAGTAGCAGCGATTAGGATCCGATACTATGTCAGACTTTCGTCGGTATTCCAGGAACCCACGCGCTTTTCCGCTCCATTTTTCTTCAGTTCTTGCAGAGATAAAAGTGGGTATTAAAGTAAATCTGCCATAAAAGCTTAGGCACACTAAAAGTGTTTCAATAATAAAATATACACACGTGTACATTGACGAATTAGGGATAAGTGTTTGTGAAGGCTTCTTACACGCTCCGGTAGGGAAAAATACCTATGTTAGTTATTTAATTTCTAAGAAGAAGTGTGTAAGCACTATTGTGTTCTGAATTCAAAAGAAAGACAATGTTTGTTTTAATATTTTCGTTTGCCAATGGGGGAGACCTTTGCCCAGCAGTGGGACAGCATAGGTTAATAAAAAAAAAAAAAAATCGTATATAAAATAAACAGTCAGTATCACACGAGTAGCCTGCAAATGAGTCGGTTAAAATTATTGGTCAAAATTTGAGCAAGGAGTTATAAGCCCTTAAAATTTATTTTATTAAAATTATTATCTGCTCTTGAGGAGTGATTTTGAACAATTTATTGAACATGCATCTTGCTTGCTGCAAATTTATAGAAATCATGTGAACACATATTTTATTTTATTTTATACAAGATAGATCTACGATTGACCGCCAACGCGACAGTGATGGCGGATTTATCTAAAGAAATCCTTTTTCATCAATTCTTTCAGGCGCCGTCTTTGTCGGTCGCTTGTGCGTTTGTCACTGAGAATATGTCATTCTCATCAAGACTTGTCAGAATGCAAAAGAAAAAGTTTGTTTATCAAAATACTAGTAGTTCTACAAACAGTAGACCTCGCGAGAGAGCTTATTTGCAGCTCACCTTGGATCATCTATACATAATACCTACATAAAGTTAGGAGGCCGTATATAAAATTTTGGCCGATTTCGCAATTTTAAGTGATTTTACAGATGTTATTTCACGGTCAAAAATCATTTTTTTCATAAGTTTAAGCACCTTGAAAGATCAATTTAATTTTAATACACCATTAATACAAAAAATAGGATATGTTTAGATGCCCTTAGTTAAAAAAACAATGTACATTCTTATAAAACAGATAATAATTTTATAAATGGAGAAAACGTAAAATCAAGAAAATTATTCATGGCTAAAACGTATCAAGCACATCCACGCGCCCTCACTGTTACACGCAATCTGAAGTTGGTTGTCATATCTCGACAACCACTTGTCTAATTCTGTTCTTTTTTACCACAAGTTGTAATAATTGTGTACTTTACTTACCTACCAAATATCATCAAAATCGTTTGATAATTAACGCCGCAAACTTCCTTCCTTTTTATGGGAACCACCCCTCTTATCAAAAATCGCTGACGACAAAAAAAAAACCATAGAACCTATACACTAAGTTTCATCACAATTGGTTCAAAATTACGCCCTGTACGCGCGTACGAACATACAAACAAATCACAAACTCACAATTCACAAACAAACTGACAGACAAAAGAAAATTTGGCCAGTTGATGCAGAGACGCTTCGCTCGCTCGGTCAATAATGGTTTAATAACTTTTTTTTTAACTTTGAGTTAAAGTGTACAAATGTTATGTATATCAAAAAATAATTATGAGACCAACTTGGGAGCTTTTTCTGTACACCAATTCAAGAAACACAAAAATTGGTTCACGAATGACGGAGTAATTCGTGTACATACATAAAAAAAATACACGCTACGAATTGATAACATCCTCCTTTTTTTGAAGTCGGTTAAAATTAATACTAAATTAGTTACTGATGTCGAAAATCAATTATGAGAAATTAGTATGACTCTGAATATAATATAACTATGAAGGTATCCCGATGTACCATGAATAAACTGCTCAACTTGCGTGCTTCCTAGCACTATTGCAGTTTGCTGCAAACAATTTAATAATAGAGGAAAATTTTATCCGTTTACTTTCATGGCAGTATTAAGAATGAGAATTCATTATGTAATTACAGGTATACCGAGAAAGGCAGTAACTTCGTGGGGCTTATACTTTCTAAGAATTATTGCATAAAAGTAAGGATAAAAAGCAATGGCCATTATTTAAAAAATTAAATTAACGCAAAAAGTAATTCATACAAGCAGAAACAGATCATAATCAACAATTTATATGTTTTTATTAATACATATTGTTACATATGTTCATTTGTTTTTACCCGACTACGGCGAAGCAAACGGGAGGGTTATGTTTTGACCGGTATGTATGTATGTTTTTTCGTCTGTTCGCTCATAACTTCAAATCTACTTATTATAATCTGACAAATGAGGTGTCGTTGGAAGCGTCTTGTGTGTCCGCTGGTTATAAGTTTTGTGACGTCATATTAAATTGAATATGACGCCCTCTAGGGGGTACGAAGTCAAGAACATTTTTTTTTGTTCGCCCAACCTCATCATGTGTGATATCATTGAAGAGGGATTTTAAAATGACGGTAGCGTTTGCTACATCATATTTTTGTCAAGCGTACCGTTTGCGAGACATATTTTTTACCCGACTACAGCGTCGTAAAGAAGCAAAAGGGAGGGTTATATATTTGTTGATCGGTGTATATAAATATGTTTGTATGTATGTTCATTTATCAAAAACTCCAAAATACTTTAGCAAAAAATAAGTTAAAAAACTAGAACCCGACTACTACCGATCACGCTCTAAAATCATATTACTATATAGAAACAAGAAAATGTAAGCAGTCGAATTCTAGTTTTTGAACTTATTTTTTATTATTTTATGTTCTTTTCCAAATACTTTAACATGACTTTTAACTAAACTCTTTCGCTTATAGTTGTTAAAATGACGACAACAGGCACGACATCTATCTATACGAAGAACAAATTAATAACTACCTACTTGGTTTTGCATGTTTTTTACGCAAGATAGAAGAAGAAGAAGATATTTACAATTGACCACCAACTCGTCTGATGTTAAGCGACGATGTGGCCGAGGATGGAGCTCTCGTCAATGCGTTGTGTACCTTATAAGCACTCGCTTGCTCGCTCAGCAATATTAGCGAGGAACTGGAGGGCAATTCGGTTAATCAAGACTGATCCGTAACTGAACCATACGTGAACCGTTTCCCGTCGGCCGCAATAGTTTTTTTTTTGGTTCAGTCACTTTTATGTCATTCAATTGACACATTTGATGAAACATGATATGTCCTTCGCTCGTTACTAAATCAAAAAAGATAGCAGCCGACAGGAAATGCTTCACACAAGGTTCAGTTACGGATCGGTTTTAAATAACTGAATTGCTCCCCTGTTCCGGAGTATGAATTTTCATACATAAATTAGGTGTAAGGACATTAACCAGATGACTGCTGTAAAATAAAGTACAACTCACATCATGTTTACACCGAATATTTTCAGTCACACTGGGGTTCGTTGTAAATTATTCATTCTACTGAGTCTGGTCGACATTCAAAATTTATAATGAAAGGGACAACGAACACAGGCACCTTAGTATAGCAGCCAGATGGAAATCTCTACAAGGCTACACAATTAGATCTAAAAGCTAAGCATTTACAACCCTAAAATTTCCCTTTCTCAAGATGAACCAAGTTTCTCCGTTTGAAGTTACAAACAAGCTTTTAGGAGACGTTATTAAAGTGCTCACTTAGATTCAAATAAATTATTCAAACTTTATTTTTACAACTGCTCTATTTTTTGGCGTCTCCGCCTGCCGACAGGCGGGACTACCCTTTTAACTGTAAATTGGGGGGATTAAGCCGATCCCGGTTTTCCGGTGAGGCTTTTGGTAACTGCCATTTACAGGAAACTATTGTTTATTCATTTAGTTTATTGGTACACGAAACAGAATACAGTCTTTACAATTTTTACAAAGTACAATTCATAATTTGGACCTAAACTATATTCCTTTATATGTATACACAACATGTTATAATTACAATTACAATAATAAGATTTTCAGTTTCAAAGGTAAAAGAAATAAAAAGAAAATTGGTAACATCACTTGATTAAATTAAATTAATTAAACTTCATCATCATAATCATCATATGCAGCAAACACAATATTTTTTACGTCTTGTTTAAATTTGTATTTTTTTTTATTGAAGACATCAATTGAATCATAGTGTAGGAAACTTGCCATTAGCAGACAGATCTTGACGTTTCTTACATTTTTAGGGTTATATATTTCCAAGAGACACTAGTATAGATTCTTCATGTCTGTTTACTTGTCTTCACGTGTCTCTGATGTTGAGAGATAATTAGCACTAAATGCACGAGATGATAAGTTAAAGCGCACACAAAAAATCCGGTATAGTACGAGTTTCCGTTGCACACTGATGTTTTCGTACTCCCATGCAACATATTAACACAGAAAAAAGGACTAATTAGCAAAATGTGCTATAAATCTATGAATATTTGTAATTTCACATATTTTCTGTACAGTATAAAATATTGATTAAAGTGTCATTTAGCGGACTTTGATAAAACAAGATGACTGTGCGGCGTGCACCATTACATACCTACCTAAAGTAAAATATATCGACGCGAGTGAACGAGTGACTCGTTTATGTCTTACGACAATGTGAATTAATTTGTTTCATTTTTAAACTGACAAAAAACTGATGATATCTAGTGTTTGTTATTTAATTAAATAATAATTAGTTGGTTTACTTAAAAGTGAACCCTGTAATCTTGCCAATTTTGAGACTCTATTACCGTTCGAAAGATATGTAGGACAGACAGACAAACACCATAGCCTCACAAATATGCTCCCGCATCCTTAGTACGGAAGCCGAAAATAGGAAAATATTACTTGTGATAACTGTACTCGTTATGTTAAATATCTTTTTTAAAGAAAATATAGGATTCATATATCTGCAACCAATCACCAAAACGCCAAGTCTTCTTTTTATGACAATAGCTATGGAACTGTAAACATTCACAACTATCACGCACTGTCCAGTTATTAAAATGATTTTGTCTGTGATAAAATTAATTTCTAAGGTTCTTAAAAGTTTTTTAAAACTTGTACAGGAACAAAGGTTGCCGTACTCGTATTTTTAAAACAATTTTCGAACTATCAAAACTGGCAATTTTTTCGGTGTTAACTCAAGGCTAAATATACCGAACATAGGTCAAACAAAATGTAGATAGACAATGATTTAGATAACAAGATGTTTCTAAAAAGTCAGTTCCTCGAGTCTACTTGCGAGGAATCTTTCAGTTCGAATCTTTTCCACTTGTTTCTAGGCCATGTATCTCGATAAAAATAACAAAAGAAACCTTTTTTCCGTGACATTACTCGTTCGAAAACCTAGGTTTCGTCTAGGCCAACCTACGTATCCGAGAGGGTCGAAGAAGGCCATTACTCAGGTTTTCGACGCTAATAGCATTTCTTCTTCATGAATAAGCTGTGTGTGAAATCCGAGACCTCCATTTGTTTCCATACACAACTGCCACGAAAAACAACATTAGTTCACGATATAAATGACTTAGTCGTAAACAGCTAACAAATATATATGCGGACGTCATGAACAGGAAGATCATGGACAAATAACCAGATTTTGTTTTTCAAGAAAAAACAAAATAACATTTATTTTATTTTATTTTATTTTTTAGTTATTAGTAATGTTATTTATTGAGTAAAATAAAATATCATCAATTATTAGTTTTAAGGTTTTTTATAGTTTTATGTAAATATGTTATTGTCTTATTACTTTAAGTGGTGTCAATAAAGAAAAAACTATGTTACAGGATTTCGTACCATACAAGGAATATATGAAATTCTTACGGTACGGTATTTCCTACGAAATACAACCCGAGGTTTTTATTTATTTATACAAAAACTTTCAGATACTCAGTCTAAATCAAAAAAATTCTAAAGCACTTTACCTAAGCAGAAAACTTATAAGTAGTTAAGTACTAAGACATAGCTCAGGCAGCAGTTGTATACAATTTTGAATTATCATTTTATTATTTATTTGTACAAAATAAATCAATGTCTGGTTGGCGGACAGTCAGAGCCAAGATAGAGTTATTTGAGAAATAAGTGAATCTGTTAAGCAGACATGCTACATCTTCGATCTCATCGTCGCTACCCATCAGGGAAGATTGTGGTCAACCGCAGGCCTAGTTCATCGTAAAAAATCTACGTGTAAAGTTGAGTAACTTTGGTCACGAAAAACACGCTACATTTGTTTGTTAGCCACATAATCAAAGATATTTTGTATCCCTACATATGTATATAAAGAATATCTAATACCTGTCATTATTTACATAAATAACCCTTTATAACGTAGACCCTGAAAACACTTTCAATAATACGCCTACTCGTGCAAATAGTGTAGGTGCCCAAACAGCTTTTTATCATTTGTAGATGGGTTAGTAAAAGATAAAATAAAGCAAAAATTGTTTTCATAAGGTATTTAATTGTAAGTTCGCAATGTTTGCGCTCCAACCTGTGCATATACAACTAATGAGTTAAATTTACTATATTATATAATTAACTTGGATCAAATTGAAATTTTTGTCGAATATTTGTGATGTTGTTTTCTAGTTTTACAAGCGACGATTTTTTCATAAGTTCATTCCGTCATTTTATATCTTCAAAAATATGGGCGTGAGCGAGTCAGACGATGGTTGTACTACAGACTCTAAAATTTTAAAAGTCCTAAAAGATATGGAAAAGTCCTTTAAGACATCTTTACATATCTTAAGAATTCACTTAATTTTGCGATACGACTTCTATTTTCTGTGTAATACGTGGACAAACATACATTCATACATACATACCCGTAGATATGCGAAAATTGTGCAATTCTTATAATATTACATATACCTATACATATCAAATTGATAATCTTCTTGTTTTGAAGTCGAGGCTATTTTTTTAAAGATATGATACTCAATTCTGAACAAGAAATTTGAACATGAACAGCAAACCTCAACAGACGTTTTTATAAAAAAAATGTGCTTGCGAAGTCAACTTTTCATAGAAATACTAGTAAATAATAACTTTACGTTAAATGCAAATGCGAGATTCCATGGAACTGACATTAGTGGCACACGCGCTTCGTCCGCAAACGTTCCGGCCCCCGGCATAACTAATATGCTCAACCGGTTGTTCCGTGGGTATTTTTAATTCCCTTCTATACAACTAAGATACTAACAACTCAACCCGGACCAAAAAAACAACAAAACAACACTACAACAATACATTTGTGACATCATCTCTGTGCCATGTTTATGAAAACCTGTTCCCCTATAATAAAAGTCGTTTGACTCGCATCCATAAATAAAATCTTAAAAAATAAATATACATTTTTATTTTTATTTGTTTTCTGTATATATATATTTTAAAATTGTTTTTTATGTAGTCTTAAAGTGTAAATAAACGTGGAAAATACATATTACAAGTAATGCTCGCATATTGAAATATGTTATCCCATACACACATTCCAACTGTAAAATACACACTCACAATATTGAGAGATTATCTAAGACCCTACTAGAATTTTCCTTTTAATCTATTAAAGAATTGTTTACTACACAACTATTTTTTTGCATTTTTTTCACAATTTTCGGCTCAGTAGTTTTAAATTATAATTTTTCATCCATTTTCCAGTTTTGTTTTCTTTTTCGGGTTCCGACCTAAATAGTAATAATTTCTAGGATAGTGATGACTATTTATATTAGTTAATACAATGACAAACATCAGCCTTCATGTCATTTATAAGAGACCTCTTATTCCATGATATATGAATGGAAGAGTTTATTAAACTTGTTTAGAAATGCGTCTATGTAGTAAACTCCTTTGTGGCTTAATTAACACATACAATGGTTCTACATAGACCCCGAACAAAGCCACGAGAATTTAGCTAAGCCTAAATAAGGTCTGTACAATTGAGTAAATTGTAGATGATAGTATTAAGGACTAGGTTTATTGAGTCGTGAACCGCACTAGCAGTTGGCTTGCTAGAGCAAAGCGATATGCTTGGCTACGTTAGAACTAAACTGGTTTCTGCTCAATACACTACATTATATATCATCTATATAATAAGCCTCTCCTTTTTGAACGACGCTCAGCCTTTTCGGTTTAATGGAAGAAGCCAATGAAGCCTATATATAGCGTAAGCGTACAGCGTAGCGTGCAGTGTTGTTTGACACTGATAGACGAAAATAAGCCCGTAGCTAAGAAACTACCTGCGTTTGCACACTCCCGTAAGGTAGCGAATCTGTCAATCTTCTACAGGATTCATTTTGGAGAACTTTCACGAACTCTTTTATACTACAGGACTAGTAGAAATTCGGCGCACTACCTCCTGTACACTGTGTATTTTTGTAATATTCGTGCCAAACGGTTTATTTTTACATTTTTTTCGGCGGTTCCGAATCCAGAAACCCCCAGTTCGAGGCCAGAAAGATAATTTTTCCTCTTTATTGTCAAGTTCCTTCTTTTGTGAGAAAAAATATAATTGGGAGCCCTTTAAAAAAATCATATTTCAAAAACCTAGCAAAGCTCGGCTATCCAGGCACTTTTTATGGTATGTACAATATGAAGTTTATCTATTATCTATATTTATTTTTGTTGACAGCGTGACGCGAGCGACGCCGAGCGGCTGACGATCGAAGCTGCCACTCAGATCGCCGAAGGGCGTTATACCTGCGAAGTGTCAGCTGACGCGCCTTCCTTTCAGACCGCGCAAGTTCACTCACACATGCATGTTGTCGGTAAGTGTGTAACCATGTAAGCTTTACTCAGTATCCTTGACTATAATGCTGACGTTAAGTTTGTCTGACCCAAAATATATAATAATATGATACCTGATAATGGGTTTGATCAGGTATCCATTTTGGACCTATAAACCTGCACTTTCAACAACCCCCATATCATGTGTGGTATCATTGAACAGAGATTTAAAATTAAGGTAAAGATTAGGACATCATATTTTTGTCAAGCGTGCCGTTTGCGATGTAGTCAAAGTCATGAAAAGTCATTATAAAAACTTCTTACTCCTCATCCAATGTATATGCTAAACTTCAGTTAACATACCTTTTTAAGATTATCCAAAACCAAATTCCTACTTTGACGTCATATTTCTGTAATAATAAATTGAAATAAATTGACGAATTTATAGTGTATGAAATTTTGTTAAATCTGCTAAACCATCAGCTATAATCTCTCAAAATGAGCTTACAAAGTATTAAAGCTTACATTACATACAAGTCTTCAGTTCCCGTAAACATTGGACCGTCGGAAATATCCTCGAAATCCCGTGCAATAGCCCGTGAAAAGGGCTTAATTCCTTCGTAATCTATCCCTATTGTCCAGATTTGCTTTGAAATCCCGTGGAGTTGTCTAACTTCACAATAAACAAATACGCCCACACCTACACTTACCTGTAAAATTAATGATGGAAGCCGATACGGGATTTTCCGGGATTATATAAAGCTGATGTAACCAGTTATTTGATAATTGGATATAGTTACATTTCATATGAGAACAAAAGATATTGTGTTACTGATTTTTGACTTGAGAACAAAATTTAATCCTTACTCCTTATTAGCATCACAAGCGAAAGCCAAACCATTTCTATTTTCTTTATAACTTCGATTTATTATATTTATTTATGTTATTGTAGGCAATGGTTAGTAAATTATATATTCCAGGTCAGAGAAAACTGGATTTCATATAATATTGGGAGCAGCCATAAATTTGTTAGCCGATAATGGAGCCGCAAGACATTTTTTAACCAACTTCAAAAAGAAGGAGGTTCTCAATTCGGTTGTTGGTGACCGCATAACCTCTTCATTTGTACACTGATTCGTTTTTATTTTATTTTAAAGAATATATTTTCAGATTGTTCCCATAACAATCAGCGAACTCGGTTCAGTAGTTTGGTTTTTTAAATAACAAAAAAAAATGTCATCCAAGTATTAGGAATTACGTATTTTGAAATCGGTTGTTTCAGTTTTTTAAACTATAATAATGATTAATTAAGCCTTTTATTAATATTTTATAGTTTGCCATCAAAGTACTATACAAATAACATATATTTTTCTCGAATGCGCAGAAATTACATAAAATCTGGTGAGTTATTCCATCCAATTAATTCTACTTGAAATGAAAAAGATACATACGAATCATACTCTATTGACGAACGGATGAACCGAACGATATTATGAGGGTAGATGAATAGAATTCCAAATACTCATTAACCAAGTAAACAAACCTTTGTTCAGATGTGGTGTAGGTATTGGCAATTTTTACTTTCCATCCTCATAATATTATGTCGGCTACTTTATATCACCGCTAGGTATACTCAAACGTTTTCTTATCCTTACTCTAATTATGTGATAAATGGCCAAATGCGTGTTGTGTCACGGTTCTGTAGTTGCACATCATTTCAGTTGCATCAAATAATTTATGTGTGTGTAAATGAAATTGTACACGAAAACAGTGGAAAGAAAAGTTTTTGGACTGTTTGGATGTAATATCTCACAGTGCCACTAGAGAAAATATATCGAAAATAAGTACATTATTACATAAATATTTATGTGAAAATATACGAGTTAACAGTTCGGTTTTTTCTAGATAAACGCGATTCATCGTAGACCGAGGGGATTAAGCTCAAAACCTATCATGCATATTATTAAAGCATGAAATTCCGGTCCAATTCGTTAGTACTTTGTCAAAATGACTTTGTCTATTATTAATAATTTATTAATGATAATATTCTATAAAGTTTACCTTATTGTGGGATAAATACTTAATAGGAAAAATTCATTAAAACTAGGCTGTACCAACATATCTTAATATGTAACCCATTCCGCCTTGACAAACCCAATTTATCTTATCGGGCTTAGAATACTATCAATCTAAATTCAATATGGCCGCCGCCACAAAATGGCGGGTTGCATATTTTTTCACAACCCCCACAATATGGGTATCAAATGAAAGGACTTGACTAGTAGAATAAAATAAATACTTTCCTTTCAATAAACCCGTTTAACTTAAAACATTTCTTTAAATACTTAATTAGATATAAACGCTACAAATGTGTCAAACTTTTATTCAAGCATAATTTATTTTACAAAATAAAATCGTAATTTTCATTACTTGTTTTGATTAAAATTTCCAATTAAAGATAAAACGAGTTCGACTGCGATTGGATTGGGATATATACATTCCATTAGTAAAATATTGTTAGGTTTTTATTGTAACGAGGAGCCTTGATTGCCCGACCCTGGGAATCAATTTTCGCGGCTTTGATCCGGTAAAATTCAATTAAGTATTTCTGATTTAATCCACTCAAAATCACGACTGTATCGGTATAATGTTACGATGTACTTACCGTAGAAGGGAAGACTGGATGGAGCAACGAACTATGAAGAGAGCTATGATCAGTGTCTCTCTGCGAGATCGAATTTGAAATGAAGAGATCCATAGACAAAGCACAGCAGATTAGCAAGTTAAAGTAGCAGTGGGCAGGGCTCATTGCACGTAGAAATTATAGCCAATGGGATCGAAAATTCTCGAGTAGAGACCATGCACCGGGAAGCCCAGCGTAGGAAGACCAGCCACAAGGTGGACAGAAGATCTCATACAAGTAACAGGAAGACACTGGATGCAGGCGGCTTTCAACTGATCTTCTTGGAAATCCATGGGGGAAGCCTATGCCCAGCAGTGGACTTCTTGTGGCTTAGAAGATGATGATGATGAACCTATTTTTTTAATTATGTATTATTTATTTAAATCACCCAAAATCACGACAAAAATTGTACGTAGACGTGATGAGATTGAAACTCTGTCTAAAAATAGTTATTAAGGGTAATTAAGTATTCCAAGATTATATAAAAATTGGTAACAACAAATGAATTGTATAAAAACACTGATCATACTTTCTCTCTTCAACGTACGGTCGACAGAACATAAGTCACCCTACGAAACAGTTTTTATCCGACTGCAAAGAGAGGGATATGTTTATCAGGTGTACATAATATGTATGTATGTTAGACATATAGACATTGGCATACATTTATTGCGACAAAAATATACAATAGATAAAAGAAAATATACACAAAAATAGAAAATGAAATGTTTTTGTCACAATCCGGCCCCAGTTAAGCATAATGCTAGTTGTAAACAACCCACGCTGCGCTGGTCTTCCGCTAGGACAGGTGGGTGACGTCACGCACGTCATTTCATAAGCAAAATTTTTGTTAATAAAATAATAATACAATTCTCGAAAAATTTTAAATTCCTTTTTGATAACCTCCAACGAATTTTTTCGTAACTAATAAGTGATTTTACTAGAATTATAGTAATTAAATTAATATAAATATAATATAATTACATTCTTAATACATTATTCAGCGACTTTGAATGTACTTTCTCGCAAAAACTTACACCTATAAATGTATTTTTAAACAAGGATCTGACGTAATTAAGTCTCAAAAATTTATTGTTAAAATATTAGTAAAGTTTACTTTAAAATTAATCAAAAGTTGCTTGAAAATTAATAAAAAAAAGTGAAGTTTTTTGAATCAGCTTTGTAGGTTCACGTGCAACGTATGAACGAAGTCGCGCTGCTGCTAGTATTCAATATACTATTATGTCATATAATTGAATGTAGTTTAGCGGAAACAACTGCTCAATATCAATTTATGTTGCAACTAAAGCTTAATCGTGTATGGTATTTAATTTCGCGAAAATGGTAAATTATAAAAATTGATAATGGGAGCAAAATTTTCTGGAATTACAACCGTGTATCGTCTTAAACCACGTGGGCAAGTCTCCAACGCGGTGGATCAACGACCCACGGTCGCTCTGGAGGTCGCGAGAATCAGCTGCCTACGTGCATACGGGCAATGCAAGCCCACTCGTGGAAATCTTTTGAAGAAGTCTATGTCACCCAGAGTGTCTTTCTCGCGTTTGATGGTTGGAGTTTCACCGCCAACGTCTATACAGATACGAGAAGGCCAGGGCTGTCCGTCACAGAACAAGGCGCCGCTACTACTAAATAGGTACTTAGTAAAGTATCGTTTCTACCCATATATGACAACCATAATATATATACTGTGCTGGCAAAGTATATTTAGTAGGTATTTTTTTACTTATCTATAAGTCAGGACCGACATTATCTGTAAGCCGGGGACCGACAGCAATGGAAGGCCATGGGAAGACCTTTGCCCAGCAGTGGGACAGTACAGGTAAAAAAAAAAGTTGAGTCGTGTAAAAATAAAGAATTAATTTCCGTAGTTATTCAAAGTTTTATACAGCTTCTCTTATTATAGACTAAGATATTTTGTAAAATAAGTTTTCATTATTTTATAAGTACCTTTATAGGTATCCATGTACAAAGTACTATATCGAAACAATAAAATATATACAGAAAAATACGTAAATATAAAAAAAAACTATATAAACAATGAAGGCATAACTAAGAACATTCCATTGCCGCAAAGATTAGCGGCAATGACATTTGCCAGAATATAAAATTATGGATATTTTATTGCTCAAGTTTCATCATAAATAAATCAATTTTACTTTTATGTTTTTTTACTCAAGAAGCCGATATTAAAGCCTTATTAGAAAATATAAAATTATCAGATATTTCTTGGCTCTCTACATACTACACTACTTCTTGCGTTATAGACAAAGGAATACCCTTAAATAGGTACATCCCAATTTTTTGCATTGTTCTTCGAACCACTAAGCTATTAAAATGTCCGCCGCATAGTCGGCGGGACTCAATCCAAATTCCCGAGCCAAGATTCCTCAAACTTGAGTCCACTCGAACCAAGTCAAACAAGCGGAATTCGTCCCAAACAAATACTTGTACGAAGCAGATAAATAACACTCAACATGTACTTGTATGTACTTGAATTGCGTGTGTACAAACATTTGTGGATCAAAGGATTAATTAGGACCGCAACGTAAATGTAAATTGGAGTAAATTGCAACATGGGAAAGGATAATGCTCCAAGATCAAACACCGTCGCCGAAATTTAAACTAATCGCTTTACACTGGCAATTACGGGTTAATTCTTTAGCGATTTTACAGCTGTTTATTTAAGTCTCTCTTCGTTTTTGTTACAAATTTAATCGCAAATTTTTACTGATATATACGTAGCGCTCGTGGCGTAGCTTGACTAGGTGTTCCCGATCGATCACCAATGTAAAGCAACGGACGGACCGGTCAGTCTTTGGATGGGTGTCCGTGAGTGGCATTTCTGTCTGAACGCTACCGTGGCTCGGATGACACGTTAAATTGTAGGTCCCGGTTGTTTGTTCAGCAATCGTCAAGCCAAATGAGGGGCCTTTCGGCGGCTTAATAACTCTGACAATAAGGCTGGCCACTCAGGCTATACGAACTTACTTACTTACTGATATATAATGATAAAACGAGTAAGTTGCTCATCCTAATCATCATCTCAACCACATGAACTTAATGTTGGATAAAGGTTTTCCCAAAAAGATCGTTGGAAACGTCTCCCTGCCACTTATGCAAGTAGGAGGTCGTCTGTCTACCTTGTAGCTGGTCTTCCTATACTGCATTTGTGATCTCTACTCGTCTTATATACATACTCTCCAAAAACATACCCTCTTTCGGTAGTCGGATAAAAAAAAAATATTACGTACAATTTTCATATATATCTTGTTCTTTTAGCAAAAATAAGTACTTAAAAACTTTTTTAAGTTAAGCGGTTTTATTGAAAATAAAATAATGATGTAGGTAATATATTTACTGTATTCTACTAGAGAAACCCTTTTATTTGATTCCCATATTGTAGGGGTTGTGAAAAAATATGAAAACCGCCATTATGTGGCGGCGGCCATATTGGATTTAGAATGATACTCAATATATTTCATTGTATTGTCATCTAAATTAAAGGCGTGTACCAAATATCAGATCAATCTGTCAATGGGAAGGGGGTCAAATTTCGGTTACTAAATTTGACCCAAAAAACAGGGTAAGCTAAATAAAACCGTTTAACAATCATTGTCACAACAATTTATATAGGACCAGTTATATCTTATGAAGTCTTACGTCAGACAAAATTTATTACTGATTAAATAAGTTAATTTCAATATTAAATTCAGTGATTAAACGTGCAAGTTGCTTGTTATACTGAAGTATAAGCTTTACTGTACCTATAATAGATTACTGTTTAATACCTCAGAATTTTGGGCTGTAAGCTCAAAATCCTGTATGTCTATGCAATGCACCCATCACTCCTATTCAAAACATTAAGTCTCGTTATACAATGAAATTTTGCTGGGTATATTGCTCATCTTGATTTTGAATATATAAGCGGATCGTCGAGCCGAGCATTTAGTAGCAATATCACGAGGTGTTCTTTTACATGAAATAAATCTATGTTTTTTTTAATGCGAGATAGATCTACGATGGACCACCAACTCGCCTGATGATAAGCGACGGTGTGGCCGAAGATGGAGCTCGTCGATCTAGAAGATATCTATTCACTCTAGCCTTGAAAATTCCAAGATTATAAGTCTCAGGAAACAGAGATGGCGGCAAAGTATTCCATTCCTGTGCAGTACGCATCAAGAATGTAGATCGATATCGCATAGTACGGATCTTTGGCATTTCAACGAGAAATGGGTGGTAATTCGCCAACTTTCTGCTAATCCTGTAGTGAAACGGGGAGGGTGGAATTAGGTCGTGTAGCTTTTGCGCACATTCCCCGAAATGAATCCTGTATATCTATCCTGTATATATTGCCGCCAACACGCTTGATGGTAAGTGACGGTGTGCCCAAGAATAGAGATCGTCGGTCTAGTAGATACCTATCTATTCAAGATTCCCAAGATTGTGTCTTTTCAATTTTTAATAGTGCAAATACGGGTAGCTGCACCACTATTATGCAAATAATACGATACGATTGTGTCCAATTGTCATGTTGTGTTCGTCGTTTGTGTTATGTTTCAAATCTTTATGTTTGGAAACATAAAACACAACATGCTTAGTAGTTAAGAAATTTCATTATATACATTATTAAAAGTACATTGGTTACATAAATGCACTATAACAATTTTATAAGTTAGCCATAATATTAACCATATCGTATGGCAATATAACCATAGGTTTTAAAATGTATTATTGCTTAAACATAGTTTTAAAAAAATACTAATATAGGCGTTTTTAGTCTGATAGTTATATGTATAAAATGTTATGTTTCTACAATTTATAGACTGTGTCTATATTGTATGTGTAATTTTATTTATGATAAATAAAGACCTTTTGAAAACAAAACAAAGTTGTCCGAGAAAGTGGCAGAGAGTCCCATTCCAGTGCAGTACGCATCTAGAACGTGGACCTAGCCCGTACCCGTGAGTACAGATTTTTCCTTTCACATAAAAATGGTAGCATGACTTACAGTGATCAAATAAGTTACGCTTATAGATCAGAGCGTTCAAAGAAAAGCGTGTTCAAGCGTGTTTTATTTCAAACGTGAAAACGCCGCACAACACGCCTTTAGATGCACCGCATAATATCGCACTCTGAATATCGCTGAACGAGCCCTTGTGGTTGAATAAACGATAAAAATACATACCCGACATTTAACAAAATGAAAAAACCGGCCAAGTGAGAGTCGGACTCGCGCACGATGGGTTCCGTACCATTATCTATAAAAACGGCAAAAAAATCACGTTTGTTGTATGGCAGCCCCCTTAAATATTTATTTATTCTGTAGTTTAGTATTTGTTTTTATAGCGGTAACAGAAATACATCATCTGTGAAAATTTCAACTCTCTAACTATCACGTTTCATGAGATACAGCCTGGTGACAGACGGACTGAAAGCGGAGTCTTAGTAATAGGGTGCCGGTTTACCCTTTGGGTATGGAATCCTAAAAACACATACAAGAATTCAATACATACCTACTATTCAACGATTTATAGGTACCTATACTATTGATTGCATTTTTAGCAAAACCTGAAATATTTTTCACCAAACAATTGCCTGATTTAAATAACTATCTACCTAGCTTCTCATAACTTGAATAATTAGGATACTTAATTACTTCCGTAGATTTTTCTTTTCCGCCTTCCTGTTAATCAACGCGCCTCGCTTTTTAAGCTTCTCGGAGAATAAAACCCTCGTTACATTAAAAATATTTATCTGCCTATTTATTTTGCAAGGAAGTAATTTTTCTGTAAGGTTCGGTATTTTCTTAGAATGCTACTAATTATGTTAATCATGTAAGGTCAAAGTTAATGCTCCTCTCTAGAAATCCATGTTTTTGAGATGCCAAGGAAATATTTTAGATTCATCTAATTCAACATCCAATTTTCTGCTTGGCCGAGAATCAAAATCGGCCGTATGGTACCGCGAGTTCGTGGCTTTTTGGAAATCCGATTTCTAATCGGTCTTTTTCGTAATCCATGGAGGAGATCCAGCAGTGGAGATCCTTATGGCTGAAATGATGAGAAACAAACCTAGCAATCTAACCTAACGCGCTACTATTGAGCCAAACAAGTCATCAATTTTTCTTTCTTAATGGACGGACACATACACTTCACAAAAAAGGTACCCTCCAACTTCCATAAACATGAAAAGAGAACAAATATATAAATTGTACATTTACTTTCGCTTTATAAATAAAATCCTAATCACAATATTAATAAGTAAGTCTGAGGATGCCATTAGGGAATATAAATGTTTCAACTTCGTAATCTTATATTTTCCTAACTGAATAAGCTATTTTTAGTATTTCGACAGGCTTGCTAGAAAAAGGTTATATTTAATGTAAGGCGGTGCAGAGCCCAAAACATCATCTTGTATAATTAAAGTTAGCTCTCACTCGCTTTTATCTTGTTTTCTATACTGCGAAAAGAGAAAGTAATAGAGTACCTACTTACTCCCCGGTGAAATAATAGTGATTATAGCGAGAAAGAGTAAGATGTGCGCATGTTTGTCTTTATCGGTGTAACTAGTAGGTCCCATACTGTTACCAAGATTTGTACTACAGCTTCAATCACCAAACTGTAGTCAATTTTCAAGATTTGTTTTTTTTTTAAATATATTATTTAAAATATCAATGACTGTAATCATTTACTTAAACACATACAATCAACTATTTTTCTACAGTTGTGCTAGCACAAGATCTATTCATATTTTGGAGACAAAAAGTAAACGCTACATCTATCTCATATTCTGTATTTTATTCAAATTCTTTTAGCTTTTTAGGAGTGTCAGTTACACTCAGGAACTAACTTTCGTAGTTAATTAAAATATAGCGTGATGTATGACCAGTATGACCACACGTAACTTTAACGAACGAAGGTATCTCAGGAGTCGTATAGATAATCAATGAATTTAATTAGTAATTTATAAGTAGTAACAAGACTATTTTTACGCCTACGGACTGAAATAGGCTTCAAAGATACCGTTTTTTTTTCAGTACTACCAAAGGAAGGCCCCATCATGTATGGGTTAAAAAGAAGATATAGAGCCGGGATGAAGTTGAAGGTGGAATGCATAAGCCAGAACTCAGTGCCGGCAGCCAACCTGTCCTTTTTCATTAATAATGAGCCGGTGAGTGACAAAAATAACTACTAATACAAAATAGTTATTTGTGCAACAAGAGAGCAAAATCGTTTTTTGCTGCGAGTGCTGGTTTTGAATCCTGAGTGTGCCGGGATTCATAGGCACGAGATGCAAAAAACTTTGCTCTCGTGTAACACACATAACTTTTCACTTCAGCAGCGAGAACGCTTTAGGAGATAATAAACATTTACAGGTTAAATATCAGTTTTATTTGCAGTAAATACTTATTTTCGTTTAAATACAACAATAAGTTAAAAATTCAATAAATTACATTATAAGATATAATTATCTTTTTGCTAAATTTCTTTAGTTAGTACAAAATTCCGAGCGTGTTTGTCTTTAAGGTCGAATTCAAAATCGGAACTTCGAAAGGGCTGGTCTTTGTCTCTCTCTCTTTCTAATGGCGGGAAAGAGATATATTGTGAATGTTTCGAATTGTATGATTAACCCAAGGCTGAATAAGATATTCTCGGCTTTCTGAAAAAAAATCTTAATAAGTTACTTTGTCTGTCTCAGTGAGCAAAATCGCATTTTGCTCACTGATTTCAGGCAGCAAATCCTACATGTTTGAGTTACTGAAGTGAAAACACAATTTGTTATAACTTACAGACTAGAACATACTCGTACAACTAGAAAATCACTGGCTTTTTTTTAAATACAAAATAGATTAATTTGACTAACAACTCGGTGAGGTACAGTATGGCTGAGGATGGAATACGTTGATCTAGAAGAAGTCTATTTACCCTAGATTTGCAAATTCGAATAGTTCAAAGTAAACAGAGAAGACAGGATGTTTTACATCTGTGTAGTGCAGGTCACAACTGTGTACGACCAGACATTGAACACAGGTCCTGCAAGAGACTTGAAAATAGACAAACTATCAACAAATCCCTACAGTCAGTATATTCAGTTTTCAAAAATTTTCTTCTGCCAGAAAGCGGACTTTGTTTTAACCTAGAGGCTTAAAGACAGACAAACGATCACGCTTTTTCCCCGATAAGTAGCATGCACTCTAACTATCTTAACTGTCATAATATTATGAAAACGAAAGTAACGTTGTCTGTTACATTTTCACGGCCATACGGCTGAACTGATTATTATTAAATTTGGTATAAAACTATCTGAGAACCTGCGGACAGCCATAGATGATTATGATAAAATGTAATATCATAATCATCACCGTTCACCATCGCCATCATTTTTCATCACAACGCAATAGCAATACTACGGGGACAGTTAATATATATTATTATACCTACATCCACTTCGTGCCATTATCGAAGCTGTGCTACAGATAGATAGATAGACCTATCCTACTCCGTACATGGTAGTCTGGAAGAGATCGCTCTAAACGATAAGGTCGCCTATTGAAAGATTAGCAATAGCAATATTGTCTTCTTTTATATGTTTGTACAATGTGGTATTTTATTTAAGAGTTATCTATCTACGAGTATCTAAGCTGTGCTACAGACTACGAGGTAGCTGTAGCAATAAGTGCTACATCATCGTAGCTTGTAACTCTTGCTACGAGATTGAATAAGAACTATAAAATTTACTTATGCTACCAGCGAAATGTTACCCTGTTAATGTTAAAATATACTCTATAATATTTTCATTACCAATCATTCATTTAAAAAATTACTTGTAATTATGTGTTTATGACATTTTATTTTATTTCATATGTCAATAAATGAAACGAAATTAAAAAAACAAACTTTTGTAATTTTTTCGTTTAAATCCAATTAAAGATTTATACTTTTTACTCTATATTATGCGTTAATATCGCAACGTCATTATGTTCTCGACAAACTCAGTAAATATTCTTCCGATCTGTTTAAAAAATGTCATTGTACATGAAGTAATGTGATAGTAACATACATTTATAAGTATTTACAAAACAACAAGTAGGAGGGTAGCCTCTTCCTTTGGCAGTGACCAAATTTAAAAATACTTCACATTATTTACTTTCTGCTCCTCCCAATTCTCTTTCTATCGCTTCAACATTCTTGCCTTTTGTTTCTGGTAGCAACAGAAGGGTGATTATTCCTCCAGTAAGATTAACTCCAGCGTAGAAATAAAAAGTAGAATAAGATCCAAAGGTTTCTGAGATCGGAGTAAAGGTGAGAAGCTGAGTAAAGGAAGTACACCACGCCATCGTTACTAGGACTCCCATCAGACGTGCACGTATCTGCAAAATAATAATTATAATTTAAAAACAAAATAAAAACAAAACAAACAAAAACATACTATTAAATACAAACATACTATAATTACGGGTATTTTGTTTTAAACAAATTTAAAACAAAATACCCGACTGCAGAAGAGCTATTTTTCCATTCTAACGCTTTCGTTACGCTTGTTTCGCTGTTGAGTGTACGGTTTTTGTGATATTTATTTATAATTTATTTATTTATATTTAGTTTATTTGTGTATGCACAAAGTTACTGTAGAAAGTTATAAATGGGCATTCTTTAGAATAATTCTAGTAAAATAGTTTATTTTTTACGAAACAGTTCATAAACACGCATTTTATTTTATTTTTGCGAGAGTTGTATCACTTATTATTATTATTAGAAAAAATACAGCCTATGACATATCACACATCAAAATCGGTCAAGCCATTAAGGCTGTAGGAGCTCATATAGAAACATACATACTTAGATGTATTCGAAAACATAACTCTCCTACTTGTGCAGTCGGGTAATAATTGTTGGCTACGTCTACTTCATACGCGTCCGTCGGAAAAAGTTCCGGTAACCTCAGGGTCGTGTTCCGCCACTGTCATAAGTAAATCTAGTGTTAAACGCGGTAATGTAATTGCGGTATATCTCACGGTAATTTATCCTACCCTATCTAAAATTTCGGAATTAAAGTATTCCAGATATTTCTCCATAATATGAGTAATAAAATTTGACTAGCCTCGCAGCTCAATTGGATAATATGTATGTAATAAACATTTGTGTAATACTAATAAGCATGTATTTTTATTGTGTTTGGGTATTTCTATCCATCATAAGTATACATTTACAATAATTTTATAATTTGAAAAACTGAAACAACCGACTTCAAAATACGCTATTTCGTTGATTTGTAATAGTAGTAAAGGTAAGGATACATAAAATTCATGTCAACATGTTCAATCGGTTAATAATTAAACAAGGTGCTCAAGTATTGTAGTAACTCTATTTTCTCCTTAAACACATTGCATGAGGAGTAAGAAGGTTTTACTTTTCAAGCTTACTAAATTCTTCACGATTGTAAGCTTTTTACAGAAACCTCTCTTTACCAGCTCGTTTTTTTTTTTGTTGTGAAGTATGAGATTTGTCAATGAATGTCAAATGCTTCGTCTTCGAAGATTAGAAAATAATAATAAAAAGACGTGTGGCACTCGGAGACTGCCGACGTAAAGCTATTGCACAATAGCTTTACGCGCGGTGTGTTAGGTTATTTTCGTTACGGAATTTCTGGATTCAGTCTCCACGCTCAAGGCCCGCGATAGAAGCTATGCAATAGCTTAATAAATTTACTTATTTTTATACAAATAAAAATAATTATTTATGACAAGCTTTTTAGATGTTGTCCAAATTGTACATTGCAAATTATAAGTTTCAGTTTTACAAAGAAATAAATGATTTTGCTGTCATTCAAGTCGCTAGTCACCACAGTAGGATCCCCTGTGTTTCGGTGACTAGGGCTCTTCGTGTGATCAGCTTAATAATTGTTAATTGATGACTTTATAAATAAATGAAGTGAAAGTTAAAATTAAATAATTAACTAATCAAAATCAAATTAAAATAAAATAAAATAAAAAAATATTAGTTCCCGTCACGTAAAAAGAACGCTGGTTTGTTTGCGCTTACGAACAAATCGGCGTTCTTTTTACGTGACGAGAACTATAATCACGTTAACTAGAAAAATAAAAATAATATTGTCGTGTATATATTTAACCTTGCCTTACTCAATTTTATTCTTTTTAAGTTCACATTTTTAGTGTGTTTCGATGTACCTGATTTTTTATTTATAGATAGGGATAAGGCATTTTGATAAAGTATGTTGAATATGAATTGTATTGACTATTGCAGATGTGTATACGATAATCCTCAACATTTGACACAATACAAAGAAAAACGTGTCAGTGGAACTCTGCGATTCTATAATCTGACGCACTTGACTCAGGAATCCAATAAAAATTTTTTAATTTTTAGAGATTATTCAAAAAGTAATAAAGCAATGTCTCTGAAATAATTATGGAACCAACTTGGGAGCTTTCCCTATACGCCAAACCACGAAACACAAAAATTGCTTCTCTAATAACAGAGAAATGTAAAAAAAACACACACATTACATTACACATACATTAGAAAAACGCTACGAATTGATAACCTCCTCCTTTTTGAAGTCGGTTAAAAAAGTATACATGTATTTTGTCGGCTATCTAGTTCCCGTAGTACAAGATTTGTTTGTTCTTAATTTGTTAAATAGTTTTTTCATAACTCTACAAACGGACAGATACACGTTCATTTTTAGTAAATCAAAGCATAAAGGCTAGATTTTGTCCTGATCTAATTGGAAATCCGATAGGAAATTTCCCACAGGCAATAATAAAACCATGCGAATGGGAGATACACACATAGAACAATAACAAATTCTCTCAATTGTATGCTATCCAAGCTACGCCATCTCATCTCAACAAAAAGTTTAAAAATAAAATTCCCTTACTCCTTAAACGTTTATTCTGATACGTTGTCAAATCAATAAATCGAACGTATAAAAAAATATAAATGCTAAAAACTTCAGAACATTCTTTCAAAATAGAAGTTATAACATATTTTTACTATGTACCAATAGAAAAAAATGCATCTACAAAATACAATGTAACGTTTGAAACGCATTTTTTCATAGTTTTATAATAATGCCATCTATCAGCAATTTTAGATTTATTTTAAAGCCCTCATTACTGAAGCTGATAGAAAAAATACTGAACCAAAGTTATGCTAAGTATAGTTATAGTTTAAAACACGCTTAGTTCCTTATTGGCTACCTAAGAGTGAATATTTTCTATACTTTAAGCTCGTATCAATTGCAATCTAACGCTAGAAGCAAGCCGTTTCCAATAGGTCTTTTTGGAAATCCATAGGGGAGGCCTATGTCCAACAGTGGATTTCTTCTGGCTGAGATTATGATGATGATGATTTGCAATCCATCATAACGCTACACTTACATTTCACCCCGTTTCACGAAAATATAATACACACTACAGAAAATAACAAAGCTAAGCCACTAAAACAATTCAAGTCGGAACATCCTCGAAGGGCAGCTATTAATCAAGCAGGGTAGTTTCAAGTTAATTCATTACCATCAACATCTTTCTTGCGCCCATGAATAAAACAAAAACGGAATAACGCCCATTTCTAGCCCATTCTCGACTTTACACTGGCCAGATAACGCCCTAGCTAGGGTTATTGCATAATTTATCTGAACCGTCATCGTCTACTAATGGTCTAGATAGGAAAGACCCCAACATAATACGCCCTTTGATGCGATATCCGACGAACTAAAGGTCGATTAAGGCTTTGCTTATAGTTACTGGATAAAGTGAAAAGAGAATTTAGATCGGTAAATAGGGGGCTGATAGGATTCCTAAATTACATTAAGATTCTCATCGAAAGCTCGGCATTGTTTACTACATTCTGATTGAAAAGATTTTTTTTAGGGTTCTGTACGTCAATAGGAAAAAACGGAACCCTTATAGGATCACTTTGTTGTCCGTCTGTCCGTCCGTCGGTTGTCAAGACCTTTATCTCGGGAACACGTGAAGGTATCGAGTTGAAATTAAAACCATTTAAGCAGATCCATAGTATCTTGCTGCAGAAATAAAAATAAAGTTTCTAAGTTTTCGTAAAAATTTCGTTACAGGCAAATGTATCGTAAAAAACGCAAATTTCGACACTAACAAGGGAATCAAAACCTATGGGGTACTTCACGTTGACCTAGAATAATGAAATTTGGCAAGAAGCATTGTGTTAGAGTACACATATAGGAAAAAATCCGAAAACTGGACATTTTTAATTTAATCACAAAAAATAGTGTCTTTATGCAAGGAATGAAGGTTCAAATTTTAAAGTGAATTAACCGTATCATGTGGGGTATCATATGAAAGATCTTCAGTAGCATAAGCTAAAATAGGGTTTTAAATATTTTTACGATGTACATTTTTCGGTTTATGAAGGAAAATAGAAAAAATATATATGATTTCCCCCTTTTATCTACTAGTTTGTACGGAACCCTCGGTGGGCGAGTCTGACTCGCACTTGTCCGTTTTTTTTAAATGGAATAAGCTCAAGGAAACTAATAAGTTACAGTCTGGCGCGAAATCAATACCTATACTTTTGCCAGGTTTGGGTCGTTTTCTAGCGTAGTTTTCTTTAGAATTTAAGCTTTGAAAATTCAGGTACATATTATTTTTACTGGACTTTTAAAAGCTTTTGAATGTCTAGGTATGAAAAAAAATATTAAAATAAAACAATAAAAAAGTACAATGTTCAATATTCATGTGTTCCCTCCTCCTAAACTACTGACTGATGTTAACAAATGACGTGTCTATATACGTCGTTATACTTCGCCTAGCGTACCTAGACTATAATGTGTAATATTTAATAAAAACAACGTAATAAGCATCAAAAACGTATTAATAGTAGATTTCACGCGAAAGAAATCATAATATAATTTTCTATTGTTTTAACAAAATATGCTGGACAGAAAAAAAAATGGTCTTATTTTAGTTTTTCAATCTATAATTTGTTACTACATGTGGTCCGCAGTTCTACACAGGAATATTTAACCTTTCCGTAATTTCCGGAGCATAGTGTCTTACTTCCGTCCACTTGATGTATGTTTCAGAGAGAGCACTGAAAGACAGACAAATTTATGTGCTTTTTAACCAACTTCAAAAAAAAAAGGAGGACATAAAAAAACATACAATCGAACAGATTGTATGTTTTTTTATGTATGTTAACCGGTTACTCTATCATCCCTGAACTATTTACAGTGTTTCCTGGATAGTTATAAAGAGAAAACTCCCGAGCTGGTCCCAATATTTTATCAACTTTGCTTTATTATATTTTGAATAATGTCTAAAATGTGAATATTTTCATTGGGTGCCTGAGTTAAGTGGTTCAGATTATAGAATCGCAGACTAGTTCAACCAACATGTTTGAAAAAGTGATAAGTGTTGAGGATTATTCTGTAAACATCTGCACATTCTGTAATCTCCTAGAATATGTCGGTGACATATTCTATTTTTGACACACGAAAACGTCAAAAAAAACAGCTGTCATGCGCGATTCATCAAGCGCGCGTTGACAGTAGTTTTCTTGAAAAATTTCATACCTAAAGCCTCGATGACACTTGGCTAGTTTACGAGCTGCTAGTCGGCGAGTTTAAAAACTAGCGAGTGTCGATGACACAATCAAAAGCAGTTTGTTAAAAAGCTCAATGACACGGAGCGAGTTTACAAGCTGCTCGCGAACTCGCTGGCTTGTAGCTTGTAAACTAGTCCAGTGTCATCGAGGCTTAACCATGAAAAATTTAGTGAGCTTGTAAAGCCTTGTAATGTAAACTAGTATACATGTGAGGGGAATATAATAATCCTCACAAACACACAAATCCAAATCCTCCTCCACACAGTTTTGCACTTAGTTAACGTAAATTATATAATCTTTATGTGTGAATAACCGATCGAAGCGAAGGAATGTCTATAAAATACCATAAAATCGACAAAGTAAAAAAATAGATTCAATAAAGTATTGCGTGTCGTTTTCTTCTTTTTCTACTGAAAAAGTTGGCCTGACACATTTTGCGCTTTTTCAGTATCAAATTTTCCATATTTTAAATTTTATGAATACACAAGGTCAAACAGATAAACATCAGACAAGTCAGTCACAAAGTAAATTAAAGCAATTACCGACAACGTTAAAATATACACTTTTAATTTCTCACCCTCATAACATCGCGTGATCGGACACTTAATTAATAAAACACCACCAATTTAACACTTAAGTATCTAATCATCCGAAGCTTTTGAAAATAAAATGACTTTAAGGAAAACTTTTTCAACCGCCAATACTTCCATGTATACTTTGTCATTTACATAGCAGTCAATCAAATTTACACCTTGACTTGTAACTTGGCCGTTATGAATAAATTATTTGTATTTATATTTAACATCTAATATTTCAGAGTGACAAACGCAACGCAGTGCCGCACAGGGTTATGAATAAAGAACTCCACAGTTCTGAGTGGCACTGGACTGCTGTGGGAAAGTTGAGCGGGGGTTTTGCTCCTTGTCACTGAAATGTAAAAAAATGTGATCGAGTGATTGGTGAGTGTGGTCTATTGCTCACAGAGCCACTGGTATATTATCAAAATCATGAATTTATCCCAAATTTGGCGCCTAATTTGATAAATTCTGTCGACATTGAGTTCGCAAACTAGGGAACTAGGGAACTGTACTAAAACTGGACCTAGCTGGTTTAATAGCTTGAGTTTATCAAGAGTCTGACCATTATGACCGTCATTTATTACAGTAGTTGTTGCTGAAGCACTATCAATACTATTCATAGTGTAAACTTACGTTTTAGCATTTGACATTACGAGTAAACTCACTAACATTCAAGTATTTTTGGTGAAAAGAGTGAAGGTGTTTTAGTTTCAACTGCAACCTAAAAAAAATATAGAAGTCGGGTGATATCAGACCAATGCGGGTCGCTGGTCTGCTCATGGTATACACACAATATAGTAATAAGTAAGTTAAATTATTATTGTTGTTAGTATATTATCAATATTTAGCATAATTGACAAAGATCACGGACCCCGGTGTCGGTGGAGCTAAAAATTTATATAAAAACGTATTTAAAAAAAATCGGCCAAGTGCGAGTCGGACGCGCACGAAGGGTTCCGTACCAATCTATAAAAACGCCAAAAAAAAACATGTCTGTTGGGAACCCCCTTAAATATTTATTTTATTCTGTTTTTTAGTATTTATTGTTATAGCGGCAACAGAAATACATCATCTGTGAAAATTTTAACTCTCTAACTATCACGGTTCATGAGATACAGCCTGGTGACAGACGGACGGACAGACAGCGAAGTCTCAGTAATAGGGTCCCGTTTTACCCTTTGGGTACGGAACCCTAAAAAAGATATCAGACCAACATAAATTACCGATTTAAATAATTACTATTTAATAGACAAGTATTAAATAAACGTCTATGATATCATAAATTTAAATTTTCATTTTTACTGATCGTGTCATTTTATAAAAGTTTAGTTAATAATTGGGTCAAAAGTCAGATATAAAAGGCAGTCATCTTAGACACGGTACATAATTTCAGGAGGTTCCTCAGTCTGTAACCACTAGCATATGTAATTACCACCGGCAACACCCTATTTTAAATATTTTATAATATATACGACATTTTCACACAACACCATCTAGCCCCAAACTAAGCAAAGCTTGTACTATGCCACATGGCTGATAGAATACATACATGCCTATTTTTGTTGCTGTAAATACATACATATAAACACCCAGACACAGAACAAACATCCATGCTCAGCAGAAATGTTTGACCTGAGTGGGAATCGAACTCACGACCTACAGGTTAGAGGCAGACGTACTATCGCTGAGCCATGAGGCCTGTCTGTTATATTTTTATAGTAAAAGACTTAAATTTAAGTTTTAATATAAATAATGAGTATTATTATTTACATATTGTAATGTTTTAGTGTATTTTACTTTTACAACTTTATAGGATTTTATTTACATACGCTGTCTATATTTACGACTACCATTTACCATAAAAAAAATATTATTCATGCCACATAAATTGTACTAAAATGTCCGTTTCTAGTAAAACAATATTATGGACATTGGACATTCAAAGTCCATCAAATATTCAAACCTACTACAGGTATAATTATAAATAGTTGAAAAAGTTGGAACGTGTCTGGCCGTGAGAATTTAACTATATTTATTTTTAATGATGATAGCTAGTAATTGATCCGTTCAAAAAGTCGATATCCAGAATGAGATTTCCCCAAAAATCAATAGGTACGTAGAAAAAACCCGTTGGTTTTTGTTTAATGAAAGTGGCCAGTGTCCCTCGCGAGCCCAATTAAATCTCGGTTCACACTGGCGTATAATCATAAGACTTCTATAGATACCCCAAGTTTATGTACCTAGTGTGTCAACAGGAAGATAAAAATACACACTTGACGCCCTAAGATTTATTTAGTTTCAGGTGATATAAATAGTTTCGATTCGATATTTTGTCATATAGTTACTACTTGTAGCATGCAAGCGCGCGGATGTATCGAGTTGAATCGATTTCGCGCGAATGGAACATTCCATCACTAAATCTTTTGTGTGACGTCACAGTCGATACTAAAAATGTAGGCCGAGAGGATTTCATATAAATTAAGTCACGTGGGTCAAATCTAATCAAATTCATTTTATTTCCGTATACATGTCACATGCACTTAGAAACGTCAAACAAGAACAGGATAAAAGTTTAAGTACATTAGAAATCAGACAAGACGTCAGAAGGATATTTCACACAACACCAATCTAGCTAAACTAAGCAAAGCTTGTATAATGGGAACTAAACATAAACACACACTTAAGATACATTGGAACACAAATGTTTGTCCTAGGTGGAAATCGAATCCACGACCTACAAGTAGGCAGACAACTGAGCTGCGAGGCTATTTATGTCGCGCGCAACTATTGCCTTCTCCGCCTCTAATAATACTTGTATACTTTTGTACCAACCTGGAAGTTGAACATCTCAGCCATGACGATATAAGGCATAGGCGCGATACCGGCAGCATACGAGCAACAGTACGCAGCAATGGCGACGACAGGAATCCAGCCGGGTACTGTGCCCTGTTTCTCAATAATCAGCATCACTGTTCCCAGGATCGCCATGGATACTATTCCAACTACGTATGTAATCGCGAGCAACATCTGCACAAATGAATAAAAGTAATTAAAAAAAAAAATATCGTCTTCAAAACTATTCAATAAACTGAAAAGGGTGAAATAATAACATTACATAATACAAACATATAAATACACATACACTTATAAAATTTGGCACACATGCCTAAAAGTTTTTTTTTTTTTTTATCAGCCCTGTTTGTACAAACTGTCCCACTGCTGGGAACGGGCCACCTTCTCATTGTGAGATGGGTTAGGCCATAGTCTGCCACGCTGGCCAAGTGCGGGTTGGCAGACTTCACACATCTTCAAGATCATTGAGAACTCTCAGACATGTAGGTTTCCTCACGATGTTTTCCTTTACCGTTTGAAGTTGGCGGCATTCAACAATACGCACATAACTTCGAAAATACAGAGGTGCGTGCCGTGGGATTCGAACCCAGGACCTGCGGATCGCAAGTCAGACGGTCTCACCACTAGGCTGCCGGAAACTTCCCAAAAGTTGGTATAGACTAACATACTCTTATGTGAAAATTATGCAATTCTAACAATATACATACATACACATCGTATTGATAATCTCCTTTTTTTTAAGTCGATTAAAATATATTTTAAGCGATACAACAAATATTCACGTGGTGATGAAGAATATCATAATAGCGAAAACAAAAATATAATTTTCACAAGGAATATTATGCACGCGACTTTTTATTTCTAAATTTAAAATTCTTGAAAGTGCTTTTGAAAAATATGTTACCTTAGCCTGGTGCTGGCTGTGGCTGGCTATTCAATTCAATTCAAATAAAGAATTGAATTGAATTGAATAGCCTGGTGCTTGTGACCCTGAACGATAAAAACGTAGTTGCCATACATGCAAAACAATAACTAGCAGTTCTCCGAACAGTAGACATCGCGAGCACAAACTTTTTGCAAGAATACTTGCTGCAAAATTATTTGTACTTGACTTGTATACGAGTACAAACAACATCTGGACAGAAGAAAGAAAATTTTGCTAGTGGATACAAGAGACCTTTGTTTGTTTTGCTCACTCACATTTTATTACTGTTAGAGAGATTAAACCAAACATCCACACGAAAAATTTAATTTAAACCTTTATTTATGTAAACAGCCAGTTTTTAGTTGGATTTTTATGATTGAAAATACACCTAATTCTAAAAATCGCAAATATTAAAACTAGCCAGAATATTTTGTTATACCTACTGTTCTCATGAGGTTAACGTAGGCAAAAACAAAGTATCATTAAAGAATTTTGTATTTGAAAAGGTGACCAAATGCGTTATGATACCTACTCTGACGCCTTGAGCAGAGCAGAGGAATCAAGAGGTCCAAGACACATAACTTGGAATTTAACATAATCACATAGGTGTGGAAACAAATTACAAACGTTTGAAAAAAAAAACGTGTGAATATTACATAATATTATCACTTGTCACGCCATACCATATTATCTTTTATATGTGCACCGCATCTTAGACAATTTGGCGAAATTCGAGTGCGGTAGTAAATTAGCCTATCTCCGATTCTAATGGTCCGTAACTGATTTGTTGGAATTAGGGCCACACGTTCATATGAGAGAAGACAATCGAAGATCTTATTACCGTATAAATAGAGGAAATGTCTTAGTTTTACTTAGTTTTACTATCAATTTTACTGTTATGTGTAGTTTTACCCGACTGCGCGAGAAGGAGGGTTATGTTTTTGAGTGTATGTATGAATGCGAGTATCTATGTATGTATATTTATTGACCTCCTAATAATCCTAATAATACAATTCTCGCAAAAACAAAACATGCGTTTTTCGGAACAAATAAGATATATTACAAAAAAAAATCTAAAGCATGTTCATTCAATAAATTATACAGTTTAATAGCTTTGTGTATGCTTTCTTGAAAAAAGTAAAACGAATAAATGCATAAAGTAAAATGCATCCGCATTAAAAAAAAATATCACAACCAGCTGTAATAATAGTAAGTAGATACATACATTTTATAGTTGAATGTGCTTCCAGGAAAATACACGTATGTTACGAGTTTATTCTTAGAATCGTTCTAATGAACCACGGAACAAAACCGCACCGATCTGAACCATGCCTGAGTTAAAATGTATTCTAGTCTGGTCTAAAGCTTCCGCAACCAACCTAACCCGAGCGCGGACATCAGTGTAGGTACTCGATGATCAGAAAATAGCGCGGTTCCTTCTTGAAATAAACCAATTATGTTTTATATCACATAGTGTAACTTTTCTTTTTACCTGACTGCACAAGAAAGAGAGTTATGTTTATCGAGTGTTCGTATGCCTATAGGTATGTATTTATGTTTCTATAATTATCACCACCTATAGCCTAAATGGGTAGATTTCTTTTCACTCCCTGAATATTGGCTATTTTTAACACGCTTTTATTAGGTCGACCCGTATGTAACTAACTATGTAATGAAATCTAAGGTAACTAATTTAACCATCTTCCAAGGATCGTAGCGTCATGAAAATTGGCAGTAGTATGTAGTTCTGATGACAATACAATAATATGGTACTGTCGAACTGATCTGATGATGGAGCCGGAAGATATTAACTAGAACTTCATGATGGAACATCGTATCATAGCTGTGTTTGGATTTGTTAGAAAAATCTTGTAATGAGCTTTGACCACAATAATTTGTAGCGTGTTTTTTAGTTTTTTAAACTGTAATTTATTTTATGTCTTTTCTTCTCTCTCAAAAATTTAAAAGTTCGCTTTTTCTTAACCACTAATGAACTTTTTCGTAACAAATAAGTGATTTTACAAAAACTCAGAGTAGTTTTTGTAAAATCACTTATACCTACGAGTGTTCATTTAAATGATACATAGTTGTTTTGCGTATACTTTCTCAAAAAAATTACACTTAACAACATATCAAGTAAGCGTAAAATACAGTACTAAAGTCGCTCTTGTGCAGTCGGGTATTTTGTTTTTCTTTTAATACTGCCACTTATACGATTGTGAGTTAATTTTGAGGCAATTTGAGGCTGGCTTTACGCTGAGATGTTGTAATGTACTACGAAGTTTATAGCAAAAGATGTAAAACTTATTGTGACTTAAGTACAAGCAATACCTTGTTGATCTATATAGGTAAATAACTTCTTAATAATAACGTACTAACATCGTAACGATAAATACTTAATAAGATCTTATTCTTCAACGATTTATAAATTTATCAAAACATTATGGTGACATTCATGTCTTAATTTATAAAGGTTTGCCTTCCTCCAGGCTTATTTTACTGTATATTCTCCCTTCGCACACGAAGACGTAGAGTTTTATAATGTAATAATGTTGATACATAAATAAGGAAGTTTTTGCTCTCTCCTGTGAAAGTGAAGTAAATACAAACAAGCAAAACATAACCAATTTTACGCTACTTTGGTTTACATTGCGGGGATTTCGGTGGCGTTCAATTTGGGGAATCCTTGTGATAGCTTTTTATTTGCATACAAAATCACTTTAGTTCAATTTTCAAAATATTTCATATAGTCTTATTTATACAAACATACATTTAACATAGTTGGATGCCCAAAAGATTAGTTTTTTAGGTTTATTTTTATTAGGCATTAGCATTGACCTAATATGTACGGAATTACTTAGCTGCTTTTTCACAGAAATATATATTGTTTTTTCGGGAAATAAAAGGGTAAAAGTTATCTACATTATAAAAATTAGATTGGTTTTGCCATTTAACTTAAACGAACTACAAACATACTCAAACTTTTTTTTTTTTATCAGCCCTGTTTATACAAATTGTCCCACTGCTGGGAACGGGCCATCTTCTCATTGTGAGAAGGGTTAGGCCATAGTCTGGCACGCTGGCCAAGTGCGGGTTAATACCACACTTAGGGACTCAAACTTAGGTACACAAATAAAAAAAAAAACTCAAATATATTAAACTATTGTGGTTTCCTTTAATACATAATAATGTACACTTCAACATTATGTGACGAAATGTAGTGCGAGCTTTTGTTAATAAATTATAGTTAAAAAAACTGAAAAAAAAGAGTCGTAAAAAAAAAGTTCTGAACCGATTTTGATAAAATTTAATGGGACCACCTCTGACGTATTACCGTACAAACAAAAAATAATCATCATAAACTATAATTAAATATGGAAATTAACGTGGTTTTCACACATTTTTAAATAAAAACTACGGGTCACTCACGGGTCTGTTTTGAGCCGACGTGTAAACAGACGTGAGTGACCCGTAGTTTTTATTTAAAAATATAATTAAATAATAGCAAAATATGAATTAGCGAATAAATAATATTATTGTAACTAGCAAAGTAATCGCACATAAAAACACATATAATAACAAACATAAAAAAAATCATTCAGACGAATTGAGAACCTCCTTCTTTTTGGAAATCGGTTAAAAAGTACGATACATGATAGAATAAACTCTGCAATTAAGTTTATATTTTAGTAGGTAAATAAAGTCGCTTAATTCGTTTTTGTGCTCAACTGCATAATTAGAGTCGCCGCTACAATTCCAAGTCTTATTACAATAGTTAGCAAGATAAGGCATCACTAAAGGGAAGTTATAGGTATGTTTGATCCCAAGCTGGCAAGGGTTCGGCACTTTACTCGGCAACCTTCCTTGACCATCGCGTCGATGGCATCAGGATGGAAGGGTCGCTCGTTAGCAGTGATTTATATCTCTATACCTACTCTACATGTAGCGCTAGACAAAAGACCCACCTGAGGTACTGAACTGCGAGTAATGTATTCATAAAAATATACGAGTAGGTACTTGTTTATGTTTGCCCACGTTGTCAAATTTTATGAGGGAAATATTATAATTATATGGTTTATTTTTGTTGAGTTTTAGCTGGAGAGATTTTAATTTGAATAATATTGTATTATTTAGTAATATTGCTAACAATATGTTATATCTTAATAAAACCGGACAAGTGCGAGTCAGACTCGCCCACCGAGGGTTCCGTACAAACTAGTAGATAAAAGGGGGACATCGTTCTTTTTTCATATTTTCCTTCTTATACCGAAAAATAAACATCGTAAAAATATTTAAAAACCTGTTTTAACTTATGCTAATAAAGCTCTTTCATATGATACCCCATATGATACGGTTAAAGAGCTTCAAAATTTGGACCCTCATTCCTTGCATAAAGACACTTTTTTTTTTTTTGAGATTAAATAAAAAAATGTTCAGTTTTCGGATTTTTTCCTATATGTGTACTCTAACACAATGCTTCTTGCCAAATTTTATAGTTCTAGGTAAACGGGAAGTACCCCATAGGTTTTGATTCCCTTGTAAGTGTCGAAATGTGCATTTTTTACGACATATTCGCCTGTAACTTTTTTTGTGAAACTGAAAAATTTGATTTTTCTTTCTGCAGCAAGATACTATGGATTTGCGTATATGGTTTTAATTTCAACGCGATACCTTCACGCGTTCCCGAGATAAAGGTCTTGACACCCGGACAGACGGACAACAAAGTGATCCTATAAGGGTTCCGTTTTTTTTCCTTTTGAGGTACGGAACCCTAAAAAATAGGAGATATATATTAATAAATAGAGCTGGGAAAGGGAGACCTAAGAAAGTGTGGATGGACTGTATAAAAGATTATACGCATGTGAAAAGTGTGAGTGTGTGTGTGTGACATCTGATAGAGTGAAGTGGCGAAAGAAAACACCTAGTGGGAAAAGGGCAAGACAATGATGATGATGAAATAATAAATTAGAATACCTTTCTGCCAAATCTTTCTATGATGTTCATAGAAATCAAGGAGCCAATAATCAGAAATATCGGAAAGCTCAAGGGCTGTAGTTCGGGGCTTAACATGACCCCAGACGACGACAAAATGGCGGGCGCGTATGTTAGCACGGCGAAATTCCCACTCATAGACTGTGTTACCACCAGGGATGCTATTATAAAGAATCCTCGTCTCCAGGCTTTGTTTTTAACTGTAATTAAAACAAATAAATAGTTATTAAAATTAAAGAAGAATATAAATAAAATAGAGGAATAATTATTTTAAAAAACCGGACAAGTTTGACTCAGACTCGCCCACCGTGGGTACCGTACAAACTAGATAAAGTAACTACCGGGCGAAGTTAGTCAATGATAACAGGGGGAAATTGTATTTTTTTACATTTTTAGCAATAATTCGAAAATTACACATCGTAAACAAAAAAACTCGTTTTAGCTTGTGCTAATGAAGCTCTTTCATATGATTTTTCGGATTTTTTCCTTAATGTATACTATAAGACAATGCTACTTGCCAATTCTCATAGTTCTAGGTCAACGAGAAGTACTTTATAGGTTTTGATTCCAATGTGAGTGTCGAAATATGCGTTTTTTTATATCGCGACATATACGACTGTAACTTTCTTTTTACAAAGAAGAGAGACGTATGATTTTACACAGCTGCAAGTGACTACAGATCTGCGTATATGGATTTCAACTCGATACCTCCACGCTTGACGCACGTCTTGACTGACGGACAACAAAGTGATCCTATAAGGGTTCCGTTTTTTCCTTTTGAGGTACGGAACTCTGAAAATGACAAAATTTTGCGATCGAGTATTTTCTCTTTTTTTAATAACATTTTTTTTTTACCGACGACGAAGAAAAAGGTTATCATTTCGGTTGTATTATTTTTGTTTGTTAGCTCATAACTCTGTCATTTATAATCCGAAGTGTTTTTTTTTTTTTGTTTGAAATTAAGTACTTACTTCCAGATTGGCGCCATAGAAATTTAATCAAAACCGGTTCAGTAGTTTGCTTTTTAAAAAAAAAACGCATTTTGGAGTATGTTGTTGAAGTTTATAAACTATAATAAATACATATGTATTGAATTGTTTAGGTGGAACTCCTAAAAGAAGTCGTATTACATCCGATTTAAAGTCACCTAAACCAACCAACCTACCTTATATACTTAGGATAATATTATATACATAATAACATTTAATGTTGTTATATATATATTATTCTATATTATATATTACTAATTTAGTAGTTGCTATACAACAACGTGACAATAATTCCAACAAACTACAGTTCGACCTCGTTCCATCTACGTGCCAACAAACTTTACAAGGAAAACATTTCTTTCTCTCACATTTCATTTTTACTGAATCCTTAACAAACGGTTGATGTATTTATTCATTTATATAAAGTTGCTATCTTGAATAGGGAAGTTTAGTTATCTTACTTCGAAGGAGGTAGATTACGTTCGGGGTAGCAACTGGATGTCTCTTGTCTAAACACCTTTTAAGTTTACTAAACAATCTCTTAAAACCATAGACCTAGAAACATGAGACGTGTCGTTTTTTTTGGTGTATGGTTAAGTTTAAATATGAATTAACGATACAATATGGTGTATGTAATTTTGACGTACCTATGATGTTTAGAAAGCAATAATAGTACAATACAATTATTATAATTTACAGTTATATAATTTTTATTAACATTACAATGAGACCAATAACTATGAGTTATTAATATATGAGTTGCATTTGTATTTATACGGCACAATCAGTTGTGCGATGATTTCCATTTGTGAATTCTAATCCCTTCAATGAACTTGAGCTTTCGTTAAAGGAAATTAAAGCATGACAAAACCGAAGAAGTTCTCAAGAATCACGATAAAACGATATTGCATAAACGACACAACTCAATTACACTTTTTATTGTGCTTATCACCAAAACGTACATATCTTGAATGGATCTTCCCGAATAGGTTTATCTGGGTGTGTTCAAATCGTGAGTGTATAGATTTCTTCTAGGCAGACGTGCTCCATCTTAACCCTCAACTGTCTATCAATTTGTCGCTTAATATCAAATGAGTAAATGATCAAGCACTGTTTTGGCTTAAAAATCTGTTGCCATCCTGGCTAGATGTGGTTACCATGTTAGACCATACTGTCTTTTAACATCAGATGAGCTTCGTTAATATAGTAAGTACTAGTACTACAAAAAAACGCACAAGATCTGCAAAATAAATCAACTGGAAAACAATACAAAATCGAGGAATCATAGACAACCTTCGCAAAATTCTCAAAGTATAAAGAATTCTCGTAGTTTAGTCAATGTCAGTGCGAGTATATCTTCACACAAATTACCGAATATTCACTATGGATTTAGTTTACCTTTGATTCCGAGATATTCATAGCATACCCGAAATCCATGTGTTTACAATACAAATCTATAACAGCAGCTCTGAATTACATTATGTTCCTCTATAATAAAAGAGAACAGGGAAAAAATCACGAAAACGGAGATGCCAATATCGAAGATTCAAGGATGTAGATATTCTATCCTATTTATTCCACTAGCATAGTAAGGAGAATTTATAGCCTGTACCCTTTTTTCTCGAGAGGAAAGGGATACCTAATACGAGAAATGGGTACACATCAGTAGCCGGTACAAGATAAGGACAAAATATTTGACGCAAGTATTACATTTCCATACGAGGTACCAGGGTTCATTTAGTAGGAACCACCTAGAGTAAAACTTTATTTACACGCATCTATTAATTGTCTACTTTTAACTAAATCGCTAACTTGATGGTCTAAGTGACTTTCCATACTCAAAATATTTCGATGACTCAATCTCAGTTCAAGCTTCGTTAAACTCACGAAATACTAAATACTAACAAATATCAACAGAAAGGACACAAGGCTGATTTTTTTTCTACTTTTTTTTCATTATTATTATACTAGGCTATATGTATTTGGCTGCGAACGGCTGACATTTTGGATATAAAGCAAGCTAAAGATTACAACAAGTGAAACATCATTTCAAGTAAGTATATTAATTAGCATAGCGATAGATTTTAGGCAAAAAATAAAGTAATTTTTCCGCAGAATATAACAGCTACATCTATCACTAAATTGGAGTTACTTTTGAGACAAAAATATATAACAACAGACAGGAAAATGTGGTTTTTCTCTGATAGAAAGAGAAGGTTACAGTAGAAGGTTTTGAAATGTATTCGTTAACACGTTAATTTCTTTTCATTAATTTATTACCGTGCACTATCTTTTCATTAATTTTCAGATATTTATATTTGCATGAAAGTAAATAATTTACGTATTACATAAAATTATTTTGAATATATATAACATAAGAATACCTTTTATTTCTTTTAAACGTTTTGTTCGCGCATTAATTTAGTAAGGTAAAACTAATTTACCAATTTACTGAAATGCTTAAAGTAGGTAATCATAGCGAATCACGTTCACTGTAAGTGCAAATTAAGTAATTACATATGCTTATAAAGGATATAGTCGGTAACGACTTGAATTCTGAGTTGGATTTCTTCAAGGAATCTAGCTCCGTCTTTATTAATTCATGATCTGCGTTCAACCCTCTTAGTTTTGCTAACGTAGATGCAGCTTGCTGAAAAAAGGAAAACAGTTAAGCTTATTTATTTTATGGTGACAGAATTATTACTGAAAATGTGGCAGAAACCGTAGGACTGTTGTGTCGATTACACCACATTATTGTATGCTATTAAAACCACAAATTGGAATTTGAATTTTTCGAGTGACTGTTCAGATATTTATATACCACCTGCAGCTAAAACTGCTTAATCGATTTTGGATGGGCTTAAAAAGCGCAGCTCCTCCAATCTCCTCTCACGCATCACGACATTTTTATAAACTTAAGATATCATGGTTAGGGATATTAGAAAAGTGTGTAATTAATTTGTTTATTTAGATAAGAGAAATATTTAAAAAAAAAAGTTCTTTGATATCTTTTAAATTGGCTGAGGAAAATATATGTTTTTTAAATACTCCGTCGCCAGTATAAGTGATATCAGAATAAAACTTTTTTCAAATATTTTTGCTATCTAAATAAACAAATTCATGTCTCACTAACCAATCCCTAACTAATGATTTTATATATTAAAAAATATTGTTATGTGCGAGAGAGGCAGTTGCGCGCGTTGAACCTTAAGGTCTTATATATGATAGGCTATTTATGAACAGTATTTACTTGTCAAATTTAAATACCGAACAAAAAAACTTCGTAGATAAAACTTATAGATTCGTTGTGCCACCTTGTACTTGTCTTATTATATAGTATTAAAATATAATGAAAATATTATTTTCAACGTGAAAATATAGTTAATTAAATGACTACTTTTTACATGGTTATTTTCCTTAGTTATTATTATAATCAAATGCAAAAAAGCCACAAATACCGATAATACTACAAAATGTTGGCCTATATTGTGGCTTTCTCTGTGTGTCATTGAATTATCAGCTTTGTCAATTTTCATTGTACAAATTCAATACGTATTTCTGTTAAAATGAATGTTTTTTTGTTACGCCAACATGTCTGATCGAATAAACAACATTGCACGTCAAATTAAGTTTATCAAGGAATTTATTCTGTTTGACCATTGACTACATATTGACTTTGAAAATTAGATATTGGAGTTTGTTTTTTTAAATCTTTTATTATGGAACTTTGTCGTCCCGATGAATCTAGATCAGCGCATGCCTTACCACTAATACAATATTTGGATACAATAAATATAATAATTATGTATACGTTTGTGAGGTGCCAAGTTAACCTGCGGTCCAAAAAGAGGGGTGTTATATTATAAGTTTGAGGTGTGTAATTGTATTATGTGTCTCTAAGTATTTGTTTGTCTGTCTGTGGTAAAAGTATATATGTATTCTATCCTATTTAGTTTCCATATTACAAACCTTAGACATGAGTTCGATATATCAAAACGTAACTTTTAACGGATATGAGTTAGATATCATATCGATAAACCATCCAACATAACTGATATCACATAATCTATTCGATTAAAAAAACTATATAAAAACTTAAAACTGCAACGACGCAAACTTCACAAACGGTATGAAACATAGTCAAACATAGCTACCTCTCTTTCTAAATATATATTCTTTTACTGGTGTAAAATAGATGAAGCGAATATGAGGTAACTTTGGCTAAGGTTTGCCATACATACAAATAGCTAAACCGAATACCGATATATAACTTTAAATAACTGTAAAGTGTAAGTTTGCGTTCGTTGTTCGTTTTTGCATCTAAATATAAATAAACGTTGACATGATAGGTACCTATATCATGTCAACGTTTGCAAACCGATCTACTGATATCGATATGTAAACGGTATATCGGTTACATAACCGTTTGGAGAAAAAAACCGAAAACTCCCATGTCTAAAACCTTGCTTAGTTTGGGTGGTTTGGGCTAGATGGTATTATGTGAAATGTACGCCAATATTTATTTATTTATCGAGAGTGTTCTGAGCCACGTTTCATCAAAATCAGTTTAGCAGTTTTTTAGCCATTTTTTTTTATTAGTTACCCAATAACTCATTTGTAATCGTACCTCATTCTTTTCCAATTTCACCAAAAACACTGGTGTCTCCGGCAACGTAAACCAAAACACCACCACAGCAGCAACCGACACAGTAGTCACTATGTACAACACTGTGTAGTACTCCATGAACGCTCCCATAGCGTACATGACCAGGACTCCTGTGTTTTGACAAAGGATGAATAGAGAGCCAAGCTTCCCTCTAATGCTGTCGTGGCTTATTTCTCTCACATACAGCGGTATGATGCTGTAGCACGCTCCAGCTGGTATTCCGCAGAATACACGCGATAGCAAGAGCACTGCAGTACTGGCGGCGTAGCATTTTGTTATCCAGCACAACTGGAACGTATTGAAGGTCTTGTTAAAAATAACAACCTTGTTGAAAGTTATAGTCTAGCATAACAGAGGCTAGTCTAGAGTTTGCATTATTTAGGGGATGTTTGTTATCTTTGGTAATAGAATAGAATATTTTTATTAACCATATAACTACTTATGTTATACTAGGCACGTCAGAGATACAAACATTAATATGTAATATAAAAAGGAAACATTATTGATAAAATATGCACAAACAAAAAGGAAACATTATTGTTAAAATATCTATCCGTTTTATACAAAATTTGGCAGGCAATTGTGTTTTGTGAACTGCTGCGTAAGAAAATAAAGTTAAAAATAAGTTAATTAAGATTCCAAGAAGGGATGATTTTTGAATTTGTAATATTTCTCGTGGAATCTCTTCTCTTTAAATATGCTAAAGGTGAAAAAAATTTATCCCTCCCCTCCCTGAACTTCTAAAGTTATTAGAACATATAAAAAGTCTCAATGAAAATGATTTTGAACACTGTGATTACAAATTACAATCGTTATAGTACAGAGGTCATTGGACCATCATCATCCACAGCCTTCTCTATCCCACTGCCGGGCATAGGCCTCTCTCATTTGACCATCACCTTTTTGGAAAGTGGTCTAAACAAATATTTATTTTAATAAATATTAATATATTTAATAATTAATTAAATAATCATTAATCTGCTGTTGTACGAAAAACGCTTATTGTATTGTTGGAAATTGGCGCGACAACTTTGCTTAGGTACAACTTACCCAACCTTTAGGTTTAGGACATTATTCCTGTGCAGTACGCATCAAGAACGTGGACCGATATGGCTGAGTATGGATATTTGGCATTTTTACGAGAAATGGGTGGTAATTCACCGACTTTCTGCTAGTCCCGAAGTGAAATGGGGAGGGTGGAATTAAACTCTTGCGCACATTCCCCGAAATGAATCCTGTAGAATATAGACAAACGTGCTGCTACTATACGACGATGCTCGAGAGTAAGTAGCTTCTTGGCTACTAGTTTATCAGAAATATTAAAATAAGTATTAATAATATTTAAAAATAATGATTATTTAATTAATTATTTTAAATTTGAAATATTAGTTTATGAGAAATAAAATGCGACATTTGTTATTGAAATATTCAAAAGATTAAGACAAATTAATGTTGCATTTTGTAAGGCATATCACACATCCGTCAATCCGCTTAGGTTACATGAGGCTATACATAGTAAAAAACCATTATAGCTCCACCCAGATATTTATTTATATGTGCTATTTCATTGTTTTATCATTATTTACATGATAAGATTACTTCATTGTAATAATATATGTAAATCACTATCAGAAAAATGATACGCTAGACCAAACATCCCTATCTTCCTCTTAACTCATAAGACTGGCTCAAATATTTGTAAGTACATTATAGTTTACTGTTTCTTTTTACCCGACTGCGTAAGTAGGAGAGTTATGTTTTTCAAGTATGTGTGTGTATGTATGTATGAGGGTGTGTATTTATGTTTCTACATGAGCGCCTACAGCCTAAACGGCTAGACCGATTTTATGTGCGTGTCGTTAGATTCGTCTTCCCTCCCTGAGTACCATTAGAGCTGGTGAACCAGAAATAAAATAAAACCGGATAAGTGCGAGTCAGACTCGCCAACCGAGGGTTCCGTACAAACTAAATAAAAGGGGGAAATCAGTTTTTTTTTTATATTTTCCTTCATAAACCGAAAAATATACATCGTAAAAATATTTAAAAACCTGTTTTAGCTTATGCTAATGAGGCTCTTTCATATGATACCCCACAAGATACGGTTAATTCACTTTAAAATTTGGGCCCTCATTCCTTGCATAGAGACACTATTTTTTTGTGATTAAATTAAAAATGTCCAGTTTTCAGATTTTTTCCTATATTTGTACTCTAACACAATAGTAAAAGTACCCCATTGGTTTTGATTCCCTTGTGAGTGTCGAAATGTGCATTTTTTACGACATATTCGGCTATAACTTTTTTTACGAAAACTGAGAAATTTTATTTTTCTTTCTGCAGCAAGATACTATGGATTTGCATATATGGTTTTAATTTCAACTCGATACCTTCACGCATTTCCGAGATAAAGGTTTTGACACCCGGACAGACGGACAGACGGACAACAAAGTGACCCTATAAGGGTTCCGTTTTATTCCTTTTGAGGTACGGAACCCTAAAAATGTGTTTTTTCGTAACCTCCAATAAACTTTTTCGTAATAAACAAGTGATTTTACTTGAATTATTCTAAAGAATGCAGATTTATAATCTTTTACAGCTATTTTACGCATACTTTCTCACAACAACGTACGCTCAACAGTGTATCAAGCGTAACGAAACCGTGAGTTAGACTACAAAAACCTCTCTGCAGTCGTTTTTTTTTTTTTAATATTTTTTATGTATATTTCATCAGAAACTACAATATTCTCCAAACTACTTCGTATCTTATTAACAAGATAGTCGACAGCAAAGAACTTTAATTTCAATCCCGCAAATCTTGCAGGATCCCGCACATCTCACTTTATATAACGTTTAATGAATTGAACAAAAATGAACGATTGATAGAAAACGGGACTGTAAAACCTTAAATAACTCAATATTGTTCTATCAAATATGATTCAAGGTCTATGCTAATAAACATAGTCTTGGGATAGGTAAGTGTTTCCACTTACCTATTCCAAGACTAAATGATTATACAAGCTACTAGACGTCATTAGCCGGGTACTGATTGAGCGAGCAGCCTCGCGAGGTAGCCTCGGACGTTTGCCGATAGGCAGTGCGTGCGCTTGGCGAGGCACGTCCTAACCGACCGAGTATTTCGACTCGCGCGATTGCCTCGCGAGGCTGCTTGCTCAGTCAGTACACGGCTATTGAAATATGCACGTACACTCGTACCAGTCCTGCTTTAAAAATAATTTCGAACATAAATCCAATTTTCTATCTATTTTCGTGTTTTTGTCGAATTTGATACGGAATGAGTTACTAAATTTACATGATCGTCAACGATACAACGAAAATTGAGTTAAATACGGTGATGCAAGAATATACAGAATATTATTTTCACCTCACAAGCTCGGAAATATTCTGTTTGTCATTAGAAATCTGAGTGGAAAAGTGCATTTTGTCCGCTAACGTGGAAAGAGTTTTTAAAATTCGAACCTTTCTATTCCATACTTTTCTATACCGCAAGTCCACTGAAAATGCATTAAATACTTATATCATGTCAGTGCGCCAACCTCATTTCTTTGAATAATCGCACTGACCAGCCACAGGTGGCAGCACTGGACTAGCGTTTTCCTCGCTGTAGTGAGGTGAAAAATTTTGTGTTTCACTCGGCAGCAAAGTTATTTTGCATCTCGTACTTTTGAAACCCTCGCTTGCTCAGGTTTCAATACAAGTACTCGCCCCAAAAACCAACTTTGCAGCCTTGCATAACAAATAACTATTGTTTTAAATAATAATGTTCATTGAAGCCTTTTAGTGTTTTTTTTTTATTCAACGATAGGTTTGCGCTTGACTGTCAACTCACCTGGTGTTAAGCGACAGTTACGGTCTAAGATGGAGCGCGCTTGCCTAGACGAAACCTATTCACTCGATTTGTATTACATATAATATGTACATAACCATGCCATGTCACAGCTTTCTAATACAAACAATATTTGATTAAAACCACGGACAAAAAAAAACAGACACGGGCATTGCGAAACTCTAAGGGTTTCTTGTTAAACACAACCCTAAAACAGATTTTTTTAGCAAGGTTGAACACAAAAACTCAATAAAACTTGTAATAAAAACGTTGTTTTTGTTAGAAATATCGTTGAACAGATGCAATAATATTTTCCCGTATATTTTGTTGGTCTTTCGCCTCTGTACGGAGGCAATCTTTGTATAAATAACTGTCCAAATATATTTCCATTTCGGACGGGACTGCGGTTGACAACCGCTTGGGATAACTTTATTTTACCCAGATTCAATTGCATACTTCTAATATTCGACTTTTCGACGTATGTTTACGACATGAAGCCACAGAATAAATAAATACAAAAATAAATAAATAAATTGCGAAAGTAATTTTGAAAGGTGTGAACACAGTTCTTGTCACAAAATAACTTGAGCCAGGTAGTTTTTTTGTCCATGCAATAAAAGCTATCGTGGCGAATAGGCGTCGTATAAATTGAAGCAAGCCTATAAGTAAGCATCGCCGAAGCACGCCAAGCAACGTCAAACGTAGTTTTTGCCCTATTGTATAAAAATCTGTTTTCTGATAGTTTCGTTTAGTTTTACTAAAAATGAAGCCTAAGACTCTCGGCAAATATAGTTTTTTTTTTTTTACATATCCAACACCAACCATTTAGACTTAAAAGTCTTTCACTTTAAAGCTTCATCATCATCATCTCAGCCATAAGAAGTCCACTGTTGGACATAGGCCTCTCCCATGGATTTCCAAAAAGACCGATTGGAAGCGGCTTGCATCCAGCGTCTTCCCGCCACTTGTATGAGGCCCGCTACTTTAAAGCTTAATATTTCGCAAACGGATCCCTAGGATCCCTAAGTTTTAAAACTAATATTCGCACACACAAGGTTTTTGGATACCTATCCAATGATATATCACACCGCACCAAATATTTTTACGCAATGCAGGTAGATGAAAAAAAAAATATTACACGTAATATGAGGATAATTATTACTTTTTCAATTACCACAAAAAATAATATTTAACCATTTAAAATAACTCTATTAACTTATAAAAAAAAGCTTGGCATGATTAGAATGTGTACTTATTCCAAATTGCAGGTTACTATTACAAAAAAGGTTTTGAGCAACCACTCGGACAGACGAACATACGGACATGACAATAAAGATTTTTAATTAGGCGATTAAACTTTATTGAATAGGTTTCTTCTAGGCATGCAAGCGCGCTCCATCGTAGATCGCAGCGTCGCCCAAAATAAGTGGATGATCAGTCGACAACTTGTCAATGAATTTAAAAAAACTATCTAGAAGTTGCAGCATTAATTTTAAAATCCATCATTAGGCCAACTATGGTACGTACATCAAATCTCAATAGGGTCAAACCAGGGCCTCAAGGCAGCTATTTGAACTATATGAACTCGTTCACCACTCGCTAACACTAGTATCAAAATAATAATTTGTCAAAATAGTTGCTGAATCGTATCAGCGATTGGTGAACAAGTGATGTTCAAATAGCAGCCTTGAGGCCCTGGTCCGACCATAATGAGATTTGAGTATCATTACCAATAAATGCATTACATCATCGTCCAAACGTGTAAATAAAACGTGGCAATGCGGGCAGCATGCTGGGTACGCTACCAACTGGTAGTGGGGTTGAGCATTTGGATTGTCTTTAGACCTTTACCGGTCTGGGGTAATCGATATGCTTTTTGTGTAGTAGTTTAGTTAGTTGTTTTGTTGTAGTTAATAAAGGCACTTGCCCGAAAAAAAAACGAAGTTAAATAAAAATTGTGAAAAACTTACAGCTTGAAATGTGGCTATTATCAGGACACCAGTTTTTCTCCCAAATCTATCCACCAGGGTGGAATACAGCTTCACAGTCAACAACGCAGACAGACTGACAGCGCTAGCTATCCAAGATATCTCATAGCTTGTCAGTGGATGTCCCATCGGGGACTGGTCAGATTTGAGGACTTTCGTGTTGGGAGATATCCACCCAAACTGCATGCCATATGTAAATAGGGTTATGTTCACTGAAAATAGTAGAGCGATTTGTTAAATGCTTAAATAAATAGATGATTGGAAACATATTGAGCATGGCTAATAGGAAGTCTGACGATGCGGCCGTAATTTGACTGGCCTTGTGGTTTAGTTGGTAGTCTGTTTACGTCTACCTGCTGAACTGAAAGGTCGTGGGTTCAATCCCCACCCAGGGCAAACATTTGTGTGATGAGCATGGATGTTTGTTCTGTGTCTGGGTGTTTCTATGTATCATATGTATATATTTACAATACAAAAAAAGTATATATGTATTATAACAGCCATCTAGTTCCATAATACAAGCTTTGCTTAGTTTGGGCTAGATGGTGTTGTGTGAAATGTCAACAAATATTTATTTATTTAATTATTTTCTAGGCAATAAAGTTGATATTCCTTAAAAGCATCGAATTTTCGCATTTTAAAGCGACTTGTGAAGTTATGTTGACCTATATCATAGTACTAGATAGATCCTATAGTACCTATAGCGATGCAATTTTATTTTTATTTTTATCAGGAACAGTACTCACCCAACATTGCAATTGCCCATTGCTTACAATTGTTTCCTTTTGAGTTCTCCATTATAAAAAAATAACTTTTATAAAAATATATTAATACACTAGCACAAGGTTATTTAAATTCAAATCTGTCTTCGTGGTGCGTGCGTTAGCATGCTATAGCAATTATTCAATCAAACATTTTTAATAGGACGCTTCCTCGTTTTTGCACAGAGATAACTGACGTCTAATACCCACAAAATGTTCACTCTAATTAAATACCGCCTCAGCATCGTCGTTCATAATAACAACACGTGTATTTAGTTAATATATTCGTACGTTTACTATCTGATTATAACGTAATTCTTGTTTGTTTTTACGTTTGGTATTCAGTAAAAGATGTTTTTGATGTTGAAAACGTTGTCTATACATTTTTTTAGATTTATCTAATCTACGATTGACCGTCAACTCGCCTGATGACGCCGCTTCGGCGTGAAAAGATAACAAACAGACACAGTTTCAGACAGACAGACAGGCACTTTCGCTTTTATAATATTATAAGTTAGAATCATATTGCTACAAAAATATCATACTTGTTAAGTTCTGAGGCTCAGTCTATCTTTCAATTAATAATATTGTTAGCTTTCTCTGTAGAAAATATGATCACTAGTGCCTACAACCCTCTTGAGTTAATTGCTTTTCCAAGAATAGCATAGAAGTGTGTTGAAGAATAAAGCTGATAAGCGAATGTTACAGACATTAATTATATTTAGTATATTGTTGATGAATTATTGAATGAATATAAAATTGTAGTTTATTTAATATGATATAAAGTACATTGAATTACATTTTTAAATAAAAACTACGGGTCACTCACGTCTGTTTTGAGCCGAAATATCCGACTATAGTTTCAACCGCATTCGGCGGTCTTTTTCAAAGGAGCAGCACACACGTCACTCTCGGTCGGTGACGGCTCATCACCGAAAAACCACGTTAATTTCCATAGTAAAATACATTGAATTAATTACTTAACATAAATTTATAAAAGAGCTAAAAACGAACTAAATTATTATATTAAAATAAATGACTTTCCATCACGTGGTCGTAAAGTTTAAAACAAAATTCACGAATATAATGTCCTGGGTTGACCGATACTCATAGACTATATACTATAATGACGAACTTAGAGACTGATAATGAAGACTGTCGCCGCGCTAAAGCCTAATTTAGATTAAGAAGTCTCGAGATGTCTATTTTGAAAATCGGCTCTAATTAGACCTCATTGAGCTCGAACGTTTTTGAGGACTGACGCTACATCTCGTTGATTATTTATCAAAGTTAATCTTTGATAAATAATCAACGAGATGTAGCGTCAGTGCTAGATTTTTTCAAGTAGGTATGGGAATTATTAGCTCGAGTACGTAGTACATATTAGGTCAATGGCTCGAACCAACGGTTTCAGCAGATTTTATTATTTTGTCATGTACTTTTAAGATTCCTTAGAGTCAACAAGGAATCCTTATAGTTTCGCCATGTTAGTATGTCTGTCCATCTGCGGATATGCTTAGAGAGCTGTAATTTGGTACATTAATTTAACTTGAACATTTTTTTCTAGGATACCCCCAGTAAACGTAGAGTGAGGATGTTTATTTCTCACCTTCAATATGACGTGGATTGTAGTTGGAAATACTGCGGGTGGGCGAAAGCCGTTTTTCAATGTTATTTTTAATTTTTAGACTTTCGAACTAAGGGAGCCTATTCGTGAGGCTACGGGGTGTCTGTCTGTTCTACAATTAAACGAATGTATCTTTTAAACTGTAATAGTTATAAGTCTGAATAACAAACACTAACTATTAACAGCTTTTGTCATTTTAAAAATGAAACAAATTAATGCATGTTATCGTAAGACATAAACGAAATACTCACGAGTACACTTTTGTAGGATTCACACTGTAATATCGATAGATTTTAAGAATATTTTGATAAGAATGGAAACAATGGCAAGAAAAACATTAAAAAACGTAATTAGAAAAAATTGTTGGTGAAAACCAATACATTATCATTACGCAAGGAAATAAAGGTATAAGTTGCCTAAGATGCAACAATGTCACGCGAATAAATCACCACTAGTTTAAAAAACTCATAGGTACCTTACGCCCTCATAATGCAATAACGACATCAAACTCATAGGTATATTACGCCCATGGGTTCCTCCCCTGACAGAAACGTTGGATCCAGTATTCGTTGAAAATGTAGTCGACGCGCTCTTTCCTGGAGGACCAGCTGGTACTACAGCTCAACAAGAGACAACGATAGGTACTGTAGCATGGTCTGACGAATACGAAGTGTCGAAGGAGGAGCTAAACCTAGCCATTCAACGTCTTAGAGTACGGAACAGAGCACCGGGGCCTGACGGAATTCCAGGTCGTGCTTGGGTTCTAGCTTTGTCAAGTGCTCTAGGTGAGAGGCTCAGAGCATTGTTCAGCAACTGCTTTCGAAGCGGAGTATTTCCTAGAGATTGGAAAAAAGCCAAGTTAGTTTTACTAAAAAAGGCTGGCAGACCTGCAGACTCACCTTCCGCTTACCGTCCTATCTGTCTGTTGGACGAAGTTGGTAAAATATTTGAAAGAATAATTGCCGGTCGGCTTAACATGCATCTAAGACAAGAAGGGCCCGATCTGTCAGAGAACCAGTTCGGATTTAGACATGGCCGATCAACTGTAGATGCGATCTTTCGGGTTCGTACTCTAACTGAACAAAATGTGGCACAGGGTGGAAAAACGTTAGCGGTGAGCTTGGATATTGTGAACGCTTTTAACTCCATTCCCTGGAATACAATTAAGGAAGCGTTAGTATATTACAATGTTCCCTTGCTCCTGCAACGCATGATAGAAGCCTATTTTCGAGACCGATGTGTGCTATATATAGGTAAGGATGGTATACTCTACTGCAAAATTATGTCTGGGGGAGTTCCGCAAGGTTCAGTCCTTGGCCCCATCATATGGAATTTTGCTTATGATGCTGTGCTGAGGCTAGACCTTCCCGTGGGCGTTAACGTTGTTTGCTATGCAGACGACACTCTCTTGATAGCCAATGGAAGCACGTTTGAAGAAGCCAAAAAGCTAGCCGAACGTGGGATAGCGCAAGTGATGGCTAAAATCCAGGAACTGGGACTTAGAGTAGCGCCTCAGAAGACTGAAGCTCTGTGGTTTCACAAGTCGAGACGAATCAGACAACCATGTGACTCCCGAATACATGTGGGGGAAACCGAAGTCAATGTAGGTAATTTTCTTAAGTACCTGGGACTCACCTTAGATAGTCACTGGCGATTTGACGAACACTTCAGCCGTATAGTCCCACGAGTCACAAAGGTAGTAGGAGCACTGCACAGACTGCTACCCAATTTGGGAGGACCAAGGGAAGAAGTTCGCCGCCTCTATGCGGGAGTTATAAGATGCATGACACTCTACGGCGCACCTGTATGGTCTGAGAGGTTGTCTGGTATTAAACGCAACACAGCTAAATACAAGAGACTCCAAAGAATGATGGCCATCAGGATCGCAAGAGGTTATCGGACTATATCGTTCGAGGCAGCGACCCTTATAGCGCGATTTCCGCCACTGGATATCCTGGCAGATATGGATGCTCGAGTGTATAAGCGTCTTCGACAAGATATAGGAGCTGCGCCCCTAAACAGCGCTGAAGTGCGGAAGCAAGAGCACTGGTTTGCACTCGAGAAATGGCATCAACGCCTTTCTGAGCCGCCAAACCAAAGACAACGTGCAGTCAGCGCAATTCTGCCGAGCTTCAAGGAGTGGCTGCAAAGAAAAGAGCGAGTCACTTTCCGGTTAACCCAAATCATTACCGGCCATGGTTGTTTCGGGGAATACCTGAACCGGATAGGTCGCGAGCCCACATCGCAATGTCACCATTGCACGATGTTGGTAGATTCCGCGCAGCATACGCTGGAAGAGTGTCCGGCATGGAACGAAGAGCGCCGGTCCCTAATTCTAAAAGTGGGTCAGGATTTATCTCTGCCGAGTGTTATATCCACCATACTGGCAGATGACACCGCTTGGACGGCAATGAGTAACTTCTGCGAAGAAGTAATCATGCAAAAAGAGTCTGCCGAGCGGGAGCGTGAACGAGCCGATCCTACTCGAAGACGAAATCGCAGGAGTGCGGGAACGGAACGCCCTAGCCAATTAGTCCTGGAGGCAGGGCCTTAGAATATAAACTCTACTTGTCGCAAGACGACAAATAGAGGCCTCGGGCTCGTGGGTGGTCAGATTTGGGGGTCTGACAACCCGCTTATACGACCCTTGAGAAGACAACGATATAGTGTGCCCTGTATCGTTGTAGAAGAGGAGTATTGCCTCAGGCAAAAGTCAGGGAGGCATCGGTGCGGTCCCATGGAGATCCCGGTGCTTTCCATCAAAACGCAGAGGCTGGCTACCGAGGGGGTTTTAGTGGGTAAAACCCCACATAACGCAACTGCACCCCAAATGCAGTTGGGTATCTCCAAAAGATTTCCCCCCCGTCAACAAAAAAAAAAAAAAAAGGTACCTAACTTTATTTGGCTCATAAAAGTAAACGCAACGATTCATTTTAATCACTTCAACATGCAAAACGAAGTAAGAAAATTAAATCACATCTTATTAAAAATTAAATAAGTAATGACGTAATCACGTTCCAAGAATAAAGTATGCTTTTTTATTTTTACGATATTTTAGTCTTTAGCATCTATCCTGTTTTATCACGAGATACGCTAGATGGCGTTTATACCAATACAATATTTTTCTTGTCATAACATAAGTCATAAGTTTTCATCAATATTTTCTTTATATTAATATATTTGTATTTTCTTGGATTTATTGTACTATATCAGTCTGCTTACATAAACATTCAGTTTTATGAATTGATAGTGGAGATATTATTCTAACTATTGTAAGTATGTGAATGCTTGCTATTTCAGGCTATTTCTACTGTAGATATATTAATATATGGGTAACAATATAACCCATATATTGTAAAGTGAATACAAATTTAGGAACAAATATGCGATGAAATCTGACCCTTTTAAATGCCATATGAGTTCTGTTGAGCAACATGAAGCCGAATGAATTGATGTCGGAAGCATTTCCACAACAATAATTGGTGAAAATGGCCACATAATATCAGCAGACCCCAGAGGCAAATATACACCCGTTTGTAACAATTTGTATTCATGTTTTTATAACGACTTTTATTTTATGATAGTAGTTGATACCGCAATTTTTTCCTGTACTTACATTTCTTGTTTCTGCATACAAGAGACAAATGTTTATAATTCTAAATCACTGATATCGATGATTTAGAGTTTAAAAACATTTTTGGTTTCGATGATTATATTTTATCTGATTAGAATCATTCACGGCTATGCATCTATGATATGCTTTTTGTTTCCAAAACTTTGTCTATTTTTAACAAAATTTCAAGGCATAATTATTGGTAAATCCAATCAAAGAGAAAAGGAACTATTGAAATCAGATAAAGTTTACAAGTAAAAACAGCTCACAGTTTACCTCTTCTTCCCCTTTCGACTACAGGGTGGTACGGGACTTATATAGTGAATATGCCATCAACTCTGACTAAATGGTTAGAGTCCTACCTTATGCGAACCGCTTGGAAGAGCGAGGATGTTCAGGCATTTCTTTCCCATAAAATGCCGTAACACCGTCCTTATTTCCTGAAAACTGTATCCGCGTAATCCGCGTATTTTCAACTCAAGAGTGAATAAGTACCTTCTAGTTCTACGTACTTCATCTTCGACAGCAATGTCGATTTCCATCAGTCAAGATGGTGGTCCAACAAAGAGCCATTAAAGCTTGATTCATACGCTCAACCTTTCACATTTATATGATCATTTCCAAAAATAAATTTAAAATAATAAATTACACTTTAAAAAACTAAAAAACACGTTACAAATTATTGTGGTCAAAGTCATTACATGACTTTTCTAAGAAATCCAAACACAGCTATGATACGATGTTCCATCATGAAGTTCTAGTTCATATCTTCCGGCTCCATCATCAGATCAGTTCGACAGTACCATATTATTGTATTGTCATCAGAACTACATACAGCTGCCAATTTTCATGACGCTACGATCCTTGGAAGATGGTTAAATTAGTTACCTTAGATTTCATTACATAGTTAGTTACATACAGGTCAGCCTAATAAAATCGTGTTAAAAAATGCAAAGCATATGGACGTATTTAGATTTAATTTTTTCAACATTTAGCTTGTTATTAATTAATATAACACTATCCTACATGTCTTATTAAAGAATATTAGAGTGAATATGTTTCTTCTAGGCAAGCGCGCTCCATCCTAGACCGTAACTGTCGCTTAACACCAGTTGACTTGACGGTCAAGCGCAAGCCTATTTTCGAATTAAAAAAAATACATTGAAAACTGATACAATAAATATGAAGCGAGTACGTGAGAGTGACGGGAGGCTCACGATCATTAATGACGATCGATGTCTAATTGCTGGTCTGCGGGAACTAACCCGAAACTTTCCTAAACAAACTGACAAATAGCATTTCGTTCCCATTAAGGGGCTAAACCAATTACCCTAATTGCTGGGTCTGGGAGCCATCGACGATTTGTAGATGATAATCCCTGGGGCACGACGTAACAGTAGTAAAGCTTCAGCGTATTTGAGGAGACAAATTTTGCAAAATTTCTGAGGATATAAATTACTACAATCTCGGAATTTACAAAGCTAGATAGAATATATATCTAGATCTATAAATTCCACCTAGGCCACACCATAGTGTGATAAGGTATAGGTGTAGATGGATAAGATGGAATGGATGGGTAAGATATGTTTTACCACCAGACGAGCTGGTGGTTGGTGGTTCTAGTTCGTAGTTCATGTTTGAAACACTACAGTACGAGATTTCATAAAAAAAACTGTCACAAACTTCTTTCAAAATTTCGTTACATTAATAGCTGACTCTGAAGACACCAGATAATGCTAGAATTCATTGTTCAATAGTCAATAGTTTTAATTGCAATATATGTAGATACATGCTGGACTTATAAATAATACATGTCGCTTCAGAAAAACATATGGCCCTGTAAAGGCATGGCAACATTTGAATCGGAATGTTCTATTTTCATATCGTTAAACTTATTCTTAAAAAACCATCTAAATTGTAGTAGCAATTGGCACATTTTTCATATCATTTTCCATCACCACGCAGACGAAACTCCGGGGCACAGCTAGTTAACATAGAAAAACGAATATCATATACAAATAAACTTAAACAAATTATTTTAGAAAACTGGAAAACCCTCCGATATCAAAAACAGCTGAACCGATTTTGATGAAACAAAAGAACACTTTCGATCAAATCCTCTATCAAACAAAAAAAAAACAAGATCAAAATTGGTCCATCCTTTTGAGAGATACGATGCCACAGACAGATACACAAATACAAAGTAATACACGTCGAACTTATAACACCGCTCTTTTTTAGTCGGAGGTCAAAAAACAATTCAGTGAAGATAATTCACTGTTTTTGTACTACATAGCACTGACACCTCCTTCAATGGCAGCTGATGAAGCTCGCGGGCAAACTGATTGAAGTACGATCAATTCGGCCATGGTACGATAAACAAAATAATAATTGTGTAGATACAGTATATTTGCCCCGTATTTATTAAATAGAGCATGTCTATTCAGTGTGTTATTCGTTTCCCGACGTCTAGTCGCTTGGTATTGATTTTTGTTACAATAACTATGATTTTTGTCATTAATCAAACCAAAAATAGGATAGACGTAATTTTTGTATGCATAAAAGACAATAGTAACACCTTACTATTGTCTTTTAATCATCTAAAAAACTACATCGTTTGATTTATGAACATCGATGAAAGGTTAAAATGAAACTGCACTAAACTTTCGTATATGAAATCTTTTCCTTATCGTGATACATTAGTTAAATTTCAATAGATGAACGCTTACAATTTTCATATAACTGATTCTACCAATTTTCAACCGATTTCAAAAAAGGAGGAGGTTCTCAATTCGACTGTTTTTTTTTTTTTTTCATTGATGCGATTTCATTCTGACAATTATTCAGTAAGAAATCAAAATTTTAGTCAGATGGTTGTTTTTAGAGAAGTATCAACGCTTAAATTTTAACACCTTGTACAAGCCAGAATGAATCCAAGTTTCCTTGTATCTTCAGTAACTACGGTTGCACTTTACTACTCAGCAGTTTCGCGTTGAGAACTTTGTTTTTCTTCGGTTTTATTTGAGTTTCCGACTTCACGTCGACAAAAACAACAAATATTTCACGAAATTTTCACCCACTTTGGCAAGGTGCAAAATCATCGCATATTGTGATGTGTTTTCATAAGAATTATTTTAACTTAGAATTTTGGCGGCAACTTAAATAAAGATAATGAAAAAATTTAAACAGTTTGTATAGTATTTCTAAAATTCCATAGCTTCGGTAATCTCTTCCTTAGACAAATAAATATATACAATAGTATATCGCGTTTTACGCTAAATGTACTGGGTCGATTTGAAGTTTGTAAAAGATACATTTCGTTTCATACACATAATTGCAAAAATTTATTAAAATAGAAGTTAAAAATGTAAGGTTTCATTGAAGGTTAGATAATCTAACTTACCAAGTAAAGTTCTACTTCACTATATTATATACAGTACTCACTACACTAACACCGGGGCTACTTACTCAACAAAATGTGCTTTATATCTAAGAATATTACATTTGTAACTTCACATATTTTCTATAGGAATAGCTTGAAATACTTGCCTGAAAGTTCAAATAAGTATGTGTTACAGACCTATTTTCTTTATCCAAAGAGATTTTAACACTACCGTTTACTATATTTTAAATTTATGTTACATGACACCAACTGTCAACGAAACGTTCACTAGTCATTTTCCGTTTCTTTTTTTGTGGAATCAACAAAGAGGTTTGTTATCTAGCAGTTCTCGAACAATAATTTCTCATTTTTTCAAAAATTATTTGCGCAAGTTTACAACAAATTAAACCCTACAGTCTTGCCAATTTTGAGACTTATGTACCTATATATTATCGTTCAAAAGATATTGCCGTAGATAGATAAACACAGACACCGAAGCGTCACGAATAGGCTCCCGCACGCTTAGTACGGAATCCTATAAATGTTTATACAAATTGTTCTTGTTTGTTCGCAGGCGTTATCACAGCACGTCTTGCACAGGGTGGACGGCGAGCTGGCCGGCGGCCCGATGTCGGCCTACAGCACTATACAGTTCACTGTACAGAAACACCACTTCGTCAGAGGGAAAATTAAGGTAAACTTTAGTATATCGCTTTCTTTACACTACATTATTCTCTATATTGACAAAGTATTTTAAGAACACTTACCTTTAATATTTATTTTTAACCGACTTCCAAAAAGAAGGAGGTTATCAATTCGTCTGTATGTTTTTTTTTTGTATGTTTGTTCACCGATTACACCGCCAATTGACCATTGATTTTGATGATTATTTTTGTATTTGGTAGATCATACTTCAGAGGTGGTCTCATATAAATTTTATCAAAATCGGTTCAGTAATTTGATGTTTATAACAAAATAACTGGTAAAATATCACCCAAGTGCCTGTAAAAAAGTGAACAGCAAGTCACGTATACTTATCCCGTTAGCTAGTTACGAGTGTGTAGGCGGGCTTTACATTGTATGAATTCAACAGTTGCGACCTAACTGTGTTACCGAACACACAAATGTAATATTTTATAATTTTCAACAATATAAGCAATTACTAGAATTTGAAGTTTGATTGAAACCAGTACATCATAAAGATGTAACATCAAGTAAACAAATATTGTATTTTGAAGGCGGTTTTTTCAGTTTTTTAAACTATAATTATTGCTTGCTATCTCGTTCGAGATATAAAGAGTCTGAATATACTTTCGACAAATAGCCAAACGCTTGGTAGAGGTGACAAGTGACCAGAATGCTGGCTCCTACTTTGCTCAAAAAGTAAGCATTGCCATCCAACGTGGCAATGCTGCCAGTATTCTTGCCACTTTTCCCACTGCCAGTGGACTTTTTGAGTAAGTTTTTATTTTATTTGTTTTCTGTATATATATATTTAAAAATTGTTTTTTTTTAGTCTTAATGTGTAGATAGTTTGTAGTTGGTAATATGTAAATAGCTTTAAAATTAAATTGTATTATTAGTCATTTCATAATTAAAACTTTCGACAAATATCACTGACCAATATTTTATTTACTTATTCCTACACGTGTTACGAAAGTAGATACCTAAGGCTACGAGCCACGTGTAACATGTTCAAAGGGTACGTATAACTGACTTGACCAAACTTCTACGAATAATTAATAGCTCCAAAATAGGATTAGAGTTGCCAGTTCGCTGGAATCAATTGAACCTTCTACGTTAAGATTAAATATAGACGATACCAGGATTATATTTAGTATAAAATAAATACGTACCTACTTTCGCCCACAGCACCACAAATTCTAAAGATCTGAAATAAAACAGTCTGTGAACAAGCGGAAGCTTTTTATCTATATATAACCATTGGTGATAATAAATAAATAAATAAATATTGGTGGACATTTCACACAACACTATCTAACCCAAACTAAGCAAAGCTTGTACTATGGAAACTAGATGGTTGATATTATACACGTATGCTTTTTTTATGTAAATACATACTTATGATACATAGAAACACCCAGACATAGAATAAACATCCATGCTCATCACACAAATGTTTGCCTTGGGTGGGGATCGAACCCACGACCTACAAATCAGGAGGAGGAGGAATGTCTGAATGTCAGTCTCCACCTGTCTTCATACTCTGAAAAAAATGTTTACGTAGCTATACCTTATAAGAAGCCAACAACGATGCGATACGAATAACAACTTCGAATAGGTATCTTCTGTTTTTTTATATATTTTTTTTATTTATTTATTTATACATAAATTAATACACGTTGACATAAAATCATCTAAAAACCTAGATAAGGTTTGTCTAGATGACCTGTTCCTGTTCTGTGTACAAACAACACAACTTGACTAAATGTTGTGCGCGATCACGCAATAAGACAGCTGATGTAGGCATGCAAGGTAGGTACTAAGCACCCATTTACAGGAACTGTAGGTATATAAAGAAATATTCGTAATTGTTTACTTGCAACCTACTCCAGCCGTCGCCGTGAGCGCGCATGACTCACTCTTACTCTATTTCAAATTCAGGTGCATAAAACTACCAAAAATAAAAATTGTACTTAGCGATTTAATAGATTTTACAATAAATCTAAATGATGCTCAATCAAACAAATTGTGTAATTATTCTGTACATACTTTTCTGCGATAACTGTACGCTGAACATAACATCGACCGTTAAAATTAAACTACAAAAATCATTCTTATGCAGTCGGGTCTTTTATACAAATACATTATTCATATATGACAAATAAAGTCAGATGGGTCAATTTAATAATAAGGAAAGCTTGCGCCCAGATTCAAATAAATGGATAATTTCAACCATAAGTACCTAGTAGATATTATGGTTGAAATTATCCATATCAAAAAAATCTCAATCTGTATTAAAAAATCAAAATCTGTATCAACACCATCAACACCACAGGGCTGGTTCAGGACTACACATCGCGTCGCATATATACTTACCTAATCAAGCATTCTGATGAGAGTGTTCATGGAGTCTATAGGTACTTCATAAACGAGAAGTTCTCTTTCCGCCAACAATACTTATTTATTTATTTAAGTCCATCAACATTGTTTACATTAACAATAATTTAAAAGTCTAACATAATAAAGAATAAATCCAAATGTCACAATAATTATAGATGGAGACGGCATGCACTACAAGAGCGAAAAATTATATAAAATTATACATTGCACCAAAGATATTTAATATATTACATTTAAAGTTAAGCAATCAAAATGATAATGTCAATTAAATTAAAGTAAATGTCAAATGATATAAAATTTAGCTACGTTAAAATAGATTTAGTGTCAAAGACTTCAAAGACTTTCTGAAGATATTGTAACTGTCGCTAAATATGTCTGTCTGTTGTCTTAGATACAGTGTTATATTTACGCACCATTCTCGCTAGTGGATTAAAGCCAAGGTTGGAACGAGATGTAGGAGTAGAAATGATGTTAAAATACTTGTTTCAAAAAAGTCTGTGCACGCGAGGTCTACTACTCATATCAGAAATGACGAATTATTCTGCAAAATATTACTAAAATCCTTGAACGAGCCCTAATTAACACGACGTTTTAATGAACCATGTACGGTTTCCTGTTTAATGGAAAGATACGGAAACTAATTAATGATATGTATTTTACTCAAGTATATTTTTGTCGGCAGGTCCGGTGTACAGCGAACATATATTCTATATACCTGCAAAGTCTAGAGAAGAGTGCGGAAGAAGAAAGAATTCGCACCACCGCCGCCAGCCTCCCGGAGATCAAGGAGGCGATAGTGTACTCCATACAGAGGGAGCCAGATGGGAGTAAGTTACTTTTCATATAATGTCTTGAACAAGGGACAAGGCTAATAGGGGTGTAACCAAATTTATCGATAAAAAGTTGTTTCGAATTGACAAAAATCTTTATGTTCATGCAATAAAAGTATTCGTTCTGAGTCGATATAATCGATTGAACAACGTGTTTTTCATTCTTCATTGCTGATTCTGGGTTGATTTTAAGAACACGGACACCACGGCAATTACTCAACAAAAAGAGCATTATATCTAAAAATATTTGTAAGTTCACATACGAGTATTTTCTACAGTAGGAATAGTCGGATATGGCAGGCGTTCAATACAATATAAGTAAGGGTTACAGACCTATTTTCTTTATCCAAAGAGAATTTAACACTACCGTTTACTCTATTTTAAGTGTATGTATTTAAATTAACTGAAAAATTATGTCACACGACACCAACTGTCATCGAAACGTCGTTCACTTGTCATTTTTCGTGGAATCAAAATTATAGTATCTTTTTTTGTGGAATCAAAAAGGGGGTTTTATCTCGCACAATAATTTCCCATTAATTCTGAAATTATTTACGCGAGCTTGTCTCGCTCTTGACCAGTTTTTAGTATTTGTGAACTCTACAATCTTGTAAATTTTGAGAATTGTATCTATTACCATTCAAAGGATACAGCCGTTTAAGGGTTGGACATACAGACACCGTAGTCTTACTTATAGGCTCCTGCACCCTTAGTACGAAAGGCTAAACGGTAAAAAAAATCTTTACACTTATTTTCGAGCTTGCTTGTTTATTCTTAGTGTGTAATCAGAGCAGACTTTAATAGTACGAGTATTACATAGTGCAATTTAAATATATTCTTTCATTATATATTGGAAACTTTTCAACGGTCATTACTGTTGAAAAGTTTATAAGTAATATTTTTTATTAAACGAATTAACAACTACTTTTTACCTATTTTCCACGCATCGTAAATTATAAATAACTGTCACGTCAAAGGTCAAAGAGTTATGAATTCACGTACTATATCTACCATATTTACTTGTCCAACGAGTATATTAATTCTATATAATTATCAGTCGGTTATGTCTTTCTTTGGATCAATAGACAGTCTTTACAAGTCTTTGAAGGCTTATTATTAGTTATTCATATCCACCACAAACTTAACTATCATCATAATTTCCCATGGAAGTTTTATCACAATGGAAGGAGCCATAAACGTTGCCTGTTCACTACTTAGTTGTATAAAACGTCATACATTACGTCAAGTTGGTGTCACGTAAAGATGAACTAATTGCTAACTTACTCGTATGTGATAATTTATTGCATTGTTTTACGCCATCTAACTAGTGATGTACTAAAACGCACGTACAAAAATATGGACATATTTTTGTAACTGCTGTCAGAAATATTTATATTTCGATATATTTCTGGCAATAAATAATGGAGACAACGTGAAACACCATACATTCTATCTATTGAGCGTATCGTAAAATTCTTAATATATGTCATATCCCTATCCTATTAAACTAAATACACTCCATACCCGCCGACCTTTTGACAAACTTGCCAACATAGGCCCAACCTATGCCATGTAAGCCGCCGGTTTGTGTAGGCAGGCTCTGTCGATACTTGATTAATTTATTTTGAGTTTTGGCGGGAACGTCATAGAAACATGTTGTTGCTCTGTTTTATTTTCCTAAATTTGTGTTATTTTAAATATTAATGAGCTAAAAATGGTGGTGTTTTATTCATTAAGTTTTCGATCAAGTGCATGAGTGTGGACAAATTAAATAAAGCAGTGAAACGTGTCATTTTGCATTGTCGTCAAAACTCCATAGAATATTCTAGTAAAGTCGCCATCACTTTACTAGGACTATAAAATAATGAAAATGAAAATATAAATAAAAGATTTGGCTTAAAGGTCTTGTAACCAAGCCATAATAAATTAATAAATAAATAACTCACAGAAATAGGATTAATCATTATAAAATATAACTGTTTAGCTTTGTTTGCTTGGTGTTCGCAAAATTTTGAGATTAAGGCGAGGCTTGTCCAGAAATTTAGGTATTTTACGCTACCTCAGTTTACGGCATAGTTCCGCGTTTTATGAGAGCGCGAAGTCCGCACAAAACGTGGCGTACGTTTAGTGCGATACCGATCCGCCGCGCGCCGCGCCGCGCGCGAGTCTCGCCGCGCGGCGCGGGACTCGTCTGAGCCACGTCTTCATTACATTGTAGTGGCAAGTAAGTTGTGATATACTGATATCAATCTATAAGCTTATTTCTTGAAAATCTATGAAATAATAATTTACTACTCGTACTCGTTCATTTTTCCGGGATAAAAGCCTAAGTATGTCATACTAAGTGAGTATATCTATCTCCATTCAACAACCAACTCACTAACTCACATAAAACACTAAATTATCACATTTATAAAATAATAGCTATGCTCCTGCGGTGTAACCTGCGTAGTGATGAAAGACGATGATGATTATGATAAAATATAGCCTTTGTCCTTCTCCAGGTCTTGAAGAATCTCCTGTCCAAATTTCATAAATATTGGTTAGAATTACATATTACAGGTCAAATATATCACGTAAATATCTTTGACAATAATGTAAAGGTCTATACAGGATGTTAGGTAATAAACACAAGCAGACACAACAAGGTTAATTTTATGATTATATTGCAATACCATTAGTTAACTGACTTCCAAAAAGAAGGAGGTTTTCAATTTGACTATGTTTTTTGTATGTTTGTTCACCGATTACTCCACCAATTGTGAATCGATTTTGAAGATAATTTTTTCTTTGGTAAGTGATTTCAGAAGTGGTCACATATACATTTTATCAATATCGGTCTAGTACTTTGGATTTTTATAACAAAATAACTTACAATTATTGTAGGTTTTAAAAAGATCCTGAGAGAGTTTACTACAAATAATATAAATAATAAGTTGTCTATTTTGTTTGTTTATTGATTAACAGATTTACAGATTTACAGATTTGCAGATTTACATATTTACATATTTACAGATTTACATATTTACAGAGTTACAAATTTAGAATCCGGAGTGTAACGAGGGATTCAAGCTCGCCCAAGACAAAAACACCTTTATCCCCGAAGTGCATACTCTACTTTTTACACCTAATGCGTGATTATAGAAAGAAATGGGTTTGAATCTACATTATTTAACAAAACAGAGCGCTTTGTTGTTATTTTTAACGTACAGCCTTGAAAAATTTCAGCATACGCTACCTGAACGGATTTTCTTTGATTCACATTATTATACCTACATTATGTAACAGAACGTCGCAATCGCAATTAAAATAGAGTTTTTCTAAGCAAACGCGCTCCATCGTAGACCGTAAACGTCGTTCAAAACTAGCGGGATCGGTGGTCAAGCTAAAGTTTCCCATAATAAAAATATAAAAAACAACCGTAGTACAATATCAAAAAATTAACAGATCTTTCAGTTGTAGCATATTTCATCTTCTTTGGTTGCAGTATTCGTGCCTGTTTTATTTCTTTTTTATGTTCTATTCTCACAACTTTATCACAACTCACATGTCGATGTTATTACTCTCACATGGTGGAGTACGGGACAGATTATGCGAGTTTTCATTGACGGTCGTTCTGTAATATCAAAGTAAACGTTGTAGCAACCACACATTTTATCATTACAACGAGGCTTATGCACATAAGATATATTTTAATTATACAAACAGGTGCATTATAATTTATTTTACTTTTTTGCGTGAGGTTTTCACATAAATTGCTGGTCTACCTACCAATTCATACAAATTTGCAGTTACAAAAATATATGTGCATAAACCTCATTTTTTGTAAAATAAATAAGGTTGTAGTGCTCACTAAATCCTAGAAGTATTCAAATCAACTGGCTCTAATGTTATCAAAGACTCGTTGATTACTTCAAGATGCTTCTTTGATCTGCAATATACAAGAATAATGCTAACAAGGCCGATCACTGATAAATGTACCTAACTAACCTAACACCCTGTATTTGTGGTGGAAATATAAATGTTATGAAACTACCTATCTAAAATATTTTATACTCAAATACGTAATATATGTATACGTAAATTCGCTGTAAAAAGTTGTAGTGTGTATTTTTTATTCCAGTAAAATTACTTATTTCTTGTTTATCACGAAGAAGTTCTAGGTTATGAAAAAACATTTTATTTTATTTTTGCAAGAGTATAAAAAATGCGTTACAAAAAATATAATATAGCATATGATATTCAGGGAGTAAAGACGAATCTAACGACACCTAGCACATCAAAATCGGTCAAGCTGTTTAGGCTGTAGGAGGTAATCTAAAAATATGCATAGTACATACATAGATATACACCCACATACACCCTTACATACATAAATACAAACATACATATACTCGATAAACAACCCTCCTTACGCAATCGGGTAAAAATTACATACCTACGCGCGGCGCGGGCGGCGCGTGACAGACGGCGGTATATAAAGGTACTCTCAAAGTCTGTGATGCGTTCAAAGATGCCGCGCCATATGCCGCCTGCCGCGACCGCGGTGTATTTTTACCGGACTGTGCAAAAAGGTGGGTTATGTTTTTCAAATGTATGAATCATATAAGATTATAAAAGCGAAATTGTCTGTCGTCTGTCTCTCTGTCTGTTTGTTACCTAAACGGCTAAACGGCTGAACCAATAATTATGAAATTTGGAACAGAAATTCTTTAGGACCTGGAGAAAGACAGAATATATATATATATTGACTGGCCTTGTGGCTCAGTTGGTAGTATGTCTACCTGCTAAGCTGTAGGTCGTGGGTTCGATCCCCACCCAGAGCAAACATATGTGTGATGAGCATGGGTGTTTGTTCTGTGTCTGGGTTTTTCTATGTATCATATGTATATATTTACAATAAAAGTATATATGTATTCTATCAGCAATCTAGTTCCATAGTACAAGCTTTGCTTAGTTTGGGCTAGATGGTGTTGTGTGAAATGTCCCCAAATATTTATTTATTTATTTATATATATGTATATATTATTATCACCATTTTTCATCACTACGCGGGTGAAACCACGGGATGCAGCTAGCATGTGTATGTATGTTTATGTATACATTTATTTTTTATGAGCCCTGTTTGTACAAACTGTCCCACTGCTGGGCGCGGGCCATCTTCTCATTATAAGAAGGGTAAGGCCATAATCTACCACGCTGGCCAAATGCGGGTTGGCAGACTTCACACATCTATCATAACTGTAATATTTGAACATCAGGTAAGAGTAAGTACATTTTCTATATACGAGTATGAATAGAACTCATAGGTTTATGAACTGCGAGTGCGAGTGATCTATATAAATACTTACATGTATATTTCTAGGAAATAATAACTTGCAACTGGGTATTTACCTTTTTCGGGATCGCATCATTTCTATATGAGCCAAAATTTTGCGCTTACGCGTTCGCTAATTTTTTGGTTTCTTTGTTCTATGATTTCCCATAGTAATTTGTTTTATTTGGCGCGCGATGCAATCCGACGCAGTACCGCCGCTGACAGTGGTCACCGACAGACTGGCGCGGGTGAACAGCTGAAGCAAGGCGGCGGGACGGTTGCTCGCGAGCAAACTTATTGTAAAATAAATTACTATAAAATAATGCACTAAACGTATCAAAAATGTAATTCTAGAGAACACTAAAAAAATGTAATAGCTACTTAACATGGTAAATTTGGTTTTGATGGCTTTAAACACTTTAGAGATAAATGGGAAAAATAAATAAAATGGCATATTTTTCAAAAAATAAAGCTATCGAGATTTTTTTCAGCAATCGTGTTTTTGTTTCTAGTGAAACCTAGCCAACAGATCGAAATTTTACATACAAAAAATTTGAGCTTGAACTAATAATACAAGTATTTTTTGTAAATTTTCAAAAAGCTTTGTTTTACTGCTTTTGCGGACTAGCCGGGCCTTAATTTATATAGGTATGTGCCTGTCAGATATCATCTCTAGGTACATTCATGTACTCCTCACACATGTAGGTATATTTATATCATCGTTCATTCGGTTCATCCATAACTTGTTGGATCGGTTTCTTGGGTTTATTTTATATTGTCTGAGTTTCCTTTCATAATACATTCCACATTCTCAAACTTCTATTCTTAGAGCTCACATTTCTACTGTATTCTATATACATAAATTATGTTGTTTTCTTAAAAGCTCGCAACCTGAAAATCTTAGCGCTGAGGACAGAAGAACAGATCTATAAGTTTAAATGTTAGTTGTTTTCTTTATTGTCTAATATACTTGCACTTGACCACCAGCTGAGAGGTCACTATTGAGCGTGCTTACAAAGCAATAATTTTAGTTTAAATAACTAAAACAACCAATTTCTAAATGCGAAATTGTGTCTTAAAAACAAACTACTTAACCAATTTTGATGAAATTTGTATGGGACCACCTCTGAAATACCAAATCTCTCAAAACCAAGAAGAATGATCAAAATCAATTCATAATTCTCGAAATAATCGCGTAACAAACATACAAATAAAATACAGTCGAATTGAGAACCTCCTCCTTTTCGAAGTCGGTTAAAAATCACTTTGCTCGCGATTTACAGACAACCAGATTATGTTTATAGGTAGAGACCTACCCAGGCAGGATATTCCACATTTGCAGTATACATTGAAAAGTGAATTAATTTATTTTATTCGTTTTTTTTTCTTTCTAAATATCCGCTGTGCTCTTTTGAGCTTCTAGCAGTTATTCCGGACTAAGGAGTCCGTTTTACTATTGAGTAAAACGGACTCCTTAGTCCGGAATAAAAATAAAAAAGACTACATCTTTAAAAGTGTATAGTAATGACCCGTGGGATTAGACAAGTGGCAGTCTAAGTTCGTGAACGCCAGTAGAATAGAAAAATAAATGTATGGGATTGACTTAAGACAACTAAATGTCACCGTTTCCTAGTACAAGCTTTGCTTAGTTTGGGCTAGATGGTGTTGTGAAATGTCCACAAATATTTATTATTATTTATTTATTCCTTACCTTAACCTTACTCTTTCCTTTGCATTTTTGAAATGCTTTGAAACTTTTGCCACTTAGCTAAGCTCTTATACTGTCTATGGTACTATAGCCTATAGCTTACCTCATGAGAGTAACGTGAAATACAAACAACTCTGTCCTTGTAAACTTCTGCGGTATTCTATGCTCAGGCTGACGGAAATATTTATTGTACCGGAATGGCACACATATATTTGGAAAGTTACCGCAACTTTGATGACAAAGATTGCACTCGCGGTCCCGGCACGCGGCGCTCGGAATATGCAAAGTTTATCTTTAGCGGTTTGCTCTGAAACATTATTGAGATACTGTTGTTTTATTGAAATGCTGATCGCTCTCGTGTAGCAGTTTAATAGCGTACCAGAGCTGATTTTTTTTCTCGCCTGATGTTAAGCGACGGTGTGGCCGAGGGTCGTTCTAGAAGATATTTATTCACTCTAGCCTTGAAAATTCCAAGATTGTAGGTCTCAGGAAACAGAGATGGCGGCAAATAATTCCATTGGAATGTATCCGATATCGATAGCGATATCGATCCAATGTATGGATCGATATCGCTGAGTACGGATTTTTGACATTTCAACGAGAAATGGGTGGTAAATTGCCGACTTTCTGCTAGTCCTTTAGTGAAATGGGGACGGTGGAATTAATGTTTTGAGATAAGAAAATTTTGATTTCTGCAATTGAAATATTTAATGTTGCATGGCAATTAATTGAGTGCTTACGTATTTTATTTTTAATAAGGATACTGGCCACATGCTTGTAGAGCCACATGCTTGTAGAGTACTGTAGTTGCCCGCCATAGTATGCGTACTTAGGAGGGGGCTTTTTAAATACAAAATTGTTTTATTATGTAAAAACTTATTACTAGTACTTGCACTTTGTACTAGTATGTAATAGTTGTAATTTTACTTATACGTTTTTAGTCAATAACACACTTGATATTTTATTTCTCATCGTGAAATAAAATTACTAACATACAAATATCTGTGCTATTCAGTTATACTTTAGAGATTAATTTGACGAGCTTTTTCTAAAGATCTTTCGTCGTTAGAAATATGATTGAAATTAACATCAATTCTGTATGCTCGTAACTGTAGATATAATTTTAATTAAGTATCTGTTTTAAGTGAAGTCTATTTGGCTTCACTTCCCCGTCACTTCTGCTACGTCCATAAATTATTTTAACAAGCTTGATTGAAAAAAACATGATTATACACCCAGATATATATTATTATTATTCCTTTGATAAACCACCCAATTCCATCCAATATGATTGATGTAGCAAAAAAACTACAAAAGGGGTTTCAGGAAACACATTAAGAATAAAAGAGAAACAACTATGAATAATGAAATCGCCTGTGCTAAGCGCGACTTTGATAAATCTGAAACAAATGTAAATATTGGCCCGTGATAAACCTAACCTTCATTTTCATGTTTATTCATTTTGTTTGTGATGCTATATTTAAATAATTTATATTCTTTAAAGATAACATCACAAACAAAAAGTTCGTAAGTGCGAGATTTTAAAAGTAAGGCTGGAGAGACTTGCTTTTTGAAAAAAAAAACTTGCATTCTAACCTATTGTTTTTCAAAGATGGAACAAGCACGTTTCTGTTCCAATAATATAGATACATAATTATTACGTATTCACTATACTTAATTTAAAAACCAAAAAACAATTAGTTGGAGTCTAAAATGTCTGAGATATTTAATTTTCTTTCTAACATAAATTAATATAAAGTCAAAAAGCTCAGTTTTGTAAGGGCCCGCGAAGTTTTTTTGCCTAATAATTAATGCATTTGAAATGAAATGATAAATTCCAAATCTAAAGATAGTTTTTCGTAAAGTGTACAAAAATGTACTGAATGTGGTATAGTATCGTTCGTAGGGATCGTTTCGCTCGCCCTAATAAATCATTGAAAGTAAATAACAGGGTAATAAGATTATCAATTTATCACTTATCTACGTTGCTGGGTGCAACCTGCTTCCATCGGGTTTTTTGGAAATCCATGGAGGAGGCCTGTCTTACACGGACTTCTTGTGGCAGAGATGATGATGATGATGATTCTACGTAAAAAAATGTCTGTAAAGTTGGTTTACGGACGATAATTTTACATGATAACAATGCGTCACAAGCCCAACGCTTAGGCCGATCGTGCATCTCTATCGCTTGTTCCGCGCTCTCGCTTGCACACTCCGCTCAGGCGGAACGTGGCACTTTTTCGTGCGTGCAGCCGGCGTTCATCGATTTATAAGACGTGATCACGTTAAAAAATAAGATGAATTGAAAAGTTTCTAAAGGCTGTTAAAATATACAATGCGTCCACGTAATAAATTCTTATAGTTTCATATTTTGATAATAATTTGCTATCAGAGACGCTATTATGATGCAATACATTTTATGAGAAAGTGGAGACAAAACTAATATCATAAATGCTAGAAGCTAATAACAAAATACTACGTTTTATCAATAATACGTAAGTCATAGTATTGGCAATATAGGCGGGTCGTGCGATCTCTGCGCTAAGTACCTCTTTATTGCTGAATCACTCAGCGGAATATGAGGATTCTTCGCCACAACAAGCGCCAATATTAAGACCCTCACCGATAGAATAACTTAATGTCACAGTCTAGGAATATCAGTAAGGGAATACTATAATTAGATTATTGTTTTATCTTTTCACAAATGAACGGCTAAACAGATCATTACGAAATTTGGCATAAAGATTGCTTAGACACTGTAGATGGACAGTTGGACATAGCACATTTCATCATCATCATCATCATTACCACCGTGTTTTATCTCCACGCAGGTGAAACTGCGGGGGGCAGGTAGTAGCTAATAAAAATTCGCTATAAAACTTGTGGACCTGTTAAAGTCCTCTTTATTTGCTATAGTCACTTTCAAAAATGCATTTTTTTTTTTTTCATTAGGCTAGATATTGGACCAAAATTCACTTAACATTAAGTAACAGTAACAAACACCCTTATGAGCTTGCCTTGGCGTGTATTTAATATGAAATGAACGTAGTGGTCACACATTTTAGGTTATTGAATATAAAACGTATGTCACATATCAAGTAAGAAGTATTGATGACACACTTTCGACCAAAAGTATTCTACCTTTATCTGGTTAAATGTTACTTCACAATTTCTCTTCGCACGCATATATAATACCTGAGTTACACCCATATATCATAATATAAAACGCTATAAACGTAAATTTGACAACTTATTTTTCCGGTTAACTTATTGGTGCCGGTCGCCGAGTATTGGTGTCACATTTATCAAAATTAAATAGGCTATATGTGAGCCTTATACATAAATAATTCGGTGAACTTTGTGAGATGGTGGACAAAAACATGGTAAAGCACTCTTTAATGTCTGGGTTTTGTAGAGTTTGATATCAGCTCCAGAGAAAGCTCAGGGTTTTAGATTACTTGAAAACTATTCAATATTGGCTTTGACAAGTGACAGCTGACACTTGACACTAAAATTCCATCGTAAAACGTCAGCTTTAATAGCGTCGACTGACAATTTGACGCACTGACTGAATGAATTGTATCTTGTTTGGGCTATCCATACTGTGTTAATCAATTTAAACACAGTCCTCATACTGTACCATCTCTTCTGCATTATTAATGACACAATTAACGAAATTCCGTTTCTGTTCCAGATGGCTGCGCTATCCGAGGGGACGCATCAACTACATTATTCGCCATCATCTCGCTTATTTTGCCGACCGTTCTCAGATAATTTTCTCTCCAGCCGCTATTAGTTAGTTAAATTTTTTATATATTCTCTGTCAACTTGTGTATAAAACTCCCGAAAATCCTGACGTTTCTATGACTGATAAATTCTTCTCTATATTTTCACTGTTGATACTTTGTAGTTGTGCCAACCCGAATTTATGTATTTCATTAAATGAAATACACGAGACGTTGTTTCATTTGATCGGATCCAATTTATTCAGGAGTGCGGTGCCATTATCAGAAATGTGAAACGTATACTCGCTTTTTCTATTATATTCATAAGTATAATGTTTTCGCGTTGGGAGTCTATTTGCATCTCCAGGTATTGTAATTTCGTGATAAAATATAAACAGGTTCTCTTTTCCTCGATGGTTTTCGATATTTTTCGTCTCAAGCCGAAGTTGTAGGCAGCAGGATAGGACTTTATTGTCGGCAATGCGGTGGTTATGGAACCATATAAGTTTTCTAGACGTTTTTATTACACATTACATTGCAAGAGATTGTATGCAACCCATCGTTCGCGAGCGTATTATTTGAGCGGGCTATTGTGAACCCGGTTAACATGAAAAATGACATCATTAAGTATGCATTCAGATGAAAGGAGTCTGTTTAGGTATTTAATGGTCTTCTTTGTGTATAATTCCCGAAGATAAACATCACAGTTACAATAGATGCTACACACTACGAATTACAAGTAGCTCTTGCGTGCAATTGTGGTATATATAGTCTTATACCAACTTAAACCAAAGAAAATGTTTTTTTACTTATCAAAGTACATCTGACAGGCTCACATGGAGGACTTAAACACGGGCAAGCAAAATAATAATTTGCTGCGAAAGTAATAAAGAACATGCCCATTGTTATTTTGAACAATAGATTCGTTTTGAAAACAAAATTGTGCTGCTTTTTCTAGAAAGAGCAACAAGCCAACGGGTTACCTGGTGATAAGCGATAACTGTCGCCTATGTTGACAACAGTACTATAATACTGAATTAAAAATACATCAAACATTTGTTTGCGCTAACGGATTTGCTGTTCCCGCTTTAACTTCACGAGAGTTAAAAAACATTGCGTGCCACCTTTTTTGGTATCTCCTATGACGTCACACAAACGATTTTATGATGTAATGTTCCATCCGCGTGAAATCTATTCAACCCAATGCATCCGCGCGCTTGTACGCTAGTAACTAGTGGACAAAATATCGAAATCGGAAGTATATGTCACCTGAAATTAAATAAATCTTAGGACGTCAACTATATTTTTTTTATCTTACTGTTGACACACTAGGTACATACACTTTGGGTATCTATAGAAGTCTATTAACCAACGCATATTTTAAGGCGGTTCGTAATCTTATACCTAGGTAAATCTAAGAATATCTATCTACCTCGTTTATCAAAATCGGCTTAGAAGCTTAATCTATGGAACACATGACCCTTTAGGCTTTGATGTCGTGATACGATACGTCAATCGACATGTAGGTATTTAATATACAGGATGTAGCTATAAAGAATATATTTTAACCATCTTATTCATATACATTTTTTAATCCTATTTTATTTTAGATAAGTTGTCCTATGTCAACTTTTGTCAGACAGGAACTACCTCATGTGAAAACGAAAAAAAAACACTTTTCAACCAAGTTAATTGTACTCATTGCTATGGACTACTTTTACTGCACAATTATAGTTTAAAATACTGAAAAAAAAACTGACTTCAAAATACGCAATTCGTTTACTTGAATGATATTTTCCAAAAATTATTTTGTTATAAAAACCAAAGTACTAAAACGATTTCGATAAAATTTATATGGAACCACCTCTGAGGTATTACCTACCAAACATAAAATAATCATCAAAAACCGTTCATAATTGGTGGAGTAATCGCTGAATAAACATTTAAAAACATACAGTCAAATTGAGAATCTCCTCTTTCTTAGAAGTCGGTTAAAACACACATATAATCAGCATTATTTTTTCCTAATATCTATAACCTGAGTATCAATAGTAGGTATCTACATTGATCTCAGCACCCTCAGGTCGCAAGTCAGTCTACCAACTAGGCTATAACGTCTTAGAGGGAAGAGATAAAAGTATCTCTTAGTAGTATGGTAGTGTCGATCTGCCTAAGTAGAGAAAATATCGATATCTTTCTATATCGATATTTCCCTGCTTAGATCGACACTACCATCAGGTGAGTTGGTAGTCAAACGTTGATCTATCTCGAATAAAAAATAGTGCCTGGGCGACCGAGCTCCACTCGGATTTTTTATGACTGAAAATACGAGCAAACCCGGTTCACTAAAAATCAAACCTATATAGCAAGATCGATTTATCGTCCCCTAATCTACCTACAAACCAAATTTAATTAAAATCAATGGAACCGTTTCCGAGATTCAGATTATATTTGTACATATATACATGTCTGAGAGTTCTCAATGATCTTGAAGATGTGTAAAGTCTGCCAACCCGCACTTGGCCAGCGTGGCAGACTATGGCCTAACCCTTCTCACAATGAGAAGATGGCCCGTTCCCAGCAGTGGGACAGTTTGTACAAACAGTGCTGATAAAAAAATAAAAAATATACAAGAATTGCTCGTTTAAAGGTATTAGATATATACCCACATATGAGGATATAAAGTGCCTACGTCTCATCATCATCAAAATAATCAAGAGGAAATTCACAGCTGAACACAAAACTCCTTCTTGAATTTCCAAGGACGACGTCTTCCAACCAACCGTGTGAGGTCGGATAGAAGACCTTCAAGGTGAAAAGTAAGTACCTACTTACATACGTATGTACATAGAACATTAATTACTTTCCAGAACTTAGTTATATTAGCACACAAAGTCAAGAAATCTTTTCGTCTTTCATGTTTGCATGATTAAAGATCTCTGCTTACGATGAACCAAACAACTCGGATTGTACGTTCTTTGAATTTAGTTAAAATCGATTGTAAGCAAGCCACGTTCAGCCGGCGTTCGTATTGGAGTGATTAGTGAAGGTACGACACGGTTTGGATGAAAAGCCGATAAAAGCCTCGTCGGGGTCGAACAAAACTATGTAAGAGAGAATAATATATTAAAGGGAATGCTTTAAAGACGAGATAGCCAGAATACTAACTCGAGTCTTCACCTGTATTAAGTTTATAGCGATGAAAAATTATATTTAACACCCGCCTTATATAGAGGGGTTAAATTGTAGGTCCCGGTTGTTTGTTCTTAAAAAATAGCAATCGTCGAGCCAGGTCAAATGCCTTTCGGCGGCTTAATAACTCTTGACAGAGCTGGCCACTACACGGTCTACATGAATTTACTTACTTATATCGTTACTTATGTTATATGTATGTACTTCTTAACCGACTTCCAGAAAGGAGGAGGTTCTCATTCGTGGGAATCTTTTTTATTTTTTATGTATATTGCCCGATTACTCGAAGACACCTGGACCTTTTTTTTTGTTTGAAAGGGTAAAACTTCCCAGGTAGACCCATAGAAATTTTATCGAATTTTATTTTGGTTTTTACAACAAAATAACTGAAAAAAAAAACATCCAAGTAAACGAATTGCGTATTTTGAAGTCGTTTTTTTAGGGTTCCGTACTTCAAAAAGAAAAAACGGAAATCTTATAGGATCACTTTGTTGTCCGTCTGTCTGTCTGTCTGTCTGTCCGGGTGTCACGACCTGTATCTCAGGAATGCGTTGAAGTATCGAGTTGAAATTAAAACCATATACGAAGATTCATAGTCTCTTGCTGCAGAAAGAAAAATCAAATTTCTCAATTTTCGTAAAAAAATGTTACGGCCGAATACGTCGTACACTCACAACTCGACAAAACTCACATTTCGACACTCACAAGGGAATCAAAACCTATGGGGTACTTCCCGTTGACCTAGAACTATGAAATTTGGCAAATAGCATTGTGTACAAGCTAAAACAGGTGTTTAAATATTTTTGCGATGTATATTTTTCAATTTATGAAGGAAAATATAAAAATAATATATAAATTCCCCCTTTTATCTACTAGTTTTTACTACAAACCTATTTATACATAAAAAAATAAATAAATAAAAAGTTTGTACGGAACCCTCGGTGGGCGAGTCTGACTCGCTCTTGTCCGGTTTTTATTATTTTGTAAACGATTACTTGTTATTTGTTAGAAATAAACACGCCGTGTGACAAACAAATATATTTAAAAATGTGGGGGCAAGCTAAATAGCTACAACTGTGTAAAACAAATAATGCCTCCACCTGCCCCACATTTTCAAAAGTGTATTTTATATTGTAAAGCTTATTCGGCAAGTACCTATTTAAAATATAGAAAGCTTGTTTTTTTTTATTCAGTTGTCTTGCTAATGGTATAATGCAGTTGGGTGACATATATTTTTTTTATTAAATTTATTTATGCAAAGACACGGTTGTTCTTGACCGAAAAACTTATGTTAAGCGCTGTTGCGATCTACAATGGAACACGCTTGCCTAGAATAAACCAATCTACGCGCAACTCAAAGACACTCAGATTATATATATATCGAAAAAAACCACCCAGAAAGTATTTTAATAGCAGCGTTTCATTTGGTAACTTAAAATAATAAACGTACTTAACTTTTTTTAAGATTTGTAAAACCAAAGACGGCTTATAGTGTAAATTTTTATATATTACCCTAAGTCTAAGCCGCCTTAAAGCTAAACACTGATGGCTACAGGAAAAAAGGTAACGGAAAATTGACAAAAACAGATTTTATCAAAGAAAAATTCCTCCCGATTTCTTCTTCATAATAAAATTATGTAAATTATTCTTCAATAGGTATTTGGAATAGGTATGTTCTGTTATAACAGATGTTCACTGACGATGTAAATGGCAAGCTTGATGAATTCAGAAATTGTTTGTCTTACTGAGAAAACAATACTAGCAGCAGATCGTTGAATATTTATCAGCACAAATGCGCTTTGCCGCGTACCTAGCTTTGGTGGCTTTAAGGTGCGTTTTCACTAGAAACAAGCGAGATAGCTTAGCGGTGTGCAAGGAACATCTATCAATAGCATTTACTACACACGTCTTCTTTTTAAACTCAGCGCTGCTCTGAAAGAAAAGGATTTGGTACAGTGAAGATTAATGCATATCCTTGCCACTGAATCGATTTTTTCATCTCAAAATTAGACGAGTAGGAATATAGTCAATCTAAGCTATAAAAAATATATCCAATGTATGACTTACATGAAAATAAAGTGCCTGAAGCCTGGTGCCTGAAGTGCACATATGTAATAGTTCCTTATTTTTTGCATTTTAGATTGCGGGATGCCAATTTTATGATGACAAAGATGCTTTTTCCACATAAATCACTTTTAAATCGCATCATTTGAGCACTACTGGGCTTATTTAGGTAATTACGATAGTAGATTTATTTTTGTTTGGGTCAAATTTAATAATTTAAATTTTACACCCTTGCAGTTGACGGATCGATCTGAAACCTTTAGTCCTGATCACATACAATTTAGTAAGTATATTCTGTATTATTATAAATCCAAGATGGCCGCCGCCACAAAATGGCGATTTCATATTTTAACACCACCTCCACAATATGGATATCAAATGAAAGGGTTTTTCTAGTAAAATACAGTAAATACATTATGTACCTACATCATTATCTGTCTTTTCAATAAAACGTTCAATCAAAATTTCAATAAAAGTTTAGTTAAGTTAAATTTTTTAAGTAAATACTTGTTAGTTCCCCAACACATCCTCGTCCCGCTCAACGCCCTCGCACAGCTCTGATGGAGACGCACCATTACAAATACACAAACAGAGTCCCGTTGGAACTTGGAGCCAGCCACGTGGAAAACTAAGTCATTTTGAAAGCTATTTGAACAGGAAATCGTAAAAGGTAAATGAGATGCGCGTTTTATCGGGCATTGTTTATCGCCCGCCTTTCACCGGCTTGCTCGTACCTCGACCGCAATCTACGTGGATTACAAAATTAAACTGAGTTTGGTATTCTGCTTAGAATATCACGATCTTGGCATTCTAGCAATGATAGCTTCAGACAGAAGAAAACAAGTTACGCCCTAATATTTCAGTCTAAAAACGGGTCTTTAGTCGTTTTGCACCATGAGTGATTCGAACTGCGGTGCGAGAAAAACTAAGCCTTGACAAAGAAAAAAATCCTTTGTCATGGTGATGTCTAACAACGTGACGTAAGTAAGAATAGCTAAAACAAATTAATAGTCAAAATATTTGTTTACGACTGTTGACATAGCATTATATAAGTATATACAAATATCCAATGGGAGTAGATACTTACTTAGTTTGAACTTAGCCATAATTATAATTGAATTATGAGATCACTCCTAAAACTATACAGCTACAAATACAAAATAATAGCTAAATAAATAAATAATAAATAGCTAAAATAATAAATAGTAGCTGTATAGTTGTAGCTTCACAAATAATCAAAAACTTTATTATAGAAACACAAAACCCTACGTTCATAACATAACCTCAAAATCAAAACAGATAGAAGGAAAATGGAAATAAGGAAGGAATAGACGGAAGGACCAGGAATGTCAATTTTAATCGATTAATCGGAAAATCGGTTTTAGAATTTATTTTATTTTTTTATTCATGTTTATTTTGGGACTTTTATTATATAAACGTGTCAGTCCCATTGTATATTCTTAAACTATTGATCACTTGAGATGACTTACACAGTCAAACAACTCTTTAGCTGCGTTAGAGTTAGGAGTCAACGTCACTCATCTGTCGTCTTCTACTTACTTGAAACTGTGATTACATTTTAGACAGATATTTTATTGAATAAATAAATGTCAGACAGACAGACAGACAGATAGCGAAGTCTTAGTAATAGGGTCCCGTTTTTACCCTTTGGGTACGGAACCCAAAGGGTAAAAACGACCAGTTAAAAAATTACCAGTTTTCGGATTTTTTCCTATATGTGTACTCTAACACAATGCTTCTTGCCAAATTTCAGAGTTCTAGGTCTACTAGAGAAATAGAGGTTTTCTGCAGCAAGATACTATGGATCTGCGTATACGGTTTTAATTTCAACTTGATACCTTCACGCGTTCCCGAGATAAAGGTCTTGACACCCGGACGGACGGACAACAAAGTGATCCTATAAGGGTTCCGTTTTTTCCTATTGAGGTACGGAACCCTAAAAATTTACTTAATTAAATAAATATCATTTATTAGATTACAGTTTTTCATTATTATTTGATTCTCACACGAACGTGTAAACTAGTGGTCTAGTCGAATGGCTAAAAAAATTGGTCTGCTTGAACTAAGGGCAAAGTTTCTTGAAAACTTGTCTGAAAGTCTAATTTAACAAACAGAGATTTCCATAAAAAGTAACCAGTTCTCACGTTGCTGACTCGACTAACAACCCACAAAAAACAAAAAGCAAGCCTCAAGGTCCGTTTTGTTAAAAGTATTTTTATCCAAGTAGGTACATTCCGCCAAACTTTCGTTTTATCTTCCTCTAAAGAGCCTTTAGATTACTTTTATTTTATAGCGCGAGTTCGTTCGAAGTCCCATAGCAATTTTTCCGGTTGACCCCTAGCGAATATTAAATTAAACAAGCCTAGTACAAGTTAGTTTTATGTTGAGGACGGTAATTAGATTTATTTCTAAGCAAATGATTCCCGTGATACCAAAACTGCAGAATTTTTTCAAGTGCTCAAATCTCGACGCGATGCGACCCAATGCTGACAACATGCTGGCTACGCTGTCAACTGGGACTGGGTTTATGAAATTAAATCATCATTGAAATTAAACAAATTTTAACAGATTAATCCGTTAAAATGTCTATGTGTAACAATATTAGGAAAAATTGATGAACGCGAAAAAATTAGGAAACATTAATTAAATCATCATTAGATCTTCATCGGTCTCGGGTAATGTACTTGCTCTTTTGTATAGTAGTTTAGTTAGGTATGTATTGTGTAGTCTGTATATTGTTTTGTTGTTGTTAATAAAGGCACTTATAAATAAATAAATAAATATTTGTGGACATTTCACACAACACCATTTATTGTAGTATCTATATGTCTGTGTATATATGTTTGTTTCATCATAGCTCCTAAAGTAATGAACCAATTTTAATTTGTTTTTGTTTTTGTTTGAAAGAGGATGCAATCGAGTGTTCGTTAGGTATATTGCAATAGATCTGAGATATTTTTATGCTAGAGGATTATAAGTTTTCTATACTTGTACTTGTGTATAAAGCAGTAGATGTTAGGGCCCGGCCCCATGTCGACCCGCACGACGCCGTGTCGTGAAATATCACGGCGTAGCATCGGAAACCGACGTTTTTTAGTAGGCGAAAACGTCGGATTCCGGCGCCGCGCCGGCTTTTGTTTCCGATCCGGCGCCGTGCTGGATGACATGCCACACTCCACAGCCTTACACCGTGCGGTGCCCTTGTCTCGGTCGAGTCCCGGCCGATATATAGGCCCCATGACCTATATATCAGTGTAAAATAATTGTTGAGTTTCAAGACCGTGCCTCGTCCTCGCTCCATACGGGGCACAGCTCGTGCTTGTCGCGGTCTAATATAAAATCATCCATAACACATATACTGCCGTCTGCCGTACTAACAAATAACATATACTTTAACAAAAGGAAAAATAACAACTATATACCGTCGGCCACATATGGCTGACAAGGCACAATTGGTTTTACAAGCCATATACTATGTCCAGTAGTGGACTTCTTATGACTGAGACGATGATGATGATGATAGCTGACGCAGCAGTACATGTGTTAATCCTGCATTAATTAAAGTAGTTAAAATGAAGCTCTAATAAAGTATAAATATTTCTTTGGCTTATGTTGTATATTATTTGTAGTAAAGCGTCAAAATAAAGCACAATAAAGCTGTGCTACATACAGTGCCACAAACTTATCTGGTCTAGTGACCAAAAGTAGAACTAACGATGCCATGTTGAAATGTCAATCATCCTATCATTGAACTCGATCGTAGCGCCACTGCAATCGGACCAGATAAGTTTGTAGAACCTTTGAGTTTTTGGTGATACCGTCTAGACTAGTATTTTGTATAAATATCATTATATTATAATTATTATATTATAATATATTATACATTCTAAATATTTAGACAAACTAACCGTATGTCACGACTTTATCCGCGACCTAAAAATCTGGATAACTACAGTTTACAAGGAATATTGAGATTACTTAGATAAAATGATTAATAAGGCTATTGTGTCCCACAAAATTATACCTATTACGTTAGGCAAATCGACAAACGAAAAATCTTGAACGATATGTCTGGTTCAAATCCGTCATGAAATACCGACAGATCATATACCTAATGTATTTAATTTTACCATCGGCCTCAGACCATAAGCATTTAGAAACACAATTTTCAACTTCATTAATGCAATTCTCCTAAACATCTCGCATAATGATGCTACACTTAAATATAACCATAATTACAAGAGATCCTTGGAAATAATTACGTCGTATTTGATGCTAAAGCCATTTTCCCGAAACCGTAGCAAAGGCTTGACAAAATCTTCAAAGGCTGCGTGTGACAGGCCTTAAGAAGTTATCATTAAGGCATTCATATCGAGTGTGTACCTTCGTGAAGTTATATGACGTCATACACCTGTTTCCGAGCCTGAAACTTGAAAGAGCCAGGGGCGGACTACGCTCAATGAAGACCGGGGGCACCGAAATGGAGACCATCTACTTAGCATTTCATGTTTATACTGGGTTTTTTTCCTGATGTATCCAAGGGCGTCACCAAGGGCAAGGGGGGCAAGCTGCCCCCCCCCCCCCTGGGCCATGGGCTGGCGACGCCCTTGGATGTATGTATCATAAACAATCCTAGCTTCCACCAACTCATAATCGCAAAATACACAAATAACTGCAATAAATATATATTTGTAATTCATGTGGAACACATTTTAATAAATTTCAAAGATAAACCAATCCTGAAACTAAACCGTAATGATTAATGAGTTCGTAGTCCGATCATCGTCCGTCTCGCTCGTGCATATCCATATTTTTGAATAAAATGACTGAATGAACATTAAAATTATTTTTGCGTTAATAATTTCTAAAAATGATTTTTATGTATGAAAATTTACTTGGATAAAATTGAAATTTTGTCGAATATTTGTGATGTTTTTTTCTAGTTTTAGTTTTTTTTAGTTCATTTAGTAATATTATATCTTTATAAATGTGGGTCCAAAAATATTGTACCTAATTTTGCCAGTAAATGTTTTTCTTTTGCCAAGAACTAAAAACAAACAACAAAATTGCACAAAAGCAATATATGAGCGCTTCTTTTTTTAACTTCTTTTAAATCAATGAAAAGGTTTTGAGAAACTCAAAAATGTTAGTTTAAATTTTTGAGTTTCTCAAAACCCAATTAAAAAACGAGGGCCGCCTAAAACTATACCCGTTCGCCCCTTTGGACAGACCCTTCCGACCACCCCTTAGTCTGCCACTAGCTACAGCTGTGATTTTGGGCACTTTATCCGGGACAGTTTGTATCAACTTGTGCCCAGTTTGTACGCCTAATGACAGTTTAACAAGCAATTTAAAATGAGCAGTTTGGGAGGTCCATTTTGTGTTCTGTTTAGTCGACGTTAAGCTACGGTTCGGTAACTTAAATGATTATGGCCTTGTGTACTTAGTTTAACTTGAGGGCAACAATCATCAAATGGTCTCATTAAATATTTAACGTACATAGCTCACCTATTATTTTATCTATGTAGGGTTATATACATAACCTATAGATATATAAAATAATAGGTGACCAACGATGAAGAAAGCCGTAGACGTATGAAAGTCACCGACATATTACAACGGATTAGCCAGGTGGCAGTGGATAGAGCACAATAGCACGTAGAACTGACGACTTATGGGACCGAAAGTTCTCGAGTAGTGACCACGCACCGGCAAGCGCAGCGTAAAAAGACCAACCACAAGATGGACAGATGACCTCATACAATAGGCAGGAAGGCCCTGGATGCAAGCCACCAGGTTTTTTTGGAAATTCATGGCCTTCTTGTGGCTGAGATGATGATGATGACTTCTCTTTCCAACCAATTAGCATTGTAGATCCCATACGGATGACACAATTTTGATTTCGTTTTTTTTTCAATCAAGTCTCATTTCTTATAACAATATTATTTTAGGTTTTTTTACCTAGCTCGAGACGCTGGGATTTCGGTTATGAAATTAAAATAGAATTGAGCGGGATATGTTTCTAGGTGAAGTGATGACAGACGGAGTAATATTTTGACGGATTGGTGGCCGAGACAAGGTAAGCGGAACGTGGGAAGTCTATCTGCATGATGGTTCAACGATAGTAACAATCACGGGTCGACGCTGGACTCGATTGGCACAGGACCGAGGAAGATGGTTGTGGGATAGAGAAGGCTGTGGATGATGATGATGATGAAGTAGGTAGGTGTTATAATAAAATATTCTGCCGTTTTTTATACTACCAGTGCTATTTTGATGTGATATCAATGCATAACCATTTCTAGAGCCATTTTTACTCTCCGAAAGTAATCCGCGCTCAATCCAGCTATAAACCAATACCTACTTATTGGTGTATTATGCGCCTAGTCCTGATCATGAGGGCGGACCGTCCTAAACCAACAGCAAGGTTCATCGAACGCCCCAATCCGAGCGTGTTTTATGACTTGGAAACTACGCCGATGTTTACGAAGCTATATTTGCCGTAATATAGAAATATTTGCCATAATATTGGCAACGGACGACGTGACAAATATCCAATTTTTGGATTATGAATGTTTATGTAAAATAATATGTAGGTAAGGATACCTCCCAAGAAGCCTCCCTAGCCCGTACTCTGTTTTTAAAAACAAAAGTAATAAAAACGGTATCAAAAAGGTTATGAACAAAAACAAGGTAGCAAGTGCAACTTGGACTGAACTACCCAAAACTGCATCGCGTTGCTATATATGCAAGGAAGAGGTTTTTTACGAGATTTGTGTGACTTAAAGCTCAGAACAACAGCTTATTTTACTTATTTATGCCTCCCTAATTTCCTTGTAACTAACTCCTATATAATAGATACATATGTATATAGATGTATATTTGTAGATGTATAGTTAAATGTTACTTACTTCCCAGTTTCTGATTAAGCTGAAATTGTACAAACATAATATGTAAATCGGATGACAATGTAATAGCTAAAGTAACAAAAAGCAGATCTTACCAACCAACCAACTAAGCCAGGATGTATTGACTGGAATATCCCGTTGAGAAATGCTCAGATATTTGAGTTTGGGCTGGTTAGCTCCTTTCATTACACGTGGTAACAAGGGACTGAATAGGGACCTGGAAGCTGAAGACGAACAAAAATACTATACTATTGTCGATGGTGCGAGTTACATAGGTTTCTTCTCGGCAAGCGTGCTCCATCGTAGACCGTAACTGTTGTTTAAAGGTAGGTGAGTTGACGGTCAAGCGCAAGCCTATTTTCGAATAAAAAAAACATTAGTTAAGGTTCAGTTAAGTCACATCATAAGTGATTACTAGTGTATGTTGGATCAACATAATTGTAGTGAGGAAGGTCTTTTGCGTTTGACTATTATAGATACGTGTAGATTGTAAGTAGAATGTATAGGCCGATTATAGTGGGAGCATTCATTCAAGCATATTTTTGTTTGGAATTATTTTTCTACAGTATTTTTTATTCGTAGGCCGGATGATTGTCACTGGACCTGTCTGACGGAAAATGTTAAAATAGTCCAGTTTGCACATATTTTTAGTCCCCGTAAGCACATTTCATTGCGCTAATAAAAGCTGAAGCCTGAAAAGTATTTGTTTAATTATTTAATTTTATATGGTAAATCAAAAATCAAGGTAATGGCAATAAAAAAGAACGGCGACATGAGCTTACTACGTTCCTGCGTACAACGGAGTCTACCCTATACATTTTTTCATCATTTTTCACGGCTACTTATAGCCTAGGCGTGTGACGTAGACAGGCAGGTATTACGGCGAGTAATCCGAAACTTGGAAGCTAAGCTCACTCTAATATTTTGGCTCGAGCGAGACGCGAGCTTATACATAGGTACGAAGCGTCTGCCAAAGTTTTCATTTCGGAGAAAAATTATGTTAAAGTTGCCACACGAGTTACAAGCTAAGGCGATATATTAAATTAAACCAATTTATAAGTCAGCTCTCATCTCTGTGGGGCCGCATTGCGACGGGCTGCGACTGGGGGAGCATAACTTGGGGCACTTACCAAATGTTATGGTGTCGGATGACGAAAACAAAACTTGGATAAAGCGCTTCAAGCATTTTTCGTATCGATTTCTGCGATGTATAAGGTTGGGGTTGGATTATTACTCTGACAAGTATATTTTAAAAAAGGGAAACAAAATAGTTAAACGGTTTTATTTTGAAGTCTAGGAAACTCAAAAACCCTGACAAATAATAATGGCATAGCTAATTTTGATGAAACATAGCTAAGAACACTCTTGATGAAATCCTCTTTGAAATAAAAAAATACTAGATCAAAATAGGTATTTACGTTTGAGAGCTACGAAAGACACACAAATATATAGATACACACTTCAAACGTTTAACACTCCTCTTTTTAGGTCGGGGGTTAAAAATAAAGATAAAAATGTAAAAAATAAATAGACACTCTTAATCTTTGCATTAATCTAGGACATTGATCAGACTCAAAAATAAAATCGTACAATATCATAAAATAATATCTGTGCTTGTTATTTTAAATAGTAGTTATGCATATGAGAAAAACTCACTAAATGAAACTTTATCTACAAAAGAAAGAAAATCTATTCTGTAGAAAAATAAAGAAGCACTAAAATTGTAGTAACACTGGTATTTCATTAGAATGAAAAATAAAAATCAGCGACACATCGCGGGAACTCGTGAAATAGGTATCTATTCAAAAGCGAGCGACAATATTTTTCAGCACTCTGGAGGATTTCATTTCCCGAACATTTTTAATTTTAAGTCACAAAGCCTGCATCTACAGTTACTGACATATTTATTTTTGTGGATCACCTATCGACACCATGCCAGTGAAACTCGTATGACTCGGGACGGAAATGGGATGACGCTCTTTCGTGTCGTCACGCTCTCTCTACGTTATCGCTCTCGGCTCCCTTGTGTGTGCGTGCGCGTATACTATACACTTCGTTAATTCCATGTATATATTATATTTGGCATTACGATTTTTTGAAAATTTTATGTTTTCTTTCAAATCGACCGGTATGTCCCATGACGGCCATCTTTATTAGGGTTCCGTACCAAAAGGGTAAAACGGGACCCTATTACTAAGCCTCCGCTGTCTGTCTGTCTGTCTGTCTGTCTGTCTCCAGGCTGTATCTCATAAACCGTGATAGCTAGAAAGCTGAAATTTTCACAAATGATGTATTTCCGTTGCCGCTATAACAACAAATACTAAAAATAAAAAAATATATATTAAGGGGGGGTCCCCATACAATAAACGTGTTTTTTTCGTATTTTTTTGCTCAATATTAAAAACGGTAACAGGTAGACGCTTCAAATTTTCACAGAATATTTACTTGTTAAATAACAATAAAGTAAATATTAAAGGGGGGCTCCCATACAACAAACGTAATTTTTTAGCAATTTTTACTCGATCTTAATTAACAGGTAGAAACTTGAATATTTGTAAGTAACAAACGTGATTTTCTATTATAGATGATAGTACGGAACCCTTCGTGCGCGAGTCCGACTCGCACTTGGCCGATTTTTTATCTTTTTAGTATTTTTCAAATCACAGAATTATTTACAACTAATATCATGAATGTGTTTGTGTGGATAATTATATTTATGTGTGTTACTTATGGTTGTTATGTTGTCTATTTCTGTTTACCGACAAAATTTCAGTCAATCTTATAACTCATTAATATCATATCAAGGGTCTTACTGTATTATATACTACCAAAAGATGGAATAGTGTCAACAAAATACTAAACTGCAACCTTCGTAATACAGGATAATCGGAAGAGAAAAACCTATTTGTTTTAGTTTTCTTTTTGTTTGAAGAATAACCTCATCGAGAATTTTCTTAGCTAAAATTCAAGAAAAACTGTTCAGCCGTTTTTCAATTCAGCCATTATTAAAATTATTCATAATGACCACGACGCGGTTAGGGTAATGAGATTTTATCTATTTTATCTTTTTATTTTTATACTCATTGAATATGAAGTAAAATAATGACAAATGTCAGTTCTCAGCACTTTCAAGGATAAGGCACATCCTTAAGGCCTTTTAGTATCATGGCCTTATCTTGGTGTTGCACTTTCTAAACATTAATAATGGCATTCATGTTCACAAGTCATAACATGCGTCTAACAGCGTTACCTAATGTGTTACGACTGATGACGAGTCTGGCGATCCCCTTACTTGGGGCTCACCACGCAGAACTGGAGAAAACCTATCTACGTATAATAATACATCATACATCATTGAGTTAGCGGTCCAATAATTTTAACATAACAATAATTAAATCAGCATTCACAGGTTTATATAGCCCGGATTACATTCCTGGGCAACAACAATCCAGAATAACAAACAGAATATTATAATCGTATCAGTGTTTAGCTAGATCCACATAAATCCCTGGCTCTTGGCCTAAATCTCATTACGAACGGTTATTCAACTACCCTCTAGGTAAATGGACCACGCCGACCGACGAGATCCTCGAAAATTTGAATAGAGCTCTATGAATATCACAGAGTATTAAATTAAATCAATGATGGATTGCGGTGAGTCAGCGGTAAAGCGATACAGCAGCTGTTTTGTGAATTGCGCTGAGTCACGCGACGATGGCGCCGTCTAGACTGCGTATGCAGGAATGCTGCGGTGTCACCCTCTGCGACCAGTATACGCAGACCCTTGCCAAAACGCAGTACAGCACAACCATAAATGCCTTATGAATAAGCTCATGTGAGCTTTGGCCATGTTTCCGGTGCAATCGATATTAATTCTGTCTCCGGACTGATTTACTTTTGTTATTTTGGTACTGTAGGCAAAAGCAAATGACCATGGAATTAAAAATAGTATATTGATTAACATAACCATCCGTATAATCCAAAAATCTCCAAGTTACTTCTACGGCAACTAGGTATGCGTTCTCACGGATTCTTGAGACACTGTTTGAAGCGATGGTAATTGGTAGCTCAATCAGTGTTGCAATAGATTTCCACGCCGGAGGGTGCTAGATCTGTGTAACTTGGTGATACAGATACTTACTTATGCCCAGCTAGCTAACAATGACCTTAAATTCAAAAATACGTCACCGAGTATCAACGATATGTTCCAGCAACGCTTGAACGCCGTAAGATAGATACTGATCCATTCCAGGATAGTATGCTAGTGTGGTTACCACCATCAGAATCAGAAAATATTTATTGTATAAACTGTGTACCATGGACCACACCGTCACTTTACATTTCTTGAGGAGTAGTCAATTAGCTAGCTTGTCAACTAAAAATAATGACGGTCTCATAGCTTTTTAAATTGAAGTTCTAATACGCTGTCATTTTTATGGCAAAATTTTGTCTAACCCTGACATAAAAGATACGACGGACCTTTTGAGCCACTGGATCTGAAAGGTTCATGTTACACAGACAAATAGTAAAGTATCCGAAATGAAGAGATCCATAGACGTACGAAAGTGACCGACATAGCACAACTGATTTGCAAGTTGAAGTGGCAGTAAGCAGGGCACAGGACGTAGAACTGATGGTCGATGGGGCCGAAAAGTTCTCGAGTGGAGACACTGAAGACCATACACCGGGAAGCGCAGCGTAGGAAGACCATTGCAGCCACGAGATGGACAGATGACTTTATACAAATGGAGGGAAGACGCTGGATGAAAGCTACTTTCAATCGGACATTTTTTTATGTACTTGTCTTTTATGGAACTAATGTATTTTTTTCCTCGGACAATTTTAAGTCTCCTTTAAAAAAAAACTACTTCAAATATGCTGGAGCTATCAAAATCTTAAAAAAATAATCATATAAATTTGATGTACGTACTTTTATCCTTAAATCATACAGTTAAATATACAATCCCTTTTTGTAAAATCAAAAACAACAGAAACTACAAAGTACAGGGTAATTTATCACCACACAATTTATTTATGTCCTAAAGCATATTTCCCTTTTCATGCATATCCGTTTCTAAGCGACATGTGACAGAAATAATATCTATTGCCTCAGAAAAGTCCCGCTGCCACCTTCGGGAAACTGGGACACTTTAGGGAAATGACCTCTTAGTATTACGTAATCCTGTTTTGCAGTACTTTGCTATATATACAATATAAACGAGTAACACCAAAATCGACCATTGAAACATTTAAGAGGTGTGGCTAACTTTCTCGTACTTAACAATTATTTTATTGAGTGAATTTATTATAGAAATAAAATAACATTCAATTTATAAATATACTAGAAATATTTAAGCAAAGTTTTATGATAGCTTTGTTTAAAATATTTTTAGTGTCTATGAACCAAATGTTATTCAAACAAACTTCCAGTAAACTTTCCCTCTTTTTGGGGTGAATATCCCATTTATCAAAAAATCCCGTATTAAAAAAAAATTGAGGAACCTGTGTGTAGTTTCGTCAAGATTGGTTGAAAAAATCAACTTGAAGGCAAGTTCCAAGAATCATCCGGACATAAGAACAGAAATATTGCTAGTTGATGAACGGACCTAAGCTTCGTTCGTTTGTTCACTTCTTTCACTCGGTCAGTAAGCATTTTGGCTATATCCATATATTATTTTATTGTAGAGTTCTTATTTTAAATTAAAAAATCTAAAAAAACAATGGGATGTTGCTTTTCAATTAGTTTCTTGATTTACGTCATAACAAATATGGTATCAACAACAATTTTTCATGCTAAATTCATGATGTCATAGGTTTTTTTTTTACCTTATCCTATCCTCCTACGTAGCAGAGAAGACTATAGCTCAAGCTACAATGGACGTTGCAGGTATATTTTTATTTGTGTGACGCAAAAGACATTTTCGGGAGTATATTAAACCATAACCAAGTTAAGAGGGTCGATGCTTGCATCCGCGTAACCACGCCGGTCATGCTAAGTAGACTCCTCGTACGTGACTTTTTTCACGCTTTTTGCATGCAAACTATTCTTTCCTGCAAAGTGGGATCGTGTTTTCACCGGTAGAGGCGGTAGAAAACGCAACTTTCTTTTCTACTTATTTTACCCTTAAGCTACGTCAAGTTATGGTTTTTGTTCATGCTTTCCATCTTCCTTTTATGATAATTTACATAAAATATAACACAAATATAAAAAGGCACTTATTGGGACCAATTTTATGTATCTAATAGCCACAAAAAATAAGGGTTGTGACCGACATACTAATGGCGTATATTTTAAGGATCCTTACGGAATAGGTAAGCAAGGGTCACGTTGGCAAATAAAGATACACACGAATCTATGTTACTTATAGTATTACCCTCTTTTGGAAATGTTTTGGTTGGGTCGTAAGTATAAGATCACGTTCTTTGGAGGGTCTTCTATACGGCATTGGCAAGCTTTATAGCTACTTAATTGCATCGGTCAAATATTTTTATCCTGGGTGTGTTTCTTGACTTTAATGCTTTTCTCTAGTTTTTTTTTAATACAAGATAGATCTATGATTGACCACCAACTCGCCTAATGTTAAGCGACGGTGTGGTTGAGGATGGAGCTCGTCCATTTAGAAGATATCTATTCAGTCTAGCCTTGAAAATTCCAAGATTATAGGTCTCAGGAAACAGATTCTAGCAAACCCTTCATTATATTCCTAATAAAAACAAACGCCTTCCCTTAAAAATATCATAGCGCCCTAGTGCAATCTTCTAGTAATTGTTAACAGTGCACGAGTACAGAGCATCGAATTAGAAGAAATCTGTTCACTCAAACCTCGCTAATTTCAAAATCGTTGGTCAAGATAACAAAGTAAGCGAAAACCTTTGTTCTTATTTAGTACTTGTGCTACAGACTACGTTGTTGTAGCATAAGTGCTACTACGACGTAGCGCGTAACTATGGCTACGAGATATGAGTAAGATGACTAGGTAAGGGTTACTTAAATTTAAGTCTAGTTAATCCAAGTTTTTATAAAGTTTACCTTTTCCTACTTCAAAATATAATATGCGCTTTGATAATGTACTAGACGTATACTAAATTTTAAAATTGTCATATCAAATAGCCTCAAAGATTTTTTTAAATATAAGGAAATAAGAACAGCAGTGCCGTCACATTATATCTACGAGTATTCAAATTCAAATGCAAATTCTTTATTTTTGCTTGTTAATGTGTATACATCATAAGATCTTACAGCTAAGTTTGTCCATTTATTAACGGCCATAACGGTCATGCAAAATCAATAATTTAGGTACGTCAAATAATCAATTTTATCAATGAATTGAGTAGTTAGATAAAAAGAAAACAAAATGAATGATCTTACTTTACATTATGATTAAATTGTAAACACAGCTAAATTTACGTCATTGCGTCGTTATTCGGAACACACTCTTTATATTATATAATCTTTTCGTGTCAACGGTTCGTTTTTATTTATACAGAATTTGACCAGTAGGAAACCACATAGTTGGCAGCAGTATTAACCGTCATTACAGGTCATGCATTGAGCAGGTATTAGGACACAGTGGGCATACGAGCAGATGTGTCATTGTCTGCGGGGTGGCGCCACAATCACAATGCTCTACTGAAAGAACAGCCAGACCCCATTTACACATATTTTGTCTGCATCGACCAACTTGTGTTCAGAGGCGATTAGATAGACTTCCAAATTGGCCATTGTAGATCATGTCCTGGTTGTAGCTCCTCCTTCGGGACGGCAAAGTTAGTTGGTATTTTTCTGAAAAACCTTTTGTTTGGCCTAACCGGATTTTATTTTACAGCTGTAGTGCTGCGAATGAAACTTTTACGGCTCTTGAACCGGGCTGGAGGTGCGTTGTAATCAAATAGAGGGTGCTGGGGATCAGATTCCTGCTTTCGCTTTTCTATAGCACAAGCAATATCCCTTCTGACGTCAGGAGGAGCAATGCTGGCTAGCGGATAGAGCATGTTGAGTAGGGTAGGTTCGTTTAAGGCTATGTCGACCTCTTTTGCGTGGTAAGAGCAGTGCCATACTGGACACGCAAACTTACCAGCAGAGTAGCATAAGGCTCACCTTGGGTCATCTTTGAAGCGGAACCCCATTTAGTAATAGAGATCTCGGAAACGGCTCAAACCGTGCCAAATTGGTGAAATTTGGTATGTAGGTAGATTCGGGGATGATAAATCGATCTACATAGGTTTAATTTGTGAACCCGGGCTTGCACGTATTTTCAGTCATAAAAACAAGCAGAGCTCGGCCCAGGTACTAACGATTATAATACACGTCGGACACTCCATACAATAGCGCGCTAACTAGTGGGCAGTGACACATACGCAAGTTGACGTCTGCATATACCACACACACACACACATGTATGAAGTTATAGTGCCGTTTGATTGACGTTCATGACGTCAATTGAGATTCAAGCGCGTAAAGTCCGGAACGCTTGAAATAAATGCGCCGTACCGCCCAAATCCGGCAAACGACAGGACGAGCGGGGGAAGCGGGTGAGGAACCCTAGATTGGCAGGAGGCGGAAAGTGTCCGGTCTGTATGTAATACTAATTAATGTCTTCTGTACTTACACGTAAACCTTCATTGTAATTATTAACATAAATCTTTTATGAATTAAGTTACCTAGAACAAATAAAATACTTTCATTGAAATATAACCGCAATAAAGTCTTAGTGATTTAACAAAAGAAACACATTAAGTCGCCACCTACCCGAGAGAGCTTAGGGTCTGAAAATCTTATAAATCCCTAACACTGTATTCCCAGTTAAAAGCTTTAGGCAATAAGACATTGTATTCTAGTACAATAAATTACTAAATCATATTTTATTTAGACCTTTAATGAGCATTATTTTTGTTCACAAACTGCGGAGTTCGAAGTTTGTAACAAGCTAAAAACCGAAAATATAAAGTTGAGCTTGTTTCCTCTCTCTGTAGGTATTTTTGTGTGAAAATCGGTTTTAATATCATAATGAAAATTGAAGATTGTTTCAGTGTTGATCATGTATTTAATTAATTAAGTTCGTACCTAACTCTTATAATTATTAAGTACTACCTACCTATATAATTTTCCTCACGTTTAATTTCATAAGTAGGTATGTATGTACCTATGTACTGTATTTTCCACTATAGCCTAATTATGGATTATTTATTGCTTCCTTAGTGAAACTGCATGTTTCATTTAGGTGTTTGTTTTTAGCCGATTGCGTAAGAAGAAGGGTTGTGATTTTCGACTGTATGTATGTATCCATGAATGTATGTATACATGTGGCTATATATGTATGTATGTTTCTATTATGTTTGCCTCAAATGAACTTATTCGTAATAAACAAGTAATTTTACTAGAATTATTCTAAAGAATGAGCATTTATAATCTTTTACAGCGATTTCACGCATACTTTCTCACAAAAAAAATGTACACTCAACAGCGTATTAAGCTTGAAAACAAAAACTGCTTATTTTGTTTTTCTTTTAATATATTTGTACGGTACCTACTCGCACAGTCTCCTGGTGCTAGTTATAATTTTATGTAGTTGACTGTAAAGATGTCCAAGACACTGATCCTTGCAAGACAATGGGCATAAGAAAACACTCCACCAGCCTTACAATCCACAACCGCCGCATGGCTCCAGCGTCAGGTGCGACACACAGAACACGGCACAGGACTTCTGGGAAATGGTTCTTGCTGTTCGTTATCTTTAGGCAGGTGTAGTTAGTATCTCGGATAAATGACCCGGCGTCGTTTCGTGAGGTAAGAACGCAACGTGCGTCATATGCGGAAATCGGCAACCGAATAACCGTCACCGTTTGACAGTAGTGAAAATATAACAATTAAATGGAGTAGGTAAAGATTTCTATATAGCCTTATCTTGCAAGGATCAAACAATGTTCTTTTAATATATTTTCTTTAACGCTTGTTCTTTTAGTAATATTAGTAACTAGATGATAAAAATAATCTTCTGGGTGACTTTTAATAATAATCTAATAAGGAATATGCACGAATTTTATTTCATATGAATAATAGTTTGAATTGATAAGATACTGAAAAAAATATTTTGATCGATCGATAAACTTCCGAGATAAAGACATTTCAAGTTTAAGAGGATAGATGCTCTGCTCTCATGAAACAACAAGTTTGTATTAAATTATTATAGCGAACATGAACCATGACAGCATCGTTCGCAATCGCTTTTTTACTTTTGAAGAAATTTTGTTTTTGTAGAACGGATCTATTTAGGCTTAGCCTTTTCATGACCAAATAAAAATAAATGCATGCCAATTCCTTATTCAAACACATAGAACAAAACCTCATTAACAAACGCCTAAATTAAGTATAGTTTACGCAATAAGTATAAAATATCCAGTAATAACAAATTGCTTAATTTATAGTTTCTAATTATAAATGAAGAGACGTAGATAAGAAAAAAATAGTCTATTTCTCATAAAAGTTAAAGATTATTAATATTTTTAGAAAATAAATTCGAAAAAAATGTGCATAAATCACGTGACAGCGAACACCGATCAGAAAGTGTTACGTCACGGCACGCAATTTGTTGTTGACGTTTTTCTACAACAGAGCAGGTTACTATAGCTACTCCGTATTGTTATGACACTTGACACAGATGTAAACAGTTTGATTTCGCATGGATTTCGTACACTGTGACGTCATTCAAGACGTAAATATTGTTAATATTGTTTTTTTTTTTAATATAGGTTTTTTGGGATAAAATAGATATTAAAGTATTTATAATTAACCAAGTTTTCAAATTTAGGCAACGAGCCTATTATTTTTTCGAAACTTTTCATCCCGAGAAAATTAAGGCAAGTTGATTGCTGTTGTAGGAATAAGGATAATAGATACAGCTGTAAGGTAGAATCGGTTAAAGCGCCAGAATACCTATTCTGGCGTTGGCGTTGCTGCCAACAACGGTTTCACTAGTACCTACTCTAAACCTTTTTAGATAAAATACTATTTGACTGAATCTGATAGACCATATACAGCTTTAACCGTCTGTCCTTGGGACATTACATTGGAGAGTATGTGCCTATTGAAGCATAGTTATATTAAAATCTTCAGTAGCCAGTAAAAATCTTCAGTAGGGTATCCGGTAAGAAATTATTTATCTTTTTTGTCGTCATTTGACGGCAAACGCCGTAAGGGACACAGGCGTGATTTTATGAATGTATGTACTAAATATGTAGAAAAATTATGCTTTAATACTTTGAATACATGTCATGTATAAATAAAAGACCTGAATACGTAATTAACATTAAAAAAAAATCAGGTTTGAAAGTTTATTGCGGTCAATATAACAAATATCAATGCAAAAAACGTGAACGCATTCCAAGTCTCTTCATGATACTGACTCCATAGATTTATCAAAAATTCATTCAATAATTGTTATTTAAAAAATATATCGCGCGAACGAGACAGCTGCAGCAACCCTGGTACCTTAAAATCTGTGAGTCAAAATTCAAAAGGACACAATAGCTGCAATTAATCAGTACACCTGAATACCTAAACATTTTCAACTCAAATTATAACAAAGAAGCAACATGAAGGTAAAAAATGTACCTTATAAATTTAATAAAGCTTTAAACGCTGACACTTCCTTGAATCTCAGGATTTATTACAGCACTAGGCGGAAAATATTTATGGATATAGGGAAATGTTGCGGACCTAAAGCCCTTATTATCTTTATTAACTTACCTGTGTAAAATCTCTGAATTATGGAGACATTTTGGTACTTAAATAATTGTTATTTACAAGATGAAATTCCTTAGCAAGTTATAAAACTTATGTATGTAACTTTAGACGTATAATTTAGGTATAATATATAGCCATCATCAAAATCATAAATGTAAGCACAAGTTTAATCTGTATGTGAAACTCCGTAGATTAATACGGAATAACTAGTTAAGACTTAAGATATGTGTGGAATATTGCTCATATCTTTGGGATAGTTAAGCAAAGGTTTAACTTGAGGCGTTATAATTCATGAGGAAACGTACCAAATGACTGCGGCCAAGAGAATCGAACTGATACTCTTATAACTATACTTCAAAGTCGGAAATATCGATTTAAAGTTGTTAGTCTACCGAATCTGGCTTATCGAATATATTTCGGCGAATGTTCATCGGATCTAAATGGTCTTATTTCATAATTCCCTTTCTTCTATGAGACGCTAGAAACATGAAGAAGCTAGATTATTCCATGTTTGAGTAGATATAACTCAAAAAATAGAAAAATAAAAAAATAGAAATGCCGGTCCATATAACGTGGACCGCTCCCTCAGCGTTCCACGTTCGGTCCACGTTCTTGATGCGTACTACACGGGAATGGAATTCTTTGCCGCCATCTGTTTCCTGAGGGTTATAATCGTAGATATATCTAACATTAAAAAAGATATTCCAATAAAAATAATTTTAAATAAATAAAACCGGACAAGTGCGAGTCAGACTCGCCCACCGAGGGTTCCGTACAAACTAGTAGATAAAAGGGGAAAATCATATATTTTTTATATTTTCCTTCATAAACCGAAAAATATTTAAAAACCTGTTTTAGCTTATGCTACTCAAGCTCTTTCATATGATACCCCTTATGATACGGTTAATTCACTTTAAAATTTGGACCTTCATTCCTGGCATAAAGACACTATTTTTTGTGATTAAATTAAAAATATCCAGTTTTCGGATTTTTTTCTATATGTATACTCTAGCACAATGCTTCTTGACAAATTTTATTGTTCTAGGTCAACGGGAAGTACCCCATAGGTTTTGATTCCCTTGTGAGTGTCGAAATGTGCGTTTTTTACGATATTTTTATATTTTTTTTATATTTTTATATATATATGAGCGTATATGATTTTAATTTCAACTCGATACCTTCACGCGTTCCCGAGAATCAAGGTCTTGACACCCGACGGACGGACAGACAGACAGACGGACAACAAAGTGATCCTATAAGGGTTCCGTTTTTTTCTATTAAGGTACGGAACCCTAAAAAATAAATCATCTTCAAAACTGAAAAGGGAGAAATAACAACTGATACATAATACCGACAAAGTAACACCTAATTTTTAGGATAAAAAGTATGTCAGATTCTTTAACATTGTATGCGTAATAAACCTACCAAATTTCGTTCAAATCCGCCCTGTAGTTTGAATTGCGTCACTGAAACGATTTCTATTTAAAACTTAAAATGTTCATAGCTTGAAAATTATCGGATTTTGATAAAACTTTTCCCTAAACACTGTTCCCTAATTCGGCAGATACTTTATTCAATAGAAAATGATTTTTTGCAATACGACTTCTAGTTTTCGCGTAATACGTGGACAAACATAATATACATACATACAAACATACAAAGTTTCGCATTTATAATAATAGTGTGAGTGAGAATACGTGATACGAAATCAGAGCAACAAAGTTATTGCCAAAAATAAAGAATGAGCCACGTGCTTTGGCACGGGGTGGGCAGGCGCCACAGTGTCGGATCGCGGGTTCCATCGCTGGCACATATCTCTTGTTCTCACAGTATAAAAACGCACAGTAAGGATACTTAATACTAAAGTGTTAATAATTTCAGAGATAATATGAAAAAAAAGGGTATAGGTATAATCTATCATCCGAAATACATTTGTTTGAATCTTACTTGGCCGAATCAGTTTCGTAAAATTGCCTGATTCCAAATGTTTTACTTGACACTAGTTTCTGATTCCATAAGTTTGTTTGTTAGCCATCAGTTTCATTTGCCCGAACAATTATTAGGTTAGGTGCATTAGGTTTCTGTTTTATTATATCCAGAAACCTTATATTTACAACGATTTGGTTATCAGACATATCAATTATTAGGTTATGTTCATTAGGTTTCTGTTTATTATGTACAAAAACTTTCGTATTATAGAAATCGGTCATCAGACGGGTTTTCAAATGAGCTTACGGGATTTAATAGTATCTTTTGATAAAGTGTATTTCGTTTTCGGGAAAATGATATTCGATATAGATAACCACGGCGAAAAAATACTTATAGCTACTTAAAAATAAATGCTCGAATATGGTGCGGCTGAAACACTATCTGATAAAGTAGAGAAAAAGATCGCCATGTATTTTCATCTCTTTCTCTCTGCCTACTTGAATGGATGAAAGCAAACTAACAATTTTATTTTCTTATTAGACCCAAATAACATGAACCATAAGCGGCGCGAAAATTTGCGTAAAAAGTGTTTTAAACGTCGTTCTGTGCTTCAATTGTCAATTCTATGTTGCACGTCTGAGCTGTGTCGTACTTTACCCGCCTTTGGATGATAATTTTGTAGAGTAAAATATGTTTGAAATTTATATTAAGTCTGGGATCAAAGATACATCTGGAGCTGAGACTTAAAAGAAAAATAAAGTGCTGATTTTTTAGTGTTTTAACGATCTTGTATAATTTATGTCAAATGTATTTCTCAAAAATATCTAGTACGTTATTATAAAATTAAATATAAATTTATCTTATTTTAATTGTAAAACAAAAACTTCATGTTTTATTTATACAATAATGAAATTTAGTTACTACACAGCTCACAAATATTTTAAAAAATGAATCTTACTTACTATTACTTTCCACACTGTAATGCTATCACGGAAACTGCACCACTGTCTCAATCGATTCAACCCAACGAAAAGAGACGGAGTTATACGAAACGCAAGTTGTAGATTTTCCGTCTCGTTCCCTCAGCTGATTCTTGGCAATTTCATTGACAAACATGAGGCGTTTGTACAAACTCAATCAGGATGATTGCACACCTAATCATGGTACCGTGCGATCTTGGTACCATTTTATGACTTGGATGTTGAATCGGTGATGGGTTTGGCGTTAGCATTAAATATATTATGTACTGAAAGTATTTAGTAGGTAGTATGCTTTATATTGATTTTTTGTTATTTTGCTACTGGCACTCTACTACTAGAGCACAAAGTGTTATGATAGTCAAATTTAGACTAATTTACTTTGTTATCTTGAGTAACTTACATTACACTCAAGATGGAACCAAGAGCTACAAGAGCTGACAGACGAAAAGTGCTATGGTTATTGATTTACGCTGTTTTAGTCACCGAGAGCACTTTTCGAAGTATTAGTAAAAACTTATACATCAAAAGTTTTTTTTAATTATCTTGTGTTTATTGTTAGAAGTGTCTACTTTGAGACCCGCTACGTTTAAAGCTAACAGTTGTCGCATCGGCAGCGGTCGACGGAATGCTAGCTAATACATTGTTTTACGTTCGCTACGGTGGCACAAGTCAAACACATAGCCTGCCTTCCTACCTTCAGAAGGTAGATACTTATTTTTAATTATCTGACGCCCCGACGGGCTACGCATTTGACTACAGCTCATCTAATAGTAAATGTTAAGCACATCTTCGAATGGGTATAAACATTGTGATATACTGTTGAGATATAACAAAAGCAAATTTTTTCGCGCTACGGCGTAGCAGCGTAGCGGCGTAGCAAATCAGCATATACTTTTTGCCAAAACAATCAAATTGAGTGAGAGCTTATTTTTAAATACTAATATTATTATCTACACTAATCCAGAGAGAACCTTTATATTACATCGAACGTATTACGAATTATATTATTATTACAAGGTGGACAGTAGATATCATACAAGAGGCAGGAAGACACTGGATGCAGGCCGCTTCCAACCGGTCTTTTTGGAAATCCATTGGGGAGGCCTTTGTCCAGCTGTGGATTTCTTGTGGATGAGATGCTGATGATGATGATGAACGTGTTACAACCAAATTAATGACGTTTTCAGAGTAGGTCAAATCACAAGCACCTGTCTCAACTAAGCACCATGCCTATGCATATATTTATGAAAACGCTCCCTTACAAATAGCAAGATACTAAAAAGCCTAAACGTATTTAATAACCCATTTTAATTTAATATAGACATGAACACGTAGTTCTAGGAAGTTATATTAGATACGTTGCCCGCTAGAGACAGGCAAAGTTACAAGGTAAATACACACTACATTGTAATTAAAAACCTTAGGCGTTCGGGATTTTCATAAAGCGTATTTTCAATAGAATAAATTTCTTTGTCGGGATAATGATATTTAGAATTTCATAATTTCGGATCATAGATAGATAACCGGCTAGACGCACTCTTCACTTTTGATATGATACTTTATTACAAAAAAATGCCTATGACACTCAGGGAGTGTAGACTGATCTAACGTCATCTTGCACATCAAAATCGGTCTAGCCATTTAGTAGGAGGTAATATAGAAACATACATACATACATAGTCACATAAATACATACATATACTTGAAAAACCTAGCCCTTCTTTTTGCGCAGTCGAGTAAAAAATTTATCGAAATCTGACAATATTTGAGGGTAGATAACAGTTCTATGTAAATCGCGTAATTTACTAACAAAAGATGCCACGACAACTATGCTCTTAAATGTGTGTTGCGGAATGAATCTTCTGTGCCTGACTAACTGCTAAGCATTCTGTGATCTAAAAGTTCTGAAATACCAGGAATAGCTCCGCAGACGACATTTATTACGAGCTTGCTCAATAGAAGTCCATTTATGAGAGCATTTTTGATCGAATACCAGGATAAGTTATTAAATGTCGAACTTCGTATAGATACCTAATATTGTTATACTAGAAAAATCTGGATTTGAGAAAAAATGCTATCTACGTTCAGATGTAGGTATCTTAACTACTTTAATAATCGTTTTCGGTAATATTTACTGTAAATTGGTGAAAATATTTCTACGCTTATACGATACGACTGGCTTTACAGCTAAGTTTGAAGTAAGTATCCTTTCCAAGCTGTAGGTTGTGGATTGAGTTCCCAAACAGAACAATTAATTTGTTTGATTAGTATGTATGTTTAAACCCAATAGATAACTTACTCCTTTTGTAGTTTGTTAAAAAGTCTTTTAAAGACCGTTTCTATACACTATCACATGATTATAAATTTAAAACTAAATTTTTATGACATTTGAAAATAATGAAATACACAAATCAAAAACCGTGTAGTAAAACCGATAAACATAAATAACTAACTACAACAAATACCTATATTAAAAGCGCGCAGCTATCTCTCTCGCGCATGACAACATATTTATATACATATAAAATCATTGAGTAGGGATATTAGAAAAGTGAGAGCTAAATTTGTTTATTTAGAGAGGAGTAATATTTAAAAAAAGTTTTAGTCAGATATCATTTCTACTGGCGACGGAATTAGAAATAAACATAATTATGTTTTCTTATTTCACTTGTTTTTAAATATTCATTTCTCCTGTCTAAATAAACAAATTCTCTTCTCACTTTTCTAATATCCCTATTCAATGATTTTATATCTTTAAAAACGTAGTGATGCGCGAGAGAGATAGCTGAGCGAATCCTTATGTAATGTTTTAAAAAATGAGTAATTGAAATATGGTATTATTGCTCTCTACCCCTAATCATTTGTTATCAAAGAGCATAGGAATATAGTTGTTTGTGATATACTAGTAGTTTTAACCTCAATCGTTAATTCTTATGAAGAAAGTTGCCTAATGTAAAACTTTAAATCAAAACTTATTTCTTTGAGATTCAAAGGCTGAAATTTTGAGATAAAGACGAAAGTTTTTCTATAAGGTCTACCTATAAACTACTAACTAGATAGGTGGATTCTACATTAACTTCGTAGATAGTTGATAAATAGTTTTATCGGTAAGTTTTAGTAATATAAACTCTACAAATGGCAAATGTGCAAGCATGATGCCTACATCAAGCAAAAAAAAAAGTTTTAGTAATCATCTGCCGTGCAAGTCTCTAAATTTATATTATGTTCTTCAAATATTCATAAAGCTCTATTGTGACAATAAATTTTGTTTCTACATAATAAAGTAAAATCGTTATAGGTATTACTAAATCCGAGTAATCCGGAGACTTCGTAATTTTCTTAAATTTAACACTTTCCGATTTGAGTACTTAAATTTCTATGTATTTTTTTAAATCCAAGTTAGCAACATTGATTTTATTTTCATTTTATACGGAAGAACAAAGACAATAGAAATTACAAACACAAAGAAGATAGAAATTTTTCTTATCTATAGAAAATGTATAGTTTCGACATATTCGAATTTTGAAATTACTTTCTTCTTCTGCTTTTTTGTATTGGACCCGCATTAAAGCATTTGCCAGTGTCAAGTATTAGGATTTTTTCAAGTTTCTTCAATAAAACAAATGTTCTAGTCACAATCTAAGTATACAGTCAATTTATAAGACGATTCCTGCTCAGTAGTGGTGGCGACTTTAGTAGAAGCGTCTATGGAGTTTTGCCGACAACGTAATAAGTAAAATCACGCATTTTACTGCTTTATTTCACTTGCCCACACTCACGCACTTTATCGAACACTTAATGAATAAAACACCGCCATTTTTATAGCATTTTTTATCAGCCCTGTTTGTACAAACTGTCCCACTGCTGGGAACGGGCCATCTTCTCATTGTGAGAAGGGTTAGGCCATAGTCTGCCACGCTGGCCAAGTGCGGGTTGGCAGACTTCACACATCTACAAGATCATTGAGAACTCTCAGACATGTAGGTTTCCTCGCGATGTGGTTCCTTCGCCGTTTTGAAGTTGGCGGCAATCAACAATACGCACATAACTTCGAAAAGACAGAGGTGCGTGCCGTGGGATTTGAACCCAGGACCTGCGGATCGCAAGTCAGACGGTCTCCCGACTAGGCTGCCGGAAACTTAACTAGTTTATAGCATTAATGTTCAAAATAACAAGTTTAGGAAAATAAAACAATGCAACAACATGTTAATAAGACGTTCCCGCCAAAACTCGAAATTACTTTCAACGATAAAGGATAAAAGCGCGTTTTCTAGAGAGAGTTTACATTATATCGCATTTTTTTATAGACGCATGGATGGCCACTCATGTGTCTAAAAGAAACGATAAATTAAAGATTGACAGTTTTCTATTTTCAAATTGTATAACTTCGAAGACAAAAAGTAGTTTTTAATTTGAAAAGAAGAAACACACATACAAACTTAATAAATAAAAAAAACGAAAATAATTAAGGGTAGAAATCAATTACTTCCTGTTGTACAGAAGAGATTGAGCTATGCTTCTGAAAAAGACGCCCTCCGATTCTCTTGAGATAGCATCTACATGAAGTTTTCCGGAACGAATTCAATATAAAAACGGCCCACATTAATCTTGCACCCGAGAAGCAGCCGGTAACTGCCGCTGTAGGACCAATGAAGACGTCGAGACGCGCGTGAAACACGATAAATTCACCTGTTCCTGAGCATTTACCTCCAAGAGTGCGTACCTAACCTGAAGAATGAAAATAAATCGTATCTAATTCGGCCCTGAATCGTCGAGATGAAATTGAAATTGAGATTGGTCGTAACACTGCCTTCTTCTTTAAGCTGAGATCAGACTTCCAAATTATTAGTATGAGTTCCTATAAGTACGTGATGTAACGGTAAAGGATAGGGAATAGAAATGTAAACTTTTTAGGGGTCATTGTACTCGTTAATAAGAGCAAGTTTGACCGCGGGGCCAATTCTGAAATTGCGAAAAGGTCTACTATTCTACACAGGCAGTTTATTGACTTTTTATTGACAAATACTTACATTCAACTTGATCTTTGATTCGTATATTGAATCCAAAGTTACTGCGTTAAAATACCTTCAATAATACAGTACTTCATTTCTGACCAGCTTCTAACACTTTATCAAGCTCAAGGTTCGTTCATGTATGTAGTTCCCATTGTTGGCACCTTTAACACTACTGAATACTAGCTTAAAACTTTGAATTATATAAAAAAGCTTGCCAAGTGACTAGTTGTAGGTAGTTTTCAAGCTTCAGAAGCTTTTCTCTTTGGCGAAAAGTGGCCAGCTAAAACATAACCAATTTGCAAATTGCACGAGAGCTCGAGAGTGCACATGAACTGAACGATCTGGGGCCGTACTATGCGTCCAAACTGTTATTTCAATATTACTTTGACTTTTGTCTCGCTCTTTCTATCGTTCAAAGAGTAAGATAAGAAATAACGTAGTTATGCGATTTATTATATACCTAACAAACATTAAAAAATACAACAGAATTGAGAATCTCCTCCTTTATACAGTCGGTTATCTCTGCAACTTATTTTGAATGTACCTTTATAAAAGTTGTTCTGCTAAAACCATCCAAACCAACCATCCAAACCAAACCAAAGCTGCGATGAGCCAGAATCTTCTTCTTAATCGTATGCTTCATTGCTGAAGATCGTGTCAGACATCAAATGCTTTGACATAGTAGATGACGAGCTGTTTCCATACCACTGTCTTAGGCTTTTCTCAAGGCAGCAAAATAAAAAAATGTCTAAAGCAAGATTTTAAAAAAGTACGTACCTAGTTTGTTGGTGACTTTTCCTTGACTCACGCACAGCGTTTCCTTGCACAACTGTGGAAACGCACCTTTTCCCGGGCAATATAAAGTGAGATTGTTGGCGCACTGTAATTAATGCTACTCAGAGCACATTCACGCAATAAACGCAGAAGGAAAATGGAGGCGATCCGCGCTATTACCCGCGTCCGTCGCTCAAACGTAGATATTTATTGGATACTTTGTCAATGTTCGTGGAGAAGAACTCTGCGTGCTTTCTAATTAAAACAGTCACTTTTAACACTACCGTTTATTCATAAAATAGTTTCTGTCACATAATACCAACTGCTTAGATTATATAGAACAACTGTCAACAAACATTCCCTACTAATTTTTCGTTTCTTTTTTGTAGGATGGACAAGAAGGTTTTATCTCGTACAATTTTTCAAAATTTATTTACGCAAGCTTGTCTCGCTCTTAACCAGTTTTTATTATTTAATTTTGTAGATTTACATCAAAGTAAACCCTACAATCTTGCCAAGTTTGATATTTGTGTCATAATCGTTCAAAAGATACAGCCGTTTTAGTGTAGGACAGACAGACAGGCACCGTAGCCACACGAATAGGAAGGAACCCGCACCTAACGTACGGAAGCCTGAAAATCATTTAACGTTAACAATTTGCAATATATATATATATATGTATATATGAAAATTCAATAATATTTTTTGAGCAAAAATTTTGTCAAATGCAAAATAAATCAAGTCCTAAACAGTTATTTAGTACTTGTATTACTAATTGTAAACTAACCACTTACCAAAGAGTATTCTACTATACACCACTTACTTGGTTTACCATTTGGTTGCCTCCATAATACGGACAAGAAGTTTGTGGACGTGGAAAATAAAACAATCAACGGCATCTTTTTTTTCACGTTCCCGCCAAAAGAAGTTATTTTTAGCGGGTAATACAATAACTGTTGAAACCGCCATCTAGACATAATACTAAAAAATATTTACCACAGCTATTATTTCTAAAGTTACACAAGTTATCTACAGATGGCGCTATTATAAATTCAGTTTTGTCTATGATCGTATCTTCTTTTTTAATCTAAACATTTAAGTGAATTAAGGAGTTTTGGCGGGAACGTCTTAGTAACGTGTTGTTTGTTGCTTTGTTTTATTTTCCTAAACTTGTATTATTTTGAACATTAATGCTATAAAAATGGTGGTGTTTTATTCAATAAGTGTTCGATAAAGTGCGTGAGTGTGGGGAAGTGAAATAAAGCAGTAAAACGTGTGATCTTACGTTGTTGGCAAACCTCCATAGAAGCTTCTAGTAAAGTCGCCACTACTTTACTGAAGCAGAACTCGACTTATAAATTGACTGTATACGTGACTTAGATTGTGACTAGAACGTTTACAACTTGTTCTATACAAGAAACTTGAAAAAATCCTAATACTTGACACTGGCTTTGACAATGCTTTAATGCGGGTCCAATACAAAAAAGAAGAAGAAGGTGAAATAAAATAATCGGCCAAGTGCGAGTCGGACTCGCGCACGAAGGGTTCCGTACTATCATCTATACTAGAAAATCGTATAAAATAACGAGAAATCAACGAAATTCCAAGTAGTAAATTGCAAACTTATAGGTAGGTTTTCGATACACATCCGGGCAGCATGACGACGCTCGCGCGAATACGCGCGGCTATGGCTCGCTCCGTGATGTTACCTCTCCCGCTACCCGCGCGACCGTTGCTTAGCAATCGCCTCGCGCTCGCGCCACCACCACACCTCGGCGCGGCGCTCGCACCGCGTTTAGATGCACGGATTATTTTCATGTTGTGAGTTTTTATGTATTAGATTAGGTATTTATTTTTATAGTTAATATATTTCTAAATATTTACTTACCAATAATCAAGTTTCTACCTGTTAAAATCAGATCGAGTAAAAATTGCTTAAAAATTACGTTTGTTGTATGGGAGCCCCCCTTTAATATTTACTTTATTGTTATTTAATTATTTATTTTGAAAGGTAATATACAAGTAAGTATTCTGTGAAAATTTGAAGCGTCTACCTGTTACGGTTTTTAATATTGAGCAAAAAAATACGAAAAAAACACGTTTATTGTATGGGGACCCCCCTTAATATTTTTTTTTTTTTAATTTTTAGTATTTGTTGTTATAGCGGCAACGGAAATACATCATTTGTGAAAATTTCAGCTTTCTAGCTATCACGGTTTATGAGATACAGGCTGGAGACAGACAGACAGACAGACAGACAGCGAAGTCTTAGTAATAGGGTCCCGTTTTTACCCTTTGGGTACGGAACCCTAAAAATGAAGAAATAATACATATAAAAAAAATAACCTAAAATTTTGACAGTTACGTAAATCGGGAATCAGAATGTTTATTGTGTTGTGATGAATTTTTAATATTGCGTGATTTCGTAAAATTTGTATTGAAAGATGACTTCTGTACTGATAAATGCTATAAAACGTCTTCAAATATCAGCAGCACCGCACATTAGATCGTTTTCATCAAACATAACATCAACTGCAATTGTTACACCAAACAACAGCTTAGATGTAACTCAAAAAGAATGGAAGTTCCCTCCTCAATACGTAAAGCCTCGGGAAGTTTGGATCGAAAACATGGATACAATTGAGGAAAAGAAACTTGGTTTATTTGAACTACATCCGTTAGTATATGCGGCTCCTCCTAGGATGGACATTATTCATCGTAATGTGGTATGGCAAAAGAAATACCGATGGGTCTCTTGGGCTAATACGAAAACGCGAGCGGAGGTGCGTGGTGGTGGAAGAAAGCCCTGGCCACAGAAAGGTCTAGGCCGTGCCCGTCATGGGTCTATTCGGTCTCCACTTTTTAGAGGCGGCGGTGTCGCTCACGGACCTCGTTCTGGAAAGAGCCATTTCTTCATGTTACCTTTCCATGTCAGACTCCATGGTCTTACAAGTACATTATCAGCCAAACTAGCACAAGATGACCTACATGTTGTTAGAAATTTGCAGTTACCAACAGATGAGCCAGAGTACCTAACTGAGCTTGTTGATAAGAGGAACTGGGGTCCATCTGTACTTATTGTTGATGAGTAAGTAATCAGTTTTGAGTATGGTGTTTAGTTCAGTTTTATAGAGAAAAAAAATTGAACAGCTTTATATAAGTTTGGTACAGAGCTGCCTGCTGTGACCTGCTTCTTGGTACTTTCCAACATAATAGCGCTAATAAAATATGTCTGAAATCAACCTGTTCAATTTTCACAACACAACTTATGACTAGAAATCGGCCAATCTTGTTTGTTGTCTACTACAATAGAAACATCTTTTTTCTGGTGGAAAAGCATAATTACAATGACCACTGGCTGCCATGGGTTCCTAATCTTATACCTATTATATAGAACTAAGAAATTACTTTTTTATTGGAAGATATCTGACTTCAATATTTATTGTAGTTCTATTTCAATTTTGTTAAGATAATCTCTTGATAAAACAGAAGTTTACCACAATCTTAAGAGCAATCAAATAATTTCAATATTACTTTGACCTTGTCTTGCTCTCACAACTGTAGAAAGAGTGAGACAAAGTAACATTAAAATAAAACCAGAAACTTGTGGTACAGCCCCTGAATATGTTACTTAAGATATCTTGACAAAACATTAAAAGTATACCATCTTCATGAAATCTAAGTAGAAATATTCAAGTCAGATTAGATATGTTTTACATGTAAAATTCTGTGAAATTTTTTATTGTTAGCAATTTTATAAATGTCTCTCTTTTTCAGCACTGACTATGCACCAAGAAACTTAGTAGCTGCAATAGAGAGTTTGCCTCATATCAGCATCATGCCTGTGTATGGGTTGAATGTCTACTCAATGTTGAAACATGACACATTAATTCTCACACAAGCTGCTGCGGAGAAAATTGAAGAAAAACTGCTAACACATCTTCATTCTATCACCACAGAAAAACAAAAAGCTTTCAAAGTAGATCAAGTATAAAGTTAACACTAAATAAGTAATGTAGTTGTTAAATTAATAAAGTCTTTAAAATAGTCAATGATTTTATTTCCTTAACTTTAGGTTAAATTCGTTGAAAGCATGAAATGCACTAATGTATAAACTTAGATTCTAAGATACATAGAAAATGAGAGAAGTAGGCATGGTTGTGTTTTACTTAGTCTCACTTTGATGTACACATGAAAGATAATTAAATCTCTCATTCCTCTGTAATTTTGTACATCTGCTGGAGCTGACTTTTGTATTTGTCACATCACCTCTTATTAAAACAAGACCAACCTTGAATCGCAATTAAAGCTAAAAGCCTTTTTAAAAGTGAAAGTAACTCGTGTCTGTTTGTTACCTTTTCATGGCTAAACCAAATGTGTAATTTGGCACAGATATTCTTTAGACCTTTTAGCATCATCAGCTTTGTCATCACTGTAATTCATTACTACACAGGGTGCAGCTAGTTTAGTATAATTATTATATATGCAAGTAAAGTAAGAGTAGCATGTGTCATAGCCGGTTCATAGCCACTCTGTTATCTTTATTTAGCCCTTGCATGTCTGACGCAGCCATTTTCTGTCTCACTTTCCACCTGAGGTCAGCCCAGTCATTCTCTCCAGGAACATTGGGTTTGTATTTAGCCCACAATGATGTATAGTAGTGGTATAGTGAAACTGGATCACATTTCTTCTTAGGAGCTTGTACAGGAACCTTTATTACTGAAACAAGTCAAGGATTTAGTCTTAAGTAGTCACATACTTATGAGAATTGTACTTTTAATAGAAGAAAACTGATTTCTACTCCTAAACACATGATTTTTATATTGAAGCATTCATAATGATGTGAAAAAAAGACTTACAAACTACATTATCATTATTTATCTATGGGCTATACTGTCAATTTAATTGCAATGAATAAGTTAATATTTATAATATAATAATTCTGAATGTGTTCCCTCAAAGTAATAACATGTTAGCAAGTGAATACTTACAATTATTGTTAGAGCTGACTGTGACCTTATCTTTCATGGAGGTAGATTCTCGACTTTCTGGCTTCTTTTCTACTCTGACACAAGAACATGCACGTCTCATAGGTGTCTCTACAGTCCGTTGAGGCAAGTTAGGGGCAGATTGAGAGTTTATTACTTTCAAGAACTCCCTTTTGTTCTGGCATTCCCTAGAACACATTGTAATAGGCCCCTTGAAAGCTCTGGACCTAGTTCTTGATGAAAAAGTACTTGCACTGTGTAATCTCTCTGGACCTTGTATAAACTTTGCGTTTGTGTCTGCGGCTGCATATCTATTCTCCAGATCATACTTGATCAGTTTCTTGAGATCTGTAATGTAGAAAGAGGCGTTGTAACTTTGTGGTTATTCACAAGCGTCTAACGACATGGCCTAGAATCTCCATCTTGATAACATTATGAAACACAACAGCACTTACTTTTAAAATAGCACGTTAGTGTATGCGCGTTGTAATTTAAATGATATGCAAAAAAAATACCTACAATCCGTACAAACCTGTAATGAAATATTTTAGCACTTCCCCACTGATATTGTGTATTCCCAAATTATTTAAATATCTTAATATTTCTCTTGCGTCTAATTCCGATGTCATTTCATAATATTCCTTATCCATAGCTCAAAAAATGCGTCTGTAGAAATATTAATCTCCAGTGACTTTTCAATAATTCAAAGTTCAAACTTTTTTTGTACACAAACAAACGAACTAGTTTTTGTAACGGTAGCGAAAGTCAAAACCTTTGACGTTTGACATTTTAATGACAATCAGGAAAACATGAGTATTTTTTTTTCGTTCAACTACGCTTTAGATTATTTATCGTTTAGCAAACCTAAGCTAGGATTTAAAAAATCAATATAATTTCGATTATGAAATGGCATAATAAAATACGCTTATGCAAACTAATTAATAGCTTATGTTCAAATATACTATTAATTTATCACTTTTGTCACAAATTTTTACATCTATATTATGTATTTGATACAGATGTAAAAATCCTACTAGAATGAATGAACGAAAAGAAATACCGCTTGATTTGATCAGCCCCCGTATTCTGAACCCATTCGGTTTCGGAATCGATTCGATTTGTATATCTCCGTCTCTGTCATTTCCATAGAGAATAACAGAGACGGAGATATACAAATCGAATCGATTCCGAAACCGAATGGGTTCAGAATACGGGGGCAGTACAGACAGACAGTACAGTTGCGTCAAAAATTATAGGCCGAGGCTAATAGGTGGTCCCATAATTATCTTAATGGTAAAATAATCGTATTGTTGTTATAGAAGTAGATAGGACTATTATTGTTTAGATTACAAAAAGTTACATTTCTTGGATTTTATTTAATTTGGAGCACACAAATTTCTAGTTGTGTTATTAATAAACAATGTCATGACATCAAAATAAGGTGAAAGTGCAACTATAAACAGGTATTTATGTCTCAACAGTGCCGTTGCGATATCAGCTGATTAACGATGTATTTTCTTTAAAAGCTTATAATAGATCTTTCCCTGATCGTCGTATTTACTTTCGAGAATATGTAATAATAAAATAGTAATTGTAGATAAACTGTATCCTTATTTTTGTAATTATATCTACTTATATTATTAAAATAAATTAATAGAAATAGTTATTTTCCAATCACCTATTTGTTGGTAAGTAATTACAATATAAGTAACAACAAATATGTACTTATTTGTGTAATTAGTTTATTACTAAATAATAATTACATAATGCATCTATTAATGGAAGTATATTACATTTTCTTAATAGCATTTTAATAGTATTTGCGTATTACATCTAAGGAGTCGGGGTCACCAATAAGGGTTCTTCAACGACTCCCTTTGTAAAAATAACATTTTATTTATGTAGATTATAACTTTATAATTTATTACATTTTCACACCGAACGTCTAGACCAAAACTCCAAAACTAAACTGTGAATCTAATAGAACAATATTCTAAAACCAAACATAAATCTACGGAACCAACTAATTCGAATTTTGAATTTAAGAACGTGGCCAGTGGTACACCAGATAAATACGGATGATACAATTAAAGGAGGCCACACATCATTCGAACGTATATAGGTACATCGAAAGTATATAATTATGTACTTTAGATGTATATACGCGGAAATTAAATAACTTTTAACTTATTAAAATTGTATGAAGCATATAATTACGATAAACGCGGTGATAAATATTTAATTTCAATGCTATTTATAATAATAATAGTTACGAAAACCATAAGAAAACACATACTTCAAATACCTATATTTGGGATAAATACATACATTATTTAAGTTATTATTTTTAATTGCCAATCAAAATATATTGAGTTAACTAGAGTTAACTACACATATTAATATAGCGAATGGATTTATTTAAATGTATGCCTAGCCACTACTAAAATATTATTAGCACTAGAAAACTGCTATAAGCGCAAAAGTACTCTTATTGTCTAATTTGATAGCATTTAACAGGTAAACAAATTTATTTAATATTATTTACTTCTAGACAATTATATTTGTTTACTTCACATTTGCAGTTATGTATACTACCGATAACAGAGGCGCTGAGTGCCAACAGCGATTCGAACATTTCGAACTCATTCCCACTGTAGTACTCATTGTGAACGGTGCGCGATGGCAAACAAGTATAGCAACAACCCGGCAATCGCCAATTTTATTGAATATTTGAAGATACCCAGTGTACAGCCCAACATCAACTATGGTAAATATGAATATAATAATTATGACAATGAAGAGGAAATTTTATAATTTGTCGTATAAACTCGTGATCTAAATAGGTGATTTTCAAGGTTGTTAAAATGTAGCGCTGAATATTGGACACACTAATAATAGTAGAGTTGTAAAACTTATGTTGTATTTTGTTATTTTAGGCTAAAAACTGTTGTAAAAATGTTATTCATTATATTTTTACAATAACAAATTTCACTAATATTAGAAACTGCAAAACTTTATGTAGCCGAGCGGATTTGAGTGGGATTTGTTATAGAGATAGCTTACACCCCGGCATAACACATAAGTTATTTCTTATACCAAAATAATAAACGGTTTTTGTATGACAGCGAGTGAAACCGTGGAGCGCAGCGTACACGTAATCAATGTGAACTACGTGTGTGGATCCAAGTTATATGCTGTGTGTGATATGGTTTAAAATGATATGTACACATAATCAATCAAACAAACAATCAATCAATCAATAACACTTTATTGACACCACATAAAATATTATGACAATGTATATATAAGAAAATGGCACAAAAGGCGGTCTTATCGTAAAACCGATGTCTTCCAGACAACCTTGGGATGTGTTAGAAAAGTATATGTAAAGGTGGTGCTAATTTATGAATCGAAAAAGTTTAAAAAAAGAAAACATTTTTTTGTAAATAAACTACTTAGAAATAATACATACACAGACCATACATACATACATAATTATAGAGTTTATAAATATACTTACACAAATACAATATACATTAAATAATAGTAGTAGTTATATTGAATGCACACATATTTAAAAATCCAAAACATATTTATTTTTTTATAAATAATGTTGATTTAATAACACTTCAGCAAGTAGTAATGTTAAACGACGTTGCAATCTACGATAAAGCGTGCCCACATTGCCAATTCATTCACGATTTATAGGTACATATATCAATATCAATTGGTAAAAACCCACCCATTCAGGAAGGGTATCCCAGAATTTAGCAGCCTGCATAATAAAAGGGGAATTAAAGTGTTTAAGTGTTTAATACGGAAAAAATAGGGAAATAGTTATCATAAATTACCATGCACTAAAGTTTTCTATGTTTGGTATGTCACAGAACATAGGTACATACATACTCACAAAATGTAAACAAAAATAATCGCCAAACTCACAGAAAATATTTAATTAATTTACAGAAAACGTTCATAACTTAAAACATTCGAAAATGAGATTTCTAAAAACACAAAGGAAAAAATATATCCAGATGCACAGAATTTTTAACTTCGAATATTATCTTAAATTAGATCAAGGATTTGGAAACTTGACCTCTGTCTTGAGCTACAGTAACACCTAATTAATTGTGAACCATAGCTTGGCATATACAGACATATATATCAATAAAGGTAAATTGATAAAAAAAAAACTTTAAAACTTATATTGATTTGATACTCTACTAAATTATCGACATATTTTAAAGTATCTTAGAGTATGTTGTAACTCTGTATTTTAGATGTACATAATGTGTATGTGTACTTAAGTAATTACTTGACGAAAATTGTATTATGTCTTGAGTCAGTTCAATATACAAATTAATATAAATACTTGATGATATTCAGCAGATAAATAATAATTACAAATAATTCTCTTTTCTCAGAAATAAACAAAATTAATACCTAAATAAATTTAAAACATTGTATGAAAGGAGAGGAGACGAAGAATATTAGTCTTCGTTTCAGCTCAATTTTTTTTAATCAAATTTCATATTCGCTTGTTCGTAAAAAGGTAACAAAAAATAGAGATATTGGCAAGTTGGAAGAAATAATTTACTTCAGCTTCTATAATATTAATTAAGATTAAAAAGGTTATATAAACCTATTTGAATTTATTTAAATAAGTTTTTAACGTACCTACATTTTCAACATAATTTATTCAGTTCATTAATTTTATTGCAGAAGCTTATTAATCATTTTCTGTTAAAATAATTTCGATTACTTGGATGCGAAATGTATCAATCTATTGCTAATAAAATTATAAACATTAAAATAATACAATACTATAGGAAAATTTATAATAACATAATTTATACTTATTACTGTATTATGATGAGCTTATACCTATACGTCATCACGTGTACCTACTTTATCTTTTCATGAACTTGTGAAATGCTAATAAATAAATATGAATATGAACTCTATACTAACTCATTTGAATTTTAAATTCATTATTTCAAAAAGTTAAACAGTTATTTGAATAACATTCAAATAACTGTTTAACTATAACGTTAGTATGATATGTTTATTTATTTAGCTTCAAATTAACCATCCTTTAGACTCAACAACAGAACTGTTTCTATTTGCTGGTTTCATAGATTATTTTCGATGAAGCTAACCGTAAAATAGCGATCACAAAATCACCTTTTTGTTTCTTACATTTTTGTAATTCTTTTTTGTGACGATTTGTTTTGAGGAGCGAGGTTTTAGAATTTGCAACGATACAACTCTAGGTACATCTAGTTAGGTAACCTATAAACCTTAGTTAAGTCAATGAAACTCGATTGAATAATGTAACGCTTCCCCTACATTCACACGTCTATCATCTGTCATTACCTAGGTACCATTTTATGTACCTGCCTACCCATCTAACTAGTAACTACATGTGCATTATTGAGCAACCTGCAAAATCACATTCATTAAGTATGATTTTAGTTCATGTAAAGTAATACGAAACAGAAAACTGTTTAGAAATATTTCATTGTCATCATCAACCATTGCCCATCCACTGCTGGGTCTCTTTAGCACGCCATTCTTTCCGGTCTTGTGCCAGGCCCATCCAATGTCTTACCACTGCCTTGTCGATGTCATCTGACCATCAAGTGTGAGGACTGCCAGGTGTTCGCTTTCCGTCTCTTATTTAGTAATAAATATTTCATGTATTATTTTATAAAATTTCTATTTAAATTATTATTAAGAATCTAATCATTTGTTCTAAATGTGTAAGTATACTTTGTAGTTGGTATTTTTTAACTACAAAAAGGAAGGCAATATTTTTTGCACATTTCTAAATTTTCTTTTTACAAGAGACAATATCTTGTAACGTTTTTATTTACATTTACTTATTTAAATTCACATGATACTCATATTTTATTTTCTGAATGCTATAAACTATATCACGTAATCATATTTAAAAATTTCAATTTCCAGATGGCTGTGTTATCTTCTTGAAAAATCAAGCCAAAGGTCTTGATTTATCACTCAAAGTGTACGAAGTAGTTCCTCAAAAACCAATTGTAATTTTGACATGGCTGGGAAAAGAACCAGCTCTCCCGTCTATCCTGTTGAATTCTCATATGGATGTAGTGCCAGTATTTGAGGTAAGCAACAAAAAAGATAAAATTGATATATAATTATTACCATATATATAATTAATTTTATAATATTAATTGCATGTAGTTCTAAAAATGTTCGAGATACCTAATGCTATTATAATATTGTAAATATTAACAAAAATCGTGCCTTTTAAAATTGGCCGTGACATTAAGAAGTCAATGTAGGTATCAATATTAACCAAATTCCAATGTGCTCAACTTTAGCAAGACCAAGTACCTAGACCTAAGATAAAATGATAAATCGATATCTTTCAGATACTTAACTTTGAGACTAAAACAAATGACAGAACAAGATAGCGTTGTTTGATTTAAAAAAGATATGCCACATTTTCAAGCATGAAATTAAGCCCCAACATAAAACTACTGACTAGATTTTGATTAAGTCACCTTTTGAATAAAAGAATCGAATTTGCAATTTATATATTTAAAACCATAATGATTAATACCATTTGGAAACTAAGATTCCACAGTCTGATACATTGGTTAAAATATAAGTTTGCAATTAAATAACATTATTACAGAATAGTTGGACGTATCCTCCATTCAGTGGCCACATCGATCAAGATGGTAAAATATTTGCTCGTGGATCCCAAGACATGAAATGTGTGGGTATTCAATATCTTGAAGCAATTCGGAAGTTGAAACAATCTGGCATCCATCTAAAACGTACACTACATGTTTGTTTTGTCCCAGGTAAATCGTATATACATAGTAAGATAATTTTCAAAAAAAATCGAAAAATAAATATTAGATAACAATGTTTTATTTAATTTCTAGATGAAGAAATTGGAGGTCATGATGGGATGGAAAAATTTGTTCATACAGAAGACTTTAAAGCACTCAATGTTGGTTTTGCATTAGATGAGGGTATGGCATGTCCTAATGAAGGATTTGTCTTATTCAATGGCGAAAGAAGTATCTGGCGTAAGTATACACTTACTTGTAGAAAATTACGGCAATATATTTTATATGACATTTATGATAATATATTTATAATATTTTATATGTATTTTCAGAAATACATGTACATTGCACTGGTCAACCAGGACATGGTTCACTGTTAATCCCAAATACTGCAGGTGAAAAGGTATAATTAACATAATATTATAATTTGATTTAAATTCTCAAGTTTTTGTGATGGAAAAAGATAAACTCTCATAATTTTTGTTATTATTTTACAGCTGAGGTATATTATCGACAAATTTATGGACTTGAGGGAAGAACAAAATAAAGTTCTCAAGAGCAATCCCAAATTTACGATTGGTGATGTGACTACAATTAATTTGACTCAAACATATGTAACGTATTTGTTTTTGTTATAATTACCATATAAGTTAGAGCTTTTACAAAAAAAAACGTAAAATTATTTTTAATTGGTTTTCTTCTAATTTTTAGGGAGGAGTGCAGTCTAACGTGGTTCCCGAAAAGTTAACTGCTGTTTTTGATATCAGGTTAGCAGTTACTGTAGACCACGCTCAGTTTGAATCCAAGGTATTTTTCTACTATTATTCATTATGCGAAAGCTTAACAAACAAAAATATTACTGTCCTTCGTTTTTTTAGCACTCAGCGGTTATTTTCAGATAAACGAGTGGTGCAAAGAAGCTGGGGACGGGGTTACTATCGAGTTTGAGCAGAAGAACTGTCCAGTCGAATGTACTAAAGTCGATGGAACAAATCCTTACTGGGTAGCGTTTAAATCTGCGGCAGATGAATTGTAAGTCTATTTACAAATAGTTGCTTTTAAAATCTTTTAGAACTAGCTCTCTCGTAAATTTTATTAATTTTCTTAGTAGTTTATATGAATCGTGATTACATTTCTATAAAATCTTATGCAAACACCTACATCTATATGTGGTCACTTGATATTTTGACATTATTTTATCTGCAATTATTAGCTTGAAAATAGAAATTCACCTAAGGCCTCACTTCACTTGCGTGGTAAAAAAAATTTTTTTGGATCAAATTTTAATTTTAATCGAATATTTGTGATGTTGTGTTCTAGTTTTACAAACGATGATTTTTTTATATGTTCATTCAGTCATCTTCAAAAATGTGGGTATGCGCGTGCGAGCCGGACGATGGTTGGACTACGGACTCTTAATAATGATTACAATGTAATTCATGTCTAAATTATATCTTCAAAAATTTTATGAGTGAGCGAGAGAACAAATTTCATCAGTGTACAGGACCTTAATTGAGTTTAATTCTTATTTCATTTTAGAAAACTGAAGCTGGACATCAGAATATTCCCTGGAGGTACTGACAGTCGATACGTGAGACAAGTAGGTATACCTGCTATTGGATTTTCGCCCATGAACAACACTCCAGTATTACTTCACGATCACGATGAATTTTTGCAAGCAGATATTTTCCTCAAGGGGATAGATATCTATGTCAAGCTTATCTCCGCTGTTGCAAATGTTTAGATAGGTAGATATTTTATCACCGCAGTATTATGGTTATGCTTATAATAGCAGTATGATATTTAGATATATCCCTTTATTGTTGATAATATATGTTCTTCCACAGTAAAATTTCACTTAAAGTGACTGCATCGTCCTATTTGTTATAAGTACATATGATTAATAGTCAAAAACTTGTGCCTTTTAAAATGTCTTAAAGACCTAAGACATTTTTCATGTACGCAATTGTACACTGAATAATATTTTGTTTGAGTTTTCTATTTTATATACAAATTGACATTACCTAATAATTAGTATATATATATCGTTGCCTAATAATTGTATTTTGCACATTAAGCAGATTTAAAAATTAGGCGCTACTTTGTTAAATAAAAATCAGCACAAAAGATGTTCAAAGTTCAAAGATAAGCAATTATTGTAAATCTAAAGTGAGTATTTTTTGAAATATTGTTGAATCTTTATTGTTTTTAAAAAACATCGTTGTTGGACTATGTTTTTATGTTTGAATTAATATTGGAACATTATTATTGTTTTTTAAGTTTAAATATTTTAAGAACTATCTATATTACTTCTGTCAATTATTTAATATTATATTTATGATGCATACTTATAATATTATTATTTTCATAATTACCTACTAAATAAAATTATATTACATTTTTTAAACAAGTTTTTTAGTTGTTTGTATTATTGTAGTACCTGGGCGATCGAGCTCCACTCGGATTTTTTATGACTGAAAATACGAGTAAACCCGGGTTTACCATAAATGAAACCTAGCAAGATCGATTTATCATAGAATGCGAAATAATTAATTTCTCCTTCAAGTTGCCACAATTGTAATTCTCTACTACTCTTTTCTCATAGAAAGTTTTTTCAAGATACATATTAATTACGCCGATAAAGTAGTAAAATTTTAAAATAAAACAAACTAAAACTAATACCTTAACGAAAACCTATTGCAATGAGGATGTAAATAAATAAATAGGTATATAACAAAGTCTACAGTTTAATATTATTTACAGAAAAGGAAGTAATGATCTCGATTGAAGTAGAATTAATATACTGCCAATTGCAATAAGGCCTGTATGGATCAATTTAACCATTGAGATGCCTCAATGAATTTATCATAATTAATTTAACAACCGAACTCTGATGAAAGTTGATACCACAAACTACTAGAGGATAGAGGATAAATGTTGATACCGACATCGATCGCGCATGCACGCAGGAATCTCGTTTCGTTCAACCACAGGTAAAGAATAAATTCTCTGCTCTGGAAGAAGAAGGCATGAGAGGGGAAAATAATTACTGTTTCGATATTCGATCGCATGTACGGCTTAGCGGGTTGGGAGACAATTGCACAGCCACTCTGTAATCTATATGTATAGCCAGTTTTGTACGTGCAGGAAATCCATGTACATGGCTTCGGTTTTACGGTCGGGCTTTTCTTGGCCAGCATTTAATACTAATTTTCTTTGAACGGAGAATAGAGGCAAATAAACTCGAATAATGGCAAATGTGCAAGCATGATGCCAACATCAAGAAAAAAAAAATAGGAGCGAAGCAAAGCGTTTTTCCATACGTTTTTCTTTGAAGATAAATTGAATACCCATGGCATAATGTTCTGTGCAAAGAGTATTGTACTAAACAGGGTTCTGTGATAAATTGATAAATTCTATCTCTCTTAATAATCTCATAATCTGTGTATTTTATTTTGAATTATAATAATGCAGGAGAAACAAGATTATTCATCAGTGACAAAAACAGCAAATTTTCGCATTAATTTACCTTTCTGAAAACTAGTGAAAACAAAACATGAGTAAGATTTGTAGAATATGCTTGGAAGAAGGGGTTCTTTCTTCTATTTTCACCAAAAATTTTAACGTATCTTTGTGTGATATGATTGAGTATTGTTGTAATGTTAAGGTAAGGCAAAATAATAACTAATAATATTGAATTAGGGCTGCTCACTTATTCGAACGAGAAAGTTTTCAAGGAAAAACTTCTGACTACATCATCATCATCTCAGCCACAAGAAGTTCACTGCTGGACATAGGCCTCCCCCATGGATTTCCAAAAAGACCGTTTGGAAGCGGCCTATATCCAGCGTCTCCCTGCCACTTGTATGATATCTTTTGTCCACCTTATGCATGGGCGTATATAAGGGGGGGGGTCCAGGGGGTCCGGACCCCCCCCCATGGCACTGGCCGAAAAAAATAATTAAGTGCTATCATAATGCCGGATTATCGCGGATGGCACGGATGTTACAAAATATACTTAAACACCTGATGCGCGGTTGTCATAACGACAGTTTTACTAGAGATGCAGTATGACCTTAGTCCATCCTTCGCCCGCGCATACTACAAACGCGCATAACAAATCGAAACTATATATTTTTACTCGACTGCATAAGAAGGAGGGTAATGTTTTTCGAGTGTATGTACGAGTATGTTTGTATGATTCTATATGACAGCCTACAGCCTGAACGGCCTGTCCGATTTTGATGTGCGAGGTGTCATTAGATTTGTCTTCGCTTCCAGAATGTCACAGGCTATAATTTTTGTAATAATAACATCTCTTGCAAAAATTAAAAAACGTTTTTTCGTAACCTCTAACGAATTATTTCGTAATAAACAAGTGTTTTTTTATTTTTATTTTCTACAGAATGCGCATTTGTAATCTTTTACAGTGATTTTACGCATTTTTATTCTTACAAAAAACATACTTAATTTGCTTCGAAGAAGTAAAGTAAGTATGTTTTTGAAGCATTAATATGCTTCAAAATTTTTCGCGCTCGCATCGCTCGCGCATGGCCACATTTTGAAGATATGAAATGACTGAATAAACTCATTAAAAAAACGTCCTTCGTAAAACTAGAAAATAACATTGTTAAGCATCAGGCGAGTTGGCAATCAGTCGTAGATCTATCTTATGTAAACAAAAACACAAATATTCCACGAAAATTTAAATTCGATCCAAGCCAAAAATTTTCGCGCTCGCTTCGCTCGCGCATGGCCACATTTTGAAGATATTAAATGACTGAATAAACTCATTAAAAAAAGTCCTTCGTAAAACTAGAAAATAACATCGTTAAGCATCAGGCGAGTTGGCAATCAGTCGTAGATCTATCTTATGTAAACAAAAACACAAATATTCCACAAAAATTTCAATTCGATCCAAGCCAATTGTATATAAAAAATATTTTTTCGTTAATAAAATCGAACAACGCTTAACATGCTGTGCTAATACAAGCAAATACTTCACCAAAAAATAATCACTCAAATTCAAATGGTTGTATATATAATTTTTGATAGCGTAAAAGTCACTCTTATTCAGTCGGGTATTCAATTTTTTCTTTTAACACATTAATATACTTGTTTGGTTCATCTGGGCCACAAACACTTAGGCTCGCTAATACGATCAATGAATCAAATCACTTCCAAGACCTCATTTTAAAAACCTTAAAAATTTTCGCGCTCGCTTCGCTCGCGCATTATTACTATTTTACCATAGTAGTACTGTGGGCTCACTAATATGAAAAATAAATCATGTTACTATAAAAACACTACAACAATATTCGCGCTCGCTTCGCTCGCGCATACTTATTACCTATGATTTGTTAACTTAAGTCATGCAAATGTTGAGCTCTCTTTAAATCGAATTAAAACGGGTGAAATCATATCTAGTATAATATGAATTAATAATGTTCCGACGTTACTTATACACTTTATTTACAGTTATACGTTTGTCCGTAGCTTAATTTTCGTGTATTTTAATGTTTTTAAACTAAGATTGACATTTAGAAACCAGTACTCGTCTGCGTATAGTCTGCGAAAATAAAGAGGCAAATAGTAGTAAATTTTTGTAAATTTTTGTACCCGTGGACCCCCCCCATGAGAAAGTTATAGCTACGCCCATGACCTTATGGCTGGTCTTCCTACGCTGCGCTTGCCGGACTCTGACTACATATCATAACAAAAATCGTTCAGGGTCACAATGTCCAGTGACCCAAAATGGCAAGTCCTAAAAGTCCAGTGACTTATTAGGTTTAGTGTTTCACATTTTCTGTATTATAGAACTGCTTTAGTTTCTGTAATTCTGGTCTATACTTTCAGGTGACAAGAGATGATGGTCTACCGGAATTAATGTGCAGCAACTGTGTGTATAAGTTGGGAGTAGCATTCCATTTCAAACAAACATGTGAGAGTGCTGATGTAAGGCTCCGCCAGTACTTGGGTTTGCAGTTGACTAGCAAGTAAGAGACTTATATAAATTCTTTAGTTCAATTCAACTAGATTGTATCTGTAGAGAGGTTACACTCATTAAACATTAAGTAAAAGCATGACATATCTCAGTTCTGAACACTTTTGAGGATATGATACATCCTTAAGGCCTTTAAGTATCTTGGCCTTAAGGATATGACACATCCTTAAGGCCTTTAAGTATCTTGGTCTTATATATCTTGGTGTTGCACTTTATAACACACAGGATTGCATTGTCACTGTTCATAAGTCACAACACGCATCTAACAGCGTGCCTCACGTGTTGCGACTGAAGAAGAGTCAGGCGATGACCTTACTTGAGGATTGCCATGCAGAGCCGGGGAAAACCCATCTATGTATAATATATAATTCAAATTAAATTGTTACGAAAAGAGTATACAAACATTAATTTTTTTTTCTTGTAATCCTCACACTAGGTCATTTATGATTTGGATAAATTATATCATTTATCTACACAAGCAAGCAAGTAAAAGATTTATTCCAATAATTAATCATTATGATATAATTTTATATATATTTTTCAGGTTCAATGATGCATCTGTGATGACTGATCCTATTGTAAGTATTAATTACTGTTATACAAGAAAAGTAATTTTATTAAGTAATCTATTAGTTCAAGTTTTAGATCTATTTCATTTGTTTCAGGCTCCTCTACGAACAACTATAATTAAGAAATGGTAAGTGTATTTAAATATATCAACACATAATACAAATAGTCAATATCTGAAATTAATTTTTATCTGAAGATTACAAGATAGAAGACCTCATACAAGTAGCAGGAAAACACTGGATGCAGGCTGCTTCCAACCTTCCTTTTGGAAATCCAGCAGTAGACTTCTTGTGGCTGAGATGATGATGATGATGACAAAACAATGGTATGATTTTTACCAGAAGATTGCAAGTCAATTAACTGCATGTGAAAGTTTAAGGAAGTATAATTAGATCATGTCACAAAATAGTTGAGCAGTTACAGTGAGGCAGCTCAAAGTTTAACGATATAGTCAGTTTAATTCCCCACCCACCGCATGAATATCTCTGCAATTTTAAATACATGAATTAAGAGAACTGTTGTCCTCGCGATCTCCCATACTAATAGGAGAAAATACTTAATACGAAAACGAATTCCGAAGTTCAAACATTAAAACTATATTTAAAAAAAAAAGACTGAAAAACTTTAGAGGAATAGCAATAAATGGTTCCAAACATAAAAAAGAATTATCTAAATCAGATCAGATTTAGGTGTAGAAAATAGTTTTTTATGAAATGAATATTGAGTAAATGAAATGAATAAATGAATATTTTTGTCCTATTGTATGAAAAACACGTAATTTGCTGGCAAAAAGATCGCGCGATAACAATTCTCTTAATAGGTTGTATAGATACATATACGTGAGCATTTTGATAAAATGTTTTTTTATGTCGAAATAGGTTTGCGCTTCACCGCCAACTCGCTTGATGTTCAGCGACGTTGCGGTCTACGATGGAGCGCGCTTACCTATAAGAAACCAATTATGTTTGTATTTCAGTAAGTGCAAGTTTTCCCAGTCAAAAAGAAGCAGCACAAACTATAAACGGAAACCAGAGTCGGAGAAACTGAAGCGAGGTCCTAAACCGAAACCGAAGCAGATCTACTCATGTTCTGACTGCGATAAACAGTTCCGATGTCAGGCTCAACTGGAGATGCATGTGAGGTACATTTTTTTCTATACAAAATAGATCTACGTTTGACCACCAACTCGTCTAATGCTAAGCGAAGGTGTGGCCGAGGATGGAGCGTGTAGGTCTAGGCGATAGACGCGATAGATGGAGCGTCTAGGTCTGGTCTAGATTTTAGTCACTTTAGCCTTGGAAATTACAAGATAATAGTTATAAGGAAACAGAGGGGGGTTCCACTCTTGTGCAATACTCATAAAAAAAATTGATGGAAAATGTTGGGCAAGAAGTTTAAAAAAAAAACTGTGAAGAGTGTGAATGTAGACCACATCTGGCAGAGTGCAGTCATGAAAGGAAACATATTGTGCTGACCCTGGGCACCACCATAAGACTGAGATTAGGATGGATGATATATAATAATCTTAGTACTTAATCTGTAACTATTTTTCTGTATTCTGAGTCTGTAACAATGGACTAGGAAACAAAATGGACGCAAATTACTGATAATTATATTACAGAAAGCAGAAAAAAAGATTATCACAGCCAGACGTTATCTTAAATAGGTAATAAATCTTGTGTATTGATTCCAAGCTGTTGTACTAATTTTGGTGACAATTAACTTGGTGCTAACCGGTTACACCAATAAAGAAAAAAATGCGTAGATCTCTCTCATTCACGTTTGCTATAATCACGTTACTTTGTTTCACTGGGTAGTGAAAGAGAAGGAAATGTATCGTACTATATTAAGTACTTTCTCTCTGTAACTCATTCGCTGTGGCTATTCACAACTTTACGGATTCGGATTTGGGTCGAAAACTATATAACGATCTCTGTCTCTGTCATCTCTATACAAAATGACAGAGATGGAGATATAGTTTCAATAGGAAATAGAAAAGTTGTGAATAGGGGTACTTACTTACTAAATTGTTTTTCAGGACCCATACTGGCGACAAGCCGTTCGCTTGCATGTTTTGTCCGCGCCGGTTCACTCAGAAGCACAATCTCACTATACACGTGAGAGTACATACTGGGGAGAAACCGTTCACGTGTGACATTTGCAGGTAAGATAGCCTGGCCTAGTATGGATGGTAGATAAACCGTTTTTATCCACCTGTGTATGTCAGTTGTCAATGTCATTACATACTTTATTTCCTCTGAATCAAAATCAGAAATATTTTTATAAAGTGGATAAAACAATGGAAAGACGTGTCAATACAAAAAATACAACCGAATTGAGAATCTCCTTCGGTTGTATTTTTAGGGTTCCGTACAAAAGAAAAAAAACTTAACCTGAACCTGAATCACTGAAAGTGATCCTATAAGAATCACTTTGTTGTCCGTCTGTCTCTCTGTCCGTCCGTCCGGGTGTCAAGACCTACAGGAATATGTGAAGGTATCGAGTTGAATTTAACACCATATACGCAGATCCATAGTCTCTTGCTGCAGAGAGAAAAATCAAATTTCTCAGTTTTCATAAAAAAAGTTACAGCCGAATATGTCGCAAAAAACGCATATTTCGAACTCGCAAAACCTATCCCGTTGACCTATAACTGTGAAATTTGGCAAGAAGCATTGTCATAAAGTACACATAAAGGAAAAAATCTGAAAACTGTACATTTTTTATTTAATCACAAAAATAGGCCCTATTTTTTGTGATTAAATAAAAAATGTACAGTACACTTTAAAATTTGAACCCTCCTTCCTTGCATAAATATGCAAGGAAGGAGGGTCCAAATTTTAAAGGGCTTTAACCGTATCACGTGGGGTATCATATGAAAGAGCTTTATTAGCACAAGCTAAAACAGGTTTTAAAATATTTTACGATATATATTTTTTGATTTATGAAGGAAAATATGTAATTTCCCCCTTTTATCTACTAATTTGTACGGAACCCTTGGTGGGCGAGTGTGACTCGTACTTGTCCGGGTTTTTCGATGGTTGTTACTTGATAACTCCGGCATTTATATACTGATTTGGAAAAACCTTTTTTATTTGAAAGGATATACTTTCAGATTGGTCCCATATAAATTTCATCAAAATTCGTTCAGTAGTTTGGTTTCTAAATCTAAATAACTGGAAAAAATATGTCATCAAAAGTCTGGTCAACTTTTTTCAACTGCTTAAATTTGAAGTTACCGACTCCCTAGTTGGGAGACCGTCTGCAATATAGGTAATCATTATCACTAATATTGCATTATTACAGATATCTAATATCAATTATTTTATTACAGCAAAAGCTTTTCGGCACAAGGCAACTTGCAAGCACATCTGAAGATTCACACAGGGCAAAGAGATCACGTAAGTTGCTTGTCGTACTAAACTCTGGATCTCCTACCCGTTAGTATGAAGAGAGATTTTTCGGCGTATGTTTATGAGAGAAGCATATACTCTGTATGCGATGAAGATGGCTGCAGCGGGGCTAGCATGGAAGGTAGACAAGTACGATCGTATCAAGTACGATAAAAAATCGCAGTTGACCAAGATTTATTTAATTCCAGTTGATATAAACTACCGATTCAATATTTTGACAACTAGCGTACAAGCGCGCGGATGCATTGAGTTGATCAGATTTCGCGCGAATGGAACATTCCATCACAAAATCATTTATGTGACGTTTGTGACATCACAGTCGGTACCAAAAATGTTGCACGCAAGGTTTTCACATAAATGAACTCGCATGCTCCATCTACTATGTCTGTGGAAATAACAGTCGTATCATGAGAGCGCTTAGACGGGTCAACGCTGCGGGGTGCCCGGTATTGGGGCATGGGAGACTCCGTACCGAGCTGCATACTTTGAATTTGTCTGAGGGTATTATAATGATTACTAAGTACTAACCTACTCTTCATTAATAGAGGAACAATGTTTCTCCAAAGTGTATTAATACAAGTGTCTATATTAAGAAAGAAAAAAACGGGAAAAAAGTCGGATTTTGCACTCAACAGCGTATCAAGTATAACGAAATCGTATGTTAGTCTGCAAAAACCGCTTTTCTGCAGTCGGGTATTTCGTTTTTCTTATTATATAGATTTTTGTATTGACTTAATTTTATATAAATAATAAATAAATAAATAAATATTAAATATTTGTGGACATTTCACACAACACCATCTAGCCCAAACTAAGCAAAGCTTGTACTATGGAACTAGATGGCTGATAGAATACATATATACTTTTTTTTGTTGTAAATATATACTTAAGATACATAGAAACACCCAGACACAGAACAAACATCCATGCTCATCACACAAAGGTTTGCCCTGGGTGGGAATTGAACCCACGACCTTTCAGTTCAGCAGGTAGACGTAAACACACTACCAACTGAGCCACAAGGCCAGTCTTATATGTTTTATTTATTAATTTTCCTATGTTATTAATTAATACAATATATAGTACAAACAATGATAAGTAGATTTATTAACTTCCTCTGTATGCTAAACAACAGTACCCACAATATCTACACTGTCTTTATGAATCGTATAGAATAGACAGTATCATAGAAGTCTGGACCTTCGCCCAGAAAAGGCCAAACACTTATAATGAACCACTTGCACATTTTTATTTATCATGCCGATTTGTAGCGATTTATCGGACGATAAACGGACAAGTGCGTGTCGTGCCACGCGCATAGTAGGGTTCCGTAGCTACATATTATAATTTATGTAAGCTTAATGTTTCGCAAACGGATCCCTAAATTGAAAAATGGTTTTCGCACACACCCCCCCCAATGTTTTTCATTACCTATTCAACGATACCCCACTCGATAGGGTAGATGAGAAAAAAAACATCCCCACTACGTGTAGAGGAAGTACCTACCTCAAATATTTTTTTTCTATATTTTATTCTACCGTTTTGTTGGTGTTTTAATTATGTATAATCATACGAAATTACAGCTTTCTAGTACTTACAGTTTTTGCGCTAAGCCGCGGACAAACGGACGGACGGACGGACATGGCGAAACTATAAGAGTTCCTAGTTTACTTACGGAACCCTAAAAATGACCAAGATACAGCGATATAAGTGTACCCTAAGCATACACGAGACACAAATCATATGGATTGTGACGTATTCATTCTCTCACTCACTCATCTGTAGATACTGTCAATGCATTCTGCACTCACACACGCACACATACTTACGTAGTGAGTGTGCTGTTACTTTAATGACATCACTGACCATAACCGCAAAGCGTTTGCATTTTAAACGAATTAAAAAGAAAACATCAAAATCGCTATTTCTCAACAGATGTCAAAAAAAAACAAAATATTCTAAAAATCCCAGTACACATATAGATATACTTAGAATGCGAATATTTTTATTATTTTTATATGCATGAACCTCATTATGTTTCTGTCAGGTGTGTGTGGTGTGTAACAAATCGTTTATAACGTCGAGCGAATTGACGCGCCACATGAACAAGCATCGCCAGGTGAAGAGATTCAAGTGTGACATATGCGGCGCGGGATACACGCACTCGAGAAACCTGGTAACTATATAACGGAATATAATACTATTAGTTGTGCCCCGCGGTGATGTAAATATGGTGATGATATTCACCACTGTGTTGATGATGATAATTTATAGCCTGTGTCCGTCTCCAGGTCCTAGAGTCGCCAAATTTCATAATTGTTGGTTCAGCCGTTTAGTCGTGAATAGGTAACAAACAGACAGATTGCTTCTATAATATGTTAGGATTACCTGCGGTCCGCGGATATGCGCATATAGTGATGTATAGAAAACTCAAAACCCCCCCAACATAAAAAAGGCTGAACCGATTTTGATGGAACTTACCATGAAATCTTTTAAACAAAAAAACCAGGTCAAAATCGATCCATCCGTTTGAGAGCTCTGATGCCACAGACAGACGCACAGATACAAACGTGTAACTTATAACACCCCTCTTTATGGATCGGGGGTTAACGATGATGATGATAAAATGTAGCTTATGTCTGTCTTGCTGGTTCTCAGCTAACTCTGTACCAAACTACAAAAGGTTCAGCCGTTTGGTCGTAAAAAAGGTAACAAACAGACAGACTTTAAGTTGTTATAAATGTCGGGGTTTTCTAAACTTACTTTTAATACTGTATTTAATTCGATGAGATTTTATCTATAGAGGTTTTTCTCAAAGAATATGAAGCAATAACCATGACAAATCTCAGTTCTCAGCACTTTCGAGGATAAGACCACATCCTTTTTCATTCATTCTTCGTGTCAATGGTTTTTGTTTTTCACATCCTGCCTTATCCTTAGTATTGTATATTATATTGTATAGTATCCTTATCTTTCTAAATACACAGGATGGCATTGTCATTGTGACTGTTCACAAGTCACGATACGCGTCTAACCTAACAGCGTTGACCGATGTGTCGCGACTGAAGACGAGTCGAGCGATTACCTTACTAGAGGCTTTTCACACAGAGCCGAGGAAACCAATCTACGTATAATACATCATTGATTTAATTACTCCTTATTTATTGTTGCAGAAACTGCATATACGGAAGAAACATTGTATAGCACATACACTTCAGAACAACAATGCCAATATTGACATCATTGGCATCGATGTGGGCAAGGAGACAGTGCCAATGAAAGACGTCAACCACCTCATTCCTCAGCTCCTCAGTGACAAATCTCATCAGATACCTACTATGCCGACCCATCCTTTACGTTATGAGGACAAACCTAACCCATTGTTGTACTGTCAAAGTATTTATAATAGACATCCATTATGAGTTAAGGGTGGAGGTTGGAGATTAAGTTATGCGCGAGAGATATAGCTGCGCTATATCTCTCGCGCATAACCTTTTTAAACATATAAAATCATTGGTAAATAATTTTAAATAAAATATAAGAAAAGTGAGAAACGAATTTGTTTGCAATGGAGAAGTGAACAAAAATATATTTTCCTACTCCTTAGCCAATTGAAAAGATACTTTTTTTAAATATTTTTTCTATCAAAATAAACAAAATCATTTCTCACTTTTCTAATTCTAATCAATGATTTTCTATGTTTAAAGATGATGCGCGAGAGATATAGCTGCACGCGTTGAGCGAATCCTTAAGTACATAGTAATAAATAGTCTATTGTTTAAATAAGAGACTGATTATTTTTTTAAGTGCTTGTGTTATGTCATAATAATTATGAATCATTGAATAGTTAAGTCAATTGATTGCATATTTGTTGGCCAGCATTTGGTTGAGCTGTTAGTTAAGCTATTAAATTGAATCGTCTGTTTTCTAATAGGATGGCTTTCACTAACCCATTGGAAATTATTCTTATTTATAATAAAAAAACACAATAACTTTTGCTTTTCAATCACTGTTTCCCTGATTTAATATAAGGGACTATGTTTAGTCTCCTTGTTGGATATTGTTTTCAACATTAGACAAATGTTGAAAACAATCATCAGTCTATGAACAAAGAGAATATAAAAATTGCAATTCTAACCATGTACATGACAGGTAGGCAGCTAAATATATTTACATCTTTTTTGTGATGATAATTTAGTACATTAGTCTGGGGCAGGCAGCATTGCAATTTGCAAATAATAATAGTTAATGTTTTTCTTGCACTGCAAACACGAATACGCTAAGGGCCTTACGAAAAACGTTACTTATCTTTAACCAATGTCTTAAGTTCTCTGTCTTCTTTCCGCAAGTGCCATTACATGTCAGCCAGATGTTGACAAAATATGTTAAGCATTGTTTAAAGTTAAGTAACGTTTTTTGGTAAGGCAGTAAGTAGTAGATAAAACATGTGAGCATGTGTAATCAATACACAAATGCCAATGAGATTTATACATCATTGACAAATGCTTGGTATAGCACACTATTATTGCATAATAGGTATTTAAGCAAAAAAAAAGACTTCGAAAATTTCGACCGTCCCACATGAAACCCATGGCCAAAATAGTAAAGGGTCCCAAGTACAGATCGGTATGCGGGTTCAAGTCCAGTCGGATGCGTGTAATTTTTTAATTGTCTTCTCTGTCTGTTCTTGAATGTAGCTTGATAGAGTAACTTATATATACGGTGTAGCTTGTATGATGGAATAACACATAGGCTATGTTATATCCCGTAAAATATAATAGGTCCTGTGGGATACTCATGGATTTTAATGAAAATATGAAGGTAGCTACTCTGGAATAACATAAATTTATTTTTATAATTTTTTCATTTATAATAATTTATTTAGAGATTTTACTTTAGACAATTTATTTCATTAACAATTTTATCAACTATAATTTTATACTGAATGTCAATTTAACGAATAGGAATCCATGGCTCCAGAATATCTCCAATTTTCTTTCTCTCTGAAAAAAAATTATTCTTTTTAAGTTTTGCCTCACAATACTATGGGAATGCTAAGATACTAATACAGAAAGTGGTCAATTGAACCCATGGGTTGAGTTGACCATCAGACTTTTTATACATCTTACTTAGAAACATGTTAAAATCTTATTTAATGAATAAGGACTTGTCACTTTTTGTCAGATGGGAACTGTCTCATATGAAAACGGAACAAATTGCACTTATTCAGGATTTATAAGATGGTACATGTATATTGAGACTTAATTTAGAGTTAGTTGGAAGTTTGTATCTAAGTATATTATACTCTGTAGTATATCCGTCGCTTAACATGAGGCGAGTAGGTTAATCGTAGATCTATAATGTATAAAAAAAAACTGAATCGAATTACAACATAGGCTAATTATGTTACACTAATTAATATGAACTCATCAATAATAATTATTGATATAAATAAATAAATTGATTTTAGTGCTGTCCTGCCAATTTAATAGCTTTAGTGAATGTGTAACAAAATTGGCCTCTGTAAAATTATATACGAACCAGGACATGGGAAATCTTCAGGGTGTAATTCAACATAATGTCTGAGAATGGCATCTTTTTCAGCTAAGTAATCCTCTCGTTTCTTTGTTATGTATGAAAATACGCCAATAAGAGCAGCAGAGATCAGCACATGCTTCTGAATACCTATAACAACAATACTAATGTGTTAACTACAATAAAAAGGACTAGGTTGTACACAGTACCCTACGAAATAGTGAAATGCAAAGGAAATGGCTATTTAGGGCTCTTTTATTATCATGCGGGTTTGCGCCCGTGTGCGGGCCAGCTCCGCATACGTGCTGCGGGCCACACGCAGAGCGGGTATTTTTCACCCGCCCTGGGTGCATGTGGCACGCATTACAATAAAAAAATGTATGAAAGGATAGGTTGCAGGCGGCACGATGCGGAGCTGGCCCGCACGCGGGCGCAAACCCACATGACAATAAAAGAGCCCTTACATGAGGTTAAACTAAATATTATTATTATTAACCAAAACATTGATAACAGATAGGTAACAATTAAAATTTTAGCTGGCAGCTTAATACTAATGACTTTAGACATCCATAATTTTGTTTAAAATTTAGTTACATCTTATAATAGAGTGCATCAATAGTATTGTTTTAATAAACGAATTATGTAATGCGTACCGCTAAAAACAGGACGTCTAGTCTGGTAGTTTATGTAAGACGCTGCTGAGACACCCATACTAACGCCCAGAATCTGTGACCAGAAGTAATTCATCCATGGCTTCTTGCGTCCACAATCTCCTAACTCTAATAGTTCAATTGCGGATAACTGCGAAGACATTGTTGATATTGAATAATTCGCAAAATGCAGTATTTGTTCTCGATTCCACGAAAATGAAGAAAACAAAATAGTGATGTTTTGTTCCGGATTTCCGATCCGATGCAAGTATGCACTCGATACTTTTCTATTGGTATCGAATATTTTTCATCAAATCAATAACACAATAATCTGTAAGTTAATGGGGATACATAAAACGCGAACTACACCATATCACCCAGAATCCGACGGAATGGTGGAGCGATTTAATCGAACTTTGGAGCAGCATCTAGCAAAAGTGGTTGATTCACATCAGAGAAATTGGGACGAGTATATTCCTCTGTTTCTTTTGTCATATAGAACGGCTGTTCATGAAAGTACTTGTACTACGCCAGCTCGAGCGAACTTTGGCAGAGAGCTTCGACTTCCAGCAACGCTTTTGGCAGGGTGTCCTCCGGATGCACCAAGATGTGTCACAGAATATGCAGATGAACTAAGAAAGCGTATGGAAGACGTACATCAACACATGAGGGAAGCCAACTTGCATGCCAGCGATCGGATGAAAACGCGATATGACAGAAATGTTAACTCAAGAGGATTTGAAGAAGGTTCTTTAGTTTGGCTACACAACCCTGTGCGAAAGCTAGGTAAATCACCGAAGTTACAGCCAAGCTGGGAGGGACCGTATCAAGTTATTACAAAGCTCAACGACGTAACTTACTGAATTCGGAAAACGTCACAAAGTCCTGCGAAAGTTGTGCATGTGGATATGTTAGCACAATACTACGGCTCTAATGATGCTCGAGACGAGCATGTCTAAGGAGGGGGTAGTGTAACGATGATGATGATGATGGTGAAATTTCAAGAAGGAAATACTCCACGATTATTTAATTAAAGAATCTCGTCAACATTCTAGAAAGTTCGAAACAAATGATAAAAACAAAAGACGACCGAAATTGAACATGTCATTCTGGAACGAAACAAATGACGAACGAAATGACTATCGAAATAAAAGCTTCTAGAAGGTTCTGCGGGGTATATAAGGAGCTTCAGTCGCGGACAGAGGGCAGTTCAGATACGAGTAGCATACAGGAAAGAAGAAAGTTACAAGTGAAAGTGAAGTGTTGAAGTGAACAGTATAGTGAAGAGACGTTATAGTAGTAGTGTGTTGGTCGGAACACATACTCTGTGTGTTGATTCTGTAACTATTGTCGGTGTTTGTGTTATAGACTGTGAGTGCTCTGTGGAAGACACCACGTGTCAACGAATTATACGGGCTTGAATAACATCGTTGTTTCCTTCCAATCCCTATACCCACTTCCCGTAACAATATGTTTGACACAGATATTTTAGAACTTTGAGAAAGACCAGGCTATAAACCATCATCGTCGCTGTTATCACTACGCGAGTGAAACCATAGGGCGCAGGTAGTTGAATTGATGGACATTCACACTATATACCAATCTCATAACAGAGTGTATAGTATATATACAGTCCGCCGTGCAGTGTGACGACGACGTCCTGCAGTTAGTTGTGGAGTAGAAGATGGAAACTCTGCTCGATGGTTTAAGACGTATATTTGTACGAATTTGTTGCTAGTTGTACGCCTTAATGTCTACTCAATAAACTAATGTATAATTACTTATAAGGTTAACTATCACTTCCGCGGTAGGAGCACGTATCTATCAATAAGCGGCAACTGAGGAATGTGCCCTGTACGTTTGAGATCGTATATGCTCCAGCCGCAGGAAGTGTGAGATGAGGAAGTTAAAGTTATACAAAGTTAAGACTACGATGATTGCATCCGAGGTGTATGCCCTGTACGGTTGGGACCGTACAGTATACTTGAACGCATACACGAGGGAGTTGAGAACAGTAGGTAACTTAGTGGGTGCGCGACGGCGTGGAAACACACATGCCATTTTCCGTCACGGCATAAGAGTTAATTTTATTGCCAAGACGCGCTAATAGGTGTTTCATATAAAAAACGCATATAATAATTAGGTAGGTATTTACTTAAGTATGTCCCCAAAATGATGTGGTACATTATCGAATCATCGATATCTAACGTAAATACGTCAGGTATCGATACTTCGATGTTAACTGACATCACTAACAGACTACACATTTGCACTTATTGTCAGTTTGTCAGACTCCCAGTTTTTGTTTTGGCGGGAACGTTTAGGTAACGTGTTGTTGCTTTGTTTTATTTTCCTAATTTTGTGTTATTTTGAACATTAATGCTAAAAAACTGGTGGTGTTTTATTCATTAAGTGTTCGATAAAGTGCGTGAGTGTGGGCAAGTGAAATAAAGCAGTAAAACGTGTGATTTTACGTTGTCGGCAAAACTCCATAGAAGCTTCTAGTAAAGTCGCCACCACTTTACTGAAGCAGCACTCGACTTATAAATTGACTGTATACGTGACTTAGATTGTGACTAGAACGTTTACAACTTGTTTTATTCAAGAAACTTGAAAAAATCCTAATACTTGACACTGGCAAATGCTTTAGTGCGGATCCAATACAAAAAATAAGAAGAAGTCAGACTCCCTTTCAAAGAGTACTACCTATATAAAGAGTACTATAATGTACTCCCTTTGCTGTCAGTGTGATTTTTTTTTTCATAAACGGAAAGGCAAAGGGAACGGAGCCCATACAGCAATCGTCTGTTGTTGAGCTTGATTGTTTTTTATTGTCGTATTTTCCTCAATAATCTTAATCAAAGTCAAGTAATAGAAGTCTAGGTCAAGCCCTCGTCACGTTTCAGTAGTTTCGCCGACAACATGCTAGAATGCGTACAAACTAATACTATAGGAGAATGTGTTCCACCGCTTTATTTCGCTTGGATTCTTGGATACAATACACTCATGCGTTTACAATTATCGTCACCGTCTTACTTTTAAACACATATTTATTCTCTGAAAAGGACATCACTTTCTGACAGACGGAATCTGAAAAAACACACTGTTCAACTAAAATGCGTATATTCAGCGTTTATAATAAGACGGTTTATGAATAAAACACCGCCATTTTTATAACATTGACATTCGAAATATCACAAGTTAAGAAAATAAAATTGGGCGAAGATAAGAAACGCCAAAAACAAACTATCCTTAAAGGATAGATTATGCAATAAACCAAGCCTTGGTTTAAGTTTTGGAGGGATAACCATTGTAACTTATCGATTTGTTCTATTTTCACATTTGTGTTATTTCGAATGTGAGTGGTGTGAAAATGGTGGTGTTTTTTGTGTTCTAGCAAGTGTGTGAGTGTGGGTAATTGAAATAGGATGATGAAATATTTCCTTTTTGCTGACAAAACTCCATAGAATAATAGTCAAGTCGTCACCACTTTATTGGACCAGAACATTTTTTAGCTTGTATTATTTGATAAACTTATATGACACTGGTAAATGCGTTAATCGCGTGAGTTTAATACCAAAACAAAATCCTTGTATTATGTCACATGACACTTTTTTTTGGCGGGAACTTCATCGAAACATGTTGCTTTGTTTTATTTTCCTAATTTTGTGTTATTTTGAAAATTAATGCGATAAAAATGGTGGTGTTTTATTCATGTATTCGATCAAGTACATGAGTGTGGGAAAGTGAAATGTGTCATTTTACGTTAAACTCCATAGAAGCTTCTAGTAAAGTCGCCACCACTTTACTGAAGCAGGACTCGACTTGAAAATGACTGTATACGTGACTTAGATTGTGACTAGAACATTTTACAACTAGTTTTATTCAAGAATTTTGAAAAATCTTAATACTTGATACTGGCAAATGCTTTAAGCGGGCCCAATAAAAAAAAGAAGAAGAAGACACTTTTTTTAATTGAAATTGGATCCGCTTATAGCATTTTCCAGAGTCAAGTAGTAAGATTTCTTCAAGTTGCTCGAACAAAACAAGTTACCTATAATTTTTCTAGTCGCATTATAAGTCACGTATACAGTCATACGAGTAAATACTCGTACTTCAGTAAAGTGATGGTGACTTTATTATAAGCTTCGCCGGAGTTTTGCCGACAAACCCGCCAAAACTCACGACATTTTACCGCGGCTCTACACTTGTCACTTGTGCCGTGAATTCACGGCGCGAATCCGCGGCAGAGGCGCACCCTCCACATTCACGGAGGTCACTTATTTATGCCGTGAAACCTGCCGTGAAACGGACGTCAAAACTGCTGCTGCGTTAACTTTGTTTGATGTGGCAACATATAACTATTTACACCTACAAAATAAGAAATTCGTTCGAAAGCGTTGGAGAAAAAGGAGATGATGGATGACTGAAATATATCGTAACCGATCGATATTAATTTGAAAACTAATCCTTCTCCAGGCGTCATAATTTTACTTTTATTATTATGATGTGGATGTTTCGAGTCCCACAGTATACGTTCAGCGTGAAAATATTTCAAAAAGCGAATTAATAATACACTATCTTAACTTATATTAATCCGATGCGCTACCATTTAGCCTCGCATTACACGTCCATGCGCATTAATAGTCAGGAGCAAACTGGCACGGTGCCGTGAAAGTGGATGTGCGCGCGTGAACGAGGCGCGAACTGCCACGAACCCTGTGTCGCGGGACAAAATACTGACTTCGATCGGGGAACAGGCGTGAACGGCCGCGAACGCCGTGAAAACCCTCCACACTTATGTTCACGCCTGTCCGCGGACGTTCACGGCACAAGTGTAGAGCCGTGGTTACAGTTAAACTGTCCAGGGTTACCATTTCTACGGCAATTGCCGTGTTATACGGCAATTGGGGCCGCTTGCCATAAAAAACACGGTATACGGCAGAACATTGATTGCCGTATCATAAAACACGGCAATCAGAGCGAAAGCAAAAATACACCAATAAAGTTGCAGGCAACAGCTACTCTACAGTTAAATCGAACACATTCCATGTCTATGGAATCATCGAAATCGAATAGGTGATTAGCATCATACATCTCTCTAGAATACCAAGGAACAATATTACCACATCACTAGTAGGGACACCCCCGAGAGGTTAAAAATATATCTTAGACATTTATATCTCGTTCTTTACGAACAAAGACATTCATTCATGCTTCAGAGGTTGTTTACGAAACTTTAAGAATTGAAATAGTAAAAATAGTGACTAAACAGCCTACTAGTTTTAAAAAAGAATTGTTTTCTATCCTTCAATATTATCCGATTTCATTATTTTTTACCGACTTCCAAAAAGAAGGAGGTTATCAATTTGGCCTGTATGTTTGTTTTTTATGTTTTTTCACCGATTACTCAGCTAATTGTGCATTGAATTTGATGATCCTTTTGGATTTGGTGGATCATACTTCAGAAGTGGTCCCATATAAATTTTATCAAAATCGATGCAGGACTTAGGTTTTTATAACAAAATAACTGGTAAAATATCATCCAATTACCTGTGGAAAAGTGAATAGCAAGTCGCGTATGAACGCGTTGTATTGCGTATTTTGAAGTTGGTTTTTCAGTTTTTTAAACTATAATTGTTTATATAGCCATGGATACATGTCCATTGGCCGAAAAAAAACGTAGAAATCGGTTAGTGTTTAGGGGTAGAAAACAGTTTATCACATTTGTAGGTATGGAAGATCACGCAACAGCTCTCTTTTTAAGTATCTACGTATAAAAAACTGCTTTTTATATGAAACACGGCAATTTTTGGAATTTTAAGCCAAAACACGGCAGTCAATTATTTTTTTTATGGCAACCTTGAAACTGTCAATGAAGCATGTACCAATGGATTTTACAAAGATTGAGGTTACGATATTTTGTTTCATCCGCTGAAAATTATTTTAGCTTTATTACCTACGTTTATTTTAACCACAACACTTGATTCGCTTGTAGTTTTTTTCTTCAAAATGGTGCGTATTTATATTTATTGTCATAACTACAAGAAAATTAACCATTTTGAATATGGTACATTATTCAAAACAATCGTATTATTTCAGGGAAAACAACGCAAAACTCGAAAGATCGTAGAGAAAAGATTCGCCAAAATGAAAAAAATGATCAGTCCCAGTGACAACAGGATAAAACCGAACGAAAGAGCGGAACCGAAGAAAAAGAAGCCAGATCCTCATGAGCTGAAAGTACGCGAGGCGCCACAGTCTAGTTCTGCTCTATTCTTCCAATATAACACACAGCTCGGACCGCCTTATCATATCCTAGTAGACACAAACTTCGTCAACTTCTCAATAAAAAATAAGTTGGACATAATACAGAATATGATGGACTGTCTGTATGCTAAATGTATACCTTATATTACTGACTGTGTATTGGGGGAATTAGAGAAGCTTGGTAGAAAGTACAGAGTAGCGTTAAGAATCATTAAGGACCCTCGTTTTGAAAGAATAGCTTGTATGCATAAGGGAACTTATGCTGATGACTGCATTGTGCAGAGAGTAACCCAACATAAATGTTACATAGTAGCAACTAATGATAAAGACTTGAAGCGAAGAATTAGGAAAATTCCTGGTGTACCCATCATGTATGTTGCAGAACATAAATATACTATTGAGAGAATGCCAGATGCATATGGTGCTCCTAAGGGAGCTATTTAAACAATTATTTTGTATTAAGTAAATTAAGGCTTTTATTGTTAATATTAATATTTTCCACATACCTATTTATAACTTGTTTGATTCATGGCTGATAATTTACTATACTAATAATTATGTAAGTTTGTAATTTCTTGGCTCAAGAAACTATGGTAATACTTATGATAATATAGCTAGATACTTGGTTTGCAAGAACTTCATGGGGTGTAAAATACTAAAATATGAATTTTACTGCTGCTGAATTTTTATAATGCATTTACTTTACACTCTAAACTATTTAAAAACATATTTCAATATTTTTACGACTAATTATTGCAGTTTTTCTATTATTACAACTACTCAAAATCTTGAAAATGTTTCATTCAAGGGAACGCCACAATGTCTCTAAACTATGTCTAGTCCATTTGTCTAATGATTTCCATTTATTTTACACAGTTGTCTAGGTTTCATTGCTCTTACAAATGTACTTTGTCAGCTATTAGCAAGATATTCTATAGAAAATGAACAATAATAATTGTCAAGAACAAAGTCTTGTTATTTTATAAACTTAATGGAAATCAATTGTTAGTCAAAAGGATTAAGATAGGTATTGCTTTTGACATCACAGCATGTCCTCAAACATTATTAAAAACAAACAGTCAAAAATATTGAAATTAGTTTCATAAAATGGTTTAGTTGGAAAGAAACATACATATAATACTCAATCCATCAGAGAAGAGTTCGTTAGGTTTAAACCCTAGTGCTAATCTTAGTTTACAGACTACTCAAACAATAAATTAAGAGGATTAGGAATGAGAAGGAAAACTAGAAAATATTCTTATTTTTTTACTTCACAAAGTAAAATTAATTTCATCGCATTTAAAATACTCAATACAATACATGAAAACTGCTTCAATGGACTTCATGGTTATTGGTTATATTCCAGTAGGCATCCATATCGTATAGAAATTCAAAACCCATCAATAAAATCAATATTTATAAAATTAATATGGGACCACCTTGGGAGCTTACTCTATGTGCTGATTCAAACACACACAAAAATTGGTGTCCATAATATATGCTATGAATTGATAATCTCCTTTTTTGAAGTTGGTTAAAAATAAGCAATCTATTATACATTTTATTCACTAGGAATCCATCTTATTTTTCGACTATTATTGATAAGGTGAATTAACGCCATTTTAGAGGACTGTGAAGTGCATTGTCTATAACAAGTGATTTCTTCTCGTATATTATCCCGTGTGAATATTTTTATTAAGCTTTTATTTAGTATCTGTAGTCATTCTTGTAAGTTAAAAGATTTCAGATTGTCAAAAATTGAGATTCGAAAATATTGCATGTATAAGTAAATTGGATGCCAATGCAATATTACATGGAGCTGATCAGAAGTTGGAACAGGGATGTAGGGACTGCAATTTCCTGATAGAACTGGTTTTTTAGTCAAAGTAATCACTTTTTAATACTATTGTTAATGAAATGAAAATGCTAAAAAAAATCCTTAATGCTTGCATACCTTATGTACATGGTGCTTTCAAGGCACTTAAAAAAGTATATTTTTTTTATCTTGTATGTGATTGGAACAATAACATAATAGGTAGGTTCTATTTAAATTTTGAAGTTCTTTTTTAAGTTATAGATTTTATTTTCGTTTCGAGAAGTTCTTCTTTTAAACTTAGAAGTTGAAAAATAATAAAGAAAAAGAAAAAAATATTTTCCATTGTATGAAAAAATGCTTGATATAAAAAACAGACACTTCACAGTCCTCAAATAAGTCAATTACGCTGCGTATTTACTGAAGCGAAAAGCGAAGCCTAGTGGTGCATGAATTGACCAATCACAGTGCTCGATTTTTTTAATGTGGAGATTTCGAGTATTGTGATTGGTCAATTCATGCAGCGCTAAGCTATTCTATGCTTCAACCGATATACAGACTGACAGGTATATCATTTGAACAGTTTATAGAGCCATATTCTAGTATATGGCCAAATCAATGCTTACCTATGTCTAGTTTTATCAACATTATTTAATTCATGAAGAAATAATATAATATTTACAGAATATTCTCACATTCATAACAGTATACCGCGTAAAATAACATTATTTCATTTGGTTTCCTTAGACCTAAAGCAGACTGAAAACTTTAATAATTTTATACTAAGATATATCTTATTATCTAATATCATTTGTTTTAATATGATATCATATCCTTTTGAATCTTGGAAAAGTTAGCATCATTTTTCAGTTTTGTGTGTTCTGTCCGCTTTTTTCTCTAGTCTGGCTTTTATAGTATTTTTTGTTTCTAGCTAAATGGTAGCATTATGTGCGCTGGGAGAGCCAACAACGTCGATTATCTCTCCGATGGGTTTCGTTTCACTGTCCGTTGAGGTGTTGCATATTGACGCGGGAATTGTGAGCGTCTGAAAATATACAGAATATCTTTAGTTAATTATTAGTATTACTTAAATTCTTGCAATGAGAGAAAACTACGGTCAAAAAACAATTATCCAACTTTATATAAAAATAGCAAGCTGACTAAGAATGGCGTTAATACTATTAGTATTGACTACTTACTACATCCTTGTCCTTACTAATCCTTGCTAATATTATAAATGCGAAACTAACTTAACTAAGTATCTCTGTCTGTTTGTTACTTATTCACTACTAAAAGGCTGAACCGATTGTTGTGAAATCTGGTATAGAGTTTTGAACCTGGAAACAGAATAGTAATTTAATAGCAATAGATGCAACAAAGTGTAAGTTAGCTTGCATATGCGCCAAGTATCTAGCTTAATAATAATCTATCGACACAGAGTTTTAAAAATTAGTTTAAGGTGATATGATACGCATGCAGCAGAAAATTCAAATTTCAAATAGTTTTTAGTAGCCTAGTTAGGTATGTATTGTAATGAATCATAATGTTTGCGACAATCTATTCTTTATATTTTTAACTTAATTTGTTTACAAATACATCATGTTACTTATATTAACCAAGAAATCCATTTTGACTGTTTGAAATTTAAATTTCCCCCGCATGTCTGCCGTTGGCCTTTCAATTTCAGTGTTGTACCTTCCCAGGGTTGAGCGCCTCATACTGATGCCGAAGCGCCTGTAGTTCAAACTCACAGGATGCGAGTGCGTTTTTCAAGTCGAACGCGAGCGCGAGGTCTGAACGTAGCTCGTTGAAGTGTTTGCATATTTCTTCCGTCGGTGTTGGCGCTAGGTCTACAATAGATATATATATAGTTAGAAATTGAATTATTTGCCGCCATCTCTATTTCCTGAGAACTACAATCTTGGAATTTTCAAGGTTAGAGCGAATAGATATTTTCTAGATCAAGAACTTCCATCGGCCACACCGTCGCTTATAGTTCCCGTCACGTAAAAAGAAACGCTGATTTGTTCGTAAGCGCGAACAAACCAGCGTTCTTTTTACGTGACGGGAACTCTAACATCAGGAGAGTTGGTAGTCAATCATAGATCATGCGTTAAAAAATATAGGGTTGTTACTAAACCGAAAGGAGGTCATTGTATTTATCACCTATGAGCATCTTTTACTACTGCGCAATTCAAAATTCGCGAAAACGAAACCAACTCATTTCTGTTTCACAAATTTATATTTACGAGTACAGTGATATATTTTTTTTTTGCTTAATATAGGTCACCGTAATAGCGTGTATAAGTTATACACACACACCCAAAAAAACATAATACTCCTTTATTAGTGCTTGGGTAAAGATATGGCATAGGTAAGAGATACTGGATATGCTTATTTGACTTAGTGTCGTCGCAGTGTAACCAGCGTTAAATCTCCGATCTTACTAGGCAAAATTTCTCCTAAATTCCTGATGCAGGAGATTCTTAATATATCATCAATATAAAATGTTAATTTTTTGAGTAAAATAAATAAAGTCAAATTATATTTTAATATGTTCTGACATCATATTTTGGCAGTTTCGAAAACTGCTGCACTTTCTGCTAGGGACTAACATCTGGACAGAATTCTGCTAAAACCATAAGATCCTGCTAAAATAGTTGGACCTTGCCCAATCTAGATATTTATTGATCCCTGAAATATGTAAAATATGCATACCTATATTGAGCAGGCGTAGATCGTGCTCGATAGCTTTGGTCTTACGCTGGCCGACGCCGGGAGGCAGCTTCATGCGTTGCGAGCGCACCCATGCGCCCGTTGCGCGCGCCTCCGGGAACTTTATACCAGACCACTCCACTGTCTGAAAGTTATAAACAAGCATACAATGTTAGAAATGTTATCCTTTAGGACATATAAGCTTAAGTATTTATTTTATGATTTAATTCAAAATTTAAAACTTGATTTAAGAAATTACTTTCGATATTTATGCTATTATTTATATTTTGAAGTTTTTTGCCGGCTAGAGCTGTGACATCAAAATCTCACAGTCTTTTTCACTAATGAATTTAGTATAATACATTTGTATTTTATGTATTGCAAACAATTGGAAATTAGTTTTTTTTAATAGTTTAGTGTTGTGTACATTTACTTTACATATACCATTGAGATGAAAGTTTGTTGAATGTAACAATATAGGACATTTAAGTACTTACAACAGTCTCCGGTGCACGAATAGGTTTCTGTTGGGATGCCACTTTCTTTTTGTGTAGTTTCTTATCATGCCTTCTCGCTATATTTGTCACCGAACTAGAAGTAACATTTCCTCCGTCTATATTATTGTTCACATGATGTGCAGTTGGTACATTGCTACTATCAGCTCGGGATATCAGTTTCTGTAGGTCTTGAGTTTTTCTCTCTCGCTCGCGCTTCCTTGCCTCGATTTTCTTTAGTTCAGCGAGCAGCATTTGTTCTTCCTCAATCTAAAAATATATAAGATATATGACTTCTGAACATGAACAACAAAAAAACACGAATGTGACAATAAAAGCATTTTTTTTCCAAGCATATGAAGTCATGGACAACATTAACAGGATATAGGGTTAGTGTACCCATTTTACCCTATAATCTCCTTTAACCCTCTAATATTCTCTCCCTAAGCTTCCAATCTAACTTTCTATGGTTAAATACGGCATAAAATGGCCTCATGGTCTTTGATACTCTGTCTACCCCATTAGGAAAAACAGGCATGATTGTATGTATAACTTGTTTAGTATATTATGACATATTATTATATAAATTATTAAATACTAGCAAATAAATGACATGATTGTATGTATGTATATATTTTAATTTTAAAACCTGACATGGATATATTTAATTATTGTACCTGATCTTGTGTCCTGTCAAAAAGCCTTCGCAACTGTTCCTTCCTCTTCCTCTCATGTTCTGCATCATAGTGATAAATTCTCTTCTCACCATTGACCATAGTCACAGTGTTAGACCATGGATTCGTCTTCACCTGGAAGTAACATTCACAAAATCTTAGACCTAACTCGAAAGCAGACACATTTTTGTTCAGCATTAATGGCCTATGTATCATAATGATGAACAAACTTCATGCTTATCATATTTATATATGGATCTATGATAAGCATGAAGTTAGTCATTTAACAGACATGATGAGCCTTCAGGACATTGATAATATCTTTTGACAAAATGATCATTTTTTAAAGCTACCAAAAAACAGTTACCTTTTATAGGAGAAATTATCTCCTATAAAAGGTAACTGTTTTTTGGTAGCTTAAAGGTAAATTGACCAAACCTTAAGTACATACCCCATTCCTATCATAGAAGAATCATTGTCAAAGTGATAAATAATTATTAGGTACTAAATATATACAAATATTATAACAGAATCACTGTATTACTGATTCAAAATGCTAAATACATAATGATGCAGTTACCTTACTCAATGTAGCACAGATGCCATAATACCGTTCCTTCAAGTCTTCTATGCTCCGATCCCTAAAAGCGGCTCGGTCCCACCGATCATGGATCACAATGAACCTGAGGTCGAACCGTTGGCACAAGTCCATGAGGTGGTCAGTTTCCGCCTGACTCCAGTCTTCTGATTTCAGGTATTGATTGTACTCAGACTCTGAGTAGGATGGTATTGATACTTGCTGAAAAAGTACAAAGTTACCAGTTAAGGTCAGAAAAAAGTTCTTTATATTCTATTAAACTCCTACTTTCCTCTCAATTATAACAAAGATCAACTACAGAAGGCATAAAAAATGCACAGAACAAGCAGAAAGTTGACACAATAACAGCAATTCCTGCTCAAAATAAAATATATGTAAATTTCAGCCCATAAATTGATGCATACTATACATGAATGGAATTCACTACCAGTTTCTGTTTCCAGAGAGTTGCAATCCTGGGATTCAAGCCTACAGCAGATCGATGGCTCCTATGTAAATAGTCATGTGTATAAAAAGCCAACTGTACAGGAGAGCATTTTAAAGATATTTTCTTATACTGAATCGTTGAATACAAAAACTCTTTTGTTTTGAAATTTACATAATGAATAGTTTCAGGATGTAAATTTCAAAACAAAAAGTTACTAATTACATAGGAGCCATCGAAATATTGAAAGAAATCATAAATTTGGAAACATATGGAACATATAAAATAATGTTTAGCTTTCTCATTTAGAGAACAATTCGGAATTAAGTAAATAAAATAAATACATAAATATTTTGTGGACATTTCACACAACAAGTCTGTTTACAACCTAACAGCTTGATTAATTAAAATAAGGTAGACTACCTTGTTGAATTGTGCAAACGGATATTCCTTAGCTTCATCAGATGCACGCTTCCAGTGATGAAACACTGCATTATCCTTACGAGCTGGATTAGTGAATGGTGCCCACACCCACTTACGTACTTTGCGCATTCCAAGCTTAGCTTTCTTTTGCTTATATTCTTTGCCTGAAATATAAAGAGAGTTGGTGGTCAATCATAGATCTATCTAACATATGAAAAAAATGTTTGAGTTACTTAAAGATATAAGGATATATGCATTATTGTATTTTAATGTTACAGTTGTATTTAACTATATTTAATAGAGTGGAAGCCATAACATAAGTGTCTTTGTTGATCTTTGTTTTATCTTTGCTAGTGTTATATGGTTCTGTAAGAGAGAATTGCTTGATCAAGGCATGTGAAGAGTTTAAAAGACCAGTCTTACCAGTGTCAGTGGGCATCATAGGAGGTAGTTCTTTATTATCATTGTAAAGGAGGGCGAACACCTCTCGGTGCATGCCTTCCGGCCTCTTTACGGCTTTAGCGGTCACATACTTCTTCTTGTTCCTGTCGCCATGGATGATGCTGTCGCGGGTTACTTCGTTTGTAGGGACCTCAATGTCCAGGATATCGAGGATATCAGCCATTTTTGGAGACTTCGAGAGAGTTGTTTTTTTATTAAATTTCCTGGTGTATTTATTTAATAGGTAATAGATATCACCAAATACGAATATTTAGTAGTCATTACAATCTAAATTACTTCTTTTCTTTAGTATTCTTTAGCTAATTTATTTTCTTCTAAAATTTTCGTAAACAAGCAAAGTACAGAATACAGATAATACAGATTATATGTTCCGAATGTTGCCAATAGCGTTAACGGTGTTGGTAATCTGTGAGCAATGGCTTTGATGTTTTTCTTCATATGCCTCATGCACGGTAAAAGTATACATATACGAGTATGTTATGAAGTGACTGATATTATCTTCGCATAGAAATTATGCAAACAGCCGAAACAAAAGAGCACTACAGTAAGCACAAAATATTAGTAAAGGTTAAGAGCCTCTTTTAAAAGCAATATAGTATAATACGGAACGCATTGTTGACATCGAAAGAATGAATGAGACACATATTTATAATATTCTTTGACTCTGTGGGAGTAAATTCGTTAGTATAGATGGTTTATTTTGGGGAGTTATGGCGGGAACGTCATGAAAACATTTTGTCGTTTTATTTGATTTTCCTAAACTTGTGTTATTTTGAATATTAATGCTATAAAAATGGCGGTGTTTTATTCATTAAGTGTTTGATCAAGTGCGTGAGAGTGGGCAAGTGAAATAAAGCAGTGAAACGTGTGATTTTACGTTGTCAGCAAAACTCCATAGAAGCTTCTAGTAAAGTCACCATGTCGCCTTCTAATTAAGTTACTGAGGCAAGACTTAAATTTGAAAATGACTGTTTACGTGACTTAGACTGTGACTGGAAGACAATATAACTTGCATTATTCAAGAAACTTAAAAATATTTCAATACTTGACACTGGCAAATCGCTAATCGCGGGGTCCAATATAAAAAAGAAGAAGAAGAAAGAACAAACCGCCAAATTCAAGGAAGTTTGACACAAAAACGAAAACAGAGTCTTAAAATTGAATTTATCAATTATTCATGATTATTTCCAAATCACAACTCTTCTCCCTTATTACATAATTGATTCCACATTTTGTTATTAGTAATACTAGTTAATATACGTTATAATCAAAAACAAATTTTCACTCCCAGAATTCGAGACTCTATTTATCTTATGTAGGTTCACCCATGGCGGGCTATTTCTTACATCACACAATACATATGAGATATCACATGTAAGATGAAAATTATATTGTTTTATATTAATTATACATTAATGTATGAAGTGCCACCCCTATTTTTAACTTTTTGGAAAAAAATATTACTGCATTTCATAGCGGTATTTCGTTTATGTAGGACTGGTAGATTCTGACTTAAATGGCTGCGACATACGGACAACAGACGGACATGGCGAATTTACTGATTTGACTGGCCTTGTGGCTCAGTTGGTAGTGTGTCTACGTCTACCTGCTGAACTGAAAGGTCGTGGGTTCGATCCCCACCCAGGGCAAACATTTGTGTGATGAGCATGGATGTTTGTTCTGTGTCTGGGTGTTTCTATTTATCATATATGTATATAATTATGTATTTACAAAAAAAAGTATATATCTATTCTATCAGCCATCTAGTTCCATAGTACAAGCTTTGCTTAGCTTGGGCTAGATGGTGTTGTGTGAAATGTCCACAAATATTTATTTATTTTATTTATTTATAAGGGTTCCTCTTAGTTGCTATGGAACCCTAAAAAAATCTGAAATCTATAAAACCTCGATGTTAATGAGAGGCCAAATTCTCGGATCAGTCCAATTATATTATATTCCTACTTGGTTACTTAGGTAAATAAAAGAACACTAGCTTGACCAGCGACAATAAATAGTTTCTTGTTTAAGGCAGTTTATGTAATAATAATTACTATTCATATCTTCTGTGGTCAGTATTCTATCTATATAATCCAAGCTATAGTATAATCCATGTTATTATTTTCGAGGGGTTGACGAGGTATGCGTCGCATGCTAGGCATAAAATGTTTTCGTTCCCTACGTTCGAAATATGATCTTGCTCTGACAGTTGCTATCAATGTTTGCCAAACACAGGTTTCTGTGCAATCTTTGATGAAATGAAATGAAATGAAATATTCTTTATTTGTAACTGTAACATAATGTTTTAAAAACAATAAAGGCATGATGCTATTTATTCAGCATATTCAACATGATCATCAACCTCTAGTAGCCCACTGCTGGCATAGTTTCGTTTCCCATCTCCCTTCGTTTATGCCATTCACCTCTTTCCCCTGTCAATTGCCTCCATAAAAAAAGAAGTTTTTATCGCCTCCATAATCGTATCTCATCGTTTATGTTATGTCATCAGACTATTTCATTCTTGGTCGGCTCTGATTACGCCAACCTTTATTTTCTATATTTTTCGATCACTGACAAACACTGTCATTTTTCGAACACTGACAGAAACAACAGTCAACATCTTGGACTTAAGATAGATAAACTCTTTATTGTACACACCTTAAAAGTAATAACAAAGTACTTGAACAGACTAGTGCAATAAGAGGCGGCCTTATCGCTAAAAGCGATTCTTATTTTTTAGGGTTCCGTACCTCAAAAAGGAAAAAAAACGGAACTCTTATAGGATCACTTTGCTGTCCGTCTGTCCGTCCGCCCGGGTGTTAAGACCTGTATCTCGGGAACGCGTGAAGGTATTGAGTTGAAATTAAAACCATATACGCAAATCCATAGTCTCTTGATGCAGAAAGAAAAATAAATTTTCTCAGTTTTCGTAAAAAAAATTACAGCCGAATATGTCGTAAAAAACGCACAATTCGACACTCACAAGGGAATCAAAACCTATGGGGTACTTCCCGATGACCTAGAACTATGAAATTTAGCAAGAAGAATTGTGTTAGAGTACAGATATAGGTAAAAATCCGAAAACTGGACATTTTTAATTTAATCACAAAAAAATAGTGTCTTTATGCAAGGAATGAGGGTCCAAATTTTAAAGTTCCTTAACACCGGCTTTAACAGTTTTTTTAACCGTATCATGTGGGGTATCATATGAAAGAGCTTCATTAGCATAAGCCAAAACAGGCTTTTAAATATTTTTACGATGTATATTTTTCGGTTTATGAAGGAAAATATAAAAAAAAAATGATTTCCCCCTTTTATCTACTGATTTGTACGGAACCCTCGGTGGGCGAGTCTGACTCGTACTTGTCCGGTTTTATTCTTATATAAAAAAACTAAAAAACCGAAAACTTAGGTAAAAACTGGCAAAAATCGTCTTACGTAATGAATGAATGGCCCCATAATTATATATCTTCCTATTTAATCATTAATTTTATAGATAGGGATTTGAAAACAATAGGTAGGTAACATATTTTTAATGAAAACTTTATTTTATGTATTAGATTCCTGTTATCAGTTGCATAACTCGTCTAGATGCAGCGGGACTGTCACTCGGCACCTGGGAATAAAATAACCATCTATTAATAAGGAACTGATACCTATCAGAGAGTAGATAGCTGAGTAGGGTTAAATAAATAAATGGAAATAACCCGGGTAATAAAGGTAGGTGTTAAAATATAATAATGTTCCAGTAGCCTCGCTTGAGAGGCAGTTCCTATTTCAGGCAAGGTGTTATCATCATTTAAGACTAAATAGGTAGCTATGATCAAATTTCAAGTCTGCAGATCAAAAAATAACGACAAGACATAAAGTAAAGTAAAATTTTATTTGCTAAACACATTGTTAAAATACTATGTACAAAAAGGTAAAGCTATTCTATGGAATTAAGCTATTACATAGTCTAAGTTATATATCAGTGGGCTCCAAACTAGACAATGCCTGTATCTTGGCGACCCAGGGCTCCGATTTTCCTACATACAGACATATAACTATGATATCGAATTCTTGTGCTAATTATAAAAAAAAAACTTTGTTGACTACTGACCTTTCAAATGCGGTTAAAAAACCGGTACTATAACTTCTATTCTTGGTCTTAAATCATCAACGTAACATCCTTGTTGGATCAAATAGAAAATTGACAAATTATCTAAAATCTAAAGTAGGTGGATACTTATTTAAAGTTGACATTTAGAAAATAAACAGAATTCCATTTAAATTAAACCAGTTTTTTCCTAAGAAAATAGCGGGATTCTTTAGTTTCGAAATTGCGAATTTAATAAGTTCCTACAATTTTTGTTGAAACAAAGTAATTATAATATAGATAGGTATGCACAGCAAAAACGTAAGATATTTATTTTTTATCTGACTGCTAAAGGAGGTAATGTTTTAGCGAGTAGGTACGTACTTAAATGTCACAATCTGAAATGTAAATATTACGGAATTTTAGACCATATCAATAGTCTATTTATCTTCCACAATATTAATTTAAATATGACGGTCGGACGGTATCAGTGTCATATGGTGAATACACAGATTTCCAGAATAAGAAAGTCTGTGAGTGAATATTGATTGTAGCTACATTTTGTAGTCGGTTATATTGTTTGTCTTTTACAAGTAAATATTAGGAACTATTTTACACAGGACTTTCAAGTATGAATGTGCCTTTAACTCTGGTAGTTATTAGGATACGTTCTACTAAGTGGAAAAAAGGTAATTTTTATTGTACTATACATACATATATATAGATTGTAAAAGAATTAAAATATAAGCTACTCTATAATTAACAGTTGCGGTTACCGCTGGATGATCCATGTAGAAAATATTTCATGGATTATTATTAATGCGAGAGCCTATTCGTGGGACTACGATGTCTGTCTGTCTAACAGTTGTATATTTAGAAAGGTAATAGGTACACAAATCAGAATAAATAAATAAATAAATATTTGTGGACATTTCACACAACACCATCTAGCCCAAACTAAGCAAAGCTTGTACTATGGAACTAGATGGCTGATAGAATACATATATACTTTTTTTTTTGTAAATATATACATATGATACATAGAAACACCCAGACACAGAACAAACATCCATGCTCATCACACAAATGTTTGCCCTGGGTGGGGATTGAACCCACGACCTTTCAGTTCAGCAGGTAGACGTAAACACACTACCAACTGAGCCACAAGGCCAGTCAAAATAGGCAAGACAAAGTTTACTTTGACACAAATCTACAAACGTAGGTATCTCTAGTGATCTACGTATCTCTACTCTAGTGTCAACACGTTCTTGGCCAGTTATTAATTAATTTACGAGACATATCAATTTTGAGTTGAAAGTGTGAGTCATCTCATAATTATAATTAAAAAAAAACTAAAAAACTGACGTCAAAATACGCAATTCGTTTACTTGCATGACTATTTTTCATTTATTTTGTTATGAAAACCAAAGTACTGAATTGATTTTGATAAAATTTATATGTCTGAGTTATTATTAACCTACCAAACAAAAAAAAACATCAAAAACAAATCATAATTGGAGAAGTGACCGCGTAAAAAACATTTTTAAAAAATACAGTCGAATTGAGGACATCTTTGTTTTTGGAAGTCTGTTAATAATAAAATTAAATTATAGTTTAAAAAACTGAAGTAACCGACTTCTCATGGATCCCATTGTCAGAACTGGACCAAATGGACTACACGGAAAGCACCATCTTTCAAATAAAAAAAGAATCATCAAAATCGGTTCACCCAGTCGAAAGTTATGAGGTAACAAACATAAAAAAAAGAAAAAAGTAAATACAGTCGAATTGATAACCTCCATCTTTTTGGAAGTCGGTTGAAAATAAAAGACACTGCCCCGTAATTTTATAAAAAAAAGACGCTATATTGGAAATCACTGTAAGTAGGTCTGAATAGGAATGTCATGCAAAAACATAGCGGAAGCGGCAAAACAGTTACCTAATCAGAAAACTAAGTAGGCACCTATTTATTTGAACATATAAGTACATAAGTACATAATTGCTTACCCATTGTCCAGCTGCGTTCATCCAGTAAAAACGAAGTCTTTCGGTCACTCGGAAGTAACCTTCAACAAGTCGGTTCACTACAAGCGTCTCGCGATTAGCATTTTTATATTCTTCTTGACCGTCCCATTGTAGGTTGTCCACCCATTCTAATTGGCCTAAAAAGTGATTGCGTATAAAGTATAATAATTGTTTCTTGGTCGGCATATGTATAAAAAAATCATCGACTCGAAGAATGATTGAATGAATTGTTCCTGATACAAAAAAAAACTAATCAAACAATCAAAATTTGTGTTTTCCGGGGTGTGGGTACGCTTCCACAATTCACTTCAAATCTAGCATTAGGTGTACAGGAAGTTCATAGCCTATCTAGTTCATAGTATACAAGTATTCTTTCGTTGGTACCTAATTAATAAAAAAAAAAAAAAAACGTCGTCTGAATTTATAGAATTTGTAACTCGATTACATTATTAGCGTAGTGCAAACTATAGTCGAAAGCTCAAGGTCCATTTTAATTAGCGTCAAGTACCCTCGTCGAGTTTGTCCTGAGAATAGCCGCGAGGGAAAAATTATTCGAAACATTAAAATTGAATACTTATGAATACACATGCGATTAAAAAGCTAAAACTCTACACTCGTCGGCTCATGGGGTGCTTTTATAAGCCCCGGGTGTATAGAATACACCCCATCATCATCATCATCATCATCCACAGCCTTTGCTATTCCACTGCTGGGTATAGCCTCTCTCTTATCATCTGTACACCACAAGTCAAACAAATTGTTTTTGGTGAATTCTATGGAACTCGATTCACGTAAGTATATAGTAATTAAGTGACTTCATGTCAGCAAAATCAAAACTTTTGTATTTTAAAAACTGAAAAAAACCGACTTCAAAATACGCGATTCGTTTACTTGGACTTTTCAGTTATTTTTTTATAAAAACCAAAGTACTGAACCGATTTTGATAAAATTTATATGGGACCTCTGAAGTAACCTATCAAACAAAATAATCATCAAAAACAATTCATAAATAAATAAATATTGGTGGACATTTCTCACAACACCATCTATATAGTCTAAACTAAGAAAAGCTTGTAATATGAAAACTAGATGGTTGATATAATACTTTTTTTTTGTGTAAATACATACATATAATACGCAATTTATTTACTTGGATGATATTTTACATGTTATTTTGTTATAAAAACCAAAGTGCTCAACCGATTTTGATCAAATTTATATGGGACTACCTCTGAAGTATGGCTTACCAAACAAAAAAGAATCGGTAAACAAACATACAAAAGAAAACAAACAGCCGAATTGATAACCTTCTTCTTTTTGGAAGTCGGTTAAAAAATATTAAAGAAAGGTCATAACTGTACGAAACAAATAAGTAATTTTTTACCAATAATTTTCAAGGCTAGAGTGAATAGATATCTTCTAGATCGACGAGCTCCATCCTCGGCCACCGTCGCTTAACATCAGGCGAGTTGGTGGTCGATCTATAAAGTATATTAAAAAAAAAGTACATTTTCTGTCAAACATATTTTTAGTATTTTAGGAGGTTAGTTTTAATGGATAAAAAAATCAGGGGTAGTTTAGTAGGTACCTACAATTATACAAAGCTCAGGCATTCGATTAACCTACAAGATCGTAGGCCTATCCATCCAGCAACAAAGTTCGTTTCTTGTGAGTATTTTCCTTAATTTTGAGTCTATATTATATATATGTGTGTTTATATTGATTCCTCATTATCTGGTTGTGTGTTTATTTGGTTTGTCAGTGTATACATACCTGGTGTATTCGATACTGCATCCAGATTCCCATTGTAAATTGACACACTGAGGTTGGTGTTTTGGAGAATGTATTCCACTGAAATTAAATAAATAGTCAATAGTCAATAGTTTATTGCATTCATTATAGGTTACATGGAGATGTTACAGATAATTCATAAATACAGCTTATAGAAAATTGGAAATTACAATAATTAATCGAAGCCAGGTAGTTCTAAATTCAAGAAGATAACGCATTGATTACATAAATATAATTAGGTATCTATACCACTTTAAGATTTTTTATTGTTTGTTATATTTAAGCGCGATCATAAAATTATAATTTTTAATAATTATTATTTTTATATGATGGCTGGATTATTAAATAATATGTTAACGGTTTTATTGAAAAGAAAGATAATGATAATTTGTTAAAAATAAAATCGGATAAGTGCGAGTCAGACTCGGCCACCGAGGGTTCCGTACAAATAGTTCCCCCATAGGTTTTGATTCCCTTGTGAGTGTCGAAATGTGCGTTTTTACGACATATTCGGCTGTAACTTTTTTTTACTAAAACTTAGAAATTAGATTTTTCTTTCTATTTATTTATTTATTTTATTTTATTTATTTAAGTATACAAAACAGAATATAGCCTTACATAATACAAGATAACACGTTGCAATCGATCAGAACCAGACTATAATCCAAAGCATGTATACATCATTTGAGCAAACACATTTTAGGTATTAAATATTATATTGAAACAAAAGGAAAAAAAAGAGAAATAGAGGCTTTCTGCAGCAAGATACTATGAATCTGCGTATATGGTTTTAATTTCAACTCGATACCTTCACGCGTTCCCGAGATAAAGGTCTTGACACCCGGACGGACGGACGGACAGACGGACACACGGACAACAAAGTGATCCTAAAAGGGTTCCGTTTTTTCCTTTTGAGGTACGGCACACTAAAAATGGAAATTGGTATTTATTAGATGTAATATGATTGTGATCTAATGATTTCGTAATACATAAACACTAATATTCATAAGTTGCCGGTTCATGTATCCGGTTTAGCACAGATTTTATTTATTTTATTTACGCCAGTGCCGTAGCCAGGATTTTTGTCACGGGGGCACATTAGATGTTGTTGAACTTTGGCCCAGTTTTGTTACGTTTCGTTGTTATGGTGCAAAAAATACAGAGTGAAGGTGTCTCAGTGTAGCCATTTTAAAATGATAAGAAACGACATTTATATGTGCGAACGGAGCGCATACGCTTTTAGTTTTTTATTTTATTTTACAAGTATGAACTAATTTATCTCATATTCGTACCTAATTAAAAATAATAATTTTGTGGAAAGTAAACAAGTAATTTTGGAACGTAAATCACAATACGAACGTACTACAGATCACAGTAGAGGGGATGAAAATAAAGGTTATCAAAAGCCAATATTACAATCTTTTTTGATTGGGTACCTGTCACGGATATCGGTGGCGACGCATAGCGCTGCGGCATGTGCCATAATATCCATTTGGGACCAAGGGCCCCTGCCCCCCCTCCTACGTTACACTACTGCTCTTTGTTATTTAGCCTACCTACTACACCAACTCATGTAGTGCTCATGCGTCTTATAATATAACAGACTTTAGCAACGTGATGAGAGAATTATGCTCATCGTTCACGTGTTAAACTCGTGATACGAGAGACGTAATATAAGATGTAGTATATCGTGTATTCGTGATTTGGAGCGTTTTAAACGATTTAAAGGATGAATTATGTGATAATGGCGCGATAAGTACTAAAACATGCAACATCTTTTAGCTTTGACACCTGTGGTTTCGGGGTCGGAGAACTTTTTAGGTATAATGTCCAAATTAAAAATAGAAAGTTTAAATTTTGAAAAAATAAAAGCAAACCGTAGAGGCATTGCCATTAACGGCCTCTACCATGTAAAAATATCAAAATCAGATAATATTTTGGGTTAGAAAATAATTTTCTCCTGTTGTGTGAAAATCTCGTAATTTACTGGCAAGATCATGTGACAACGTTTCTCTTAAAGGTTCTCTCGCATCGTCATTCTTAGGTTCTTAAACTAATTTCATAAAGTCAAAGTCATTTATAAATAAATATATATGTACAAGTTAAAATAAAATTGTATAATATAATTATATACCAATTAATATTGGTCATAATATAAATTAATTATTACAATAAATTACCTAAGTATAGCTTCAAAATCGTAAAACGTTAACTCGATGAGCCAGCAAACAAAAAAAACCGGACAAAAGCGAGTCAGACTCGCGCACCGAGTTTCCGTACAAACTAAATAAAAGGGGGAAATCATATATTTTTTTATATTTTCTTTCATAAACCAAAAAATATACATCGTAAAAATATTTAAAAACCTGTTTTAGCTTATGCTAATGAAGCTCTTTCATATGATACCCCACATAATACGGTTAATTCACTTTAAAATTTGAACCCTCATTCCTTGCATAAAGACACTATTTTTTGTGATTAAATAAAAAAATTCCAATTTTCGGATTTTTTTATCCTGCCCTTATTTATAAGCCCATGATTACTGTCAACGTGGGTAATTTTGATTCTTTGTATGTGGTTTACATTGTAGGTAGCCTTTAGCCTTTTACGAAGGTTCTCGATTTTTCCCCAAAATATTAGAATTTAGTGAAATTGCTTCATTAATTAGTAAACGAACTTACATGTACGTGAAGTTCTATAATAATTCTACAAAGTACGTCGTACTCGATATTAAACCAATCTAATAAATATCTTCTTTAATCTCGAGGATGACGTACGTCTATCAAGTGTATGGAAAAAAGCCTCACCTTTGTCAACAGTAGGTATCATGAAAGTTTCCCTGCTGGCCAGCACAGCCTCCAGCCTGCTGTCGTCGTACTCAGTGTCGTGGTAGATGCCCAGCGCGTGGGCTACAGTCTCGTCCATGAACGAGAACAAGTCCTCCTGGGAGACGCTTCGGAGGTACGCCTTTTGGCCGAAGTAATCTGGAACAGAGAAGATTCCAATAAATAATAATAAATTGATAGATTAATAGTAATAGATTGTTAATTTATGGATGATCTCGAACAAAAAAAAATCGTTCTCTACGTTTCAAGGACATGGGAAGAGGTGGAGGTGGTATAGAAGTTTCGGTTTACGAAGAAAATTTTTACTAGTTTTTTTTTAATTTCATCATGGCGAGTTAGAAATTTGATTCAATAAGAAAAGTAATTTCAATTATATGAAAACAAAATAATTAATAATAAAATTTATTTATTGATCAAAACATAGGGGTACACAGAGCTAATATAATGTTTTGGGGTAGAAAACATTTTTGTTCAGCAGGCCTAGCATAATGGAACGTGAGTAAATTGTCTTTCTAGCGATTTATGTTTATATAACAATGTGTATAATAACAGATTATCTACTTTCTGTTCTAGTTACCGCGTTGTATGGTAAAAGGCGCGATTTACCCAATTCAATAGCGTGTTTATCGTTCCTCTTAAATCGAACATGAACTGCCCACAATCAACCATCATGAACAATCATACTGATCACTACCACGTCTGTAAAAATACACCAAAATAAAACAACAAAAAAATAAATAAAATAATCTCAACGACGCACACTGATTTTCCCAGGCACTACGAACATCCAAATCACCTATTACATACGTGCTTATGTCACGAGGTAATTACTTAACCTTGTGAGGTGCACCTTCTATGTACAAAATAGATAACAATCAAGTAAAAAAAATCTTACACTTACAACACTATTATCACACTTATATATTTATTACTAGCTTGCCCCGTGGTTTAACCCGTCTGAATTGGTGATAACGATTAAATATACATATTATGTAATAAAAAATAAGTTCCAAAACTAAAACCCGACTTCTAAAAAGCACGCTCTAAAAAGTATAAAACAAGAAAATATTCTCATCTGGAAATTGTTATGGTCAAACTATTCGACATGTATCGTGTATTATTATTATTAAATAAACAATTTACATGTATCTAATAAATTTGAATTTGGTCCATTACAATATTTCTGTTTTCCTATTTTAACGTAACTAGTTACCTATATTGTAATTAACTACTGCTGTTTTATGTATACCCATTTTTAGTTAAGTTTTGCTTTATGGCCACTATCTGTTGCATCTGTCCTATCCGTGCAAGGTTGCCCGAAGAGATCGCCCTAAGCGATAAGGCCGCCAATTAAAACACCTAGGCGTACTATTATTCTCTCTGTATTTAATGTTGCTGTCTTTTAATAAAGTGTTATCAATCTAAATATTTTATTGTATTTCATACATATTCATTCAGATAACCGTGGTCGTATGCTACTTTGCAGAATGTATTGTTTTGTTAAAGTAGGTGACTCAAGAACTTTTAGGGCCCACCACCCGTCAGTTCTATGTGCTATATTATGTACCCTGCCCACTGCCACTTCAACTTGCTAACCCGCTGCGCTATGTCGGTGACTTTAGGACGTTTCGTCTCTTTGGTCCCTTGTGACCTTAGCTTGTGACGATCACGATCAAATTGAAACCGCCGGGCTCAGCCATGTGGGCTTTATATGTGGATAGACAGATCTTTAAAACATTGCCATAAATTAGGCTGGCTCTTTTAGTAAAAGTTACCCTAAGTAACACATGAACAAATTTCGATATTATTATATTAATTTCAAGTATATAGATAAAAACAAAATTAAAATAATAACTTTGTTTGACAGATTTCTTGACTTTACGCGGTTGGCGGCAGAATCGAAATTGGTGAAATTTGGTAGAGGCTAAAATTATACCTACAGGGATATACCCTAAGGTATACCTTACCGAAAAACGTTACTAAACTTTAAGCTTAACATATTTTGTCAACTTCTCGCTGACACGTAATGACACTTGCGGAAAGAAGATAGTTCTCTATGTTATTCTTAAGACGTTGGTAAAGATAAGTAACGTTTTTCGATAAGGCGCATAATATACAAATGTTCCTGGAAAAGGAGGAATATTCAGGGTTTTCTATTTATGATAAATATTTGAAAATAACAAAAATTCTAATTGTCAATTACCTACTCTATATTTTCCATAGTCTTGTGCTTCACTATAGACTTCGCGGTATATGACGGGGCGCTTTTTAGAAAAAAACTTATGCACAATTTAAAGACACATCCAGATCAGGGATTAATGTTTGTTTGGATATATAACTATTATGGACAGAAATGGGAACTAATGTCTCGATTATAACAAAATAATAAGGGAAGAAGAAGAAGGCACCATACAACCAAAATTTTACGAGAATGTAAAGTTAGTTAAAAAAAAAAAAAAGTTTATAAAAGGTACGGAGTATATCTATATATAATTATGTATAATAAAAACTAATATCAAATAACCGGCCAAGCACGCGTCGTGCCACACGCAAAGTAAAAATAAAATTACAATTTGTTCAATAAAAAAAAGACTGTTTTATGTTCATATAAAATATGATTCCGTAGTTGCTACGAAACCCTACTTAGCGTGTGGCACGACGCGTGCTTGGCCGGTTATTTGATATTAGTTATTTTAAGAATTTTAATAAACTTAGTGGTGGCGCGTTGAGAATTGCTCTTAATAAAAGTGAAATTAAATATATTAAATAGGTACCTCTTGACCAGGTTGGGTTAGGCCTGGTCAGTTTCTCCACAATGTAGCCTAGATTGACAGCAACAGCTTCAGCAGCCGTATTCACATATTCTCCCAAGTTAAGAAAGTTGTCGAAGGCCTCTGCATATCTTTGCTGGCTAACCAGCGTGTTCAAGTTGCTGGAGTAAGTCTCGATAGCCGCACGACCCACGTAGTCTATGTAGCCCATCTCTTCCATGTAGAAGCCAAGCTTGGTCAGGGCCAGAGCTGGAGATACGATCCCGTTTGCCAGAACAACTCCACGTAAGTTGTGCGAAAAGTCGACCTGTAAACAAGTATTAAAAGAAAAACAAAATAACCATCTGTATGATGTATCCACATAGGGCCACTGGCCGTGTTGCCGGCTTTGTTAGCGAAGTTTGCGGCACACACAGCTACTGACAGATTCTTTTGCCGGCGTAGCCAGCTGCCAGTAGGCTCGCGGCTACCTCCGCAAAGTCGGCGGCGGGGTGTGGATACACCATAGAAAAGAGAAAGCAATGCTTTTTTTTTATGGGAACACCATAAGGAACTATTTTTAAACGGCTTCCAAAAAGAAGGAGGTTCTCAATTCGACTGTATGTTTTTTTTCTTTAAATGTTTGTTACGCTATTACTCCGCCAATTATGAATTGTTTTTGATGATTCTTTTTTGTTTGGTAGGTAATGTTTCAGAGGTGGTCCCATATAAATTTAATAAAAATCGGTTCAAATTTTGGTTTAATAAACATCATCCAAGTAAATGAATTGTGTATTTTGATGTTAGTTTTTTCAGTTTTTTAAACTATAATTATCGTATATAATCTTTAACTGACTTTAGTATGCCCAAAAAGAGAAGCAGATGACTTTGTTATTTTCTTCTTTATCCAACATGGAGGAGAATCATTTCTTAGTTATGTGCTGATTTGAAGTTTTTTCCTATTGACTACAACATGGAGGCATTTCAATAGTCTTCAATGGTTTCGTACGGATGATACCTTTCGTTTTGCAGATGTCACAAAAAAGAAAAGTTTATAGTTTTGTAAGTTTAATGTAATCTCTGAAATTACGGAACCGATTTCGAAAATTAGTCTACCATAGCAAGTTATTATTGAGTAGCATAGGCTATGTTTTATTTTAATAATGTTAGTTTTTTGCGCAATGTTACGGGATAATTTTTCATTCGGATTCGATTCGATCCATTCGATTCGGATTTTGATCAGGATTCATTTCGGGGAGTGTACGCAAGAGCTTAACGACCTGATTCCATCCCCCATTTCACTACAGGACTAGTAGAAAGTCGGTGAATTACCGCCCATTTCTCGTTGAAATGCCAAAAATCCGTACTCAGCGATATCGGTCCACGTTCTTGATGCTTACTGCCCAAGAATGGAATTCTTTGCTGCCATCTCTGTTTTCTGAGAACTACAATCTTGGAATCTTCAAGGCTAGAGTCAATAGATATCTTCTAGATCGAAGAGCTCCATCCTCGGCCACACGGTCCCTTAACATCAGGCGAGTTGGTGGTCAATCGTGCGTAAAAAAAGACAAAAGAAATGTATAAATGATTACCATATCCTGGCTATGGACTTGTTTGCTACTCATGTCATAAAAAACTAATCACGAAAGTCAATTATAAAAATAACTGTGTAGTTTAAAAAATTCCTTATTAGTATCCGTTACCAAGGAGTAACCTTGAGAAGCTTTAAATGTCAGACACTTACATTTTGAAGGCGAATGGCCAATTGCAAGGCAATTTGAGCACCGCTTCCCTGCCCCACTATGTACAATGGAGTGTTGGTATATTCCTCGTAACGCTCGTAGAATGAATTCAGAGTGATCAGCAAATGGTCAGCTGGAAAGATATGACGGTGAGAAAACGGTAAATATAAGTAAACTCGCTTGATAATTCATATTAACTATTTAATTAACGCAGCGTAGGAAGACCAGCCACGAGATGGACAGATGGCCTCATACAAGTGGCGGGAAGACGCTGGATGCAAGCCGCTTCCAATCGGTCTTTTTGGAAGTCCATGGCGGAGGCCTATGTCCAGCAGTATACTTCTTTTGGCTGATGTGATTAATGATGATGATTATTTACTTAAAAAGTTAACTAGTGTGATCAAATTGTAATAACTATTTAATTTTAGACCGATAACTAATACGAATAGATAAATAGTTATCTATGCGCATTAGTTATCGGTTTAACTAATTAACTGACTTTATAAAAATGAAAGTAACTCTTATTTAGTTGCTACATTTACACGACCAAACGGCTAAACACATCCTTATGAAATTTAGTATTGAGACAGCTGGGAATTAATAGACGAATACAAGCTGCATTTCATCATCATTGCCGTCATTATCGTCATTTTCTAATATTATGCGGGTAAAAGCGTGGGCAACCGTTGGTAATACAATTATAAAAATAAATACTTCATTTTTTATTGAATAAATTGAAAAGAAAGATAATGATGTAGGTAATGTTTTTACTGTATTCTACTAGAAAAAGCTCTTTCATTTGATACCCATATAGTGTGGATTGTGAAAAAATGTGAAATCCGCCATTTTGTGGCGGCGGCAATATTGAATTTAAAATGATACTGAATATATTTCATTGTATTGTCATCTAAACCAAAGGCGTGTACCAAATATCAGATCGATCTGTCAACGGGAAGGGGGTCAAATTTCGATTACTAAATTTGACCCTCCAAAAAATATAAACAACAAGAACAACAACAACAAACAGGGCAAGCTAAATAAAACCGGTTAACTGAAGCAATTCAAATTCCTTACTTTTATCTAACTTTTCACGAACAAACAGCTGAACCAATCTTTATGAAATTTGGTACAGATATAGCCGAGGACCACAGAATTCGCCCTATTTACATAGGACCCCGAGAACCTAGGAAAGACCACATGATACGTTAATCTAGGGGCCAGCTAGTAGAAAAATAAAATATTATAAACGACTTCCAAAAGAGGATAGAAAAATTGGCTGCATGTATAAAGTACTTATTTCCGTTAGCATATTGAGACTGACGGAAAAAATGGAAACGGCTTCACTTTACAGACAGATAGACTGTAAGATATAGATTTCCAAAATGGATTTTAATATTTACCATGCTCATCTAAAGTTTGGGGGATTTTCGTTTCGTTTTCTGGTATACTGAAACCCGTGCCAAGTGGTGCATCCACGAACATCAAATTGAAGTCGTTTACCTGAAATCAATAGAACGAAAAGTTGCAACGCAGAGATTATAATATTTTGTATTTTCTACGAATACCTCAACTTTCAAAATAATACTATTCAATTTATTTAAGTTTCCGGCAGCCTAGTGGTGAGACCGTCTGACTTGCGATCCGCAGGTCCTGGGTTCGAATCCCACGGCACGCACCTCTGTCTTTTCGAAGTTATGTGCGTATTGTTGATAGCCGCCAACTTCAAACGGTGAAGGAAAACATCGTGAGGAAACCTACATGTCTGAGAGTTCTCAATGATCTTGAAGATGTGTAAAGTCTGCCAACCCGCACTTGGCCAGCGTGGCAGACTATGGCCTAACCCTTCTCACAATGAGAAGATGGCCCGTTCCCAGCAGTGGGACAGTTTGTACAAAACAGGGCTGATAAAAAATATATATATATTTGGCTCAGGTTTCATTATTCTACCTTTATGTACCTACTATTGTACGTTTTTTGATCACAACTGTTGTTGTGACTAAAATATTACTTATATTTAAGACCTCTGTACACAGTTGAACAATAAAGCATTATTATATTCTTTTCTTTTTTTAAATCAAGCTATCCAAACTTACCCAAGAATTTTCCCTAGGATTTAGATCGAAGTCATAAGGTCCAAGCATGCCGAAATTGGCCAGCAAGCTTGGCGGGATTCCAGTCACACCATCCAGCCAAAGCAGCAGAGGCTTGGTAACTGAGCGTGCGTTAGCAGTGCTGGGATAGAACCACCAGAACATATCCCCCACACCATGGATCCTGGTGAACGCTGCGGAGTATCTGGAAGTGCCGATACCGTCACCCTCGAGATCTAAAAAATATTCGTATGGAAATAATAGACGAGTAAGTTCCTCTGTTAACTATAAAAACATAATTATAGTTTAAAAAACTGAAAAAACCGACTTCAAAATACACAATACTCGTTCGTTCATTTACTTAGATGATATTTTTTCAGTTATTTTGTTATAAAAACCAAAGTACCGAACCGATTTTGGTAAAATTTATATGGGACCTTTGAGGTACCTTTATTACCTATCAAACAAAAAGAATTAATTAGGCCGAGTAATCGCTGAACAAACATATAAAATTCGAGTATGTTTATACAGTCGAATTAATTACCTTATTTTTTTGGAAGTTGGTTAAAATATTTATAACTAATCTAAACTTGTACGAGAAAATTGATTATTGTCCAGACTGATAAAAGTAAGTCCAATCTAATCTCAAACCCACTATAAATTGGTAGTGCAAAACTGCTCCAAATGATCACACTCGTTATTAGTCGGCAGTGTACCTATAATGGCAGTGCATAGCATGCTGCAAGTGCCACGTTGAGAGCAATGCTTATACGGTAGATCAAATCAGCAGTATCAGCACCAGTATTTTGCTCAGGCGTTGCTTAGACCACGAGCTCAGATAAATTGTGCATTCGGCTCCCATAAGCTCATCGACTTGAATATATAAACACTACCGAAATTACTATATTTTGCCGCTTGAACTCTTCCAATGAATCAGCCGTGGAACAAACCGTATTGTGTGTCTGAGGAAGACGGGGTGGTGTTATTTATCAACACGCGTGGCGTCCCGCAAAAGGGCCGTTTCAACTTTCATTTCACAGTTATCGTATGTTCTTTCGTATTTCTCTATAAAATCAATCATAAACTGGTACTCATGAATATTTAACGTACAATTTGCATTACACTCTATTTTGAATGCATCTTGCATCTGGAATTTCGTACATCGCCATTTGTATTATGTATTTCCATTTTGTATTGAAGGTTAGCGAAATAATATTTCAAGATAAATCTTATCTGCCTATCGTTATGTGTTAGACAATTGACCATTTTCATTATGCTTGCCACGCGTTTCTAATTTCATTCAACAACTATTATGGACCGTCACGGTATTCTTATTCTAGATGTTAACCTATTATTTATTCTCAATCACGTTTTCCTGCGGTTCGTGGAACAGTTATCCACTCGAGAAATGTGTTCTGCGACCATCTGTTCTGCGTGCTATGTGCCATGCTCACTGCCACTTCAACTTGCTAATCTATTGTGCTGTCGGTGACTTTTGTACATATAAGGATCTCTGATTAAATCTCACAGAGGAACTTAGCGAATACTCCTTTCTATAGGTCTTTGCTTGACTTTGGGACAGACGACCTCATACAAGTAGCAGGAAGATTCTGGACGCAGGCCGCATCCAATCGGTATTATAAAGTTTGCTGTGGTCATCTGTCCGTATGTTTCAGTCATTTTACTCAGAGACTTTTAGTACTACGCAAACAACAATACAATCAAAAACAAACAACAACAATCTTTCGACAAACAAAATCAACAATCAACAACAATCAACAATCAATTGGTAAAATCTTTTCCAGTTTTGTGAACCGCTACTGATTGCTTTAGTTTTTTTACTGTTGAAGTCTTACCATATGAAATTTATTAAAACAAATAAAATATATGGATTGCATTTCGTACTTGTAATGAAGGTTTTTTTTCAACTCCACCCACCCTCTCGAGTCGTTGAATATGTCTTCACTTTCTTCTATAGCACTTTCTCCTCAAATAGCTTAAATTATGTCCCTCCTTCCAAATTTTTAAACTATTAGACAGAAATTTATGATTATATATAGTAATAAACCATATCAAAACCTTTAACAGACATTAGCTAATCCAAATGAATTTGCTATTCGTATGTGTCATAATCGATTTCATATATTATAGGTCATCTTCATCGGACTCGTTCGCTTCTTTTTCACTCAGTCAATTATTTTAATAAGAAATTTAAGTTTAAGTACTGTCAACTGTAATAGGTAGTTAATTAGTAGTCGTTTTGACAACTAATCTTTTGATAAACAAAAATAAGTTCAAAAACTAAAACCTGAAAAATCACGCTCTAAAAAGTAGGAAACGGGTTAATCTAGTAAATATTTTATTATATTTCATACATTTCATAGTGGTATTCAGAAGATAACCGTGGTCGTATGCCACCTAAACAATACACACTGCAAAGTAGCATACGTCCACGGTTATCCTCTGAACATCACCATTGCTATGTATGACTATGTATGAAATTAAATACAATAAAATATTTACTAGATTTTCTCGTTACAAACGATAATATTATTTGATAATAAGAGCTGATTTTTTCAGTAGTCTGTGTATAGTATTTTAGGGTTTTTGCAGAGCTACATCACATTTTTTGTATTAAACTTTAGTTAGGTAGATAAGTGATTTGGAAGTTATGAGGAAACAAATTAACATAAATGAATACATGCACACAAACATACCGATCAACAAACACATAACCCTCCTTTTTGCTTCTTGCTCTTCATCAAAATCGGTTCAGTTTTTGTCGGGGGGTTTTGAGTTTTCGAAACTTATATTATTCATAAATCATAATACACTTGACCGCCAATTCACCTTGTTAAGCCATGTTGCCGTCTACGATGGAGCGCGCTTACCTAGAAGAAACTAATTCACTCGCAAATTATTAACTCACCTATTATAGTAAAAATTTCATCTTCATCTGGTGGATCTGTAACTATATTTGGATCTGTAGTAGTTGGTGGATCTATAGTAGTTGGTGGATCTATAGTAGTTGGATCAGTAATAGTTTCTGTTTCCACATCTGAGCTCCACACTAGCCACCCAATAAGTACTCCAAGACCAGTCGCTGCCACCGCCGTCGCTAACACCGATACAATTATTATTATAGTCCTATTTTTCATTATTATTTTTTAAATATTTTGTTTCAAACTATGAATAGATCATGACCAAATTATGAACTGGATTACGTCGCGCAATACTTAATGGCTAACTTCAAATTGATTATACATTTATAACGGATAAGATAAATTAGATAATTCGTATGTATTTGTACGATACGCCTCGTTAATTTGATAATATTACTGGGAATTTTAATCTTAATATGCTACTATAGTATATAACTAGATAGGAGAAATGTTTAATAAAAGTTTTATTGAGATATAATTTATATTGGCGACGGAGTTAAAAAAAATACATGATATACATATATTTTGGAACTTCTCAGCCAAGTAATATAGATATTGAAAAAAAAAAAATTCTCTTAACTAAACAATTAAATCTGACTCTGACTTGTCTAATATCTATGGATATTGTATGTTTAACAAGTATATTAAAAGAAAAACAAAATACCGGACTGCAGTAAAGCAGTTTTTGCAGTGTTTTGATTTCGTTACGCTTGATACACTGTTGAGTGTCCGGTTTTTGTGAAAAAAGTATGCATAAAATCGCTATAAAAGATTATATATGTATATTCTTTAGAATAATTCTAGTAAAATCACTTGTTTATTACGAAATAGTTCGTTACAGGTTACGAAAAAACGCATTTTTTTATTTTTGCAAGAGATGTATTTTTATTATTATTACAAAAAATATAGCAATATGACACTCCGGAAGCAAAGACGAAACTAAAGAAAAAAAATTATTACCTACCCTACACATAAAGTAGGGATGATTTTTTTCTCATTTACCCCATCGTGTGGGGTATCAATCTAAAAATATTGGAGGTGCATGAAAACCATATTTCAATTTAAGGGCCCGTTTGCGAAATATTTAGCGTTAAAGTGATAATTTTTGTTAGAGCCGTGTCCCCCCCGCCAGCTAAACGGTTGGTTTTGGAGATGGGAAAAATTCATGCTAGTAGCATGTATAATGAAAATAAAAGAAAATCTATCACAACTAAGTAGGCTTTACAACTTAACGAGTTATAGATTTGTCATCATCCAATTAACTCATAAAATGTACTTGGAGAGTTAACAACAAATTCCATTCAAATCGCAAATCCAATAATATGTTCATGGTATCAAACAAGTAGCTCTATTAGTGAAATGCAACTACAGAACCCTAGTGAAATGCAACTACAGAACCCTACCCTGCGCGTGACCCGACACGCACTTGGCGAATTATTTATAATATTGGTTAGGAAGTTAGGATAATATTAAATAGGAGAATGGATATGGTAGTAGGAATTGTTTGTAAAATAAAATATGTGGTTACTCTTAACAAAAAATCAGTAATATTTAATTTTCGATAACAAGTTAAGTATGCTATATCAAGTAATTAAAAATTCATCCAAACGATGTCATGTCTCGTAGAAATGCGTTGGTTCCCGCTGGATTATCCCTAGGTACCTGAAATGGAAGAAAAATAACATAAACATTGTTATTATGGGACCCTGTAACAATCAGAAGGATACCAGTACACCCGAAAGATGACACCCCAGGTGTACTTGTACTCTGATACGTATGTTATGAACAAATTTTACAATGAATGCAATTCAAAATATGTGCAAAAATCATCTGCCCCATAAAAATAGTTCGTTGATCTCCGACAAAATGTATGGAACAGATTTATTTCGCAGATTTATTTAGACCTCTCATATCAGAATCGGTCAAGCCATTTAGGCCTTAAGAGATAATGCAGAAACAAAGATACAAACACACGTAGACCCGTTAAAACATTATCCTTCTTCTTGCACAGTCGGATAAAAACAACTGTCCTACCACATGACCATGTTCTGTTTCCAGAGACCTACAATCTTAGAATTGTCAAGATCGATTCACTCTAGTGAATCGATCTTCTAGGTCGACGAGCGACATCCTCGGCCACACCGTCGCTCAACATCAGGCGAGTTGGTGGTCAATCGTAGATTAATCTTGAATTAAAAAAAAATACTCGCCTCTGCAAATTTTCATATAACCGGTTTTCTAGTTGAATGGGAACAAAACACATTCGCTTACACAGTAGGTACGTAACCTAAGCTTTCGAATGTAATTTATTTGAACTGAATGACTGTTTCCGAAGGTTCGAAACCCTCAGAAGAGCGTACTTTGACCCAGTGCTGAGTTTGTAGACACATGTTGCGCCATTCATCATGTGAGCTTGCTTAGTGCTCCATTCATTTTGTTTTGCAATTCAATTCGTACCATAAAAATAGGTAACTAGTACTACAGAGTCATATATATTTTAAAATAAAAACGAGATAATCTAAATAAACTGTTTAGGCATAAGATTTTATTAATTAGATGAGAAGTGCTTATGGTGACTAAAAGAATGAGTCTAAATATGGACTATACTATGTAGCTATTAAAGTCTTTTGTGACCGTGACTGTTTTGAGATCAGTCAGGAATTTTCATGAGAATTTCTCGGTTCGATATTAATTGGTTCACATTCTTAGGCTACGGTGTAGTAACAAAAAAAAAACATACAATAATAGTGGAAATATATTTTTTTGCCTGCCATACTGTCTTAACGTCATTTTGTTACCAACTTCAGAAGAAAAGGCAGAAATTTAGTCCAGAAAATACTAGAGACAAGAAATAGTGGAGATTGACATAGACTACTGACATACAACCTTTTATCATCACTACGCGAGTGTAACCGCGCCTCACAGATAGCACGTACATATAAGTGTGTTTACGTCTACCTGCTGAACTGAAAGGTCGTGGGTTCAATCCCCACCCAGGGCAAACATTTGTGTGATGAGCATGGATGTTTGTTCTGTGTCTGGGTGTTTCTATGTATCATATGTATATATTTACAAAAAAAAAGTATATATGTATTCTATCAGCCATCTAGTTCCATAGTAAAAGCTTTGCTTAGTTTGGGCTAGATGGTGTTGTGTGAAATGTCCACAAATATTTATTTATTTATTTATTTATTTATATACCTCAAATACTGCTTGACTAGGTGTTCTCGAACGATCACTAATGTCAAGCAACGGACGGACCGGTCAGTCTTCGGATGGGTGACCGTGAGTGGTAATTCTTTCTGAGTGCTACCGTGGCTCGGATGACACGTTAAATTGTAGGTTCCGATTGTTTGTCAATCGTTAAGCCAGGTCAGAGGTCTTTCGGCGGCTCTTTCTCTCGCCTCTCGCCTCTTTTTGGCCAACCGAGAAATAACTAAAACATGACTATATATTGTGTATGACGATTTGTGATGACAAATTTGATATGAATGTATCTGATTGGTATCTTATAAATAAATTTATACCTATTGTAAAACAAAGTTGAAAAAAATAAGTCTACGTGTAAATCGCTGAATTTAATGTATGACACATTCAATTCAGCGTATCATGTCATTTAGCTTAAAAGATTATAAAATACACCCAAATATTAAGGCTCGAAGGGAATAAAGCTTTTGTGTAAATATATAATAATAAATATAATATTCCTGAAAATACTTACGCTGTGACCAGCAACATTGATCCAGTAGAACCGGAAGTTTCCATACGACTTGTAGTAGCCTTCAAGCCGGTTGTTCTCCCATATAGGTCGTCGTGGAGAATTCCTGTAACCTTCAGCTCCTTCCCATTGCAAACGATCAACCCAAAGCATCTGCCCTGATGAAATAGAACATGCATAAGTACATTATAGTTACGCCTTTTCTTTTACGGCGAGGTGAAATAGTAACGTCCATACATAATTAAAGTCACGCCTACTCTCCCTTATGAAGAGATGACATATTAAATAGTAATCTTTTTTACAGGGAGCTGAAATAGTAACGTACATACATACACAAAGTCATGCCTACTCTTCCTTATGAAGAGGTGACATATTAAATAGTAATATTTTTTTACAGGTAGCTGAAATAGTAACGTACATACATACATAAAGTCATGCCTAATCTCCCTTATGGAGAGATGGCATAGTAATCTTTGTTTACAGGGAGCTGAAATAGTAACGTACATACATACATACATAAAGTTATGCCTATTCTCCCTTACCAGGAAGGTGAAATGGTAATGTACATACATACATACATAAAGACATGCCTATTCTTTTTTGCGGTGGAGTGAAATGGTAATGTACATACATATGCAAAGTCATGCTTATTTTCTCTGTTTAAGTGAAATTACCATTTCATTTATACGTACACATAGTCAAGCTTATCCTTTCTTACGGGGTACTTGAAATAATAATGTGCCTAAAATTATATAATGTCTCGTCTGTTCTCCTTTTACAGGATAGGTGAAATGGTGACGTACATACATATGTACATACACAAGGTCAGAGTGAATAGGCATCTTCTAAGTTTGCGTGGTTCATGTTCAATCATATGATCTATTTCCAACAGACACTCGTCTGTTGGAAATAGATCATATGATTGAACTGGCTGTCAGACACGGTCTTATTCGCATTAAAAAAAGTTATAGTGGCCTCGGTCAGTTCGGCCAACAATTGTAACAAGACCTCATATTCCAAAAAAAGCTATTATTTTTAGATAAAAAATAATATACCTCACTATATAAAAAATATTATACTTACCGGGAGTATCACAAATAAGATCCAAGTTTCCATTATATTTCAAGACGATGATATCGGTTTCGTTTAACAGTTTTTCAACTGAAAAATAAAATTAATTATATTCCAGTAAGGATACATTTCAATAATATAAATTATAGGTTAAAAAACTAAAAACATACAGATCTGAACGAATTTCTTATTGTCAACAAGTTAAGCATTTGACCACAGCTCGCTTGATGTTAAGTAACAGCCAAGTAGGTATCATGTCATCGGATTCACAATATTCATGATTTATATGCAAAATTTTAGCTCAATTTGAATACGGGAAGTGGCTTAAATTTAACTTACAAGATTTGAATACAGACACCTTATGAAAATAAATGAAAGCTAGTGAAAATAGTATTTCATATTCTTACTTCCTGCAGTAACTGGCTTCATAAAATCTACTCTCAAGTACTCAAAAACCCAGCCTGATTGCGATCCCCACGTTATATGATCTGGTATGATTCCAAGAGCCTGTTTAACTTCAGTGTTCATTAATGTATTCAGATTCCATTGTTCCCTAGGTGCCAATGAAGATCCATCTCGCAACATTATTTCTTTAGCCATTTCTGAAAAAAAAGTCATTATAATTATCTGGCTGAATATGTTGAATTATATAAGAGACAAAAAAACCTGCAAATTGCAAGGAAACTGGCTAGTTACGTAATCAGAATATGGTTACGATTATGACATTTTGACCGAACATATTAAATTTAGAGACAAAAACGGTACCTTAAATATCATAATACAGATATACGAGTATCTTGTTTTAACATAGAAGTCGAAGAAGATGTTCATTTATTAAATGTAAGGATTTATGAGCCTTAAGATCAGAATAGAATGTAAATGAATAATCATTTCTGATTCGATCTCGTAGAGAGACTCCGAGCATAGCCCTCTCCATAGCTCGTTGCGCGACCTTGAGCTGCCTTATAAGGCCCATAGTTAGGGACCACGTTTCAGTGCTGTATGTCATCACTGACAAAGGATATTATCTTACAAGTGGCAGGAAGACGCTGGATGCAGGTCGCTTCCAACCGGTCTTTCTGGAAATCCATGGGGGAGGCCTATGTCCAGCAGTGGACTTCTTATGGCTGAGATGATGATGATGATGATGTCGTACAAGTATGTGAATACGCTGTCTATAGAAGAGTATAGAGTGTGAAAATTATTCCACCGATAATAGCTCTTAAGCGGGGTTTTCACTATACGAGTATTCTCGGACCGAGTGCCACTTAGCTAGTACACAACTTGAACGATTTTCTATTCTCGTACACGATACGAGTAACATTCGGGCTCGTCTGTGCAGTCATGTAATTGGCATTCGATCCGAGAGCATCCGTATAGTGAGCACCCATGATAGGCATACAACTGAAGCTTACCATAGTAATTATCAAAATGTCTGGTATCATTCAACCAGTTTGGAGCGTTCATTTTCGTGAGGATATCATAAAAATCAACATTAGTTGTAGCTCTGAACACTGCACCTTGAGTGTTTCCCCATTGGATTGATGAGTCATAATATAACCCTTCATTGAAAAGCCTCTCTGCTTCTCTAGCCTCTGCTTGGATATCGTCATACCCTGCTTGATCAACCAATCCTGCTGCGAGGAGTAAAGGACCCCAAGTAAGAGTAGCATCTACCGGTGAGATCCAAGCATTACCCATAGCAATACCTCTCAGGTTGGATTCGATTCTACCTTCTTCTTCTGCCTGAAAATACTTATGATTATTCTTTTACCGGAATAACTTTGTTATGAACTACTTCCTATCATCAACATCACCATAGGCCCACTTTTGAATACTGATAGACATAGGCCAATGAACGCCACTCAGCTTGATTTCAGCATTCAGCTTCCAGCAGCCAACTCCATCTGCTCACTAAATGGGGCTTTATCCCAGTTCTAAGGAGCGTTTACCACCGCAATTTAGTGAAGCAAAAATATAGCGGTTATAGTGCTGGCGAGGATCCGTGCGAGCAATTTAAATGTTTTTAATTCTTCATTAAATCAACACAGGGCCCTTATTCCGTATGACCATCGGCCGCGTTCACGTACGTGACGTGCGTGCATTGACAGTGAAAATTAGCCTTTAAGTTTAAGAAGCCAAAGTCTAATTTTCATTGTAGATGCACAACGTCAAATTCACGTTATACGGCCGATGGTCATACGGAATAAGGTTACTATCAACACTTTGAAGATTCTAATTCACTGACGATTTACTTCGTTCCGAATACAATATTTCAGAATAATGCCGATAAATATCTTTCATTATACATGACATTTGTAATACGTTACCTCTTTCATTCGAATACCCATATCAACAGCCATTTTTCCTCCATATGATTGCCCATATATATAAAGAGGAACTCCTTTGAATTCCGGATGGTCATCATAAAACCCTTGCATCAAAGCGACGAAATCCAACGCTGTAAATCGAAAATATAATGATAAAATTGGAATTATTAAAAAAAGGCCTACATAGTTAAATATTGATGAATTTCACCGACCAATCATATCATTTGAAGTAGTCAATAAATTCAACTCTTCGACGTAGCTGAATCCCGTCCCAACAGGATTGTCCACAAAAAGCACGTTGAAATTTCTCACCTAAAACAAAATATTAATCATTAACAAAAAATACATCATCATCATATAAGTATCATTATCTAAGAATGTTTATACGTTTCCTGCAGGTACATACATACATACACAAACACATAGATAGTAGAAAATCACAACGCTCCTTTTCAACCGACTTCAAAAAAGGAGGAGGTTCTCAATTCGACTGTTTTTTTTTGTTGTTACCTCAGACCTTTCGACTGAGTGAACCGATTTTGATGATTTTTTTTTTATTTGAAAGCTGGTGCTTCCCGTGTGATCCCATTTAAATTTGGTCCAGTTCTAACAATGGCATCCATGAGAAGTCGGTTGCTTCAGTTTTTTAAACTATAATTATATTCATAACGCTTAGGCGGATAAAATGAACTTAAAGTGTTAGATGTAAATACTCTACAATTCTTACCCATGATGTATTTCTTTCTTGCAAAGACAAGTCAAGGGGTCCAAGTATCTCAAAGTTCCCGATGCCAGTGGAAGATCCCCCCGGACCTCCTTGGAGCCAGACAATCAAGGGCCTCTCCGTGTAGTTTTCCACTGAAGCCGTTGTGTAGAACAACCAGTAAAACATGTGGGCACCTTCCCTCACCGTCACATAGTTGTACGCTTGCTCGAATGGACCGAAGTTGGCTGCATGCAAAAGAAACGCCCAGAAGTAAAGTTATAGAGTCTGTTCAGCTAGAGAACTAATGTGGCATTGAGGGCGCTGCTGTCCTTATTTCATTATTTTGTTCAGTCGAGACCACAGAATACTATAGTAGTATATAGGTATATTTCAAGACGTTAGTTTCCCCCTTTTGACCACGGTAGAATTATAAAACTATAAGTAAATTAAGTAATAGTGGTTATGTGGGCAGTGAAGACCATCAGGCAGGAGGGCAGTTTTGGGCCATCTAGCAAGCATACACTGAAGTAGATATCTATAGGGTTAGTACGACAACCTATACTAAGAATACTAAGATAGAAGAAGATCGGTCATAAAAGTATATAAATAAACAACTTTAACTGTTTTTAACCCTCGACTTAAAAAGAGGGGTGTTTAAAGTTTGACGTACCTATGTATCTGTCTGTTTGTCTCTGGCATAGTAGCTCTCTAATGGACGGACCAATTTAGATCTATTTTTTTTTGTTTGAAAGAGGATTTCATTAAGAGTTTTCTTAGTTATGTTTCATCAATCAAATAAAAACTACGTCACTCACAGTTTTGAATCGAAAAGTCCGACTATAGTTAAAAATGTGTAAAAACTTTCAAACATACGTTTCCTTAGTAAAATTTTTAGTATGGGCAAAACTTGAAATTTGCTAAATAAATTAGCTGCCCATATTTTTTATCAGGGGCGAATGAACTATTTCTATGGAAATTCTGTACGACGTACATATATTATGTCTGAGTTGTACCGTATAATAGATGGGTCGTTCGCATTTTGTCACAAAAATCTTACCTCGCATAGGATCAGTTGATAAAACTCAAAAATGCGCACATAAACCTGCAAATGTTCAAACATTTTAGAGTATGGTTGCTAGCCACCAACTAGAACTGGCAGTGTGATGGACTAGCAATGAGAAAATGTTGCGCCCCCAACAGGGGAACTATATTTACCCCCACTTACACTCAGCCCCTGCCACTGTTCCAGCCCGTAATATTGCACAATTTCTACGTCAGTATCGATGCAAGTGAGTGACCATGTTGTGTACATTCTGATGCTGTCCACTTCTCTGAGTGTAAACTGTGTACAGTGTGGACTACTGTGGACTGTGTTTAAAGATAGGATTGATTCGTATGCTCACGAGTTGGTCTAATACCGCTCCGTAAGCTTGGCAGTCTGGCGTCTACTAATCCACATGACGCCCATATACAAACAGCAATGTCTTTCACTTATCTGTCTCAGACGTCATCTTATATTTCACTCCATTCGCTCAGCCAATAAACAGTGTAAATATGTGAAAGTTTGTTATTTCAGTTCGTATTCAATTCGGAAACGGTAATACGAATCGCTCGCGAAAACTTTTTACATAATCGAATGCCACTTTAATAAACTTAGAACTTTACTCACCCAGTGCAAACGGACTTGCTAACGTTATTAATATTAATGTTGCGAGCAACATGTTTCACCTGAATTGATTACAACACTAAATTCATTAATCTATATTTATCATTATCAACAGTATACATTATATACCAATGATAGCCCTTATCAACGTATTTATGCGTTATATAAGATTAAAATCTATTAAAAACGATAATCCAGAAATTCAGACATCAATTATTTGGCATTTTAACAGGTTATATCTTGTACAGAGTTGCACAATGTTATTTTACACGTGGTCTGGGAAAATCTACTTCCTTATCTATGAAAGTCATAAGTCATATATTAAATGGAATTTACACGTTTGTTGCTGCCAGTACATTTAATGAGTTTATTGTATATAATTTTTTAACTTGTAAAGCCTACTTACCCGTGATAGTTTTATTTTTAAGGTCAACAACCGTTTAGCCAGTCGAAGGGGGGGAGACACTGACTTCTACAAAAATTATCACTTCAAAGCTGCTTAATATTTCGCAAACGGATCCCTAAATTGCAAAATGGTTTCCGCACACTCCAATGTTTCTTGATTATCTATACAACGATATCCCACACGATGGAGCAAATGAGAAAAAATATTCATCCCCACTTTACATGTAGGTATGGGAGGTAACTCATCAAAAATATTTTTTTCAAGAATTTATTCTACCATTTTGTTAGCGTAATAAATATGTATACTCATACGAAATTACATCTTTCTAGTACTTACAGTCTTTGAGCGAAGCTAAGCATCAGGAATCCTCCGTTTAGCAATTGATTAAGTCAAATAATATCATATTTTCCGGTGTCATTATAAATATTTACATCAATCATTTTGATTCCATAACGTATATACTTCCCATGTGATCAGTAGCATTCTTTTTGTGTAGTAGTTTAGTTAGTTAAGTATGTGTAATGTGTATATTGTTTTTTTTTGTAGTAAATAAAGGCTGTATTGTTAAAATAAATAAAAAAATGCGGCTTAAAAATTATTTTACTTCATCCGGGCTACCATAAGAACTGCCTGACAGTATTTTTCCCGATACGATAGAGATCTTAACACTGGCTATGCAATATTTACAAATACAATTGCATATTTACAAAGCAATAATCACGTTTACGAGTAACTTCTGCTGGTTTTTGTACACTTTTCCTAGCATTGAAACTTAATAAGATTAGGCAGAGGTTAGGATTGGCTTTACCGTGACCCATAAGCAAGTCTCACGTGACCATAGAGGTGACTATGCACGTGACTAGTGTATGTGTGCTACTACAGTTAGTTTGTTGGGTAAGCTCGAAAGGTCGAATCGTTATCGAAATTCTACATATACAATACGAGATTAGACTACACATGTGCAGCATCTGTTATTTATTATAGCTTTTTGTTGTTGTGGCTAAGTGAAGCTATGCTTAAACGTACTAATGTAATGAAGGCAAATGATCTATAGCTTTCCACTATTGATATTCAATAAACAATATTTTTTGTGAATTTACCATTGTTTAAAGAGGAAAATGGTCTTGATTAAAAATTTGTGTTTTCTTATTCATAGTGGGGGCGATAAGTCCTGCACTGACGTGCCACTTAGGATGTTTTGTGCATTTCTCCCTACCAAGTGTTCTAATCCATGCTCAGAATTCGTGGCCCTATTTGTTTCCATGCTGATCTGGGAAGAAAAGAAAAACATAGAAAGCACCAGTTGCTTCTCTTCCCAGGCATCCTGTAAAAGTCAGTTCAGGGACTTGAGAGATATTGGCATTATGTAGGCGATGGGCTGACCCCTCATTACAAGCCGAAATTACATCCTATCCTCTTATCCCTTCTAACCCTCTAATACCCTCTCCCCTCCATCTAGCTCTCTCTCTCTAATCACGGTAAAATGTGGCGTCAAACGACTTTATTGTTCTTTAATGCTCTGTCTACCCTGTAAGGGAAAACAGGCGTGATTGTATATATGTATGTAAAGAGTGTTTTTAAAGTGAAAACTATTTTTGGGTGCGCTTAGCACTTTATTTTATGGATATTGATTGATCGGCTGTGTAACGATTGTTCGGGTAAAGTCGACTAAGGGAGCGAGAAATATATGTAGGTATAGTCAACGCGTGGCGGACAACTTTTTACTTCTGTCGTGTGGTCTTACGCACACACATTTTTTTCTTAAAATAATATAAAGATAATGTAAAAGATCCACTTTATTAATTTCGTCAAAAAATGTTTTTAAAACACTATTATTATTAACGGGATATTTACCGTGGTTCCCGTTAATTTTGAGCTCCCGAATATCCAGAATATCCCGTTAATAATAATAGTGTTTTAATGAATGACCGTGATAGTTTAAAAAATAATGTTTTTTTTTTATATTACGTTTGACCATCACCAACTCGCCTGATGTTAATCGATGGTGTGGCTGAGGATGGACTTCGATCTAGAAGATATCTATTCACTCTAGCACTGTAAATTTCAACATATAGTTCTCAGAAAACAGAAAAGGTGGCAGGGAGTACTACTCCTGTGGAAAATTTGTGTGAGCATTTCTACATGATATTTTCCATTTAATAAAAACATTTGTATTGTGCCTTCTTGAATCAATCATTACACTCAGGATTCTACTCTAAACTTTTGTATTTGATAAGATTATTGCTTGTATCTCTGTCTTGTCTTGCTTGTCTTCTCTTCTGGCATACATTTTTATCCGAAAAGTAGGTGTCAAAAAGTATCCTTGATTTGAAAATCAAACAAACTTATCAAGTGAAGTTTGGTAATTACGTCAACAGATTTGTTTAACGTGATTTATTGTTTACATTACGTTCTAAAGTTGCGCAAACGAAGTTGCTGGTGCAACTAGTATCTAACCAATAAATCTAATATATTAGATAGGACATAAGTCGATCAAAACATCTGGTAACATGGTATCTTATCTATAAAATCTATATCTTTTAAATAAAAACTACGGGTCACTCACGTCTGTTTTGAGCCGAAATATCCGACTATAGTTTCAAAACAGACAAAACAGAAAAAACAAAACAGACGTGAGTGACCCGTAGTTTTTATTTAAAAAATGTGTGAAAACCACGTTAATTTCTATAGTAAAATGGTAAGTATCGTTCGGCCATGTCGGCCTGATCAAGTTATGGGTTTACTTCCTGCTGCAATGCTGCAATCGTAATTATACTCTAACTACTAATTATCATCTAACTACTATAGTTTACTTGAAGAAACTACTATAAATGTACATAATTTATGTACATTTAGTGAAATTATGTACTGACACAGGAAAATTATCATAGACATGTTTGTCGACTTAACAAACTTTAATACAAGTAAGTCTCTATATAAAAAAAAAAAACAAAATACCCGACTGCAGATACGCAGTTTTTTCAGTCTTCCTTACGATTTCGTTACGCTTGATACGCTGTCGAGTATACGTTTTTTGTGAGAAATTATGCGTAAAATTGCTGTAAGATCATAAATAGAGATTGCAACCCGGTATGTTCCTCAACCCGGCCGGGCCCGGCGGACCCGGCCGGGTTGATGTGTTAGCGATGAAACCGTTAAAGTAAAAGAAAAGAAAATTTGCTATAAAAGAATGGAAAAGGACAATGAATCAAGGATTCAATTCGTAAGAATTGAATCCACCCTCTCTATTAAGACACCCTCTTAACAGGCACCGGGCCGGCCGGGCCGGGCCCGGTTTTTCAACGAAAAAACCAGACATTTTTTTTAAATATTACAAAATATCTCATTTATCCAAATAAAAAGATAATAAATGGTGTCGTGCCACGCGTAATGTAGGGTTCCGTAGTTATACCTACCGTACCTATCATAATTTATGTGACCTTGAAACAGGGTGTCTTATTTGATACTACGAACATAATATGAGTTACTTATCCAAAAACTTAAATGTAACTTATATATCTAGTGAGTTTCGCTTCGCAAAATAACGCCTGATTCAATAAATTTTCTAAAAATAGAGTTAACTTTGTTAATTTAAATGAAATATTCATTTTTGACTTGCCATTTTTACACGTGACTCTAAAAAAATTATCATTTCAAAGCTTAATATTTCACAAACATCCCCATATTATTAATTATACCTATCCAACGATGAGGTAGATGAGAAACTTTATGGTACTTATAGTTTTTGAGCAAAGCCGTGGACGGATACACAGACAGACGGTCATGGCAAAACTATAAGGGTTCCTTGTTTACTACGGAACCTTAAAAATTATCTGATTTCGATTTTTTTATACTAATGACAGTGTGGCGAAGGATGAAGCACATCGATCTAGAAGCTGTAAAAATTCTAAGATATATGGTACTGAGGTTATTGACCATGTTCAAAGTAGTCTAAACAAAAAATACTCACCAAATAGTTTTTTATTAGCTACGGAATCCTACCAAATGTGTGTCTCGACACGGTCTTCGCTATTTAATTATTTTTATAATTGTTTTCAGTCGCGCTTATTCCTGGTATATAACTTTAGGCAGGGTATATCCTTTCCATTTGCTATTCTGACACATGCGAACAGTGGAGTTTTCATACATGCACGTCGCTTCCCGGCACTACTATTGTATGGAAATGAGATAGCAAAAAAATAATTCAATTCATACAAACCAAGACATTTTAATATCTTTGCGTCGCTAATTAATTTTAGTCGTTGTAAAAGAAGTGTCATACAAAAAACCAAGGCTCTCAAGTATGAGAGGTGTCTTACTGAGTTCTAACAATGACAAAGCACAATGCTCTTGCCATACTCGATATATAAAAAAATCCGGAAGATTTGGTGACAGGAAAACCGTTCACGAGTCACCTAATTAAAAAAAAAACTGTTGTAAGCAGAATTAACTGATAGTGATATAGAGAGGATTTTAAATCAGCTCTTAGCGTATGCATTGATAAAATAAGGAATACGCTTGCTGAGTTGTTTTTTAGGGTTTCGTACCCAAAGGGTAAAAACGGGACCCTATTACTGAGACTCCGCTGTCTGTCCGTCCGTCCGTCCGTCTGTCACCAGGATGTATCTCATTAACCGTGATAGAGTTGAAATTTTCACAGATGATGTATTTTTGTTGCCGCCGTAACAACAAATACTAAAACCAGAATAAAATACATATTTCAGGGGGCTTCCATACAACAAACGTGATTTTTTTGCTCGTTATTGCTCGATATTGATAACGGCAACAGGTAGACGCTTGAAATATTCACAGAATATTGAGTTATATTATTCGCTTTAAAAATAAATAATTAAATTAAAATAAAATTAATATTTAAGGGGGGCTCTCATACAACAAACGTGATTTTTTTGCCGTTTTTGTAGATAATGGTACGGAACCCATCGTGCGCGAGTCCGACTCGCACTTGGTCGGTTTATATTTATTTGGAATAGATATAATCTATTTTTCTGTTTTTGTGGCGTTTGCGATTTATCGTAAACGTGACTTCTATACTTATAACAATAATTAAAAATAAATAAATTGACTTCTAAAACTTCAAAACTGAAAAGGAAGAAATAACAACTGTTACATAATACCGACAAATTAAATCAAAACTGGGCGTCTACCTAACTAAAGTAGGAACGTACCCCATCAGAAAACAACATCCCTCGGTGGGATCTTGTTAAATTGTCTGACTGAGAAACACCTGACGTTGGACTGTGCGCCGTAAGTGAGTATAGGGAGAATGCATAAATGCGTATGTCCATGAGTCTTGAGTGATAAACGCAGGCTGCCTTTCATGAGCTCTTTCATCGACCAGTACGTTTTTTAGCCCCTTTCGGTGTTTAACAGCAACAACATTTTTAAACAAAATCATTGAGTAGTGGTATAACAAAAGTGATATGGTTTTAACCCCTGACCCAAAAAGAGGGGTTATAAGTTTGACGTGTGTATCTGTTTGTGGGATTGTAGCTCTCAAACAAATGGACCGATTTTGATCTAGTTTTTTTGTTAGAATGAAAATTATGTCGAGAGTGTTCTTAGCTATGTCTCATCATAATCGGTTCAGCCGTTTTTTTATTGGGTATTTACAGCTCGCCGATAAAAAATGCGATGACTGTGGCATATACCTCCTGCTCTTGCAGCTCATGCGGATAAAAGCGCGATATGAAGTTAGTTTTGTCTAATAAAAGACAATAAAATTGTCTAACAGGGAAACGTAACTGAGCTACAAAATATTTGCCCGGTCTATAAATAGATCTACTTCCAAAAGTCATCTAGCAGCAATCAAGAATTCGCCTCCAGATTTTACAATAGGACGTGGGTGCGACGATCTTCTATGAGTCTGTTCCCACGAAACGTTTGCATCTACAAGGTTATACGGAACTAATACACTAAGCTGAAGGTAGTTTTGATATCGCGAAAAAATTGCTATTGTTCATAAATCACATTAAATGGCTACTGATTTTTTTTTTCATAATCTCAGGATGACATTTAAAAGTTTTCGACTATGACATTCAATATAATATAAAATTCACTTTAAAATTAGAAGGCGCGTGAAAACGCGTCGTCTTAAGATTTCCCTTTCGGCTTAGTACGCTGTGTCGTGTAACCTAGCATACCTAACTAGTTCATAGTACAGGACGTCGAGCAGGCTAATTGCGTTCCGGTTGGTGACACTGACGCGCCATTATTGGCATCAATTGGACGTACATTGTCAGGTACCGCCGGGCCATTCTTTATCTCCAACAAACAAAACCAGTTACAAACATTTGCAAATTATTATATCAAGGTTAATTTTTGTAGATGAATTCACCTACCTACAGTTTGTAACTCTGAATAGTTATGATAATTTCGTAGCGATAATTATCTCAGTGGAATTACATTCTAAAGAACTCGAGTGTCAAATTTCAATTAGGAAATGGAGATATTTATGTGTATGTCTATCGTTCGAGGAAAGAGGATGAGCTTTCTTAGAACAGCCTATCCTAAATCAGAATTATAGCTTCACACTCTTAAATGGTGTAAGTACATGAGCTGTAATCCACAGAACACTTTAATAGTACTGCTAATCGAAAACAAAGGAGTCAAATGTGTGTAACACAACACACATATACGTTACATATTTTAACTAAATAGTTACAATATGCGTTTTTTCAAGGTCAGAGGGGATATATATCTTCTAAGCCATTACGTCGCTTTCCAACAGGACTCACCTGGTGGTCAAAAACGGATTTATTTAACACAAAGTAACTCAATGAGTCAAAATGTCGCAAACTGCAACGTTCGCCCCCGTAATGTCCAGAATGATATGCCATGTATCTGCGTCACTGAATTGAAAGCTTTGCGATACAGTTAGTGTGATCACAGGTGTTAGTTAGAAAATATTAACTTCTCAATCGTCAATCAAAAGTTGAATCAATTTTGAGGTACGGGATTATTTTTTGGGGAAATTCAACAAATAAAATTATTATTTTTAAAAGGCAGAAACGCTGTATTCGTTCAATGTTTAAACTCAAAAAAAGAGATAGTTGTAAGCCCTATTTTTTAAAGTATAAAATTCTTACACTTCCGTGTTTATACATTTTAGAAACGGCCCTTTTTGTAAAAACAAACCGGGAGCGATTCCCCACACTATCTGATACTACTGTAAGAAATAGGCGCGACCAAGACAAACGGCGCGTACATGAAGGAAAGACAGCACTGATGCAAAATAGCATCGTATGTATGGGTCCTAAAATCTACAATACGATTCCTAAGTCAATAAGAGACCAGAATAGTAATTTATTTAGAAAAAAGTTGAAGGCATTGTTATTGCAGAAGTGTTATTATTCTATCAATGATTTTTTAAATGACAAATTTTAATTTTATTTGACATTATGTGTATCTTTTATTGCTTCTGCTTTGTCATATTATAGATATTTTTGGTTTGTGTATTAATCTAATAACAAATAATAATTATTATTATTTTATAATTTTTCGCATGTGCATGATGCTGTCTACCTGACATTTGTACGCCTAATCGGCACAACATGATTTTAAGCGACTAAATTTAGTGTAACATCTTTTATGCACTTGTTGTATAAAATTCTCGTGTTGTATGCAAATAAATTATCTTTATCTTTATCTTTATCTTATCAATGCACCTAAGGAGCCTGCTAAGTATTTTAGAGCATAAAAACCATTTCCTAGATTCAATAGTTTTTTAAGCTTGTATGCATTGCAACTTTGAAATCTCGTGAAGCACCAAAACTTTACTGAAAATATTCCATCACATTTATAGACAGTTCAATAATTTTCAACATCCGGTGAGGCTTGAACGCACTATATCCTAATCAGTACTTGGGAGCTCCTAACAAATCAGCTACAGAGATTAGTCACCGGGGATATCGAAAATCAAAGCTCAAAGTCACACAACGAGCTATGGAAAGGGTTATGCTTGGGGACTCTGCGAGGTGTAATCAGAAACGAAGACATCCGTAGACGTACGAAAGTTACCGACATAGCACAGCGGATTAGCTAGTTGAATTGGCATTGGCAGATTACATAGCACGTAGAACTGATGGGCGATGAGGTCGAAAGTTCTCGAGCGGAGACCAAACACCGGCAAGCGTATCATAAGAGGAACAGAAGGCAAAAGACCTCACATTAGTAGCAGGAAGACGTTGGACGTAGGCCGCGTCCAACCGGTCTTTTTGGAAATCCATGGATGAGGTTTATGTCCAGCAGTGCACATCATTTGGCTGAAGTGATGATGATGTTTTTTTTTTTTTTTTTGATGTTGCACGACTGCTTGAAGTTGAAACTGATAAATATGTGGTTCTTCCCCAGGTTCATCGCTATATTTGCTCTCATTTTGATAACAATGCAAAATTTATCATATCATTCAATTACATCTACAATACCTAGGTACTTACATTATTGATGCAGATAATATGACAGTGCATAGTATCAGGCATAAGTGTGGTCAGTCACTTGCGTTTAGTATCAGTATTTATCATTCAAGCGTAGTTTTTAGGGTTCCGTACCTTATAGGATCACTTTGTTGTCCGTCTGTCCGTCCGTCCGGGTGTCAAGACCTTTATCTCGGGAACGCGTGAATGTATCGTGTTGAAATTAAAACCGCATACGCAGGTCCATAGTGCCTTGCTGCAGAAAGAAAAATAACATTTCTGTTTTCGTAAAAAAAAGTTACAGCCGAATATGTTGTAAAAAATGCACATTTCGACACTCCCAAGAGAATCAAAACCTATGGGGTACTTCCCGTTGACTTAAAACTATGAAATTTGGCAAGAAGCATTGTGTTAGAGTACACATATAGGGAAAAATCCGAAAACCGGTCATTTTTAATTAAATCACAAAAAAAATGTGTCTTTATGCAAGGAATGAGGATCCAAATTTTCAAGTGAATTAACCGTATCATGCAGGGTATCATATGAAAGAGCTTAATTATCATAAATTAAAACAGGTTTTTAAATATTTTTACGATGTATATTTTTCGGTATAAGAAGGAAAATATAAAAAAATATATGATTTCACCCTTTTATCTACTGGTTTGTACGGAACCCTCGGTGGGCGAGCCTGAGTCGCACTTGTCCGGTTTTTTATTTATTTAACTGGATTTGAAGAGATCACACCTCGATTAGATAGATGTCTAAGCAGTCATGTGACGACGGAACGTGCGATTCCGCAGGGTGCCTAATATGTTATCTACATTACATATGAAGTGACATATAGTTGGCAGCTACCTGTTAAGTGTTATACCATTAACGCCACAAATAACAAAGTGTTTTAAACCAAAATAAAAGTATTAACATATATAGTTATATTTTATAGCTATTTGCGATTTTTTAAGCTATTGCATAGCTTCTATCGCAGGCCTTGAGCGTGGAGACCGAATCCAGAAATTCCGTAACGAAAATAACCTAACGCAGTAACGCCGATACAACCAATGCCACCTAGAGGCGATTTGCAGAACTAAAGAGACAAGCGTGATATTTCAAAAAGTCATTAAAAGTTCTGCTATTCATCGATAGATGGCAAAACTAAAAACTAAAAAGTATCACCGCTGTGCCGGTCGGAGTGGGGGGTGTTAGGAATACTGCATAAATAAAATAAATAAATAATTATAATTACATAAGTTGATAAAAAATTATATGCAATAGCTTTACCGCGGCAGTCTCCGAGTGCCACACGTCTTTTTTTTTTACCGGCTACGCATAGATATTGATGATTATTAAAAAAAAAGTACTTCCATAGTTGATTAGTTGATTCCATAGTCATATGTAAAGTAAATGATTCCATAGTTGATTCCATAGTCAGTAACATTGATTTAGTAGTGTTTTAACGAGTATCTATATTGTAATTATAGTTTAAAAAACTGAAGCAACCGACTTCTCATGGATGCCATTGTCAGAACTGGAAAGCACCGGGAAGCACCAGCTTTTAAATAAATAAAAAGAGAATCACCAAAATCGGTTCAGTCAGTCGAAAGTTATGAGGTCAAATTGAGAACTTGTTCCCTTTTTGAAGTCGGTTGAAAAGAAAAACAAAATATCCGACTGCAGGAAAGCAGTTTTTGTAGTGTAAATTACGATTTCGTTACGCTTGATACGTTGTTGAATGTGCGTTTTTTGTGAGAAATTATACGTAAAAGCGCTGTAAAAGACTATGTATGAGCATTATTTACAATAATTCTAGAGAAATCACTTATTTATTACGAAAAAGTTTGTTGGAGTTAACGAAATAGTGCATTTATTTATTTTTGCGAGAGTCGTATTATAAAAAAAAAACCTGTGCCATTTAGGAAGTGAAGACGAATCTAACGACACCTCGCATATCAAAATCGGTCAAGCCATCATACAGACATACATACATTCGAAAAACATAACCCTCTTTCTTACGCAGTCGGGTAAAAATCATACTAGGACTTTTATTCTGCACTTCATATATGAAGTAGGTCTTCAGTGTTTTAAACCGTTTAATCTAATTTAAAAAAACCGGCCAAGTGCGAGTTGGACTTGCGCACAAAGGGTTCCGGACTATTATCTATAAAAAAAAAAACACGTTTGTTGTATGGGAGCCGGGTTAAATAATAATTTAATTATTTATTTTTAAAGTGAATAATAACTCAATATTCTGTGTAACTGGGCAACAGGTAGACGCTTGAGCGTCTACCTGTTGCCGTTATCAATATCGAGCAAAAAAATCACGTTTGTCGTATGGGAGCCCCCTTAAAATTTATTTTATTCTGTTTTTTAGTATTTGGTGTTATAGCGGCAACAGAGATGCATAGTCTGTGAAAATTTCAACTATCTAACTATCACGGTTCATGAGATACAGCCTGGTGACAGACGGACGGACGGACAGACAGCGGAGTCTTAATAATAGGGTCCCGTTTTACTGTTTAGGTACAGATCCTTAAAAATAGCTAATTTAAAATGAAAATCTGAGTATTTACACCTACGCAACTCACATTCATAAAACGTCACAAACTAGGATATTTTAGCGAAACTTCCTAGTTCTATGATAGTTTATTTATAAACTCTATAATTATGTATGTATGGCTATCAAATCTGTGTAGGTATGCATTATTATTATGTAGTTAATTTTAAAAAAATTGTTGTTTTTTACGCCTAATTAGTATACTCTTGAAACAACACCACCGCCCACTTTTATGTAGGTATGTACTTAAGTGATGTGGTGTCAATAAAGTGTTATTGATTGATTGATTGATGCAAAACGAAATTTTTTGTAAAGAGCCATTCGTCAAACAGCATGAAGTTGCATTATTGGAACAAATGCTTCTTGTTAGTTATCATTATTATTATTTCCTTTTGCAACCAGCAATAAATGGAAAAATGTAAAACAGCCGTAGAATAAAATAATGGTGCCATGACATCCAAAGAAGATGATTACTAATGAATGCTTACGATTTTTTTTCACATTAACAAGGTCAGAACTGACTATGAAGACCTGACTGACAACCTTCACTAATTGAAAAGGCACCCTGAAGAAAATGATGCACATAAAAAAACATACTTTATGCATTATGCAGGTAATACTAAGTAGAGGATGCATTATAGTTTTTCATAGCGTTTTTATGAACCTAAAGATCGGAATGTGGTTTTGAGTCATATTTCAACAATGCCATCTTATTCAGAATTTGTACGACATTCATTTTTATATGTGGTTAATGAAGCTGGTAACGATAGCACAAAATGATCATTTCCAGTAACTAAGTACATGCTGATCTATAGTACTGAATCGGGTGTTTCTACTATAATATGGAATTGATAACAGATAACACAATCGCAAGCGATATCAATCTTTTTGCTCTTTGTTAGATGGACATGATATCTGTAAACACAAATCCTGTGATAACCTTTTTACAGTAAGACAGTAAGTTTTTTAGGTGTATGTATTTGTTTTCCATCTTGTAGTCTAAACGGCTTGATCGATTCTGATGTTAGGGTTGTTGTTCGATTTCTTTGTATCTTCCGAATGGCTGTTTTTTTTTATTCTATAAAATAAAATAGTATCCTGAGTACCTACTTCCCGCGCAAAAAAAAAAAAAAAAAGTTTTTGTAATAAAGCTACATGAACACGTTACACTATGGGGTTTGCCTTATTTCAAGTGTATTTTGAATCCCCTACACAAAAAGAGGAAATGTTATAAGTTTGACGCGTGTATCTGTTTTTTTGTGTATCTGTCCGTAGCATTATAGCTTTCAAAAGGATGTATTTTGATTTAGTTCATTTATTTTGAAAGTTAATTTTATCGAGATGTTCTTGGTTATGTTACATCAAAATTGATTCAGCCGTTTTTTTCTCGGGTGTTTGAGTTTACTAAGCTTATACTTGTATAAATTGTATATGGTTAGATATTTTAAATATAGTCAACCTAGCTGTGTTCCGTGGTCTCACACGAGTAGAGATGATAAACGATGGTGATGGTGACGAGGATGATACATTGTAGTCTATATCCGTCTCCGGGGCTTCTGCTATCTCTGTAACAAATTTCATAAAAATCGGTTTAGCCGTTTGGTCATGAAAATTTAACAAACAGAGAGAGACATAGAGTTGGTTTCGCTTGTATAATATTATATAGTTAGGATAGGTATATATATATAAGAACCTAATTCCACCCTCCCCATTTCACTACAGGACTAGCAGAAAATCGGCGAATTACCACCCATTTCTCGTTGAAATGCCAAAAATCCGTACTCAGCGATATCGATCCACATTCCTGTTGCGTACTGCACAAGAATGGAATTCGTTGCCGCCATCTCTGTTTCCTGAGACCTACAATCTTGGAATTTTCAAGGCTAGAGTGAATAGATATCTTCTAGATCGACGAGCTCCATCCTCGGCCACACCGTCGCTTTACATCAGGCGAGTTGGTGGTCAATCGTAGATCTAAAGTGTATAAAAAAAAAAAAAAAAAAAATTATTGCCATAATTTGTAATAAATTATAGTTTTATATTTAAAACTAAACTAGATTGATTTCTGAATTTTTCCATTAAACTTGATTCAACTTTTTGTTATTAGATACGATTTAGACAAATTGTGTTTGATTAATTTATTTCGTCAGTTAGAGAGGCAGGCGTTTAACCTTTCAATATTGATACATGTAATATACATATGTATTTAAATATAACATATAAATATAGTGTAATATTGAAATCAAATGTTGACATGGCCTTTACCTTCATTGGGCCTATGTGCTAATAACCCTTGAACGTTTAATATTTGTGGTTATCAACAATAACTATCTATTTTTTTTTCTAACATATACTAGTTGCACCCCATGTGCAATCTACGAGCATCGTTGCACCCCGTCGTAGCATCTACGTGAAGAATAAGTCAGAAATATTTTTAGGGTCCCGTACCTCAAAAGGAAAAAACGGAACCCTTATAGGATCACTTTGTAGTCCGTCTGTCCGTCTGTCAAGACCTTTATCTCGGGAACGCGTGAAGGTATCGTGTTGAAATTAAAACCATATACGCAAATCCATAGTCTCTTGCTGCAGGAAGAAAAATAAAATTTCTTAGTTTTCGTAAAAAAAAATTACAGCCAAATATGTCGTAAAAACGCACATTTCGACAATCACAAGGAAATCAAAACCTATGGGCTACTTTCCGTTGACCTAGAACTATGAAATTTGGCAAGAAGCATTGTGTTATACACATATTAGGTAAAAACCGAAAACTGGACATTTTTAATTTAATCACAAAAAAAAATGCAATTAATGAGGGTACAAATTTTAAAGTGAATTAATCGTATCATGTGGGATATCATATGAAAGAACTTGATTAGCACAAGCTAAAACAGGTTTTTAAATATTTCTACGACGTATATTTTTCGGTTTATGAAGGAAAATATAAAAATATATATGATTTCCCCCTTTTATCTACTAGTTTGAATGGAACCCTCGGTGAGCGAGTCTGACTCGCACTTGTCCGGTTTTATTTACGGTTTACCTGTGGCATGATTTTATTAACATGACCATATTTTTTATTTCACAGCGTTCTTGCGGATTTTAGTAAGTATAAAATAACATCGTGTCGAGTCACGCGTATAGTAGGATTCCGTAGCTAATGCTGTAATTTAAAAGAAAACTACTCGGTGAGTATTTTTGTAGACTACTTTGCAAAAAGGTCAATGACCTCAGTACTATATTGATTTAAGTGTTTTATATATTTATCGCTTTATTTAGATATAAAGTTGTAATAATAGAATATACAAATAAATTTTTATTTGAAAGTGTTTAATATGGTCTACTATTATAGTTAATCTTCTAGGTCCAATAGTTTACGAATGCAGTGGGGAGGGAGAAGGGGCTTCCCCTTTGGCGGGATATGTCTCGCACATGTCACATCTGAGTTTTTTTTTTTATTAAAACCATAGTCTTATGTATGGACTATGGAGTGCCACCCCTATTTTTCATTTTTATTTTTATTTTACTACGACATTTTGTAGTCGTTCACAGAACACATCAACATGCCAAATTTCGTTTGTATAGGGCTAATAGTCTCCGAGTAAAATGACTGTGACATACAGACAGACAGACATACATACAAGCCGAAATTATAAGGTTCCTCGTTGTTACTACGGAACCCTAACAGGGTATTATTCAACTAATACATATTTATTAAAAAATTAAGCTAAGCTTGGGTTTACCAAAAGTAAACAGATTTCTTCTAGGCATGCGTACTACATTGTACTGCACAGGTGAGTTAGTCGCATCGCATGTCGCTAACTCGTTTCTTATTTATGATTATGCAAGATTATTTACTAATAAAAAAAAACATGATGTAGACACTAATCTAACCTAAACTAAAATACTATATAACCGTTACCGTAAATAAATGAATTTGAAGAAAAATAAATTAATATAAACATCAACTACAACTAGGATTATGTGTAGCAGACCGCGATTTAATTCGCTTAGAAAAAAGTCCCGCTCCTAATTTATAACAGATTTGCTCTTGTACTAATAAAATATACGACAAAACACCATTTCGTAGTAGTCACATGACCACAGAGATAAATGAAATGTCTAAGGCGCGTCACTCACTGGTAAGTCGAGGCGCGGTCGCGGCGGCGTCGCGGCACAGTCGACGCGTGGCATTTTTGTTAGAGTCGAGGCGCGGGCGGTTATGATTCCTTCACACACTGCAGTGTAAACACGTCTACGCACGAAACAAAATAACAAAATGGTGGTGGAGTCGCGGCGCGGTTGCGCACTGCACCCCTGCCGCGACGCCGCCGCGACCGCGCCTCGACTCCACGTCGCCTGCGACACAACTCTAGTGTGTGGGCGCACTGCCATTTGAACCTGAAGGAAACGTAGAAGCGGCGCGCCGCTTGTGCGCCCGTGCCTCGACGCCGCCTCGACTCCAGCTCGTGTGGGCGATGCGCCTTAGGATGTAGCGATTTTGTATTTTCTTCTGTCATGATTTTATCGTAGTTTTTTATTGGGTAATTCGTAGCTATTCGTTCGTAAATAAATTTATCTCGGTAAACTTATTTTTTCACACACATTACCTTAGTTGTTGTTGAAGATAAATCACTACCTGTGTATATCTATGTAGGTACTTAGGCAGATTTCTCACTTTCGATGTTTGAAAAGATAACAATTCTTTATTTTGATTTATACATATTGAACGAATAAAATTAACTATAAATTTTAATTTTTATGAACTAAATACGTAAGACATATCGTACAATAACGATATATAAAGTAAGAGTATACAATATACATATAAAAATAGGGTAATTTATGTGTATATGTTTCTATATTGAGTATATTGGCCGATTTCGATATGTGAGGTATCTATTTAATATAAATTCACAAGTAAACAAACACTAGTTTTCTGAACAAAAGTTGGGAAAACTAGTGAAGCTGTGCTAATAGAAACAAAATGTGAACGAATGAAAATTAAAGCACATTCGTAACTTTGATGTTGTTATTTTCAGTTTCTTTTCAAGTTTATGTCATCGCAGTCTTCTTTAATAATTTTTATTTGGTCTTGATATTTAATGAACTGAACCAGATGTGAACCTTTTTGATCGTACATCCAAGTAGTAGCCCTTTAATTTTTTATGATACATTTAAACTAAAATTAACTTAAGTAATTTATTCTGTACTACGCAACTATATGCACTGAAAAGTTTATTTTGTAAACAATAAAGCATAATTATAAAGCGTTAAAGTTCAATTAAATACATTTTCAAACTTAAATTAACATAACAGTTAGCGGACCACCACCGTTGATTTGTATTGAAAACACGCAATAATAACATTATATTTGTTGTTTTTTTCTCAAGTTATCACCTTTGTATAGAGTGGTCCATCTCACATGACTGTTGTGTTGAAAACGGATGGTTTGGGAGCGGTGTGATGCAGTCAGACGCGGCCTCCTGTGCACACCGGTTGGTCCTTGCGTTCTGCCATCTCTCGCGTCTTGCGGGCATCGCCGCTTTGTCGTGCCTTCTTGCTAACTCACTACAAGCTTTAGTGTTTGTTTACTTTTGTGTTTTGTGAACTGTTCTTCGGTTATCAGTGTGTGTCGTGAGACAACGCCGCTTGAAAATGAAGATATCGCCGGCTTTTTTGAAACAGGTATTTATTTGCGATGAGAGAATGTGAAAGTTACAATATTATGTTAAGGGTGCGCCGTAAGAGATCCTTGAGTTTCGTGTTTAGCGATTGTAACTTTGTAACTTTGTCGTATATTTGAAAAGTTTTACACAGACATTTATATATTATTTAGAAATATTTTACTAACTAGCTGCGCCTCGCAACTGTACCCGCTATTTTGGATAAAATGTAATCTATATGTTAACCACAACGATATTAATGAGATCGTCATTGGTTAGCCTTTCTAAATTTTCGAAAAAAAATCAAAATCAAAAAAAATTCAAAATTTATAATATTTGTGAGATTAACATTTAAATTTGTAAATAACACAAAAAACAACGTTGAACATTCAAATATTACCAATATATCAAAATATTAATAAAATAGTTAAATATAAGTATATTAGTTACACTTATAAGGTTTCGAACGCAAAGAATTCAAATGAAAATTAGCGCTATTGATCTCTCTCATCCCTTAGATTCTCTATCTCTATGTTAGAAAGGCATAGCGCTAAACCATTATTGCTACAGTTATTTGCATTATGTATGTAACTTACTGATAAAGCTAAATATTTACTGTCAACTTTGACTCTGTGTGTCTAGGTTACTCACGTAATTTTGCATATGCTGTTTCGAAAATTCTTGAATTTTCTTGCCAAAAGATTAATAGTCAAATCGACGGTTAATTAATAAAGTAATTTGACTGCAAATATAAATAATCGTTTTAAACGTTTATTTAGTCTTCATTAATAACACTTGCAAGAACAGTAAGGATACTTACCTACGGCTTCAAAATAATATATTCCGGCAATATAATACACACAACGACAACATCAAACAGGTTGCTCTATATGTAAAAGTTTAAGCATTAAACAGGTTCGCAGTTTCTTGTCAAGCAACAAAACTGTGCAAAAAACATTGTAAAAAGTTACTTTATCATCTGAAATAGGCATGTAATGCTGAGGTGCTCCGACACGGTAAAGGATAATTGGATGGTATAGGTATAATTTTATTATTCGCTAACATTATTAAATATAAAAGCACATTCGAATTATTTTATTACTACACATAGTTTGGACTAATTCGTTTTATACCTATATTATTATGTAGTATAATATAAGCATATTACAAATATTTGTCAAGATGGGGACTTATACCGTACGTTATCTCGCACGCATAAGATACGTTTTTCAATCAGTGATAAGTAATAGAATCTCTTTGTTTTCAATGCATAAAAGCAATAAATGCGATTTTCTTACTATATCTGTTAGCTTGATTTGGTGTCGAGTGTCCGTTTTTCGCGAAATAGTATGTGCGAAACCGTTGAACAATTTGTTTTAATGAACACAAAATATGAAATAATTTTTGTAGAATCGTTTTTTTAGTTACAAAGGGCTACGTAAAAGAGCGGTTTTTAGATTTCATAAGATTTTTTTGTTATTATGTACAAACGACTTCAAAGTACGCAATTCGTTTAAGTACCACATTTTCTCAGTTATTTTGTTTAGAAAAATCAAAATACTGAACCGATTTTGATAAAATTTGTATGAGACCACGTCTGAAGTATAACCTGCCAAACAAAAGAGAATGATCACAATTATCTACAACCATCATCATATCAATCGAAAATAACAATGCAAGAACTTATAAATCTCCTGATGATGGTTACATATTTCTGCCTTTTAGTGTGGAACTTAAGGTCACGGGGGTCAAAGTGCTTGGCTACTTTTTAGAGAAATATCTAAGCGCCTGCCAGATAAAGTAAGCCACCAAAGGGCTGGTGCTTATCCGTCAGCGAGTCAGCATTGCTATACAAAGATGTATAATGTCGCCAGTATTTTGGGAACTTTGCCCGCAAATTGTGACCTGCAGACTTAGGATGCATGTACTAATTTCGTATACTAAATATTTAATTTTGTTTGTCATATGTTTTTGTATCGAAAAATAAAATAAACCTATCTTATTAATCTTGTCTAAATTACTTTTATTTATGCATTAGTATTAGATATATGTTTTTCTTCGTTAAAAGGCAGATTTAATAAGCAAGCCTTTGTCGAGATGAAAATTGCTGGATATTCTGTATTGTAGGATATAAACATGTAGGTTTTTTTTTCACTCAGCTTTTCAAATATTTATTATTGTTTATTAGTTTTAGTATAATTTATAATAGATAAATTGTTATACGTAATTGTTAACATTAGTTAATTGAAATTGAATGGTGTTAATGTTACAGAGATAGCACGTGAAAACAAATGATCGATTCAATTAATAAATGACAAACTGACTCTTAATTGATTCTAATTTAGAGATAATTAGTGAGTCAACGTCTATAACCTCGTAAGTTAAGTTGGTAACTGTCTATCTGCATGTTTGTTACCTTTTCATAACTAAACGGATTAGGATGTTTGATAACTAAATTTTGAAAACACTGAGGACACAGATTTTTTGGGATTAACTGCGTAATTTTCAACCGACATCCAAAAAGGAGGAGGTTCTTAATTCTGAAGACTGTTTTTTTATGTTTGTTACCTCAGAACTTTGGACTGGGTGAACTAATTTTGATGATTCTTTTTTTATTTGAAAGCTGGTGCTTCCCGTGTGGTTCTATTTCAATTTGGTCCAGTTCTGACAACGGCATCCATGAGAAGTCGGTTGCTTTAGTTTTTTAAACTATAATTAATTATCTTAATATTACTTAAATAATAATTAATTATTATCTCTGGCTACAACTATGAAGTTCATTAAAAGTTTATTAGATCTTAAAATTGCCACTCTGTTAGTTTCGATTACTTCTATTTTATATATAATCTTAGTATAATCAAAATGAAATCGAGAGCAACAGGTACAGGTACCTACATTGCGATATATTGACATTAATCCAAACTTTAGCCAGAACAAGGACGCCATTATCACCACAACAACAGAGGCAGCTAAAGATCTGAGAGAGAAGCTAGCGCACTGGATAGGAAACTTGGTAAAGACCAGAGTGCGCACCATGGCTTCTGTTCTCGTAAATGGTTTCAGAAAAAACGAGAGCTACATCCGCCTTATGGTAGATGAAGCACTCATGAACCATTTCGGAGCCATAGTAATGGCTACACGGCTGTCTGGTGCCGGCGAGATTGTTCTCATTGGAGATATCAACCAGTTGCCTTATATCGACAGAGAAAATCTTTTTGAGTTAAGGTACCATCGCCCAAATCTGGTAACCAACATCAGCCAGGAATTGTTATGCACGCATCGCAATCCAATGGACGTCGCATATGCGCTGAGAGAAATATATTCAGGAATATATTCCTCAATCGCCCACATCCAGTCACTAGAGCAGAGAAGGTTCACGGGTTCCCAAATACCCAAAGCCGCCCCTAAAACTCTTTTCTTGGTCCACACTCAAGAAGAAAAGTTAACCCTTAGCAACCAGCGTTACGGGGGAGGTACAGGGTCACGAATCCTCACCATCCATGAAGCTCAAGGTTTGACGTACGAGTCGGTCATCGTCATTAAGACCAAAGGCAAACTGCAGCTACATGACAGCGTCTCGCATGCAGTCGTGGCAGTCTCGAGGCACACCGGGACCTTCACTTACTACACCGATGATGAAGGAGATGCCATCAGCCGTTTTGTGCGGCGGGCAATGGCAGCTACACCAAGGACCATTTTAGACTACAACCTTAAAATGGCTATCAAAGATCGCAACACGGCGGTAGTGGAGGCCCTGAATGGAAAGTTTCGCTGTTTGTTATAAAAAATATAAAAAATAAAAAGTGTTAGGTGTTAGGTTATTTTTATTCTTTAGTTGTCTGTCCCTAATTTTGTAAATTCTTGTATGTATTATTTGTCCCCGTTGTGTTATTTTAATAATAATAAGAAAGCGTGTATACTCAGAGCACTCACGCTCACTAAAAAGCTTCTTCTTGCGGCGGCGTCGTGTGGCGGGTCGCCCTCTTCCCTCAAACATGGTTGAGGAGAGCGATGGCTGGCACATGCGTCAACTCGTGAACGGGTGCTGCTTGCGGGAGCTGGACTGCTCGGCGTATACACGCATGCATGTTAGTTAAGTGTAAATTAAATTTTAAGGCGTTTAGGAAAAAAGAGATAAATAGCAAAACTTTCAATTAAATATTTACATAAATAATGCATAAATAGATAAACTCTTTATTGTACACGCCATAAAATTATAATAAGAAGAGAGCACTATAAAAGTACAATGTTTCAATACAAAAAATATTAAATTATTTCAATAAAATCTGTAATTAATTCTATGTTTTCTTCAACAAATATGATTTACCGCCAATAATTAGCGATATTAAAGCTAACCACAATTACTTCATAGACAAATACTTTTGTTAAACCTATTTGTAAGAAATGTATTAAATAAAGAACAACAAAATCTGGGGGCACGGCCGTGCACCCGCCATGTGAGCCAGCGGGTACGGCCGGGACTATCTTTTCTCGAACACATTCGTCGGATTTTTAGACCCTCATAGCTTCGGCCTCGATAACACTAGAGGGTTCAAATTTTCAGGATCAAGTGTGGTCTACGGTCTAATAAAATGTTAAAAGTTTCATGTATCTAGCTTTTATACTTTCGATTTTATTAATACCTAAAATACGCCGATTTGGCACAAATTAATTGATGATCATAAAAAAGATAAAGTACTTGCTGAAGTCTTAGAAAGCTGAAATTTGGTATGTAGGCTACAATTTGCACACAAACAACAGAAAAATTAAGACATTTGTAACTTTCACCCTCCAACCCCTATTTGGGGTTATTTGGGGTTATCCCGTTCTCGTCATCAATATTCCAGGGTACTTCCTGAAGTAGTAGAAAGCTGAAATTTGGTATGCAAACTACGATTGGTACATAAACAACAGAAAAATTATGATATTTGTATTTTTCACCCTCTACCCTTATTTGGGGGCTATTACGTTATTCTCATCAATAATTAATTTAAGGTACTTCCTGAAGTCTTAGAAAGCTGAAATTTGGTGTGTAAGCTAATATTTACATATGAACCACGAAAAAATTAAGATATTATTACTTTTCACCCTCCAACCCTTTATTTGTGGGAGCACACCCCCTGAGTGTAATCAAAAAGATAGGGTACTTCCTGAAGTTTCAGAAAGCTGAAATTTGGTATTCAAACTACGATTGGTACATAAACAACAGAAAAATTACGATATTTGTATTTTTCACCCTCCAACCCTTTTAAAGTGTGTGTGTGTCTATATTTCTGTAACACAACATAACTTCGATATGGATAATACTAGAGAGCCCAAATTTTCAGGATAAAAAGTAGACAGTACATTTATAAAACATACAAAGTTTCATTTATTTAGCTTTTGTACTTTAGATATGATTCACATCTAAAATACGACAATTTTACCACTCAGTGAGGATCGTTTATCTAATTAGTTTCAAAAAGCGATACTAGATGGCGTGCGCCTCAAGTTAGCACACGGTATCATTTCTCGCGCTCTGTCGCAAATCAATTTTGGAAGTCGACAAGCTGAGGCACCTATGTATTCCGTATTTATGGTTGGTCTGTGTTGTGTATTCGTTCGTTCTGATTTGGTTCTCGTATATGATAACGGTTTGTTTGGTATAAGGATAAATAGTATCGTTTTCGTTCGTTGTTTCATGTTTGTTTAGTAAATATGGGTTTGTATTATATATATATACATTAGGTTATAGGTTTGTATGTTATATATATATACATTATTCGACTTTAATAAAATTGATGACTTGGTTTGTTTTAGGTAGTACTTACTTAGGCTTAGGGACTTATTTACACAGAAAATTATAATACTTTCAACCGAGAGCTTATTTAGAAGCTTGGATTCGGGACCGATCTTGTTAGAGTTACCCCTTGTATTAGGTTATAGGTTAAGAATTTAAGTTATTGAATAATAGTCTGGATACAAGAATAAATCTAAAGTTGGTTTAGTGGACGTATTCCTATAAAAAGGAAATAAGAGGAACAATATGAGTAACGAAACAATTTCTTTGGGAGAAGGGCTAGGGCCCTATCGTCTATACTACAGTTCATAGTATGCCTGGAAATGGTTCATGCCTTTTCCATTCATTGACGTTTACTCAATCTATAGAAGACCGTATTTGATGTGGCGTTGCAAGTTAAGGTGTGCTATTGTTCGTTATGTTGTAGAATATTGGGACGATTTGCAACTTTATACTTGTGCTGAAGAGTGTATCTGGAAGCCGACTCTTATTCACGCGCTATAGTATGGTGCCACATCAGAATTGAAGGTTACAGCAGCTATCATCTATTTTAAGTAATAAGTCAACAAGAAAAACAGGCTATGACAGAGAGTGTACTGCTAAAGAAATGATAACAGATGCACAGGGAAATACATTCCGTTAAAACAAAACGTTGCAGAAATTACAGGGTCTCTTACAAAAAGAAATTAAATCCCACCAAAAACATTTCATGTAAAATTGGTTGCCATGTGTCGCATTGTCATGCCACTTTCACTGACAAAAATATATCAGATGAGATCTGACTGAATCTGAAGAGCCAAGCCGCTAACTCTACAAAATCTAAGGCTACAATACTTATCTCTGTAAACCTTAAATCTTGGTCAAAAAGCATGGCTTGGTCGTTTCACTTTCATGGAACTATTACATTACTATTCCAATTCTACAACATTCAAGAGCAGAACTTTTAGTTTCTTTTTCTTCCTTGTCCATGTACGACATGTTATGCGACATATGTTTGTAACTGACCGTCGGAAAACGGCCAAGCCATGCTTTTTTTACCAAGATTGAAGGCTTACAGAGATAAGTATTGTAGCCTTAGATTTTGTAGAGTTAGCGGCTTGGCTCTTCAGATTCAGTCAGATCTCATCTGATATATTTTTGTCAGTGAAAGTGGCATGACAATGCGACACATGGCAACCAATTTTACATGAAATGTTTTTGGTGGGATACTTACTTACTCGACTGCAGAAAAGCAGTTTTTGCAATCTAACCGATTTCGTTACACTTGATACGCTGTTTAGTGAGCGTTTTATGTAAAAAAAGTGTGCGTAAAATCGCTGTAAAAGATTATAAATACACATTCTTTAAAATAATTGTAGTAAAATCACTTATTTATTACGAAAAGTTCGTTGGAGGTTACGTAAAAACGCTTTTTTTTTTGCAAGAGATGTATTATTATTATACAATAAAATGTATCCTATGACACTCAGGAAGTGAAGACAAATCTAACTACACCTCGCACATCAAAATCGGTCAAGCCGTTTGGGCTGTAGGCAATCCTATAAAAATATACATACATACATATCCACATACTTACATACATTCGAAAAACATAACCCTCCTTCTTAAGCAGTCGGGTAAAATACTAAGCGGATACGGATAGCTATAGCATCGCCTGTTAATAAAACAAACACGTTTATTGTTGTAAATGTTATGAGTATCCCTATGAAGATTTGCAGCGATATGTTTGATAATAAAATCATCAATAGTATGACATTTTACTTGTTGGTTTTAATTCATTGGGTTAAAATTGGGTTGGGTTAATGTCATTAACATATTATAAAGAATGAGGTTAAAATCACGTGAATGTGACTTTTATGAAGTCTATTGGAAAGATACACATGTTAGGAATACTCTACCTTTTATAGTTTAAGTTTTTGCTTGGATTTTGACCTGGGGGGCAATTCAGTTATTCAAAACCGATCCGTAACTGAACCTTGTGCGAAGCATTTCCTGTCGGCTGCTATCTTTTTTTGATTTAGTAACGAGCGAAGGACGTGTTACGTTTTATCAAATGTGTCAATTATATGACATAAAAGTGACTGAATCAACAAAAAAATATGGCGGCCGACGGGAAACGCTACACATATGGTTCGGCTATGGAGCGGCCTTGAATAACTGAATTGGGCCCCTGTTTCATTACAATCGGTTTCGTTTCATTTCAAAGCAAAATAACTGGTAAAATATCCCATCTGTGTGTACGAAATTATGTATTTTGAAGTCGGTTGTTTAATTCAAACTTGTAATACAATAATTTATCAGTGTAAAGTTGTATAATAATTATCACGAAAATTACTACGGGAAAACATATAACTAAGCAAACCAAAATAATGTACCTATTAAACATTATTCAATCTATTTTTAAGGATCCGTAGTAAACAAGGAGCCCTTTAATAGTTTCGCCATGTCCGTCTGTCTGTCTGTCTATCCGCAGCTTTACTCAAAGACTATTAGTACTAGGCAGCTGTAATTTGCTATGGACTGAACATACATATTAATCATGCTGAAAACGTCATAATATACAATCTTGAAAAATATTGTTTTGGGGGTTCCTATTATTTATTTTTGAAAGGTGATTTGATCGAGAGTGTTCTTAGCTATAGTTCATCAAAATCAGGGGCCCATTTCAGTTATTCAATACCGCTCCATAGCCGAACCATATGTGGAGCGTTTTCCGTCGGCCACCATATTTTTTTTTTATTCAGTCACTTTTATGTCATACAATTGACACATTAGATGAAACGTAACACGTCCTTCGCTCGTTCCTAAATCAAAAAAGATAGCAGCCGACAGGAAATGCTTCGCACAAGGTTCAGTTACGGATCGGTTTTGAATAACTGAATTGCCCCCCTGGTTATTTTAAAATTTTATTTGTTCAAATTACTCCCTCCAACCTTGTGGCTGGAAAGGCGGCAAATTGCAGTTGAACTCCAGTTAGTATCTAGGAAGTAATATCATAGAATACCTACATAATAGTAAATAAATATGTCAGTGATTTCTTGCAATCTTATCTCAACAATCGTTCATGTGTTACTATAAGGATACAGACATGTTTATCTTATAAGTAACAGCTGATTTCTACTGATTTGATCAAGATATGATAGAGTCTTTGATATAGTAATATAGGTACACATATATTTACATTTGACTTTATTTAAATTTATTAACTGACATTTGCATGCCTCATTGAGGATAATCTTTAGACATTTGTAACATATTCATTGTAACACCTTATTTTATACATTATGTATTGGCAAATTAAAAAAAAAGTTAGACCACGTTGCAACTTGGACAACGTAGTTCCGCATTTGACATGTTCACTTTGGGTTATATTATTGAAATTTTAGTAAGGATCCCTAATTTTTTCTAGTACTAAATATAGCCTATGTTACTTAGGGATAATGTAAGTTAAACTAAAACTAATAGACATGCTCACTTGTTTGGCTATTCGATCAATTTACTAATATTTGAATTCTTAAAACACATTCCACGTTTTTAACTGCGGTTTTTCTCACTTAAGCTATTTGACTTAACGAAATAGATAAGTCGTCCGATGATTATAGTTCAATAAATTCAGAAAAGTACGAGTTTCTCTTGCGTACCGAGGCTTCCGTACTTCTATGCATGACAATTATTAATATGAACACTGACACCATTACTCAACTAAATGTGCTTTATATCTAAGTATATTTGTAACTTCACATAATTTCTACAATATTATAGGAGCATGATATTCCGTTCACATACAATATCAAGTTCAAATAAGTAAGTGTTACAGACCTATTTTCTTTATCCAAGATTTCAAGTCTATCGTTTACTCTATTTTAAGTTTATGTGATATGACACCAACTGTCAACGAAACGATCACTTGTCATTTTTAACCGACTTCCAAAAAGCAGGAGGTTCTCAATTCATCGGAATCTTTCTTTTCGTTTCTTTTTTTGTGGAATCAACAAGGAGATTTTATATCGAACAATAATTTCTCATTTATTAAAAAAACTTATCTTGATACATGACCAGTTTTTAATAGGTATTTGTTAATTTACATCAAAGTAAACCCTACAATTTAGTTAATTTTGAGACTTTTACTCGTATCTATTACCGTTCAAAAGATACAGCTATTTAAGTGTAGGACACACACTGACACCTCAAGAATTGGCTCCCGCACCCTTATACGGACGCCTAAAAACTGATTTCAAAATACGCATTATTGTTTACTTGGCTGACATATTTTTAATAATCGAATAACAAAACCGAATTTTATTAAAAAATATGGCTCTAACCTGAATGTATATTCTTTCAAATAAAATAAGAAGTATCCAAATCGATCTATAAATGACGGAAGTAACAAGCATTTAAAAAATAAAACCGAATTGAAAACCTAACTATGTGTGAACTTAAAATTAATTGTCTGCGATTTAAAACAAAAAATAAATTTAAATATTATATAAAATATTTTGATTTAGATCAAAATCGGTCCACGTTTGAGAGCTACAATGCCACAGACAGACACACACGTCAAACTTAAAACGGCTCTCTTTTTGGCTCGGGGCTAAGTATAAAATGTGGCTTACGATTTACAGATATGTACTTGCCCTTTTGAAAAACAAAATGCAAACTACATATTATCCAAACAACACATAAAATTATAAAATACATAACAATTGTAACAATCGAATTTGCACATGCAATAAACAAAACCTAAGTATTGTATATTGAATGCAAGATTTGACACGGTTAATTTTCACTAACGTATTATTGAGTACATGTGTCAATGTTTATTTTGTAATCGGTCATTCACGTGTTCCATCCGAGACGTGACGTCGCCGCGTCACCACGCGTCGGAAGACTGAGTAACTGGCTGGTAATAGGCGAAAGTTTATTGCGAAAACCTTTTGAGGTTCTCGTACTTTGACTGCAGAGGTGTCATATTGTTAGAGCCTGTTATATAGACAGGATATACGGGTGCTCGTATGTTGGAGATGTTTTCTTATACAAATACTGTTACAGTACAAGTTTCTGATTTTGAGTAAGTAAAAAAGATGGTGGTTACTTCTCATCACGTTGGTCTTTAAACGTAGATTTATTTAGTGTAAAAAAGTGGGTTCCAAGTTCCATCAGCAAACTCATTCGGCTGCCCTCAAGAGCTCAGATTATTTTTCAGAAATGTCCTTCTTTCCCGAAAGTGTAGTCACCCTCGTCATTTATCTACCGTTACACCTTTTAAAAACAAACAACGATTTGTATACACACATTTCACATGGAAATAGTACTGTGATAGACAAATAAAAGTTTCTATGTTTGATTAAATTATAACAATCTTAGCCTTGAGTAAATGAATGCTACTTAGTTACTTACATTCATCTCCATTGATAACTAGCTCAGTGGTAACATTCTAAGCGGTACTTCAATCTCCAAGAAGAAGTACTGTGAAAATTGCAATGCTAACGGCCGTGGTTAAGATGAGGAAAACAGTTTTCTCTCTTTCTCGGTCGCACAATTAATATTTTTATCTATACGACGTTTTCAAATGGAAAACGGAATGCAGGTATCATTCGTTGTGAATAAAGGTCAGTTCACACATATCAGTGAAGTCTTAGTTCCGGCACAGTACCGTCACCGTGATAAAAAAAAACGTTCATTCTATAGGAAGGCCACTGAGAGCACCGAGTCGTCACTGACACTGATGTGTCTGAACGTGTTCATAGAGAATTTATGAAACAATAATTGTCACGGTGGTGGTACTGCGCCGGAATTGAGACTTCACTGATATGTGTGAACCGAGCGTAATTTTTACTATGGGGGCAATCGTGAAATAACGAAAAAGTCAGTTTATTAACCTTTAACAGATGTATGGAAATAAAACCGGCCAAGTGCGAGTCGGACTCGCGCACGAAGGGTTCCGTACCATTATCTATTAAAACGGCAAAAAAAACATGTTTCTTGTATGGGAGCCCACTTAAACATTTATTTTATTAATTTTTTTAGTATTTGTTGTTATAGCGGCAACAGAAATACATCATCTGTGAAAATTTCAACTGTCTAACTATCACGGTTCATAAGATACATCCTGGTGACAGACGGACGGACGGACGGACAGACGGACATACAGCGAAGTCTTAGTAATAGGGTCCCGTTTTTACCCTTTGGGTACGGAACCTTAAAAACTAGCGCTCAAGCGGTTGAACTGTGCGAGAATTGAAAAGGAATACAAGGCAAGTGTACAAAACTAGTTAGCCTTCAGTACTGAAGATCCGAGATACCTATAATATACGATTCAAGTATAACCTGTTTGGCAAAATATTAGGCCGGTCGCGTGTACGTTGCATACGAAGTGCTGTATTATCTTTGTCATTGCTTTCTAAAGGTCAGAATCATTTGTTTAAATGAATCTAGCGAATTCAGGCTGCTTTTCCTTGACTTGGTTTTAGTGTCTTTTTGGATTTTGTACTTTTTTAAAGAAATGTTTATTTATGTACTGAAACCAGACTTACCTCTATTTTATTTAAATGAGAAAACATTTACAAAGATATTGTGTGAAAATTTGAATTCTCTATAAAAATGAAGGAGAAAGAACATATTTAATAAGTTGAAATAACCGACTTCAAAACACGTATTTTCGCTTAGTTAGATGACATATATATTTTTCCAGTTATTTTGTTTCGAAGCTCAGCCACAAAACCGATTTTTACGAATATGTGGGATCGATTTAAAAGTAGAAAATTTCATTAAAAGTAATCAAAATCAGTTAATAAATTACGGAGTTATAAATAAAGAATAAAAAAATACCGAATTGATAACCCCTACTTTCTGGAATGGAAAGGGCTCGGCATCAATATTAACGGCGAGTACATCACTCACCTTCGGTTTGCCGACGATATAGTAGTCATGGCAGAGTCGATGGAAGACCTCAGTACGATGCTCGAAGACCTCAATAGAGTTTCCCAACGGGTGGGCCTCAAAATGAACATGGACAAAACGAAGGTTATGTCGAACGCCCATGTAGTGCCCACCCCAATATCTGTGGGGAACTCCACTCTTGAAGTTGTTGACGAATACGTCTACCTAGGACAAACGGTCCGATTAGGCAGGTCCAACTTTGCGAGGGAGGTCAATCGTCGTATCCAACTCGGCTGGGCAGCGTTCGGGAAACTTAAAAGCGTCTTCTCGTCCAATATACCCCAGTCCCTCAAGTCGAAAGTTTACAACCAGTGTGTGTTACCAGTGATGACATACGGCACTGAAACGTGGTCCCTAACTATGGGCCTTATAAGGAAGCTCAAGGTCGTGCAACGAGCTATGGAGAGGGCTATGCTCGGAGTCTCTCTACGAGATCGAATCAGAAATGAAGAGATACGTAGACGTACAGGAGTCACCGATATAGCACAGCGGATTAGCAAGTTGAAGTGGCAGTGGGCAGGGCACATAGCACGTAGAACTGATGGCCGATGGGGCCGAAAGGTTCTCGAGTGGAGACCACGTACCGGCAAGCGCAGCGTAGGAAGACCAGCCACGAGATGGACAGATGACCTCATACAAGTGGCGGGAAGACGCTGGATGCAAGCCGCTTCCAATCGGTCTTTTTGAAAATCCATGGGAGAGGCCTATGTCCAGCAGTGGACTTCTTATGGCTGAGATGATGATGATGATGATGACTTTTTGGTAGTGTAGCGATTTATATTTGTAGATACTTTAATTTACTATAGGTATACTTAATCCATTCTTTATACTTTGCTATCAAAGAGGCTTAAAAAATATTTAAGCACAGGAGGCCAAAGGGGCGATAGCATCCCTAGCACGTCACTGCGACCTTTGCAGATCTATTGTGACAACCAAAGAAATAGGCATGTATGAAGTAAACACGAAATTCCGATTTTTGAAAGTTGAATATTGCCTTTTATGTTCGTTTTTCAAAAGTGAACGGTTCGACCAATCGTGATCACATTGGCATGATAGTGTTTTTTTAAATAATTGGTTTGGTAAATTAAATAGATACATGAACAACAATATAATAATGTGCTTATAGTATGTTCGCAACTTATATATCAGATGTACCAAATAAAGAGAATTGATACTAAACGTGTCGTATATAACTAGGTATGTATATTACGAAACTACCTTTTACGAAATGTGTCATTTAATGTGGAGATCAACGCGCGCTATCTTTCTCGCGCATCACAACCCTTAAATCATTGGTTAAGTATATAAAAAAAAGTGAGAAATGAATATTTATTTGACCAAGCAAGCGAAGCGTCTCTGCATCAACTGGCCAAAAAAAAAAACTGGCCAAAGTTTAAAAATGTTGTGATGCGTGAGAGAGATAGATGTGCGCTTTTTTCAATTTCTTACCGTCTTTTCAGTTTAATATTTATGGTTAGATTGGGTAGTTATCTTTTGTCTAGATAGATTATGTATCCACTAAACCGCTTTATATACGTCTTCGGTCACAATGTCATTTAAGTCGGGTAGATAGTTTTTTTATATAAAATAGTTCTACGTTTGACCACCGCTGTGACTTTCACACTATAAAAACTCAGCTATAGTAGATTTGTGCGTTTCACAATGTTTTTTTTTTTTTTTATGTAATATCGGGACCTCAATATTAACGCGAACCACGGTAAATATCCCGTTAATAATAATAGTACTCTATAAATATGTTTTTATAATAAATGTTTTTTTTTTTATAAACAATCTTATTACATGTAATTTATAGCAAACGAAAATATGTAAAAAAATTGGAATTTAATGTTGAAAAACACTTAATTTTCTGCGTTTCTTTCGAGCGCCTGTTGCTTTTCTCAGAATGAAGTTGTGTTATAGTTAAAACGTTCTTGCTCTACTTTTAAAACACATTTTTTATTATGCAGAGTTTGGATGAGGAAACTGTAAATGACTAGCTCTAATAATAAGTCTAGATCATAGCTACATCAGTTTGTGTCATTTATACAGTTTTTTAATATTAAACTGCTACATACTACAAAAAAAAATACGCGTCGATTTTAGAACCTCCTCCGTTTTTTCGTCGGTTAAAACATGATGTAGTTGCTCCTATTGCATCAAAGTAGGACAAGCCCTTTAAACTGCATGAGGTAATATAAAAACATACCTACGACACTAAGACAGCTGGGTACAAATGGCATAACTGGGTGTCTATATATACAAGCAAACAATATATTAGCGACATCATTGTTGCAGTGCAGTTATGCATTGTCTATACGACCATGGCGACGGTAAGTAAGTTATCATGGTGAATTGTCTTCACCAAGACAGGTGGAAATTGCAGGAGAGGCTTACAACCTCCTCACCCCTCAACCCGTCCCTCCCTCCTCACCCCTCAACCCGTCCCTCCCTCCTCACCCTTCAACCCGTCCCTCCCTCTGTGTTTTGCTCACGAGTTCTACTGTCAGCAGGACAACTTAGTGGTAGCCTGAAAATGGTCCTCAAGTAGGCTTTGTGAAAGCAGCCCGGGACTGGTTCTCAAATGCCAAAACGTGATCTATATATAATAGTATGTATAAAGAAATTCGCGAACAATGTATTATATTCGGCCTCCAAAGTGGTTGTCCGCTATTATTAACAATTGAACCGGGTGTGCAGCGCTCGCGTGACCGACGGAAGCGAGCTATCAGGTCGGGCGACACGTGATATCACGCGCCCGCTGCGCCTGCGTCCAATCCAACACTTATACAAATTGACCCAAGAAAAAGATTGAGCGATTTATTCCTAGGTCAAGCCATTCATAGCTTTCAAGAGCACCATGCGATTAACAATATCCTATGAATGCAAATAGTGATCTAAATCTTAAAAAAAATTTAAACTTCTATTCATCCTAAAGATTTTTTTACCCGAGTACGCAAGAAGTAGGTACGTACTTTTAGAAGGCGATTAAAATGTCCTTTTAATAAAATATGTAATAGCTTTATGCATACTTTCTCGAATAAAAGTACACTCAACACCACATCAAAAGCAAATGAAAAAGAACTTTCTTCTAATTGAATCCGTCGAAGACGCCTGTTATATATCGGCAGCAAAGTACGCTGTATTGGATTTTTTGAGAAAAACAGTTTTTCGTCAGTTGTTTTTTTAAATCATCCGTACATACTTTCACGCGATACAGACAGAAGCGATATAATACGTGTGAGCCATAGACATCTATAGATACCCCGAGTGTATGTACCTAGCGTGTCAAAACGAGCGTGTCAAGGACGATAAAAAATCGCAGTTGACGACCAAGATTTATTTACTTTTACGTGATATATACTTCCGATTCGATATTTTGCCAACTAGTTACTAGCGTACAAGCGCGCATAGGGTTGAATAGATTTAGCGCGGATGGAACATTCCATCACAAAATCGTTTATGTGACGTCACAGTCGGACCAAAAATGTGGCACGCAAGGTTTTCATATAAATGAAGTCGCATGATCCATCTACTATGTCTGTGGTGTGAGCCAATGAACGATTGCTGCACCACGCGTAACCATTATTTATTTATTTAAGACCAACAGCAAAACAATTTACAATGTACTTATAATCACTTAACTTGAATAAATTAGCCAATAATAGGTCTATCTTAATTGACCGAGCGAGCGAAGCGTCTCTGCATCAACTGGCCAAATTTTCTTTCGTCTGTCAGTTTGTTTGTTTGTATGTTCGTACTCGCGTACAGGGCGTAATTTTGAACCAATTTTGATGAAACTTGGTATATAGGTTCTATGGATTATTTATTTATTTTTGTCGTCGGCGATTTTTGATACGAAGGGGTGGTTCCCATAAAAAGGGGGGAAGTTTATAGCGGCGTTAATTACCAACCGATTTTATTGATATTTGGTACATAGATAAAGTACACAATTATTACAACTTGTGGTAAAAATGAACAGAATTGGTCAAGTGGTTGTCGAGATATGACAACCAACTTCAGATTGCGTGTAACAGTGAGGGCGCGTGGATGTGCTTGATGCATTTTAGCGCTGAATAATTTTCTTGATTTAACGTTTTCTCCATTTATATAAATTATTATTTGTTATTATAAGAATATACATTGTTTTATAATTAAGGGCATCTAAACATATCCTATTTTTGTATTTAGTGTGTATTAAATTGATCTTTCAAGGTGCTTAAACATATGGAAAATAAAAATTTACGTGAAATAACGTCTATAAAATCACTTAAAATTGCGAAATCGGCCAACATTTTATATACGGTCTCCTAAGCCAACTTTATGAAGGTATTATGTATAGATGATCCAAGGTGAGCAACAAATAAGCTCTGCCGCGAGGTCTACTGTTCGTAGAACTACTAGTTTATTTATTTAGTTTATTGGTACACGAACAGAATACAGTCTTTACAATTTTCACAATGTACAATTTATAATTTGAACCTAAACTATATTCCTTAAATGTATACACAACATGTTATAATTACAATTACAATAATAATATTTTCAGTTTCAAAAGTAAAAGAAATAAAAAGTAAATTGGTAACATCACTTGATTAAATTAAATTAATTAAACTTCATCATCGTAATCATCATATGCAGCAAACACAATATTTTTAACGTCTTATTTATATTTGTAATTTTTTTGATTGAAGACATCAATTGAATCATAGTGTTTTTAGGGTTCCGTACCTCAATAGGAAAAAACGGAACCCTTATAGGATCACTTTGTTGTCCGTCTATCCGTCTGTCCGTCCGTCCGGGTGACGAGACCTTTATCTGGAACACGTGAAGTTATCGAGTTGAAATTAAAACCATATACGCAGATCCATAGTATCATGCTGCAGAAAGAAAAATGAAATTTCTCAGTTTTCGTAAAAAAAAGTTACAGCCGAATATGTCGTAAAAAATGCACATTTCGACACTGACAGAGGAATCAAAACCTATGGGGTACTTACCGTTAACCTAAAACTTGGCAAGAAGCTTTGTGTTAGAGTACGCATATAGGAAAAAATTCGAAAACTGGACATTTTTAATTTAATCACAAAAAATAGTGTCGTTATGCAAGAAATGAGGGTCGAAATTTTAAAGTGAATTAACCGTATCATGTGGGGTATCATATGAAAGAGCTTAATTAGCATTAGTTAAAACGGGTTTCTAAATATTTTTACGATGTATATTTTTCGGCATAAGAAGGAAAATAATATAAAAAAAGATTTCCCCCTTTTATTTACTAGTTTGAACGGAACCCTCGGTTCCGTACACTTGTCCGGTTTTTTAGATATTTCATTGTATTGGCGACACATTGTTACTATAGGGTTATAGAAATAAGTATTATTATTGTACACCCCTAATACGAAAGTATATGCAATTTTTTTTTTATTTTTTTTTAAATAAAATAAATATTTGTGGACATTTCACACAACACCATCTAGCCCAAACTAAGCAAAGCTTGTACTATGGAACTAGATGGCTGATAGAATACATATATCCTTTTTTTTTGTAAATATATACATAAGATACATAGAAACACCCAGACACAGAACAAACATCCATGCTCATCACACAAATGTTTGCCCTGGGTGGGGATCGAACCCACGACCTTTCAGTTCAGCAGGTAGGCGTAGACACACTACCAACTGAGCCATAAGGCCAGTCAAGGCCAAATCCATCGCGCTTTCTTAATCTGGACTTAATGTTGTATGAAATGCTAAGTGCTAATGCTAGTTGCTAAAATGTATACTTATATATGCGGTAATTATATTAAAAATAATTTAATTTCGATGTGCAAAAATTTTGTGCTCGCGACGTCTACTACTACGTGCTAGTTTAGGAGCTTGGTGGAAATACTATTGTTAGTAAAATAATATATATGTAAAACAAATATTCATATGTAGATGGACTCAAACCTATTAATGTTAGTGTGGCAGAAAGAGCAATTTGAAAAAAATAATATAATAAGTCACGTTTCGCGGTAATAATTGATCCAGCAAGTAGAATTGCGCGTTCTAACATTCAAAATATATCAGTTTAAGTGTAGGACAGACAGACAGACCGACACTCTAGCCTCATGAATAGGCACCCTTAATACGGAAGTCTCAAAAAGAATCACCGAAATCAGATAACATTTAGGGGTAGAAAATTGTTTTCTCCTTTATGTATGGAAGAGAGTGCATCTTACATGCATGTACTTAGTCTCGAGCACCGCCATAAAGTAGCATGTCTGTCTATTTTCTACAGGATTCATTTCGGGGAAAGTGCGCAAGAGCTTCACGACCAAATTCCACCCTCCCCATTTCACTACAGGACTAGCAGAAAGTCGTCGAATCACCACCCATTTCTGTATAGTGTATAAAAATAAAAAAAAACTTCATTTATCATTTAGCTCTCTTCTGGCGAGCGGAAAATATTGAAGAGACCGGTTGGCAGAACGTATGAATGTACCTAGGTAATTAAATAACATTATTCCAAAACTGCTCAGTAGGTCTGACCTGCTCAAACAATTGCAAGGTACAGGTAGTTATGCAATTTGAATATCGGGATATCCTAACTAATATTATATAAAAACCGACTTCAAACGCAACTTAAATCCTTTACAAATTGTAAACTTTTTAAAGATACCTCTCTTCACTCGCTCTTTTTTTTGTCAAGGATGCCATTTGACATTGAATGTTAAATGCTCGTCTTCGAAGATTAGAAAATGTGCAGATGTTTATACGATAATCCTGAATATTTCATCTACTCCGTACCTTTAACACTTTTGCTAAGAAAAACATGTAGGTGGAACTCTGCGATTCTATAATCTGACGCACTTCACTCAGGAATACAATGAAAATATTTTCATTTTTAGAGATTATTTAAAAAGTAATAAAGCGATGCTTACAAAATAATTATGGGACCAACTTGGGAGCTTTCTCTATACACCAATTCAGGAAACACAAAAATTGGTTTTCGAATGACGGAGTAATTCGTGTACATACATAAAAAAATAAAAAATAGACGCACGGCTAAACGGCTGAACTAATTGTTATGAAATTGGAACAGAGATTCTTTAGGACGTGAGGAAGGACATAAGTTACACATTATCGTCATCTTTATCACCGTTTTTCAAAAACAACAAACTTTTATTGAGCAATTTAAGTTTTTATGAGATTTGGTATTCATTATCGGCACGCGAGGGAAACCGCGGAACACAACTAATTAGGTAACTATACTATACGTAATAAATACACCAATAAAGACAGCTATTAACAAAATTACAATCCTTGTCGATTGGTAATTTGTACGTTATTATACAGTTGATTATTTATAATTATTACCCGACTGCATATGTAGGACATGTATGTAAGTATGTATGTTTCTATATGACAGCCTACATCCTAAACGGCTTGACCAATTTTGATGTGCGAGCTATCTTTAGATTCGACTTCAATTCCTAATATAATAATTCATCTCACGCAAAAATAAAAATGTTTTTTTTTCGTAACCTCCAACGTACGTCGTTATAAACAAATGATTTTACTAGAATTATTCTATAGAATGCTCAATTACAATCTTATACAGCGATTTTACGCATACTTTGACATATAAAAAACGTACACGATTTCCTTACGCTTGATACGCTGTTGACAGCGTATCAAGCGTAAGGAAATCGTAAGTTAGACTGCAAAACTGCTTGTCTGCAGTCGCGTATTTTGTTTTTCTTTTAATGTAGATACTTGTATAAATAATTGGTTCAAAAACGACGTGTTATAAAAATAAATTACCGTTGTAAAATCTGTAAGTGAGGAGAAGCCGTCTGAAACAGCTATCTTTACAGAGTGTGTCTTATACAAAGATTACCATGAAAGAAGAGACAACTTACATTGTAGTGTTACCTCGGTATCCAAACTGAACTAACATTTAGTCCACCCGCTAATGACGCACATAATAATACTGTATTCTTTAAAATATAATTATGGAAAAGTGTAATTATCAAAAAGTGAACACTAGTGATGTACCTAATATAGATTTGTCCTGGGCAGGGTGTTTAAAACAGGTACTATATTATACAGATAATTAATAAGTACTTAACAATATTTCAAGTAGGTAATTTTTGCATCTGTGAATGAAATGTATACAATTTATTTTTAATTGTATGGAAACCTTTCAAGATATAGATTTGGGTAAATATGCCATTAAATTGGTATATGGATAGAATACTAAATTGCTAATGCCTACTAATAATAACATGGATTAGCGGGACATTGGCCAAAACATCGTAATAAACCATTAAAAAACCTAACTTTTTTCGTAAAAATTACGTGAATCGCTTGCACGCATCATGAAGATGGCACGCTGATGATGGGTAAATAGAAGAGAATAGAATAGCTAGTGTAAATAGAAAAACGTCTTCTTAGAGTGTGGATTCAATCCCCACCCAGAAAAAAACATTTGTGTGCTGAGTATACACATTATGTTAGTTCTATATATTTATATGTACTTATCTTAATGTATTTACAAGATCTGCTTCCCATTGACTAAAAGAGTTAGGGGCTAGATGACACTGTGGAAAACTATTCAACTATTTCACTACCTACATATGAGAATGCTCTAAATTATGATAAAACTAAAAAAAAAAACAACTTGATAAAATGAGTTTATTTGTATCAAACAGATGAGTAGCAGTACCCGTTCAAGCAAAAGACCAAATGGTCTTTTGCGTTCTTGGCCATTTGCGTCGATCCCGTTCTAATTATTATATTAAATAGTTATTTATTGTACTAGGCCGGTTGTATTTTTTTTGTTGGTTTAGTGTTGAAAGAACGATACAAAATAAATTTACAGTCGAGTGTTAGGTTGTAAATCTCATAATATTCTTTACATATTCGAACCTTTTTCATGAAAAAATAATTGTAAAAATAAATTGTACATGTTTATTTAAATTTTACGTAAAACTACTACATTTCATGTACATTTCTGAGTAATTAAAATAATAAATAATTAAAAATAATAGAGGAGAAACAATAATTATTTATAATAATATTATAAATAATTCTTTAAGCTAAGATAGCAACTTCGTTGAATTGAATTATTTATATTCGTTTTATGAACGTATTACGTATTGTACAAAGATGTTAGAAAGCTTTATTACGGAAAAAGTGTAACTCCGTCACGTTCGAATATTGAAATTACTTTTCGCCCTAGGAGATAAAACGCACTGAACTTTTACAAACGTATTATCAACGATCTAGGCCTTAGCAAGTAATTTTTCATCCCATCTATTCGAAAAGGACGACTTGGTTCGCCTTTAAGTGCCCCCAAAGGTGGTGTTATTTTCTATAAGAAACTTTTAGTGGACAGTAATGAGTTTTTAATCCTCCTTTATAAGTGCGCCGCAATTATCTTAGCCGCGCACTTTTTTTTTTTTTTTTTATTTAATTTTTATCTCCACAGACACCAGGGTCCGTGACCTTTGTCATAATTACAAACTATTGTTTACTAATTATCGTTACGGGTTTTTTTTATATTTTAATTTAAGTACTTATTACTGCAATCACCACTAGCAAACCAGCGACCCGCAAGCAGCACCCGATCACGAGTATGACGCATGTGCCAGCCATCGCCCTCCTCAACCATATGTTAGGGAAGAGGGCGACCCGCCACACGACGCCGCCGCAAGAAGGAGCCTTCGATGGTGAGCATGAATGCTCAAGGTGTGCACACACCTCTATTTCTAACTACTGAAATACTAGTATTTCTGTGAATGCAGTCACTGGTAGAGCCTGGTTTTAGATGGGGTTTCCAGATTATCTGTTTGCCCTCGGTTGATCGGACTCTATCAGCGACTGCATATATGCTGACCGAGTATACTCAGGAAACCAGTCCGGGGTAGCTGGCGTAATTACCTCGTTGCCGAGATGCGGATGCATCAACTACAACGCACTTTTTGAATTTGGAACATCTTAGTGTTCAGCGCCAATGAAATCGAAAGCAAATATTGTTTTTAGTTGTTTTATTATTAGATAGATCTACTATTTAATTTCAATTTAGTTGTTTCTCTATGTTTTATTAAATAATAATATTACAATAAAATATGAGACACCTTTTATTTTCTCATAGAGGGTGATTAAAAGTAGAGTGTATCACTCGGGCGCAATATATATTTTTGGCTCGGGCGACGTACTTTGAATCCCTCGCTACGTTCAGGATTCTACTCTAGAATTCACACAACTTGAACTTGAACTTGCTTGTTTGAATTCTCACTTCGCTCTGAATTCAAACAAGCGCCCTCGCCGAAAAAATATTATTTTGCTCCCTTATGATACAATCTACTATTTCCGAGCTAGTAAGATGAGAATAATGTTGATATCTTGTTCCAGACATGGCTGACATTTGGCGCGTCGCTGGCCTTCCTGATCATCGGCCTAGTGCGAGGGTACTCTGCATCTGCCATACCCTCCATAGAACTGTACGACCCCCACATCATTCAGCACAGTGAACAAAAGTCATGGATAGGTAAGGAAGGATACATGCACTAAACTTCACAAAATTTTACACGGTTGATAGGTATCTAGGACTCTAGACAAGCTCTAGGCTGTCTAGACTCAGTTAATGCGAGTTTTTATATTATAATAAGATGTAAGCATGAATTATTATATTATGTAGAAGATGTAACCATGGTTAGTGTGTGGAAAGGTGTTGTCTCTCAAGTGAACCTATTGTAATATAATTTTCAAGGCTAGAGTTCTTACTGCGTGTTCCGTCTTCGGCCACACCGTCGATTATCATCAGACGAGTTGGCGGTCAAATATCGATCTATTTACTACAAAAAAAAATTACTACTGCACAAAGTGTATAGTTTATAAAAAACTGAGAAACCGACTTCAATTCGCATTGGATGAGTAATTGAGTAAGAAGGCTTTCAAGTTCACTAAATTTTACATGGTTAGGTATAAAAAAAAATCTGGCTTTTTTTTGACTGTCATCCACGCTCGCTTTTTTGTGTGTCAAGTCAAGAATAAAATAAGTCACCGATTGTCAAGTGCTTCGACTTCGAAGATTAGAAAATATGTACCTAGATGTTTACAGAATAGTCCTCAACGCTTGTCACTTTTTCAAATAAAAACATGTCGGTGGAACTCTGCGATTTTAAAATTTGAACCACTTTACTCAGGCATCCAATGAAAATATTTACATTTTTAGAGATTATTCAAAAAATTATAAAGCAAAGTTGATAAAATAATTATGGGGACACCTCGGGAATTATGGGAATTGATTTACAATCTAGATTTTTCCGTTTGTGTGGATATTTTCATTATTTTATGTTTTTTTCATCAAATGATAGGACGTATTTATTGATGCCAGCCAAGTTTCGATTATTTCACTGTTTAATTTCAAATTTTTGCTCGCCATGAACTCGTTGTATCACCGACTTTACACTACGTATTTTAATTATTTTTAAGTCTCTAAAAGTAGAACCTTTTACTTAAAAAGCTAAAATTAAACGTAAATAAAATTATCGAAATTCTTTTGAGTTTCAAATACACTTGGATAAATATAAGTACCTATTTTTAGGGTTACCTATTGCCCTGTTGATCACTGAATTATAAACTAAAGACACCTACGGCAAATAATTTAATGAATATAGCGAAATTAATTAAATATTTATTCAAATATTTGAAGATAAAACACCTGCTGAAATGGCAAACATGAATAGAATTTCAAGGCCGTGTTTTGGCAAATTTTAATTAAAATTTTACGATAATTATGAAAGTGCGTAGTACGCTGGTATTTAATAAAAACGTGTACGTATTTAATGTATAAGTTATGTATGTACAATGTAAAGTAAGTTCTGCACAATACAGCTCAGAAGTTATATCTATTTATACGGGGTGAAATCTAATTCATTAGCATTTAATTCTAGTTACCTAATCGTACTATCTGATTGCAAGGGAAATAAAATAAATGATTGATTTAAGTACCTATTTCACCAGAAAATATGATTCAAAACTTGCACTTCAGCAATTGCTTTTGTGCATATTAAGTGTGGAATGGTGCAAGATAACTTCTTGTGAAATAATGCTAGTAAATCCTCCCGTATCTCAGAAGCACTGGGGTTTTGAATACTGGATAGATTTCTTAAACGCATTGCGGACCCTCCCAAGAAAAAGTTATAGTTAAAGTTAATTATGCCCATGATCGGAATCTGTTCTGGCTGTTAGTCTAAACAGCTTGATCGATTTATCTATTTATTTATTTAGTACACAAAACATAATACAGTTGATATTAAATATAAGTAAAAGAAAGGGGTAAGTTATGATCCAACACAATGTGCACACATCATGTTCAGCATTACGAGCAGTACTTAAGTATAACAAAATACTGAGGGCTGGCGCTGCGGCTAATTCGGCGGAGCAGCACAAGCGGCGTAAATATGTTAATCTCGGTAGAGGTTACATATTTGAGCCGTTTGGTGTCGAAACTTTGGGTCCGTGGGGACCGGGAGCTAATCTCATTTTCAAAAATTTATCTGAGCGCCTGATCGATGCGACGCGTGACCAAAATGCTGGCGCGTATCTGGCCCAACGCATAAGCATTGCCGTTCAACGTGGCAATGCGGCCAGCATGCTGGGCTATTTTTGCTATTTTTTTTTTATATTTTCCTTCATATACCGAAATATATACATCGTAAAAATATTTAACACATTCCTTGCTCACCACTCCGATACGAGTGGGACGGGGCTATAGTAGCGGCGCCTCCCACTCGGATCCGAGCGAGCGTCCCGTTCATTTTGTGGTAGTCAGTAAACCCCACAATTGGTACACACGTTGGTAGTCAATCGCATGACTACCAAACTGTCGAAGAACAACGATATTATAGATGATCACTTGTTGACGATAGAAGATACATACTCACTCTGCACTTAAAACTACCTATGTTGTATTCTTTGGCTGCAAGAATCAGAAACGTAGAATTTAATCGTCACTAGGAAAATTTATGAAGTATGAATGGTAAAGAATCGATTTTCTGTTTGTCATGTAGCAGAAAAGCAATAGTAGCATAAGTTCACGTAGCTCTAATGTTCATCCTCTGAAATGGATCCTGTAGAAAGTTGACAGACTCGCGACATAAAGACATCGTAATTCGTACTACAGACTTGACATAGACTTGACCTTTGTAGGTCAAGTCTATGTCAAGTCTGTAGTACGATACAAACACTACTTACTTACTTTACTTTTATGTTTACATAAACTTTATTACAACAAACATACAACAGAGAAAAAAGCATAAATTCGCGTGTTGTCGTTTCCCTTTCGGCTTTAAAATAAATCGGAAGCTTTAAAAGCAAATGAACGCAAATGTTAGGGTGTTTATCAATAAGTGAGGAAGTTGGCTTCACGCCAGTTTTGATAATGCGCTTGAATTAATTTTGTTAGATTGAGTAATTGCTTTTGTTAGTTTTATCTGTCGATTGTTGTCGGTGGGGTTCACTGTTTTACGATGCTCGACGTTTGCAGTTTGTGTCACTACAGTGGAATTTGTTCATTGCAATAAAATCTCAAATGGGCCTGGACTAAAGCTGTAATATTTTAAGTAATATTTTGTTAAAAAGAGTGTAAGCTCAGAAAATTTGTGCTCACTTAACTTAAAAGGTCTTTTCTTCAGCGGCTTTCTCTGAGTAGTTGGTTGGTCTACGCTGCCAACTGGTAGTGGGTTTGAGCATTTGGATTATCTTTAGACCTTTATCGGTCTGGGGTGATCGATGTGCTTTTTGTGTAGTAGTTTAGTTAGTTGAGTTTGTATATTGTTGTGTTGTAGTTATATAACAAAATACTTGATATGAAATTTGGTAAGTGGTTAGTAAATCGTGAAAATGAATAGGTATTATTAAAAGCTATTGGTTAAAACTGTTTTTACTATTTATCAATTATTAGAAAAGTTTTCAAAGGTTAGTGATTGGAAAAAATAATGTTTCTGGCATCAAATTTGAATTTTAGTAGATCGATTTTGATAGATAGATAGATTTGGTCTGTATATAATATGATATTCAGTACAGAGCAATATAGGTATTGCAGTCATGTATTTTCTTCTTTAATAAATACACAATATCATTTATTAATTGTAGATTTACCAGTTGTCACGCAATTTCTGTTCATTGTTATGTTCATCTTCACGATATGTATGGCATGTTAAATTCATTTTGATTGGTCTGTCATCTACCGTTAAACCGTGAATAAGTTATATACATAACGAGTGACGAGCAATTTTCGCGTTATTATTGTGAATTAGAAAATTATATGTACAGTTGAAATAAATACAATTAGCGAGCCGTTCAGTTTGTCGGTTTATTTTAGTTGCAAATAGGCATTAGATACGCGTCTGTGCTTATATTTGGAAACTGAATTTATAAAGTGTGGATATTTAAAGAAACTTGTCTTATGAATTTTGTTGAAATCTAATTTTATGGATGAGTTGACAGGTGTCATTCTTAATTTGCGATTTTAGCGCTGTGACTAGGAAAACAGTTAATTAGAACGGTATATTTACAAGATTATTATGGGACATGCGTGGAGCATTCTAACAAAACCCTACAAATTCAAATTCGGTGTATAATCGATTAGTGAAAGCGCCACTTCTGAAAACTATCAAGTTCTTTGTTTTTGCAATAATATTTTCTCAGATTTCTGTTTGTATTCGACAGCAATTGTTGTTATTGCTAAAATAAATGAGAAATATTGAGACTATAATTATAGTGAAACCAAACATATACCAAAAACAGAAACAACCGACTTCTCATAGATGCCATTGTCAGAACTGAACCAAATTTAAATGGGACCACACGGAAAGTACCAGCTTTCAAATGAAAAAATAATCATCAAAATCGGTTTACCCAGTCGAAAGTTCTGAGGTAACAAACATTAAAAAAAATTACAGTCGAATTGAGAACCTCCTCCTTTTTTGAAGTCGGTTGAAAATAGCGATGTATCTACGTAAATACACATCATTAATGTAGTCGTTTACAATATCTTACGAACAATAGATATTATTGTCGGACTAATGAAATTCTAACGATTCGAAACGCATCGCATCGGTATTTCTCCAAAACAATACGCCTCCTTATGACATCACGTCAGCCCTTACTTATAAACTAGAGTCTGTTCAGCTGAAAGACGAAAAAAATATGTGTGCTAGAGAACTAATGTGGAATTAAGGGCGCTGCTATCCTTATTTCAATATTTTGTTCAGTCGAGACCATAGAATGCCATAGTAGTTTATACTTCCAGACCTTGTAAGAGATATATTATTTCTCCTCCAAGTTCCAGGATACCACACTCTTAATAGCAATATTATTTCAATATTACTTTGACCTCTATCTTGCTCTCTCAACTGCAAATATTATCATTTCAAAGCTAAATATTTCGCAAACGGATCTCGAGGGATCTTGATCGGAATTTGGCACTGTTACCATTGTACATCATGAGATGCTTCTGTTCCAGGTGCCATACCTCCCTTGGGTGCGTTCATCGGCAGCATGGTATCAGGGGTTCTGATGCAGCGCGCGGGCCGCAAGCGCACCCTGCAGCTGACGGCGCCGCTGTGGGTCGCCAGCTGGCTCATCCTGGGCTTCGCCAAGTATTTCCCCCTGGTGCTGGTCGGGAGAGCTTTCTCAGGCGTCTGTGTTGGATTCGTGCTCGCCACTGCACAAGTATATGTAAGTTTTGATGTTTAAAACTTTTATATGACTTGTAAAAATCCGTAGGAAATCCGTTTTTTTGGATTCCTACACTTCACAAGGAAGGTATCCTGCTTATTTTCTGTCTATTGATACAAAATATCGTGAATGATTCACACACGTGATAGAACACGTGTGACGTGTGTTAAGCAAACAGTTTACAAATATACATTCCATACAATTAATTACCGATAAAGAAACCACACATAAAACAAATGTAGCTGATTAAATACTCATTGGTAACGTATTCGCAGACATCTTGAAATTATTTATATCCTGGTGAAATAATGAGCCCTTTGTATATATGACGATAGACATAGCCGATCGCAAATGGTATAATTGGTTGCTTATAGCACATATTTACATGTGACCTAACCTTAGCATATAATATACTGTTGTGTACCTAAGCCGGATACACAACAGTGTATTCTTTTTTCAATGTAAATAATAAATAAATTTTAGGTTAAAAAAAAACACATTATTTGTATTCTTTTTTCGTTGAATGGGCTTACGTTTGACTTTGTCTCACTATAGTGAAGACCACGTGAAGGCTATGGATGGATATGGATATGAAGATACCTATACACTCTTCGTTTGAAGACACCCAAATTGTAAAACGCAGCAAAAAAATTATATTGAATACAAAAAAACGGTGTAGGAAACGATTGATATTAAATTCATAAATAAAATTGGACCCCGTACTGATTGGCAGCGTACCTAGCATGTAGCTGCATGGCAGTGTTTATGAGTTGAACAATAAACATACACACATAGCACCAGCATTCATGCGTTGCCATGGTATTTTGATTTAGATAGATATACTCTTTATTGTTTACAACACTATACTAAAACACTAATTAACAAGAGAGAGCTTACACGCTAGCGAAAACAACAGGCGGCCTTATCGCTGAAAGCGATCTCTTCCAGGCGACCTTAAATTTTTTTGTTTTGGTTTTACCTTTGATATATTTTTTTTCTTTTTAACATATGTAGTTAATAAAATGACATAATTATGTAATTTACTATGGGAGAGGTTTTTGGTTCTGAAATACAATAATAACTAAATATTATTGTATTTCAGACCTACTACTTTGTACATTTTGTAATGTCAAATAAATTGATTTGAATTGAATTGAATATAAAGAAAGAAGCATTTATTTTAACACAACATACACTTATTGTTGCTGTAACAATAAGATAACAAAAGCAAGAAGGAAAATAACACAGAATATTTAACTCGATTCAGTAAAAATTGTTTTAAAAACTGTAAAACGGCTTTACTGTGTCATAGATTGTGGAATACGCTTCCTGAGTGGGTCTTTTCCGATAGATATAATCTGGGTGTCTTTAAATCGCAAGTGAATTGGTTTCTTCTAGGTAAGCGCGCTCCATCGTAGACCGCAACGTCGCTTAACATCAGGCGAGTTGGCGGTCAAGCGCAAACCTATCTCGAAATAAAAATAAAAAACATATTTGCAACACTCATTATACTACGAGTATTTTACATAGTTAAAGTGTTGGGAATACAAGTACCCTCGTAATTGAAATCACCTATGACTATGAACATTATTGAGTACCTACTATCGAATTTGATACTGTAGATGATCAATTGAATATTTGTAGCTTATTCATTTTTTTTTTTTTTTTTTTTTTTATCAGCCCTGTTTGTACAAACTGTCCCACTGCTGGGAACGGGCCATCTTCTCATTGTGAGAAGGGGTAGGCCATAGTCTGCCACGCTGGCCAAGTGCGGGTTGGCAGACTTCACACATCTTCAAGATCATTGAGAACTCTCAGACATGTAGGTTTCCTCACGATGTTTTCCTTCACCGTTTGAACTTGGCGGCAATCAACAATACGCACATAACTTCGAAAAGACAGAGGTGCGTGCCGTGGGATTCGAACTCAGGACCTGCGGATCGCAAGTCATATTGAGACTCTTGAATTCCTGTTATGTTGACATTTGATGATAACCTCGTATAGCTACTTTTGCATTCTAAAACGTGTTATGTATATTATTATAAATTTCCGACAATCCTGTTGATTATTTAAATGTAGAATAGGTATTTATTATAGCATGTAGTCAAAGACATTACATCACGTGGACGTAAAAAAATTAAAAAATAGCATGTAGTGAATGACTTCCCATCACGTGGACTTAAATTCTAAAATAATATTCACGTATATAGTGTCCTGGGTTGACCGATACTCATACCAACAATGACGAACTTAAAGTTTATTTATTTATTTTAGAAACACCAACAGTATACATATTACATTGACTGAGTAGGTACTCTCAAATATAGGTTATGTTAAGCATACCTTTAACAGGCGTCTACACCATTCTTTAACTAAAACTATATTCATTTAAAACTAAAACCTATAGGATAATATAACAGTGATATTATAATCTATTGCGTTCAGTAAAAAAAAAGTAAAAACTTAAACTTGAATGCGTTACATTTGTCGTGAAATATATTGAGATCGTTTAGCAAAACATTAATTGAAGTTGTTGATATAAAGATTCTATGTCGCCGCACTAAAGCCTAATTTAGATTGAGAAGTCTAGTAAGATCAATCGTGGCCCGGATGATACGCTAAATTAAAATCCCGATACGGCCCCAAAATATTGGAAGCCTTTTAAGCGGTATAAACACTTAGGTACTACTTAGACCTGCTACTTAGCCTAAAAAGTACCAGAGTGCTTAGACCGCCTGAAACTGATTTAGGTTATAGAGCGTGTCTAAGAGTTAGACATACCTAAGTATAACAAATACTTGACTCTCCTTCGGTAATTGGGTAAATACTGCGTAGGTACTAATAATGATCCACTTCTATTGTAAATGTGCAATACATATATATGACAAAACACTTCTTGAATTGGTCTTTCCGAATAGTTATAATTTGGGCGTCTTTAAATCGCGAGTAAATAGTTTTCATCGAAGTGTGCTCCATCGCAGACTGCATACATCAGAAGAGTTAGCAGTCAAGCACAAGCCTATTATTGAATAAAACTATGTTGCTAGTTTAACTTAACTTAAAGATGTTCAGCTAAAACATAGCTATATTGCCCATTTAGGAGGACCTTAATATTATTTATGTAATATAAGTATGTATGGTCACGTTTCAGGTGAGTGAATGCTGTGACCCCGAGATCCGTGGCCGGCTGGGCTCACTACCCACTCTGTCCATGTCCTTGGGTATCCTCTTCTCATACATAGCCGGCAACTGGCTCTACTGGAGATATCTCGCGTTCTTCTCTGGTATATTCTGTGGTAAGTATATTTTTTTAATAATCTGTATAGTAAAGAATAGGTACAGCTCCAGCTTTTTTTTTCTTTATCAGCCCTGTTTGTACAAACTGCTGAGAACGGACCATCTTCTCATTGTGAGAAGGGTTAGGTTAGGCCATAGTCTGCCACGCTGGCCAAGTGCGGGTTGGCAGATTTCACACATCTTCAAGATCATTGAGAACTCTCAGACATTTAAGTTTCCTCACGATGTTTTCCTTCACCGTTTGAAGTTGGCGGCAATCAACAATACGCACATAACTTTGAAAATACACAGGTGCGTGCCGTGGGATTCGAACCCAGGACCTGCGGATCGCAAGTCAGACGGTCTCACCACTAGGCTACCTCAAACTTGCAGTTTTCTTAACCTAAGCAAATAGTGTTATAAAATTGATTGAGTGAGCAAATCGAAAGGACCTAATAAATTATGTATGAAACTCTCTCTTGTCTTGCCATCTTCCTTGGTCATGTGCCAATCGAGTCCAGGTTCGACCCACGATTGTTACTATATCGTCGACCAATCTTGCAGCTGGACGTCCCACACTCCGCTTACCTTGCTTCGGCCACCATTCCGTCATAACCTTACTCTTCATGGCTCTCTGTGCCACTCTTATTTTATACTCAGCCTTATGTGTGAGTATATCCTGTCTCGGCACCATAAGTCATGGTTGAGAAAGAGATAGCTTACGACATTCCGGAAGTGAGCGAAGGTTTCATCAAGGTGACTGGCCTTGTGGCTCAGTCGGTTGTGTGTCTACGTCTACCTGCTGAACTGAAAGGTCGTGGGTTCGATCTCCACCCAGGGCAAACATTTGTGTGATGAGCATGGATGTTTGTTCTGTGTCTCTGTGTTTCTATGTATCATATGTATATATTTACAAAAAAAAAGTTTATATGTATTCTATCAGCCATCTAGTTCCATAGTATAAGCTTTGCTTAGTTTGGGCTAGATGGTGTTGTGTGAAATGTCCACTTTTTTTTTTTTTTTTTTTTTTTCATTGATATAACCCTCCTTATTGGGCGCTTGGTTCAAAGATATAATGCCTCTGAGGTGTACTATCTGAAGTAGTATTGCGTGTGGTAAGGTCTGTTGTTGACCACACATTTATCACGGAGTATTGTTGTTATAATGAGACAATAGAGATGAGCAAAGCTTTGAAACATGGAACGAATGAACTGTATAAAATAGGCATATTATGCCACCACCGGTCATCGTTGTATTTCGTAACGTAATAATAAATATAAAACTAGATAATCGCTTTAACACCAGCTGCTCGGTAATAATAATAAGTGATTATACGTCATGTAAAATAAGTTATGTATTTTATCAGGTAGGGAAATAATGTAATATTGTATTATACTCGTATCATAATGCTGAGTTAGAACCGGTGACAAAAACGACTAGTTTTTGTTTATTTTTATGTGTTTATAGATTGTAGATGACGCTGTATACTTTTTAGGGTTCCGTACCCAAAGGGTAAAAACGGGACCCTATTACTAAGACTTCGCTGTCTGTCTGTCTGTCTGTCTGTCTGTCTGTCTGTCTGTCTGTCTGTCTGTCTCCAGGCTGTATCTCATAAACCGTGATAGCTAGAAAGCTGAAATTTTCACAAATGATGTATTTCCGTTGCCGCTATAACAACAAATACTAAAAATTAAAAAAAAAAAAATATTAAGGGGGGTCCCCATACAATAAACGTGTTTTTTTCGTATTTTTTTGCTCAATATTAAAAACGGTAACAGGTAGACGCTTCAAATTTTCACAGAATATTTACTTGTATATTACCTTTCAAAATAAATAATTAAATAACAATAAAGTAAATATTAAAGGGGGGCTCCCATACAACAAACGTAATTTTTAAGCAATTTTTACTCGATCTCAATTAAAAGGTAGAAACTTGAATATTTGTAAGTAAATATTTAGAAATATATTAACTATAAAAATAAATACCTAATCTAATACATAAAAACTCACAAAATGAAAATAATCCGTGCATCTAAACGCGGTGCGAGCGCCGGTTTAGCGGGGTAGCGGGGGAGGTAACATCACGGAGCGAGCCAGAGCCGCGCGTATTCGCGCGAGCGTCGTCATGCTGGATGTGTATCGAAAACCTACCTATAAGTTTGCAATTTACTACTTGGAATTTCGTTGATTTCTCGTTATTTTATAAACAGAACTAAACTTTGTAGTATTATAGATGATAGTACGGAACCCTTCGTGCGCGAGTCCGACTCGCACTTGGCCGATTATTTATCACGCTAACGCTTCGTTTACGGCGCTTGTACATACAATAATAAAAATGCACAACGCCGCTAAAGAAGTTTTCACTTCAAAAATAAATATAATGACAGCCTAGATTTATTCACCTTATCCATTGATTTGATTGCTAAAAGTTGAATGGTTAGCCTAATTTCCATTTGTCACAGGTTCCAACGATAGTCATGCCGTAGCTTTTTATTAAATTGTTAATAATGTTTTCAGTGGCATTATTCGTGGTCTTGCTCCCGCTGCCGGAGTCTCCCGTGTGGCTGGAGGCACAGGGGCTGGACACATCACCTTCTGTCAAGTGGCTGCACCTCTCCGCAAGAGCTACTGCCACTGTCAAAGACGAAACTAACGAGTACGTAGTTTATACGCATACTGAGTATCATGTTGTCCCGCTATATATAATCGGAGTGTGTTTAAATTGTAATAGAATCAGTGCGATACATCATAGTTAGGAAATTCACTGAACTGGCGGTTCAATGCAAAAATATGAATCATATTTAGGTAATTAAATCTTGGATATACAATTAAAATCCGTCATCATCATCATCTCAGCTATAAGAAGTCCATTGCTGGACATAGGCTTCCCCCATGGATTTCCAAAAATATCACTTGGAAGTGGCTTGCATCTAGCGTCTTCCCTCCACTTGCATGAGGTCATCTGTGCATCTCGTGGCTGGTCTTCCTACGCTGCGCTTGCCGGTGCGTGGTCTCCACTCGAGAAACTTTCGGGATTAAAATCCGTAATATTACAAAAAGGTAAGTAAACACAACAACAGACTACAAAATTTGTATTTTACGATATTAAACGAGTAAAAAGAAAACATGGTACAATAAAATTACTCATTTGGTACAGTATATTTACATGAAAAACATTTTTTAACTAACCTGCTCCATGGAGAGTTTTGTGAAAATCTTATAAAAGCATTTATGTAAAAATAAATTTTATTTTATTACAGGAAAGTAGAGCCCGAGAACTTGCCATCCGTGTTTACTCGCAAGGTGTTCTTCTCATCCGTGGTGATCAAGCCGCTCATCATCGTCTTCTCGCTGCTCATCTTCCAGCAATTCAGCGGAATTGATGCCGTTATATTCTTCACCGTTGAAATCTTCAAAAGTGCAGGTGAGAAATTAGCAAAGTAGTGAAGAAATTTTATACGGCTGCCAGCTTATAAAAAAGTAAAATTAATACTTGATTTTTGCTACAGTCAACGTGGGTAACTTTGACTCTGCGTCAAACATTGTACGTCACCTTTTTAGACGGTTCTTGATTTTTTCCCCAACAGATTATTAGTAAAATTACTTGATTAATTAATTGATTGTCGTTTTGTCCACTAATTCCTTGAGAAAATAGTTGAGAATATTTTAAAAAGACCACGTACAATGTTTGGCATAGAGTCAAAGTTACCCACGTTGACAGTATTGCTTATTATTATTATTTTAACATAAAGTATTTTTTATTGAAATAGTCAATAGAATGTCTATGATTGGTACCATAACCTATTACGATGAATCCATAATGTACAACAACAGTACTTATAATGGAAATTGTGACTATTGTAGTCTGTTAAATGGTAATAGATTCAATGGTCACGATTGTCATTTTCAGGGTGGAACTACCGTTTATGTTTTAACAGACCGTTAATTCTAGTATCTATGATTACGATGGAATGGTTTTCCTTCTCTAATTACATTTAAGGTCTATGCTTATGCCAAGCAAGCATGAATGAATTCTATAACGTTGCATGATTCATAACTATTTTATAACATTTTTGTACCATTCAAAGCGAACGTCGAACATCATGTTCGTCAATAATAATTGTTCTTCACGTATTGTTTTCATTTTTTAATCAACTGTTAGTATTTTAATTTAACCGATTGTTAAACTTTTTCAATTCCAGGAAGTACATTGGACGCTATGACAGCAACCATAATAATAGGTCTAATGCAATTGCTGAGCAATGCAGTGAGCACAATGTTGGTGGACCGCGCGGGGCGCCGGCCGCTGCTGCTTATATCAGCTGCCGTGATGTCTGCGTCGATGGCCGCCATGGGGTCGGCGTTCTACTTCGAGATTGAGCAGGAGTCTTGGCTCGGGTCAGTATACTCAACTAGAGGGAGTCAAACGAGTCATTTTAGCGAAAGAAAAAATCATTTTTAACACAATAATAAAAATAAAAAAAAATAGACAATAGATATAAATTTATTGTAACAAAAACATACAGAAAAAAATAGAAAAAAATATAGTTTTGCCATGTTTGTCCGTCTGTCTGTTTGCGGCTTAGTTATCGCTTATTTGTAGGTTAAGAAATATAGTAATCTGATCAAGACCGGATACGGCTAATTTGATAACAAGTAAAATAGTTAACTAGGCAACCCAACTGCGTAAAATCCAAAATGTTTGATCTGCCTTTGACCAGCAGAGCATGTGATTCCAGGATTTAAAATTAAGTTTTTTTTATCAGTTTTTTTAAAATAAATAAGGCACAATAACCTCAAGAGGAAAAGGTGAATCTAACGACATTTTACACATCAAGATGTTTAGGTACAGGAGAAAATATAGAGATATTGAAATACATACATTTGAATGTCATTGTTATTTTTCTGGAAATTCATTAGCATTAGTAATATATTCTGTCTGCAATTGTGGTTAAATAATTGTTATTTTTACCATATTCAAATACAGACAATATTATGAATACAAATGTATATGAAATTAATTATTTCCAGGTATTTGCCAATCACCAGTCTGGTAGTGTTTATGTTGGGATTCTCTCTCGGATTCGGTGGGCTTCCGTTCCTGCTGCTGGGTGAACTGTTCCCTGCACACTACCGCTCGCAACTTTCTGCCATGGCTAGCGCTGTCAACCTTCTCTCTATGTTCTCCGTAATTAAGTCGTACCACGCACTTGAGGTTAGTTGAATCATTGAAGTCTTAACCGTCACTATTCCACTGTTACAGACTAATAATAATATTTATTGTCAAACGTATACTAGACTTTTGGCATTCATTTTTTATTTTTACTTTTTAGATTTCCTATTTTGTACCGATTTGATAGAGAGGTGCCGACCTCTCTTAGTAAACAATATACATAATTATGTGTGAGGTAGACTTCTCATGTCCGTGTTTTATCACTTATTGTATAGGTTTATAAATATGAGCAAAAGTATATTTTATACTTGGTTTCATGAATTTCTTAATCTGTTCCAATGATGACACTAAGAGCTATTCTCAAGGCACCACTAAATTAATTAAAATGTTTAAAATAACTACATTCTAAATAAGAACGAAATTCCCACACTATTTTCGTTCTTTTAAGGGTTCCGTACCCAAAGGTTAAAAACGGGACCCTATTACTGAGACTCCGCTGTATGTCCGTCCGTCTGTCACCAGACTATCTCATGAACCGTGATAGTTAGACAGGTGAAATTTTTACAGATGATGTATTTCTATTGCCGCTATATAATACTAAAAAACAGAATAAAATTAATATTTAAGGGGGGCTTCCATACAAAAAACGTATTTTTTGCCGTTTTTTACAGATAATGGAACGGAACCCTTCGTGCGCGAGTCCGACTCGCACTTGACCGTTTTTTTTTAAATGTAGTATGTTTAAGTATTTTAACTATTTTAGTGGTGTCTTTAGAATTGACCACATTGTACATGTATCTAGTTATTTAAATATAATTTCAACAGATTTGCAACACTCAGTGTTTAAAATTCCATTTTAGCCTTTGTTTACCGAATCTGCAATAATTCACCAACTACGCCTAATTAATACAAGCTTACCTACTATAATATACGAGAATAATTGGAAAGTATGCTTATTGCCATCAGTCTACTTAAAAACACGCTTATCCAAATTTAAAGAAAATAATTATTATAAAGTAATATCCGGAAACGATTTTTATCTAATAATTAATAATTTTATCTATCCTTGCTTCAGTAATCATGAAAACTTGTCATGCCACCACTATAGTTCAAAAAGTTATATTAGAAATCTTTTTTGGTGTACGGTTATTTTATTCACAATATCTTATAACTATTGTTATAAATTTTTATATTTTCTGTAATCTTTCTAGAATCTTTAATCTTTATATCGTATGTTTTCTTTCGCAGAGGTTACTAACATCAGCGGGTACATTCTGGGCGTACGCGATATTCTGCGCGCTGGCGTTTTTCTTCGTGCTTTTCGTGGTCCCGGAGACCAAGGGCAAGTCTTTGGCGGAAATAGAAGCCCACTTCCGAGGGAATAAGGCAAAAATCAACGTCAATACGGTCGAAATGAATACACATCTATAATATGATCTAGACATAAATTAATAGGAAATATGACAGACCCAATGTCTGTCACAATGTTCTTAAAGATAGGGCTCATGATTGGAGATCGCAACCTGATGCATATTTACCTAAACTTCGAGGAACAGAGACTAAAGCTAGAGACTTCCATATGAAAACTTATTTTTTCCGGAACAGTACCGGTTTTCAGGATATCACTGAAGTAAATACTAGTAGTTCTAAAAATAGTACACCTCTGTCATAAGGAAGTCTCTAGTTTTTGGTATCTGTTCCTTGAAGTTTAGGTAAATATGCGCCCGATTATCTGATCTTTACTCATGAGCCTTCAGTGTCGTCAACATTAACAACAAGATTACAAAAACTAATTTGTCGTACAAATAAAGATGATATCTAAGATATTGATAGTCAAAGGTTAAAAAAAAAGATGACTTGGCATCTTATTTTAGAGTAATGTGCTATTTTGTCACTGTTACTCCTATGCCCACCATAGTGAGAACGGAAGGTGACAGGACACATTCTAAGAATGAGATTGTGTACCTCTAAACGATATTGTAAATGAATGGAACATTTTAGGTTTAAGGTGTAACCAAATTCAAATTACTTAATAAGACACATTTAAATTATCAGACATAAGTATGATTTAATTAGCCAAAAGTATGAAAATAAAACAGAACATAATATATTTAATTAAGCTAATCAGGCCATTGTAGGTAATTTAAGAAATAAACAACATACACTCGACATAATAATTATTTCCAAATATTCGAGCAAAATTAACAACCGTTAGATGATATTATTCTGTCTTATGAATTCCTTTAAAGTTTAGTCCAAATAATTACTGTTAATACGTAATGTATAAGATCGTAAAACATGTTAATTACTGTTAATACGTAATGTATAAGATCGTAAAACATGTAGATAGTAATGAAGGACATACAATTTTGATACGTATAACAAATTACAAATACAACATTAACGAAAAAAGAAGGAATGATGAATATAGTTATTTGTTAAACAAGAGTGCAAAGTTGCTTTTTAACCGCGTGCTCAATTTTGATGACCAAGCAAAGGATTCAAAAATTAGAATCCTGAGCGTTAGCGAGGGAATCAAAAGAGCACGAGGTGAAAAATCTTTGCACTCGAGTGCAACACGTAACTTGTCATCCCACCTCAGCGAGGAAATGACTGTAAATGCAAAAAAAATATAACATTTACAATCACAAGATACTTTTAATTCAGTTTAGGTATTAAATTAACTACTACATTATGATAGGTAAGTATTACAGAATTATCTTTAAATTATAATTAATAATACTTAGGTATAATGGTTGATGACCTTAAGAGGCTCTTTTTAAAAATGCCACTAATTTAGGATAGGGGTCGATATGTATGTCCTTTTTCATCTTTATTGTGAGAAAAACTCTTTATTGTACACCATTAAACAAATACAATATTTATATTCTTTATTGTTGGTTTTAGGATTGAATACGTAGGTACTCCATAGAGTGCTTGATTTCTTGGTCTCGGATAATTCAATAAAATATGCCAGCAGAACGTTTTCGTAGAAAGTTTTGCGCATTATTAACAGTTTCAGTCTTCGTCGCTAGATTCACTCATTTTAGGTTTTTTTACTTGTTTTCAAATTTCTTGTTTTTAACCTAAGGTTTTAACAATATGTCGTGAAAAGAAAATGGCGCGCGCAAAGCAAATTAAAAAAAGTACACCAAGAAGGTTCGGAGTCTGAGTTTTCTACAAATTAAAAAAGGTTGTATGATAAATTCGGCACCATGGAGGTAGAAGTAAATGGGCTTAATGATGTTTTGAATTCACAAACTTAGTGCACACGATGTTCTAAATTTGCATTTACTTTATCCTCTAGCGGATAAAAACGGCATTTGCACTCAGTTATCGAAGAGCAAAAATACTCTTTCTGAGGTGGGGGGATGAAAAATTAATTCCTGATACAATTTTCGTCATATCACATACAATTTCGGCTGCGGGATACAGGAATCCCAGTCCGGAGCCTGACGCACGTCTTTTAAATTTCATGTATCATGTTTTTGTCTCTTGCGACTCGAAGAGACAGAAAACAATGGAAATTGTTAGAGGAGGCCTATGCCAGAAGGCACACTGAACTCCTAGATATTTATAAAATAAAGAATAATTAACAAGAAGAATAAACACAAGAAAGGAGTCTCAGGATAAAAGGCTATTGAATCATGTTTTTGTGGCAATAAATAATTGTGAATTTGAATTTTTTGAATTTGAATTAGAAGGTAAAAGAAATATAGATAGTGGAGAATTCAAAATAGTAAATATAAAGTAAATAGTAAAAAGTAAAGCCTAGATAGATGATTCCACAATTTATATTAATTAAATATTATAAACATCTAATAATGGTTATAAAAGTATAATAATATATATAAATTATAACTCTACTTGATAAAGTAGCAAGTACAGTAGAAGTAGACTAGAATTCTTAGCTTACATATTTATATACAAATTAAACCTTGTTTGTTCGAAAGGAAATAATTTTGTTTGTTATCTGTGGTACACTCAATGGTACTACCAGTGGTACTACGGGTACTTTTTTATTTATTACCGTGGTACAACCAGTGAACGAGTTGTAATAAGGTTATATGCCTGGATAAAATTTAAAGGTCTCAATTATGTTTTTCATAAATTTCTTATTGACTCTCTGTTTTTTGGAGATACTTTTTTTTGTAAGCTTATATGTTTTTTATATGATATACAAATATAATCTATGTAGGTACAAAATTTTACATAATGATTACTTATATATGTACATACTTTTATTACGGTTTAATATAACTGCAACTACTAGATAATATCCGGATATTCGTATTATTTTTATGTTAGGGTTTTAAATCCAATGTTACCTGTTTGTACATAAAGCGGTTACGAGTATATTTGATGGTATACGTATGTTTGACTACGGTTTAACTATAGAGTTATTATAAATTTGAAACAATGAAATTGCTGTTATTAAGTAGGTATTTAATTATTTAGGTATGAATTATTGTGATTTTAGTATGATTCAGTGTAGGAATTTAATTAGTAGGACTTTATTATGGAAGCTGACGTGGTTATCACGAATTCTTGAGTAAAAGTACGGATTGACTACGTCTATTTTGAGACGGAATCTCAGACTATATTAGTACGTTTATTAATTCCGCGTTTGATCGTCTTTTCAACCAACTTCAAAAAAGGACTAGGTTCTCAATTCGACTGTTTTTTTATGTTTGTTACCTCATACATTTCTACTGGGTGAACCGCTTTTGATGATTCTTTTTTTATTTGAATCTGGTGATTCCCGTGTGGTCTCTTTTTAATTTGGTCCAGTTCTGACATTGTCTTCCATGAGAAGTCGATTGCTTTTTAAACTATAATTATTATTCAATAAGTGTTGTAAGATGAATTTTGTGGTCGGAGTCGTTTCGGCGTTGAGCATTTCGACTCAAAATAGATGTGAGTGACAAAAGTAGTTTTACTTTAAAAAAAACACATTATGAAATACTTTGTAAATTAGTTATGATTTGGCTACAGTTTTTACTATAGTGTAGTATCTACCTAATCCAACTCTGTTAAGTACATGTAGACAGGTAAAGGCCTTTAACACCAGCTATGCCTGATAGTATTGTTAGTTTTCCATCTAATGAGATACTGTTTATAGCTTTAACTTACTAGAAATAAGAAAAAAATATATGTTAGTAAGCGAATGAAATAAATAATTTGAAAATTATTATAGTATTTTCTTTAACCACGTGTCCAGCCACGAGATGGCCAGATAACCTCATACCAGTAGCGGGAAGACGTTTATTTATTTATTTATTTATTTTAGAAACACCAACAGTATACATATTACATTGACGTAGTAGGTAATCTCTAATATAGGTTCTGATATGTATACCTTTAACAGGCGTCTACATCATTCTTTAACTAAAACTAAAACTATATTAATTTAAACTAAAACCTATAAAATAATATAACAGTGATATTATAATCTATTGCGTTCAGTAAAAAAAAGTAATAACTTAAACTTGAATGCGTTAAATTTGTCGTGAAATATATCGAGATCGTTTAGCAAAACATTAATTTCATTGTATGTACGACATAGTCTTGGTAGAGGAGAATTATATGATAAGTTAGTTTTAGAGTATTTAACATGGAGAATCTTTGAGATTCTGTGACGCGGGTAGTGACATGGTACTGATAGGGAAAACTGCATCAAAATTGAGGGACAGTCAATAAGGCTGTGAACAACTTTGTAAAGAAAAGAGAGGTCTCGGATTTTCCTCCTATTGCGAAGATTATTTATTTTAAAGAAAGACAATCGATTGGAATACGGACTTCTGTGTGAAATCCCTGGACATGAAAATGCCAGAGATCTGGTGAAACCTCGTTGAATGCTTTCAATGCGTTGAGAGTGCACCGCATAAAATGGGTTCCATACAACGCTAGAGAACTCTAGAATGCTACGAACTAAAGAATTGTACAGTAAAATCTTTGTGTGGTGTTTAAAACTTTTAGAATTCCTTCTGATGAAGCCTAGTTGTTGAGCCGCCTTTTTAACTACTGAATCTATATGAACTCTGAAAGATAATTGACTATCAATCAGAACACCTAAGTCCCGTATTTCTGTCACCTCTTGTATGGATACACTATTTAATGTATAGGCTGAATGTATGGGTTCTTTTTTCCGTGTGTATTTAATATAAAAACATTTTTGGACATTTAGGTGCATTTGATTAATATCACACCATGCGTGAATGTTATCAATGTCACTTTGGATAAGGTCGGCATCTGCATTACTATTAACCACTTTGAAAATTTTGAGGTCATCAGCGAAGAGTTTATAATTACAATGTTTTATAATTTTTGTGACATCATTGATAAATATTAAAAAGAGAATAGGAGCTAAATGTGAATGGAGGATGCAAGCCTCTTCCAATCGGTCTTTTTGGGAATCCATGGGGGAGGCCTATGTACAGCAGTTGACTTCTTGTGGCTGAGATGATGATGATGATGTTTTTTTAAGCGCAGCTAGTGCCTTAACTAAAACAAAGTAATATGCAAACTACACATACCTAAGATACTAATCAGCTTGCTTAAGCCCACTAACGGATGGCAGCGTATCCAGCGTGCTGCCAGCATTTGTCATGTTAAATGGCAATACTTATTCGTTGAGTCAGATACGTGTCAGCATTTAGGTCACCGTGGTACCGGCAGGTACACCGTGGTCACCGTTGTATGATAGTCGATCAGAGTGCTGGTTGATTAGATTACGCTTAGATTTCAGTAGAGAGATAGTGAAAAATTAACTATCTTCTTTTGTATATAAACCTTGTTAAATTTCCTCAAGAGTTTGATCATCGTAATTTGAGCAACCCTCAAATTTATTCGTAAAAAATAAGCAATAATTTAATCCAATATGTAAAGCATGGCTAAAAGTATTTAAGGGACTATAGAGAAACCAAACAATCAAAATTGTAAGATTGACATCATTGTTGAATTTAGATAATCCGCTAGCTAGACAACACGCAGAATGACTGACACTGCTTAATTTGCACATTTGATCGCGCTATAATTGGTGGTAAACAATGAAATTCATAGTCGGCAAAATACAGCGAAAGCATTTCTAGAAATTGACAGTTATAATAGCTATAGACATTAATTTGCAAATCTACTGCCTTAACGAAAAACATTACTTAACTTTAACCATCGTCTTAAATTCTCTGTCTTCTTTTCGCAAGTGTCATTACGTGTTAGCGAGAAAATGATAAAATAACTTAAGCATTGCTTAAAGTTAAGTAACGTTTTTCGGTAAGGCCTGTAGAATCTAAGTAACTGCTTATCTACCTATTATTTAATATCACTGGTCACTTTAAATCAGGCGAGTTGGTGGTCAATTGTAGATTTATCTAACAAACAATAATCGGCCAAGTGCGAGTCGGACTCGCGCACGAAGGGTTCCGTACTATCATCTATAATACTACAAAGTTTAGTTCTGTTTATAAAATAACGAGAAATCAACGAAATTCCAAGTAGTAAATTGCAAACTTATAGTTAAGTTTTCGATACACATCCGGGCAGCATGACGACGCTCGCGCAAATACGCGCGGCTATGGCTCGCTCCGTGATCTTACCTCCTCCGCTACCCGCGCGGCCGTTGCTTAGCAACCGCCTCGCGCTCGCGCCACCACCACACCGCGGCGCGGCGCTCGCACCGCGTTTAGATGCACGGATTATTTTCATTTTGTGAGTTTTTATGTATTAGATTAGGTATTTATTTTTATAGTTAATATATTTCTTAATATTTACTTACAAATATTCAAGTTTCTACCTGTTAATTGAGATCGAGTAAAAATTGCTTAAAAATTACGTTTGTTGTATGGGAGCCCCCCTTTAATATTTACTTTATTGTTATTTAATTATTTATTTTGAAAGATAATATACAAGTAAATATTCTGTGAAAATTTGAAGCGTCTACCTGTTACCGTTTTTAATATTGAGCAAAAAAATACGAAAAAAACACGTTTATTGTATGGGGACCCCCCTTAATATTTTATTTTGTTTAATTTTTAGTATTTGTTGTTATAGCGGCAACGGAAATACATCATTTGTGAAAATTTCAGCTTTCTAGCTATCACGGTTTATGAGATACAGCCTGGAGACAGACAGACAGACAGACAGACAGACAGACAGACAGACAGACAGACAGACAGACAGACAGACAGACAGACAGACAGACAGACAGACAGACAGACAGACAGACAGCGAAGTCTTAGTAATAGGGTCCCGTTTTTACCCTTTGGGTACGGAACCCTAAAAAGGTTAAGCACCTTAGTACCAAGTAACAGGTAAATACTGCTTGTAGTTGCTTTTTAGGGTTCCGTACCCAAAGGGTAAAAACGGGACCCTATTACTAAGACTTCGCTGTCTGTCTGTCTGTCTGTCTGTCTGTCTGTCTGTCTCCAGGCTGTATCTCATAAACCGTGATAGCTAGAAAGCTGAAATTTTCACAAATGATGTATTTCCGTTGCCGCTATAACAACAAATACTAAAAATTAAAAAAAATTAAATATTAAGGGGGGTCTCCATACAATAAACGTGTTTTTTTCGTATTTTTTTGCTCAATATTAAAAACGGTAACAGGTAGACGCTTCAAATTTTCACAGAATACTTACTTGTATATTACCTTTCAAAATAAATATTTAAATAACTATAAAGTAAATATTAAAGGGGGGCTCCCATACAACAAACGTAATTTTTAAGCAATTTTTACTCGATCTTAATTAACAGGTAGAAACTTGAATATTTGTAAGTAAATATTTAGAAATATATTAACTATAAATATAAATACCTAAAAACTCACAAAATGAAAATAATCCGTGCATCTAAACGCGGTGCGAGCGCCGCGCCGCGGTGTGGTGGTGGCGCGAACGCGCGGGTAGCGGGGGAGGTAACATAACGGAGCGAGCCATAGTCGCGCGTATTCGCGCGAGCGTCGTTGTGCTGCCCGGATGTGTATCGAAAACCTACCTATAAGTTTGCAATTTACTACTTGGAATTTCGTTGATTTCTCGTTATTTTATAAACAGAACTAAACTTTGTAGTATTATAGATGATAGTACGGAACCTTTCGTGCGCGAGTCCGACTCGCACTTGGCCGATTATTAATTTATGAAATTAGTGTACAAGGAATTTGGCGAGAAGTAAGTATAGGTATAGTTAAATATTTGGCGAAATCTAAACAATAAACATAAATATTCAAAACCAAAGAATAATCATTTAAAAGTGATTTTTTTTTGTGGCAAGCGCCTTTATTAACTACAACACAACAATATACAGACTCAACTATATAGACTACTACACAAGAAGCACATCGATCACCCCAGACCGATAAAGGTCTAAAGATAATCCAAATGCTCAAACCCACTATCAGTTGGCAGCGTACCCAGCATGCTGCCCGCATTGCCACGTTGAATGGCAATGCTTATGCGTTAAAAGTTATTACATGTTAATATATGTTACAGAATTGTGAAGTGTTGTAAGTAGAGTACTACTTACAACACTTCACACCAGAACCTGGGGTACCAGGGAATTAATGTTATTAAAATGAAAAAACTTTTGTAATAAAACCTGAAGAATATTGATCTAAGTATTAAACTCATTTCTATGTTTTTTACTACAACACAACGCTAAATGTAAGCCATTTTCTCTAAAGTTACGCCATTTTAAATTTTACCCGGCCCTACCCGCTGCCTCACATGGCGGGGGCACGGCCGTGCCCCCAGATATACTTACTCAGTTTTGGCAACAATACTAATGCAATTGTAGAAGTACCTAAGCTGATGCTGCGGGCTGGATTGTCAAATAAATCTGGTAAAATACGAGTTTGACTCGCACATCAAGGCTTCCATAGACCTATGCATGAGACAATATATTAAGTGAAAATGAACACTGATATCAGAGCTATTAAACAACAAATGTGTTTAAATCTAATAGCCGGGAATACTAGACGTTAAATACAATATAAGTAAGTTTTACAAACCTATTTTCAAAAAAAGTCCTATTTTGCAAAAAGAAGGAGGTTCTCAATTCGATTGTATGTTTGTTTAGCGATTACTCCGCCAAATATGAATTGTTTTTGATGATTATTTTTGTATTTGGTAGGTAGCACCTCAGTGGTGGTTCCGTATAAATTTTATCAAAATCGGTTTAGTACTCAGGTTAATATAACAAAATAACTGAAAAATATAATCCAAATAAATTTCGTATTTTGTAGTCGGTTTTTTTAGTTTTTTAAACCATAGTTAGTTTAACTATAGTTTTTTTAACACTGCCGTTTATTCTATTTTAAGTTTATGCAAGTACTTATATACAAGGTTGCCTGGAAGAGATCGCTTTCAGCGATAAGGTCACATGTTGTTTTGCTAGCATGTAAGCCTACTCTTGTTAATTAGTGTTTTAGTATGGTGTAAACAATAAAGAGTTCTATCTATCTACATTTTCTTTGAGGTTATGTTACACGACACCATGGACGAACACAGAACTACACAGTTTTAAGTTCACATAAATTGTGTTGTACAAGTACGGAACCCTAATTTGCGCGTGGTCCTATGTGCATTTGGCCGCTTATTTGTTCACTCTTCTGAAATTGAAGTATAAAAAATTAAGTTATCAAAGCCAAAGGGTCGTTGAGCTACGACATAATGTGCCGATGTCTAGAAGCAAATCTGTCTCCGCCTGACCCACTTCCAAACGGAGTTCAACTTAGAATAACAAAGTCTCTCAAACTCCAGAATTGTATAACGAACGTCGATTCAATACTTCATTAGCATTGAACAAGTTGAATTTATGTTAAACCGATGAAATTTTATGGAAAAGTTTCATATTGTTATCCTACCTTTAGTAATGCAGGAGTTATAGGCAGATGGATATAAACGAATTAAATTTTACCGCAGAGCTTATATAAACATTTTCTGGGTTACGACATTATGTTTTGTTAGATATATGTATCACGAATCACTTCTTCGAATGTGAGAATAAGTTACATTCGAAGTCTTAAAATATCCATCTCATTGTAATTAGCTATCAGTTTGACGTCTCTCAGGGTCTACTCTGAAATAGCACGTGTATCATGAAGTCGGTTTTGGTTTTATTTTTCTTTGTTGTAGTTGATAGTTGAAAAAGTGAGACAGAAGACAAAGCAGTAAGACGCGGCTGTACAATCAATTCTATACTATCAATAAAACAAAAGAGTCATAATAACATTACACTTAAATGTGAAAGTTTTTTTTTATTAATTGATGCTTGAAGCTCGCCTGATGATAAGAAACTCTGCGGTAAAACGATAGAGTGAGTTTGCCTTTGTAAGTAAATTATTCACTCGAGATTTGTAGATATCCAGGTTCATCATCATCATCATCTCAGCCTTAAGAAGTCCACTGCTGGACATAGGCCTCCCCCATGGATTTCCAAATTCATGGATATCCAGGTTACCCAAATTGAATATAGTTTAATAAACTGAAAAACGTCTTCAATCACTAACCAATAGTGGGGTATCTCGATATGACATGCAGCCAATAAGCCATTTGACCATCAAAGATATAAATAACAAAAATGACATAACCAGAAATATCTACCTAGATTAAAAAGTTGACAGAAGTAAATTCTTCATCATGACGAGATGACTATATCTCTCTCGCTTCCTTAGTCGACTCGAGCCGATTTTATCTGAACGAGTGTTCACGAGTGTTACATACCCGAATGTGATGGCTCAGTCTTTTTTAATATTTATATATATGCTCTGAGTTATTGTTTTGTGGGTACAAAACAATAACTCAGCGCGCCTAACGAAGTTTTCACTTCAATAATAATTACGATTTAAAAAACTGAAAAAAAGCCGACTTCAAAATACTCAATTCAACACATATTTTTCAAGTTATTTTGTTAAAAAATCAAAGTACTGAACCGATGGGACCTCCTTTGAAATATGACCAAACCAAACATAAAAAGAATCGACAAAATCAATTCATAATAAAATTGGCGAAGTAATCGCCGAACAAACATCCAAAAAAACATACAGTCGAATTGAGAACCTATTTTTGGAAATCGCTTAAAAATAGTGAAAACTACTACTACTACTGTACTACTTGTACTACCTGTCTGTAACTTCTGTATAGTGAAATACTAGCAATATAATTACCTCACATTGACTCATTTCTCTGAATTATTATGCTATTTTTATTTATTATCCGAATTATTATTGTATTTTTATTAATTTATTTTATTTTTTGACCACTTCATCATCTCAGCCATAAGAAGTCCACTGCTGGACATAGGCCTCCCCCATGGATTTCCAAAAAGACCGATTGGAAGCGGCTTGCATCCAGCGTCTTCCTGCCACTTGTATGAGGTCATCTGTCCATCTCGTGGCTGGTCTTCCTACGCTGCGCTTGCCGGTACGTGGTCTCCACTCAAGAACCTTTCGGCCCCATCGGCCATCAGTTCTACGTGCTATGTGCCCTGCCCACTGCCACTTCAACTTGCTAATCCGCTGTGCTATATCGGTGACTCCTGTACGTCTACGTATCTCTTCATTTCTGATTCGATCTCGTAGAGAGACTCCGAGCATAGCCCTCTCCATAGCTCGCTGCGCGACCTTGAGCTTCCTTATAAGGCCCATAGTTAGGGACCACGTTTCAGTGCCGTATGTCATCACTGGTAACACACACTGGTTGTAAACTTTCGACTTGAGGGACTGGGGTATATTGGACGAGAAGACGCTTTTAAGTTTCCCGAACGCTGCCCAGCCGAGTTGGATACGACGATTGACCTCCCTCGCAAAGTTGGACCTGCCTAATCGGACCGTTTGTCCTAGGTAGACGTATTCGTCAACAACTTCAAGAGTGGAGTTCCCCACAGATATTGGGGTGGGCACTACATGGGCGTTCGACATAACCTTCGTTTTGTCCATGTTCATTTTGAGGCCCACCCGTTGGGAAACTCTATTGAGGTCTTCGAGCATCGTACTGAGGTCTTCCATCGACTCTGCCATGACTACTATATCGTCGGCAAACCGAAGGTGAGTGATGTGCTCGCCGTTAATATTGATGCCGAGCCCTTTCCATTCCAGAAGCTTATAGGCATCTTCCAAACCGGTGGTAAACAGTTTCGGAGAGACAACGTCTCCCTGCCTCACGCCTCTTTTCAATGAAATTGCCTCTGAGTTCTGGTCTTGTACTCGGACTGACATGGTGGCGTTGTTGTACAAACACTTCAGCACTTCGATATACCGATAGTCAATACGGCATCGTTGGAGAGCCTCAAGCACCGCCCAGGTCTCGATCGAATCAAAGGCTTTCTCATAGTCCACAAACGCTAAGCAAAGGGGCAAGTTATACTCTTCGGTCTTCTGTATCACTTGCCGCAGCGTGTGGATGTGGTCTATGGTACTATAGCCTTTTCGGAAACCGGCTTGTTCGGGAGGCTGGAAGTCATCGAACCTGCGTTCAAGACGATTCGTGATGACCCTTGAAAACAGCTTATAGACATGGCTCAGAAGCGAGATAGGTCTGTAGTTCTTCAGCAAAGTGTTGTCTCCTTTTTTGAAGAACAGCGCCACCACGCTTCTGTTCCATGCTTCTGGCGTTGTACCTTCAAGCACGACGGAATTGAAGAGCCTCTGAAGGACTTTCAGTACCGGTGTTCCACCCGCTTTCAGTAGCTCTGATGTAATTCCGTCATCGCCCGGTGCCTTGTTGTTCTTGAGCTGTTTCAAGGCCATCCTAATCTCGTACAGGCTGATGTCCGGGATATCTTCGGTATAATGTCGAGTCAGTTTGGCTCTTGGATCTTTACCCAAACTGCTAACAGGTTTTGCGACCGATGTGTATAACTGTCCATAGAACTTCTCGATCTCCCTCAAGACTTCTGCTTTGGTCGACGCTAGACTGCCATCTTCTGTCTTCAGCTTCGTCAACTGGCTCTGCCCAATAGACATGTCTTTTGCGAACACTTTGGAGCCTTTATTCCGCTCTATCGTCTCTTTAATACGATTAGTATTAAAGGTACGGATGTCGTGTCGCATAGACTTTGATATGAGTCTATTGAGCCGCCTATATGCTTCGGCGTCACCGGAAGACTGCAGTTGCAATGAGCGTCGTTCAGCCATGAGGTCGAGGGTATGGCTCGAGAGCTTTTGCGGTCTATTTGTACGGTGGGGTTTATAAAACTTCGCGCCCACCGTACGGACAGTTTCCACAAACCTGTTATTGATCTCATCCACCGATGCGCAGCTTTCCAGGCACTCGAAGCGATTTGATAGTTCGAGCTGAAAGCTCTTGGGGTCTTGGATATGAGCGCGAGTAGGTCGGAGTGTAGACTTCATCATACGGGACCTCTCAAGTTTAACATTAATATTCAAAGTGCCTCGTACCATTCGGTGATCACTTCCGGTTTTAACCATGTTGATCACAGAGACATCATTGAATATTTGTTTCTTGGTGGTCAGGATGAAGTCTATCTCATTTCTCGTAGAACCATCGGGACTCAACCAGGTCCATTTCCTATGAGGTGGCTTCTGGAAGAAAGAGTTCATCATGAAGAGTCCCTCTTTCTCCAGGAAGTCGGCCAACCTCTGTCCCCTGGGGTTCCGTTGTCCATATCCAAATTGCCCTACTCTCAACTCATTTTCGCATTTCCTGCCCAGCTTCGCATTGAAGTCCCCCATAACAACATTAAAATAGGTCTCTGAAGTGTGTATGGCCCTACTAATGTCCTCATACATCACCTCTACCTCATCATCGGAGTGTGCCGAGGTCGGTGCGTATACCTGGATGACCTTCAGCGAATACCTCTTGGATACTCTGAGTATCAGGTATGCAACCCTGCTCGATACACTGTTGATGGCAAGAATGTTGTTAACAAGGGACTTGTGGACGAGAAACCCGACACCACCTTGGGACTGTTGGTCGCCCTCCCGGTAGTAGAGTAGGTTACCGGATTTCAGGGTTATCGTGTCCTCCCCCTCTCGTCGGACTTCTGATAACCCCAGGATATCCCAATGTAACCTACCCATTTCTTCTTCCAGCTCAGCTAGCTTCTCGTCTGTCCTCATCGTGCGAATGTTGTGTGTTACCAGGGCCAGTCGTCGTTTATGCAGGGGGTGGTAGCCGGATCTCTTCCGGAGATTCTTAGCACCCCTTGCTCCGCCGTGACCGGGACCGCTACCATAGCCCGGAATAGCGGAGCTGCCGGGGACTGGGGGCCTGGTATTTTTGTCTGTCATAGGGGGTTTTTGCCAGTACTCGCCACGCTTGGCAGGCGGGTTGGCGAGCGCAGTAGGGGGCGTTTTACTCAGAATGTGCTGCTGCCCACTTCTGGTGGTATTTCCCTTAGCCGGTTCTTACGGCACCCACGGGAAGAAAGGGGGAGGTACTATTCTAAGCCGGTACCCCACGGCAAACCACTTTTTTGACCACTTAATATTGACTAATTTTAATTTTATTTTATGACGTGAATATGTTTATGATTTTATTATTGACTACTTATGTATATTGACATTATGAATGTTATATTTTAATTAAATAGTTATGATTTATTGTATGATTTTGCTATGCGATGTTATGTATATTTTGTGAAATTTCTATGGGTGCAATTGGCCCGAAATAAATGAATTTTGAATTTGAACTTTGAATAGTAAGTACATATTTTGCGATAGTTCGCAGTAGACTCTTCAATGGTAGAGTAATGACGACCGACGGCGGCGCAGCGTGCGGGCTTCTCTGTTGCGCCATATAAACCACACGCCCGCACGATCGTCCTAACTCCTAAGTATGCTCCTCCGTGTCACCGCACGGATTGGATCTCACGCCATCACGCATCCTGCTCCGATCCCAACATTGCTAGTGATTCTTATTGTCACCCATTGTTGTCACGTATCTATAATACAATTTTTTTAATATTGCATACCATTTTCCCTAAAAAGAAATATATTTTTTCAAAAGACAATCAAAATTACGAAAGCTCATTTGACAACCATATCTTTACAATAGGAAATTTTCTGTGCATAACAAACAGAAACTTATCGATTGGTCCGTTAGATTTGTTATGTACCTAATAATAATAAAACAGAAACCTAAAGAACTAAACCTAATACTTGTTCGGGCGAAAACTTATGCTAACACTTACTTATGAACAAGGGTCATTTATTTATTTCAAGCTGCTTCTAGATTATCACGTTTCCGGGAACAGAGTCCTTGAACAAATCATTCGTCAAAAAAGTTTCTGCTAACGAGGTCTAATGAACTATACCAGAACTATACAAGTTGATGCATCGATGGTAGGTACTGCAACTATTATATTATCCATCTGGCTATTGACCTTGGTATAATTATTTACTACATTTCCATTTTTATTATAATAGTATTTTATTCTTCTTTTAATATGACTTGTTATATAATTTAATTTATTTACGTACTTTTACTCTACCTACCTAGGTACCTACACCATTTACATCTTGTAAATGGTATAATTTACTATCTTTACACAGCGATAATTGAAACATTCGTCATATTTACACAGATGGAAAAATATTCTAGTATTGAGTTGAATTTTATAATTACCTTACCTACTTTTACCCTAAGTATTTTGTCACTAACGTACCTAATTATCTCCAACAAATTAAGTATGTCTCACTGCTAACTAGATCCGAAAATGGCGAGGCGGTTATAAGAAACTTACATAACATACGCACAGAATATTCAATAGTATAGTAACAGCTATGGCTCTTGTCTTTTCTGACATGCGGCAAAGTACTGAAATGTCCGTTCGAGCAAGGTCCATACGATATGTCGGAAAATACATTACCTCAAGTTGTCGTTACACATGCTCATTATTAGCACAAAAGCATGCCATTATTGAGCAATTGCTACTTATTATCATATGTGTCAAAGCATTGCTAGAAAATAAGCAAGCTCATTTCAAAGGTGCTCGTCTTACGCATGCTAATAAGCATACTCTTTTAATAGTAAATTAAGCCGTGTACACACGTACGAACAAATTTGTTGCGTTGCATGATACGCAACAACGATGTTCGCACGTGTGTACCACTAACGAACATCGAACACTTTGTTCGTCAAACATGTTCGCGACGATCCTACTAGTATGTTCTGTATGGACGGTGTTCGAAGAGTTTTATAAATGTTCAAAACCAGTTGAGGAGTTGAATTTATGTTGACCAATTATTTATGCCTCATACAAGTGGCGGGAAGATGCTGGATGCAAGCCGCTTCAAATCGGTCTTTTTGGAAATCTATTGGGGAGGCCTATATCTAGCTGTGGACTTCTTATGGATGAGATGATGATGATGATAATGGATAATTTATCCACTGCTGTAAAATTATTAATTATTTTTTTCACTTTGCACTCGCCTGGTATTAAGTACAACGCAATATTATAGCCAACAACTGTCTAATAGCGCCTAAAACTAGACTTTAACAGATCGGCCCTGTGTGGTAATGCTTTCACTCAGATATACTTATAAGAGTTATATCACTATTATGGTACGCTGCAAACAATATTTTCCAATTCTGAATAACGTGAATGCTTTCACTACTACTCGTATTAGTGTGCTTGTGATAGGTTATATACTTAAACTAGGTTCATTAGAAGGATAGGATGACAATGAGTTACTTTATGTAAACTTATAGTAGAGCATGTCCCTTCAACAAACGGTTCTCAATCACCGATCATGTAGAAGTTGCTACATATATCAGCACTACCACATAGTCTATGGCCCCGCTAGCCTAGCCCTCGTGCTCGGACTAGGGCACTCGTGAGGTATCTTGCTACATTAGTGATATCACGCTCTCTACCTCGGGAATCACTATATAAACGCGACTTATTCAAACTTAATGTATTCAGAAGACGAACCTTCATAAAGTAACATATCCCTTCAATACATTGATAGGAACTCATCTCTTTTAGAAATTCATGAAAACTCGTCAGACATGATTTTGGTGAGTACTAAAAAATGTTAAAATAATGGCAATTCATTATCTACTATCATGAGAATCTGTACGGATATAGAATTATTGTGTCAAAAATATGGGAACTAACGTCTCTATTAAACATACTAATGAAATAAGGACAACAACACCCTTGTTCTCGAACAAAATAATGAAATAAGAACAGCAGCGCTCTTAATTCACATTAGTTCTCTATCCAGACTCTAGTAAAATGGCTGTAGCCTACCCGTTGGGCGAGTAAAAATAATGTTATTATGTAGGCAAAACTTATACAATATTGTATAATTTCAGCCGATTATATGGGTAGCTGCTGTGGCGTGGTCAGTAATCAAGTGTGAGCCTCCAGTAAACAGCTACCTACCTCCATCATCCAATGGCGGCAGACCGTCATCGCAATATGGCCCACCGGGGTCTGGTGGTTCCTCGAGAGGTTCAAATCAATCAGGCGGTGGATCACTAGGCCAGAGCTCTTTATCAGATAACTATTTGCCTCCGGGACAGGTAGGCCAAAATTCTTTGGATACACAATATGGTCTACCCGGACAATCAAGGAATCAGCAAGGAGGTTTCGGATCGCAAGGGCAAGGAAATGGATTCAGGATACCTAATTCGCAATATGGCGCCCCGGGTCAAAGTGGACCAGGATCTTCGAGGTCAGCTGGCGGCCAGTCAGGGTCTGGAAATGGAAATGGCCTACAGTCAACATATGGCACACCTAATGGCGGATCATCTACACGAGGGAATGGCGGTTTTGGTTCTGGTTCTGGATTTGGTCAAACACCTGATAGCTCTTATGGACCTCCTGCTACTGACTCTAAATCAGGGAGCACAGGATTCGGTGGTAGAGCTGGATCACAAGGATCTCCAGATTCTACATATGGCGCTCCAAATGCTAATTTACAACAAGGGTTTGCTGGAAGCTCACCATCATCATCGTATGGAGCTCCTGGCTTTGGAAGTTCAGGAGGTAGAGGATCAGGTGGCGGTAGAGGGTCAGGCGCTGGAAGAGGATTTAGCGGTAGCGGATCCGGATATGATGGAGGAGAAACTGATGTGAGATAATATTATATTCAGCTTATTAAAGTTTGACTAACCCCTAAAAAATAATTTACTATCTTTGTTTTTAGGAGCCAGCTAAGTACGAGTTTAGCTATGAAGTGGACGACGTGCAGACAGGTACTAAATTTGGTCATTCAGAACAACGCGATGGGGATCTGGCAACTGGGGAGTATAACGTGCTGCTCCCTGACGGCAGAAAGCAGGTGGTGGAGTACGAGGCAGACCAGGAGGGATACAAGCCCCAGATTCGCTACGAGGGTTCGTGTTTTGTTGGTTAAGGTGCCATCTGCTGCTTGGATAGACTACACTGGTGTACTGTACCTTGGATTATTGGCAAAAGTAGTGCTTAAGTTGGTTTCTTATTATAGTTTGAAAAATTAATAATACAAGTTGTATTATTTGTTTTAGGTGGAAATGGAGGTGGATTTGGATCTGGTAGGTTCTGATAAACCAAAAATTTACTTAGTTTTATGGCTAAACATAATAAAATCCTTGCATGGTTGCCTGGAATAGATCGCTCGCAGCGATAATGTCACTCATTAAAAACCTAGACAAAATTAAAGTGCTTATCATCGTTTTATTTCATTGTTAATGTGTGGATTTTAATAGTTTTACTTATATACTCTAAGATGAACGTATTTTGGTTAAAGGAAGTGGAGCCGGTGGAACCCAAGGGTACTCTGAAGGTGGCCCTGGAAGTGGCTTCCCTGGCGGTGATTCTAATGGCGGTTATCCCAGTGCACAAGGTGGCCAATTTGACAGATATCAACAAAGTGGTAACGCCATGGGCTATACAAATGGAAATGCGGTAGCAGGCGGTCAAGGTGGTTATCCAAGAGGTGGACCTGGCGGTTCTAACTTTGGTAGCTCTAGTGGCCAGGGACAAGGCTACCCGAGCGGAGGTTCTGGACAAAATGGCTCTGGTCAGGGTCAACAAGGCAGTGATGGTTATCCGAGGGGTGGGTCTGGCGGTAGAGGTTCTCTGGCTAATGGAAGAGGAAACTCTAGAGGTTCTCAAGGAGGTCGAGGAGGCTCTAATGGAGAAGAAGGCTATCCTAGTGGAGGACCAAATGGACCAAGAGGATCAGGATATTAAAAAAATTACGTCTAAAAAACAAACGATCACGCTTATTAATTAAGGACTTCGAGATATGCTTCATAACTATGTTTATAAATAATATGTAAATAAACAATCAAGTACAATCACAGACATTTTTTTATTTTTATACGAGCACCCGTGTATATTTAAGAGCTAATTATGTAAATACTACTATTTTACTTAACGTTAAGGTACGTTAACTATTAATATAAAACTAGTCTCAAATGTAATCAACATTGTTAAAAGTATGAGTGTAGAGATGACGTCTGACAGAGTGAAGTGGCGAAAGGAAACGTGCTATGCCGACTCCACCTAGTAGGAAAAGGGCAAGAAAATGATTATATTATAATATTACTTAGTAAATATTATTCCTTAAGTAAGGGTCTTAGGAGAGAAGGAAACTGAAAAAACAACTTACAGTAGCTGGGCTAAACCAAATATTCCCTCCGGGGGTATTAGTGTCAAAGGTCAAAATGCCCAAAGTGTAAAAATGTACAGGATATAAAATACATAGATGAAAAATATGAATAAGCATGTACACAAAAAGTGCAGTAGAAGTAAGAGCCTCTTTTTTTGAAGGCCACTAAAAATAGTATTTTTCTCAAAATATGTATAAATGCCAACATTGTATATTATTTCAAATTATAAGAATAAGCACTAAATGAGACTATTGAAGTACGTGTTCAGTTCCAAGAATAATTTCGTCAAAAATGCAAAAGTAAAAGAGATGCACTTATTTTACAGCGTGCACATTTAGCGATGGACATACTTTAAAGGGCACTCACTATTACTAACACCTTTTACCAAACCTGAAATCGCTAAAAAATCAACTAATATAATATCATTCAACAAATTTATTGATATTTGAAAAATGTCTGATATAATAACTGATTTGTTATCGATTACAAGTTGGGAACTATATATTAAAGTTTCATAAACTGAAACATAATACAGTAAAGTGCAAATTCTTATTATTGTTTTTTATAACGACGAGGAATGAAAATTAGCTCTTTAGGTATATTTAACAATTTTTACAGCCCGTCAACTCTTCAATCCCAAACCTACGAAATCAATGTACCAAATATGATCGCATATCGTCAATTGAACATAACTATATCTAAAGTTAACAATTGCAAAATTAGTTTGAAAATACGATTTATGGCAAACCCAAAGTTTTAGCAAAAAATAATTATTTCTGTGGGCAAACCTTTGTACGCGAGTCTAATCAATTAACAGCTTTATTCGGCGAGCGGAGCGTGTCTAACCTAGCTTACGAAGCTCTTACCACGTATTTGCTACAAAACAGTTGAAATTCGAGCTGGCGAATCACAAAACAAAGCTTCGCTGTTCACTGCTCAATGTTTTGACTTTATGACAAAACTAAACTAACTGCAACAGTATTAATGATAATACGCCGAGTAGTAAAACATCAGCCTTTGTGGGACTTGTTACGGTTGAACCAGTGGTGGAATCTGTGAATACAAAATACATTATTTATGTTTGCTTAAATTATATATTTAAATGGCTATAGAGGGCTATTACTCGGAGTCTCTCTACGAGATCGAATCAGAAATGAAGAGATACGTAGACGTACAAAAGTCACCGATGAGAGTCACAGCACAGCGGATTAGCAAGTTGAAGTGGCAGTGGGCAGGGCACATAGCACGTAGAACTGATGGCCGATGGGGCCGAAAGGTTCTCGAGTGGAGACCACGTACCGGCAAGCGCAGCGTAGGAAGACCAGCCACGAGATGGACAGATACCTCATACAAGTGGCGGGAAGACGCTGGATGCAAGCCGCTTCCAATCGGTCTTTTTGGAAATCCATGGGGGAGGCCTATGTCCAGCAGTGGACTTCTTATGGCTGAGATGATTATGATGATGATATATTTAAAAGCAGTATTTATAAACCACAGTGACTTATTATAATTTAATATTATATTATAAAAATATTTGTCGGTGATAGTAAATAAATAAAGGTGGTAAGGTTCTGTGTTTTAACGCGGGTTGGCAAGGAAGAAGCGATGTTTCTGCTACTGCTGACATATACGTTCCTTATTACAAACTGGAAAGTAATTTACTTACCGGAAATGTGTAAAAATTCTCAACAATAATACTACAACTGGCTAAAGGGTGCCCTAGACAAGTTTGATGAAGTGTTTTGTAGTAATTGTATTGATTGAATTATAATTGTTATGAGTTTTGCACTAAAACTATTTTAAAAATAATTATATATTATTATAAAAGTGTCTCTTCCCTCCTTTTAAATCTGCATATTGGCTGCTATTGTGGGTAAATCTTTATTATGATTGTCGAGCTCATCTGTCTACTTCTAGCTAGGTCTATGAATGACTAAATAATATATATTTTCATAATTAAGCTAGCTAGGATTACAGGCACTCTAATACCCAGCAAGGAACGATGTAAGATGAAACACGCTTCCGATAAGAGCCTGAAAGATCTTCTAAATTTGAATAGTGAAATTGTATTTTTTCGAACATAAATTCTAGTGAAATTCCAAATTTCGTCGAAACCCTTTTCAGATAGAGTTTGTTCGGATAAAGAACTAAAGTCGCAGAGTAGAGCAGAGCAGAGCAGAGCAGAGCAGAGCAGAGCAGAGCAGAGCAGAGCAGAGCTGAGCAGAGCAGAACAGAACAGAACAGAACAGAACAGAACAGAACAGAACAGAACATAACATAACTTTATTGTACAACCATACAGATAATAACTTAAAATAAACTTAAACGACAGTACAAAGGCGGCATTATCGCATAGAGCGATTTCTTCCAGGCAACCTTAGGGTGGATAGAAGTAGTATAATTAGAAATTATACTGATGTAAAAGCAATCTCACCCGAGGAAACTTCAGAAGGCGAACGCTCCGAGGTGAAGGGCAGTGCTATGTAGTGCGTCGAGTTCGTCTCGCCTTGGTAAAATGGCGCTATTGTCGCTTGACACTAAAAACAAAACATACGTACAATTGATAAAAAGTTTTAACAGTTCTATGTGGCAACAGTTCTATGGAACTAATGTAAATTACCATGTATTATTAGTTCTATAGAACAAATGAGAGAGATTTCATTTTACTAGTTCTACCATAGAACTAAAAGGATAAAAAAAATTCAACAGTTCTATGACGTCACAGTTCTATAGAACTAATGGGAGTTACCGGATTTAAACAACTTTACCGTGTATAACGCGAGGTATCCGATAAAGAATTTCTTTTATTTCAACGAGTAACAATCGCGAAAACATAAGAAATCATTACTTTAGATTGCTATTATAGTTTGCAATAAATAAGTGATTTTACAAAAAATATTCTTAAGAAAGTATTAATAAAAGGATAATTATCCTTGTTTTAAGAAAGCTCATTTTAATGCGTTTTACAGCGGCTTTGCGCAATCTTTCACCCCTCATTTTAGGTCGGGGATTAAGAGTAGAAATTAACGTATAGTTATCATAGTTTTATACATTATAGATCTACGATTGACCACCAACTCGCCTGATGTTAGGCGACGGTGTGGCCGAGGATGGAGCTCCACATGGCTGGTGGATGGATGGTATAGATGGGGATGGATGGAGATGGATGGATAGTTTATTAAATTAAAAATATTAAGGTTTAAATTGAGACCGCTTACTATTAGCTTCATGGTACTCCCAACGAAATGTCTCGGCGCGACTTTAAACTGCAACTGCAGGGTCGTCTCGACAGCGTAAGGCCGGTCTGTCGGGACGCGGAGCCAGGGTCCTCGCACGTCTACCGGCCAGGCTGGCTGATCATTCACGAACCAGGCCAGCTGAGCCCTGGGACGGGACGCTGATGACGTGCAGTTGATCTCGGCGAGGTCATCGAACTGGTACTCCTCCTTTAGACCAGTGACGTAAGGACCTCCGTCCGGGACAGCTGGAAAAATATTTCAAACTAGAAACATCAGCACATACTGCCTACAAGTTGCAAATTGAACCGTAAACGGTAAGGCCTGCATCGCCGTGCCTAAACGATTCCTCAACTACGCTAGGTTTTCAAATAAATCTCTGTGCCAAATTACATAATCGTAGATTAAATCGTGAAAAGGTAACAAACATACAGATAAACAGAGTTACTTTCGCTTTTATTATATTACGACATTAATACAGATACAGATTAATCAAATGAGAAATAAAATACCTACCTACCTACATATAGGTTGTAAATTTGAACGTATTTCACTAAAAGCTTCAAATTAATTCAAAGCAGAGATACCTAATCTACACCTACCTAAAGCCCAAAGGGTTTCCTATAAAGGTTCTTTTCACTTATGGACCTATGGAAGTAGGTTTGTAAATGCGCACTTTGGGAGCTTTTTGTAAAAGGAAATGCAAATTTATATGCTGTTGCTTTCCTTACTCCTATCATTTAAATAGAAACGTTCACACTTTAGAGCCTCAAGGAAAAAGAACAAAAAGTGGTAATGAACTCTGTGTTAGTAGAGAATTTATAAAAAAGGTATTTTTTTATATGTTCATTGGTTATGTTGCTGGACTAGACATTAAAAAATCATGGAAACATGCCCTTGCATGCTCTCATTCCCCCATGCCCTTTTTTCTATCGGACAGTAAGAAGCACGAAAAAGCGACATCGTTACAAGGTTTATATTCCGAAAACACGTAGGAAACGCTTTGGCTCCACTTTCATTGTGCGTACCGCCAAAATGTGGAATGGGTCTTTCCGAATAGATATAATCTAATTGTCTTCAAATCGCGAGTGAATAGGTTTCTTCTAGGCAAGCGCGCTCCATCGTAGACCGTAACTGTCGCTTAACACCAGGTGAGTTGACAGTCAAGCGCAAGCCTATCGTCGAATAAAAAAAAAACTTTAAATAACGTTATCTTTTAATAAATAAGGAACAGATCGGGCCGCTCCATGCTGCAGACACTTAAAATTGCGATACTCTAATGGGGTTATTATGTTATTCATACCAATGTATGTACAGTTTAACATAATAGTGCAATAAATGATTTGACTTTGACTTTGACGTCTACTCTGGTCTGAAGACGATATGACAGTATATAATTTTGATGATAATGCAATAAAATGATAATAAAATGATAATAGTGAAAGTAACCTATTTAAGCACGAGATGGTTTGGCGCTCTCATGCCTTGTTAGTAGAACGCTTGGATACAATCATTCTGTCAGTTTTTATCTATGGTACATTATCTAAAATGTCTGTATAGCTCATGGTCACTTAACAATATACGAAAGGAGAACTTTGTTTCGCGGTAACGCAACGCAATGCTCAGTGGCGTTTTGCGTTGGCGCGCCGCCCTGCAACTTGTTTATGTGTTTGTTTAGGTCCTTGTAATTATTTTTTTCCAAACAAATACTTACTGTAAATACTGATATTTTTTGAACTAGTTACGAGATGAAAACTGGGTGCCTCTCCCGCCACTTCACATGTATATGTGCCTTCTGATTCGTACGTTATATGTTCTAAAACCACCAAGGTATCCGTAGATCTCGTCATCTAGAACGAAACAATAAACAAGTAAATATGTTTTTCATCATCATAATCATAAAAAATTATCCACCCATAGCTAAGTAGAGGTCTCTTCTTTACCAGACCATCTTTTCTGGCCCTGAGTCAGTATCATCTATTATTTTCTCATTATATTGTCGTCTTCCAATCGACGTGATCAGCTTGTTTGTTTTCTTAAATAACTAGGTGAGTGAAGAGACGAGCAAGATTATTTCCAGATGTTAATTACCCTTGTCCGTCATTCATTTCCATACATTCCCGTCATTGCATGTTGATAAAAAATTCGGGTTATAGTCGTTTAACTTACGAATTTTAATCGAAATTCCATTTCCGACGGTAATTTTTTCCTTGATGTTGGCATCATGCAACAATCAATCAATCAATCAATAATAATTTATTTCAGACTCCGAGAGTCATATAATTTTATAGTATAAATTGTATTAAATAAAATTATTATTATTACATGTCAAATAAATCGAATTTAATTAATTACATTGAATCTACATTCTACATGTCACATTATAAATAAATAAAATTAATATTATTATTATTCTAATCATAGAAACATTATTTGGCAACATTTGCCAGACGGTCTTTTACATCGAGAAAACTAGAGTCTGTTTGGATAGAGAATAATTGTGGCATTGAAAGCGTTGCTATCCTTATCTCATTATTTTGTTCGAGTACAAGGGCGCTGCTGTTTATTTCATTATTTTGTTCAATCGAGACATTAGTTCCTATTTTTGCCACCATAGTTCTCTAACAAAACAGACTCGGGAATGGTATATTGTACCTATCTATCGCGGGTCGAACCTGAACTCGATTAGCACAGGATCGAGGCAGATGGCATAATAAGAGAGAGGCCTATACCTAGCAGTGGGATAGAAAAGGCTGTGGATGATGATGATGATGAATACTGACTACTATTTCGCAAAAAAATTGCTAGTAAATCCTGGCGCCCGTCGCACCGGCTGTATCGGTTATAACTGGAACATAGTTCATAGCCCGTGCCATATAATGTTAACAGCAGCTGTGTTCGTCAAATAAAACTGAATTCTAACTATTGTGAAATGGTGACGTCACTAGGCTTATTTTTATACCGCGACGATCGACGCAATGAATGGGTTCACGTTAACCTTAAAAGCGTATCTTTATTTTATCATGGAATTATAAATCGATTTTGATTTTGAGAAATGTAAACGAACCTGCAAGAATTTTGTATAAGAACTGAGGATAAATTCCTAGTATACTTGTGAAAAAATGAATTCAGCATTAATTGACTTGTCAATCAACGTTCGTAGTTCGTACGTTTCAAAAGAAAATTGTGGTATATTCCGAAGAATTAAATTTACTAAAATATCGAAATAAAAAAAAATCGGCCAAGTGCGAGTCGGACTCGCGCACGAAGGGTTCCGTACTATCATCTATAATACTACAAAGTTTAGTTCTGTTTATAAAATAACGAGAAATCAACTAAATTCCAAGTAGTAAATTGCAAACTTATAGGTAGGTTTCCGATACACATCCGGGCAGCATGACAACGCTCGCGCGAATACGCGCGGCTATGGCTCGCTCCGTGATGTTACCTCCCCCGCTACCCGCGCGGCCGTTGCTTAGCAACCGCCTCGCGCTCGCGCCACCACCACACCGCGGCGCGGCGCTCGCACCGCGTTTAGATGCACGGATTATTTTCATTTTGTGAGTTTTTATGTATTAGATTAGGTATTTATTTTTAAAGTTAGTATATTTCTAAATATTTACTTACAAATATTCAAGTTTCTACCTGTTAATTAAGATCGAGTAAAAATTGCTTAAAAATTACGTTTGTTGTATGGGAGCCCCCTTTTAATATTTACTTTATTGTTATTTAATTATTTATTTTGAAAGGTAATATACAAGTAAATATTCTGTGAAAATTTGAAGCGTCTACCTGTTACAGTTTTTAATATTGAGCAAAAAAATTCGATAAAAACACGTTTATTGTATGGGGACCCCCCTTAATATTCTATTTTTTTTAATTTTTAGTATTTGTTGTTATAGCGGCAACGGAAATACATCATTTGTGAAAATTTCAGCTTTCTAGCTATCACGGTTTATGAGATACAGCCTGGAGACAGACAGACAGACAGACAGACAGACAGACAGACAGACAGACAGACAGACAGACAGACAGACAGCGAAGTCTTAGTAATAGGGTCCCGTTTTTACCCTTTGGGTACGGAACCCTAAAAAAAAGCACCAACGAATGTGTCATATAGTTTTTTGTTCCTTATTTGAATTTAGTAATTTTTAGAATTTTATTTAATTCAGTTGGTGCCTTCAGAATTTAAAATTGACTTAAAAATTAGTATTTTATATTCCTGGTCTGGACAGGAAAATTCTGTTCCTAACAAAATACTACTAAGCCAAACACATCGTCGCAAGATACAAGTATAAGTTTAGAAAACTCAAAACCCGCGACAAAAAATTCGGCTGTACCGATTTTGATGAAACATAACAACACTCTCGACGAAATTCCCTTTTAAATAAAATAAAATCTAGATCAAAATCGGTCCGTTTGAGTGCTAAGATTCCACAGACAAACTATACTGATACACACATCAAACCCCTCTTTTTGGGTCGGGAGTTAAAATAAACAGTATTTTATTGATTTGTGAGACTAAATAAGATAAAACATGTCCGGTTGCTAGTACGCCGCCGGAGGGTGCATTAATTTTATTACGATTACGATTATATTCGATGTAGCCATAGATTTTTAGCACGGAGCTTAGATTTAGTACCGTAGATAAATTTTATTGAATTTGATTCCTTATCTGACACAAATTACATTAGTCACCGCTAGACGTGAATTACTCACTTGTAATTTAAGATTGTTTATGTTTTTACGTTTTGGTGTAGTCATTTATATTTAGACGTTTATTGACATTGGCAGTTCTCTTTTACAGAATATGTCAATGCAATTTTATTAAACGGTTTTATTTAGCTTGCCCTGTTTGTTGTTGTTTGTCTTTTGGGACAAATTTAGTAAGCGAAATTTGACCCCCTTCCCGTTGACAGATTGATCTGATATTTAGTACACGCCTTTAGTTTAGAACACCATACAATGAAATATATATTTAGTTTAATTCTTAATTCAATATTGCCGCCGCCACAAAATGGCGGATTTCATATTTTTTTACAACCCCCACATTATCTTTCTTTTCAATAAAACCGTTTAACTTAATAATATTGCATACATGTTTTTTAGTGTATCTTTGTATTTCAATGTAATTAATCATACATATCCTATAATAATCTAGTTTGACATTTACGTAAAGACATTTTGACATTTATATTAGATAAGACATTGTTGACATATTTGAAAGTGTATCTTCTATCTATCAGTGTATCTTTGTATCTCAATGTAATTAATCATACATATATTATAAATTATTATAAATAAATAAAAAAAAAAAAATTGTATAGACTATTAAGTCTATACAAATGCTTGTACGCTTTTAAAGCAGGACCTGGAGGACGAATTCTATCAATTTATATCAACTTACCATGTAACCTATGGCCACAAGATAAATAAATTGGAATTTGGAATTGTTTTTTTTTGTACTTATAGACCTACGTTTGACCGCCAACTAGCCTGATGGTAAGCAATTCTGTGGTCGAGGAAGGAGAAGATATCTATTCATTCTGGTCTTGAAAATTCCAAGATTTATAGTTTTCACGAAATAGAGAAGGTAGACAAATACCAAATTTAAATGCCATCTTAGTTGTGAAAAGATAAATTGTTCTTTAAAAGTTACTAAATCTTACTATCTACAAATTTTGGATTTAAACTTAATATCTTTATGTGCAAAGAATTTTTTTTTGTTAAAAGAACAATTTTGGATCGGACTAAACAGCATCCTTACATTAACTATGACTCCAGGCTGGTGAAAGTACTTGGAACCGTAGGATTCCAACGGTGCATAGCGGTAGAACTCATGGTTGTCCTTGTACCATTTCACGGAATAGAGCCGATCCTCTCCCAAGTCATACTGACAGGTTAGCAATGCCGAGTCACCTTCGCGCACGTCTGCTGGTACTCGCATCTCTAATATACGTAAGCTCCGCACTGCATCTGGAAAACATTTGTGGGTGGTAAATTAGACCAATTTTAAATAATGACATTTTACAATTATTTTTCACAATGCGGGCATATCTTCGAGCTCAAGTTTCCCTTTCATTACTCTGGAAGTTTTCTTTCCGTCATACTGTGAATATGTTTAAAGGAAAACATACAAGAGGAATCCGGCATAAAACTGATTCCTATCATCATCATCATCTCAGCCATAAGAAGTCCACTGCTGGACATAGGCCTCCCCCATGGATTTCCAAAAAGACCGATTGGAAGCGGCTTGCATCCAGCGTCTTCCTGCCACTTGTATGAGGTCATCTGTCCATCTCGTGGCTGGTCTTCCTACGCTGCGCTTGCCGGTACGTGGTCTCCACTCAAGAACCTTTCGGCCCCATCGGCCATCAGTTCTACGTGCTATGTGCCCTGCCCACTGCCACTTCAACTTGCTAATCCGCTGTGCTATATCGGTGACTCCTGTACGTCTACGTATCTCTTCATTTCTGATTCGATCTCGTAGAGAGACTCCGAGCATAGCCCTCTCCATAGCTCGCTGCGCGACCTTGAGCTTCCTTATAAGGCCCATAGTTAGGGACCACGTTTCAGTGCCGTATGTCATCACTGGTAACACACACTGGTTGTAAACTTTCGACTTGAGGGACTGGGGTATATTGGACGAGAAGACGCTTTTAAGTTTCCCGAACGCTGCCCAGCCGAGTTGGATACGACGATTGACCTCCCTCGCAAAGTTGGACCTGCCTAATCGGACCGTTTGTCCTAGGTAGACGTATTCGTCAACAACTTCAAGAGTGGAGTTCCCCACAGATATTGGGGTGGGCACTACATGGGCGTTCGACATAACCTTCGTTTTGTCCATGTTCATTTTGAGGCCCACCCGTTGGGAAACTCTATTGAGGTCTTCGAGCATCGTACTGAGGTCTTCCATCGACTCTGCCATGACTACTATATCGTCGGCAAACCGAAGGTGAGTGATGTGCTCGCCGTTAATATTGATGCCGAGCCCTTTCCATTCCAGAAGCTTATAGGCATCTTCCAAACCGGCGGTAAACAGTTTCGGAGAGACAACGTCTCCCTGCCTCACGCCTCTTTTCAATGAAATTGCCTCTGAGTTCTGGTCTTGTACTCGGACTGACATGGTGGCGTTGTTGTACAAACACTTCAGCACTTCGATATACCGATAGTCAATACGGCATCGTTGGAGAGCCTCAAGCACCGCCCAGGTCTCGATCGAATCAAAGGCTTTCTCATAGTCCACAAACGCTAAGCAAAGGGGCAAGTTATACTCTTCGGTCTTCTGTATCACTTGCCGCAGCGTGTGGATGTGGTCTATGGTACTATAGCCTTTTCGGAAACCGGCTTGTTCGGGAGGCTGGAATTCATCGAACCTGCGTTCAAGACGATTCGTGATGATCCTTGAAAACAGCTTATAGACATGGCTCAGAAGCGAGATAGGTCTGTAGTTCTTCAGCAAAGTGTTGTCTCCTTTTTTGAAGAACAGCGCCACCACGCTTCTGTTCCATGCTTCTGGCGTTGTACCTTCAAGCACGACGGAATTGAAGAGCCTCTGAAGGACTTTCAGTACCGGTGTTCCACCCGCTTTCAGTAGCTCTGATGTAATTCCGTCATCGCCCGGTGCCTTGTTGTTCTTGAGCTGTTTCAAGGCCATCCTAATCTCGTACAGGCTGATGTCCGGGATATCTTCGGTATAATGTCGAGTCAGTTTGGCTCTTGGATCTTTACCCAAACTGCTAACAGGTTTTGCGACCGATGTGTATAACTGTCCATAGAACTTCTCGATCTCCCTCAAGACTTCTGCTTTGGTCGACGCTAGACTGCCATCTTCTGTCTTCAGCTTCGTCAACTGGCTCTGCCCAATAGACATGTCTTTTGCGAACACTTTGGAGCCTTTATTCCGCTCTATCGTCTCTTTAATACGATTAGTATTAAAGGTACGGATGTCGTGTCGCATAGACTTTGATATGAGTCTATTGAGCCGCCTATATGCTTCGGCGTCACCGGAAGACTGCAGTTGCAATGAGCGTCGTTCAGCCATGAGGTCGAGGGTATGGCTCGAGAGCTTTTGCGGTCTATTTGTACGGTGGGGTTTATAAAACTTCGCGCCCACCGTACGGACAGTTTCCACAAACCTGTTATTGATCTCATCCACCGATGCGCAGCTTTCCAGGCACTCGAAGCGATTTGATAGTTCGAGCTGAAAGCTCTTGGGGTCTTGGATATGAGCGCGAGTAGGTCGGAGTGTAGACTTCATCATACGGGACCTCTCAAGTTTAACATTAATATTCAAAGTGCCTCGTACCATTCGGTGATCACTTCCGGTTTTAACCATGTTGATCACAGAGACATCATTGAATATTTGTTTCTTGGTGGTCAGGATGAAGTCTATCTCATTTCTCGTAGAACCATCGGGACTCAACCAGGTCCATTTCCTATGAGGTGGCTTCTGGAAGAAAGAGTTCATCATGAAGAGTCCCTCTTTCTCCAGGAAGTCGGCCAACCTCTGTCCCCTGGGGTTCCGTTGTCCATATCCAAATTGCCCTACTCTCAACTCATTTTCGCATTTCCTGCCCAGCTTCGCATTGAAGTCCCCCATAACAACATTAAAATAGGTCTCTGAAGTGTGTATGGCCCTACTAATGTCCTCATACATCACCTCTACCTCATCATCGGAGTGTGCCGAGGTCGGTGCGTATACCTGGATGACCTTCAGCGAATACCTCTTGGATACTCTGAGTATCAGGTATGCAACCCTGCTCGATACACTGTCGATGGCAAGAATGTTGTTAACAAGGGACTTGTGGACGAGAAACCCGACACCACCTTGGGACTGTTGGTCGCCCTCCCGGTAGTAGAGTAGGTTACCGGATTTCAGGGTTATCGTGTCCTCCCCCTCTCGTCGGACTTCTGATAACCCCAGGATATCCCAATGTAACCTACCCATTTCTTCTTCCAGCTCAGCTAGCTTCTCGTCTGTCCTCATCGTGCGAATGTTGTGTGTTACCAGGGCCAGTCGTCGTTTATGCAGGGGGTGGTAGCCGGATCTCTTCCGGAGATTCTTAGCACCCCTTGCTCCGCCGTGACCGGGACCGCTACCATAGCCCGGAATAGCGGAGCTGCCGGGGACTGGGGGCCTGGTATTTTTGTCTGTCATAGGGGGTTTTTGCCAGTACTCGCCACGCTTGGCAGGCGGGTTGGCGAGCGCAGTAGGGGGCGTTTTACTCAGAATGTGCTGCTGCCCACTTCTGGTGGTATTTCCCTTAGCCGGTTCTTACGGCACCCACGGGAAGAAAGGGGGAGGTACTATTCTAAGCCGGTACCCCACGGCAATTCCTATGGTAAGTTTTAATACATATTATTTTTACGTATATACGTATATAAATACTTGAATATGTGTGTATGTTTATACTCCTGTATAGGTTGTATCTTCCTACCAATATATATTGTTTTTCTTAATGAAACTTGGTATTCAAGTTTTTTGCTTATCTGAAGTTTTTAGTCGTGAGAAATTTCTAGTTCAGGTATCTAGTATAATAAAACCGGACCGGACCGGACGGGCGAGTCAGACTCGCCCACCGAGGGTTCCGTACAAACTAAATAAAAGGGGAAAATCTTTTTTTTTTTGATATTTTCCTTCATAAACCGAAAATTATACATCGTAATAATATTTAAAAACCTGTTTTAGCTTATGCTAATGAAGTTCTTTCATATGATATCCCACATGGTTAATTCACTTTAAAATTTGGGCCACTTTAAGGGTTCCGTTTTTTCCTATTGAGGTACGGAACCCTAAAAAGTATTCTGTGATTGAGGTGCAACCTCTATAAAAAGAAAAAAAATATTAGGCGCCATTTAGCGTCTGATTACTCATATTTTATTTTCTTACTAAGCTCATAGTTCTAAGATAGAATCTTGTGAAGAAAATGTTGAAGAAAAAGAGATTCATCCATCATCTTCACATATGTGCCCCAAGAAGTCCACTGCGGGACATAGGTGACGGATCATGATTTTCCGAAAAGACCAGCTGAGAAATTATTAATTATTATTATTAAATTATCTCGATTATTAAGGGGCCATATCGATAGAAAACTCAACACACAAAATTCAATTTGATTCAAACAAAATATCACACAAATTGAGTGTGATAACAATAATTACATTTGTGATAACAATGATTACATTTGTTTTTTTAACTAGAATTGATTTTTTAATTGCAATTAATTTTGTAGTATACATATGAAATATTATTTTCGAGACCTTTACGCATAGATTTATCGCACTTGTATATTCTGTCAATTCATTTATTGAAAAAATTAAATAACGAGTGTATGAGAGAGTAAACTCTATCGACATAGTCCGTTAAAAAAAGTTGTGATAATAATTTGTATCAATAGGTACTTAGTCTAACTATAATAATAAGGATTTGCCTTGACTGACTAAGGGCTAATTTTGCAATCCCCAGATAAAAACTATTTGTCAGTTAAAATATTGGTTTCTTTTTCTTAAGTAATGTGAAAGAAAAGGATAGAGCTAAAATTTACCTGACAGATACTTTTATCTGAGGATTGAAATACCCTTAAACAGTTAAACGGCCGATAGTCTAACCAGCTGGTTATATGAAATTTGGAGGGCGCTTTCTCTTTGCATTGTAATTAATTACTAAAATTGAATTACCCGAACGTGGCTGTAGTATGCGCTGAATCAGTAATAAAATTGACGATAAAATCTAAACAGTAAAAACAATAAGTATGGGACCAATTTGGAATTGCTTTGCGAATGACGGAGAAATTCGTGTACATACATAAAAAAATTAAAAAACGCTACGAATTGATGACCTCCTCCATTTTTGAAGCCGGATAAAAACGGTAGGTATTCACTAGTTTTACCTTGCCCCCACAACAGTAGTAAAAGCAAAAGTGGTTTTGTAAACATCTTCAATGTGTTATTATTGTCGAGAAGTCGCCTCGTCCACGCGCCGCACTCTTTACGTACACATATCACAGTACCGCATTTGACAACTGACACTCACGTACTAAACCGATAACTCACTGCCATCTCAAACCAAACAATCATCTATATTGCAATTACCGAATCCTTTTGATTCACTAAAATCTGCCGTTTGCGGCATCGAAATAGGACAGCGAAATTCCGGCGACGTTTCTAAATTTAAATCTGGTCGCGTGTGTCTCACGCATGCGCCGTCTTGAGTACTGCCAATGTCAAAATCATCGCGTGATTGTGGTTATAATAAACATGGAAAAATACAATGTTCTAAGAATTAAGTTAGTTATTTTAATTAAAGGGTTACCGTGGTGACTCGACTGGGCTAGGGTGTAACCTAACGTGCAGCGATGTCGTTGAACAATTAGATAAACCGGCAAACGCATATGACTCAAACTTAAAAATTTATTCATAGAAGAAGCGTTTTTGCCATTAAACTAATGAGTTTCGTATAACAATAGGCATGATGTTTTTTTTCAGTCAAAAAACAACACAGTCACTAAAATATTATTACGAAGAGTTGTTATGTTAAGAGTGTCATTTACCAATATTTTATGATTTCATAAATTTAGCTTTTACTTGAAGGACCTATGTTATCGACAAGTAAAAGCGTAATAAGTACTACTGAACTACCTACTGAAAGACTTTATTAATAAAATGTAACTCAAACTAGTTATGAAACTAAGGATTTTGTAGTCTAACAGAGTGCTTATCTGCCAACAAACTTTTATATAGTTTGTGAGAACAGAAATACATATATGTTAAAAAGATAGCTTTTATGAAATAAACGCTTTTTTTTAAAGTTCATAGTCGTCCCATAATCTCAAACATCAATGTTGATTATTATTTCGAAATTGAAGTATTGACGTATTACTATGATAATCAAAAACAAAACAAAGTTCGTTCTATAATTACACATAAAAATCCTTTGATAATAATAATAAAATCAATTCTTAATTTGAATTATTATTTGGCCTCGTGTCTGGAGAGAGTTAATAAACCTAAAAAATTCAGAAAGTTAGTAATTCATAGTTTATAACTATATCCCCTGTGTGTTTTCTTTTCAGTTCTAGAATTATTCAGTTGAAAATTATGATCATCATAATTGTATGAATAGAATTTATCGAGGCTCAATGGATGTTAGACCAAAAACTTTGAATGATGTCACGTGCTTTCAGTAATTTCTACTAGTGAAGTGTAGTGTAGTTCCACTAAATACCGCAAGATGACGTGACTTGTAGACTAGTTAGTTAAATGTAGCACTGACTGTTATTCACGGACTGGTGGCTGTCAAATGGGGTATGTAGAGTTTTTTTTTTAGATATTTTTAATTGGTGGATTGAGTAATTTCGAAGAACTATATTCAATATGTTTTCATTCTATTCAGTAGTTATTTTTTAATATTTTTTTTAAGATTCGACGTCACACATTCGTCTGAATAGGATATAGGTATGATTACTTACTAAAAAAATATTTGTGATTATTTTTGTTGATATGCATGACACAAGCAAGACATTATTATAACAGTGCTGTAGTTTTTGTTTTTAACATAATGTTCGCGATTTTTTTTGTGATTCAACGGGTTGGGCTCAGTAAAAAAGCTGCTTAAGTTTGTATGGGAAAAGTATTGATGTCGATTTTTAACCGACTTAAAAAAAAAAGGAGGTTATCAATTCGACCTGTATGTTTGTAATATTGTCAGAATTGCACAATTTTTGTATATGTTAGTCTATACCAGCTTCTAAGCATGTGTGCCAAATTTCATAAGTGTATGTATGTTTGTCCACGCATTGCGCAGAAACTAGAAGTAGTATTTCAATATTTTTTTACTAAATAAAGTATTTTTCAACTTAGGAGTCACTGTAAATTTTTATCTAAATCGGTTCAGTAGTTTTCAAGATATGGGCTTTTTAATACTCACTTCGTTCACTGCAGGTCACCGCAACTGCAACACCTTATTATTTCAATTGTTTGATAGAGTGACATGAGCGGTGATGAGCTTTGACGACCGTTTTTAACCGACTTAAAAAAGGAGGTTATCAATTCGACCTGTATGTTTGTAATATTGTCAGAACTGTGCAGTTTTTGTATGTTAGTATATACCAGCTTCTAAGCATGTGTGCCAAATTTCATAAGTGTATGTATGTTTGTCCACGTATTAACGAGTAAGTACTATTAAAATTGTTTTTTTTTTAAAATTACTTTTATTGTATTAATAGCAAAACCTATCCAGTTATAACAAAAATGGTCGTGATAAAAATGTCAGGCGACATCAAAGCGTAACGAAAAAAAATGTCTGTGGGCGATGCAAAGGATTTGACAGCCTAGTTGTGAGATTGTCAGATTTGCGATCCGCAAGTCCTGGGTTCAAATCACAGCGCGTGCATGGGTGTTTCTAACCATAGTAGTGTTAGGATTATTGGCGATCAAGTGTAAACCTACTACAGCATAAAAAAAGTATTTTAAGTTTTTTGTTTTAGTACGCAAGTTTAACGCAAGTTTACCATGTTTGACTAGCCTTGTAGCTCATTTGGTAGTATGCCTGCATGCTGAGCTGTAGGCCGTGGGTTAGATCCCACCCAGGACAAACATTTGTGTGATGATCATGGATGTTTGTTGTGTGTCTGTGTGTTCCTATGTATCATATGTATATATTTACAAAAAAAGTAATATATGTATTCTATCAGCCATCTAGTTCCATAGTACAAGCTTTGCTTATTTTGGGCTAGATGGTGTTGTGTGAAATGTCTACAAATATTTATATTTATTTACATTTATATTATGTAAAATTTGTATGCTCATTCACTGTACCCACGACAGAGAGACTTATAGTAGAGAAATATAGCTCAATGCCTATCATTGCCTCGCAGTTCAATTGATAGTACGTTTGCGTTCTAGTCTGTAGGTTGTGGAGGAGGTATCTGAGATCTAGACGTAATAAAACCCAATGTCAACATCTGCGTTTTTTCCAGGCTTTCCATCGAGGTTTTTCTTTGGTTCATTTAGACGGGCTGTCAGTTTTGTGTAAGGGCCCAGTCCCTTGTCTACGGCATGGCGCTAAGGCTACATTATGACACCGAAAAAATACGACGACGGTGGCGTGCGTTGACGCTGTGTATTATATATTATATGTTCTGTGGCTGTGTGCCGACGCTTATACCAGATAGCAGCGCCAGATGGCCATAATCACAAGTCACTGTGACTTAAACTACCACCTGCACAAGATTGGAGCTACAGATAACCCCTTGTGCCGAGGCTGCTTTCAAGACAACGAGTCTCAAGAGCATGTGTTACTGCACTTTAGAGCTAGAGAACAGGCTGAATCAAGATGAGGTCTCCTGAAAAAATCTCTAGTCACAATCAACTCTTAAACGCAACACCTGACGCAACCGAGGTGGAACAATTGTGCAAGTGATCCAAGGCTGTGCTCCGTTACTTTAAGGAACTTGGCTGGCTTGAGTAGGCTGGCAGGGAGAAATGTACAATATAGCCCAAGCGGGACGTCAGTGCAGGTCTTATCGCCCCCACTTCAAAATAGAATTAGATGTCATATCCAGCCATGCCGTTGACAACAATAATACCGGAGTAGCTACTTACGACTTTCGGCGCCGGATATGCTTAGCACCTAACACAATAACCTAGACATTAATCAACAGAATGAAAGTAGTTCCAAGAAAGTAAGAGTACCATTATTTTCCGGCTAGTTTGTATTAAGTTGAATCTTTTATAAAGACAAGGCGTGTCCCTTGGCAGTGTGCGTCCGCCCACCGCTGCCGCTGGACGCCTAATGATGATTTACTCGTGTGGGTTCCCACGGGCGGTGTAATTTTCCTTTAGTAAGGCAGAAAGGCGCCACTACTATGTCACGTAGCAGCAGTAGGCAAACCACGGACAATGGAGTGATTTGATTCACTCACACTGCTGTGCTGTTTTTGCGGAATGTCCACGTCCAGTATGGAAATACATAGTAGGGAATCTTGGTATATATATCATTATTACCTAGCACTTTAAGTATAGATTGCTTGATAGCAAATAAATTTTATTCCATGATTTTAGATAAATAAATAAAAAAAACCGGACAAGTGCGAGTCAGACTCGCCCACCGAGGGTTCCGTACAAACTAAATAAAAGGGGGGAATTACATATTTTTAAAATATTTTCCTTCATAAACCGAAAAATATACATCATAAAAATATTTACACATTCCTTGCTCACCACCCGGATCCGAGTGGGGCGGGGCTATAGTAGCAGTGGCTCCCACTCGAATCCGCGCGAGCGTCCCGTTCATTTTGTAGTAGTCAGTAAACCGCCGGTTTTTGAGGCAATCAACGTTGCTTTGCGCGGCCACTCTGTACTTAATCAAAATTCGCTTAAAAGTTTTGGTTCCTAGCTGAAGTGAAGGGTCTGCAGGGGGCGAAGAATGTGTTAAAAACCTGTTTTAGCTTATGCTAATGAGGTTTTTTCATATGATACCCCACATGATACGGTTAATTCACTTTAAAATTTGAGCCCTCATTCCTTGCAAAGAGACACTATTTTTTTGTGATTAAATTAAAAATCTCCAGTTTTCGGATATTTTCCTATATGTGTAGGTACTCTAACAAAATGCTTCTTGCCAAATTTCAGAGTTCTAGGTCAACGAAAAGTACCCCATAGGTTTTGATTCCTCTGTGAGTGTCGAAATGTGCGTTTTTTACGACATATTCGGCTGTAACATTTTTTTACGAAAACTGAGAAATTTTATTTTTCTTTCTGCAGCAAGATACTATGGTTTTATAATATGTGCGTATATGGTTTTAATTTCAATTCGATACCTTCACGCGTTCCCGAGATAAAGGTCTTGACACCCGGACGGACGGACAGACGGACAGACGGACAGACGGACAACAAAGTGATCCTATAAGGGTTCAGTTTTTTCCTATTGAGGTACGGAACCCTAAAAACAGCTGTTTCTTACAGAAAGTTCAATGACCAACGACAAAATTGGTACAAAACCGTTTTTTTAAATAATTATATAAATACCTATTATTACAAAAGCGTTCAAAACGATATTATTGAATCTAATTGTAGAAATTTGTAAACGGCTTATTTTTGTTTATGTAATAATTATAACACTGTTGGTTAAGGCCGTAAATTTCTCCAAAATTGTAAAAAAAATGGGAATTTTCGAAATAGCAGAACGACCAGGGCGCAGAAGCTGTCATTAGAGATTATTTTTATATATAACTAAATGACAAGACGAGCAAAACGCTCGGCCAACACGCTTGCCCATAACAATACAATTCCACATAGAATCTATCTGTGTATAGTTATCTCAAGCAAGTTTTGTCTTTTTAACAGTGTTATTTATCTACTCTTTATCTACTCTTTATCTACTCTTTTTAGGGTTCCGTACCCAAAGGGTAAAAATGGGACCCTACTACTAAGACTTCGCTGTCTGTCTGTCTGTCTGTCTCCAGGCTGTATCTCATAAACCGTGATAGCTAGAAAGCTGAAATTTTCACAAATGATATATTTCCGTTGCCGCTATAACAACAAATACTAAAAATTAAAAAAAAAAATATTAAGGAGGGTCCCCATACAATAAACGTGTTTTTTTCGTATTTTTTTGCTCAATATTAAAAACGGTAACAGGTAGACGCTTCAAATTTTCACAGAATATTTACTTGTATATTACCTTTCAAAATAAATAATTAAATAACAATAAAGTAAATATTAGTAAATATTAAATTCCCATACAACAAACGTAATTTTTAAGCAATTGTTACTCGATCTTAATTAACAGGTAGAAACTTGAATATTTGTAAGTAAATATTTAGAAATATATTAACTATAAAAATAAATACCTAATCTAATACATAAAAACTCACAAAATGAAAATAATCCGTGCATCTAAACGCGGTGCGAGCGCCGTGCCGCGGTGTGGTGGTGGCGCGAGCGCGAGGCGGTTGCTAGGCAACGGCCGCGCGGGTAGCGGGGGAGGTAACATCACGGAGCGAGCCATAACTGCGCGTATTCGCGCGAGCGTCGTCATGCTGCCCGGATGTGTATCGAAAACCTACCTATAAGTTTGCAATTTACTACTTGGAATTTCGTTGATTTCTCGTTATTTTATAAACAGAACTAAACTTTGTAGTATTATAGATGATAGTACGGAACCCTTTGTGCGCGAGTCCGACTCGCACTTGGCCGATTATTTATTATTTGTGAAAACTTTTAATTGGTCTTCTGTTCTTATTTCCATTGCTAATTTATGTATTTAGCTGTTAATATTCCTTTGAAAATAAAAGAAACTGCAGAATTTATGACAAAGCTATATCGTCGCTCAGAGCCGTTCAAGTATTAGGTACAAATGGGGCGGGTTGGATATTGAATGATAACTGCATTGGTAAAAACTACTGGAAATGACAAATTATATTGAAAAATAAAGTATCTTTATGTAAGTAAGTATTCTCTCGCGTATTTTTATGCTTTTACTTTCATAGTTTAAAAAATGTATGATAGGTTAGGGTTATTGCAGAACTGGCGAAGTGTACTACCTAAAAAAAATATTTACATGCAAATTATTGCGATGAATAAAGGTCACTACATATAAACATTCTTTGAATGACGATCATCGACGATGACTTTTCAAAGCTATGGTGTGGCTGAGTATGGAGCATATTGAATATATATCTATTCATTCTAGCTTAGGAAATTCCAATATTGTATTTCTCAGGAAACAGAGGTGGGAGTTAGTTGCGCTCCTATATTAGTTCAGTAAAAATAATATTTGTGACAACATAAAAGACACCTATCGAAGTTTGTTACCTTTACACGCTCAAACGGCTGAACCGATCGTTATGAAATTTTGTATAGAGATAGCTGTGGATTTGGAGACGGACATAAGCTACTTATCATTATCATAATCATCACCGTTTTTCAAAGCTATGCGGATGAAACGCGGAACGCAGCTAGTTTATAAATCGGGGATTCTTGTGAATCTATGTTTTTTAGGTATTTTCCTATTATAATTTCAAAGAATCCCGCAAAGTGCATTCAATATGATTAACTCTATACTAATGGATTTATTTTACTAGACTATATTATTTGCCCTTGGATTCGATACTGCTTCTTTTCTATACGTTAACGGGAAAAACTGGCACTACACGCTGTTGTCCGGACTAAAGTGAAAACAAATGAAGTAACGCGTACGTTTAATCATTCATTCGCGCGGCTTGGCACTCATTGAGATTTATCCCGGCTTTTATCGGTCAACCGCTGGAGCGAGACGTGCCTCTAAATCTGCCGAGATTACTACCAAGTAATAATTTAGTATTTCATTAACAATCTGAGGTTCTTTAGTTATGTACTAGTCTCAGTAAGGTATTCAGGCCTAGGATAGAAGCTCGAACAAGTGTATTATATTGACAGGTCTCATGGCTCAGTGGTAGTATGTCTACCTTCTGAGTTGTAAGTCGTGGCTCAGCAGAAATGATTGCCCTACCCAGGGCAATCCAGCGCTGGCTGTTCACAGACAACAGTATACCGAGATGGGACCGGTTTGTGGCGGACACATAATACTTATGTATTGTAGCGTTTTCTTTTGTTTTTGTGCTTAATGTTAGTTTGATGTTATGTGTCTTCCATGAATAAATATATGTCTATGTCTATAAAATATTTTCACTCGATCATTCAAAAAATACCATACTTCTTTAGATTACCTTACTACTAGCGAATAATAGCTGAACATATTTACTTCGTAATTGTACGGTTAGTTCTTTGAGTTTTAAATTAATTGCGTATTTCATGGAAGCCCCATAATGAGAAGCTGTGTTGTTCAGAATTATTTAATTATATGACAGCCAAATGATTTAAACGATGTGGTAAGCGTATTAGAGAACCGTAATAAGCTATTGAAGGAATTATTAGTTGAACGGTCTTCATTATAGGTTTGGGCTAATTAAGTGAGTAGGTACTGAAATATTATTGTATAGACATTAGAGAAGCTTTCAATACGACTTAACTTATTATATTCTTGTGAAAAACGCCATAAACCTTATTTAATTAAATAGAAAAATATTAAAATATGTTAATAATAGTAATGGTATATTAGTAAGAGTTCTGTAGTACTAGAACTTTTGGATTTGTTAATTAAACGCAATAAAATGTTTTAACTAGTTTAAACTAGTTAAAACATTTTATTAAAACATTTTTTTTTTAGTTGTTAACAACTAAATTTAATGTTGACTTCCGTGACTAATGATTTTATCATTTTAACAAAGAGTAAATAGATATCTTCTAGAACAACGTGCTATATTTTCGGCCACACCGTCTCTTACAATCAGGTGTAGTAGTCAAATCAAACGTAGATCTATTTCGTATAAAAACAGTATGTCTTACTATTTAAAAACAAGCATTTATGAATGAAATTAAAATAGCTTACGATCGCTACGAAATAAGACTCGACGGGTCTGTTATTTGTCATTTGGTAGTTATTCTGTCCATTCTCCGGCATACTCTGACCTAGTCAACTAATCTAGCGTCGTAAAACTTGTAACATACTAGCTGCACTTAGTGGTTTCACCTGCGTAGTGATGAAAATCGGTGATAATTATGAAATAGATGTGTATAATGTGTAGCTTATATCAGCCACGTTCTCAGCTATAATTAAACTAAATTTTATAACAGTTGGCTTAGCCGCTCAGTTTCTCCAGTTATAAAGGTGACAAATTAGACAGACAGTTTTTTTAGCTTTTACGATATTAGTTACGATATATCACATAAGGGGCTATTCATTTATTACGTAAGACAATTTTAGCCAGTTTTGCCCCTTCATATAAGAAAAAATAAGAATATACCCCCTCCCCGCGTGTAATATTTATTACGTAATCTAAAGGAAAAAAAATAATACACCTTTGGTTTATTGTAATGCTTATTTTTCAAAGTAACAATTTTTAGGAATGTTTATTTGTACTTTTATACACTTCCGAGCGCACTTCGGCACTTGCGCGGCTGCCCGCGTTTTTCAAAGTATAATTTTAACTTTTATTTTAATTTTTGTAATCTTACGTAAGAACTATCAAGACTCCCTCCCAACCCCTTGTAAGAAAAAATAAGACATGGTCGACCCCCCTCCCCCCCTAAATCGTCTTACGTAATAAATGAATGACCCCTGATCGGTCTACAGATATCCCTTGTAGTTTAAAAGCGCATGTTTAGGATGTTTATTGAAAGGCGGACGGGCGCGGGGCGGTACGTAGGGCGCCGTAGCCGTTCGTAGCCGCATGTGGCTACGAGCAGCTACGAGCCGCTTAATTAACGCGCCCCGAAGCGAATATTAAATGTTGGCAAATAGACTTATTTGTCCGATGGCCTTCTATGACCCACTCGACGTTAATTGAGATTTGCCACCTTTTGTACGAATACTACGACGATTCTGCGCATTCAGGACTGTAGCATATTTTCTTATATCCATTATAATATACTAACATAATTTTCTTACATGCATGGTATGTAGTATAATAATTTGTGATGTTAAAAATGTAATTTATTCATCTGTTGAACGTATACATTAGCAGAGTTAGCTGTTAACTCTGCTGTACCGCCTGATTCGAGTAGCCAATTATACCGATTTATAACGACCATTTTGCAGCTACAAGCCTAACTGAAGTGGTACGTAATTAAGTATGGTGGTGGCCGTGGTAGCTTATAAGTAGCTAATAAGCTAGTAAATAATACAGGCTATCTAGATAACTTATCTTATCAGAAGATCTATCTTGAAATAAATCGGTCAAGAACGTGTTGTGTCACGTGCAGTGTTCCATATTTAAACTTCACTATATCCGAATTTAGAACAGGGCTATTATTTGATACTATTATATTATGAGTTGGTCGTATATAACTCGTTTTTCTTGTGCGCTGCTTGGAAGCGACTTGACGGTGAAACGTGGATTTTTTTCAATAGGTTATCCTATGAATAAGAAATTTGTGGCCAAAATTAAACAAAATTCTTCACAAAAAAATGTATGTAGAAAAGTGTTACACAAATGTATGCACCACTCCCTTATTACTATTGCTCAAAGAACGCGTTTGGCGTTGCTCTCTCGCATGCAGCTTGTTTAATAACATGACAAGCACAGATGTTGTCGTAAGTTTATTCATAATTCAAAGCAACAGGTATTTGCCGTTGACAGTTTGTAAATTAGCGATATTGTTTTATTTGGTTTCTTAATGTAGCTATGTATATTTATTAAATATAAATTTCCGTAGACAGTCTTGTGTCAGTAATAAATGAGGAAGCTAGGTTTGATAAGTGATTTTTGTTTAATTGAATAATATAATTATGAAATGTAGATTGTTAAGGAGACTGTTTTCTTTTTGTATTTTAAATAATCGTTCACCACAAAATACTGCAATTACACTGTGTATATTTCTATACAGGGATATAACACTACTTTCTATTTCTAAACAATATCCGATTTCGCTAATAAAGTATTATAAATATTGGTGGATATTTTCACACAACACATCTAGCCCCAAACTAAGCAAAGCTAGTCCTATGGGAACCAGAAGGCTGATAAAATACTTATATACTTTTTTCGGTATTTTTTTTTTTATATTTGTGGACATTTCACACAACACTATCTAGCCCAAACTAAGCAAAGCTTGTACTATGGAACTAGATGGCTAATAGAATATAAATACACACATATGATATATATAAACAACCAGACACGGAACAAATATCCATACTCAGAGGCAAACGTACTACCACTGAGCTATGAGGCCTGAATTCTTAGATTAAATATGGTCTGAATTATTATTATAATTGATACATTGAGTAAACTTTTGATTGAGTTTTTGCATTAAAAATTTTTTCGTTCAAAATTATAATGACATTTGTAAAAAAAATTGATTACAAGCTTGACCAGTTTTATTTCTAATGAAATGAAAATAATCATCAATTTTGTTGACGACCAATATTTGACCACAGCTTTCTGAAGTCTGAAGTTGAAGGTTGTAAAGAAACCTAACCTAAAATTTAAAGTAGCTGGCCGATTCTCAAAAAATGTAATAAAAATATAGGCAAGTACAATTTCACTAAAACAACTGAAAATAGTATTCCAACACAAACAACTAATTTCAGACGATTCTTCTTTCTTTTCTTGTTAGTGTTCCATTTATTAAAAGCATATTTTTATCTCTCGCCCAAATGGCGGCTGCCCTTGAAAAGCGGGACAAAGCGAGCTTAGTCCAAGACAGACGGCCGTGGCTCAATCCAGGCACATAAAGTTCTATCACGGGTGATGTACCAGCATGCCAGATGTGGGAGAAAATGGCGCGCGACAATTTGCGGCGGGCTTATCGCTTACACAGACATTAATCCTGATTTCGAGTAACTAGCAGAAAAAAGTCCACGAAAAACTGTAGCGCTGAAAAACACAGGAGATGTTTTCTCGGGCTACAGAGAATTTCGTCGAGCGTAAAATGGCTTGCACTTACTATGTAAAGAATAAAGGGCATCTAAGTTGCTGTACATTTTTTATTATTATTTGATATAGGCTTACGTTTGAACGCATCCAACTTAATGGTAACCAAATATTCTATCTAGAGTAAAGAACTTAAGTTGTATATCTGGCTATATTCTATTGAATTCGGTGAGTGTACCAAAGAACTTCACGTCCATAATTCACCACAATTTTTTTTTATCTGCCCTGTTTGTATAAACTGTTCCCCTGCTGGGCGCGGGCCATCTTCTCATTGTGAGAAGGGTAAGGCTATAGTTTACCACGCTGGCCAAGTGTGGGTTGGCAGACTTCACACATCTTCAAGATCATTGAGAACTCTCAGACATGTAGGTCTCCTCACGATGTTTTTCTTTCATCGTTTTGAAGTTGGCGGCAATCAACAATACGCACATAACTCAGAAAAGACAGAGGTGGTGCCGCGGGATTCGAACCCAGAACCTGTGGATCGCAGGTCAGACGGTCTCCCAACTAGGCTGTCGGAAACACCACCATCATTCAATCCATTTCTCATTAAAATGTCCACAATTCGTACTTAACGATTTTGGTCCTCTTTTTTTATGCGTACTGTATATGTGTGGAACTCCCTGGTTTCCTGAAAATTTATAATCTTGGATTTTATAAGGCTACAGTGTATCTATGATAAATTCTCGCTCCATCTTTGATCATACGCCATACCAAGCTCGACCCCATCGGCCATCTGTTCTGCGCGCTATGTGTCCTACCTACTCCTACTTGCTAACCCGCTGTGCTATGTCAGTGAATTTCGTACGTCTACGGGTATCTTTACTTCTGACCGAATGATTTCGCAGAGAGACCCCCATCATATCTCGTTGTATGACTTTGAACTAAGCTAAAAAGCCCTAGTTAACTCGCAGAGAGACTCCCGTTATATCTCGTTGTATGACTATGAACTAAGCTAAAAAGCCCTAGTGAACTCGCAGAGAGACCCCCATCATATCTCGTTGTATGACTTTGAACTAAGCTAAAAAGCCCTAGTGAACTCGCAGAGAGAACCCCATCATATCTCGTTGTATGACTTTGAACTAAGCTAAAAGCCCTAGTGAACTCTTTCATGTGCCATCCGTCTGTTTGATTTTTTATTATAACGAGACGCCTGTTTATTTTGGAAACTGTTATGTCTTCTGTTTTCAGGAATACTGATACATTTCTGAAAACAGAAGACATACAAATTGTAAAAATGTTTGTATAAAAAGTATTTAAAATACAATTAATTGGGAATAGTACCTATTACACAAAAAATATTCTACATTCGTAACAAAAGCAGCAGACAAGACATTGTACCTGAAGCCCGAGCCTTATTGCGCAAAAACCTACACAGCTTACATTTCCAACTAAGAAAGTTTCTTTCCTAATAAACTCCATGAACTGCGCAAAGTTTATATTAATTTGCACTAGGCTCAGATTACGTCTTTGGTATCCTATATCTACTTAATTTAGAGAGCATTTTCCATTATTTAGTAGCACTTAATTTCACTCCACTTGTTCAGAATTAAGTTCGGTACACCCCGTGAGTTAAATTACAAGAGTTTGGAGTTTCGATGTTTTGTGGCCGACTGGATTTGATAAATAAAACTTAACTAAGTTTATGAATCTTCCAAGAAGCGAAAGTTGCCGTGGTCAATTATTCAGGCGGTGGTCGCTGGAATATTCATGGTCGGACTTGATAGGAGCGCGGATGACTTACGAGTACCTACCTTCCGCCTTTGTGTCTCCATTTTTGCTCTCATTGGATTTTATTTATGAACTAAATTAAAATTTTGTTTTGTAAAGAGGATTTATTTATAGTCATAATAAGTTAATATTTAGAGAAAATACTTTGTCTATGAATGTAAACAATATCCGAGGACTATTAAAATAAGCGAAATTTCGAAAGATCTACATTTTGACATAATGACGTTTTAGTGCTTTACCAGACTAGCTTTTTTATAATATCATATTACTCAAAGTAAATAGGGCCACGCATTCTATGATATTATTATACTCGTGAGTAGTCCAATGGAAATCGTCGTTTTCCGATTTCAAAATTTATTGACTCTGCCTGTCCCGAAAGGAAATATAAGCGTGATTATATAATCAATAAAAAAAAAAAAAAGTAATTAATATATTCGTAATACCACGCACGCTGCAAAATGTTCGAAAATACAGCTCAATTGTATAAAATATACGCGATAAATCTGTTAAAAGCTGTTTAATTTCAATAGGTATATATCAACATTTTTGTACCATAGCATCACTTACAGGTAAAGTGTGGTTAGATGACTGCTCACTGCACATAAAATGATAGTAGATCATAAAATTTACACTCTGTTGGTTAGTAAATAGAAGCATTAAGCAGTACAATAGTAAAACTAGTGTAATAAACCCTAGTGCCTGCCACTTAATCGTATTACGAGAAGAAGTCCAAAAGCGAACGTTATAAAACTGTCGTGCGACTGTGCTACGATTGCTACCGGAAAGTTTTGTTAATCAGACCAGCGATGGTCGAGGGTCAAACTAGTTTGAATTTTCACCTCGGTTATCCCTTGACGTGCTCCGGCGCGGAATATTTTAAAATTATTCAATTTGCATAGGCTAATTGACCATTTCTGGAAACTATGTGTAGGTTGCTCACTGTGACACAATTTAATTAAGTTTAAATGTTTTGTGTAAAAGGCTTGGCAGCGGGCAGGTTAATTTCATTTTTATGTCCAGCTATAGGCTTCTATTGAGTTACAGCGCGCAATTTTGCCGTTTTTATCGTCGGAATCCGCACGGAAATGCGGGACAAGAATTTGAGTTTCTTAAATGCCAAATGAAAAATCTTTTTTGTAATTTTCCTTGTTTTAATCATAACGATCACATTTTTTAAATCATTCTTAAGAGTACTGTTGAACGCGCTAAGGTGTATGTTCCGGGTTCCATTTTTGGAATATTTTTGCCTCTGAATCTGCTTTCACGATTTCGATTATTTTATAAAGTTTTGTGGTTACAATCTCGCTTAGTTCTTTTAGATAATGATAATCATTCATCATCATCATCTCAGCCATAAGAAGTCCACTGCTGGACATAGGCCTCCCCCATGGATTTCCAAAAAGACCGATTGGAAGCGGCTTGCATCCAGCGTCTTCCCGCCACTTGTAATGCCACTTGATAATCATTCAATTCCTTTTAATTGAGTTATCTCAATCGCGAAATGCCAATAAAGGCGTTATACCTAAACAAGAGATTTGCTTAAAAAGTTTGTCCTAAACTTCCTTTTAAAAAAAATTGTGTTTAAAAATATACCAAACTTTTTGTCTCTAATTTTAAATATACAAATAATTATTAGTATATTTTCAAACACATTAAAAATTCGCTATATGCTGGCAATAATTGCACACTGAACGTTCCCTCTTAGCAATGTTTTACAACTCAACATTTAAAATAAATTATTTTATATCACGCCAGGCACGTCTTACATCTGAAACCTACCGATAAACATTAGGCATACTCATTGTGGGCATATCGAGCTAATATATAGGTATATTTAATAAAGTAATACACGAATGTAAAGAGAATGAGACAGTAATTGGCCCCAGGAGAGCGTACATACGTAAACAGCCATTAAACAAATTAGCGAGTGTAATGTAAGTAAGTTTATAGAGTACACTCCCCGGCATGCGCCGCCGCCTGATGGCGTAGCTATTGTCATTACAGAACACGCAATTAACTACTCTTGCTATTTGTTGTGTTTTATAGTGACGCCCTATTTTGTACGAATGTTTATTTTGCTATGTGCTATAGCAATAATATTTATATTATATCCTATTGAAAACATAATATGTACAATAAAAGTAATAAAAAATATATTTAAATACGACTTCTAGTTTCTGCGTAATGCGTGGACAAACATACGAACATAGAAACATACAAACCTACAAACATACATACACTTATGAAATTTGGCACACATATTTAGAAACTGGTATAGACTAATATATACAAAAATTGTGCAATTCTGACAATATTACAAACATACAGGTCGAATTGATAACCTCCTTTTCTTTGGAAGTCGGTTAAAAAGCCATGTCTCGCAACGCAGCTCTTCTACCACACAAAGTTGTGAGATCTAATGTAAAACCAAGTCGGTTAATTATTTTGTACCTATCTAGGGGAGCATTTATGCAACTATTTTCTAAGAAATTGTGACCTAATTAGCTAAATAACAACATTTGTAGTGACCGTATCGATATAAGACATATTTATTTATTTTATAATTAGAAATATTTATTTATTTTATAATTAGAATGGCTTGGCCATCGCCCGACAACACATTCACATAAGCATATTAAAAACCACATAATAATAATATTTACAAACTTAATCTAAGAGACCGCTACCAGTTGGCAACGTACCCAAAAATAAGCAATTAATAATTTATTAAGCATATTAATCTGTTATTTGAAATAGTCCTAATTATACATAGCACTTGCGAGCCAAAATTCATATAATATTAGGTAGATTTTGTTGCATGTAGATTCTATAATCATGTGCGATTGCTAAGTCAATCTAAATATTAAATAAATAAAGATGTCTAATATCGATACGGTCACTACAAAAGTTGTTGGTTAGCTAATTAGGCTAGCTCGACTTAATACTTAGGGTCTCTTCAGCTCGAGAACTCTTTTTTGCCACTATAGAAGTATACGTAAACAGACTCTATAAAAGCTTAGTGGTTGACTGACAAACAACGTACGGCTCAAACTGTTGGACGTAGAGACTTTAAATTTAGTGGGTAAGTTATAATTACTGTCCTTTGGTTGGTTAAGTATCTTCATTGCAAACATTTTCTTAAGGTAAAACTTTAAATTGACAACGTACATAGATTACTCATTCTGAATAAAAGTAGGTAGTCTAAGTACGTACTTAAGCGAATGTATTTAGGTAACAATCGAATCGGAAATATAGAGATATGAAAGGCGGACGCACATAAGTTACTGATATTTCACAGCGGATCAGCAAATTGAAGCGGCAGTGGGCAGGACACATAGCACAGGGAACTGATGGCCGATGGGGCTATAAAGTTTACAATACAAGTCTAGACCACGCATCGGCTAGCACAGCGTCAGAAGATCAACCCCAAGCTAAACAGACGACCTCATACAAGTGGCAGAAAGACACTAGATGAAAGTTGCTCCCAACTGCTTTTTTTTGAAATCCCATAAGAGAAGCCTAGTATGTCCAGCTATGGCTGAGATGATGGTAAACTAGTTGTAGTAAGTACTACCTACCACTTCAAAGATTTTGGCAGTGAACCAATTTTCGTCCATAGAACTGGATGACTGGGACTGAGAATAACTGAGATTGGGTTCATTATCATTAATCAACAATTAATTTCTGCCCTCATCTGATGCAATACACGCACGCTATAGATACGACACTGCTTACGGAAAAGAAAAGGAAAGCTTATCTCAGTTCAGAAGCTATAACGGAAGAGTATTTGTTTGAAAGATAAGAGCAAGCGTGTCTGTAAAGTGTCTGCCGAATTTATGAATGAGTTAAGGTAAACGTGTTGTTTATCTTCAGGTCACAATGCAAAATAACTCTATTTACTAAACTTCTTGCTTTGCCGTCTACTAAGAAATATTTGTATTCACTGAGAGGAGTAACGTTACAATACAAACAATAGTCATAGATATTCATTAACGTACGGATGGCGGTCAACTTCGCCTGCAAGCGTACCTATAATCCGAATTACGTAATATATAAATTATCATTTCCCAGAATGCAATTTTTTTTCGAATGGCACTTTAAGGAAATCCCGAAAACTGATTTGACAACTTTTCTGATAACCGAATCTTAATAATACGAAAGTTTCTGTGTATAATAAACAGAAAAATAACGATCATAAGCTAATATTGATATATCTGATGACCAAACGTTTGTAATGAGTAAGGCTTTTGGATATAATAAAACATAAACCTAACGAACTCAACAATACTTGTTCGGGAAAATGAAACTTATGGCCAACAAACTTATGGAATCAGAAACTAGTCAAGTGTCAAGTAAAACATCTGGAATCAGATAGTTCTAATAAAACGGATTCGGGCAACTTATATTCAAACAAATGTATTTCGGATTGTAGATAGGTTACCCCTGCAAACTTGCGGGTGCTGTGAACTTTTCCACGAAGACTATTCGTCCGTTAAAAGTTGTTCAAGCTCCACGCCAGCTGGAGAAGCCTTCCTGCTCCGACTTTCAAATTCAACATAATTAACGTTAAATTAAATGTGTTTCTTTACTTTTGAAGTTCAGTCGTCACAATAATTAAAGTCGCTCCCGATTCTCCACAATTTGAAAGTTCGAGACGCTCATAGTTTCTGTCTGGGGAGTTTATAAGCGAAAAACGGTAAGTTTCTGAGCTATTTATTATTCTATTTTATTATTGATATATTTGTATACACGTGTGAGATAAATAAAGTTACTGAGCTAAAGTAGGGTTGGATGCCACTATTGGTTAGTTTACGCGTCACATGTCTAATTCTAATTTGAGTTGGGAGCGATAAGAGCTGCACTGACGTCCCGCTTTGGACGTCACATATTCTACTAAGGCCAGTTTCTCCTGGGTAGATGTGTCTAAATTAGAGGTCACGAGTCAGCCAAACAAACGATGTCGTGTCGATATAAGTAAGACACAGACAGACAGACAGTGACAGACAGTGACAGACAGACAGACAGACAGACAGACAGACAGACAGTGACAGACATACAGTGGTAGACAGTAGTTGGAGACGGAAAGCTGAATATTTTGCTGTGTGGCCTTCAATATGAAAGGCGTATGTACATAACATATTTAGCAGTTGATTAACGTAGGTGACGATGATGACTTTATTATGAAAATGTGTTTTTAACCCTCGACTCAAAAAGAGGGGTGTTATAAGTTTGATGTGACCATCTATGTGTCTGTAACATCTTAGCTTTCAAACGGATGAACCGATTTAGATGTTTTTTTTTGTTTGAAAGAGGATTTCATCGAAAGAGTTCTCAAGAATATTTTATCAAAATCGGTTCAGCCGTTTTTATTTATCGGGGGTTTTGAGTTTTCTAAAATTGTACATGTTAGGTGAAAGGCAAAGGGTATTAGAGGGGATTAGATGGTCAGACGTAATGTTAGCTTGCGGTGACAGGGGGTCTGCCTGTCGCCTACATAAACGCCAATTTCCCTCAAGTCCCTTAAATGGCTATTACAGTATCTATATAACTATCTAATCAGCCCGTGTCCGCTTACTGCTAGGTATAGGCCTCCTCTTGTTCACGCCATCCTTTCCGGTCCTTTGCGAGTCTCATCCATTGCCAATCGACGTACTTAACAATGTCGTCTGACCATCGGGCTGGTGGTCTGCCCCGATGTCGTCGCCCATTTCTTGGGTATCACTTGGTGACTGCCTTGGTCCACCTTTCACCGTCCCGTCTCGCCAAGTGTCCTGCCCATCTCCATTTTAATGTAGTGATGCGTTATTACAGTATGCCCGGGTAGAAAAACAGCCGGTACATTTTATTTTTATTTTTCTTCCAGTCTGGCTTGGAAGAGCATTATTATCGCCATTATAATTAGGAAGACATAAATGTAAGAACCACTGACTCAACGCCTGTAGTACACGTTCTTGACGTGGAATGTAACGATTTCACCAAACACACAACATTTCATGAAGTCGGTGTAACAAACTGCCAACTATTCCACCGAAAACCAAAGGGGCGTTAGCGGAGAATTCGGTCGAATTAATGTTATCTGTACGGAATAAGTCCCCGTTTTCAACTGAAGTTTATTTATGGAGTCGGGCGACGTTTGTTTTGACTTCTCACACAGAATAAATATCGACGCTAATCGTCGGAAAGATATTGGCTCTTTGATATCTCCCCTTTGGGTATCGTGCGACAATAGCGTGAGCCATTTCCAGGCATTTCCCATTTAAATTTGTTCCCCCGTTTCCTTATCGACGGGGAGCGCGGGGTGAAGACGGCGTGCGCCGTGCATGCAGGGGAGGATGGTGACTCACCGATCGGAAACAATCGCACCCTCCTTGCAGCGTACGCGGCTCCTGACTGATACAACATAATTGACATTTTAGTTTTTGGTTTATTTTAATAATAACTTTATAAACTGTAGTTCCTATTATATCTACAACGAGTTTGTAGGTCATTCAATAATAATAATTATTGTTACTAACTGAAGAAAGTTTATTATTGGGCTATTACGTTGCCCACTTATAAACTTTTAAATGCAAATGATTTTTTGGTGTTACTTGTTGTTTGTTTGTCATATCATGATATACCCTTGGCCAGTCATTCAATGGTCAAGTAGTAGGCAAGCAGTACTGTGTTCCGAATTGAACAAACAATGTTTTCACGAAATTTCCGGGAATACATGGTTTGACTTGGTTTTAACATTTAAATTTGAGACTTACTATCATAAGGTCTAAATTCTGTACGGCAATGCATCGTACATGCATTTCCGTAAAGAATGTAGAACTGATCAAACCCAGAGTTTTGGATGGAATTGGTTTGGTTATGAGTACCTGACCATAGCGTTAATTTGTAGGCACAGGTACTATTAGATATTGGAATAGTTTGTAATCAGTTTTAATAGATAAACTGAGGTTACGGAGAAGTTACGACTGCCTTGTTAAGTTAAAGTCAAAGTTACTCTAACCTAGTAAGAGACTTCTGGGTTCTAATCCCAAGACACGCACCTCTGTCTTTTCGAATTTATGTTTATTTTTACTTGCGGCGAAAAAAAAAACATCCGATGGATTTCATAGAAGACTCACACTTCTAGACGTCTAGAATTAGCCGCAGCGCCATCTTAAAACATGGAGCAGGGCTCTGTTAAATTTTGTTATTTTGAAAATATGAAATAAAAGGTTTACCTAATGTTTATAAATAATTTTCGTATGCATATTTTATTTTTTGATTTTTTAGGGTTCCGTACCCAAAGGGTAAAAACGGGACCCTATTACTAAGACTTCGCTGTCTGTCTGTCTGTCTGTCTGTCTGTCTCCAGGCTGTATCTCATAAACCGTGATAGCTAGAAAGCTGAAATTTTCACAAAAGATGTATTTCCGTTGCCGCTATAACAACAAATACTAAAAATTAAAAAAAATAAAATATTAAGGGGGGTCCCCATACAATAAACGTGTTTTTTTCGTATTTTTTTGCTCAATATTAAAAACGGTAACAGGTAGACGCTTCAAATTTTCACAGAATATTTACTTGTTTGTTACCTTTCAAAAGAAATAATTAAATAACAATAAAGTAAATATTAAAGGGGGGCTCCCATACAACAAACGTAATTTTTAAGCAATTTTTACTCGATCTTAATTAACAGGTAGAAACTTGAATATTTGTAAGTAAATATTTAGAAATATATTAACTATAAAAATAAATACCTAATCTAATGAAAATAATCCGTGCATCTAAACGCGGTGCGAGCGCCGCGCCGCGCGGGTAGCGGGGGAGGTAACATCACGGAGCGAGCCATAGCCGCGCGTATTCGCGCGAGCGTCGTCATGCTGCCCGGATGTGTATCGAAAACCTACCTATGAGTTTGCAATTTACTACTTGGAATTTCGTTGATTTCTCGTTATTTAATAAACAGAACTAAACTTTGTAGTATTATAGATGATAGTACGGAACCCTTCGTGCGCGAGTCCAACTCGCACTTGGCCGATTATTTATTAATACAATTCACACTTTCTCTAACAGCAAAATTTCATACAAGTTTCCGTGCAAACTGCATTCTTAATTTCATTCCGTGCCAGAGAATACTTCCAGAACTGGCTAAAACGACCGTTCCCAGGGGATCGCAGGAACACCGCGACGCAGCCGCACGCTTCAACCATCATTTAATAATTAATAAAGTGATTTTTCGCTTGCCTCTGCAGACGTAAATTCATTTCCATGAGTTAATTCTGCTTTTTACAAGCTTCTATTCAGTTTCACCTGTTCCGCTGTCTGTCTACTGTAAATATGCGGGCGAATGGAGGGACATCATGTAACAGTGCTTGGCTTATTATGAGGTGATATCACATAAGCAGTCGAGCATTTGTTAAATATTCCATTTGACATTTTATTTTATTTTATTTATTTTCTGTAAGTTTTAACTAATTGACTATATTACTGTTTTAATTTTTCGCTATTAATTTTGTGTTTTTAGGGTTCCGTACCTCAATAGGAAAAAACGGAACCCTTATAGGATCACTTTGTTGTCCGTCTGTCCGTCTGTCCGGGTGTCAAGATTTTTATCTCGGGAACGCGTGAAGGTATCAAGTTGAAATTAAAACCATATACGCAGATCCATAGTATCTTCCTGCAGAAAGAAACACAAAATTTCTCAGTTTTCGTAAAAAAAAGTTACAGCCAAATATGTCGTAAAAAACGCACATTTCTACACTCACAGAGGAATCAAAACCTATGGGGTACTTCCCGTTGACCTAGAACTCTGAAATTTGGCAAGAAGCATTTTGTTAGAGTACACATATAGGAAAAAATCCGAAAACTGGACATATTTTATTTAATCACAAAAAATAGTGTCTTTATGCAAGGAATGATGGCTGCCTCAAACGTTCGCTCGCTCGGATCCGAGTGGGAGGCGCCGCTACTATAGCCCCTACTCGGATCCTAGTGGTGAGCAAGGAATGTGTTAAATATCTTTAGGATGTATATTTTTTGGTTTATGAAGGAAAATATTAAAAAAATATATGATTTCCCCCTTTTATTTCCGAGTGGGAGGCGCCGCTACTATAGCCCCTACTCGGATCCTAGTGGTGAGCAAGGAATGTGTTAAATATCTTTAGGATGTATATTTTTTGGTTTATGAAGGAAAATATTAAAAAAATATATGATTTCCCCCTTTTATTTAGTTTGTACGGAACCCTCGGTGGGCGAGTCTGACTCGCACTTGTCCGGATTTTTTTAATATTGACATATGTAATTTAATTTTAATGATTGATTATTAACTGTGTTGACTTTGTTCTTGTATCATTAGTGTAATTAGTGCCAACGCGGTGCTAATTTGATTAAAATAAATAAATCATATCTTGCCAGTTATGCAGAAAGTCAAATAACTTTCCGCTTTTCGATTGAACTGAAATTTTGTTTGCCTTTGTAAATCGAATGACAATGTAATATTATTATGATATGGAGCTGGGGGCCAATTCAGTTATTCAAAACCGATCCGTAACTGAACCTTGTGCGAAGTATTTCCTGTCGGCTGCTACCTTTTTTTGATTTAGTAACTAGCAAAGGACGCGTCACGTTTCATAAAATGTGTCAATTGTATGACATAAAAGTGACTGAATCAAAAAACTATGGCGGCCGACGGGAAACGCTCCACATATGGTTCGGCTATGGAACGGTCTTGAATAACTGAATTGGACCCCTGATCTGATTATGGAATCGGGAAGTAGAGATTGAAACTTCCTGGTGGAAAGTGCTAAAATAGTCGAGATTGAGTAGTTAGTTTGTTTTATTGTCTTCGGTGTCTACCTTCCATTTAGGTATACATTCCAACGAGGATCTGAAGACAGAGATTGAAAGGCTATTGACATGTAACTCCCTGACGAAAAGTGATAGTCGAGTTTGTACTTATTTTTAGTCACCTTAAGCACTTTTCATTGCAGTAATAAAAGTTTGTGCAAAAAATATGGTTTTATAGATTATCCTTTTTTGACGCTTCTGTCCCACATTTATTAAATCCAGGTTTTCTTAATATAAACTCTTTGTAGTTTCATTTTCAGCCAGCTTGCAATCATAGATACCTCCCTGTTGTTGTTGTATAGTTGTAATCCCAAGGGACAAACAAGGTTTGAACTTTCACATGGCATGGTTCCATTTCTGTTGGTTAGGAAAAATAAACAAAGAAAGACAACTGAAGTTCTGGCCGGAGAAAAGAAAAGCTGCAAAGTTTCTTGTATAAGATGCTACCAGTAGAAAATACTTACATATCAACCATAAAAATTGTCAGGCATAGCAGTGTTTTAACCGATTTTGAAAAGGAGGGATTACTCGAACACGCCTGGACCGATGAGAAAATTCTTTTGTCTGAAAAGGTTTACCCCCCAGGTGGTCCCAAAGAAATTTCATCAAAATCGGTTCAATAGTTTGATTTTTAAAGCAAAACTGATTTTGAAATCGGTTTTTCAGTTTTTTAAACTACAATTATCCTGTATGAAAGTTAATATGTGATAGAACCGCGTTCTACGGTAAAAGTTTCTTTCCCATTGTTTTCATTTGTTACCCGACTGCAATAGAAGGAGGGTTATGTTTTTCGAGTGTATGTATGTTTTTATGTATACTTATATATGGGTATATGTTGGTGGGCGTATGTTTCTATTTATGACAGCCTACAGCCTAAACGGCTTGATCGATTTTGATGTGTGAGATATCATTAGATTCGTCTTTACTTCCAGAGTTTCAGCTATATTTTTTTGTAATAATAATAACACATCTCTTGCAAAAATTAAAGAATGCTTTATTTCGTAACATCCAATGAACTATTTCGTAATAATAATAAATAAATTCTATAATAAAATGATTTTACTAGAATTATTCTAAAGAATGCGCATTTTTAATCTTTTACAGCAATTTTACGCTTATTTTCTCCAAAAAAAAAACGTACACTCAACAGTGTATCAAGCGTAATCGTAAGTCAGACTGCAAAAAATTGAATTTGTGCTCATTTTTAGGTCTAAACACTTTTCGTTGCAATAATAAATGCTTGGCACCAGCATTTATCATTTAAAAAGTTTTTTTTTAGATTATCTTGTTTATACGTAGCCACTCGACCACCTCTCTATGTGTATTTATTGTATCGTAAGCATATTAATATTGATCCTAGCATCCACGAGGCGCCGCCGCCGTCTAATTCACCCTACACCCGAATACCCAACAATGCGCTCCCGCTCTACGTAAATTCAGGTTATTCGGGCGCGAACTTCGCAAGCGGCCCAAACGCGCTGCGCTATATTAATCTTAATTTTAAACCATTCAACAACCATTATTTATTGTTCTATCATAATAAGGGGGGAAGCGGTAATTAAATGTCCAATAAACGATCCGCGGATGACGCGATTCAACGTTCATACAGTTTGTGAATTGTACAAACAATTAAGGATAATGAATATGTTTGTCCCGTTTGAGATAATGTGATTGGGGTGCGTTGTGTGGGAGTGAGTAGTGTGGGGGAGGGGGTACGGTAGTCCGTCAGTAGTTGGTACATTATGCAAACCGAATGCAAGCTGCAAACTGCTGCGTAACACGCGATGTTAGTAGTTGAGCCGTTTTTACTAGAGATACTCTTGCTATGCCTGCGCCACTGCTTGCTGTTAAAGTACATTTCTATCCTTTGAGACCAGTAGGTACATAAACATAGCTTAACGTAGACGCAGGAATCTTATCTGATATTATAAAAGCAAATGTAGCTGTGGCTCTCGCATGCGTTACCTTTTTACGATCTAACGGCTGTAGATACGTGATGATATTTGGTGGAGATAGTTAAGGACTTGGAAAAGGGTATAAGCATAGGCTACAATACATTAATAGGTTTTTGACGTCTAATAAATCGATGAACGCCGGCTGCATGCACGAAAAAGTATGAATCATTGTCCCGTTACGTTACGCTCCTTGTCCCGTTACAATCGTGCGCGGTGGCTGAGGAAGCGGGCGGGTGTGCGCCGCGCCCGACCGTCGCTTCAATTATCATTCCTCGGAGCTCGCGCGCGGACGTATATTGTCACGTTAAACTATCGTCCGTAAACCGACTTTACAGACAACCAATTTTTTATTTCATTTTCAAGTACCTAAATTAAACAAATATTTTATCACCTAATTTTAAGGATAAAATGTGTGCCGTATTATTTTACGTAGTATTTATAATTCCGCCTCGTTCTAATCCGTCCACTAGTTTGCCATCTAAAATATGATCATAAAAACTGTGTTGTTCTGGAAACAGATCAGAAACCATCATCTTTCCTTAACTCATTGACTCAGTTTTCCATGACATCACAATACTGTATGTTTAGTCTATGTAAGTATATCTCTATTATTATGTATATACATAAATATGTAAGTACTATCAAGGGCGTCGCCAGCCCATGGCCCGAGGGGGGGGGGGCAAGTTAATATTATGGAGGATGAGAAAAATAAGAATTGTAGGTACAGGTACAATTGCACGGCCTTAGGACTTTGGTTGCTTTGCAGTTGGCTACATTTTTTAAATCTTCTAGGGGGGGGGGGGGGGGGGGGCAGCTGCCCCCTCTGCCCCCCCTTGGCGGCGGCCTTGAGTACTATTTGTATGTAGTGTATTTTATGTATATATATTATTTGGCTATAAGATTTGTTTCATATTATGTGATTTCACCACCGTCGGCGTTTACTTTTAATTTCTTTTTTATCATCTAAAGGTTGTCTGGTAGAGACCGCTATTAACGATAAGGCCGTCTTTTGTTCCTTTCTAATGCCCTAATCATGTACCTAATGTTATTTTCATTATGTTGTCAATAAAGTGTTTTTGTATTGTATTGTATTGTAAAAAATAGCCCAAAAGAGGTAAAGATATCGCAAAATATATACACAGTATAAAAAAAGTCGTACAAACCTCCTTTTTCAAAGTCATTCTGTTCAATTTATATATCCAATTTAAACAATTTTGATCCGTAGATTTATTCGCTTTACGTATTTCCGTTAAAAGTTGTTTAATTTTAATGGATAAATATGGCGAAAACTCAAGAAACCATTAAATTATATTCTGTCTGAATGAGTGTCAGCGTTAAAATAACCTACGTTCTGATTCAGTTTTCCAATTTGTATTCGAATAGATTTCGAAGTAAATGAGATTAAAATCTGTTTAAAATTAAACGCTTTGATTATACCTACATGATCAACACTCGTTACTCGTACAAAATATTATATTATTATAGTGAAACCATAGCCGTACATTATTAACTGTGCTAAAGCTGGACAGGCTGTTCCCACACAACTATGTATGATGTGTGTAAGTGACTTAATATACTTGATTTTTTTTATTTACTCGGAAAATAATCTTAACCACGAATATCATCATCATAATCTCAGCCACAAGAAGTCTCCTGCTGGACATAGTCCTCCCCCATGGATTTCCAAAAAAGACCAGTAGGAAGCGGTTTGCTTCAAGTGTCTTCCTTCCACTTGTATGAGGTCATCTGTCCATCTCGTGGCTGGTCTTCCAACGCTGCGCTTGCCAGTGCGAACACGAATATAACTGTTCTAAAAATAAGATTAACCTCTTATTTTCAAAATAAGTTTTTTTTTTTTTTTTTATCAGCCCTGTTTGTACAAACTGTCCCACTGTTGGGAACGGGCCATCTTCTCATTGTGAGAAGGGTTAGGCCACAGTCAGCCACGCTGGCCAAGTGCGGGTTGGCAGACTTCACACATCTTCAAGATCATTGAGAACTCTCAGACATGTAGGTTTCCTCACGATGTTTTCCTTCACCGTTTGAAGTTGGCGGCAATCAACAATACGCACATAACTTCGAAAAGACAGAGGTGCGTGCCGTGGGATTCTAACCCAGGACCTGCGGATCGCAAGTCAGACGGTCTCACCACTAGGCTGCCGGAAACTTCGAAATAAGATAGTTATAAGTATTTATATTTCGTATTAGATAAAGACCATGCCATTATATAGGATGACGTCATCGTACATGTGCGCTATGCTTGTACAGTCATTTCGCGATAAGGAAGCATATGATCTCCCAATAAAAATTGTAAGTGCTTATAACTTGGCGGGAAGACACTGCATGCAAGCCGCTTTCAATCGGTCTTTTTGGAAGGATGATGATAATGATGAACTTGGAAGTTCTTAGTTGTTTTTTATTTAGTGTACGAAAACAACTAAGAACTTCTAAGTTCATCATTAACATTTTCGTATATTACGCATTATTAATGTTATTTATATTCAATACAAATCGGAAAAACGTATGTAGTTAAACTATGGAAAGTACGAGAGTCGGTCACAGCAGAGCCAAAAAATTACCGGTTTTTAAATAATTTTTTTTTTTTTTATTTTTTTTTTACTAAACGGTTTTATTTAGGTTGCCCTGTTTGCTGTTGTTTATGTTTTTTGGGTCAAATTTAGTCATTGACATTTGACCCCCTTCCCATTGACAGATTGAGATAAAATGAAATATATTTAGAATTATTCTAAATTCAATAAGGCCTCCGACACAAAATGGCGAACTTCATATTTTTTCACAACCCAATATGGGTATCAAATGAAAGGGCTTTACCTAGCTACATCATTATCTTTCTTTTCAATAAAACCGTTTAATTTATAAAGTTTTTTTAAGTAAGTACTTATTTCTTTTGAAAGTTTGAGTTAATTTATCACGTTTCAAGGTCGATATTCAGCCAAAGCAATTTACTAGGTATTCGATAATGTATTAATTTAGTACGTGGGTGGTAGACATTTTAGTTAGACACAAACTGGAATTAGGTACACATATACCTAGTGTTACACAATATTCTAAGAAAGTTGGAATGACGGAAACGTACCGTATCATAATTTTGGTAATTTCCATTATTCGCTTGATGACATAACACCGTGTTGTTTAGTTTTGCTTGTTTTAATGTAATGCATTTTCTAGTTTTTTTTTCATTACCTGAATCTATTTAAAGCTCATGTATTATTAAACTGTATCCCATTTTGATTCAAATTTTCTGCATGACACCTCGTTTATTTGAATCGAAATTAAATTTTGTGAGAGTCGACCGATCGCGAAGTTGACCGACCGCGAACAAACGGTTTTAACGTTTTTTTTTCAAGTTTGGATAAAGGTATCCCACAGGGTACCCTACGACCTTACTACATTTAGGAAATTTATATTAAATTTATCTTTAGAATACTCAATGAATACTCAATAACTTTCCATCACGTGGACTTAAAGTCTAAAACAATTCACGAATATAGTGTCATGGGTTGACCGATACTCATATACTGACAATGACGAACTTAAAGATTTTGATATAAAGACTATGTCGCCGCACTAAAGCCTAATTTAGATTGAGAAGTCTAGAGACGTCTATTTTGCCGCATCGAATTATTTTGAAAATCGAAATTATTTTAATCGCGTAAGGGGCCTAATTAGACCTCACTGAGCTCGGATATTTTTGAGGACTGACGCGTTAATACTTGATGCTTGTTGATACTCTATCAAAGTTTAGAATGTATAAATGCGTGAAAGGGTCAGCGCTCTCCGTTCGAACAACCCCTTAAACGAATAAACACTCCATTCTTTTGCTCCACGTACTAATTTAAAAGCAGAATTCCATTCAAATTTCCACCGTCCTAGAACACATAATTATAGTATGATCAGTACAATTAACAAGCCTCTAAGTAAATATTGATCTTACGTACTTACCAGTTAGATACGGTGCCGTGCCGCCAGCGCCGCGCCGCGAGGAAGTAAGTAAAATTACAGGACACAGGTTTAATCCCTGACATTACGAACAGGGCACGAAGCGCTCGCAACAGATACATTTTGCGACCAATGCTATACAAATTTGCGGACAGTATTAATTTGATTAATTAATAATTAATGGCGGCGGGTTTTTAACAGTACACCGAGCGTTTAATCAGATCGACATTTTACGGAACATTATTGAAGCGGATGAAAATGGATTTTCCATCTGTATCGGCTTTTTAAATTTGAGCCAAGTAATAAAGTTCGTGTACGAATTTTATTACGGTAATGACAAAGCAATTTTAATTGTTATTAAAACAAATTACCTAGGTACTCAATTTTCTGTCGGTTTTATGTACAAAGTGTAATAATACATTATTAATGATGTATTATGTTACAATAAACACCTAATATTCTGCCGATCTAGATTAGAGATTGATAAGTTACTTACTTCTCTGGATTAACTATAGTAATTAGAGTAATTAGCAACACGAGTAACACGTGGTACACTTCAGTAAACAAAAATAAAATAAATAAATAAATATTTGTGGCCATTTCACAAAACACCATCTAGCCCAAACTAAGCAAAGCTTGTATTATGGAACTAATAGGCTGATAGAATATCCATATCAAATACAGATAGAAGTGCAATTTCCTCAAGAAGCTACTTTAAAATGTACATAATCCAAATCCTCGCTAGAATCTGTTCGGAAAAATAACTAATGTGGCATAGCGCTGCTGTCCTTATTTCGTTATTTTGTCAATTCCTATTTTTTGCCACAATTGTTCACTTCCCAAACTGATTCTACAGCGTACAGTTAGGAGTGATCAGGGCGGATTCCGTATGACCATCGGTCGCATTACGTGAAATTAACGTGGGTGGGTGATAATGAAAATTAGACTTTAGATCTTTATATTTAAGGTGTAATTTTCATTGGTTTTAATTTCACCTGGTGTTACTTGCAACTTGCTTTACTCATGCTTTTCTACATATTTAAAGTTATAAGTTGCCAGACTGTACTAGCGGAAAGTCTTTGCACAACGAATATTAACAATAAGTACCTGAGCGACCGAGCTCCACTCGGATTTTTATGACTGAAAATACGAGCAAACCCGGGTTCACTAAAAATGAAACCTAGCAAGATCGATTTATCGTCCCCTAATCTACCTACAAACCAAATTTCATTAAAATCATTGGAGCAGTTTCCGAGATTCAGATTATATATACAGCGTGACTGGTTGAACATTAGCAATATTGATACAGGATGTTCAGTACTCGATTCTTGTTCCAAATAATTGAACATAATAGGTGGTTAGTATTTGACCTAATTATCCTTAGCAAACACAAAAATTACGGACACTCAACCATGTGCGTCGAGAGTCGTGCAATCGCGCGCGCTGCGTTATCGAACGACACAAGTTCAATGACCCGGCTATGTGACTTGCGCTTGCTCGGTGCGGGAGGCTGCGCGGTGTACATAAATTCTGGAGTATTGAGAAAAAAAATTACCGAGGATTTCTTAGTTTTTTTTTCCTAATTTGTTTCGATTTTACTTCTGTATACGTTTCATTAGAGCGCTAATTAACATGTCCTCAAATATTGCTAGTGTTCAAACAGTCAGCCTGTATACATATGTAGGTACAAGAATTGCTCGTTTAAATGTATAGCTAATTTCATGTATAGCTAGGTACATAAAATACATACTGAGTGGAAAAAAAAAATTACCATAGTACCTCTAGTGTCTGTCTGTAGTGTTTCTCTTTATTTTTTGGAAAACCTTGTTTGAATTAAAATATTCTTTTGTGATATATCTATGTGTAATGAGATAATATATGTGTAAAAAAAGTGAAAAACCGTCTTTTAACCTACTTCAAAATCGTACTTGTAGGTATGTAAGATGTATAGGTAACTACTTATTCAGAAGTCAAGTACAACGTCTATGTAAAATTGAAACCACCATTCGCAGATAAATCTCAAGATTTATTTATTTTGAGCTACACATTTTTCCATTATTTACAGATTTGGTTACCTAAACTTTATATATTTTAACTTTATAACAATCAGCAACAATACTCATTGCATACGTTTGTAACATTTAGCCGAAATAATAATAGATAATAATTAAATAAACACAGCGAAAATATTTTAATGTTTCACATCACATTTTATATATTTTTTAAGTAAAATTACGCGATTCAAATAGCAGTAACGAAACGTTTATTTAATATGTTCATTAAAATATATTTAAAAGATAAAATTAACTCATACACCACATTTAAGAGAAACGTTTTTGTGCGCTCTTCAATACAAATAGCAGAAAACTGTTTTCTACCCTTACTTATTAAGGGTTCCAATAATATAAAAGAATCTATTGAAAACGAATGATATTTACGGGTAGATAACAGTTTTCAGTTTTGTATGAAAAGCGCATGTACTAGCTCAAGTTGCCGCGACACCTATTCTCTTAAGATAGAACATATATTATGTACATCATCCACTCGCCGGCAGCAGTAGTGCAGACGATGTTGCTGCATTATGACAGCAACATTGTCGTACGTGACAAAAGTACGAGGAGATGAAATTTTTTTCGCTTCAATTGCGGTAGATAGATACCATCAAGGCTTGTTGGGGCACTAAGGCCAAACAGTTTGTGAGTTGGGTCATAAGAATTATAGAAAGAACAGGTGACTTCCGTGCCGGCAGCATATTTTCGCTGCAAAGATTGGCAATCACTATTCAGCGCGGCATTGCGTCAAGGGCACCCTTGCACCAGGAGCAGTTAAGGGCGGATTAGTGTTAGAGGTATTTTTTAGATTTTGACTTATTATTGTTATTAATTTATTAACTAGATTGTTTTTGGTGTTATAAGCGGTAAATTTGAGTTTAACTATTAGTTGTATATATCCTAAGTAAAATCCAATACTTTTGTACAAAGGTAAATCTGATAGACTGAAATAAAATAATTTAGAATACAAATAAAATCAAAGCTTTCAGTGGCGTATCGGTATTGGCACACAAATATGATTTCGTTGGAGTTATTACAAAACTAGCCACATACCACGGTCAGTCTGTCAAATTACGTACTTTATGTGAAAGACATAAACTATAAATTCCAAATATTCTAAGGAGTAAATAGCGCGTGCGAGACTCGCGTGTGGTGTCACGCTGCAAAATATCCCGCTCTTGAGGCGTATGTGGTGGCAGGAAGCCATAGACCAGGAAACCATGAGGCTGTTTGGCAGTAGTTGGCGAATGAAATGAAAACTGCAATTAACAATGAATTAACTTCCAGTCAAAACTATTTCGGTTTGAGAGTATTAACCAAACAGAAACTAATTATTTAAACGGAACGGCGACTAAAAGCTTCCGAAAGTTAGACATGGAATAATTACCGGGAAAAGAAGACAAGTGATGCAAACCCATTTGCAAACAAGAGTTAACTGACAGGAGGACTTGTGTCATGTGGTTAGAATTTAGAAAAGCCGTATAATAACTTTTTACTTAATTACGAATAGAAGGATAATTCCTATATCTATTACCTTCTGTGCCCCAAAGTCGGATGCTTATGTACGACGTTAAGATAGATTTGTCTTTATTTATAAAATATAGAGTATTATAAATTACATTTTGCTTCTCTTTTTTCTTTTAAAAATGTTGTCATGTAGATACATGTTGCAAGAATGATGAAACCAGAATATTGATAAGTCAAAATACTTATACAACGGCTGCATTGTTACATAACAATGCTGAATAGATAAAATTTTAGAGTTTGATTATGATTATCTCAATAACATTCTTGATACTTTATCAAAGGATTATCCAATAATTTTTCTGTGTATACAAATTTAGCATCTGTGTATCTATGTAGTTTTGACTTTTCAAGCTACATTGCTGTGATGTTCATTAAAATTAAAAGACGTTAAGTTTTGTTTTAATATATGCTTAAATAAAAGGTAAATACAGTCAACACAATTAAGCAATGTACGCAAATTATTGATTACTAAAAAAAAAAACACCATCCAAATAGTGTATTCCATAACGTGTGTTCATATGTGTTCAGTGAAAATGACTGGTTCTGGAATATAATTAAAAAGACGTGTGGCACTCGGAGACTGCCGCGGTAAAGCTATTGCATAATAGCTTTACGCACGGTGTGTTAGGTTATTTTCGTTACGGAATTTCTGGATTCGGTCTCCACGCTCAAGGCCCGCGATAGAAGCTATGCAATAGCTTAATAACTAAATTAAATTAATACAAAAAAATACAAAAGTATTTACTAAGTATTAGTTAATTAATGTAACTAATACTTATTAAATAATTTTGTAAGAGTGTGTTTAGCTAGAATAATATTCTAAAATACTGATGTTGTATTATCATATTTTTGCATTGTCAATAATTTTGACCATAAGACGTCTAAATTCTGGTTTCATCAAAATTCCATATACACGACATACGAGTGTAACTAATAGTATACCATCATTTACCTTACAACCAAATATTTAGCAAGCTTTACATATTAAATACTACCTACTCATCCCTGTACAATTTAGGATATGAATATGTTATCGACGTTTTCGTATAATTATAATATGTAGGTTTTAATAATAACAACAATGTACTTAAATACCTTACCTTAAGATATATACATAGTTTATATGTAATTACCTACACAAGGTGTTAGGAAGCTGGGTGGAAAGACGTAAACTGATGCTTTTCCCGTGTAAAGTAGAGTAACAAGACAATGTACGTACTTACTTATTCTGAGCTATGCTTTTATTTTATCCAAACACCAAAGAAAGAGTAAAATCTGATGTGAATATATTATAACATTGATAAGAAGCAAACGCTTGTATATCATATCCTGTATCCTAAATTATTGTTTTTTAAATTCGTTTATACGTAAATATTTTTAAAGACTATTTTTTTCGCAAAGATCTTTAATGGCCAATATATCTAGGGTACCTAATCTGAAAAAATAATAAAGGTTGTTCTAAGGTAACCCGAAAAAAGTTGTTCCTAATTTACGGATGTTATGGTTCCTTTGGATGTTATGGACACCAAAAATGCTACGTTTGGATTTTCACCATGAAACGATGACGCTTTTTCGTAATTCTAACCATCTGATAGAAGAATGGACAGGATGGAATATCAATCCTAATTTTATCACTCAATGCTTACACCTTTGCACCCAGCAACCAAATACTATTTAATATAAGAATATAATAATTATAACTATAAAATGAAAGCAAGCATTAATAAGGGGCCATCCATAAACTACGTCACACGGATTTCTTGGTTTTTTGATCCCTCCCTCCCCCTTGTCACAGCTGGCTTAGGACCCCTCCCAACCCTTGTCTCACTATGTCACACTTTGTCAACCCCCTCCCCACCCCTTAACGTGTGACGTAATTTATGAACGGTCCCTAATAAGTAATAATTTGTCTATAATTTTACTTAGTTTTAATATAGCACTGTTGCTTAGCGAATGGTGACTAGGTTATTTATCTAACTGTATATTTTAATTACAGAGCACGTACACAAATATAATTACATACAAGATCATATTTATTAAATACATAAAAAATATTGACAAAGAATTTGGAATCAATACTTGGAATTACATAATATTAAAATCAGTAATGATATTACTGAAACCTGCTATCATTGGAATCGAAGTGCAAGTTCTTTATTTCTACTTCCACATTCATTACATAAAATGGTAATAAAACAAAATGCTTTGCTTTGGTCACAGAAGTGATCTTTGGGAAGGACTGGGGTGTTTAAAAAAATGTGCTAATGGCACATCATTTTAAAGTTACTTGTCCAAGCTTTCACTATTGAAAGGAATATAAGATACTGTGTACAAGAGTATGAGTATGACATTAGGGCTTAAATCAAGGGCATATGGGGCATCGCGTCTGATGTCGCGTCGCTTGAATCGTTTGATGTCGCGTCGCACGAATTGTCTTTTGTTACGTCGCACGAATCGTCTGATGTTACGTCGCACGAATCGATTGATGTCGCGTCGCACGAGTTGTCTGTTGTGCTATATACGAAAAAATGTGTAACGCAATAAGTGAGGGTACGAAAAGTATTTTTTTTTTTGTTTATTTCGTGCTTTGATTCGAAACTTTGAATTATAATTTATGTGAATTTCAATATTGTTATGATTGATGCCGATTTCCTATTTTTTACATTATTTTTTTGTGGGCCGCTGTGATGGTATAAGCTGAGTATCTACTTTTGACTAATGATTCTCATTTTGTTTATACATTAATAAGACCTTGCTTACGAATCTTTATAGAATGTTCTAGCAGCAGTTCTGTTAGAGCTAGGTAAAACTAATGTGACATTAAGGGCGCTGCTGCACTTATTTAATTAAAATTAAGTTCGTTTAGACTGAGTGGCCAGCCCTAGTGTTAGAGTTATTAAGCCACCGAAATGCCTCTGACCTGGCCTTGACGATTGCTGTTTTTTTAAGAACAAATAACCGACAACAACTTATTTCTTTATTTTGTATAGTTAAGACCACATAATACTATAGTAGTTCATATACTATATTTCTAGACGTTAGTTTCCGTATATTGCCTCGATAGTTTTATATTTAAACATATTAATATGCAATCTGAAATAGAAATATATAAAATATTGGAATCGACATCAAACGCAAACATATTGAAATTGTGTTTTTTTTATAGTTAAGTTTCGAATAAAATCATAAAATATATAGATAAAAATTACTTTACATATCCCATTCTTAGAATTGCTCAGAGTCTTGGTTTATTATACGAGGCTAACCAGCACAACATATCATTAAGATTTTATTTTGAATGATAGACACTTGAAATAATTAAGACGAAAACCGCAGTTCTTCATCACGTGGCACATCGTTTTTTGCCTTAATCCACAACTGTACGATTACGTAAGAATTATTATATCCACATGTACCTTCGTATTAAGCCCTGCCATTTTACATACATAGTTACATAGTTTACCAAAATTAAGCTTAAAATTTATTCAGCAGTAGCTTAACACGGAAGCAAATATTACCAACTGACGTGGACGTAAACACCGTAAGTAGTTTACACTTTATTTGTGTTCAGGGAAGAGATTCAAAATTAACAACATACCCCAATAATGCAAGAGTACAAACTTAGATGAAACTCCGATACAAACTTGACATACTTACCCATTTTATAGCTTAGGACACTATCAAAGTATTAGAAGTTCGCTCGCAACATGGCAACGAGGGTATGTGCCTGAAATGGATGCCATTTTGTGCGACCGTTGGATGCGAGAACGCGCTCGCATCGCCCGTTAGGCATCAATTTGTTCAAATTGAACGAATTATAGGTACGTAAAGAGGTGACTTATTACGGATTACGATCATGATAGTGATAGTGTAAGTTCTTACTCTGGTCTAAGATCCCGCTAAGGACGACCTTCACCGAGCTGGTTAATGGATGAAAAGTATTTTATATTCAATTAAATATGTCAATAAATATATTGCAAATGGGTTGTCTAAAAAAAATCAGTCCAGAATGATTAATTTTTTTTTTTTTTTTTATTTCGCTGGTTTTTGTTAATAGACAAATTCCATACCAATCGAAAGTATGAAGCCCATAGAATATGCAAACGTTAGGTTGAGTATTTTTTCCCCGTCACAACTCTTGGGTAGGCAGGTATAAACAGGTAAATCGATACTAGTAACTTGCACCAGTCTGGTTAATGAATTTAAGTTAAATTAAAATAAAGATTATTTACACATAAATATATTGAATTTGTTTTTTTTTTATTAACCAAACCAGTGAAATGTTTTAAAAAAGTGTTTTAAAATTTTTTTTTTTTTTCTAATTAATCATATTCTGGACTGAAATTTTTTAGACAACCCATTTGCAATATATTTATTGAAATATTTAATTGAATATAAAATACTTTTCATCCATTAACCAGCTCGGTGAAGGTCGTCCTATAGCGGGATCTGAGACTACTCGAAATCTGATCGTGATAACTATGGTATGACATGTCGTTTGACCTATATGGTCGAGTGTAGTTATGATAGTAGTTCAAACTACGTAATTTAATTTTACGGGATTTAGCCGAGTCGACAGTATTACTTCGTTGTCGAGTAGACAGCATTGCTTTGTTTGGTTGCTTTCCAATGTGAACTTAACAGAATATAGGATTATTTACACGTCACAATACAAACGAGGGATTCCAAAGCTATAAACGTTAAAAAAACGTTAATAAAACGTTAATTTAGATCATTAGTTCCGTGCAGTTATGTTCCGTGCTTAGAGCTAACTGGGCATAATAAACTTGCCTCAAAGCTAGTGGGATGTGAAACAATAATCACGATCAGAATTCCAAACAGAGATCCGTAATAACCCCACTGCCTCATTATAACTTTTTGCACAGATAAGTTGCACTAGAATTGACACTGCTACGTGGTATCACATTTAGCTTTTATAAGAGTCTCGTGAGAAGTATTGTCGTGGCACAGAGCAGCAGCAAGGCAGGCGCGAGGCAGGTAGCCGCGCCGGCTGCTTGCACGCGGTCCGCGCGCGAGGCGCCCTCGCCGAACTCTCGAGACCTCGAGTAGCCCTTGAGTCGCTCGCCTTGTACGCTCTCTTCGTTGCTTCTCCAGTATACTGTGGCTATTGTTGCGAGACACTGAAACAATACATTATCTTTGGTTTGATTTTAATATATGGGGTGAAATTTAATTTGACTGGCCATGCAGCTCTGTTGGTTGTATGTCTGCCTGCTAAACCATAGGTAATGGATCCGATCCCCATCTAAGACAAACATTCGTGTGATGAGCATGGATGTCGCTTAACATTAGGCGAGGTGGTGGTCAATCGTAGATCAATAAGTAGATCGTAGATCTATATGTAGATCTACGATCGAACGTAAAAAAAATTTTTTGTTCTGTGTCTGGATATTTCTATGTGTCATAAATAGGTATTTGCAAAAAATGTATAAAAGTATCTAGTTCCCATAGTGCAAGTTTTGCTTAGTTTGGACTAGATTGTGTTGTGTGAACCAACCAACAAATTCATGAGCATCCTATGTATGTACACGTGCTACTGATCACATGGGAAACTAATATTATGAAATCAAAATAATTGACGTCACCGGTAAATTTAAATTTCACTAATTCATTTGCTTATGTGCAATTGTGCATATTCAAACAAAATAAAACTTATTTTGTTTTTATATGCAAAAACAATAATATCATTTTATTTTGTTTGAATATGTACAGAAACATGAAATATTATATTTTCCTGTGTCATTAATGTCATTATAAATATTTAAATCATTAATATTGATTCTATAAATGTTGATAAAAATTGGTACACCAATGCAGAAAACCGTCAAGATTGGAAATGTCGCTGGGGAGGTCTTTACCCAGCAGTGGGACACTGAAGGTTAACAACAACAACAGCAACAATATGATCAGGAACATGAGTAGGTAATTAGGCGTAAAGGAAGGATGCTCATGAATTAGATTTCACCTCATGAATAAAACACTATCGAGCATTCAATCACCTTAAAGGTTAGTAGTTGTCATAAAAGTAGGCATACGCTTTCAGTCATTATTTTCTAGAATAGTACAGATGGATGTACAGTGTATACAGATTCCGGATGAGAGTACCTTTGAGAGTACATTTGTTGAGCGCACAAAATGTCCAATGTAAACGCAGTAACATTTTTTTTTCAACACAATTTGTATGAAACAAGAAAATAAAAATGCTGCCAGCGTTAGCACGTCGAAAATCTAGCCAAAGCCTTTGTGTGTCAAACAAGCTTGGACGTCGCATCGATAGAAATACCTAATAACCTTTGCGTTGGTAACAACTTCCTACTATAGCATATTGTGAAACGTGAAATATCGATAAAAAAACTTGCTCATTTTTTAAATAAATAAATGTTTATTTTAACTGACTTCCAAAAAAGAGGAGGTTTTTATTTATTTTTTGTATGTTTGTTACGCGATTACTGCGTCAATTATGAATTGATTTTGATGTTTTTTTTATTGGATAGGTCATACTTACTTCAAAGGTAGTCCCATATATATTTATCAAAATAAAATAAAAAACGGACAAGTGCGAGTGATAATATATAAGTGACAAGTGCCCGCTCACCAAGGGTTCCGTACAAACTAGTAAATAAAAGGGAGAAATTATATATTTTCCTTCATAACCCGAAAAATATACATTGTAAAAATATTTAAAAACCTATTTAGCTGATGATGATGAAGCTCTTTCATATGATACCCCCCATGATACGGTTAATTCACTTTAAAATTTGGACCCTCATTCCTTGCATAAAGACACAATTTTTTTGTGATTTAGTTAAAAATGTCCAGTTTTCGGATTTTTTCCTATATGTGTACTCTAACACAATGCTTCTTGCCAAATTTCATATTTCTAGGTCAACGGGAAGTACCCCATAGGTTTTGATGTCCTTGTGAATGTCGAAATGTGCGTTTTTTGCGATATATTCGGGTGTAACATTTTTTTATTAAAACTGAGAAGTTAGATTTTTCCTTTTGCAGCAAGATACTATGGATCTGCGTATATGGTTTTAATTTCAACTCGATACCTTCACGCGTTCCCGAGATAAAGGTCTTGACACCCGGACGGACGGACTGACAGACAGACAGACGACAACAAAGTGATCCTATAAGGGTTCCGTTTTTTCTTTTGAGGTACGGAACCCTAAAAATGTAAAAAATGTATGCATATTTAGTAAATAAACTGAAAATATTAAGTATGGCTAATAATACTAACAGCAATAAAATTTATCAGATCTCTACTGGTTTGAATATCAAGTCGAGCGACCGAGGAATCCAAATTCATTCTTAATGATTATAGAATGTAGCGAAATGATTATCTGATAAAACAACTTCGAGAATGGACGCAACAACGAAGATAGGTACAACATTGATAATGACTATTACAAAAGCTGTTTATGGCCTAAGTTGAAAGAAGGTTGAAAATTTATGGGCCGCATCGCAGCATTTTGCTACTATACAATATATGTACGTTTCTATATTACCGGCATCGCCACAGAAAATAGAAGGAATTTTTCTAAAAGACAATATATTATACAGTATACAAGTCTGCGTGTATAATGTATTTTTTAATTTAATAGTACTTGTTTAGTATTAGGTTATTATGCATATGTATATCGCTAATCACCTCACAAATGTTTCGTCCAATGTGATTAAACACAGGAACACAACCAACCACGGGGTCTAGTTATCCGATTATCTTAGAAGTGTAATAATACCTTTCGAGAGTATGGTATATATAAACAAAAAAACAAATATTTGTGGAGATTTCACACAACACCATATAGCCCAAACTAAGCAAAGCTTGTACTATGGAACTAGATGGCTGATAGAATACATATATACTTTTTTTTTGTTGTAAATATATACATATGATACATAGAAACACCCAGACACAGAACAAACATCCATACTCATCACACAAATGTTTGCCCTGTTGATACTTGTAATGTTTCATTGTATAACCTAAACCGTTTAATGGATTGCACGTAATATGTGTGGCGGACTAATTCTTTGTGTTTCATTGTATAACCTAAACCGTGAATGGATTGCAAAATATTAGATTTCATAAGATTCATCCCAATTATGTTAGGGTATATTATTTACCCAATAGACCATGGTGACCGTTCTTGTTCGGATATTTTCCCCTTAATTACTATAGGCTATTAAATACTAAAGTAGGCGTGATAGTATATACCTATAGATGTATGTACTTTTTTTTTTAACGTGCCTTTATTAACTACAACACAACAATATACAAACTCAACTAGTACTACTACACAAAAAGTATATCGATTACCCCAGACCGATAAAGGTCTAAAGACAATCTAAATGCTCAAACCCTCTACTAATTGTATGTACTTGTCTATGAAGTTCTCACCTTTAACTTGAGGTCTCCTTTTCTAAAATGTTTCTGTTTGACTTTGAAGTCGAGCGCCACGCTTGTTGTCTCGAGGCCGTCTTCAGAGACGTCATGGACAGGAGGCAGCATGGCCGTGGCTGGCGCCGGCTCTCCGTTGATGTACCAGGCGAGCCTCGTGGCTGGCCGCGACTTGCCTGAAGTGCAGTTCACCTGTACTCGGTCACCGATCTGGTACCGAAGCCGGGACCCGGTGATTATAGGACCCGCTTCTGGCAATGCTGTTGACAAAACAATATGATAAACCATAATAATAATATAACGACAGATATTTACCAAAAATATAATATGTTCTATATATAGGTACAAATATCTATAAATTAGCCCTGTTTGTATAAGATTTTCAATAGAGATGTGCCGAATAGTGGTTTCATCGAATAACCAAATACCGAATATTATTCGGTTTAACCTTTACCGAACTGGATATTCGGCCGAATTATTCGATTTACCATTAAGTACATGTTTTTCCATGAGAGCATGGTGTTTCTGCACCATAATTTACCATTAATTAATTATAAATATTAGAATATGTAGGTATGTTTCTTTTTGCTTATCTTTTATTTTATTTCTGATCTCTATTATATTTTTATAGTGTCTCTCTGTATCTATATATCTCTGTTATAGTGTATGTCAATTTGTTACTTAAGAGTGTTTATTAAAATTTAAAATGTGGATTTAATTGAGGTTTAAAAAAATTTGATTTAAGGTTTAAAAATAAGTTTAAAAATAAATATTGATTTGAGGTTTAAAATAAATGTTGACTCTAACTATAGGTTAAGAAATAAATATGTTTTCTTTGACTTATAATACAAAATCTTACATAGGAAGTTTTGTCTTTTAGTTCTACACCTTGGCTACATGAGCCAAGAAAATAGAAATGCTTGAACCGAATATATTCGGCAACAAAACCGAATAATTTGGCCGAATACAAATAGTGGAAAAGATGCCGAATACGCCGAATACCGAATACCAAACGAATATTCGGCGCATCTCTAATTTTCAACTGGTGAGCTTAGGCCATCTTCTTATTATGAGAAAATTAAAGACATATTCACAATCGGCCAAGACTACGATAGCTAAGTACGGGTGGAGACTACACATCTACAAGAACGTTAAGAACTTTCAGACATACATTTCTTCACGATATTTCTTTCACCGTTTGAAGTTGGATACAAGAAACAATACGCAAATAACTTCGAAAAGACAAAGATGGGTGCCGCGGGGTTTGAACCCAGGACTTGCGGTGCGCAAGTCAGACGTTCTCCTAACTAGGCTGCCCAAAACTTCCACGAAACCAAAAATACACGTTTAATTATCTAAGGTAAATTCTGTACACCATGAAGAGCATCTTTTACGTTGCAAAAGGTGTTTTTTGACTTTTAGAAAATTAACAAAAATAAAATGAGCTGTTCGTACATTTTATCGCTGGATTAATCGCCATTTTAATTATTAAATAGTTGTTTTTTTTTCCGTAAAATTTCAAACACTCATAGAATAAAAGTTGTTTGTCATGACGCACAGAAGCGGCGTTTTACAGGATATTGCGGTGTAGGCTGACTAGCCTAATGTTGTACAGATGACCCCAATGCAATGCAATGAAGGTTCTTAGCAAGAACACAGTGGTTGCAAACTGCTTCCAACCAGCCTTTTTTTTTTAAATCCGAGTAGTGGGGATGATTCGCATGTTGATTATCATGCTGTTACGAATTAAATCTTTTGATAAGGTCTTTAGCCTTTATATAACGTTGCTCTTGAAAGAACATATTCGCGAAATGGACACTTTACTAACCTGGAGAGCAATAAAAAAAGTTGATTACTCTAACTACAATATTGCTGCAGCAGAGTTCTCTGGCAATATAGTAATGCACCATCTCGAAATTTAATTTTACAATTGGAGCAAGCAAACGCAATTACCTATAGTGTTCCTCGCTTCAACCGCTACAAAATCAGAAATAAAAAAACCGGACAAGTGCGAGTCAAACTCGCCCAACGAGGGTTCCGTACAAACTAATAGATATTTATATTTTCCTTCATAATCCGAAAAATATACATCGTAAAAATATTTGCAACCCTGTTTTAGCTTATGCTAATGAAGCTCTTTCATTATGATACCCCACATGATACGGTTAATTCACTTTAAAATTTGGACCCTCATTCCTTGCATAAAGACACTATTTTTTTTGTCATTAAATTAAAAATGACCAGTTTTCGGAATGTTTCTTATATGTGTACTCTAACACAATGCTTCTTGCCAAATTTCATAGTTCTAGGTCAACGGGAAGTACCCCATAGGTTTAGATTCCCTTGTGAGTGTCGATATGTGCATTTTTACGACATATTCGGACGTAACTTATTTTTACGAAAACTGAGAAATTTGATTTTTCTTTCTGCAGCAAGATACTATAGATCTGCGTATATGGTTTTAATTTCAACACGATACCTTCACGCGTTCCCGAGATAAAGGTCTTGACACCCGGACGGACGGACAGACGGACAGACCGACAACAAAGTGATTCTATAAGGGTTCCGTTTTTCCTTTTGAGGTACGGAACCCTAAAAAGAAATATTCTCTAATGACGTCTCACCTACGTACATTATAGTTAAGTTAACTGTGGTGCTTGTTATTTATGAAAATATTATAATAGCTTACTAAACGCATTTTAAGAACATAATTTATTGGAAAACGAAAGCAACAAAAATCTTTTTTTTTTGTTGACGACGGTCGACGATTAAATACCGGTCATATTTAATAGGTAAAGATATTATGGAGAATGAGTAAGTTATGTTATTACGTAATTTTATTCGAATAAATAATAACACACTAATCAAACTTAGTTGTATATTACTCACGAATAACGATACAACTTTTATTTGAATACCGTACTTATAGTTAAATGATAGTCAAAACGTTTACATTATTATCTATCGACGAATAGAATTGAAAGTATAAATTCTCTTGGCAAGCATCTATGCAGGTGTCCAGCAGCCTCACTTTCCAGGCTTTAGGCAGTTTTCATTCCAGGTTTTGCTGCTAAGTCGACGATAAAAAATATAAGATACAATTTTATGAATATCGTGGTTTCAACAAATTTGTGGGTGGCCCGTACGGACTGTCAGATTGCGGTCCACAGTGAGTCCGCAGCGTTGTGAATCAATTTGCACCGTCTGAAGCGTGTACGACTACTAGAAGACGGCTATGGGGAACAAATTCATCATTATCATGAAGAAGTCCATTAAAGGGCATAGGCTTTCCCTATGAATTTCTAAACAGTCGCTTGCATCCAGCGACTTAAATTCCTGCCACTTGTAATCGTCTGTCCAGCCTATGGCTGGTCCACCTTACGCTGCGGTTGCTAGTGCGTGGTCTTCACTCGAAAACTTTTCAGCATCATCGGCCGTCACTTCTGTGTGATATGTACCCTGACCACTGCAACTTGAACTTGAAAATCCGCTGTGCTATGTCGGAGCGTATCCATACGGAGCAAGCCATGTTTCTATGAAACAATGTTCGTACGATCCACGTACACATCTTGTACTTATATAGCGAAGATACGTAACGACGGTCTATGCGGACTATACGCACAGCTGTGCAACCACGCTTAGAGTAAAGTTTTACCGAAAAACGATACTCAACTTCGATCAATGTTTCAAATTCCTTAAAGAGCAAACATTACGTACTAAACACTACACTAAACACTTAAGAGCACTTAAGAGCTTCATTACGTGTTAGCGAGAATATGACAGATTATTTTGAGCATTGATCAAATTTGAATAACGTTCTACGTGAAGACGTGTCTTACCCACGATGATCATATCCGCGTGGTCTGAGACGGTGGGGAACAGCGGCCGCTCTCCGGAAACCTCGCAGCGATACCGGCCTCCCGTCTCCAGGATAGCAGGGAACAGAGTTACGTTTGCTCCGTTGGGACTCGATTTCTGTCAACAAAATAATATCTCGCTACTTCTCGGGAACAACTTAATCTTGTTTTGTTTCGGTCACGCGCTGAGTAAATTTCGTTTTGCCTATTCGGTATGAGTAGCAAAAAATAACGACAAAACATTATGATACCGTCCGCGTCGAATAAACACGCAACTATTAACTTTTAATTTACTAAATTTAACAGAGAAGATACATTTTTATGTAATTACTAACTTTTATTAGGTAGCTCAGTTATTTTCGATGTAACTGATAAATGTTTATCCCTAACCTAACCATTTCTTATACATAATAGTATTTTCTCGAGATGTTATTTATAACTATTAGTTTTTCCGAAATATGACATCCCCTTTTACATTCTTCTCCCTTATTTTTTTTTTCCTTTTATGTTTCCATTCCCAGTTTTTTGGTCTTCAATCGACAATCTTCTACGATATAAATAAATCTAATAAGTCATACAAGTTTGATTAATATTGGTTGGATATTACGACCTTTAGAAGTGTACAATCTTGGAATTTTCAAGGCTACAGTACCTTCTAGTACCTTCCAGTACCTTCTAGTAGATCAACAAGCTCCATCCTTGGCCACACCGTCGCTTAACATCAGGCAAGCTGGTGGTCAATCGTAGATCTATCTTGGTTAAAAAAAGTAGACAACTGTATAAACACAAAGGCGACAGCAAAATTTGGTCATTGGTAGTTGTTCGAACAAATTAAACTTATGGAATCAGAAACTCATATCAAATAAAACATCTGGAATCAAACAGTTTCAAATGAATGAATAGAATCGGGCAAACATTATTCGAACAAAAATATTTCGGATCACATTAAGGTGGATAGCCAAAAACCGTTAATCTGTCGTTATACCACTGACATGTGCTTATTATACCAGTAAAAGCTTTTATGATAACTTTTACTCTACTTCAGGACCTATAACTGTCAGTTACGCTGAAGTAAAGTGACTTGGGTCATAGCGACTGAAGTAGGTCCAGAATCAGAGAGACGATATGAAATATTCAATACGAAGCCTTGGTCACAACGATAAGTGTTATACTTAGCGATAGTATATTTTTAGGCGTAGTTTTAACTGACTTATAAAATCACGTAAATCGTCAGACCACATCAATTATTTATTGCGTACAAATTTTCTCATTGAACGCTAACTTAGGTCGAATTTTGCTAGACTCTAAAACTCTAAAGTAACATAAAATACAAGATACTCGTTTAGATTCGAGTCACTTAAATAACACTTTTATTTTAATTCGAGATGAAAAATGCGTTTAATTTAATTGATTCTTGCATTTGGGAGTTCCAAATTCATGGCGAATCACCATTTGAGTGGTCAATTTTTCCAAGTCAAGTCCGTACTTAAGGTAATTTCCATAAAGTATACAAAAGGGTCCGTATACCTGATCAACATAGTGAGAACTAATATAATTTCTAAGATCTGATGTCTACCCAAATATACAATGAAATACTTTGGCAACGTCTTATCTTTCTGAAACATGCAGTAGGGCTGGTGCTGCGGCTAATTTGGTAGAGCAGCACAAGCGGCGCCAATATGTAAATCTCGTTAGAGGTTACATATTTGAGCCGTTTGGTGTCGAGATTTTGGGTCCATGAGAGAGCTGGGAGATCATCTCATTTAAAAAAAATATCTGAGCGCCTGATCGAAGCAATGCGTGACCAAATTACTGGTGCGTATCTAGCCCAACTCATAAGCATTAGTAATGCTGCATTACCATTCAATGTAGTAATGCTGGCAGTATGCTGGATACGTTCACAACTGGCAGTAGGTTTGAGCAATTGGATTATCTTTAAACCTTCATCGATCGGAGGCTATCTATTTGCTTTTTGGTATTGTAGTTTAGCTATGTGTTATTAGTATATTTGAAACAGCGATCCATTTGTATTGATTTGAATGTAATAAAGCAGGGATAAAAGCTTACAAAGAAAATAACTAATGTCGTATTTACAGGTAGAACAAAGTTTTACTATTCAAAATGTAATCAACGGTAAAGAGGGCTACGCGACCGGAGCACTACCGTCAAATGAAAGAAGTAGAAATGAGTCCTCACACGAGAGCCGGTCTGTTTACACCTGCGCCTCTTCACAGTGTAATATCCGGTCCGTTTTATATTGTTTCCACTCGGGAGACCTAAGCAAACTCGACTCACAACCGAATTAATCCAATTATACCCATCCACTCTCAAAGTTCATCCTCGTTATCTGTTTAGCCTTTTATGGGAGCTGAATTGTTCAAACAAATATCCGGCCTTCGAGTGTTTTAATAGTGAATATTGGTTTGTAAAACATTAGCAATATTGATTGCGTATTTGAATGTTATCTAGTGTGGTTATTATATTACAAAATATGGCTAATGAGAGTTCTACTTATACCTGATTATCCAGTGTATTGTTTTTTGGGAGAATGTATAGAGTTCTAGTAACTCTTTGACTTGTCTTATTTTATTTTATTTGGATAATTACCAGTTCGTTATTAATTAACTAATACAAATTAAAGGTAATACGTTAGCCAGAAATAGTTTTTGCTATTTTCAACGTTATTACTTTCAATTAGTAATTAGTCGAAGTGCTCCTTACGAAGACGCTACTTCTAATTTAATAGAATTTAAATCTAAATGAGCGTTAAAATTTTCTTCTTGTGTTTTTTGTTATTTTGTAGTTAATTTGATCGTTAATCGTTGTATAAAATAGATATTTTGAAATTTTGTTTAGGAATATTGTTTAAAAGTCCTTTGGCCTCATCACAAATAATACAGATTTGTTGAAATTTATTTGCCACCAGTTTCCCAAGTAAAGCACGTCTGAAAATACTACTCAACCACGTATGAAGTTTAAATAACTGAAGCAACCGGATTTAAAATATGCATTTTCGTTTACTTTGATGATATTTTCCTAGTTATTTTGTTATAAAAACCCAGGAAAAGAAAGAAAAAAGAAAGATGAAACATTTATTTTGGCACAACATCAATAATAAGATATATTGATGTGACAAATAGATTTAAACACAAGCAAGAAAGAAAATCAAGTACTTACATAACCGATTTGGATAAAATTTATATGGGATCACCTGAATTATTAGTACCAAACAAAAAAGTATCATCAAAATCAAGTCATAATTGGCGGAGTAATAACGTAACAAACATAAAAAAAGACGTGTGGCACTCGGAGACTGCCGCGGTAAAGCTATTGCATAGCATTTTTTATCAACTTATGTAATTATACTTAATTATTTATTTATTTTATTTATGCAGTATTCCTAACACCCCCCACTCCGACCGGCACAGCGGTGATACTTTTTAGTTCTTAGTTTTGCCATCTATCGATGAATAGCAGAACTTTTAATGACTTTTTGAGAACCTCCTCCATTTTCGTAGTCGGTTAAAAATAACTAACCTCGACGTCGACTCCAGGTAGTGGGAACCTCCTGCGCGGTTCTGCGTCGCGCGGCACGTGCCGGAAGAACTCCTTGCCGTCCTTGTACCACTTGACCGAGTACAGCACGTCCGCGGGGCCCAGCTGCCAGCGGCACGACAGCGCAGCACGCGTGCCCAGTGGCACGTGCGCCGGCACGCGCAGCTCTAGCAGTTCCAGGGTCGTCACGCCGTGATCTGCGACAACAGAAAAGTATCCACCTTAAGATGGACCTCAACGCGTGTAGCTATCTCTCTCGCTTATCACAACATTTTTAAACATATAAAATCATTATCTAAGTATCTATATTAGAAAAGTGAGAAATGAATTTGTTTATTTAGATAGAAGAAATATTACTTTTTAAATTGACTAAGTAGTAGGTAGGTTAAATTGATGAGAAGTAGGTAAATATAATATGTTTTCCACAACTCCGTCGCCAATATAAGTGGATATTATCCAAATATTTTCTTAGGGTTCCGTAGTAAACAAGGAACCCATAAAGTTTCGCAATGTCCGTCTGTCTTTCCGTCCGCGGCTTTGTGCTCAAAAACTATAAGTACTAGAAAGCTGTAATTTGGTATAGATATTCACATTAGTAATGCCGAAAAAGTCGTACAATAAAATATTGAAAAAAATAAATAATGGTTGTCTGTAAAGTCGATTTACGGACAATAATTTTACGTGATAACGATGCGTCACAAGCCGAACGCTTTAGCCGATCGTGCCTCTCTATCGCTTGTTCCGCGCTCTCGCTTGCACTTTCGGCTCAGGCAGTTTCGGTAACTTATCATAAAACGATTTTCCGACCCGTTTTCCAGTGTGGTGCTGGAGCGGTTTTTGGGGGTGCAAGTCAGCAGCAGCGCAGCGGGTGTATGGTGTGTGGGAGCGTGACATGCACAGTTTTCTTACCCATACGAAGTCGCGGGTAACAGCTAGTGATTTTATATACTATGTTTAAAAATGTTGAGATGCACGAAAGATAGCTGCGCACGTTGAGCTAAATGTTGAGATGCACGAGAGATAGCTGCGCACGTTGAGCTCCACCTTAATATGAGTGCCAAACCTCATGAAAATAAATTCCGAAGGTAATAAGCATAACAAAAGCGACGAGAGGCTATGAGTGGTGTCGTCTGAAACCTAATAAAAATACGGAAGCCGCGGTACAAAAGATGTCTCGCGATCATTTCGCCGCATACCGACAGATATTACCCGGAATTTACAAAATGTCGATGAAAAAAAATGTATCTACCCGTGAATTGTTTTGTGAACATTTTTAATGTTTCCACATACGAGTGAGCCGTGTTCTAGGTAGACGGTATTTTTATTTGGCCGTAGGTAGCGTGTTATGAAGGCAAAAATCCATTAAACGCCACGTCAAATAATTTCCCATGTGACGCTCGCTCGCGGCCCGTAAAAGAGGCACTATTGCCCTCGCCCAGCGGTGGATAATATTACTTTACGACCCGCGGGGCGGAGCTCGAATGTAAGTAAATTGGCGAATAAAGACAACGAGCGCGCAAACAGCCTAGACATGTGCCAATATTAGGACTTTACTTTCAAGAGGGATAGAGAAAGAGTGGCGTAGAGCTTTTAGATTTTTTTATTCATTGATAGGCTCCTTCCGGTCACTTTCGAAACGATCACCTAATGTTCTAGATTGTTATCTATGATATAGGCCAATCGACTAATTGGGACAATTGAAATCTGACTAGGCAGATCATGATGTGCCATCATGATTACTTTAGCCCTTGGCCCCATAAAAAAATTGTTTGTCTGTAAAGTCGGTTTACGGACGATAGTTTAACGTGACAACGTCATAACAAAACATTGATGAAATGATCGCATACTTTTATGAATAAAATTTTGAGCTTGACAATGAGCGCAACGGGACACTTTTTCGGGCGTGCAACCGGCGTTCATCGATTTATTAGACGTCGTCACGTCAAAAGGAAAACAAATTTGTTTAATTTCAATCAGTAACAATCGCGGAAACCTTAGAAAACAAAAAGGAAAACCCTGTTATTAACGGTTTCATATAAATACACATGTCATGATCATAAATAATCGTCATACACTTTGGTCCACTGTTGGATATATGTACGTCTCTTCCCACGTCACGCCACGCCACGCAATCCACGCAACCCGATGTCTAAGCCTGACGTATATCGCATCCTATCTTATCTCTGTGTATCCAACACTTGGGTTTGCCGATATGTGGTATTTACACTAAACGCGTCTACTTTATGGGACAAATTGGACCGGTCCATTGCCACTTCAACTTACTAATACGCTCATTAATGTCTGTGACTTGGGCGAAATACTACGTAATCACAGACATAGTAGATGGAGCATGCGACTTCATTTATATGAAAACCTTGCGTATCACATTTTTGGTACCGACTGTGAAACCACTTAAACGATTTTGTGATGGAATATTCCATCCGCGCGAAATCTATTCAACTCCATGCTTCCGCGCGCTTGTACGCTAGTAACTTGTTGAAAAAATATCAAATCGGAAGTATATATCACCTGAAATTAAATAAATCTTGGTCGTCAACTGCGATTTTTTATCGTACTTGTCACGCTAGTTTTGACACGCTAGGTACTTACACTTGGGGTATCTATAGAAGTCTATGTACGTAATACAGCTGAGCTGCTATATCTATTCCCATATCAAACACATTATTGCGGCATGAAATGGAAATACACATAGTAGACATGGAACTTGCACTATTACGTCATGTAGGCACGTAGTAACATTTGAATAGAGTGCAGCTTGCACCTAAATAGCCGAGTTTGCCTTGTCACAGCCAAGGGAGGGCGGCTAAGCTCTCGTGAAGTCGGAAATGGTAGTAAGTGAGGTGTCAGCAGGACCCGACGGCTCTGCTGGAGGGTTGTTGAGATAGTGCACGTAAACTACCTCGCCGCTTTGTGTTTGGGATATCAAGCCGTTCCCCTCATATTTTAGGGTCAGGTAATTTTGCACAATAGGGAGATTTTGCGTTTGACAATTTCAATTTATTTGTTTTGAAATAATATTGATGATAGGTACGAGTAATTGTTATTATTTATAAGATAGATAAAGGTAGGCGGAATGTAAATAAATTGCTTAGGTAGGTATGCTATCAAAAACTTTTTTAATAAAACCTACTTGTTCTCTAGTCTGAACTAAATATTTGCAAAAAAGGTTGGCTATGCTTGCAGGTTTTTTTATTGATTCTGTGCGTTTCGTTTGCCTTTTCCTATTGTCGGAGCAAGTTTGTTGCAACTTCTTTCAAAAAAATGTTCATATGTGTAGTGAAAGTATCATATTTTTTATAAACAAAAATGTTGTATTCTATAGTAGTGATTGGACTACTTTGCAAAGTCCTATTTGGGAAGCACCTGTCGTAATTATTAGCCAGTTATTCAACCTCTAAGCAGTAGTGTGCAAGCTTTACTGTGTTTCCTGTAAAAATTTTGGGCATTTACAAAAATTTTACGTCAAATATATCAGAATGACCAGCGCAGTGCATTGCCTGGGTTTTAATCCGTTAAAATCAACAGTTCTTTGTGGCATTGTATTTGTATGATGATAAATTTTGTTAGCGATCGTTACAAGTTTTGGTGTGAAAGCGCAAGTATTTTTCAGCGGTTTAATAATTTTATTGGTCCCATAGTAAATACTGTTCATTTTGAAGGGTAGATCTGTGGCTTTCAAGTATACCTACACTAATTATTATACTCAGTAAGTATAGAAATGTTATTATAAATTGGATTTATACATACGACTAGCCTTTCCACGTCATATCAGCGACAAATTAACACATTTATCGGAGTGCCACACAATAGATACCTAGAACGCAATGGAATTCAAGATACGTGCTTCTATTGTTTCCGAATACGAAACTCCTTGCGGCCAGCCCGTTAAGTTAATGTTATGTAAGAGGAATATTCTCAAAACTTTTGAGAATATTCCTCTTACATAACATTTAGTAGCAATTTACAGCGAAACAAAGGCTATCCAGTATAAGAGAGGGGTGAGAATGCAATGTTATCCTGAATACGGTATGAGATACAATCGTGGCATCAGGTGCGGCGGTTCCAGCCAACCTTCCAATTGGTTCGAGTAATGTATCGATTCAATATGTGTAAACAAAAATCGCTGGAGCAACGTTTCTTTTAACGTATACCATATATTACAATTTTATGTTTGTTAATGTTTGTAATGTATACATTTTTATTTCATTATTCGCATGTGGGGTTTCGTTAATTGCTTAGCTTTATTTTATTACCATAGAATATGTTGCTTCAGAAATATGATGTTAAGTATTAGTTTTTATCTATGCGCGATATTATATAGTACTAGCTGCGCCCCGCGGTTCCACCCGCGTGTTGATCGATTACGTTGTTATTGTTTAATTTATCCCACAGGAATTGTCAAATTTTTCGTGGTAAAAAGTATGCCAGATCCTTCTACATAGTACATATAAGTAGTAATCTTGCCAAATTTCGTCCAAGTCCGTCCAGTGGTTTCGGCGTCCATTAGACACACCGTACAGACACACAGACAGACAGACAAAAAATTTGAAAATTACTGTTTTGGCTTATCTATCGATAGTAATGCATACTCCGATCAAAATTTTAAAAAATATTCAATGTACAGAATTTGACACGTTACAATTTTATTATATGTATAGATTTCAAAGATAATACCTAATTGACTAAACGAGGGATGCAAACAAGTTTCTATAAGATGACACTTGACAAGTGATTAGATTTAGGTACCTTTCTTATGGGTGGGTTGACAGACGTTTAAAATTCGCGATCTATCTAGCGTACAAATAACGAACTAGTTGAACATGTCGAATGCCTGTTATACTTACCAGTTGGAGTTTTCATGAGGTTTTGTACTCGCTGATTAAATGGCCTTATTGTCAGTAGTACCATTGATTTGTACCATTGATGGTAGAATTGACACAACGTTGTATCCTTAGTACCATTAATGGTACTAGTGACAATGGAGTATATTGAAATATCATCAAATTGGCTGGATTGTAATGAATTATTTTGACCGATACTGTGATGTCGCTTTATGAATTTATAATTAAGTTTATTTACATTATTACATAGTACCTGGGTGACCGAACTCCACTCGAATTTTTTATGACTGAAAATATGAGCAAACCCGGGTTCACTAAAAATTAAACCTAGAAAGATCGATTTATCGTCCCCTAATCTACCTACAAACATGCTCGTTTAAAGGTAATATTAGATAATTTACAATCATTTTTATTCTTTGAAACAACCGACTTCAAAATACGTAATTTAATTTGTGTGCGTGAATGACATATTTTTCCAGTTATTTTGTTAAAAAACCGATTTTAATGGAATTTTTACAAGACCAATCTGAGAGTACTTACATCGTTTCAAACTTTTTTTTTCTAAATTGGTTTATAAACGGAGTTATGAGGTAACAAATATTTAAAAAGGTACAATCGAATTGATATCCTCTTCCTTTTGTATGTCGACTAAAACGGAACAAAATCTAGTAATATCTAATAATAATAGGTATAAACAAATGTTGTCGTACGTTATAAGATGAGATTCAAACTGACTCAGTCGGCAGATGATAGTAGCTATATCCTACATTCATTGTTTAAAAGGGTATCTAATCGTAATACTAATAAGGTCCTTGGAATAAAATAACCAAATAATACTCACATTTTATAGTTTTATTACCACTGCGATATCCTGACACTTACACAGGTAAAGACACACTTTTAGACTAGTCGTCTTGCGAGCAGGAACCGAACTAACTGCGAGCGTCGGCCTTTTTTTCAGGAAAACCCCATGTTGTCGTACTACTCGTTCCCCACCAAGCCCTTATGCGAGTGGGGAACGGAAAAAGCCGAAAGCCGAAGTCGCAGGTAGCTCGGTACCGCGCTATTCAAAATTAAACGAATAGATATTTAATTTAATAACAATGTCTAAATAGTATACAAAGTCGTAGTAATTATTTAGTGTTGCTAACAGTCGGCCATCCAATCAATAAGTTTGCCCTCGAACTTTAGTACATTATTTGAATGGTCAATATAACTTACAAGAAAACGTAAAACAATCTAGGCCTAATTAACTAGATAGAGTGCAACACAATATGTTATCTACATTAATTATAATTAAGATAAATTCTACAAAAAACCTAATATAAAACCTAAACCATTTAGGCTAAATCTATACAAACTGTATGTTTATTTCTTTATTTATATATTCTTGTGATAGTAAAGTACATCAAAATCAATTATATTTGTTTAATCATTGTAACTTCATAAACTGTAAATTATACTCTGAATTAACTGAGGATCTGTTGCAAAATTAAAGTAGTAAAGTGTAATTTCATACAGTAATATGTTTTAGCCTGGTTGTTATTTGTACCTTGGTCTAGTTAAATATAAATTAGATTAGATATTACTCAAATAAATGTAAATTCATTTCTTATTTTACAGTATTTAATACGTTTTTTTGTCATTAGGCACCCTGAACAACAATCAGGATTACGTCTGTATACCAACGGTAAACCTGTTTGGTTCACAGGGTATTCCTGTTCTATTAGAATACCAACGGCAAACCTATTGGTTCACAGGGCATTGCTGATTTATTACAATACCAACGGCGAACCTATTGGTTCACAGGGCATTTTTGATTAATTACAATACCAACGGCGAACCTTTTTGTTCACAGGGTATAAGTATTCTATAATAATACCAACGGCAAACCTATGGATTCACAGGGTATTATAGTTTGTTTAGATACCAACGGCGAACCCAATAGTTCACAGGGCATCGTTATTTCTAGTATCTAAAAATCAGGTAGAATCAGTTAAACATATAGGGCATTAGTACAGGTAATTAAAGAACACCATTATCAGACTCGCGTTTATATCTATTTGGGAAAATTATTATTAAAATACGATCTGAAGCGCTTTTCACTCTTCATCACTTGAAAAGTCGTGAGGTCTTTTGAAATTCAGCCACGGTCTGATCTTGTCTATAGCTACAACGGTTGAATACAGTCGGTTATTCTTCCTAGTAAGGGGTGTGTCCTCGATCTGATATCTATCTAGATCGAAGACTTTCGTGATCCTATATGGTCCTTGAAACTTAGGGACCAGCTTTTTACTGTTACCGGTGGCAGGGATCTGGCGTTCAACACGTACTAGATCACCTACGTCGTATTTTGGCGCTGGACATCGCTTTGTGTCGTAGGTCTGTTTCTGTGCCTCTTGGTAGGCTTTTACGTGGTCATTGATTTGTTCTCTAATTTGGGTTAGGTTTTGATTAGCGGTAGAAGTGATGTCGTCGCTTAACTCTGATCGGATTCGACAATCATTAGTGCCTGTAGGCCTTATGCCGAATAAGGCTTCAGAGGGGGTGCGATTGATACCTTTATTGTGAGTATTGTTTAACCCCCACTGTACGTCGGGTAAATGGTCATCCCATTTATTCTCAGCTGAACCTACACATTTGGCGGTTAGGGAGTCTATAACCGTTCTATTATAGCGCTCCACCTGTCCGTTGGCCCTGGGAGTGGAGACTGCATTCAAAACATGTTTCACATTCCTCTCTTCGAGGAACCTTTTGAAAGCGTCACTTGTAAAGGATGTGCCTCTATCTGTTATTATCCTCCGAGGAACTCCAAATATTCCAAAGTACTCACGAAAGACTTTGATGGTCGTCTGGGTTTTTGTATTTCTAACAGGTTTTAAATAAATGTAACGGGTGAATGCGTCAATCAAGGCAAGGATATACATATTTCCTCTAGTGCTACGCACAAATGGACCCACGTGGTCAGCGTGAATGGTGTCGAAAGGTGTAGCTACTTTTTCAATTGGATGAAGAGTTCCTTGTTTCTTGCCGCCGGTAGCTTTTGAGTATGCGCATTCTAAACAGGAGTTAATATATTTTTTTACAAACTTTCGCATCTTTGCGAACCAATAGCAAGACTGGATTTTCTCCAATGTCTTGTCAAGTGCAAAGTGGCCAATATCATCGTGATTCTGCTTCACTATCTGCCAACGCACACCTTTAGGTACGACCCACCTATCGCCGTCGGAAGTAACTCTAAAGAGTTTGTCGTTTTTCAACTTGAAGTTACTTTTAATGTCAACAATGTTGTCTAGCTCTGGATCCTTTAGAATACCAATTATTCTCTTTACTTCATCGTCAGCGCTCTGTACAGTGGTCAACCAGTCGAGATTCGTGATACTTAAAACATTAAGTGTTTCCTGTGCGGGGTTACGGCTGAGAGCGTCAACATGTGCCATAAATTGACCCGGTCTATATTCAATATTAAAATTGAACTCTTGCATCTGTTCCCACCATCGTGCAACCCGAGGGATCATGTCTCTTTTCTGGAACGTGGCACGTAATGAGTTACAGTCGGTGATTACTGTGAATGGAACCCCAATCAGGTAAACTCTAAACTTTTGCAGGGACGATACCACAGCCAAGGTTTCTAAGTCATACGAAGAATAGTTCTGTTCTTCTGGTGTGGTCTGCCTACTATAATACGCGACTGGCTTAAGATGTCCGGAATCATCTTTTTGCAACAAAATGCCAGCTACACCGAGCTTGCAGGCGTCCGTGTGCAACTCCGTCTGTGCTTTTGGGTTATATAATGCCAGAGTTGGTCTCTGGGAAAGCGATTTCTGAAGTTGACGAAATGCGTCTTCCTGGTCCGATTCCCAAGACCACTGAGCATCCTTTTTCAAGAGCCGTGTCAAAGGTTTTGCAATCACAGAGAAACGTGGAACAAACCTCCTGAAAAAGCTAGCCAGACCAATAAATTGTCTAACATTGTGTACATTTGCTGGTACAGGAAAATGTTCCACTGCTTCTACCTTCTTTGCACCAGGACGAATGCCTTCAGACGACACTTCGAATCCCAGGTAATCTACAGACAGACCGAAAAACACGCACTTCGACAGCTTCAATGTAAGACCAGCCTCAAGAAACAATTTCAACACCATTTCTAGCCTTTCCATCCCCTCGTCTACACTTCGGGAGGGAATTATTACATCGTCAAGGTATGCTAGAGCTTCTTTATGCCGATGCGTTCCCAAAATTTGGTTCATTATCCTTTGAAAGGTTGCTGGGGCATTCGCAAGACCGAACGGCATGCGATTGAATTCGTAATGACCATCCGGTGTTACGAATCCCGTTTTATGTTTATCACCCTCTTTAATCGGTATCTGATAATATCCAGATGCGAGATCCAGCGTAGTATAGTACGTATGACCGGATAATACATCCAACTGATCATCGATTAACGGCATTGGGTAGTTTTCTTTTATCATCTTCTTATTGAGTCCGCGATAGTCAATGCATAGTCTAAGCTCACCCGTTTTCTTCCGCACCACAACGATAGGGCTGGCATAGGGAGAGGTAGACGGACGTATTATATTGTTTCCAAGCAGCTCGGAAATCATGTCCCTTACCTTCTCCTTTTCGGTTATGGATAAGCGATATGGTCTATACACAACAGGCTCGTGGTCATGAAGCTGGATAGACATTTCGCCTATGGAACTACTTCCTAACTCATTCAGGCCAAAGGCAAAACATTTGCGGTACTTATTTAGCAACCCCAACAGGTTACTCTTTTGGCTAGCTGTGAGATCTGCGCCAAAATTAACTGTTGATTCTGTGATAGGCTCTGTGTCCTTCACATCATCAGGTATACTAGCAATATTCATTACCAAACTTTCAGTTTCTTCTTTCGCTTGTAAACCCCGAGCGATGAGAGTTTTTTTTGTCAGCGCTAGAGGTTCAGTCGAAAGATTGTGGATTACGATACATCCTTCGCCTTCCTCGTTTATGTACAACAGACCAGATGGTAAATAGTATTGTGTGCCTTTGAACTGTCTAACACCGCCTTCAAGATACACATCACCTCTGTATGGGGAGTCAGTGTAGACATTAACAACGCCGGTACCAACAATTTCAGTGCTGCCATTACAGAAAAGTTCCACCTTGCATGTGGGAGAATCATCAAAATGGGGAAGTTGGGATATTTCCAAGCTCATGCTGGTTTTCCTAATCATCACGTGTGGTTGCTCAGTGAACGTTTGACCTATTAATAATGGAACATGCATTACGTTATCAGGGACTACGAGCAAATCTAAATTTGCGCTTACCCCATCAATCACAATTTCGACATTCTGCTTGCCAATACAGTGCACGACCGAATTTCCAAAACCCCGAAGGGTAGGAAGATCATCAGTGCAGTATGTCAACTTTGCATGTTTAAATTCAGACAATCGAATCATTGAGCACTCACTGCCAAAGTCGATAAAAGATTTGATTGGATAACCGTTTACATAGGCCGTTTTAAAGTATATATCATTTGACTGCAATGTTGGTTTCGGTGACCGTTTAGGTAAATCGATAGGGGAATGTGTTGTTTCTTCTACGCGCATGACTGTCTTTTCATCCGTCGGGACTTTTGCGTAGCATTGCTCAACCTCATGACCAATTCTACCACAGCGCTTACACTTTTTCAGAGGTTGGGTGCATTGCGAGGTAAAATGTCCTTCCTTCTTACAGTTCCCACATCGAGGAGGCTTCGAAGTGGTATTTGGACTGTGTTGTTTTAGGGGAATTCCTTTCATAATAATTTTTCTATCAGTATTTGGCCTAACATTTCTTGCGTTACGTAGGTAGGACAGTAGCTTGTTTGGGTCATCAAACTGTGCTGCCTCCGCACCGAGCCTAACTGACCGATCATCGATGCCATGTAGTAGGCATTCTACCGCGCGCTTACCGGTTATAGCGCATCTATTTATTAGTGCCAGCTTCTCGTAGTAATACTCCTCCAAGGAATCCGAGAACCTAGCCCTCTTAGCCAACATATCGCTCAGCATTTGGCCGTAGTTTTCCTCGGACGGAAAAGCAGCCAGCAGCTTTGCCTGCCATTCGCTCCATGAAAATAAGACAGTGGGAAGACCTTCATACCACCGCTGGGCGACTCCCTTTAATTTAGGTAGAGCGAAATGTACAACCTGCTGCTCCGTCCAATTATAAATGGATGCACATTCGCTGACCTTGTGGATCCACATACTCATGGTCTGTTCACGTTTAGCTGGATCAAATTCTGGGATTGTGTTACTCATAGACCCGAATTTATTTAAACTACTACCTGACATAGACCTTAAGGCAGCAACAAGTTCCGAAATACATTCCGATTGCGATTGAGAATGGGACTTACTAACATCTTTGCTCGGAGTGGTGGTTCGCGAACCCTTGGTGACTGGGCTGCGAGAGCGGTGACTGCCCGGACTGTGCGAGCGGTGTTGGGTAGCCCGACTGCGCGGGCGGCGGCTCTCATGGCTGCACGACCGGTGGCTCGCACGGCTGCGTGGGCGGCGGCTCGCACGGCTGCGCGGGCGGCGGCTCGCATGGCTGCGCGGGCGGCGGCTCGCACGGCTGCGCGGGCGGTTGCTCGCACGGCTGCGCGGGCGGCGGCTCACACGGCTGCGTGGGCGGCGGCTCACACGGCTGCGTGGGCGGCGGCTCGCACGGCTGCGCGGGTGGTGACCCTCACGGCTGCGCGAGCGGCGGCTCACACGGCTGCGCGAACAGTGACTCTCACGGCTGCGCGGGCGGCGGCTCTCACGGCTGCGCCGGCGGCGGCTTGCACGGCTGCGCGGGCGGCGGCTCTCACGGCTGCGTGGGCGGCGGCTCGCACGGCTGCGCGGGCGGTGATCCTCACGGCTGCGCGGGCGGCGGCTCACACGGCTGTGCGAGCGGTGGCTCGCATGGCTGCGCGAGCGGTGGCTCACACGGTTGTGCGAGTGGTGGTTTGCGCTGCCATGCGGGTGGCGGCTCGCATGGCTGCGAGAGCGGTGGCTCACACGGCTGCGTGAACGATGGCTCGCACGGCTGCGCGAGCGCCGGCTCACATGCCTGCGCGGGCTGCGGCTCCGAGACCGCCGATCTCCAGTCTGCGTGTTCGTCGGACTCGTTGGGGTGTATAACACCTGCTCACGAGGCACAACCGTTTTATTCCTGAAATGAGAAATATTTACGCGAGAACCTTGCTAAGTAATAATAGGAAGCATTATAAAGCCATTTGGTGCTGATATAATATAAATATAATTACATTTCCTGATCGTATAACGTATGACAATGTATTAACCATTCAAATTTGCGTTTGATCTCTTTTTATTCTTTCGTAGGGTAGCTGAACGTGTATTTTATTCGCCACTGGATCTCATTAAATTCGTTTATAATAAGTGTCTCTTTTGTACAAAGTACCCGTAAAATGATTTTAAATATATATTTTGTTATTTTCAACAATATTTAAACAAGGAGACTACAACTTCACGCGTATTCAAAACAAATGTTTTTTTTTTTTTTTTTTTTTTTGTAATATCGGTAGATTCACAAAGAGAATAGGGGGAAAAAATAAGAAAAATAAAATAAATACTTTTGAAATAGTTCGTTTATCGCACTTCTGACATGTTGTCGTACGTTATAAGATGAGATTCAAACTGACTCAGTCGGCAGATGATAGTAGCTATATCCTACATTCATTGTTTAAAAGGGTATCTAATCGTAATACTAATAAGGTCCTTGGAATAAAATAACCAAATAATACTCACATTTTATAGTTTTATTACCACTGCGATATCCTGACACTTACACAGGTAAAGACACACTTTTAGACTAGTCGTCTTGCGAGCAGGAACCGAACTAACTGCGAGCGTCGGCCTTTTTTTCAGGAAAACCCCATGTTGTCGTACTACTCGTTCCCCACCAAGCCCTTATGCGAGTGGGGAACGGAAAAAGCCGAAAGCCGAAGTCGCAGGTAGCTCGGTACCGCGCTATTCAAAATTAAACGAATAGATATTTAATTTAATAACAATGTCTAAATAGTATACAAAGTCGTAGTAATTATTTAGTGTTGCTAACACAAAGGGCTACAATAATTGATTAACAAGTTTATTGAAATGTCAGTCCTGGGCGAGTGCCCCATCGTTCTTGTAGCTTCGAAATGTGATAGGTGACAGCCATCGACCGAGTCACGCGACGCGCAGACACAAATAAGACATCGTATTGCCTTGTAACAACGTGGTAAGAAACCTTTCTTTTGATATCAATGACGTTACTATGACATTGTTTTAGTAAACAGATCTACGATTGACCACCAACTCGCTTAATCGCAAGCGACGGCGAGGTCAAGGACACAAATTCTAAAACAAAATTCATGAACAAAGTGTCCTGAGTTGACCGATACTCACTATACTTATCAAAAATGACGAACTTAAAGATTTTGATTTAAACTCTATCGGCCTTACCGAAAAACGTTACTTAACTTTAAGCATTGCTCAACTTATTTTGTCAACTTCTCGCTGACACGTAATGACAATGACACTGACACTCATGCGAAAAGAAGACAGAGAATTTAAGACTATGGTTCAAGTTAAGTAACGTTTTTCGGTAAGGCCGTATGTTGCCATGCTATATCCTAATTTAGATTGAGAAGTTTAGTTACATCTATTTCGTCGTTTAAAATTATTTCACAATTCGAAATTATTTTAATCGTGTAAGAAGTCTAAAGGTTGGTGCTTTAGACTTCATTGAGTTCGGACGTTTTTAAGCGCTAACGCAAAATCCTTGTCGATAATAATGTCGTTGTTTGATAATCTAATTATTTTTTGCGCAATTGAGATATTTTTTGAACGATTATGAAGAGAATGTGATATAAAAGTGTTCCAAGAAACGTATATTGGACATAATGGAAGTAAGTAGAATTCTGAATTCAAAGAAGGAGCATTAGTGACAAATAATTCCGAAAACTTTGAGATTTACTTTTAGTTATCTATTTCCCTATTCCTATGATATGTGATATCTTACATTTTTTGTTATTTCTTACTTACTTACTAAAATTTTTTACGTTTGCTTTTTGTTTTGGAAGTGAAAATTTCAATTTAACTTCATATTTTTATAAACTATTTTCAATTCAATTCATTTGAATAGATATTTTCTGGATCGACAAGCTCCGTCCTCGGCAACACCGTCACGAGTTGCTGGTCAATCATAGATCTGTGTTAAAAAAAAATGCAGTAGATACCAGGTATCTAAGCACTCCTTTAGAAGCTATAACAAAATCCAGTAGATCCTTGACACGATACTATTCCAAGTAAACTGAAACTACAAACGGAACGTTACGTGTAACTGCTCACAAAACACATCGCATTCTATTAGCAAGAGTTATGGAGGCATCTGTTTCTCGTCCGAAGCGCTTAACATATCGACGTCCGACCATTCGCACATGGGCCGCACTCGAGAGCTTTTTAATCGAGACCCACTTACATTGATTACATATGAAATGTATAAATACGAATTGAGGACACTCAATGGGCTCACTTTTCGCACAGAAGATAAGGCAGATGTGACGCTTTATGAGCAATTCTGTGAATTGATTGAGCTTAATCGGCTACATAAATGTTATATTGGTAACCGACTAAATATTAACAAACAGTTAAATACATTAAGTGTACATTGATGTCAAATTTTTTGTTATACACACACAGTGCTAGTGTATGTAGTCATATATATGATAATGAAACTAAAACTGTTAAAAATAAAAGGCAAATAATTATTATGAGAAACTAACTTGACAGTAACTCATCACGTTATTAAATAATATGCTAAATTCGATAATCGAAGAATGTAACTAAAATGTTTTTTTTTTTTTGTAGCAAGCGCCTTTATTAACTACAACACAACAATATACAGACTCAACTATCTAAACTACTACACAAAAAGCACATCGATCACCCCAGACCGATAAAGGTCTAAAGATAATACAAATGCTCAAACCCACTACCAGTTGGCAGCGTACCCAGCATGCTGACCGCATTGCCACGTTGAATGGCAATGCTTATGCGTTGGGCCAGATACGCGCCAGCATTTTGGTCACGCGTCGCATCGATCAGGCGCTCAGATAAATTTTTGAAAATGAGATGAGCTCCCGGTCCCCACGGACCCAAAGTTTCGACACCAAACGGCTCAAATATGTAACCTCTACCGAGATTAACATATTTACGCCGCTTGTGCTGCTCCGCAAAAATGTATTACTGAAATAATTTATTAATAAAATGTAACTTAAACTATTTAACTAATTATATTATGAATGTTAAATACTTCGTATTCCAAGATTAGAGAATGCGCAGATGTTCATACGATAATCCTCAACATTTGACACTTTTGCAAAGAAAAACGTTTAGGTGTAATTCTGCGATTCTATAATAATCTGAAACACTTTACTCATGCATCCAATGAAATGTTCACATTTTTAGAGATTATTCAAAAAGTAATATAGAAATGTTTATAAAATAACTATGGGACCAACTTGGGAGCTTTCTCTATACACCAATTCAAGAAACATAAAAATTGGTCCAAGAATGACAGAGTAATTCGTGTACATCTGTACATACATAAAAAACAAAAAATACGCTACGAAAAGTCAGTTAAAAACCAAAAACCTGTTCCCTGCAAATTAGCAGTCAACCTCAAGCATATTATTAATATAAAAAATATACAGTTAATATAAATTGCTGTTTCTTTTTTTTTTATACAAAAAAAAATTTGATTATTTTTTTGATTAATTATCTAGTAATTATCTAAGTCTATTCTGTCTAACAAAATCTTAAATAGCATTATTTTATGTAATAGATTATGATAGACATAACAATTTTCTTTTTATATACTTAAAAACTCGTCTTAGAGTTCAAAAGTTTGATTGGAATAGTAATAATAACTAAATGAGTACAACTAACAAACTAACAACTAACAAATGCATGCAGTAAGCTTTACTAACTTTTCCTTTAAACTTCGTTCTTTATAACAAACTACAGGAGCTCGTTCCAAGTACTTAGAGAAGTATAAAAATATTTTAATTAAACCACTCCACGGCGAAAACATTAATAAAGTGTTCACTGCAAAGTCTCCAGACCAAGTTGAAATCTAAAATTCAAAAGGCTTTACAACAATATAGCTCAATAGGGCCCTGAATACAAAAGGTACGGTTTTAAATGCCCTAATTACTTACAATTAAAAAATCTCAGGAAATATCGTAGGTATATTGTAAAATCCCTCTCTAAATATTTTTAAGCTTTAATATTTTGTACAAACAAGTCTAAAAGTGGAAAATAAACGTTCATTAACAGAGACCCTGCAATTAAGTTTAATATTATATTACTTTCGTAATTTAAAGGGATGAAGGGATCACAAGTCGGCTCTATTCTTCACCTTAAATAATAAATCATGTAAATACTGAACGTTGACCTTGGATATATCAGTACTTGAGAAGTGTCTATACATTAATGTATAGAAATTATTGTGTCTTCGATCACCTGTGTACGTAAAATGTGTAGTTTTACACATTGGTATATTTTTGCAGAGTGCCTCTGCCTGAGAAGAACCTTTCCCAGTTATTTAACCGCCAGTAACTACTTACCTGTTTAAAGGGAAATGTTTTCAGAAAATAAAATCGGGGTATAACGACTTCATCGTTTATGTGTTTCAAAGTGACGAGCGCAGTGCATTGCCACACAGAGTGTCGAAGTGAAGGCCAAAGAATTGAACTATAATGGACAAGTGTGAAACTTCATACTTTGTCTGTGAGACTAGTATTTATAGTAGAAGTGTATATGTAAGCGATAACGTGTACGGGGGATAAAGTTGTCTGAGGGACAAGAAACAAGCGGACACCGGCGAGCACCGAGCATTGATGGAGAGGACAAAACCCGGGAGACAAAGGCGAGTGAAGTCTGCTGCGCGCTAAAGTTCTTCATTGGTAGACGTTTCACACAACACCATCTAGCCCAAACTAAGCAGAGCTTGTACTATGAGAACTAGATGGCTGATATGTTACATGTTATACCTACTTTTTTGTAAATAGATACTTATGATTCATAGAAACAACCGATACAGAACAAAACATCCGATTAGATCTTAAATAATAGATTGTCCTCCATGTGCGTTGAATTTAGGCGAAAATCACCGCGATTGTCACAGTTATAAGCAATAAATTCTATTCTATTCTAAAAAAATAAAATAAAAATACTAAATATAATCTCAGTTAATTATGTGTCTTCATAACTTGCGAGTGTATCGATTTCTTCTAAATAAGCGCGCTTTATCGTAGGCCGTGGGTCAAGCGCAAGCCTATTACTGAACTGAAGCAACTTCCACTGGTTCCATAACGATTCCAGCGAATGTACCAAAATTTCATCATTATTGAACCAGTGGAAGTTGTTCTAATGCCGTTACCAAGATTTTAATCTTTGATTATACAGATAAAACCGAAATAAAAGCTTGTATTCATGTAAATACTGAACATTGGCCTCGAATATTTAACTACTTGAGTAGTTTCCACAGATTAAATTGCGCCTTCTTTCACAGGTGTACAAAAATATTCAAAAAGGTTAGTTTTGCTCACCGCCTCATAAGATTTATAAGCAAATTACATGCGAAGCTTTTTTTTTGGCGGGAACGTCTTAGTAACATGTTGTTGCTTTGTTTTATTTTCCTAAACTTGTGTTATTTTGAACATTAATGCTATAAAAATGATCGTGTTTTGTTCATTAAGTGTTCGATCAAGTGCGTGAGTGTGGGCAAGTGAAAAAAAGCAGTGAAACGTGTGATTTTACGTTGTCGACAAAACTCCATAGAAGGTTCTAGTAAAGTCGCCATCACTTTACTGAGGCAAGACTTAAATTTGAAAATGACTGTTTACGTGACTTGGACTGTAACTAGAACACTATAACTTGTATTATTCAAGAAACTTGAAAATATTTCAATACTTGACACTGGTAAATCGCTAATCGCGGGGTCCGATACAAAAAAGAAGCAGTAGAAGCGAAGCGGCAAATATTTGAATATCGAGCAGACACTCGGTCGTCATCCCACACATGTCCTATACCTAATGCCCGATACATAGCAGCGCTATTTGCGAGGACCGCAAAGTAATTACCATGCTATTCTACATATATGTACCGACACACATACTTTCTAACGTGAAACGCAAATACACCGCTCGAGTTCTTGTGAAATCACATTTCAGGGCTGCTACTTTTATTCGTATGTGCATTATACTCGTGAGCCAAACAGCGAGATAAAACGCATTTAAAAGTAAAGTAGAAGCTTTAGGTACAAATTTTAATAACACATGAAAAGTGATCACCATGTCTAAGGAATGAGCCCAAATTCGACGGATCAACCAATTGTCACTTGGTAATTTTTGTGTATTTCTCAACCAATTTTTCGTTTTTTTCTTCTTTAAAACCCCGTCATTGAATGTAAGTACTTAATGAAAATTGCTTACACGCATCTACTATATACTCTCAAGAAAATCTAGACAACTTTCTGATATCATCCCAAAACCAGCTCCAATGGAAGCTTTCAGAAAATCGATTGCAACATTTGAAATAAAGAACCAAATATACGGATTAAAGCTAAATCTCATAGAATGCTATAAAAACAGTATAGCAATAACAATTAGCGTAGCACAGCTAAACTATGACATTAAAAAATATGTAGCTATAGAAACGCAGCAGTATTCCGCGGCTATAAGCACTTATAGTTTTCCATCTCATTGGGATGTCTTTTACCTAACGTTAACTTAATACCTACATAAACAGAAAGTATGTTTTCCTAAAGCTTAAACACCTTCCTCTTCCATGCAGGACTGGGAGAAAAAGAAAAACAGAATATGACAGCTGTTTCTCTTCCCGGGCATACTGTAAAAGTCAGTAAAGGGACTTGAGGGAAATTGGTATTTCTGTAGGCGATAGACCCCTCTCGCTCCAAGCCAATTTTACATTTAACCCTCTAATACCCTCTCCCTTCCATTTAACCCTTCTAACCAAAGTCAAATGTGGCGTTAAGCGGCCTCATAGTATTTTACGCTCTGCCTACCCCGCAAGGGAAAACAGGTTTGATTGTATGTATATATGTATGTTAAACACCTTCGAAGTATCTTGAACTTTCGAGATACATAGTAGCGGTTTATTCCACCTAGTTCGATGATCTAAGCTAATTTCAGTGTCTTAACTATGAAACTATGCAAAATGGTGACTAGCAGGTTAACTTAAGATGGAAACGCTAACTGAATATTGTGAACCTTTGCTTAAAATAATATGATCCGCTGAAGTTACCCTTATGAAATATTCCATAATAAAAATACCCTTGTAAAAAATAAATAAATATAAATAGGTAAAAAATAAATAAATAAATACCCTTGTTGATAAATAAGTGATTAAAAAGTGGAATTTGAAATGCACAATTTTGTTTAAAAACCAAACAACTAAACCTATTTTGATGAAATTATTATGCGGCCAACTTTTTAACTCGGTTTATCAATGACGGAGTTATTCGGTAACAAGCATACAAGAAAAACAAAAAAAGTATAGCTGAACTGTTAAGACCTCCTTCTTTTGAAATCGGTAAAAAATAATGTCGAGATAAGTAACTTCCACACAGTTTTTTTTAGCTTACAGCGCCAACTTTCGAGAACTTATTTTTAAGAAAACGCCTCAAAAGAAAAGTGTTACTTAACTTACTTTTAGGTGAAACTTAAACACCTCATGTGAGCTTCCGTCACAAACTTCCGTAACGGCAGCCCTGAGACGTCCCACGGCAATTGAGTATGTCAATAAAGCTCTCGTTGAAGCTCGATAAGTGTCTCGGCTAGTAAACAAGCACTCGTGCATTTTATGTGTAATTAAACGAGTCGCAAACAAACTCGCCATGCACTGGAGTCTGGCGCTTAAGCACGGGAGCTATGGGTGTATCAAGCATTAATTTTATTTGTACAAAAACTTTTTTATTTCCCCTGTATTGTCCCACTGTTGGGCAAAGGTTTTCCCCAATTCTTTCCATATTTCTTTATCTGTGGCCAGCACCATCCATTCTTTTTAGCGTTCCGTACCCAAAGGGTAAAAACGGGACCCTATTACTGAGACTCCGCTGTCTATCCGTCCGTCCGTTCGTCCGTCACCAGGCTGTATCTCATGAACCGTGATAGTTAGAAAGTTGAAATTTTCACAGATGATGTGTTTCTGTTGCCGCTATAATAACAAATACAAAAAAATAGAATAAAATAAATATTAAGGGGGCTCGCATACAACATACGTGATTTTTTTGACGTTTTTATAGATAATGGTACGGAACCCTTCGTGCGCGAGTCAGACTCGCACTTGGCCGGTTTCATTTAAATTTCCCGAGTTCGTCGCGACATCGTATCGAGGGGCGTCCTGGGGGTCGACTGTTCAGTGGTATCCACTCAAATTCAAATTCAAAATTCATTTATTTCGGGCCAATTGCACCCATAGAAATTTCACAAAATATACATAACATCGCTTAACAAAATCATACAATAAATCATAACTATTTAATTAAAATATAACATTCATAATGTCAATATACATAAGTAGTCAATAATAAAATCATAAACATATTCACGTCATAAAATAAAATTAAAACTTAAAACACTCTGTGGAGACTTTTACCCACCTGTCCGGATGCATTCGGCTTACGTGACTTGCCCTCTCCCATTTGAGCTTGGCAAATTTCTACCCTACAAAAGTACAAATTATACATTTTTGAGTTTTTTAATGCATTTGAATCTATCTACATCAACAGAACATTAGAACACCCTTAATTTGGCTAAAAACTACTCTTTTTAAGACCCTCAACAATATTGTCCACAGAATAGAGCCACTATGGCCAATTTTTGCTGTCGCAAACGGCCACTTACTAAACACTAAACAGCAAAAACTATCACTTTTAAGATCTTTATATTTGTATCTCAATAGTTTGGTCATAATTTTTACTTGATAAATCTTGAATCCCCAAATCCGCAGATGAGTGAAAGTCACCGACATAGCTCCTAAGATTAGTAAGTTGATGTGGCAATGGGCAGCATAGGCTTAAAATATTATTTCTAACTGCAGTGTGCGATATCAAAATATGCATTTTCGTTTACTTTATTAACATATTTTAACCGATTTCTAAAAATGAGGAGTATATCAATTAGATTGTTTTTTTTTTAAATATTTGTTATCTCATAACATAATGCCGTCATTAATAAACCGATTTGAAAAAAATTGTTTTAAAATCAAACTACTAAACCGAACTTTTCTATGGAACCAATCTGAAAGTACATAATATATATCCATTCAAATATTCAATAATTTTCTAAATACATGTCGGAGTTTTTTTTTTGAACCTTTATGACCTTTGTCATAATTACAAACTATTGTTTACTACTTATTGTTACGGGAAAATTATTTTGTTTTAATTTAAGTACTTATTACTATGTTGCGTGCATATCACGAGCAATCCAGCGACCCGCAAGCAGCACCCGATCACGAGTATGACGCATGTGCCAGCCAACGCCATGTGCCTCCTCAACCATATGTTATGAAAGAGGCGACCCGCCACACGACGCCGCCGCAAGAAGGAGCCTTCGATGGTGAGCATGAATGCTCAAGATGTGCACACAACTCTTATTTCTAACTACTGAAATACTAGTTTTTTTAGGGTTCCGTACCTCAAAAGGAAAAAACGGAATCCTTAAAGGATCACTTTGTTGTCCGTCTGTCCGTCTGTCTGTCCGTCCGTCCGGGTGTCAAGACCTTTATCTCGGGAACGCGTGAAGGTATCGTGTTGAAATTAAAACCATACACACAGATCAATAGTGCCTTGCTGCAGAACGAAAAATAAAATTTCTCAGTTTTCGTAAAAAAAAGTTACAGCCGAATATGTCGTAAAAAGTGCACATTTCGACACTTCCAAGGGAATCAAAACCTATGGGGTACTTCCCGTTGACCTAGAACTATGAAATTTAGCAAGAAGCATTGTGTTAGAGTATACATATAGGAAAAAATCTGAAAACCGGACTTTTTTAATTTAATCACAAAAAATAGTGACTTTATGGAAGGAATGAGGGTCCAAATTTTTAAGTGAATTAACCGTATCATGTGAGGTATCATATGAAAGAGCTTAATTAGCATAAGTTAAAAAAGGTTTTTGAATATTTTTACGATGTATATTTTTCGGTGTAAGAAGGAAAATATAAAAAAATATATGATTTCACCCTTTTATCTACTAGTTTGTACGGAACCCTCGGTGGGCGAGTCTGACTCGCACCTGTCCGGTTTTTTTAAATACAAATCTGTCGCCTACTCTCGACCCAGGGCCTCCATCACCGCCGCGTTCCGATCTTTAATGGTCATGACGGAGTTACAAACTTTACAAAAAATACAACCGAATTGATAACCTCCTTCTTTGAAGTCGGTTGAAAAGCTATCTAAGAAGAAAGGTACCCATTTGATTTGATATCAGCTTAGTTACATAAAAAAAAACCTGTTATCCATCCATGAGCACTTTACACGATCAATATGACATCAATCATTTTATCAATAATTGTTGTAAAGCCAGATTGAATGTGTAACCTCTGTCTAATGAGTATATAGAATCAGTGTTATTAGAGTAAACACATCCAAAATTCAACTAATAAATACAGTTAAACGCTCATGTATGTTACTGAAAGATTTTGTTTACTCTCTCATGTCGACTAATTGATAAACACAATGTTACTAAGTAAACATAAAATACCTAAAACATTTAATTTTATTAAAAATATTATATATATTTTAACTTTATAGACTCACAAGTTAAATTGGAGCAAACTAGATGTTTTAAATAACTAAGTTAATTTGATATCTTTAAGAAGTTAATGGTTTTACTAAATTAAATCTTGATAAAATCTTTTTAGTTATTTTTACCCGACTGCGTAAGAGAAGGAGGGTTATGTTTTTCGAGTTTACATATTATGTATGTATGTTTCTATATGATCGTCTACAGCCTAAACAGCTTGACCGATTTTTATGTGCGAGGTGTCGTTAGATTCGTCTTTACTCCTTGAGTGTCATAGGTTATATTATTTTGTAATAATAGTAATAAATGTATCGTAAAAATAAAAAATTAATGCGTTTTTTCTTAATCTTCAACGTACTTTTTCGTAATAAAGTGATTTTACTACAATTATTCAAAAAAATGCGCTTTTATAATCTTTTACACATACTTTCTCACAAAAAACGTAAACTCAACAGCGTATTAAGCGTAACGAAATCATAAGTTAGACAATTAAAAACTGCTTTTCTGCAGTCTGGTATTTTGTTTTTCTTTTAAACTGTATATACTTGTTTCTTCCTTTTTTAGGCGAGTTGGTGGTCAAACGTAGATCTATATGTAATATAGCTATGTAATATGGTAAGCGATAACCAACACTTATGGACAACTGCTAACATAGCCTAGTAAATAGAGTTGCAAGACGCCTCTAGTTAAGTGAAGCAATATATAACACGCCTTTTAAGGTCTGTAACATCACTCAGATAAGCAAAAAAAAAAAAATGCACTATTTGACACAACTCTGTGACAAATAATCATGAGTGAGACAGCCGTCGTCGGCGGCCGCGATAAAATCTCTTGACCGGCAGATGTATTTTATTTTAAAAGTAGCATGTCTGTCTATTTTTTACAGGATTCATTTCGGGGAATGTGCGCAAGAGCTTCACGACCTAATTCCACCCTCCCCATTTCACTACAGGACTAGCAGAAAGTCGGCGAATTACCACCCATTTCTCGTTGAAATGCCAAAAATTCGTACTCAGCGATATCGATCCACATTCCTGTTGCGTACTGCACAAGAATGGAATTCGTTGCCGCCATCTCTGTTTCCTGAGACCTACAATCTTGGAATTTTCAAGACTAGAGTGAATAAATATCTTCTAGATCGACGAGCTCCATCCTCGGCCACACCGTCGCTTAACATCAGGCGAGTTGGTGGTCAACCGTAGATCTATCTTCTATAAATAAAAAAAAAAACTTATCACGTTTACGCAATAACATTATGTAGTTTTATTCCAGTCATTTAGTATTTTTACTTGGAAAATTTTCCGGGAGTTTTGAAAATTGGTAATTTTATAGATTTTGATATGCTCTTTCCAAATTTCAACTTTGCCACCTCGTATGTTTGCCGCTCGCGCCGCCATATTGAAAAAATGGCGCCCAAAAGCAGTTTTTTGATAATAACTCCTTTCCGACGCATTTTACAGGAAAACATATCTATACAAAATAAAAGTAGAGGAAATTTCCTACAATTTATGTTATAATCTTTTTTTCCCTAAAATTAATAGTTTCGGCGTAGGAGCGCCGTAAAGTGTAACAGGCATTGTACCAGGCATCCGTTAATAACTTAAAGCCTGTACTTCGAAAACAAACCACCTTAGGCGCCTTATTCGCAGTGACAGCAATTAAAATATCATCACCATATTTTTTAAGCAGTTGTGCTTTCACTATTTTTATGTGTGGACGGTAATCACCTTCAATTTTTGTCATTAGTTCGTCCAGAGAAAACTGACATTCTTCGGAATTTTCTTCGAGATATGAATAAATGTATTGCATCGCGGTATCAATCTCGCTTGCATACGGACCTCTTTTTTTCTTTCTTCGGTCGAGGGCTTTTGATACAATTTCTTCATACACGAATTGTGATATTGTGCATCTGCTGCGACTAAGTCAGTAACCTGCTCCAGGCGTTCAACTATTGCTTGTCTCCAATCATCGTTACGAGCCCGAGCAAGTTCTGAAATACTATTTTTCATCGTCAATTTACGCACACTATACACAATATTACGTTCACATAAACGCATCTGTTTTTGTTTAGATATAAACTCTGCTGTTATCTCAGCAGCACATAAAAAGCAATGATTTTTGAATGAGAACGTTGGACGTGTAGATCGCAGTTGTACTTGAGAAGTTGTACCATCACTTCCCCTACGCAAAGCTGCAGCGACTAACTTCTCATTATTATATCGTTTTCGACACGCATCGTGAACTACTATGGATTTCAATCCCACCAAAAGTTTGTATTTATTGTCTTTTCTTTTTATACTTGACTGACGAAAAGTTTCCAATCCTTTTTCCTTCACTTCAATAACTTCACTTTCTTGCAGTATATCACCACAAATAAAGCAGTTTACTTCATTAGAAGCCATGGCTCTATAAATGCAAACGACACTGTGAAATGATAAACGTATACTGATGCCTCAGACTAAATATTTCTATTGAGCTCAGCTGGGTCCAGATGTTTCTTAGAAGGGGAAGAAGGGGCTTGACACAGAAGGGACGCATTCTTTTATACCTGCGGAGACATGACAGACTATAGTTAACTGGGTTTTCATTCCATGGAACAATATTTAACCTTCGTATAATTTTTATAATTTACAAATCACAATATGAGCAGTTTAAAGTAAATAATACACGTTGGTGTGGACGTATAATGGTTTACGGCGCTCGTACGCAGAAACTATTGATTTTAGGGAAAAAAAGATTATAACATAAATTGTAGGAAATTTCCTCTATTTTAATTTTGTATAGATATGTTTTTCCTGCAAAATGCGCCGGAAAGGAGTTATTATCAAAAAACTGATTTTGGGCGCCATTTTTTCAATATGGCGGTGCGAGCGGCAAACATACGAGGTGGCAAAGTTGAAATTTGGAAAGAGCATATCAAAATCTATAAAATTGCCAATTTTCAAAACTCCCGGAAAACTTTCCAGGTAACCTCTATTTTTTCGACCAAATGACTGTACTAAAATGGTGTTAGTATTTTCAAGTTGCAAATATTAAGATGAATACTTATATTCTAACAACATAATACAAATGTACATGTACATGAATGATTTCAAACTCAATGCGGCGAACACGGTTTAGATACCACAGTATAACTTGCTTTGCCTACTTCGGAGTTGGGCGTTCCGCGGCGCTGCCGCATTAAATTGGAGCGAAATCAGGAGGATACGCTCTAATTACCTACATTGTAAAGTTGGGCCGATTTTATGACATCTTCACATAATAATTTCAAAGTTCCGCGTTTAAGGATTAATCATCTAATGAAATCGTAATAGGCTATTCTATGCTAACAGTCATATTCATAAACGGAGAAAGCTTTAGCTAGCATTGTTTTGTTATCGTGTGTGACAGGTACCGTCTGACAGAAGTTCATTATGGTTAAGCTGAAAAGGTCAACCAAAGGTCAAAGGTCACCGACATAACACAGCGAATTAGCAAGTTGAAGTGGCAGTGGGCAGGGCATATAGCACGTAGTACTGACGACTGATGGAGCCGAAAAGTTCTCGAATAGAGACCACAAACCGGCAAGCGCAGCGTAGGAAGACCAGCCACAAGGTGGACAGAAGATATCATACAAGTGGCAGGAAGAAGTTGGACGCAGGCCGTTTCCAACCGGTCTTTCTGGAAATCCATGGGGGAGGCCTATGTCTTGTAAGCAGTGGACTGCTTGTAGCTGAGATGATGGTGATGATGATGATGAATGCTGATAAGTTGTATTTTGCAGCGAGTGCCTGACAGTTAGATCCAGAGCGAAGGATTCTAGGTTTGAACCACATAAGCGTATATAGCGAGCTATAGCTTTATGTATGGTATTTAACAGTGTGTACACTAATACTTTTTAGGCTTCCATACAGTTTACATGCGATACGTGCGCCTTAATATGCAGAGAACCAATTGATTAAGTAAATTATCATATTTTCCGGTATACTATCAATAAATACCTAAATCAATAATTTTGATTCCACAAATTTGGTTGCCTTGTTATCAGTAGCATGAGTATGTAGGTAGTTAGTCTTAAAAGATGCTCATGAATTAGATTTCACCTCGTCTATACAGCATTCATAAGATAGGTTATCCATAATTCAAAGCTCCGTAATGTGAGAGATCTTCCGTATTTAAGCTAACCAAATTCGGCGAGTCCGTTTATCGTAACGCTAAAGCCTGCTTATTATTTCATATGAAGCTATTACTGTCGCTCTGCGTGACAGTTTCCAATTATACTCATCGGAACAGAACAGAACAAAACAGACTGTTCACTTTAGGACCCGGCCCCATGTCTACGACACGGCGTCGTGTCGTGAAATTTTTAAGTACGGCACGGCGCCGGATACAGACGTGCCGTGTACTGCAAAATGTCGAATTCCGACGCCGAGCCGTGGAAATTTTCTCGACACGACGCCGTGACGTAGACATGGGGTCAGGCCCTTACGGCCGTAAAACAACAACATCAATTACTTTCAATAACAACTCTCTATAACGGGATCACAAAGCTCAAAATATATTTTAAACGAATTTTAAAGAATGGCTTTCTCAGCTCGACTTCCCTTCGCTCGATCTGCCCTTCATTTTCTTTGTGTCTATGTTTCCCGATATTTTAGGCAACTGTAACCTAATTTATATAATAAAATATATTTTTTATTATAAAAGAGAACTATAAAGTTTCAATTTTTAACAAACTTACTTTATATAAACATAAATACACATGCGTAATTACAAAATGTCTATTTTGCGTGAAATTGCTGTAGGTTTTTAGGTGATAACTGAACTGAACTGGTGATAACTGTTGAACTGTCAAGGGTCTTTTCCTATTCCTATTACTCTTCTCCACAAATGAAATCCTGGACAGCCGTACTTACTGTAATACTTCATTACCTCGCCTAATTAAATTTAGAAGCCGTCTTCAAGTTTTATTTTACCGTCCATCTCGGGAAAACAAAGTTTTAATTTATTTATTTTCCAATTTAGCGACATGCAAAACGTTTTGACGACAATAAATAAAACGACTCGAAAAATTGCTTTTGTTGATTCTCGTTTGACAGTTTAAATAAATGTCAAACAATAATCTTAATCCTAACCAACATTATAAAAGCGAAACTAACCCTGTTTGTTACTTTTTCATAACCAAACGGCAAAACCAATTGTTATGAAATTTGATACAGAAAACTTGGATATGGATCAACGCTATGTTAAGTCACAATACGGGTGAAATCGGCACAGCTTGTATGAATATATAACTGATAGCTATTACTACATGGTAGACTATAAATTGCAATCTTACGCTGAAGAAAGAGGTTATGAAAATGTACATTCTTCCTATCCTCATCAAACCTCGATAAAACAAGTGAAGTCCGAACTCATGGATTCTACCTAGGCATCATGCGCACTATCTAATTCAAGCTTTCAAATCACACTAAGAAAATTATACTCAAATCGTTGATGTTGATTAATATCCTGTCGAAGTGAATATAATCTGCTGCATGTCAAATGACTAAAATTAAAAATATAGGTATACTTAGAATGCGAGTCGCTTCTACCTAAGTAAATCAACTTTTAAAACCATTTTTTTTTTGTTTATTTATTTATTATTCAAAATTCAATTCAAAATTCAAAAATTCAAAAATATTTATTGCACAATAAGTAGGTACTAAACATTATAATGACAGCTCTAATTCCCAAGCTAGGTGTAGTTAAACACCTGTATCTTGGGGATTAGTTATTTCCGTAACATTCTATTACAGGTACACTACTACGTCAGTCAAAAAGTAAAACGAATTATGAAGCGAGGACAAAATATTAGCAAAATTTAAAATAATATAAAATTGAATCAAATTTACAGTAATATTAAAATTAAAAATAAGATTAAATTTAAATTAGGTACAAAGTTACATGTCTTATCAAAATCTTTAGTCAAATAGTATATAAATTTGTAAGTCATTTATTATAGATACTTATAAAATGAATTGGCTCTTCCCACGCCTATTGTGTAGTATGTGTATCATATGTATGAGGGTGAGTATGTTTGTATGTAGGATGTGTGTAGATGTCTGTATGTGTGTCTAGAGATATGATGGTGTCTATGTGTGTGTGTGTGTTAGCCAAGTATTCTAAACAGTTGTTCCGTTTCATCATAGGTTAAGCTCTTTAGCCATGATTCAATGGTTTTTTTACAATCTGCCAAGTTGAGACTATAAATATTGTGAACTTTGTTGGCCATGTTATAGAGACGAGAGCTAAGGGTATCAAAGTGTCGGTTTGCAAGTGCTGTTCTAGTGCGGTGCGTTTCACATACCCTGCCATTTCTACGATTTCTGCTGGGGTTGTAAGGAAGTGATGAATGTTTCCGCAGAATCACCTGTTTTACGTAAAGCTGTCTAACCGTAAGCACTGAGCAGTCAATGTACAGTTGTGTGGTGGAATACCTTCGTGGTTTGCCATACATTACTTTTAAGACCGCTCTTTGTGCCCGCTCCAAAACTAGCATATTTGTTGTATGGGTACCTCCCCAAGCAGTAATACAGTATGACAGTATTGACTGCGCCAGAGCACAGTATACAGCTTTCAGCAGCTCCAATGAGGCAACTGCCCCCAATCTCTTAAATACAAACATGAGTTTTCTGGTACGAGATGTTAGGGTTTTCAGGTGATAGTTCCAATTCAGAGTTTCATCAATGGTCACTCCAAGATACTTTGTAGAACTAGTACGTGAGAGTTCCAAGCAAGTACATGTTTCCTGAGATTGATCACACACATGTGCTCTGATTCGAAGGGAATTGGTTGATGGTCTCACATTTACACTCGGTAAGAAAGCAATGTACTGAGTTTTGCCCACGTTTAACGTCAATACATTTTCTGACAGCCAAGCCATCACCATTGCCAAAGCATTCTCTGCTAGCTTTTGTGTAATCTCCCAGGTGTTACCATGAATGATCAGAGCAGTGTCGTCTGCGTACGCCAGGATTTTGCAGTTTGGGGGAGTCAACTTACAAAGCTGATTTATGTAACCAGTGAAAAATGTAGGTCCCAAAACACTGCCCTGTGGCACCCCGCAAGTTATTTCTTGCTCTGAACTAACGGCATTGTCAATTTTTACCATTTGCGTTCTGTGGGTCAAGTAATCGGTAAAAATACTTAAAGCAGGACCGCGAACTCCCATGTTTTCTAGCTTAGCAAGTAGAATTGGGATAGACACGGTATCGAACGCTTTTGTTAAGTCTAAAAAAATGCACACAACTTTTTTTTTACTGTCCAAGTGACGTACAATAGTGTTAGTGAGCTCAAGTACCGCATCTTCTGTACTTCTATGCTTTCTGAAACCAAATTGATTGTCAGCAAGGAGATTGTGAGCCTCAAGGTAGTCTATAAGCCTTTTGTTTAGTATTTTCTCTAAAAGTTTGGAGAGACTTGTTAAGACGGAAATTGGCCTATAATTGTTCACTTCGTATTTAGATCCACTTTTAAAAATAGGGTGGACTATCGCTTTTTTGAATACACTAGGAAAAATACCTGTCGCAAGGCATGTGTTAAAAACATGTGTCACAGGTGCGACGAGATACTGTTGCGCATACTTAAGCACTCTTGATGGGATACTGTCCCAACCAGTAGCACAATCGGAACGCAGATTTGAAATTAGAGACTGTACTTCTTTACAATCAGTAGAAAGTAACACCATAGTAGAACCACTGGGATTGGAACAGTCTATTTATTTAATACACTTTGTTATAAAATCATCTAAAAACCTAGACAAGGTTTGTCTAGATGACCTGTTCTCATAATATTACATTTAATTATAATATAATGTACAAACAAAGCAACTTGACTAAATGTTGTGCGCGATCACGCAATAAGACAGCATCTGATGTAGGCATGTATGGTAGGTACTAAGCGCCCATTTCCAGGAACTGTAGGTATATAAAGAAGTATTGTTTGCTTGCACCCTACTCCAGCCGTTGCCGTGAGCGCGCACAACTCTCATTACAGGATGCTCCATACTATGCGAATTTTTTGAGATAATATTACTTGAGTAAGATTTTAATGCTCTTATAAGTTATTTTATTTTTCATTTCCATTGGTAGTTTCAAATACGCAAAATTAGGCACAATTCAACCTTTTAACTCTGTGACAAATGACACTCACTTGACACATCATTCGAACGCTCATGTGCATGTGAATGACCAAGGGCGTCGCCAGGCCATGGCCCCCGGGGGGCAAGTTAATATTATGGAGGAAGATAAAAATAATGAAATATGAATTGTAGGTACAGGTACACCGATATAGCAAGTGGCGGGAAGACGCTGGATGCAAGCCGCTTCCAATCGGTCTTTTTGGAAATCCATGGGGGAAGCCTATGTCCAGCAGTGGACTTCTTATGGCTGAGATGATGATGATGACAGGTACAATTGCACGGCCTTAGGACTTTGGTTGCCTTCCAGTTAGCAGCATTTTTAAATCTATAGGGAGGGGGGGGGGGGGGGGGGGGGGGGGCAGCTGCCCCCTGGCGACGCCCTTGTGAATGACAGTAAATATCTGATGGTCATGAATTCATTTTGATATATTTTTGGCTTCACCATGATTTTGATCACCAATTTTTCTGATGCGTCAAACGTTTAACTTGGGGTACTGCCTATTGTATTTTGTACTGAAATGCACCTCATTCAAAGTTTTCATATTCTTATCTATAGCGTCAAATTTTTCATGCAAGTGGTTATCCGTAACGCATACCTATAGGATACGAGCACGAAGAAGCCGAACGCTTATCCCTTCACACACATTGATAAAGTTTTAGCGCGTTTGAATGGCAATGGCTGACATTATCGTAAAAGTCGAAACTTTGCGTTGAAATAGCTCCGGCGAAACATAAGGGGTTCACGTACAATTGCTAAAGTTTCTAATATACTAGGATATACGCCTCTATTGTTCCTATAATATCTCATAAAAATGTCGTACGGAATAAACTGTCTCGTCGGAGTTTCGATAGCGAGTCGGGGGTTTGAAGCGGCCACCCTCGAGATCTGAGGGGGAGGAGAGAGCACGTATATGTATGTAAGCAAATAAATTAAGGAACAAATTCCTTAATCCTGGAAGTGAAGCCGTCGCGGGCGCCGACCCAGCGGGTCTTCCTGAGTGTCGTGTTACATCAGGATCGGAATTCACTAGTACAAGTTCCTCCCACATTAGTTACACGTTACTTCAAACTTTGCTCGTATTTATGGCCGACACAATGATGAACTTTCAAATGATTTATAAGGAGTCCATATTCTTACTTGTAAGAATCCAGATAATTCTACAAATCATTGACTTTATAATAAGGACATGCCCAAGAAAAAAAAAAATTTAATGTTATTCGGTGAACTTATTCGCGTATCGGTTTTGATGCTGAGCAAAAACTGCACATACAGGCTATCGCAACCTAAGCATTTGATAATACAATTTTTATTTTTTGTCAAGTTACTAATAAAACATTTCCATACTTTTTAATCAGCTACCTGAAATGTTATTTTAATTAATATTATCTATGTTACTACGTACGTGTGTTCAACAAGCTAAGCATTTGACCATCTCACATGATGTTAAGTAATGATACAGTCCAAGATGGTATCTACATCTATCTTAGAATGAAAACTGGTTCTTAAGTGAGGATGGAGCCGGAACGTACAGTTTTGTATTTATCGACAGAATTTAAACTTGCGGTCGGTAGTTAACCTCATGAAAACTAGAAAGTAGCATACCACCATGCTAACGTTTACAAACTATGTTTTTCTTAACCGAAAGCTCTAAAAAGATCAAGAGCCCGCGCTCTTCAGCATAGAAACGATCACAACAAAGCGTTTTTGGCCTTACCTAAAAACGTTACTTAACTTTAAGCAATGCTTAACATATTTTGTCAACTTCTCGCTGACACGTAATGACACTTGCGGAAATAAGACAGAGAATTTAAGACGTTGGTTAAAGTTAAGTAACGTTTTTCGGTAAGGCCCTTTATGTTCGTTCAATGATTAGATCCGTACATTTACATCAATGAATTCAGCATAATTTTCTGTCACAAACGACCTTTTGGTACAATAGCGGGCGTCGCTTCCATATAAATGCCAGGACAAATTGGTCACAAAATCTGTACAATTTATCTTTCTTATGAAACTTAAACCGCGCAGTACATCAGTTGAGACCTACACCATGATAAATTGAGCGTTGATTGTCTGCGTTAATGCATCGTGTCTTAAAGGAGTCTCACCTAAGCGGCTCTCATGTGGTCTAATTAAGTATTACGCTAAGAGTATGGGCGCCACTCAATTATTCGCAAGTTGATGCTGGATCACGCCTTCTCCGTCTCTGCAAATCCGAGGCATAGCAAAATTCCGCACCGCAATTATGTGGGATATGCGACACTCAGATGGATTATGTGAAATTAAGCGGAGCAGTAACTAAGTGAAGATGATTCTCGCCGCGACACGACCACGCAACGAAAGCTTCAATTAATATTCTTATACGGCCAAAACTGTTTCATTATTTTATTATATTTTTAAAACTGTGGTGGCAATTAACGATGGAGCTAAGTTTTTTTTAATTCAATAACTAAGTTTTTATTCATTTTTTTTTACATCTAACTCACCTGATGTTAAGCGACCATTGCGGCCTAGTGCCCTGAAGTAAATATACCTCCAATTGTATCACAAATGTTCCAAAATAAATTATTTGCGTCTTTATAGGTCTATACCCCGTTGTCATTAGGCGACATTTATTGTCCCGTGACCTTTTGACACGTAGAATTTATGTTGAGCGACATTGCCCGACAACATGTCGCGGGACAAGACATGTCACGTGTCGAAGTTCAGACAGCAGCGTTGGCCTGTTTTGTCTAAGCCTGTGCCCGACTAGTGTGGCGTTCGACAGTCCCCCAAGAACATTTGGAAAGTGAGGACGTATGGCGTATGGCGCTTTGTGTTCCGCAATTATCCGCGGCTATGGCAGTATACAATTTACCACAATTTATATTTGTGGACGAAATGTCGGTCGACATTGTCGCACGTAAATGTCCCGCGGCATGTCTCTCGACTTTGTCCCCAAGTATACATGGATTGTTTACCCCATAATTGTTATCCAACTAATAGTCCATAATTATTTCACTCGTACTCATGATGTAGCGCAAGTATGAAGTGGAATAATTTGATGAAACGTTTACAAATTTCATCAAATTCTCTATTAAAATCGTTTAGTAACACGTATACACGTAATCGGCGAATAAAATAAAATCCGAGATGTGAGAAAAGTGCCAGTGTAGCATAAAGATGTCTTTATGCTACACTGTCACTTTTCTCACATTAAATATTTTTAGCTGTGATTGCATTTATACTAAGTAGGTATAAGAATTTAGGAATTTAAATGATCGCCAAAACCGATAAAATATTATGTTATCGGTTACCTACCATTTATGATCCGAAACACACAACTATTGTGTTCTTTGTGCTTAATGAATGAGAAAGAGTAAGGACTACTAGTTTCAAAATATTACTTGGTAGATACGTTCACGTAAATACCTAATTTAACAGCTTTTTGACGCAAAATAAAAAAAAATATCTCAAAAATACAACATCTGAACTCTTGGGATTGAATATATTCTGGTACCTTCATTAGTTGTGTCCATCCATCATAATTATTGATTTTGTTCGCATTATCGTAGTAATGTTAGTCTGACTATAGTAACTGATACCTCATTCATCAAAATAATCAGATGACTAGATATTACGGTGGAACTTCGTAAATCCAAACAATACATACGATTATATATAGATAACCATATAATTGTATAGTAATAGTAGGTAAGTCTAAAAAAATAAGCATTGATATTAATAAATCTTAGACTTTACTGACTTAAACTTTATAAGATTTATGCACGCTAGAGATATTTTAATTCTAACTGTGTACTGGGATTTTTAGCTAATGACTTTTAGCTAGTTTATGACTAACCTGTTGAGAAATAGCGAACTTATTTACGTGAGTAGGTGTTCGTGTGTGCACAGGTGGACAGAGCTTGACTACGTCACAATCCATTAGATTACTGTCTCTTTTTTTTCGGTTTTGCGAATGTTTTTTTTTTTATACTAGATATATCTACGATTGACCACCAACTCGGCTGATGTTAAGCGACGGTGTGGCCGAGGATGGAGCTCGTCGAACTAGAAGTTATCTATTCACTCTAGCCTTGAAAATTCCAAGATTGTAGGTCTCAGGAAACAGAGATGGCGGCAAAGAATTCCATTCTCGTGCAGTACGCAACAAGAATGTGGATCGATATCGCTGAGTACAGATTTTTGGCATATCAACGAGAAAAGGGTGGTAATTCGCCGACTAAAATTAAAATGGTACACTGATATCACTGCATTTTCGTCACGTTTCATCCAGTTTTGGTATTTTTTTCACAGAAATGATTGAATTTTCTATCACTACAAACTCATAAAATCACTGCATAAAAAATTAAAAATGTGTAAGTGCTCCATTGTGTATAATGTAATGACTTGAACGTGGCTTATTTTGCTGGACTTCTGACTGTGACCATAAATCTTCTTAGTCAGACAAATACTTACCACCACCTTCTTTCACTTTCTTAGCATTTAATTATTTATATTAGTAGTCATGAAATACGTACGATTACATATTATGTTAATTCAAACACCTCATTAGTGTAGTTGTTAAGATCGTAAATGGAATTGCTTATTCTTCAAGAGACACCAATTTTTTTGCCTGCATCTAAACAACTAAGCTTAATCTTTATTCCTTTGTACAAGAGTATACTTTACAATGAAAAGCCGGGGAGTATGAAGAGATTACCGTCGTGTCGTTACGATGCTCGTTTAGATAGCGCCGCATGAAGAATTGCACATCTACAAACAACATGGAAATTGTATGCGAGACCCGAGAACAACTCACTTCCTTCTAAGTTCTTTGTCCTCAACAAAAAAAAAGTAAATGCATTTATTTCATATAAATGTAGGTATAAATGTAGGCTATATCCGCAACTTCGTTCGTATAAGCGTAAATCGGAACATTTGATTGATAGCCCACTACCACAGAAAAATTTGATAGTACTACATGCCAATACTTATAGTCCAAATTAGTCCAACTGCGCTTCCAGGGCGATAGTTGAAAGATGGCCCCTCAGTAATATATAAAATATAAATATATTCTACACGTTTATTTTCGCATAGCTAAGCAAATTTTAGGTTAGTTTTAGGTTAGTTTCCGGCAGCCTAGTGGTGAGACCGTCTGACTTGCGATCCGCAGGTCCTGGGTTCGAATCCCACGGCACGCACCTCTGTCTTTTCGAAGTTATGTGCGTATTGTTGATTGCCGCCAACTTCAAACGGTGAAGGAAAACATCGTGAGGAAACCTACATGTCTGAGAGTTCTCAATGATCTTGAAGATGTGTGAAGTCTGCCAATCCGCACTTGGCCAGCGTGGCAGACTATGGCCTAACCCTTCTCACACTGAGAAGATGGCCCGTTCCCAGCAGTGGGACAGTTTGTACAAACAGGGCTGATAAAAAAAAAAAATAAAAAAAAAAAAAAAAATTGTCAAAATATATTGTTGGAATATGAACTTCATTGTAAGTTGATTAAATTTAAAAAGGTCAAAATACTCATCAACTGAAGAGTTTATACAAACAGTAAACATTGTGTAAAGCCGGGTGTATAGCAATATTTTAACGATTTTTCACGTATCGTTGCTTCTGTCTAATTCATATATATTTTTTAATGTTCTCACCAATATTTCGGCGACGCAACAGTCAAAACGCAAGAATTTTGACCATTAAATATTTTTGTACCTGGGTGACCGAGCTCCACTCGGAGTTTTTATGACTGAAAATACGAGTAAGCCCGGGTTCACTAAAAATTTAACCTAGCAAGATCGATTTATCGTCCCCTAATCTACCAACAAACCAAATTTCATTAAAATCGTTGGAGCCGTTTCCGAGATTCGTTTCGGAGCTGTTTTCGAATTAAAAGGTATTAGATACGAGTATGTACCTACGGTGTGGACGTGGACGCAGCTGGCAGTGGTTGGAATGGCGTTCAATGGGAGAGACCTATGTCCAGCAGTGAACTAAAGTAGAATGATGTTGATGATGATTTTACGGGGTGAAATCTAATCCATGTGCATCCCTAAACCAATCATTTTGATTCCAGAAATCTTGTACAATAATCCTGATTGTTATTGTCAATATACGTCTTCGTCTTGTCCATACAAACTTTACGTTTCGAAAATAAAAGAAGCTCGTTTTCTCACAACGTGACTACGATTTTTCTATTCAGTGTTTCATCATCTACACAAAAGTGACGTCGTTTTTTTTTAGCTATTTTGATTACGATGATATTTGTCTATGAAGAAATGTATCTACCTAATTCAAAACAATAACCTAAACAAAATTACCTATCTCAAACAATCGCCTCTACAAAAATCTACTTGAACTCTACGTGAAATCTACTTACCACAAAAAGCAAGAAGTTGCGTTGGCCGGTTCTTTGTAATAAAAGCACAAAAGTACTTCCGTGTTTTCATTTTTCTTATACCAGAACAAATGTTAGTATCCCGTATTTATCACATATAACGCTTTCACTCATTGTAGGCAAACGGATACTTAGGAAAACATAAAAACACATACGACAAAAGATATTTTATTGGCTACGTTTATAGAAAACAAATTGGTATACGATAAACCAACGAGAGATAGACAACAAGAAATCTGTAGTATTCCGTCTATAGTTAAGTAAGATATCTATAAAAATAGCTATAGGTATAGGAATAGAAAAGTTGTACTTACATACATTTTGAAACGAAACTTTGGAAGAGCTAGAATATATTTGACCGAGCGAGCGAAGCGTCTCTGCATCAACTGGCCAAATTTTCTTTCGTCTGTCAGTTTGTTTGTATGTTCGTACTCACGTACAGGGCGTAATTTAGAACCGATTTTGATGAAACTTGGCGTATAGGTTCTATGGATTATAATTTTTTTTGGGGTGGTTCCCATAAAAAAGGGGGAAGTTTATTGCGACGCTAATTACCAACCATTTTTAATGATATTAATTGGTAGGTAGATAAAATACACAATTATAAGAACTTGTGGTACAAAGGAACAGAATTGATCAAGTGGTTATCGAGATATGACAACCAACTTGAGATTGCGTGTAACAGTGAGGGCGCGTGGATGTGCTAAGCCAACTTTATGTAGGTAAACTTATGTGTGTACAGATTACCCTAGGTGAGCTTCAAATAAGCTCTCTTGCGAGGTCTACTGTTTGTAGAACTACTAGAGTATGTATGTAGATATTACGATGACCGCCGAAATGGAAGTCGATGCCGAGGTCGTCTTATGAATTTTAACCTTTAAACTGTTTAGCATGCCACCTGCCTTCAACAATGTCTCAAAGAACAGTCCATTAATCCGGATGTGCCGCACACATGATGATCTGAGTGATATCAGAGACATATTTCCATGTAGTTTTCCGTCCTTTAAATTTGAAATCAATAAGCTATTTATTTAAATTGTTCCTTTATATTTTATTGCTCATACATGTTGCCACGAATATTGAATATTCACTTAACACTTGTTGTCAAATTTATCTTTATATAAGCTGTGTACTGTTGTAAATGGATTTTAGGTTCACAATGTTTTACCGGTTGAGCTTAATGTATATTATATAGCCTATTATCTGTAACTGTACCTATTTAAATAAAATAAATAAATAAATAAACTTTTGCGAGATTTCAAAATTCGCGGAAAAGAAATCAACTGTTCCTTAGAAATAGTTTGTTGACCCCTAACAAAACAGTTGATGTTTCTATTGTGAATTTCGAGTTGGTTTGAGTTGAGTAGTAAAAGTTGTTTTTATTGATGAAATCTTTCTTTCGACTTAGTACAGGTACAAAAAATATCTAAACAAAATTATTTAATTTTTAACCCCCGACACAAAAAGAGGGATTTATACTCGTTAGTTTGGGGTGTGTAACTGTGGCTCTGTGTATTTGTGTGTCTTCCTTTGACATCGTAATTTCTAGAGAGATAGACCGATTTTGACCTAACTGTTTTTCTTTGAAAGAAGATTTGATTTCAAGTGTTCTCTTAGCTATGTTTCATCAAAATTGGTTCAGCCGTTTTAATGTTGGGAGTTTTTTAAGGTTTTAAAACTTACTCGTCTCTGTTATTTTAACTATCCGCTCCTAAAGTACAAAGAAATGCCATGGTAGTACCGTTTATAAAATATTTATTGGATACTCATTCTACTTCAAAAGTAAAGATAATGTTGAAAGGGAGTTTTTTATTAAAAAATAATCTACAAAATCAGTTCACAATTAGCAAAAATATCCCAAAAATACATAAAAAATATACAAACTTAGTACAATTGTTTTTTTTTTTTGTTTTTTTTTATGTTTGTGGACATTTCACACAACACCATCTAGCCCAAACTAAGCAAAGCTTCTACTATGGAACTAGATGGCTGATAGAATACATATATGTATACTTTTTTTTTGTAAATATATACATATGATACATAGTAACACCCAGACACAGAACAAACATCCATGCTCATCACACAAATGTTTGCCCTGGGTGGGGATCGAACCCACGACCTTTCAGTTCAGCAGGTAGACGTAGACACACTACCAACTGAGCCACAAGGCCAGTCAATTGAGGGAACCCTTCAGAAGAAGGATCTATCTGTTCTTGATTTTTAACTGACTAGTCTGTTAAGAAATTCTAAAAGTAAGTCGACATTCGTCAAATTACTTCGTTATTCTAAATAAGTAGAGTGTTCATTTCAACTTTTACCTGTATTATGTGCCTTTTATTACGCATGTAATTTCGGAACAGGAAAATCATAAATCTAATAAGTACCTAGCCGACGTGGGTGAAGCCACCCGCAGAAGCTATGTAAGACTCAAGAAGGCGATGACGGAGGGAATTATTCTCGAGAACCCACCTATTTTTCTAATTAAGTCCCACTTTTTATTTTCAAGATCGTTCTTTTGTAGGTTGGAAGATTTCTGAGTAAGTTTTCTTTGGCAAGGTTTGCTCTAGAGAAACGTAGTAAGTAACCTGTAATTTAAGTGCAGGAAACAGTCCGGCGACTTGTTGGTTAAACAGGAGGACATGGCGTTTGTTCATTTTAACTAAGTACTAACTGGTTTGTTCATTTTTACTATTTTAACTAACTGGTTTGTTCATTTTTACTATTTTAATAAACCTGGTTTTAGGAAAGCGTTTAAATTAAGACAGATCTAAAATATTAGATGTGGATGATGAATATGCTTTCTGAGTCGGTTTCTAATAAAATATACATTATCGCTATAGATTGCACGAAGGAATGTGAGTTTTTTTAGTAAAAGTAGATATACATGGAGAATAAGTACTGAAAAAACTTTTAATTTAAACGGTTTTATTGAAAAGAAAGATAATAATGTAGGTAATATATTTACTATATTCATTATATTCTACTATAAAAGCTCTTTTATTTGATACCCATATTGTATGGGAGTGAAAATAATATGAAATCCGCCATTTTGTGGAGGAGACCATATTTAATTTAGAATGACACTAAATATATTTAATTGTATTTTCATCTAAAATAAAGGCGTGTGCCAAATATCAGATCAATCTGTCAACGGGAAAGGGTTTAAATTTTGATTACTAAATTTGACCCAAAACACACACACCAAACAGGGCAAGCTAAATAAAATCGTTTAAAAGGGGTATTTTAAAACGCGAGTTTGAGAAATGCTTTCTTCTTCTCACTATTGATGGGATGATGGGTATACTTATGAATTTTCGTGCCAATTTTTTTCCTACGTCTAAACCACTCAGTAAATTATCTAAAGCGCTGAGATGTAGATTCATAAAACGCGCATAGTGAATTTGTGTTAATATCACAAACACAGATAGCTATGGAACCGGTTTAAGAAAGCTTATAATCTATCTATCTATCTATCTTACAGTGCGTACATATAATTACATCACAACTTTACAGGCAAATTATGAAAAATCGGACTCACGTCAGAACAAGGATTTGCTGTAATAAATAAAAATCTCTGCGCGTATCGAGCTGCAATATTGAGGTGGAAAATAATATCAAAAAGGCCGGAAAGCTGTGCACTGCGTTCCCATTCTTTGATCTTTATTATATAATAAAGTTAGTACATTTCGCCCCCGTAATGAATATTAATGTTCTCGCTTAAGTCATAAAATAAACTTTAAGTGAACAACGCGTCGTCGCTGCTCTGCCACCGCGGACCGAGTGATAAATCCACAAAGAATAACCCAACTCGGTAGGTTTTCAATTACCTATTACGACCGAAATTCGTATTGTATACTTTCTAACTTCAATAATATCATGAATTATTTACTGCGCGTTGTTAATAACAACAGGAATTTGTTTTGTTAAAGCTTGTTTCGGGAAACTCGCCATCTGCGCCCTCGGCTCCCGATCCATTAAATTTTATAAGCCCCATCGGCGATCCGTGAACCCGCACCGATCCACTCATTGATTCACTCGTACTCGAATCAGCTCTCTCCATTGACTTACCGACGCATGGATCCGTAGTTGAGAATAACATTCATGAACAAGTATAATACATTTCTAAAGCATAAAGTTAATTGTATCAAAACAAAATTAACGAATCTTCACATCCGCACCGATCCAATCATTGATTCACTCGCACTTGAATCTACTCCATCGACTTACCAACACATGGATCTATAGTTAAGTACAACATTCCTGAACAAAGAGTAAATGCATGTCGAAACCAATAAGTCATTGTATCAAAACAAAATCCACGAATTTTCACTCATTGTTTCACTCGTACTCGAATCAAAGACTTACAGACACGTGGATCCGTTGTTGGGTTGGGTACAAAATTAATGAACAAGATTTATACATTTCGAAATTAAAATCCAATTGTCTCAAAACAAAATCCACGAATCTACACACCGAACCACTCGTATTGCTTTATAGATTTACCAACACTTTAATTCAGACCAGTAGTTGAGCACAGAATTAAAGAATAAATACATTTCAAAGCCAAAAAGTTAACTGAATATTATATTTGGACAACAAATCTCCATAGACTTACAAACACAAAAATACACGGTAAATATTTAAATTTTCATAGCAAAAAATAAGACCTGTATAATTCTAGTCTCACCTGTAACCACGAATACTGTCTACAGTGTTTAAACATAGAAGTGTGTGTTTGAAATCTTAAATTAAATGTGTAAAATATTCGAGATGTATGTAATAAAATAATAAATTATAACTTGTTTAATTTAAATTAAACAAGTATACATTCAGTTGATGTTCAAGTACCAAAAATAAAGATATAGTATAAAGTATACTCTTCATATATCCAGGTTCTTGCGTTTCAAATCAATGGGCCCATGTGTTACGCAAGTATTTATATATGTACTTACTCTGCTCTAGAACACTTCACATACAAGAACAGTTTACTCGCATACATGTGTCAAATATTCTAAAATACATATTCTGTCTCTCTCTATTCGAATAAACAGGGTGTAACAGTAAACACACATTATATTTTATGAGATCATTGTTATGAACTAGTACAAGACTTGGTGGAAGGACGGGTGACCAGAATGCTGGCTCCTACTTTGCTCAAAAAGTAAGCATTGCCATCCAAAAAAGTTTTTTTTCTTACATGTCGTTTCTGTAAATAAGTGGTTTTTTTTTCGAATATTAAGCTATGGACAAACGTATAACTTTAATCATCTGTTTCTGGTCATCTGTTCCATAAATTTTTGAAGTCAGTAAAGATTTCTAGGAATGCCGTTTTGTCTCGTAATTTCAGGATTATCTCAATAGTAAAAGTGACTGTATGTATATAATGGTCATTGAACCAATCATCATAAAGTCAATTTCAGAGAGACCTTAGAATATATCCGTCTACTTTTAAACCCTGTATAGCTTCCGAACGACATTTTTACGGGTCATTTGACTTGTTCGTTTCACATTCATAAACTTGCTTCAATATAATTACTAGGGCCGTTAGAAATGATTTATTCACAGTCTGAATTTCATTACTTCTATTGTTTCTATAATCTGTTTCGTATAATTCTGAATCTGATTGTTGAATCTGAGGAGTGTTTATCAATTTGGGATTAAAAATGTAATTCTTAATCATTGGCGCTATTTTGACTTGATATCACTGACAGACAAGTAGGCAAAGGTTTCGTGCATAGACTGAACATTGGTTATATGAATCTATGTGATGATTTTTAAGGTTTTGGGGTTAAGGTTTGTCTATGAGATATTTGAATTAATAAAAAAGTTATGTAAGCTGCGTTTTATCACAAAAATGGTTGGTGGTTAATAATATTACCTATATTGTTTGCAATGACATACTTCATCATCAATGACTTTCACCTTTGTTATTTAGAACAGTAGGGATCGCGAGCACAAAGTCTATACTCGTGAACTATACCGCTCATTTTCGTAATTTTTATTCAAACATTTATAATTAAGTAGGTATCATAAGTTTCTGTCAAATATTATCAAAATCTGCCGATAAATTGCCCCGTAGTAAACTTTTTCTATGGAAATTGACGTGGTTTTCACAAATTTTTAAATAAAAAACTATACTTAGTCGGATATTTCGGCTCAAAACAGACGTGAGTGACCCGTAGTTTTTATTTAAACTTTTTCTCTTTTCAATCGAGATTTCAATACCTTTTATTTCGACAACCTCTGGATCGACATCACTCACATTAAACATTTTTGTTTAAAATTACATAAAAATCATGTCTATTATCCGTTACGGGGTAGGCAAAGCGTCAAAGGCCGTGAACCCGTTTGACACAACATTTGACCGTGGATTAGATGGTAAGATGAAGAGACAATTTAAGGTAGAAATGGAAAATTGAAAAGGCTGTTAGCAGTAGTTAGAATTAGAAATTTGAGTGGTATTCAATAGAAGATGCTTATACCTATCAGTAGACTAAAGTAAGCCGATAATGACGATGTACTTAAAGCTATTACAGGTTTACCTTGTATTTCGATATACAATGTATGAAATGTCCGAATGATGCCCATAAAAGAAAAGATTTTTCATGTCCGAATACGTGGGCGGCATACGAAACGTAGCTTTTACTGGCATCTTAATATTTTCTTACTCGACCCTTTTTAGCGGAAATGGTAAAGAAAAGTTTCACATTCATCTTGAACTATTTCCACCGACGCTCACAGATTCATAATTAATTGAAAACAAATGCCTGCAGACTGCCTGAAGACTAAGTTTTAAATTTAGCAAATTTTATTTAAAAAATAAAACAGAATTTCAATAATAACGCGAATTTCTTGGAGCGTGTTATTGTTCAGAATTTCTTTTTGTCTAGTTATTTAATTTTTATAAAACAGTAAGTATTGCGTGTTTTTGTTCGTTTAACATTTTTAATTAATTTATAATTCTTTGAATAATAAAGCTTACTAGAATCTCACCTAACCATTTACACAAAGATTCCGTGTATTGAAATTTGCTATGAAACAGACATTTAAACCATTACAAGCTAATCTGTTTAAATAATTGAGCTGTATGTACGTAAACATATCTTGAGGGGTCATTGTACTTATTATTATGAGACGAACTTATTAGTGTGTGTAGTGTGTGTGTGTGTTATTAGTGTAGTGTGTCGTTATTAACATTTGCTATTTAACTGTTTTTAAAGGTGTCGTGCCTTAAAAGGAAAAAAAATGGAACCCTTATATGTATTATGACTTCGTTGCCTGTTTGTCAAGACAGGTTTTTCTCTGGAATTCGTGGAGATATCAAGCTGAAATTAATATAATATGTAAAAAACGTAAGTCTACGGTTTCCCGATGCTGCAAAAAAACAAGCTTCCAACATAACGCTCCTTCGTTTTGAAGTCGGTTAAAATTACTGGCACTGACATTTATCAGCAGTCTGAACTAATACAGTGAAATTTATTCAGTTAATTTAAACAGTATCGATAAATATCACAACGTACACCTAAAAAGTTAAATAAATTACAGTTTAAAAAACACGCTACAAATTATTGTGGTCAAAGTTCATTACAAGACTTTTATAACAAATCCAAACACAGCTATGATATGAAGTTCCATCATGAAGTTCTAGTTCATACCTTCCGGCTCCATCATAAGATCAGTTCGACAGTACCATATTATTTTATTGTCATCAGAACTACATACAGCTGTCAATTTTCATGACGCTACGATCCTTGGAAGATGGTTAAATTAGTTACCTTAGATTTCATTACATAGTTAATTACATACAGGTCAACCTAATAATAAATATTTGTGGACATTTTCACACAACACCATCTAGCCCAAACTAAGCAAAGCTTGTAATATGGAACTAGATGGCTGTTAGACTATATAATTATATACTTTTTTTTTTGTAAATACTTAGTCTGGCCATAAATACTGTTACAGTTAAAAATAACAAAGATATTACATTTGAATTTGGAATCTGTCATTTTTATACGATTGTTCATTGAGTTTTCTAATTTTGGCGCCAATACATTGTACAATATTTTGCGATATTAAAATGGAGTGGGGTGATAAAGAGAACCGAATCGCTGTGATTGCATTACACAAAGTTGGTATGGAGCCAAATGCAATTTTTAAAACTCTCCATACGCTTGGTATTAGTCAAATGTTTATGTACCGGGTTAATAGGTACAATGAGACCTCCTCTGTTGTTCTGACAGAAAAAGATCTGGCCGTCCACGTAGTGTTCGTACGAAAAAGGTGGTCAAAGCAGTAAGGGAAAGAATTCGAAGAAATCCTGTCCGAAAGCAAAAGATTTTATCTCGGGAGATGAAGATAGCACCCAGAACCATGTCGCGTATTTTAAAAGATGACTTAGGACTTGCAGCCTATAAGAGACGCACTGGTCATTTTTTAACTGATAATTTAAAAAAGAATAGGGTGGTAAAATCGAAACAACTACTGAAGCGGTACGCAAAGGGAGGTCACAGAAAAATTTTGTTTACGGATGAGAAAATCTTTACAATTGAGCAACATTTTAACAAACAAAATGACCGTATTTATGCTCAAAGCTCTAAGGAAGCTTCCCAATTAGTCGACAGAGTGCAACGTGGGCATTATCCGACTTCAGTGATGGTTTGGTGGGGTGTTAGCTATGAAGGAGTGACTGAGCCATATTTTTGTGAAAAAGGTATCAAAACATCGGCACAAGTGTATCAAAATACCATTCTTGAGAAGGTAGTTAAGCCCCTTAACAACACCATGTTCAATAACCAAGTATGGTCCTTCCAACAAGACTCGGCGCCAGGTCATAAAGCTCGGTCCACGCAGTCTTGGTTGGAAGTGAACGTTTCGGACTTCATCAGAGCTGAAGACTGGCCGTCGTCTAGTCCTGATCTTAATCCGCTGGAATATGATTTATGGTCAGTTTTAGAGAGTATGGCTTGCTCTAAACGCCATGATAATTTGGAGTCCCTAAAACAATCCATACGATTGGCAGTGAAGAATTTTCCCATGGAAAGAGTGCGTGCTTCTATTGATAACTGGCCTCAACGTTTAAAGGACTGTATTGCAGCCAATGGAGACCACTTCGAATAAGCTTTTATATCTTAAAATGTTTTATATTTATGTATTAAACTAACACACTGTAAAAGTAACAAATATTTTTTTTTTATTTTTTTTTTATCAGCCCTGTTTGTACAAACTGTCCCACTGCTGGGAACGGGCCATCTTCTCATTGTGAGAAGGGTTAGGCCATAGTCTGCCACGCTGGCCAAGTGCGGGTTGGCAGACTTCACACATCTTCAAGATCATTGAGAACTCTCAGACATGTAGGTTTCCTCACGATGTTTTCCTTCACCGTTTGAAGTTGGCGGCAATCAACAATACGCACATAACTTCGAAAAGACAGAGGTGCGTGCCGTGGGATTCGAACTCAAGACCTGCGGATCGCAAGTCAGACGGTCTCACCACTAAGCTGCCGGGAACTTATTATATAATTTATTATACAAATATTATTTGCAATAAAAAAAATATTTTTTTCTTCGTGACAATATTTATGGCAAGACTAGGTATATACATATGATACATAAAAACACCCAGACACAGAACAAACATCCATGCTCATCATACAAATGTTTGCCCTGGGTGGGGATTGAACCCACGACCTTTCAGTTCAGCAGGTAGACGTAAACACACTACCAACTGAGCCACAAGGCCAGTCAAAAGTAATAAAAGCGTGTTATAAACGAATGCAAGTATCTAAACAAGGGCTAATCTGGTTCCGCTCTCCGTTACATTTGTTCAACAAACACGCGGTGTTTACGCACACAATGACTAAGTACAATAATTGTGCATAAGAGGCCGAGAACTGGCTTGTTGGCACACTGGGCTCTCTAAGCCTTTCCGATGTGTGACTAATGTTTGTCTATGCTAATGAGATGTTAATGCCCCGTGCTGCTCTACTCTAGTTTGTACTCTGGATCCACACCTTCCAGGAGACAAAACGAGGCGACGCGAGTGGTTGAGTGTGGACCGCGCTCTCGCCTTTCTCGCATAAGTTGCCTCGCCTCCCCAATTTTACTCGGTGTCTGTTTTTTTACCGGAATTAAAAGACGCAAGTCGTAAGGCGACTGCATCGTTCATACTCTCGTTCTTGTGTAGTATGCCGTTAATTGCATTCAGATATGGACTTATGGATATACAATAATTACTTGGTAAGTTCCTGTTTTGATTTATAGCCGTCATTATAAATTGATTTGAAGATTTATGTAAGTACCTACATATTGCATTCATGGAATTGTGTTTCGCTAGTGAAGCCCCGCGGACACCTTCATACCTAGTTATGAGAAATGTAGATAATTCTTATGATTAAATATTGCCTATATCCATCCCCAGGTTCTCACCTGTCTCTATATCAAATTTCATAGCAATTAGTTCAGTTGTTTGATTAGACAGACAGAAAGACAGAGTTAATTTCACTTTCATAATATTAATTAGGATAGGTTAATATTAAGTATACCTATATGAATTAGTATACGCGCTGCATACCATTGATAAGCGCATAAAGAAGGTAACGCAATCACTACAAACTCGTCCAGCATAAGTGAAGCAGCCAACTAAATAAACTGACAGCATTTCTTTTTTCTTTCTCTCGCCTCAATTCAAGGCGCGATCGCAGTGTGGATCCGGCAGTAGATCATCGTTGCTTTCCACAGCCCTTCTACGGTCATCGGAGCACTGCATCATTGAGTGGTCTACCTAGACGGGTTACATAAGCTTTCTGAATAAACAATGCGCTTTAGTTGAGTGGAGCGTGATAGTGGAACCCGCAAACAGAGCTTGCGATTTGAATAGTGTATAGGTACCCGCGTTAATATTAGCCCGAATTCACACTCGGAATGCTGTGTCTTAATAATTTATGATCTTGTTGTATTTAAATGACGCCCACTCTGGGTCTCCGGCGTGTTATAACCTTTTTAGGTGCCCACTTCGGTTTTAGTTGGAGTGCTTTTGTTATGCCTACTTAAGGGAATAACAGTGTCTAATTTTCAAAACACTTAGAACTACAAATCCTGAAAAGTGCTGGTTTTTATCCTATTAAATATAAGTAAAAAAAACAGGAATACGAAAATTAATGAATAACTTTGACTTCGTGTCAAATATTGTATGTATATAGCCTTATTCGAAGGATTTTTTCCCCTATAGACCAATATTTTACTTAGTAGTCGTTTTGACTACAAATCTTTCGGGAAATTATTAAACTTTATAAAACTGATACAACCGACTTCAAAATAGGCAATTTCGTTTACTTGGATGACACATTTTTCCAGTTACTTTGTTTAAAAACCAAAATGCTGAATAGATTTTGATAAACTTTACATGGAACCACATCTGATCTGATCCACATCACCTATCAAATATAAAAATAATCATCAAAATCTATACACCCAGCGCCTTCTGCGATCGCCAAAGTCCGGTAAGCTGTAGAGGGCGTTAGAGGCCAACAGCTCTAGTCATCTCACAAAAAAAAAAAAAAAAACTATTCATAATCGGCGAAGTAATCGCGTAACAAATATACAAAAAAACATACAGTCAAATTGGGAACCTCCTTCTTTTTGGTAGTCGGGTAAAAATCAGCAACCGTGTTAAGGCTATGTTTGACGCGGAATCAGTTACCGACGTTGGCTGTTAATAATTCAATTTCTAAATTACTCATCTCTGTCACCAGCAGTTTATATGTAAAAGAGTAGTCAAGACATTGATTAAAAAAAAATTGCCTTGCTGTTTAGATATTCCGAGAAAACATCTTCTAAGCAATCATGTGAAAACTAGGCAAAAATAGGTACAAATAACAATAACTTTTCAAGACCGAGAATAATAAAATTCATAGCAGTTGCATGCAGAAGCGTGGCGCGCACGTGTGATGACGAACGGCCCAATTTCGGCGCACAATTTACCTGCAGATGCAACAACACAAAGAGGCTATATTTTCCCTCTGGACGCAGTCGGCGAGGGCACGGGTCGGATTACGGTGGCCATCTGTTGGCTGGCGAACAATCAGGCTAACGAGCCAGCCTCGCGACGGATTAAAGCCTAATGCCACGGCGAACAATGCCGTCGACGTCCTTTATCAGTTACACTTAGACGCTAACAGATCGCCTCCGTCGCCTCGCCTCGTGACAAAGACCCGTCTTGTTTAGGACTAATCCTAAGTGGATTATTCGGGGTCATGATGTAAGAAAGCGCGGACGGACCACTCATAGCATGTTTATTTAATTGGTATTGAATCGGATGAGCGCTGATGTCGCCTGATCCGCGACTACTCCATTAACGATCAATTGGCTCCTTTTGATGAAAACTTGATAACTTCCTGTCTGTATCTGGAGATTTATTTGGAATTTGTACCTATGTGCAAATACCTGTTATGTTTTCCTTGTCATATATGTACTTAAAGTTATAGGATTAGGTTGTGATTAACTATTGATTTTTCAGTGGCGTCATAGTAATAATATGTCATCTGCAACCATAATAACAAATTTATACGCGTTTCATTTATATAGAAGTTTCATTTCATAAGCAATTTAGGCATTATGGTATAACATATTTACTTAAATGTAAACATACAAATACTGCCAAAACAATAAACCTTTTGTTTTAAATCGTTGTGGTCGAGTAAAAAAGGCAAAGGGCTTCACTTTTAAATTCTGAAAGTTTGCACAGAATGTAAAAGCGAAGTCTACTTTTAATAAATGGCCAAGTGCGTGTCGTGCCACGCGCAATGTAGGGTTCCGTAGTTACATATTATAATTTATGTGAGCTTAGTACAGGGTCTCTTGTTTGATACTAATAAACGAACATAATATGAGTTAACTTAAGTTAATTGAAATGAAATATTCGTTTTTGACGAGTAATTATTTTGTGTGAAATGTCCAATCCAATATTGTATGAGGTCATCTATTCTGTCCTTGCTCTTTACTGCTTGATATTTTTTGACGTCGCAATATACCAGTTTTGCTTATAATATATCAATTTTAATTGCCCATGTAAACGCTCTTTTAATACACGAATCAACGAGAAGAACAATTTATCTACTCTTCTATTTTTATTATTACGAATAAGTCCCCGTTTGACCACCAACTTGCTAGTTGAAATTACAATTGTGGTCGAAGATGAAGCACGCAGACCTAAAAGATACCTATTCACTAGGATCTAAAGACCTAGATTGTATCTCTCAGGGAAGAAGGCGAAAATTTATTCCATTCGTTGGTTGTACAACAACGACAAAAGTTATGTTCATAATACAAGTAATATAACAAATCCGACGAAATATTTGTGAGTAAAAATGGTTCCTAATTTCAGATATTGAACTAGAGCTAAATGTCCCAAATAACTTCTATCGTCGACATGATATTCTGAATACGTCTAAGTAATATCCAATATATTACTTTTAGTAAAATTGTATATGTATGTAAAGGTACACAGTGCCTACGTTATATTATACGACATTCATAAATAAGTGTACTCTTTAAGTCTGATAAAAAATCGTTTGGGAAATTTAATACTGATATCACAGCGTATACGATATACATATTATATAGTTAAAGACGTAATTCGAGGCCATTTGGTTAAAAATACAATACGGATTAATAATTACATTAAAAAAAAAAACTAAAAACCGACTTCAAAATACGCAATACAATACATACGCGACTTGCTGTTCACTTTTTTACAGGCACTTATATTTTACCAGTTATTTTGTTATAAAAACCAAAGTACTGCACCGATTTTGATAAATTTTATATGGGACCACCTCTGAAGTATGACCTATCAAATGCAGAACGAATCATCAAAATAAATGCAAAATTGGCCGAGTAATCGGTGAACAAATATAATACAACAAAAAAAACATACAGACCGAATTGATAACCTCTTTCTTTTTGAAAGTCGGTAAAAAATTACACGAAATGGCATCTGCGCCTATTAGTCTAGTAAAATAAGATTTGTGTTAACATATAAGACAACTAAGTATATTGTTATTTAAATGAATGTACTGGTGTTTTGAAATACATTTCACACAATTTCATAATGATTATTATTATAAAAGCTAATTTTGTTACCTTTACACGCTCAAACGGCTGAACCGATCGTTATGAAAATTAGTATAGAGACAGCTTTGGACATGGAGACGGACATAAGCTACTTATCATCATCATAATCATCACCGTGTTTCATACATACGCGAGTGAAACCGCGGAACGCAGCTGTCTATAAATCGGGGATTATTGTTGATCTATGGTTTTTAGTTATTTTCCTATCATCATTTCAAAGAATCCCCCCAGTTGCAAATACTGTAATCTGCTGCATACAAACGGATTTATTTTTACTAGACTATAAGTATTAGGCCTGTACTATGACTATAAGCCTCTCTTGGTGTTTGATATGGAAAATGCAGTTTTAGAGCGAATTCTACCAAAATCTACTAAAGATGTGAGCGGTGTCGTCACGGTGCGGAAGCGTAACGAAGCGGGTTTTTTTTCTACACACGTAAAATTATAAAAAACAAAATACCATACCGCAAAATGTTATGTATCTAAACAGACCTTCTTAAATAAGTTATTACCTTCTTAAATAAGTTAGCAACAGAAGATAATAAAATATTAAAATAATAGCTATAAATATCAATAAATGTAAGCTCTGCCCAAAAAAATCCGGGTCGGGTAATATTGGATATATATTATACTCTTTTTCAATTATATATACTTTGGTATAGACTAAGTATAATAATAGTTATAGTTTAAGCAAGTAATCGTAAAAAAAAAAACTAAAAAAAGTGACTTCAAAATACGCAAATCGTTTACTTGGATGATATATTTTTCCAGTTATTATGTTTAAAAACCAAAGTAATGAACCAATTTTGATAAAATTTCTATGGGACCACTTGGAAATTATGACCCTTTCAAACAAAAACTAATTTTTGAAATCGGTCCAAGTGACTTCGAAAAACTGAAAAACTTCAAAATGCGCAATTTTGTTTTAAAAACCAAACTACTGAACCGACTTTCACAAAATATCTATGGGACCAATCAGAAAGTCTCTTTCAAACAAAAAAAATCAAATTGGATTATAAATGACGGAGTTATGCGGTATTAATACCTAATAAAAAAAAAATATAAAAAAAAACAACGGGTTCCACTCCGGGAGTGCCGGCAGAAGTGAAAACGTTAATAGAAAGAGAGGGGGATATTACTTCCTCTGCTACGCCGCGCCGGCGGTCTACTCTCCCTCCGTCTTACGAATTTGGGGAATTGTAGTGTATATTGTTATTAGTACATACTCGTATTACATACCTTGTATTTTTTAAATGAGATGTCCTTCCTAAGACAATTGTTTAAACATATGGTATTTTACCGGTTATTATCTTCTTATATGCTTCTTCCAGCACTGGGCTTGGTTGTAAATGATTTTACTACTTTTCGTAGTATATTTTGTTATTAGAAAATCTGAAAATAACGTATTTTTACTTTGTTGATATTAAATTTTTCTCTCTGACAGCTTAGACAAGCGGTTAAAATTTTTCAAAATTGTTCTTTTTATTTTCAAATTTTCTAACAAGTCGTCTTACGAATTTTCGATCAGGTCACGTGTCACTGAGTCTAACATTTTTAATCGCGAGTTTAACATTTTTTACAAAATGCACAACGCCGCTAAAGAAGTTGTCACTTCAATAAAAAAATACAGTCGAATTGTTAATTTCTTCTTCTTTAATTCCTTCTTTTTGAAGTAGGTAAAAAACATGGTCTCTCAAGAGGTTTCGTTTAAAAAAACTACTGAAATAAAACTGTCGCGTCATAGCATTTTGTGACAAATTAAAAATGGGCGTCTCGAGATTAGCTCCGATTCCCGGTGACAGCTTGAATGGGGAAGAAATTCAATGGATAGCTTCCCGGCCCCAGTAAAGTGGCCAATCTTTCCTAAGATTACGTCACATTAAGAGCTTGCTAGAGTATTTTGTAAGATTGTTTTCCTGGAATATAAATAAGTTGAGCTTCTACGTAGGTTGTAATTAAAATTGTGATTAATAACGTACCTGAAATGAAATTAATAAGGTAATTATTATGAATGAAAAGAAAAATAATCTGAATGTAAGTAAAATACAGCCTATGACACTCTGGAACTGTTGGCTACATAATTAAAAGGTGACTTAATATAGAGACAGACAAACGTGCATTGTGTAAACTCGTTCTTATTTAGAACTTAACTATTTAGGGACTTATTAAAAAAAACTATGGTCCTATTTTGTCATAGTTTAAAACAAAAACACTTCGATCATGACCACACCCCTATTGCGGGGTGTGAGACTCATTCTGATAAAAGTAAGCCTTTTTTTGATGAGGGTAAAATCTTCCAAAGATATACGGCTGCGTTGAATGTTGGGGATGCAACCGGGTTATGTGGGATTGTACCCCCGGTGGCCAGCCTTAGTGTTAAACGGAAGACTCCGGGTTCTCGTAACGAACACATACCGAAGCCCGTAGCACTGTGACAGTTTCTCCTCAGCCTGCTAGGCCTACGACCGCTTGAGCAACTCTGTCAACCTCGAGCTCGTCTGAGTCACCCACGTTGACTTGTCAGAGTTCTTTCCAGAATTTGTGTATTGTCTTCGACCAATATGTATTTTATAATCATAAATATATATTCGATAATGTGGAAGGAAGTATTTATTATATTTAAAAAATGGATACAGCCGAATAAATACGCAATTTAATTTCTTTCGACGGCATTTTTCCAGTTATTTTGTTTTAAAAACCAAACCACTACACCGAGTTTGATGATTTTTTATTGAACCAATTCAAAATATTTTCTGTCAAATAAAAAAAAGTTTAATCGGTTTTTATATGACGGAGTTAGACAGCAACAAACATAAAAGAAAAAATCCACCAGAATTCAGAATCTCCTCCCTTTTTAAGGCCGGTTAAAAAGCATAATATCACCTTTTTGTTTTATTTTTCGAAAGTATTTTGAGCTGTTAGTAAATTATATAAAATGATGGTGTTATTTTAACCGACTTTTAAAAAGAAGGAGGTTCTCAATTCGTCTGTATGTTGTTTTTTCGTATTTTTATGCGATAACTCCACCAATTATGAAGTGATTTTGATGATTTGTTTTTGGAAGGTAATACTTCAGAGGTTGTCCCATATAAATTATGAAGTGATTTTCATGATTTGTTTTTTGTAGGTAATACTTCAGAGGTTGTCCCATATAAATTATGAAGTGATTTTGATGATTTGTTTTTGGTAGGTAATATTTCAGAGGTTGTCCCATATAAATTATGAAGTGATTTTGATGATTTGTTTTTGGTGGGTAATACTTCAGAGGTTGTCCCATATAAATTATGAAGTGATTTTGATGATTTGTTTTTGGTAGGTAATACTTCAGAGGTTGTCCCATATAAATTTTATCAAAATCAGTTCAGTGCGTATTTTAAAGTCAGTTGTTTCAATTAAACTATAATTATATAAATTATTGTTTGAATATACGCACGATTGTAAGACAAATGTAATCGTGGGGTTTAATTTATATGGCCGGCTAACAAACAAGTGATAAAATGGTAATCACACCTAACCTCAAAAATTATGTTTACTTGTTGTTGGCTAAACTACATAGAAGCTTCCAGTTAAAGTTACTACCCCTAACTGATATTGAGGGGTGAGTAGGACTTACCTCATGTGGGTTTTATTTGCCTTTGATTGTGATACATGTCACAGTCAAACCTTATTTGACGATATTCATGAATGTTTAATAATTGATAAGGCAAATGCGTTTAACGCGGTATCCCATACCCCCTGTCACGAATGTCAATGGTGTATTTTATTTTTACTCGACTGCCAAGGAAGGGTTATTTTTTTCGCGCGTGTGTTGTATGTTTGTAAATTTCTTTATTACCTCGTATCTTCCAAACGACTCGACAGATAAGGTGTCGTTATATTCGTCTAAAAACCAAAGTGTCCATATATTGTTAAAAACAAATCAACATGGCGGATTTTGGGCGTTAAATTATAAGCCTTTAATTATTTTTAACCAAATTTATCAAGTATGGTATCAAAATTAAGAAAATTAAAAGCAATATATAATTAAATCATATGTTTAAATTTAATTAGGAATAAGAAATTGTCAATCAATGCATTGTTTTATACAGTCGGGTATTTTGTTTTTATTTTAATATAATATATACTTACCTACTTGTTATTTTAATAGAATTCGCTCATGCGTATGAGTTCGCACTCAATCCACTAATTAAATAAAGTAGTGAAGAGTTTTTCTCATGTTACTGTCAAATCTTATAAAAGCATTCAGTAGTATCGAGACCACATTACTGTGACGAAATTAAAATTCGATAATGACTTATTTGCTTGACTTAGAGACTCCATCCTCCACATTCTCCATCCTCGGCTACACCATCGCTTAACATCAGGCGAGTTAGTGGTCAATCGTAGATCTATCTTGTATAAAAAAAAAACTATGACTATTACTATTATTATTACTTATATGACTTATTCCTATCCATGAAACTGACCAAATCTCAATACACAATAAAGAATGTATCTATCTATCTACTGGACAATTAATGGCAAATGCGTTCATCGCTTGTGTCCAATAAAAGAAAATAATCAGGCCATTTAAAATTATAAAATAAAACTAATCAAGTTGCTCCTGATTACTAAGAAAACGAAACGAACAGAATACTAATGATTAAAAAATAAATAAATAAAAGTATTCTTCGAAACTTTAGAAACGGTCCATCGTTTATTTGAACATTCTAGTCTAGTTTCAAACAAACCGTTAGAAAGCACTGCCGCCACCGAGTGTCAACAGAATCTGTACAGGCAGTGGGCGGACCTCGCGGGAAACTAAGTGTTGTGCCAAACGTACGTGACCTTAATGTATATCAATCCGAACGTGATTTATACTCGAGGGATCTGTAAAATATGATATAAAATAAACATTGACAACCAAAACGATGAAATACGACGTACCGTTGTGATTTAAGGGCGCGTTTCACGAGATTTTATGGCGCTATAAAATCAGTCCAAGCGTTCTCCCGCGCTTCGGCTTCAGCGGTCCTCAGCGCACGTACGGTTCAGATTTGACAAAACAGACAACGGACATTTATTTGTTCGCTAGTTTTTTTTTTTGCAAGTTTTATGGAGTGTTGCCAAGTTTATGGTCTACGGACAGCGGCTATCGAGCTTGACGCAGGAAAATTGAGGTGTGCTTCGTTTGATTTGTGTTTGTATCTCACTTAAACTTGTTTTGGTTTTGAGTGTAGATTTATTTTTTAGTGAATGGAAGTGGACAGTAATAATTACTGTCTAAATAATACTATCATACTTTAACGACATATCTCAATATTTTTGTGAATCAATGTCGTTTTTATATTTTTAATATTTTTTTTTAAATTGCTTAGCTTTTGTCCGGCTAGTTTAGCTTTAGACTCCATGTATGCACCGAAGTTAAGCGTGGGGGAGTTACTCAATTCGGAATAAATGTACTCATACTCATATTATATTAATAACAATTAGTTACATGTCAAGTGATAAAGTTACTGTAAAAAAAAGGAAAAGTAAACACTAAATTACAATAGATTCAAGAATTACCAATTATAAATAGTCAAATTAAAAATTAAATATTTCGATTATAAGACTAGTTATACACTTTTTTGCAACAAGTATTGTCGCAAAAACTTTGCGCTCGTGAGGTCTACTGCTCGTAGAATTACTGGTATTTATAGGTTTAAGCTAAGGTGTAAGCACCAAAAACATTTTTTCCATCATAATCAGAATAAAATTACTGACACCTGAAGATATTTTCTGAACAAGTGTGTACACGTGCTTCGGCTTACTTTTAACGAATGTTGGTTATTTTATTCAGAACTTTTAATGAGATACCTGGTGAAAGTCGATTCTTTCCTTTTCGTGAGCTAATTTGCAATTATTTTTCTTCTCAAAAACCTAATTTAAAAAATCGTTAAAAACTTCGTACGGTCTCTTTATTAACTTTAAAGGTTCGAATAGTTGAAGCCTTAAGTTCTAATTGAGAGTAGAAAAATCATTTTAAAGAACGCCTACAGAAAAACAGTAACAACTTTTACAAAGGAATTAAAATGCCTCTGATTTTTGAGATTTTTTTCGTCTTTTTACTAACCAAGCAAGAGTAGCTTCTCCATTACCTAACAATGCTGAACGATTTCACAAACTTCGCTTTTATAGTAATTACATATTATATAGTTATAATTAGAATGAAATTGTGATAAATGTATCTGTTTTAAAACAGCAATAGGTACTTTTATTTGAATATATAGATAGATAACACTTGTGTAAAAGACTACACACAATACAGAAACATTAAATACAGAGAGAATAATATTATGGTTAGGCGTTTTAATTGGCGGCCGTATCGCTTAGAGCCGATAATCTTGCCAGCACTAGCTTTTTGTTAGCCGTGAAGCAGCTGATTTTATTAATGTATGTTCTAGCATTTTATTTCATAAATTTGGATTATAGATAATTTAGGTCTGTCATCCATTAGGTGTACAAATATTTAGGTTAGTCATGGTTCAAGACTTTTAATCAACATCCAAACGTGTTTATACGATGTGGTAGGTACAAACGTGTGTATGTACCTTTAGATCAAATGACCATTAGAGAATTTAAAAATTAGGTGAATCGTCCGTAAAATTAGATTTACAATACTTAGATCATCTAATATGTAACCAAATGTTATGCTATTGCTATTACTCGTTAAAAATAGAATTAAAATAATTAATACTCAAAGCCCATCCACTCAAAATTGTAAGTGAAATACGCGATCTAGGAGTAATTGACGACTCTAAGCTTGGTAAGATAAACACATCGATGAATTTGCAAATAGTGCCAATAAATCCATGGGATTTATCAAGAGATCTTGTTCTCAATTAACTAGTATCAAAGTAATAAAAACGCTGTATTGCGCATAATATATGTTCATAGTTTACTTGAGTACCTACTACTCACAAATCTGGTCCAGTATGACATATAGGTACATTAATAGATAAGAATCAATTCAGTAGTAGTCGTAGATTTGTAAGATATATTCAGTTTAAATGCAAAAAATACGCCAAAGGTTACTAGGTGCAAGAGACAATATTTTACCACTCTCTGAGAATCGCATGATAACTGATATTGTACCTACTTTTTAAGTTCTTATTATTGAAGATAATGTTGCCGCTCCACAGCACACCTTCCCATCTGACGTAAATTGGAACATATGGTTTGGTGGTCAAATCTCCACTGGTTTGATACGTGTATCTCTATCAGTACAAATGATATAAACTACTAAATGGTGTTTATTATTAGTATTAGTTATTTATTGTTTAGTAAATTAGATATTTGTCACATTAAATTTTCCGAAAAAAATTAAATAAAATACATTTTTTTTTTATACAAATAGGTTTGCGCTTGACCGCCAACTCGCCTGATGTTAAGCGACGTTGCGGTCTACGATGGAGCGCGCTTACCTAGAAGAAACCAGTTCATACGCGATTTAAAGACACTCAGACACATTCTCTATGAACACGTTCAGACATGTCAGTGTCAGTGACAACTGTGACGAGTTTGACGAGTGCTCTCAGTGACCTTCATAGAGAATGTACAAAACAATTATTATCACGGTGGCGGTACTGTGCTTATACTGAAACTTCACTGATTATGTGTGAACCGAACCACTACTATAGCCATGCGACGTTCATACTCGTGTCTTTTCCACTCTATACTCGTATGTAATACAGAAGGAAACCATTTAAAGACTAATTTTGTTCGGTCCGTCCGCTGCCCGACCTATTTTATTAAAGTGCCACTTAGTGCCAGCCTCGGAAAGGCTAAACAAGAAATCGAGATTAACTATTTCGGTTGACCATGATTTATGATTGAAGAATATTTAATATTCCTACTTACCTCTATATTATTCTGGCCACTTTTCTATCACCAATGGGGTTTCTAAAATAAATAAATGTATAAAACTTACTCTGACGAGTAAGAGTCAGAGTAAGTTTTATACATTTATTTATTTTAATATTTATTTTGTTTTTTACCTTTTTATAAAAATTTCAATCAAGTTTTAATTACCTAATAATTTTATTGATTTATTATAACTAATTTATTTTTGAAGATTACTAAATCCATTATAGCCATCAAATACCTATGTATGGATAGTTAAAATAATCTCCAATTTCAGGTAAAGTGTCCAAAGTGCTGTGCGTGACTCCTCGCTGGATGGCAAGACTTTTTGACCAAAATATTGACCAACATTTTGGTCACGCGAAGGATCTTTCAGCTTTCAGCCTTTAAATATTTATTTATACTTTTAAAAGTTTGTTTTCAGACCATAAAAGTTAACTTACTTTAATGAGGTTGTCGTGTAATTAACTTACTTTAAAGTGCTAAAAATCGTTACAATAAGTGCTAGGCATTTTCCGAAGAGCAGTAAATCAATCCGTCCCTACATATGAATAATGAAACTTACAAAGGCTGGTCGTGGCACGGAACAAAAAAGTCACACTGTGAGCTGCCACTTATGTGCCTATTTAAGTATCTAAATACAAACCAGTACAAAAAGTTTTATCGTGTATACCTACTATTAATATATTCTTAGTTGACTCTTCTTCTTATGCAGTCGGTTAAAAAAACAATAATGATGGAGATGTACTTCAAAAATGATTAGGTAGGTCCTAGTTATCAGTCATCACACAACTCTCCTCATCAATCTAAGGCATTAATCATATTCAAAACTAAAATTGTGGAAATGAAAAGTGATAATGCGAACGCCGTGTGCGCTACAGTAGCGCTGCGGCTATATGCGCTACTGTTCACGGCGTGTAACCGTGCCTGAGTCATATTCATAAAGCCATTGTCTCAGAACTGCCGCGACGGATTATAAAAAGCGTAATGGGATTATTGTTTAGTGCAACCCAGCGGCGACAGATACGGTAGAACACGTTTCAATTACTGCACGCATTGTTCCGACACGGGCGCCAGACGAGACGCACTTTCAGATACTCATATTTTAAACCCTCAATAGATGCTGGCCTGAAGTACTTGCGTGGAGGCTTATAGGATAGGTGCGATTGTGTTTCTTTTGTTGTTTGGAATAATTTGGAATGATTCTATTAGGAAACGTTATGAATGACTGTGATGGTATCGGACCTATGAAAATAGCATCGGGGCGTTTCTTTGTGGTCCGAATCGACCTATTCCAAAATATGTCATGGGCCATTCGCACCGCACCAACCACTGCGGTGCGAATGGGCCCATTCAGAAACAGTACATAGGCGATTCGCACCGTGGTTCGAATTACTTGCGGTGCGAAACGCCCAAGTACCCGTTGATTTTTACCGTCGAAGGATTCATAAAAATAACAATTGAAACAAAGTAACATAAAACAATGAACAAAATAATATTGGGTCCAATTACATTGTAAACAGGGGGGCAATTCAGTTTTTCAAAACCGATCCGTAACTGAACCTTTTGCGAAGCATTTCCTGTCGGCTGCTATCATTTTTTGATTTAGTAACGAGTGAAGGACGTGTTACGTTTCATAAA